>CM045765.1:2475518-3855142 GCA_025200525.1 Camellia lanceoleosa | reverse complement strand
CATACACATGTGATACTATTTTTGGATTTGAACATTTATCTAAGTCATGACTTGTATTCCATTGGTCATCGGTGACATTAATTGATTCCCAAGCGGCATACCTTGGGCCAATCAAACTTCGCGATTCACACAACACCTAATGCCACCCGTGCAATGTCCCAAATGTGACTATGCCGGCTCTAATAAACAACTCACGCATTTGACGTACCACATCACCACATCATAGCGACTTCACACACCAAAAAAAAAACCTGAACAATGACCCCTATCTCAAATATTAGTACACGGTTACACATTACGAACACCATTACTATTGCATTCAATGTAAAAAAACACAAAACACCATATACAAACCCACCACAAATACCAACAACATTGACAAACTAATGTATGCAACAAGCATTCATTTCACAAAATCCTCCATATCGATGGCGCTATATCAAATCACAATAATGTAAGGTTAAGTAGAATATCACACATCTCACTTCGACCAAATATCAAGCTGGACCAACACAATGAAATCAAGGATTCATGTATATAAGCGATTAAAGTACTTGGAGCCATTATTGCCAAACCAGTCATACAGCCGAGATTATGAAGGTTTTCAGTCGCGGCATGAAAAGCATAGCAGCGTCCGCAGTCATCACCGGTGTTGATGTATCAGCAGGAAAGGGTTGCGTGTTGCTAGGTTTTAGGGGAAAATGCAAATTCGTATTCTAGTGACCGAATCCACAAAGGATTCACGTTGCCAATTAAGAATCTTGACCCGCCCTATCAACATTATGCCCATTAACATCGGTCTTTGTTAAAATTTCCATACATATCTCTTGATTCCGATCTATTTGAAGGAAAAAACATCAACACGATGAAGGGTTTTGGGCATATTAGTCAATTCCACATTGGGGTATTCTATATTTACCCTTACTACAAGGTGCCAAAGCAGTGGAACATGAGTTATTTTATCATTAACACTAGATTGAGACTTATTGGATTGTAAGATAAAAAATAGGATCAAGCTGGATCGGCGAGATAAGGATTTGAGATTTATTGGTGCATCTCCATATATTAAGTAATGTAAAATATATACAAAAAATAAGATAAATATGTTATTTATATATTTAAAAATATAAATATAAATAATAGCTAACTATAAATAATACATTTATATAATAGTGGTGGTAGATATTATTATTTTGGTAAAATATTAACTTTTTTTTAAAATATATTTATATATATTGTGTCTATAATTATATAATTATAGTTTTAATTGTAACTTTAATTTCATATGTAAATATGAATTTATAATTTTTTTTAGTCCAAGACATGTGAATAAGTTAAAAATCAAATCAAGTCTAAAACAACTTGGCTCGATCTCAGTTTGTTAAGTTTTTATTGAAGCGTTAAAATTTTAATGAACAAACACAAACATACTAAAACTCGGTTAGACTAGTTTCTGACCCTATTCCTAAAAAACATGACTTATTTCAAAGTAAATTGATTCACAAAATTTAAAATTAGGCACGGTTTGGCATCCTAAAAAAAATTTAAAAAGTCAAAAAGTTCTAAAAAATTAAAAAGTTATCACTATTCACAAATTAAAATATAAAAAATTAATTTACGCCAATATTTTAATACAAATCAACCAATTAGCGTGGTGATACAAAGTGATGAAGTGGGTCAGAGAAAAAAAGAAAAGAAAATTAGGTATATATATTCATTAAATTGGAGGGTAATGTTGGGCGGTGGAGGCCCATCGAAGTCTCATTTTGATAATCTGAACCATTAAATATGTAGAACTTCGTTGAGTACTATATACTGTAAAAATCACATTGATGGGATATCGCTAAATATATGATCAAATCGGTTTTGTATAAAAAAGATGATGTTATAGTTAATGGTTGACAAAAACTAACATGATCGGATATCGGCAGAGTTCTACGCATTGAGCGGTTCGATTAGCAAAAATCGGACCGTGGTGGGCCCCAAGGGTTAAACAATACCGTCAATTCAAGCTCGAAAATGAGGCAATCATTTCCTATCTCCTAATCCGCCTTGCTCTGCCCGGTATGCAGTTACCTCACTAACTTCTCCTATACACTTATTTATATAAATTTTTAATACATATTTTTTTAGTAAAAAGTCAAAAGTTAACCCAAACATCCATATTTTTTTTCCTCAACTTTTAGTCCAAAAAAGAAAAAAAGTGCACTTATTTAGAAACATCCAAACAACCCTTATATCATATTTATAGAGGATTCATAATCGGACCAGTGCTAGAATTACATTGACACAAGAATATGAGAATAAATTTGTTCACACTAGATACTTTTTAGGCCATGTTTGATTGGGGTTTTGGGGGTGGATTAGATTAGCAATCCGTGGGACCACCAAACCCTTGTTTGGATGCAACACAATGTGATAGAATTAGTAGTGAAGGGGGCTTAGTAATCCCCCTCTGTAGGGGGATTAGCTTGGATGAATTTTAGGTAGGATTAGAAAAATAGTGAGAGCATTGAGTCTATTTTATATATAAAAAAAAAATTAATTTTTTTTTTTACCAAGTGCACCTGTTTGTTTTAATATTCATTTTAATTTTTTTAATATAAAAATTATTTATTTATTTTTTTTATATAAAAATAATTTAACAATCCTATCATTAATCATCTCCCACAATATCATCAAAACAAACATACTTTTACTTAATCCCTTCACTAACAATCCCCACATTAACAAACTTTTTACTATCAATCCTCTCACTAATAATCTCATCCAACCTAATCCGCCAAACAAATGTGGCCTTAGAGTGTATGAACAATACTTAAATTCTGATTATGTAAAATCTCAAGTTTCATATTTAAAAAGGCAAAAAATTAAAAAAATTTAAAAAAAAAAGAAAAAACATCATGAAGGAAAATAATATAAAAAATAAAAAGGTAAAAAATTTATCTAATTACAAAATTTAACACTGTTAATAAATCAATACATAAATTCTGATTTAGTAAAATCTCAAGTTTCATATTTTAAAAGGTAAAAATTAAAAATATAAAATATATATATAAACATCATGAAAGAAAGTAATATAAAAAATATAAAGGAAAAACATTAATCTAATTACCAAAATTTAACACTGTTAATATATTTATTCTTGGAAAGGAGATGAGTGTAATTATTCATTGTAATTTTTTTTTTTAAATTAGTGTAATTTACCTTTTATAATAGTATTAATGAAGAATATTTCAAATCATGTAATTTTGTTTTCATTTTATTTAAAAAAAATTAATACTCACCTTAATTTTCTTTTAATAAAAACATCAAAAGTATCGTAGAGTTTAGCACACAATTTTGTTAAGTACATGTGTATTAATTCTTGAAGTTAGAAACTTATAGGGAAATTGCAAATTAGTGAAAAGATTTCAAAAAAATTGCAAAATTATGAAAAAAATTATCTCTTTAATTATTAAAATTGATAAGTTTTACTATTGATTTGTAATTTTTTTTAATCCTTCCACTTATTTACAATTTCTTCTAAAAACTTCATTGTGTACCCACAAATGACATTCAAAAGTGTGCTCGAGTGTTTCACATTTCAATTGTTAAAAAAATTATACAAAAATGAAAATAATTAGTAGTTGTAACTGTTTTGTAAGTTCTTGTTTGGCCATTAAAAATTTTAATAAAAAAGTTTAAAAAATGACAAATTATCATATCATTCTCTCTATTTTTTTACATTATTTTCGTAAAAGGTTAAAAAGTCTCTAAAATATTCAATTCTCAAACGAGCCCTAGCTGAAAATTTAATATTTTTTTAACATTAAATTAGTTAAAAGTAAAATTGATGACAAAAATATTTGTATAATTTTAAGTAAAAGTTCTAAGATACCAACTTAAGTCTTTATTTTATATATATATATAGACAGACAGATAGATAGATATCTGACAATACTAAAAATTCATCTTTATCAACTCAGAGTTTATTCATAAAAAGAAATCAATGACTCATATTTATTTCATATGTGGACCTCACATTTTATTAATTTAATCTCTACCATACAAACATATTCAGAATAAATTCGGAATCCGTAAGGATGAGTTACTAGCATTTTTCATTCATATACATCCCAGAAAGTGTATACAGTTTTATTAGAATTGTTTTTAGTTGTTTGTAATTTGGAAAAAATTTGTCAGTGTGTTTAGTATGGTTTTAAATTTACAATTTGTGAGGTTAAATTTGCTTAAATAAATTTAAAAAAATTTATGAAACAAACTACATCAAATAGCCCAATGTGTCTGGTGATAAGAAATCTCTCCAAGTGGGAGATGATTGTTGCCTCTTTCTTCGAATTATGATACGCAATATCAATTGTTTTGATTAAAAATATTTTTAGATTTTTTATTTAATATATTAGTGGCCATAACTAGTGGTAGGGATTGGTGGTGGAGTCGGTGGAGGTAGTGGTGGTGGTGGTGGTGGTAGTGGTGTGATAGTAGTAGTGGTCGAGGTGGTGATAATGAAGGCAATAATGGTAGTGGTGTTGTGGTGGTAGTGGTAATGGCAATGGCAATAATGACAATAGTGGATGTTTTTCACTTTTCAAAAGTATAAAACTTTTGATAAAAAGTGTTAATGTTAGCTCATGTTTTTTATTGTGCCAATGTCAAATATATGTATATATATATATATATTTAATTTTCTACTCAAATAAATGGTGATGGGATGATGGGAATGACAGCGACGGTAATGATGGGATGGTGGGACTAGCGGTAGTGGTGTGGTGGTGGTGATAGTAGCAGTGGAGATGGTGACGTAACAGTAACAATAACAACAACTACATTGCTAGTGGTAACAATGATAGACATTTTTTACGTTTAGCCTCCGTTTGGAAAGTGGGTTGGCTTTTTGGTTTTTTGACTTTTTTGGCTATTTTAACCTGGGCTTAAAAGTTTGGTTTGGGAAGAGCTTTTTGACTTTTTGACTTTTTTGACTTTTTTTGTGAGAGAGAAGTGTAATGATTATGGGTTGGATGTGATGTTTTGTTTTTAAGTGACTAAAAAACCTATTTTATCTTTTGTGGCTAAAATAGCCAAAAACCCAAAAAGTTCTTGCCAAAGCGGAGGCTTAGTAAGTAAAAAATATTTTCATTCAAATAAATTTATTATTATTATTATTATACGAAAAGCATTTTACTCAACAAATGGAACATTAGAGATTTAGGAAATCTCAGGGAATATGAAAGAGAGGTAGGGGTGTAAATTTGGTCCGGCCCATTCGGGCTCAGGCTTGGGCCGGCCCATGTCCGGTCTCGCAGGCTCCTCCCAAAATTCAGTCTGGGTCGGGCTGGTCCATGGGTCAAAAAATTAGGCCTAGGCCTAGTTCCAAGCTTAGGGTATTCAGGCCTTAAGCGGTCCGGCCCGATGGGCCGGGGCTTGGCCTCGGGCTTGGACGAGCCTAGCCACTTTCTTTTTTAAAAAAAATTTCTACCAAATTTTTATTATTTTTTACTAAAAAAGACAATGGATCTCGGGTGGGCCGGCATTGAGTAAGCCTTAAGCGGGTTGATGTGTTGGGCCAAGCGGGTTGGGCTTCAAAATGATAGCATAGGCCCAAGCCCAGGGGCTTGGGCTGGGTTGGGCCCGGGGCCGCGCACGGGCTGGTCACACACCATAGGCCATTTTTACACTCTTAAAGAGAGGTAGAGGAGTAAAAGTGAAAGAAAATGCGGATTTGGTAATCTTGTAAAGTTATTTTCACCTTTTGAATAATTACTTAAATCTTTCCAAATTTTGATCCCCATTCTTTTACAATTAGATTTTGAATAATACTATATGCATCAATTAGTATACTAATTAGTGTATCAATTGAGGATGTATCATAATTTAATAGGTTTTTAATAATTATAATTTGTATAATGAATTAAATCAATAATAATGTCATAATTAGTATTGATATATTAATATACTAATTAGTGCACATAATACCACTGTTAATTTTTTCCATTACACATCACTATCTATAAAATCCAACCCATACCCATTCACCATTTCCAAACCTTCCAACACATCAAGAAAATAATTCAATCCAACAATGACTCTTCAATCCCAATTCACCCTCCTCATCTTCTCCACCCTCTTAGTTGTTGTTACATTTGTCCTGACTACCGATGTCTATGCCATGTATGGCGGTGGGAAACCAGTGTTGGTTGGAATTTGGGCCCCGATCTTGGACCCGAATGGCCCCAATGTATTACCGGTAGCACAATTTGCCATCACAGAGCACAACCAGGAGGCCAAGGTCAACAGAAATTCATAACGGTGATTTCGGGCCAGACCATGGACGTTGCGGGCTTTATTTTCGATCTAGTCATCGCGGCAATAGATGGCGCCGTTATAGGGCATTATGAGGCAACTGTTTGGACTAAGCCTTGGAAGAATTATATGAATCTCACCTCCTTTAGAAAGTTGTGAGGGTCTTGTTGGGTAGATAGACAACATGGGTTATAATGTAAAATGTTTACAACAAAAAAATAAATGATATTAAAAGAAAATTTCAATGTTTTTGATTTATTGTTTCATCTAGTCTTGATAATTTATCAACAAACTAAATTGAATAAAACAATGTGTAGAATTTGAATCTATTAACATATAAGCTGCAAATCTTTGAGGTTATGTCCGTAAATTTTGCTCGAAATTTGTCCAATCTATAAGGAGAAAGCGCTTTACATAAGTTTTAAGATTAATTAAAATGCGTATAAACTGGTTTGGACATCCACTCATTAAGCAAAAAAAACACACACACACACATAAGCTGCATCGGTGCAAATAGGATAGAAAAACTTTGTGGAACATAAATTAAAAATCATTAAGGATTCAATTCCATACATGAAAACTATATGAATTTCTAATATACAAAATAAGTGAATACATACCTTGATTCATGATAGTATGAAATCCTCTTTTAAGAAAGAGAAACCTTGAATGGAAGATCTTGATCTTTAAGTTCTTGACTTGTCTAAGATCTTCAAACCACTTCTCTCTCTCTAGGTGATGGGAGCCTTCTTGTGGTGACAACTTAAGTTTTTTATGGAGAGTATGGTTTGGGACCTTACACTATTTATACTAATATTCTTCCCATCAAAGAACCATTCATTCAATGAACTTCATTAAATAGATTAATGTATCTTATACATTCATGATACATAATGCATCTTTTATATTTAATGAATTCATTAGATAAGACTAATGTATCTTACATATTCATAATAGATACAATGTGCATCTCTAAGATTCATTCATAATGAATCAATCACATTCAATGTGCATCTCTAAGATTCATTCATAATGAATCCATCACATTAGTCTTCTATACATTGTATATATAGGTGCATTCATCAATAATTAGTCACCATCTAATTGATGTACATGTATCTTACTTAATGAGATGAATCTAGTATAATTATGCATAAGCCACATTAAGAAAAAAATTCTTACATATTTGAAACTATTGGGTCGATATTCTTGGTATCTCTTGGATAAGTGCAAACATTCTCTTTTATATTGTTGGCTCTTTCTTTGTGTTATGTCTTGTGGTGGGTTTTTTTAACTGATCCAGATATACTGGTTATTGCAATTGGCCTCGTTTGGTAATGGTTAATATTTTATTTTTTATAAACTGAAAATGAATACTTGTTTAATATAACGTTTTGTTTTTTATAAAATAAAATTAATTTCAAATATATCAAAAAAGTTTATTTGTTTTTAAAGTAAATTTTCACTGTCTCCTCCCCCCTCACCACGGTTGGTAGCCACCCCATCCTCATCCTTAGGTAGGGATGGTCACGGAATGATTTGGGATAATTTTGTCATCTCTGCCCCGTCCCGTGGATAAATCCGCTCGCTCCAACCCCACTACAGTGAAAATTTTCAACTCCATTCTCACCCATGAGATATCTCTGAATACGATACCTATAGATACCGACCATATTTCAAATAGCCAAGAAAATTGAGAATCATTTAAATCCTTAAGACACTAAATAATTTCTCTTATTTTCACATATATAAACAATGTGACTTTTAGAATTATTATATATTTATATTTAAATAGAACCATAGACTTTTAATATTCATTTCTTATATCTAATTACATTGTATAGATATACATGTATATTATTTATTTATATATATTTTTAATTATATCGCGTCGGGTTTGGATTGGGGGAGGTAATACACCTTACATAAGTGTTGGATCGGGTAAAACTTACCCCACATAAGTGTCCAGTCAGGTAAAATCCACCTCGTTCAGATGGGTATGGGCAGACCTTCGCAGATCGGATTAAAATGGCTATCCATACACTTAGGTCACGTGTTAAATGATTTAAAAATATTAAATTTTTTTATTATACATACTTTTGTATAAATGTATAATGTTTTTAAGAGTAATGATATGGTACAAATAGTATAACTAAATACTATGAGTCATAATTAAAAAACTTACCATAAAGCATTCTTGAATTATAATTAAAATAATATCATAATTTATATTATATTAAATTATAACTAACACAACATACAATAACTAAATATTATAAAAGTCGTAATTAATGGTGGGTATATACCCAAACTTATTTTTAAGTTTCTATAACACGTGAAGCAAATTGAGACAAAATAATAATATGTATCACTATTTTGTTTTTTGTTTTTCGTTTTTTCAATTTTCAAATATTTGCCCACATTATGATTGTTGCTACGTGGGATAAAGTTTTATCAAATTGTTTATTAAATATTTTATATAAGTATGAGATTCACATGGGATCTATATGGTTTGGTCTCACACATAATGTGAGTCCCACAATCATGTGAAATATTTGGCAAAAAATCTAATAAAATTTTTAGACACACTAACATTTTTCTAAATGTTAAGGGTTGGGATTTGGCGTGAGAATTCGTGAGTCTACTACATGTACTGTTTTTATAATTTAAATATATTTAAAAAATTATTTATATAGATTTAATAATTTTATTTTTTTATTTTATCATGTTTATCTCTAAAAAATTAGATAGCCTACTTTTAAAAATATATTTATCATTTATTTTGTTTAGAAAAATAAAAAAAAATTATAATTATCAAATTCACTTTTTATTTTTATTTTTATAAGGCTTGGTTTGGGAAGTGGTTTGACTTTTTGACTTTTTTGGCTATTTTAGCTTGGACTAAAAAACTTGGTTTGGGAAGGACTTTTTGACCTTTTTTTGTGAGAGAAAAGTATAATGATTATGGGTTAGATGTAATATTTTATTTGTTGTAACTAAAATAGCATATTTTATTTTTTGTTGTTAAAATAGTCAAAAAAAACCTCAAATCTTGCTTCTCAAACGGTGCCTAAATAATATTTACTAAAGATTCTGTAAAATAAACTATTCAAATTATCAAAATTGAATCAGCAATGAGACTTACGGACCTTCAAACACTCCTAAATTTCCGTAAGAAAATCTCCAATAAATGCTCCTAAATTTAGGTAAGAAAATCTCCAATCAAATGAATGGATGTAGACACTAGTATGTCCAGTTAATGCGTAAGGTTTGGGATCCGAATAATGCTATATGCGATATAATAATTAGTATTAATAAATAATTTTAAATATTTATAATTTACATAATAAATAAAATCATAATTTTAAAATAATAATATTATAACATATATTAATACACTTAATAATATATTAAGGAGTCTCTTGGCAACAAGTTAAAAAAGTTAATTTTTTGATTTTTTAACTTTTTAAATCAAAAAAATCAATTTTTTTTATCAAAATAGTTAAAAAGTTAACTTTTTACTAATTTTTCAAAATACCTCTAATTAATACACATAAAACTATTATTGTAATCCTCAATAATTACGCTTTAAATGCATATCAAGTTATCAGATGTGAAAACAACTGTGGTCATTATTGTAAATAGATTGGGATAAGTAATGATTTCGATTGACCTAAAGTGTAGCATCTTGTTAATATGTGCCCATATGTTAATAAAGTAATGTAATTAATTTTACCAACTCTACAAGTTTGATAAAATTGACATATCTTCATAGTTGGAAATGAAATTAGAAAAGAAAATGATGCCCGAGTAATAATTACAATTTCCCTAGGACCTAAGAATTCAAATTGTAATTAAGGCCTTTTGCTTTTTAACCTTTGGGTAAATTACATTAAATTTTTAAAAAAAATTTAAAAAAATACAATAATTTTTATAATTTTAATATAATTTTATTGTTCTTATTTTAATAAGACTAAACGGACTAAAATAAAACTAACACAAATGGCATAAATACATAAAGGTAAATATGGTAAAATATATATATATATATATATTTCATTGTAAACTATATGAAAATATTATTTTTCATCCATATAACTAACAAATTTATGATAAAAATGGAACTCAATATAATTACAATATTGTTGGCTTTTTGGCTTTTCGAAGGGTATATTTGTAAATCTTGGCGTGCGTGAGGATCAATCGATCCTTCTGAAATTATAATTGCCAATCAATTATCGGCGACTATGTTTTAGTTCTTTCGGCCTCAATGAAGAG
Source organism: Camellia lanceoleosa (assembly GCA_025200525.1). NCBI lineage: Eukaryota > Viridiplantae > Streptophyta > Magnoliopsida > Ericales > Theaceae > Camellia > Camellia lanceoleosa. The sequence continues at coordinate 3,844,561 of CM045765.1, read as the reverse complement.
GACTTTTCTTGGTGGCTTGACTTTAGGAGAAATTAAGAGAAATAACAATTATCTGAAGAACAATTGAAGTATTTCATTAACATAAACACTTACAATAGTCAAACTTCGGCCTTGAGAAGTTTCTGACAACAATCTACTTGAATCTACTTGAAGACTACTCCTATGAATTGAAGTACAATGCGGTATTTAAAGAACAAGTATTTAAAATCTGAAAAGGTAAAAGCGAAAAGGAAAATATGAAGTAAAAGCTGGTTTATATGATCTGAGTGCGGGGGCTTTTAGAACTTCCTTGCTATTTATACTTGTTAGAGATGACCTTGATGTACTTGAACCGTCAGCTGCTCCTCATGATCGTGATCATGTTACCTTAGAAATAGTTCCACTATGCCATCACTTGCGATTGGACTTCCTCGTATTTGAATTTGAATATAGGTAGCCGTTGAAGCCCGTCACCTTGTATCTCATTCTTGATCTAGTGTTACTCGGACCACTTGAGAACCAATACTTATTGCCACGTGTATGATCGAGATTTAGGATTAAAATCATCTTCCAATAACACCCTCATTACTTGCGTGTCGAATTGTAATTGGCTTTTACAAAATATGTAGCCAACATTACCCCGCTAATATACCCAATACTTGGAGATATTAGTGAATCAACTTTCCTCGCTTTTTGGGCGATGCATAGAATCTATTTTAGGAAACACAACCGTCACCTATTTTGGTGATCATTTGCATTAACTCTTAACTTTGTTGGGCGTTCAATACCTTGACATTGAGCGGATTATGACTCAATCACCTTCTCACTCTATTGATCGAGCATACGAAGAGCCATTGAGTATCTTTATTTCCTCGAAAGAATCTCCGCATTTATTAGCCACCTTTACGCCTTTCTATATTCAGGTCATGGAGGCTTTCGCAGATTATCAACCTTTGGACTACGAACACATTGCCCTCAATCATTTGGTTTACAAACTCATTGATACAAAAAGTTTTTCCCCTAAACTTCCCTCGCACTTTGAACGAACAACTCTCAAGCCTTTGCTTCAACAAATTACAAATATGGAATTAGGAAATTCTTCTTCACAAACTTCTGCTTGGGATGAAGCTACAACTTCTTCATCTTAGGGTTTTACGGATGGATGGCTGATGCACGAGTCACGGGACTTGAGAGCGGATCAATCATCATTTTATTGAGTTCCTGACCCTTTAGATTTTCCTTCCTCGCTCGAAGCTCGGTGGTTTATCCTTATGTGCCTATCGACCTTCGGCGTAGTTTAGAGGAGAATTTGCTTGTGGCTTGGTATACATCCTCCATGCCCACAAGGATAATGCACCTGCCGGTGCTTGGAAGAATCCTGAGGATATACCCCATTTTTAGCCAAGAAAGCAGATTTGCTCTTGTGGCTTGATTATATTAATGCCTTTGTTCCTCCATCCTGTGTCATCTCCCCAATGAAGCAACCACTTCTTCTTCTCCATCTTACGGAATGGAAGCATCCACCTTCTCCATCCTCGAAAATAAAGCATCCACACCTTCTCCATCCTCTGGACTAGAGACATCCACACCTTCTCTTTCTTACGAAGCGAACCATCTACTCCTTCTCCTCTTCCCACTCTTTCTTGGGCAGAGAAATTAAAGCTTGCTCTTCAATGGACAAAATCTTCCCTCCTTACAAACCTCCATCATCTCCAACTCCATTTGGCGGAAAGAAGCCCAACCGCTTGCGGCTTTTTCTCGCCTACCCTTCAATGTTCTTGAGGATGACATTCCTCTCGAGAACTTCGATGGGCTTGTAATAATACGACTAGGGGCCATATCCTTAATCCCATTGCCCAAGCAGAACTTCACATGTTCCTGGATCAACTTCCAGTACTCCTCCATTGGCATCGAAATTCCAAAGTCACCATTCAATCTTTGGATCAACTTTCATCTCTTAATTCATGCTCAATCTGAAGCGAAAACTTCATTGAAGACTTTGATGATTTCAAAAATAATGATTCTGCTTATTTGGATGATTTAGTTATAGATGAGTTGGAACAAAATTTGAGGAGGAGCTTTAGTAAAAGTGAAGATTTGTATTATGAAATGAGAGCACATCGACTCATGCGACCAACTTTGGAGGAGATGGAAGACATAATAAAGAAAGAACAAATATTCATTGATCATTGTTGAATGAAATTCCATGATCTTATAATTTATTCTATTCCTTATTTTTATGAGCTTGAATTTGTACCAAAATAAGATTACTTAATGTAATTGTCTTGGCTCTAATGAAAGCAAAGTCCTCTACTTGACATTGTTTGACTCTGTTTCCTCTTACTTTTAAAAGCCAACTTATAGCCTTGAATTAAATAATCTCATCCTTTGAATTTGGACTCACTTATTTTCAATGAAACACTAAAAGAAACCAATATGTCTTTTTCCAATTTATGGAGCAAAATTTGACAATTTTGGTTAATGTTATCTCAACTCAATGCTTCGAAGTTAACAACCTTACTTTTCAAAGCTAATTATAACCAACAACCAATATGTCTTTTTTCAATTTATGGAGCAAAATTTGACAATTTTGGTTAATATTATCTCAAATTAATGCTTCGAAGTTAACAACCTTACTTTTCAAAACTAATTATAACCAACATATGGTTATAGTTAATATAGTCAGTCATTTTTAAATTGACCATTCTGCCTTTGAAAAGCATCTTATGCTGTCTTAATTCAATGGACAACCTTCTCTTGTAAAAACCAATGATTGGTTTTGATGTTCTTTGCATCTTAGCGTCTGTAGTTTACTTCGAAGCCGGATTCTGTATTTCGAAGCCGTTTTACTTGATTTCTTGGAGCCAAAATTGGCTTCGAAGCCAAATATTGTTCTTCGAAGCTGATGTCAACATTTAGAATGTGTTCTTCCCTCCAAAACTATCAATATTGGAAGAGTCTCCTCATATTCACACTTTTAGTACATAACGCAATATATTTTTCAGACATAAAATCTTTTAAAAGCCCCTTTGCTTTGTACTCTGAAATCACTTGCTCTTTTGACACACAAACCCTACCGATCTCTTGTTAAACCCCTCTTCCCTATTAATCGCCATCAATGGATCCTTCCTCACTAAAAGTGCTTACTGGCGATCGTATCAGTCCTACCATGGCTTTGAAGCGATGTATCGATGAAGAAATCACCAAACTTTCATCTGGTGAGTCAAGCCACATAGATGGACGTCTTTTCGTGCCTCGTCATAGCAATAAACAGGAATACGTCCTTGGCCCTATTTTTCGGGAAGCTCCTGCTCAACTCGCAGCCCTATATCCTCGCTTGGAGGACCATTTCCTTCTTCTGAAGAAGGGCTTGATTAGAAGCGGAGGGTGAATCGTCCTCACCGTTCTTTGGCGACAATGAGGTGAATGGGAAGAATGGTATGTGAGTTGTACTGCGAGAGAAGATGACTGCAAGAGCTCTGTATTCTCGATGCCCTTCGTCTTTCGGGTTCATTATTCACGAAGACCCTTTCTTGATACTCTTTGCCTTATGTTTACGGAATATGTCTTTTAATTTCTTCCAATTTGATGCGGCATGATGGCCCCACCGTTCTTGATATTGCCATCTCTTAGGGCTTTCCCCATGGTTCTCCATTTACTCCCAACTACCCAGACCTTCTATTAAGTTTTCTCTTCCATCCTTAAGCTCCTCTTCGGTGACTTCGTAAAGTCGAAAATAAAAATGAAGGTCTGTGAAGAATGACTATTTTCCTTTATTTTATATTGGTTATGCAAATTCCTCTTTTGCACCTCATCTCGAGAGGATTATGCGAATTTGTTCCTCTCATGAAGGCACTTGTCTTGAAAAAACATATAGCTCTTGCTCCTTATCTTTTAGGTCATGTCTCTGAGTCTGCTCCCAATTTTGTGAGAAACCTCTTGATGCTAACCAAGGAGGTCCTTGGGTGCTTGACTTTGGCTCTTCGCCTATTTCAGCGACCTACACCCTAAATGTCTAAAATTCCTCGTTCAGGATCCTAGTACTTATGGGGAAAAATATGCTAGGATTGCCCTTTACCCTGCTTCCTTCGCTTACTACTTTACCTTCTTTTATCAACTCCCCATTTCTCCATCTGCTTCTTTCTTCTGTCCTTTTGAAGCCAATAAAGGACCAACTTGGCTGCAAGCTTTCCTAGCTGATAAAGAATGCTCCACTTCTCCTCATAAAGATATGTGGGCTTCTATACTACTACCAAGGGAATTGTTCATTGGTAGTTTAAACCCTCGAGCCTACAAATGCATATCGAGGTGTCTTGCCCTTCTCAATTTGCCGACAATTTGGACTCACTCAAGGATACCGGTTCCTCTTTGCGGTCTCGAATGTCCATCTTCTTGTCGAGATTTGAGAATATCAAATCCAGACTAGAGGCGGCAATCCTCAAACTCTTGAAAAATTTGAATGAGTTCCAATTTATCCCATTTCTTAGTATGGCTCGGTCTTGAAAAGATTCGAGGCGGTGGGCGGTCAATATGGAAATGCGCCTATCTGAACATCCATGACTTCTTTGGTAGGATTAGGAGTGCCTTGAAGGCTAAGCCCGACATCTAGGGACATTCCTCCTCTTGGCGTGGCGCCACGACTAATCCTACAACTTCATCCCCTCGGCTAGAGTTACTAGATTTGCTTGAAGAAGGGTAAATATTTTCGGACTTCTCCTTTTCCTTTCTTTTGAATCTTACTGTTCCTTCCTTTACACTTTTGTTCTTTGGTGCAGGCCCACACGAAGAATCTCCCAAGAAATTGAAACTTTATTTGTTCTCAAAAAGAAACAACAACAACAAAAACAAAAAGGAAGCTAGTCCTCCTCTGAGGAATCAGAATCTTTGGGAGAAGAAGAGGTTGAGCAAGAGCGAAGTGTCCTTGCAGAGAACAAAGAGACAAAAAGTAGTTGCCTCACTTCTGATACAATTCGCATCCTTCTTTGAAGCACCCTTTGTAGTAATAGAAAGCATTTACCTCTAAAACATATGAAACCCAAATTGAGGAGAGGAGATTGAAAAAGAACCGGTAGCATCAACGCGAGGAGGAAGAGAAAGAAGATATTTTTACTGCTGTTGACTTGGTGGAAGATCCGATCCATGAAATTGCTTTGCCAAAGCGATAGAAACGAGAACATTCTAAAGCAATGTCGTTTTGAGAGGTTGAGAAGAAGCGGCGAATTGGTTTACGAGAGGCGAAGGCTGCTTTGGCGATGTGTTACAAAAAGCGCTCGAAGACAACAAATTGTCGAACATTATTCTCTTCGTAGCTCTCCATCAATGTCAACATTTCGAAACAAGTAATTTCTTTCATACTTACGCTATTTTTCCTTTGTCGACTTTAAATATTTGAAGTTTGACATTGCTTTACATTTCTTCCTTCTGCGGTAACAACCCTGCGCTTATCTTTCAATGGGGCCTCTTCGGTTTTAGTTGAATTTGACGGATAAACGTGAAGACTATTCAAATACAACTTCCACTTCATAAGCCTCGCTTCTGTACCTTCCTTGAGTCCCAACATTCCTACATCTCTTCTTCTTGGCCTAGAAGCGTACCTTCCTTTCTTGACTTTCAATCTACCTCGGTCCATTCCTTCTTGAGCCTTACTCTTCCTTCTTCCAAGGATATTCCATTTGTTACTCAATTCTAATGGCGGTTGATTCTTCCACGAGAGGGTGTTGGTAATTCTCAATTCATGGTTCATCACCTATGCCAATTTCTAGCCCTTCTTCACTTGATTCATTGGTGGCTAAAACCATAGAAATTTGCCAAAGATACTCCATCCATTTTTCCCATCCCATGCGACCCTCGTGTCTTCCACCACCATACTTTCTATGCCCTTCATGTCTAGGGATGAAGTAGACATCTTCGAAGGAAGACTTGCTAGTCTTTTCGACATATCTTCTACTTCTCCAACATTTAGTGTTGGTGAGCCATTAATCTTGGTGACTCCTTCTTTGGAGATTTTGAGAGTCCTCCTTCTCCTGACAAGTCTCCTGTACCTTGGTGGACTTAGACACATATGCAGGCTGTTGACTTCCTTTTTGAGGATCCCCGAGGCTCTACAAAGGCCTATTATCGAGAATGGGTTTCTTGGTCTTTGTAATATTCTTTGGCGATCTAATATGAGCGTCTCAAGTCACCTATCGATTGCGATTACTATTGATTTCTATATCAACATTTGTCATCTTTGCATATCGCCAATGAGAAATTGGCGAGGATCGATGTTTTGTTTCTCAAGTGCATGCGAAATATCGGATCTCAAGGAACAACACTCTTCTACCTCCCAATTTGAATTAATTTCTGGAGAAGAAAGCTCAACTTGAGGAGGATTTAGGCTGCGATAAACCGGGCCTTGGTTGATGACACCAAATTGCAAATCACCAACCAAGAAGCTGCGAGCGAAAAGAAGACATGGTGTAGCTATTCACTGTTTCCATCACTTAGCGAGGAAATCAAGCGTACAAAAACAATTGAAACATTGTAATGATTTTTGGGCCAATTTGTGGCACCATGTACTTGATTCTTTATGAAAAATCAAGCTTTTATCTATTACTGAGTGTCTTGTGTGTTTGTACATAATGTTTATTCTAATCCTTGTGTTTCCCAAATGGTTGGAAAATAAGGCTTCAAATATCTTCCATTAATCTTTTGGGATGCACATAGCCATTTAAATTTCTTAAATGGTATGCTCAAAAGCGACTCTATGAATTTGATATGGTCCTTCCCAATTAGGTGACCATTTGCCAAACTTATGGCTTTTAATCCTATTGGGAGTATTGTTTTCCATACCAAGTCACCTTCATCAAAACCAATATGTTTGACTTTCTTGTTATAATTCTTGGCTTTCTTCTTTTGAAAAAGAATGCTATTTAACTTGAGAATCCTCGCTTCATCTATGTCTTCTAATTCCAAGCACATGCTTTGATAATATTGCTCAGAGTCTAATTGATCTTGACATCTTACCCTCAGAGATTTAACATTAATCTCCACAGGTAACACTGCATCATGCCCGTATACTAAGGCATAAGGGGTGACTCCTGTACTCGACCTTGGGGAAGTTCTGTAAGCCCATAAAACATCCAACAATAAGTTTGCCAATCCCTAGGATTATCTTCCACCACCTTTTATATTCCTTTTTTCAAGGATTTATTGGATGATTCAGCTTGACCATTGGCTTGCGCATAATAGGGAGTAGAATTAATAAGGCTAATCCCAAATTCTGCCACAAAAGACTTCACCATTTTCCCATCAAACACAGTTCCATTATCAACTGTTATGGTTTGTGGAATGCCAAACCTATGAATCAGATCTTTAATGAACCCGATGACCTCTGCGGTCTCTGACCTTATATGGTTTGGCCGACCCATTTAGTGAAGTAGTCAGTAGCCACTAGAATGAAACAATGATGTTTCGAAGAAGGTGGGTGAATTTTACCCATCATATCCGTGGCCCATCCTCCGAATGGCCAAGGCTTCACTATTGCATGTAGGTCAGTTATGGGCACATGTCTTATTGTGCCATGTTTTTGGCATGCCTGGCAACCCTTTGCATATTCTATGCAATCTTTAAGAATAGTTGGCCAATAATAGGAATGCCTTCGAAGCAACCATCTCATCTTTACACCAGGCTGATGAGCACTACAAATACCTTCATGAACCTCAGCCATAGCTGTTAATGCTTCTTTTGGGCCCAAACATTCCAATAATAAGCCATCTCCTCCTTTTGTATAGAGCATTACCATATATCATGTATTGCATGAATTGCAATTTGGTTTTTCTTGGCCTTTGAAGATGGACCCGAAATCTTGCATTATTGGATGCCTCCAATCCTGTTCTTGTAAGTCATTATGATTGACTTCCAAGATCACATTCCTTTTATTCAAAGGTTGTATTAATCTCTGATATGTTGTTTGGCTTATATCTCCTTGGGTATTATCCCTTTTCTTGAAGTTCGAAGCTTTTTGAGCCACATCATTAGCTCTATTGTTCAAGAATCTTGGAACATAGGTTACATTAAGCTATTTGAAGCGAGAAAGCAGATGTAATGCAACAACATAATATGGTAGAATGCTTATGCTTTGACACTTGAAAATCCCTTTTACTTGGTTAACCACCAATTGAGAGTCCCCAAATATGTCAACTGCATGTACTTGTAATCCAATAAGGATTTCTAGTCCTACTATTAAGGCTTCATATTGACTGATTATTGGAGCGACTAGCTTCATCCACTCTGAAACCATGTGTGGTTTCTACCCTTAATGGAGACTTAATCACAATACCAATTCAATTAATCCATTGGCTTCGATCCATCGAACCACATTTGCCATGGTTCAACACTAGCCATACCAAGTTCCATTACCTCTTGGTTCTCTGTTTGAGATGGATGATCTGCGGAAAATTGGCTAATACTTGCCCTTTTCTTTGCTCTTTGAGGACATATTCTAAATGAAATTCGATAAGGCTAATATCCATTTGCCAATTCTTCCTCAACATAGGTCTAGATAACATGTATTTAACCAAATCTATGGTTGCAATTACCAAGGCAGTTGTAGGTAAAGATAATATCTTAATTTCATTGCTGACAAAATACAAAAGCAAGACCTGACTTTTCAGCGGTGAATATTTACATTCACAAGAATTTAAAAACCTACTAAGGTAATAAGCGCTTGTTCCTTGCCTTCTTCATTGTCTTGGGCCAAGAAAGCTCCCAATGAATCTTCTTGCCGCGTATGTATAACTTCAAGGGCTTATTCGTTTTGGTGGCATCGGCCTTTGGAGGGTTGGCCAAGTAGGCTTTGATACCTTCAGCGGTTTGATGCTTTGTCCACACAAATTCCTCTTCACCTTTCGGCCTTAACAAGGAAGAGAATACTTTAGTTTTCCTGCGGTGTTAGAAATAAACCTTGAAGAAAGTTAACTTTGCCAAGGAACCTTTGTAATTCTTTCTTACTTGATGGAGGCCTAGCTTCAATGATGGCTTTGGCTTTATTACGATCAATTTGTATTCCTTTCTTGTGCACTACATAACCCGAAATTTCGGATGACACACCAAAAGCACATTTAAGAGGGTTGAGTTTCAACTTGAACTTCCTCGTTCTTTGAAAATTGCTTCTAAATGAAGCAAATGCTTCTCCATGGACTGGGATTTTACCACGATATCATCAATATAACATTCTAGATACCCTCCAATAAGGTCATGAAAGATGGTGTTCATAGCCCTCTGATACGTAGTTCCAGCATTCTTCAGACCAAATGGCATCTTAACCCATTCGAAGGTGCCAATATTCCCAGGACATCTAAATGTTGTCTTGTGGATGTCTTCCTCTGCAATGCATATTTGATTATAACCAGAGTGGCCATCCATCATTGACAAAACTTGATGCCTATTGAGCTATCCTGTGAGATCCACTATATAGGCATAGGGTATTCATCTTTAGGAGTTGCTAGATTTAAGTTCACGAAATCGATGCATACCCTCATTTTGCCATTTTTCTTAACTACGAGGCACAATATTAGATAGCCATTCAACATACAGGTTGTCCTAATAAAGTCTGCCTTAAGTAGTCTAAGAATTTCTTCCTTGACCTTCTGAATTACATCTGGACTCATCCTTCTTGGTTTCTGTTTGTATGGCTTGAAATTAGGCTTCAAGGGGAGCCTATGTTCCACCAATGATCTATCCAATCCTGGTAGTTCATTATAGGACCATGCAAAACAATCTTTGTATTTTTTTAAAACAACCAACAACTGGTCTCTGTCCAAAGCATTCAAACAAGTACTTATATAAGTGGGCTGCTGCACAGAACCTTCCCCTAAATTCACTTCTTCTAAGGGGTCCTGCGTCTAAGAATTCATTGAAGCTTTCTCTTTGGTCTCTTCAACCTTTGAAGCAATCTTTCCACCTTGTTCTGCCTCTAAGTTCTCTATTTCGACATCTCTGCCTTCTTCCTCATAGACAAAATCTGTCCATAAGGCGTCTTCTTCTTGTATTTCCTGGACTTTTGTTTCAATGTCCAGTGCACAATATTTCCCAAAGGTCAATCTTCTGACCTGTTGTTGCTCTTGTTTACAGCCAATTATCATGGCTTCTCTCTCTTGTTTCTGTATCTTCTGGACTATCGCTTTTACATCCAATGATGAGAATTTAATCAAAGCCAATGACTTGGCTTCTTGTTCTTCACTTCTTTGCCTACAACCAGGCATCGTTGTCATCTTTCACGACAACCTCTTCATCAGCACTTTCTTGGACTAAATTAGCCGGATGTGTAACTTCCTCATCGGTAGTCACTTGGTGAGCCATCGACTTTCCTCAATATCTTGAGTGGAGTTACCCTTCAATATATAGTTTGGCCTCTGCAAAGTCTGCCTGAGCTATAAAGGTTGAGGATCTGCATCAATCTCCTCTGTCTCTCCATTGCCCGAGCCATCATGATCTTCGATGCAAAGAGGAAGGTACACACTTGTTGGTGTGAATCCGGTCTCTTCCAAGTAAGGCATTATATTTAGCATTCTTTGTCGATCACGAAGAATGTTGTCATACAATCTGGTTCCGGCGCTCAAATTAATAAGCGAGAATACCTTGGGCCATCGCTTATCTCCATAAAACCGACAATGGTTGTCTTGGTTGGGATCAACACAGGATTCTTCTTCCTAATTTCTTCAAAGAAGATTTACGGCAATAAATTAACGCCACCCCATTGTCTACTAGGACTCGGTTTAGCGTATACCATCAAAGAAAGCCTTAATGTACAAAGGCTTGGCGTGTTGGGTCATGGAATTGAGGGTATTCAAAAGGATATGAGAGGTTGATGCTCACCTCCTCCTCGCTTCGCCTCAACTTCCATAGGACTAGCCATTTCGGAGCATCTACCATGCTCACTTGTGATTCCTCACTAAAGCGAATTGGATCCATGTCTTGGTCCTCACGATCCTCATTTTGACTGAAACTCATGAGGTAGTATATGTACCATGTTGGTAATCTGGTGGAAATGAGCCAAGCTGGATGGTGGTTGTACCTTCTTCCCTCTTGGCTACCTTGCTCGGTGTCTTCGGCGTCCTCCATCTTGCGATACAGTATTTCATTGATAAGCTGATCCTTGAAGGATCCTTCTCAACTAAACTTCGATTAGAAATGTTTGTTGACCATGAAGGCTTGAACATTTCTTCTTCGCCATTTCCTTCATTTGGCTCTTGCCAATCTCTTCTTCTATTTCACTATCACTTTCCATCAGAGCCTTCTCCAATCCTGCCAAACTAGACTTCTCTCTGGCCTTTAGTTCAGAATGAACTTGAGCCAATTGTTCTCTGCTACAAACCACTTTACTTTGTAGCGTCGGTTTTGGAACATGGTCTGACTTCGAAGCTTTCTTTTCTTCTGTCTTGACATGTGAAGAACTCTCTTCACACTCTTTCAGATCTTCTTTGGTCTTGGGTGTACTGTATTTGAATTCCTCCTTTGTGATCTGAAATACTTGGAACCATATTTGGCTCCTTTGTCTTTGGATGCTTGAATACCAGTTGTTTGGGGCCACAAAGGAGGCTTGACCATTCTGTGATTCCAACATCTCTCTGTCGAGGCAATTCCCTAGGTTTGTTTTGCATTACAAACCAATCAGGAACTCAGTACCCAGAGCTTCTTGATTAGGATGTTGAACCACCCTTCTCCGCCTTGAAGCCATCTTGGCGGGTGGAGGTAAGTGCTTGATTACGTCTCATGTTTGAGCTTGATTACGGCCTTTGTTTGAGATGGCCATTTACATTACGTGTGAGGTTGATGCGGGGGCCAATCTCGGCTTTAGTCCCATAACTGAACTCCTCTCTAATTTTCTTCGAATGTCTACTCTCCATTCTATAGTAGTTAAGTGGCCTAGACTCATACAAGGGCCTTTTACCCTTAGCATTTGTTACATCAGCTGAGGCTCAACCACTTGGCATGCTTTTATCACTAGCCAGGCCTTTGACCTTTTGTATGGCGTTGGTCGATCTGGGGCGTCTCTGAACATCCTTATAGTATTGCTTCCATCAATTGGAAGCCCTTCAACCATTGTAGCTTAGTCTACACCTTGGACACATCCTTTGCATTACTGCTTCCAAGGAATCGTCGTCGATATTTCTTCATCGAATGTTCGCCGATGTGAGAGACTCTGTCAACAAGCGGTGAATTTACGGTCTCTTTCTTAGCGGTTGCGGTTGGCAATATGCATTTGCACATTGACCTCTTCCAATTCTGCGAGATAGATTAGAAAATTTGGCACAACCACATTAGGCGCTTTCTCCAACTTCGAAGCGGGTTCTTGTCAATTCCATAGCTTTCTCTGTTTTGGTTGGGAACTTGGACTTCCTTTCAGGATTTGCTCTTGGATCTGTCTCGAAAAACAATGCAGTTTTAGTTGAGTGAGACCAAGAATTATTATGCCATTCTGATATACTTTTCCTTTAAGTTCATCAAGAGAAAGCGGTTTACTCCTTTTGGTAACTTAAGGAAATTGGTACAAGCAAATGATCGAAAATGTCATCTGCTTTTGTTAAATCGAAAGAATACTTTACGTGAAAGTCTTTCTTTTAAAGCTGGCAGTCGATAGTCGTATCCTTATGAATTAATGCTTCACAGATTACGGGTTCTTTGCCCACAATCTCTGCTGCATCAATCTCATAATTGGGATCTCTATAATATGTCTTATTTGAAGCATTGTTTCGATCTTGTTCTTCCTCTAATAATGCTTCATATCGAGACACCTTATAGGTTAATTCGACCAAATCCCTGAATTCAGTTGAGTCAAACTTCTTTGAAGCTTTGAACTCTAAGCCGTTTTGAGCCAATCATACAAATTACGGCTCTGGAAGGATGACTCTACATTTATTTGAGCCCTTTTAAATCTTGCAATAAATTGAGTAGCCTTTTCTTGGGCCTTTGACTCGATCTTGCCAAATCTGCCATGGATACCTCTGGCTCGATTGGAAAAATTGGGCATGAAATGCCTCTTCCATCTGTTGCCAAGTTTGAATGGAGCAGTGTAAGGTTGATATACCATACAAAGCGCTCCCCAGTTAGAGAATTTGGAAATAATCTCAATTTTATGTAGTCATGATTAGCGAATTCACCACTGACGGCGTGAATCTAGCAATATGCTCTCTTGTTGATTGATTTCGATTCAGTAGAATAAGGTGAAATCGGTGATACGAACCCTCTTGGGTATTCATGTACCCTATCTACCCTCTGGGTATGGTTTTACGTATCTGAGTCTGGACCCCGAGCCATTGGTCCACATATCTCACTAACAATATCGGCAATTTGGTCCCTATGGACCATATTTTGGGTTCTTTGAACCACTCTTGGAGGAGCAAACCACGGGGTTTGGTGGACAAACTTGTGCACTGTGGTCCTCTTGGTCCATACAATGGTACATTTGGGATGGTTGCCTGTGGTGCGAGTTCTTTGTTGGGGGTATGGATAACCCCTTTGAGCTGTCTGCGAAAGGACTGTGAAAGGTGTTGGAATAGGCATTGTGTCCCTTCCATTTGCGGCAAACCTTCCAACCCCGGGTATAAATTGAATAAGGGATTATTATAACCCCTGGTGCGGTATGGCCGAACATGGGATTTGCCACCATTCTTATGCAGTTTCTTGTACTTGGCGGATCACTTAGCGGTGTGGCTTCCTTTGTTGAAATCTTGAGGCATTTTGGCCTCTACAGGCCTTGAAATGGGTTCATACCAAGACTAAGGCGATGGTCTTTCATAGTTACAGTACTAGTCGACCATTAGTTTGTCCATTAACTTGCATAAATTTGTTTTCTCTAGCCAATCTTTCTTTGAGGACATTTAAAATTTCCTCTGTATGTCTTGTATTTGTTGGTTGGTGGTTGCTCATTCGATCCAAAAGGATGTTGCCCACCTTTCCATTGTGTTCATTAGTTGTTGTCCATAGCATCTACCAAGCCTTCCCATGGATTTGTTGGTGAAGATGGAGCAGTTGATGGCCAGTTCCTTGGTTTAGTCAATATTATGAACATATGGTTCTTGTCGAAATCTTGATGCATTAACCAAAGGTTACGATAACATAGGAGTCTCCACGGTGTGTTACCACATTCTCCTCTGGATTAGGTATTTCTACCTCTCCTTCTCGCCTTCTTCCAAGCGTTCATTTTCTCCTTGTCGTCTTCGTCTAGCCATTTTAATTAGTCCTGGGCGTGCCAAAAATATATGTTGGCTTTTTGGCTTTGAAGGGTATATTTGTAAATGTGGCGTGCGGCAAGGATCAATCGGTCCTTCTGAAATTATAATTGCCAATCAATTATCGGGCGACTATGTTTTAGTTCTTTCGGCCTCAATGAAGAGGACTTTTCTTGGTGGCTTGACTTTAGGAGAAATTAAGAGAAATAACAATTATCTGAAGAACAATTGAAGTATTTCATTAACATAAACACTTACAATAGTCCAAACTTCGGCCTTGAGGAAGTTCTGACAACAATCTACTTGAATCTACTTGAAGACTACTCCTATGAATTGAAGTACAATGCGGTATTTAAAGAACAAGTATTTAAAATCTGAAAAGGTAAAAGCGAAAAGGAAAATATGAAGTAAAAGCTGGTTTATATGATCTGAGTCTGGGGCTTTTTGGGAACTTCCTTGCTATTTATACTTGTTAGAGATGACCTTGAGCGTACTTGAGCCGTCGAACTGCTCCTCCATGATCGCTGATCATGTTACCTTAGAAATAGTTCCACTATGCCATCACTTGCAGTTGGACTTCCCTCCTGTATTTGAATTTGAATATAGGTAACCGTTGAAGCCACGTCACCTTGTATCTCATTACTGATCTAGTGTTACTCAGACCACTTGAGAACCAATACTTATTGCCACGTGTATGATCGAGATTTAGGATTAAAATCATCTTCCAATAACACCCTCATTCTGCCACGTGTCGAATTGTAATTGGCTTTTACAAAATATGTAGCCAACAAATATTAAAAGAGTTTAATGTAATTTACCCTTGTAAGTAGTTAAAATCTTATGGGGTTTGTTGTATTTTTTTTCAAATTTTAAGAGAGATGAATATAGTTTACCCTTAACCTTTTATATTATATATACGATTTATTTATATGAGGTAATTTTAGTAATCTCAAAATATTATGTGATATTATTTACATAATCTTTCAAATAAATCATGTAACGAAAAATCTTCTAGGTGAACCATGTTGATTTACCCTCGTAAGTAGTTAAGAGTAGGGGTGGGCGTGGGTCAGTTGCGGCCACAGAACCTCCAATCTGCCATCCGTCCGCCAGATTGGCAAATTAAAGAAAATCAATCCGCATCCGTCCGCCAATCCGGCGGATGTGGATTGAGCGGATTGGCGGTTTGGCGGGTTAAAATTTTATAAATTTTCAACATAATTCAACTTGTGCACTTCCTCAAAAAGAAAAAAGGAAAAAAAAGAAAAAGAAAGTATTACAATCAATGACTTAAAAAAGTATTACAATCACTGTATGCCTTATCCAAAGAAAGAAAGTTTGAAACTTTAGAATATCACGATCACTGCATGCCTCATCCACATATTACAATCATAGCATGATTCATCCACATAAAGTATTACAATCTGTGATTCTTAAAATATAATAACAATTCAAACTACCAAAACCATGAACAGAGCAGTAGTAGAGATTGTATGTCTCTGTATTGTTACATCTACATATGTTTTTGAAAACAAAAAACCAATCAGCATATATCATATTTTCTATTTATTATTTTTAGAGCTAGATTTAAAAATCAAAAAATATAGATAAATAATACGTTTATTTTTTTCAATTCAAAAAATATATTCAAGTTGAAAACTTTTTTTCAACAAAATATTTAAACTCTTTTTTAATTGAAAACACAAACATAATATTTAAACAAATTGAAAATACAAAGTCTTATAAATTACTAGGGGTGCTCGCGATTTGGCGGTTTGGCGGTTCGGTTGCGGCCAAAGAAATCTTAAATCTGCCATCTGTCCGCCAAATTGACGGATTGGAGAAAATCAATTCGCAACCGTCCGCTCGTCATCACGCATCCGTCCAAAATGCGACGGATCAGTTCGGTTCGGTCGATTTTAGCGGATCGATATATCCGCTGCTCACCCCTAGTTAAGAGACAACTTAACTAACATGCAATTGGTATGTTATGACTTTCTGAATTCTTTCAAACACATTTCACTTCTTCATTTACGTTTCAATAGTTTAATACTTCAAAATTCACAGCTCTGCACCTTCTTTTGACAAAATTTAATTGCATTTGCGACTAGGTCTTGTTTGTCATCTCTTAATAAGTTTATCTTTTATTTTTTTTTTTTAGTCACATCAATCAACATCTCCTCTCTATTTTTTTACACATCTTTTTATAAAAAGTTAAAAAATACACTTATTTATAACATTCCAAACCACAACTAAACTAGTTCAATTTATCAAAACTTATGTACTTCACAAAATGTCGCGAGTTTACATTTTGACACAAACAAGATTCTCCATTCGATGTATTAAAAAAATGTGTTTACTTACATGACCCATATTGCATTCCTTACTCATCTACCTTAAATCCATTTTAAATAAATTATGTACTATAGCAATCTAAGATTTTTAGAGACTTCAAAATTAAACCTCAAAAATGAGTCTTTATTTTGTTGGGCTTTAAAAAATTAGGGCCTTCCATCAATGACGGAGCCAAGAGCTAAGACTTCATTTGGGAATAAACTATTTCAATAATTTTTTGACTTTTTAAGAAAAGATATATAAAAAAGTAAAGAGAATAATATGACAACTCACAATGACTTTTTTATTAAAATGTATAATTAACAAACGAGACCTAAAACAATATATTGGGTTGGGTCAATGTGGGCTTAAAATAACTTAAACTGGACCCATTAATCTTACCTCATTGAAGTGTATGGTTTTCTAAATCTTGGGAAAGATATGGATACCTATCAATGCCTAAAGCCCTCTTCAAACCGACCCATATGTTTGGACTTTGAAGTTGTTAATCACCTATCTCAAATAACTTTGGCCCGTTGTGTAATGGGTATGATGGGGAATAATATACCAAACATTATCTAAATTAATCACAATGACAATATGTTTTCTCTGATATGCAGTAATTATTCCTAGTTTTTGGTTTTAAATTTTTGATAATTCATTTCTAAAAAAGAGAATTAAAATAGAAAAAGAAATATAGTATTTGTCATGAACTGTATTTTTACCTCTTATGTGAATTTTGACGATGAACATGTGTACTACATGTAACACTTACCATCTTTCAAAAAATGACGAGACCGAACATGATGATATATAATTGCAGACTAAAGAATGAGAAATTTTTTCAAAAAATGTGACTTTTATAAGAAAAGCCCAAGCTTGCATGAAGATTCCTATTAAAAGAAAAATCAACATAATTGTGACCTAGTGTACAATCATCTCATTTGCACCCAAAAACAAAAGTCCTTTCTTGAGTTTTCTGAATTTTTATTTTTTTTTTATAAAAAAATAGAAATTAGTAATAACTAAATTAGATATTTTAACATTATATGAAAAAGTGAGTTTTTATTTTTTATTTTTTCATCAAATTAATTTTTAAATAAAATATTTAAAAAATAGATTATGAAAACTCAATGTGAACCATCTCTCTAGAAAGTTTTTAAGAATGTGACAAATCAAAGGAGTAGTGGGACATTGAAAAGGAAGAAAAGGATGGATTTGAAAGTGTGGGGATTAGAAAAAGTATTAAACTAGTGGTACAAAGGGAAGTGCATGCAGATGTGGGGGTGGAAAGGTGCCTAGTCTTGGTTGGATATTCAATTCAATTCCAAGTGGGCTTAAGCATATTCATTTTCACCTACTACCAAGATCCAACTCTTTTTCATTTCTAGGGGAAAAATAAACTAATATAGATCCAAATTTGAAATCTAGAAGGATAAGGCTTACATTCATTTCCCCATTTTCACCATTACCTTCGAATTATATATTTTATTCTATTATTTATTTGGTCTTAACTAAATATGATTCAAATAAGGGAAAATTTTATTTTAACTCTCCTAAAACCTTGGATCATTTTATTCTTTGTCTTTAAAAATAGTCACATATTTCTATTGCGGTTTTGGCTTTTTTCAACTTCCTATCAGTTCATCACGGAAGAAAGGACTCACTAAGTCGGGATTTTGTCCAAATTAACTATTTTTGTGTTACACGGGCCAAAAATAAGAGTTAACATAAATATAAAAAACAAAACCTAATTTAGAAGTCAAAATAAGTTGTAAAATGATAAATCGAACCTTACTTTCATCTTCTTCTTGTAAAAAAAAATCATAACTCTATTCATTTTCTTCTTAAAAATCTAACTCTATCCTTAAAAGGACGCCAAGCCAACCATCTCAAGCCATCCACACCCCACAATCCCTTTCACCACCCTAGCATGCCGCTCTTATCACCAACCACCCTTGCAACCCCTTTTTCTTTGACCTAACCTTGTTTGTCGTTGTGTATATATAAAAACCATTGAGTTAATGGTTTTAAGTCCTTGTGTCAACTTACTAAAAATAAATTAAAATTTTGAAGCTCATTTTTTAAAAGAAGAAGTGTTAAGTGATAAATTCATATATTTAATAATGAAGTTAAATATTATATTTTAATCCAAAACAATAAGGATATTTAGAAGATAGAGTTAAAGTATTCCACCACTAAACTACAAGGATAATATGAATTTTACCCTACAAATAATTCCCTTTCTCCTTTGTTCAATTTTTGTCCCATTGTATAACATATTCCTATGGACACTGTTTGATACGTGGTTTGAGAAGAAGATGGGAATTAATAATGGTGTGGACCTTATGTATGTCTTGCATGTTTTTTCATATTATATTTTAATGTATTTGATTGGTAAAAATGGATAGGATTGACCGGTATTGTTAATATCAAGAACATATCATTGCTATATTAACTCAGCCAATGTTTAAAACTAAAGGGGTGTTATATGCACCAACTAGTGTATTATTAATACTAGTTGTGATATTATTATTGATCACACTCATTATACAAATTACAAATACTAAAAATATCTTAAATTATTCTATATTATCAATTGGTACACTAATTGCTGCATATAACATTAGTGTTAAAACTATTTCTCCATTTTTTATTTGATATTATATTCCACCTTAATTAAAATATAATATACATACTCCTAGATATATAATTTCATCATTTATATAATAGATATTACTAATCCCAAATTTTAATCAATCTCAAAAGTACTAAGAAAATTTCTAATTCCCATATGAAGGAGTTGTTTGGGACTAACTAAACAAGCCACCTTTTTTGTTTTAAATTCTTGTCTTCGGTAACTTTTAAAAAAAAAAAATCAAAATAATAAAGCCAAAATAAGTATAAAAAAAAAGAGTCCACTATTTTTTTGTTGTATTTTCTGAACTTTTTTCGAGTTTTTAAAACTTTTTAATTTTCCGGTTCGTTTGAGTTGAATCTAAAAACTTAATTTTTTTTGAAAAAAAAATTAAAAAATTCATTAAAAACGAAAAAAAAAAGCTACTAAATAAATAAACCGTAAAGGCATGTTTGTTTGGATAGATTAGATAAGGGAGATTGTAATCTATCGAATTGTTAATCTTGGATAAATAGTCCTTGGACTATTTGGTTGGAAAAATTGTGTATTACATGTTTATTTTCTTATGCGATTAGATGTCTATAAATAATTATCCTAGTGAATCAATATTTGATTAGAATATTATGATGAAGGATAAATACTCAAAAGACTATTTTATCATTTTCAATTGTTTACTAGCAATAATAAATCTATCTTTAATATTTTATTTTATTTTATTTTATTGCTAGAACTTCTATAAAATTAAATAAATAAAACATCAATAAAAATTAAATATTTTTTTAATTGAGACTTTTAAATTTTATTTTAATTTACTGAGTACAATACATAATGAAACTAAACATTTATCTGTGTGATAATGAAAAAAAAAATTGATTCTTTATCTCACAATTTGAAAAAATTAATTTTTTATTTTAAAAAAAATTAAGATACATGTATTTAGCGGGTAAAAGTGTCTTTTTACAAGTTAATCTCATGTGATTGTTATCCGTCATTTAAAACATACCTCTTTCTAGGACACAACAATCTCATATATAAAGGACATGAAGTCCGGTTAGATTTCTAATCTGGCCAACAAATTTCCAACAAAACAATGAACTCCTTGAAACTCAATCTTCTATTTTAATCCTTCCAAACAAACACCTCCTAAACACCTACTAAACAAGCTAATAATCTCATTCCTTAAAAAACAATTAGCAAATAAATATGCCCTCTACCCCTTTTGTCGGGTTAATAACATTAATTATTACTTAATATTATTTTGATTTTTATTTTTAAATCATATATTTAAACTGTAGTGATGAAAATGAAATGATTTTTTTTATTATTATAATAAAGTAGGTCAAAAAAAAATATATAATTTTAAAATCAATAGCATAAAATAGTGTACTTAACCACTCTTTTTATCTCCCGATCCTGATCCTGATCCTCTTCTTTCTTTTCATCTCATAGTTGCCAAATGGACTGTGAAGCAAGGAAACTAATCCTCACAAAATTTTCAAATCAGAGGAACAAAATGAAACCCTAGGAGTGAGAGAGAGAGAGAGAGAGAGAGAGAAGAGACAATTCTAGAGACAGAAACAACAGGTATTGGGGGAGAGAGGAGGAGCAACAATAGGAATCTGTGTGTCATCCCCCAAAACAACATAATTTTGTCCCATTGTATAACATATAGTTATGGCACTATTTGATGAATAATGTTAGATATTTTAAAAATTTTAATAAAATTTTTATTAAATATTTTATATGAGTGTAGGATTTATACCATGTGAGTTTTATATGGTCTCACGTTCATGTGAGATATTTGATAGAAATTTTAGTAAAAATTTTAAGATATCTAACATTTTTGCTATTTGATACGTGGTTTGAAAAGAAGATTGAGATTAATAATCAGTGTGTTTGGTTTAAATTTTTTGAATTAAGGGGTTGTTTGGAGTGTCTTAAATAAGTGTACTTTTTGTCTTTTTGGACTAAAAAATTGAGGAAGAAAATATGATGTTTGGGTTAACTTTTAGACTTTTATGGAAAAATATATAATAAAAAATTATAAAAATTGATTTGTAGGGAAAAATTAGGATTGGGAGTTGTGCAGTCGTAATTGTTGATTTTTGGCGAATAGTGTTAACTTTTTAACTTTTTGAGTAACTTTTTGACTTTTTGACTTTTTGACTTTTTTGCAATATGCCAAACTTGGCCTCAGTTTTTTAAAAACTGAATTTTTTGGTTTTCGTATTTTTTTGTTTTTAGTGAATATTTTTAAAATTTTAAACATTTTTTTACTTTTTTAGATACACCTTACCTAGATGTATCTAAAAAGTAAAAAATGTAAAAATATTTTAAAAATTAATAAATACATAAAATATAAAAATGTATCTTGAAAGCTATTTTTTTTTTTGTATTTTTTGTATTTAGTGAATTTTTAAAATTTTTTTTCAATTTTTTTTTACTTTTTAGGTATATTTATGTTAGGTATGTCTAAAAATTAAAAAAATTGCTCAAAATATTAAAAAATTGATAAAACAAAAAACACGAAAAATAAGAAAGTAGAATTTTCTGAAAAGTATTTTTGAAAAATGATAACCAATGTGCACCTCATATGTCTTCCATGTTTTTTTTTTTTTTTTTTTTTGTATAAAAATGTTTTAGAGCTCTAATAAAGGAGCTCTAATTGGAGGTGGGTTCCATTGTGATAGTGATGTTTGTATTTTTATTTATTTTTCCATGTCATTAGAGCTCTATTATTTAGAGAAGAAAAAATTAGTCTAAGGTCCCTCTTCTATTTTTAGTAATTGAAGAGATCCACAATATTATTTTATGATGTCTAAGGTCCCTCACTTCCGCTCTTTCTCTCTTCCTTCTTCTTTGTTCTCGTTCTCGACCTCTACATATCTCGTTCTCGACCGTTGTGTCTCCTATTCGTCGTTGCATCTCTCTCTCTCTCTCTCTCTCTCTCTCTCCGTCGCCGCAATGCCGTCGACTAACCACCATTACCGCCGTTCCTTTCGTCTTCCTCTCTCTCTCTCTCTCTTCCTCTCTCTTTCTGGGTTCCGAAAACGAGAAAAGAGACAACGAAAGCAGTCTCTTTGTTCGGAAAGCGATTGTTTAAGCTATAAGAGGAGTCTATCATGGTGTCTTCGTCGATAATAGTGAAAGCGTGGTCTACGTACACCATTGATGGGTGAGTTCAAGTTTTGGTCTTCTCCTTTGTCTGAATCTGAGTCTCTCAATCTATGGGCTTAAAACTCTTGCTTCCTCATTTGTGATTCTCTCTGTAATTCAATCCTTCATCTTTATTTCCATTCTTAATCTGTCTCTGTCTTTGTGCTTGCTTCTATTGATTTTAAAATCTCTCTCTAATGCAATGCAACAATGTGGAATTACGATCGAAACAAAGATTCGAAGGTGGAAGTGAGGAAGAGAGACTACATTACCTGCAACACATCGAGTTTAGGGAGGCCAAAGAAATTTCCAAAATTTCTCTAGAAAGGTAATTTTGTGGGAAGTTTAGGGAAGGTTAGAGAAAAAAATTTCTCTAGAGAGAAAGAAAGGACAAAGAAATTTACAATGGGACGTCTAGGGAAGGTCAGAGAAACCAATTTTTTCTGTGAAGTCAAATTTTCTCTGAATCAATTTGAGAGATTTTAGATATTATTAAAATATTAAATGTCCTTTATATTATAAAATTTTAATACTAGAGACCTTAAAAAAATATTTTCAGGGAATGTATCATTGTTTTTTTTTGTATTATCTTTTAATGCTTTTGATTGGTTAAAATGGATAGGATTGACTGGTATTGTTGATATCAACACCATATCATTGCTATATCAACCCATCCATGATCAAAACTAATTCTCCATTTTTTATTTGATATTAAATTCCACCTTAATTAAAATATAATATACATACTCCTAGATACGTAATTTCATCATTTATCTAGATAGATATAACTAATCCCAATTTTAATCAATCTCAAAAGTACCCTTTCTTTTTTCTTTTTAATTCTCATACTTGGATTGTTTGGAGTGAACTAAATAAAACAACTTTTTTTTGAATTTTTTTATCTTTAGTATGTTATTTTTTAAAATTATATCAAATTTTTTTTACTTTTGTCCATCTTGTGAAGATGAATCTAAAAACAATTTTTTGGATTTTTAAAAAAATAAAAAAGTCACTTTTATATTAATTTAACTTAATCTAAAATTTTAAATTATTTTAAAATAAAATTTACTAAAAAAGAATAAATAAATAAATAAAATCTTTCAAATGAGAAACCCTAAACACCCATTAAACATAGCCAATAATCTCATTCCTTAAAAAACAATTAGCAAATAATATCTTCATGTCGAATATCGTCCAGCATTACTCTTCTGGCATCTACATACAAAAAAAAAAAAAAAACAATCTAAAAGCTCCCCAAACTTGGCCTAAATATGCCCTCTACCCTTTTTGTCAGGTTAATAACATTAATTATTATTTAATATTATTTTTATTTTTATTTTAAAATCATATATTTAAACTCTAGGGTGAAAATGAAATGATTTTTTAATAGTATTGAATTGGGATTTTTGAAATTTGGCTTTCTTTTTTTTTGTTTTTTTGGTATATTATTTAACTCAAAAAACTTATAATGATTATGGGGTTGGATGTGATATTTTGTTTTTCGTTGTACCATGGCTTTTTTTTTTTTTGTGGGCGTGGGCCCATGCCCTCCCAAACGGACCCTAAAGCAGGTCCAAATAAATATAATTTTAAAATCAATTAAAACCACTCTTTTTATCTCCTCTCCTGATCCTGATTCTCTCTTTTCTTTTATCTCAGAGTTTGCCAGATGGACAGTGAAGCAATGAATCTAATCCTCACAAAATTTTGAAATCAGAGGAACAAAATGAAACCCTAGGGGAGAGAGAGAGAAGTGAGCATTCTAGAGAGAGAAACAGTAGTTATTGGGGGAGAGAGGAGGAGCAACAATAGGAATCTGTGTGTCATCCCCCAAAACCCAATCTCCGGTGGTACGCAGAGCCTCTCCGGCGCCGTCGCTTGCGGTGGTTCAGAGGCTCTCGTCCCCAGAGAAGGGTGAAGGGGACAAGCAGAAGATGAAGGGTCTTTTCAAATCCAAACCCAAAACTCCAGTTGACCTCGTTCGTCAGACTCGCGATCTTCTCATCTATGCAGATCTCAATTCGGACTCTCGCGAAAGCAAGAGGGAAGAGAAGGTTCAGTTCTTTGTTCTCTCATCTTTCGATTCGATTCTCATCTGTATCAATTGGGTTTTTTGGGTATTCTTTTGGGTCATCATATATGATCAAAAAAATTTCATCTTTTATTTTATTATTTTTATTATACATAATTTGGCAATTCTAGAAAGAATGAGTTATTTTTTAATTATAACTGTAACTTAGTGTGCTTGTCTTTTTTGGAACTAAATAAATTTAAATTTTTTTTCTCCAAGTTTTGTTGTCACATTTATTTAATTGGATTGGTTTGCACATATTTGTATTGGTAAGGCCAAGTGTGAGTTTTGTAATGTGGACAGCAAAATTTCTTTCTTCTTAGAGCATATCTTCAATCCTTCACTAATTCTTTCATCAAACTGAAGTGAGCTTCAAGGATAGGCTAAATTTTCACCACCTTTACCAAATTTTCAACAATCATATTTTTACTTAAATTTGATGCATTTTAAAAAAGGATTGAGATGATTTTCTTTCATCAAACATGGTTAAAGGTTTTAGGATAACTTTCAAAAAGATTTGATGGAAAAAAAAAAAAAAAAAAGAGAGTGAGGATTGGAGTGTTTTATACCAGTAAAGCTTTTAACCAAAATTTGATTAAAAAAAGAGAATAAGGATTGGAGATACTGTTAGACTGCCTGCCAACAGATGCCTGAAACATACGCCCATGGATACTGATACATGTTGACTTTTTTAAGCCAAGAATGGTAGTGGGTTTTAGTTCTGATTTTGGATTTTTTTGCTGTTATAGTATCAATTGAGATAATTTTTAATTAATTTTGGAGCATGTGGTTGGAAGATGTCCACAGCTTGCTGAATTTTGTCTTCTATAATCGAGTATCAAATGACGTTGGGTGTATTTTACATTGACTATGTAATTTGTGAAGAAATGATTTTTTTTTTTTGGGGCCTGAAATGTACTGGGATATGCAGAAAGATTTATGCTTGTGGGTTTGAGGAATTTGCTTGCTTATTCACCATTACTTATGTGGGGATTATTGCAATTAATTGGCTACCTTAGCCTATATATGCGTACTTATTTGTTATGTATTAATTCCCCCCCTCCCCATGCCACCTACAGATGTCAGAGTTAAGTAGGCTTATTCGGGAGCTAAAGGTGATTCTTTATGGAAATAGTGAAGCTGAGCCAGTCGCGGAAGCTTGTGCACAATTGACCCAGGAGTTCTTTAGAGAGAACACACTGCGTCTATTAATTATATGTCTTCCAAAATTGAACTTAGAGGTAAGTATGAGCTGATTTTCTTATTGAGTGCTATAAATGGACTTCAAGTCTACTCAATTTAACTGTCAGATTTGGTGATTCATGTCTTTCTCTAGTTTTCTACACAGCAACAATATTTATCACAGTAATATTTCTCTTTATTTTGACCCTATATTCAATCTTATTTATCATATCAATGTTCAACTTTTGCAGGCCCGTAAAGATGCCACTCAAGTTGTTGCAAATTTACAAAGACAACAAGTTCAGTCACGGCTAATTGCTTGTGATTACTTGGAAGCAAACATAGATCTAATGGATGTTTTGGTATCAGGGTAAGCTATTACAAGAGGAGATTGTGATAAGTTGTGATTATCATTATATATTAATTAATTTGCTGCTTAACTTATTATACTATGGTGGTATTTGGAATCTTTTGTTTGTCATCTTTGGTTTTTCTCTTACTCGGTGCAAGTTGTTGGGCGTTCTATATGGGAAGACAGGATTAGATTATTTGAAATGAGAGTGACTTATTTTATTGCTGACTAGACTTCTGAACCAGAAACTAATTGTCTTTTTGCAGATTACTTTTTGTAGAATGTGGAATTTACGTACTTACTTTTTGGAGAGCCAAGAACATTAGTGCACTATGTTTTCTTTTTAACATTTGAATAATCAGATTCAAATAGGAAGGGAATTTTGGAATACTAAACTTTTTTTTTTTTTTTTTTTAATGATATATAAGTTTGGGCCAAGAGGTAGATAGAGGTCAGACACCTCTTCACATGAGTAGAAAATATTTTTCTAGACATTTCTTCAATATTTTTTTGAAGTTCTAATTTAGTAATTCATTCATAGTCCACATTATTTTGTGGTATTTATGCAGTATCTTATAATATTTATGTTGTTGGTGCATTGTTTGGAAGTATCTTTGAGTGAACAGACTTGTTTTGGGCCTTTTTTTTTTCAAGAACCTTTTGTGTTTGGGGGCAATAGTAGATAAATAGGATAGTTTAAGATTTTGAATATATTTGTTATTTTTTGTCCTATTGATCAACTTTTTTGATGGTCTATTGCTCGTTCATTTAGTTATGAGAACACGGACATGGCTTTACATTATGGTGCAATGCTGAGGGAATGCATACGCCATCAGAGTGTTGCAAGGTGAGCCAAATGAACAGTGTTGCTCCTTTTTATGTTGTGATTTGACTGAAGTTGTGTACAAAGAGCCAAATATTCAAAATGAATAAAAAGCAAACATTAGTGAGTCGTGAATATACTTTGTTGTTGTGATTGGTTACTGGTTGGAATTGAAAAAATTTCCTGAATGAGGGATGAAATTGTATGTTTTGCTCATGAGGAGATAATCATGCATAATCTTCTGACAAATTTATTCTTCCCATTTCAGTAGAAATGATGCATCTTAATATCAAAACTCTATGTTTCCTGAACCCCATTTTCTTAATATCAAAGGTGATATACTTTGGATGTGTTCATATTTTTAACTCTTTGTGTGAGCTATATATACATGCATATGTATATTTAGTATGATTGTTTTATTGGTGGTTTATATTTCAATTACTGGCGGTCATGCTAGTGCTTGTTTGCTATATTCAGTAGAGACTATTAATCAACTTAATTAAAAGCAACAATGTCTCTGTACAAAGTTAATGACTTATGGTTATGAATGTGGTGGTGGCTTTTGTCTAAAGCTTTATCAAACAGCTAGATCCATGAATAAATTTGTTGCACGCTTTTGTCCTAAATACAATGGCCATTAGGAACTTATTTTTTATGAAAGAAGGAAAATTTAACTATTATTTGATGTGGGTATTACTGCATGTGTTATTAAATGTGCTAATTTTTTAAGGGTAAACTACCAATAGGTCCTAATTGTTTGACTTAGTTCCCATAAAGTTGTATTGAAAATGAGTCCTAGTAAAATCATAGCTAAAAATAATTTTTGTGACAATTTTTTGCATACGTCGCTAAAAATTAATTAGTAATTTTTTTGTCATGATTTTTTTATAAATTGTCACTAAAATTCACAATTAGTGACTTTTTTTGTAACAAAGTTTTCAAATTGTTGCTGAAAGTAAAAAATTAGTGACTTTTTTTATGACATTTTTTTAAACCGTCGCCAAAACTTATAATTAGTGACATTTTTTGTGACAATTTTCAAACTGTTCTTGAAAATTAATAATTAGTGACATTTTTTAATAGTGTTTGATGAAAAATGTCATTAATTCTCATAGTACCTATTGGACAATAAGTCCACCTATTAGGATCTACACGTATGTCCCCCATTTTCTAATTTGTCTGTTATGTTTTACAGATATGTTCTGGAATCAGAGCATATGAAGAAGTTTTTTGATTATATACAACTGCCAAATTTTGACATTGCTGCGGATGCTGCTGCAACTTTCAAGGTCGAGTATTGTTGACAGAACTAGTGTTCAACTCTCTCTCTCTCTGTCTCTTCACACAGTCATGCACCTTATTCACTCTTTGTACAATAAAGCCAGTCAAATGTACAATCAAAATTTGGTGCTTGCTTCTACTGAATTTGTTTCATTGCTTAACGCTGTGAGTTTTTACTGTAAAATTGAAAGCGTGTTACAGCAACTTTCAAGGTTTCAGTATTGTTGACAGAACAGAACTAGTGATCAACTCTCTCTCTCCCTCTCCCTCTCCACACCGATATGCACCCTATTCAGTCTTTGTACAAAAAAAAACAGCCAATCTGCAGTCAACTGGGATTGAGAATGGCAATTGTTTGCTGTTTTGTGATTATGTGCTTTCAACTCAACTGGAATTTTTTGTTGCAGGAACTTTTGACAAGGCATAAATCAACTGTAGCTGAATTTCTTTCTAAAAATTATGACTGGGTAAGTGATGTTTTGAATGTGTCTGTATGTATGTATATTGGTTTTCATGTATGTGTGTCCACACACTCTAGTTAAGAAGCTTTATGGTGTGTTTAATTTAGAAACATATTAATGCTACATTGAAGTACCGTTTGTAAAAAATTATGATTGCTAGCATTTAAATGCTATATTTGATGTATCTGTATTGATGTCTTCATGACTTGATCTGCAAAGAAACTGTCTTTGCTCTTTAGTGAAATCCCTTTTCAATTGTTAATTAACGTGCTAATGCACCACCAATTTAGTATGACACCCTCTGTTAATATTTACATCAGAGCTGTCTGACACATGCTCAAAGTACTGATTGATATATTGCACATTTTTATGTGCTTGGGAATAAGTCAATATGAGTGGAGTAGTGGTGCTAGTTAATGAGGTTTAAACTAACTTGTACAAGTATTGCAAGTTCATTTCATACTTACAGAACTATCTACACATGCATATATTGCACATTTTATGTGCTTGAGATTAAGTCAATATAAATAGAGTTGTGGCCTGTGAGTGCTATTCGATGTGGATTATAAGGGAGTATTGTATGTTACTTGTATATCTTGTGATAGATATACAGAGACCATAAATTTTTCACATGGCCATTTGTTTATCAACTTAACCATGACCGTCATCATCTTCATTGTTGTGGTGGTTGTTTTATTTGAATTTCTGGTTGGCCAGAACTTGATATTCTCCACAATTTCTGTTGCTAGTTTTTTGCAGAGTATAACTCAAAGCTGCTGGAGTCCACCAATTACATTACCAGGCGACAAGCTGTCAAGGTAGGATGAAAGTTTGAGATTTTGTTCGAAAATATGTAAATAATTATAAAAAAAAAAAAAAAATTAGACATCTCAATATTATCCTAGGGAATGCAATTTTGTCTCCAGAATTGCACCCTTCATGGATGATAGGGATTTGAATAGCTTGAAGATGTATCACTTTATTGTCTTTTTGCTGGTATACAAACGTAGGTTACCAGCTCCTCATTCATGTCATATTTTTGCATAATATGGCTTATTGTAATAACACTGCGTGTTAATACGATAACATGAACTTGATTTTGTTTACTGGAAATTTTTTCCACCCAAATAAATGGTATAACTCCATTTTTTTTTTCCAGTCTCAGCATCTTCATGATTCTCTTTATAGATGTGGCAGTTCCTCTGGTGCTTGTGGCATCATATTTTAATAAAAATATCTGTGATCGCTACAATGTTGCTTAGAAAACCTCTTTTACTGTTACAGCTGTTGGGAGACATTCTGCTGGATCGTTCAAATTCTGCTGTGATGACACGCTATGTGAGCTCAAGGGATAACTTAAGGATTCTTATGAATCTTCTCAGAGTATGATACTCTTTTCCCTTTTACTGTTTTACATGACAGCGAACTACCAAATATGCCACTTCTTCCTTGGCAATGATTTGCTACGATTCATTGCAATTCAAAAAATTCAATTTGTTTGCATAATGCACGAAACTGTCATTTTTGCCATAAAAAAAAGAAAAGAAAAGATCAACTAATTATATCGATATATGTGGTTTAATATTTATAGACACATAAAATTTAGTTATATTGATATTTATTTCATTTTAAATACTATATGTGTAATTTTATATGTATGTACACAAAACTATATATTATGCTAAATAAACTGAACACGATTTGATGTGATCCACGATTTGACAACAATAGTGGTGACCACAGACAAGGCAACCCAAAATAAGGGGGATGAAAGCCAAGAAGCACGGTCACAGACACAGCACACACAGGCGTGCAATTTTTCAAAAAATGTAGGACAACATGAGGGGGACGCATGGACATAATAGTTTATATATTTATTATGCATATTGTTTTATATTATAAATTTATTCTATGTCAATATCTATTTTCAATGAAAAGGGCATTTTTATAAAAAGGACATTTTTCATCAAATTTATGAACCTTGGATATGTTACTTTGGTGGGCTGAAAAATAGGACATTGTGTGTACCCCAAGGTGTTCCAATGTGTCCCTAGCATGTTCAATTCCCCCGCTTGTCCTGCATTTGTCCATATCCGACACGTGCCAAAACACTAGTGCTTGTCCTCGAGAGAGGTGCTTGTGCTTCATAGGACAAAAGTGTTAAGTAGGTTTGGATTATTTATTTTTCCATAATTTTTCCCCTAAACATTTATGTGTTAAATGGTGGAGTCTCTTTCTTTCAGGAATCGAGCAAGAGCATTCAGATAGAAGCATTCCATGTTTTTAAGGTACTTATATATAAATAGACACTGCTCTTGTATGTTGAATTATTAAATTGTCTGCTTTCTTACTAATTGTAAAATAAAATGTTGACAGTTATTTGCCGCTAACCAACATAAGCCCCCAGATATTGTTAGTGTTCTTGTTGCAAATAGAAGCAAGCTTCTTCGTCTTTTTGCAGATTTCAAGACAGATAAAGGTAGAAATGAAATGCACGTTTAGAATTATCAGTTGTATCAGCGGTCTTGGTAGTGTTTCTCAATTTTAGTCTCTTATTTTACAGAGGATGAACAATTTGAGGCGGACAAAGCTCAAGTCGTCAGAGAAATTGCGGGCCTTGAACCCAAAGACCGCCCATGAACTGTCTCTCTGTTTTATGTGTAATAGTAACCTCATTAAGTGGTTTTCTTCCCAATTAATTTGTGCATTAATAGTTTTCATTGTCCATATTATGATCATACTTTCTATCTTCAGAGAAGCTATTTTATCCTCCCTCCCCCACACATTTTCATTCAATTTTGTTTTCCCCATTTCTATAGTCTGTTACCGACCTCGTGTGTTTCAAATATGAATAATACTTAGGGGGATATAAATGAGAAAGAGATGAAAATGAGAACTTGATGCAACTATGATAATGTGTGCAATTTTTTTGCCCAAGGAAATGTGTCTCTGTATACATACATTAGTGGAACAGATTTGTGGGTTTTAATATATTGCTTTGGTATAACCAAGTATTGAATCTGGAAAAAAGTGGTGAACTCTCTTGGGTGATATTATTTGAATTTTAAACAGCTTAGTAGTGCATTACTGTACATGGAAAACCAGGGCTGGATTCTTTCTTGGAAAGATAGATGTTTGGGATGGTGCCACTGTGAAAGAGAACATCAAGAAGTTGCGAAATTTGTTTCTTTAGATGTATTTTGGTGTTTGGTTTGATGTTGGAAATGTTTTTGTTATATTTTCTGTAATTTGTGCTTCCAAAATTGAGAATAGGGCACCTTGTTTAATAGGCCACCTTGTTTGTTTGAAATTTTATATTTTGTTTGTCTTTTTGTTTTTTTGTCTTTAGAACTTTTTTCATAATTAAATTAAGGGGTTGTTTGGGATGTTCTAAATAAGTGTACTTTTTAACTTTTTATGAAATATGTGTTGGGTTTGAAGTGATGTGGTAGAGAGTGATGTGACTTAAATAAGATGATGTGACTTAAATAGAATAGTGATTTTTTGACTTTTTTAGGATATGTCAAATCTAGCCTAAATTAATTTTATTTTTAGATGCACTTAATTTAGATATACTTAATGGATAAAATATTTATTTTTAGGATTTATTATCTAAAAGTTCTATTCAGCTTCCGTTTGGGAAATGGGCTGATTCTTTGACTTTTTGGCTTTTTTGGCTATATGAGCCTGGGTTCAAAAGCTTGGTTTGGGAAGGACTCTTGGCTTTTTGACTTTTTTTGTGAGAGAAGAGTGTAATGATTATGGGATTGGATGTGATGTTTTGTCTGTTGTGACTTATGAGCTTATTTTGTCTTTTGTGGCTCATGAGTCCAATGAGTTCTTGCCAAACGGAGGCTCACTAATACTTGCTTGGGTCTTGTCTAAGATTTTTTCAACCAACAAGTCTTGTTTTGAGATATAAAGACGTTTTTATTCTTTTGTCCTTTGGTTTGATTTGACTATCTAATAAAATTGAGAATATTATTATTATTTTTTGCAATTTTAAAATTGAGAACATCATTAATTTTGCACAACAATATTTCAAATAGTTGTTTGGCTAACTGAGAAAAAAAAAAAAAAAAAAAAAAACCATTTTTGCCCTATGCTCTTAGGTTTGATTTAAATATCTAGTAAAAATTAGAACATTATTAGTTTTTTTTTTTTTCAGTTTTAAAAATGAGACTATCAGTTATAAAATTAAGAATATTATCTTCTTTTTTTTTTGGAGTTCTAAAATTAAGAATATTGAGAAAAAAAAAAGAAGAAAAACCTGAGATTAAATAGGTAATTTTATTATCATGAACTCTATATCTTCGAACAATGAAACCAAAATTAACATTGAAATTGAAATCGAAATCGAAATTGAGAGGGAGATTCATAATCTAGCTTTGGGCCGTGGTAGGAGCCAGGCCGAAGGAGGGCCGAGCATGTTTGGGCCGAACTAACTTGGGCTGGTCCAGAGCTGGTTTGCTCGGTCGAGTCCCAGGTCCCATGTTTAGGCCGAGCTAACTTGGCGAGATGAAAATCTGTAACCCGGGTTTAAATGGATCGTACATTTAGCTCGGCGGAAAGGTCTTGAATCTGAAAACCTTGTCTAGAGCTCGGTCGTCTGGGAATGCTCTTGAGCTCGGTTGTGATGGAGCTCGGCGAGTGGTCTTGTCGGACTCGTTCGTGCTGATCGTATGAGGCGAGTGATGTCGCCGTTCCGCTAATGTTGTCTGGCGGTTTGATTAGACGGTGTTTATTTGGATTTCTTGATGAATGTGAGAGCAGCTCCACGTATCAATAGACGAGTAGGTGTAAAGGTGAACGCAGAAAGTATATAAGCATGATTGTGCCCCCCATGCTAGGGATAGAACATCACTTGGTGAGAGAAACTCAACATTGATTCGGCTCTTCTCTCTCTCTCTCTCTCTCTCTCTCTCTCTCTCTCTCTCCGAGTGTGTGCTAACTTGACCGTCGGAGGGGGTTAAACAACAAACCGAGTAGCTCACGCATGATTGTGTTTTGAGTTGATCGGATAGACCACGAAGCTTGGGCCTTAAGAATGCAGACGGCGATGAATACCTCCTCCGCGTCTGATTGGCGCCATCTGTTGGAACTTTTATAGACACAACCTTGTCCTCCAAGCTCATCGATCGCTTTCCATGGCGAACAATAATGAAATACCATTATGCCATTGGCGGTGTTACCGAAGTCGGCCGGATGAAGGCGGACTCCTGCGTTCGAACATGGCGGACTGAGACTTCAGGAGGACTTCAAGAGATGCATGAGATAAACGCGCCAGAAGTTTTGGTCACTCATGGAGCCCAGACAGACACCGGCGGAGAAGAGAATCGCATGCTACACGTCTGAAGCATAAGTTAAGGGACAAAGACACCGTTATCCGGACATGGCAGAAGAGATGGAAGCTCTCAAAAGGGAGGTCAAAGGGAAGGGGGTCGGTGGAGGGGGAGACCATAGTGGCGCGCAACCACAGCTTTCGGCGGCCAAGGCGGTGACACTCTCTCATTTTCTATCACCAGAAGCTATAGGGTTGGAGATTTAGACACGCTTGTAGAGAAGTCTAGCGCGCAAGATAATACCTATCATTCCTCGCGTTCGGCGACAACGTCGAGATATTCCTACTCCATTCGTTCAGAGGACTTGCAGGTTGTCTTGAAGGAACGGGCTCGTTGACGGGAGACTCAAAGGGTGCCGGCGCTCTAACGGCTATCTTACTGGGGTCACGCCAGTGAGGAGGTCATAATGCTGCCCCCTCGCTCAGCCGTGCCTGTCCCTCCGAACATAGATTTGATGAGACTGAACGTCACCCCCTTCTCTTTTGAGATAGAAACCACACCGCTCCCAGTGAGCTTTCACCAGCCTAAGTTTATGCTTTATAACAGAAAAACCGATCCGTACATGCATGTAAGCCGCTTCCGGCAGGTCATGGCCGGACACAGGCATAATGACGCTTTCATGTGCCTTATTTTCCCATCGATTTGGGCGAGTTGGGCTTGAAATGGTTTGAGGTTGCCAGAGGAAAACATCGAAAGATGGTAGCAGTTGGCGGAAGCATTCGTGACTCGTTTCAAAACCAGCACCAAAACGCCAAAGGAAGTGGACCACCTTCTCAGTGTTAAGATAGAGTTGAGTGACATCCTCAAGGCATACAACTCCAGGTACTGAGAAACCTTCAACAAGATCTTAGATTGCCTGATCAACTTGGCAATCACCCAATATAAGCGTCGTCTCCCGGTCGGACATAGGCTGAGGGACTCGCTTACAATGAACCAACCAACGTCTATGGGGCAACTAATGCAATGCATCAATGAGCACATCCAAGTAGAGGATGATGCGGCGGCGTCCACCGTGAAGACAAATCCGATGGCAACTGACAAAAGAGCGGCTGGCAAGGTACACGCGGTCGGACAGGAGACTAACCGTCCAAATGATCGCGCCAGGGAATCTGACCGTGGACCAAATCATAGAAACTGGAGTAGAGGTCACCGAATGACCGAGCATAATATCCCCACGATGACGCAGCTGATACTAACAGAAGGTTGAACGCTCGAACGGGCATCACCACAGTGTTTAAGATTCCATCTATCGTATACTTAGTGAAATCATGACGAGGATTCGTCTAGTTTCTGCTAAGTTCTGGCGATGCTTAAAGGGCTTTAATCAGTGGTACTGCGCACATATCGTAGGGAAGCGAGGACACGAACTGTTGCCTTTGAAGCAACACTTGGAGGAGTTAATCGCGATCGGTCATAGACCTTTACATTGATGGGGCGTTAAGTCCGCATCCCACCTCGGTGATCAAGTGGTTCGGATGACTTAGGCGCCTCAAGGTGGTCAATGTGATCCACGGCATAGCGGAGTCGGCGCATGTATGCGAGCTCCGAGGAATGATCAAAAAGGCAGAACATATGAGGGAAGTTTTGTCAGTCCAGCCCGCGATCAAAAAGGGGAAGACCAAGGAGAAAAATGTGATTAGTTTCTCAACTTGGGACCTAGAGCGCATTCAAACGCCGCACAACGACGCCCTAGTAGTTACCCTCCGCATCAGAGACTTTGATGTCAAGCGCATCTTGATTGACCAAGGAAGCTCGGTGGAGATTATATACTACGACACATTCAAGCAACTCAAACTCCAGGATACAGACTTGGCTCCAGCAACTTCACCATTAGTTGGTTTCAACTCACAATCGGAGTGGCCTATGGGAAAGATAATCTTACCAGTCAAAGCCGGATCTGTGGTCAAGTAGGTGGAGTTCTGGGTATTGAAGGTGCCGTCCATATACAACCTGATCTTAGGTAGGGGATGACTTCATGCTATGCAAGTGGTAGCGTCCACATACCACTAGGTTATGAGGTTCCCCTCGGCTATAGGGGAAGTTGAGGAAATTTGGGGTGATCAAGTCATGTCGAAGCAATGTTTCGTGGTAGTGAATGGGAGCAGAGCTGCCAAAGGCTTTGTGCAAATGATTAAAAGTCCGGAAGACCAGAGTGTCCTTGATGATGTGGGCGCCAAGGTCGAGGACAAGGTTGTTGAAGAGTTGGTGGAAGTGCGGATCAATGCCGAAAGTCCAAACAAGTTCTTTTTGTTAAGGTCAAGCCTAACTACCCAAGAAAGGACCGAGATGGTAGAGTTCTTGATGGCGAATATCGTAGTCTTCGCATGGACGCCGTACGACATGCCTGGCATTGATCCAAGCTTTATTTTCCACCAACTCAATGTTTTCTCGGATGCACACCCTGTCATTCAAAGAACGAGGAGATCAGCTCTTCATCACGCCGAGGTAGTCGCGGAGGAAGTGAGAAATCTACTAGAAGTAAGGACTATCCAAGAGGTGCACTACCCTCGGTGGGTTTCAAACACGGTTGTAGTGCCCAAGAAAAATGGGAAGTGGAGAGTTTGCATTGACTACAAGACTGTAACTGAGCTTGCCCTAAAGACAGCTTTCATCTGCCCAGAATAGACCAGCTGGTGGATCTTACGGTCGGGCATAACAGGCTCAGTTTCTTGGATGCCTATCGCGGTTATCACCAGATCGCCATGCATGGTCCCGACCGCGAGATAACCTCTTTCACCACTTCAAGGGGACTATTCTGCTATCAAGTCATGCCTTCTGGTTTGAAGAACGCCGGGGCGACTTTCCAAAGGATGATGACCAAAATGTTAAGCTCTCCTGCTAGGCCAAACGATGGAGGCTTACATCGATGACATGGTGGTCAAAAGTAGGCATTAAGCTGACCACTTATTCGACTTAGTCTAGATGTTCGTCATTCTTAAACAGCACAAGCTACGCCTGAATGCATCAAAGTGTGCCTTCGACGTGGTATCCGGGAAATTCCTAGGCTTCCTAGTCACAAAGAGGCATCGGCGGACCCCACAAATCAAAGTCATACAAAATTGAAGCATTGACTCGGCAAGGGACATGCGACATCGGCGATATGGCGCCGTGTTCTAACAATTCATAAGTCGGTCATCGGATCATTGCCGCCTTTCTTTTGAGCCTTGAAGTCAAGTTTTCATAAGGCGAGAATATGAGGGCATTGGCTGAGTTCAAGGCGTATTTGTCTTCTGCTCCATTATTGGTGACACCCAAGCCCGACGAAGAACTCTACCTTTATCTGGCAGTTTCTCAGCATGCAGTTAGTGCGGTGCTTGTCCGGTTAGAAGGTATCCAATATTTCCCTATTTTTCACATGAGCAAAACCTTGCTACTGGCAGATTCGAGGTATTTTCCGCTAGAAGAACTTGCTTTGGCGTTGATGATGGCTTCTAGGAAATTGGCGCATTACTTTTATGCTCACATAATCATCGTGTTGACCGAATTCCCCTTGAAAACCTTGTTCAAGCGGGCGGATTTTTCTAGTCAAATTCTGAAGTGGGGCGGATTGGTGGGACAATTCAATGTCAAGTTTTAACCGCGACCATAAAAGCACAAGCATTGGCGATTCGTTACTAAATTCTTGCAGAATTCACCAAGTATGCTGGTGGATCTCACATGATAGCCAAGCTGGTGAATGAAGGCTTAACGGAAATTACTGGCTGGGCGATGTTTGCGTCGCGGAACTTGTGCGCCCATCCATAGAACCTCTAGTCGGAATAGTACTTCAGCCCGGCAATGCGACGACGGACTAGGGAATAACAGACCAACCTGTTGGGTCGATCACGCATTATCGGGGAGGATGAGCGTGTCCGTTGAAATAAACGAAGCGAACTGCGAGCGGCTAAGCGTAGTGATCCCATCAACTTTCAAGCCTCCCAGGACCCGTCAGAATGTTAGAAACTCTTCGTCGGTGAAATGTGGAAACTTTTTGTAGATGGTGCCTCAAATCGTCATGGCGCCGGGCTGGGCATAGTTTTGATCTCGCCAGATGGTCTGACCATCGGACACTCTATCACACTCGGATTCCCTGCGTCAAATAATGAGGTGAGTCACGAAACCTTCTTTGGCCGGAGCTTAAGCGCGCTCGATTTACGCATTCTAACTAATGGTTTCTGGCGACTTCAACTTGTTGTCAACCAAGTGTTTGGGGTGTCTGAAGCCAAAGATGAGAATGGCCAAGTACCAAGCTTTGGTAAGAGAACACATCAAGCGATTCCAGGCAATAAGGGTCCAACAAATTGGTTGTGAAGAAAGCAATTTGTCTTGGATGAGTTAGCCGCTCTAGCTTCCATGGTCGACAGTTCATCTCCCAGTCCTCTCTTGATTAAGTTTCTTCCAAGTCCTAGTATTGAGGAACCCGAGCAGACAGAAGTACTCTGCGCCGAGCTTGGCCCCTCTTGGATGGACCCTATAATCCTTTTCCTGAAAGAACGGACCCTTCCGGCCGACAAAAAGGAAGCGCATAAAATCCGGGTGAAGTCAGAGCAGTTTTGGCTCTCTCCATCTGGCGCTTTATACAAGAAGTCGTTCACCGGTCCATATCTCAAGCGTGTACATCCAAACAGCGTGGAAGCTTTCCTGTACGAGATTCATGAAGGCATATGCAGAAGTCACATTGAGGGAAGATCTTTGGCCTACCGAGCTATCTCGCAAGGATATTGGTGGCCATGTATGCAAGCGGCCTTCGAAATATGTTAGAAAATGTGAGAAGTGCGAAGTTAAGCCACCAAATTCACCAACGGCGAAGAACTTCTTCCCTCACAAGCCCTTGGCCTTTTGCGATGTGGGGGCTCGACATAGTGGGACTACTCCCAGCGGCACCGAACAGCGGAAGTTCTTCATTGCGACTCTGGATTACTTCACCAAATGGGTTAAGTGAGCCCTTAGCGACTATCAAAGAAGGGCGTCAAGCGGTTTGTCTGACGAGAATGTGATACTAGCGTTTGGCGTCCCCAAGATTACGATTTACGATATGACACCCAATTTGATAGGCGCTTATTTAGAGGATTTTGTAAGGAATTGAAGATCGAATTCTACAACTCACTCAGCACACATGATCCAACGGCCAAGCGAAGCATCAAACAAGACCATTCTCGATGGGTTGAAGAAAAGACTAGAAAGCCAAGGAAAATGGACGAGGAACTCTCAAGTGTCCTTTGGGCATATCGGACGACCTCGAGGCGATCCACTAGAAACTCTTTTTGCCACGGTGTGCGGCATGGGCGATCATCTATTGGAAATCCGCATGCCCACCATCTGCGATGAAAATTTTGAGCGAATTGAACTCAAGCGATGCATACGGAATTAGACTTAGCTGATGAGCACCGAGAAAAAGCTTTGATCTATGTGGCTGCATACCAACAAGAATTGTCCAGGAAATACAACAAAACAGCGTACCCCAGACCATTTAAAGTGGGCGACTGGGTTTTAAGGAAGGTCATGGGCAACACGCTGGTGTCGGGCGAAGGCAAGTTAGGGGCAAATTGGGAAGGCCCTTACAAGATAACCGATCTGGCGGGCAATGGGGCATATGTAGACACCCCATTTTGACCAGCCCTAAGACTTGAGCACTTTGTTTTGACCACCCTCACCAAAAAAATCAAATTAAAATTTTAATCTCAAATCTCACCTATTTTGGCCAAATTAGTTTATATCATATAGTTTATTACTTTGTAGTATTTTATAATTTTATATGTTTTTATATAATTTGATGTGTGTGTATATATTTTGAGGTGGTGTATTTTAGAAATAAAAAATAACAAAAGCAAAATAAAAAAATAGAAAAATAGAAAATAAAATAAAATAAAGAAAAAGAAAGAAAATAATTAGGCGTTTTAAACAAAAAAAAGAAAAAAAAGAAAGATGAGTGGAATAGGTGGAAGTATTTTATTGAGAGATAACATTGAGAAAGAAAAAAATTAGAATTAGGTGTTTGTTTTGATTGGAAGATAAGAGGAGAGGGCAGGTGAAGATTGAAAAAAAAGGGGAGCAGGTGAGAGTGGATGGTGGGAGAATACAATGATAAAAAAAGACACAAGGCACATGGGCTGATGGATCTCTCTCTTGGGTGGAGTATTGAGTGGAGGATTGACACACACCTGATATCTCTCTCTGTCTCTTTTCTCTCGGGACCTCTCTCTCATTCAGATGAGGACCTCCATTTACAAAACCAAAAAATGATCACCAAGCTCTCTCTCTCATGCATGAACCCACGCATTCTAGACACATGAACTCTCTCTCCCTCTCACTCTCTGCAGGTTTTTGGGTTTAAAAACGAGACACCACAAAACACACAACACATACACTGCCGATTCACTCTGCTATCACACACTCAACACACACACACGAGATAGACAGCACAAACCTCTCTCTTTGATTGCTATCACACATACACACTGCCACTTTTTCTGCCTCCATCACAT
Organism: Camellia lanceoleosa; assembly: GCA_025200525.1. Lineage (NCBI taxonomy): Eukaryota > Viridiplantae > Streptophyta > Magnoliopsida > Ericales > Theaceae > Camellia > Camellia lanceoleosa. Next base: position 3,804,265 of record CM045765.1, on the reverse strand, counting down.
ACACTCACTCACATACACACCACTCAACACATGGCGTATACACATACAGACCCAGCAAGGGATAAGAGATAGAGACACAGATGCATGTCTGCGGGGCGGGGCTCCAGATTTTTCGATCTCTAAATTCATGAGACCCAAGGTGTGTAGAGGAGGCCGATCTCTCTCTCTCTCTCTTTTTTTTTCTCTCTCTCTCTCTCTCACAGGTTTTGAGCTACTGAGGGATAGAGCATAATGGGTGTTGATCATGTTGTTGACTGATATACCCATTACACACTGATATACCTACGATACCCACTCTCTCTCTCGGATCTCTCTCTCTAAATTTGATCTCTCTCTTTGGGCTGACAGATACACTCCTACAGCATTGATACAGGGGAGAGACCCTGCACAAAGGATAGACACACACGAGACAACACATACATACCCAGGGACAACACCCAGCACCACCACACCACCACGATAGCAACACACACACACTCACTGTGATCTCTTTCTCTCCGATCCCATGTACACGCACACATAGCACACACACCAAACACACAAGATACCCAGCATACACACACACACATAGCAAACACACAAGACATACATACATAGTCACACACACACGGATACACTCTGGGCACACACACACGAGCTGAGATTTTGGAGTGTTTCAAACAAACAAAAAAAGAGAAAGGGCTGAGAGTTTTGGAACTGGTTTTGGCTGTGTTAAACTAACTGGTTTTGGCTGTGTGAAGCTAATTGGTTTTGCTATGTTAAGCTGAGGAGAGGGGAGGGAGAGCTTCTCTTTGAAGCAAAACAAAAAGACATACACGACAGCTAGACGTGGATCTGCCCTGTGCGCTCGATCAGCCGGCTTGCGCGCCTCATGTCTGTCACCTGTTCCAGCCGTGACAGATCACTACCAAGCCACCATCGCTGCAACTCCACTCTGGTGAATTATGTATTGAATACCCAACACGGGAAAGCAACAGAGATGAAATATGAGGCTGCTGCAGAAGCTAGGGAAAAGGGAAAATTCAGAAGCAAGGGAGAATGAAAGGAAAATGGAAAGGGCCAGACAGCTCTGGTGTTTGCATGCTACAAGGATGGTGCAACTGATCCACCATTCTTGTACTTTGGTCATGGGTTGAAGGAAGTCAAGTGTTAAAAAGTGAAATAGGTTATTTGTTGTCATGTGGTAATATTGATGATTATTGGTGCATTTGGCTCAAAGTGGGGCCCTCCATTAAAGTTGCTTAACATGAGTACATGGGCTGGACAGTAATTTGTTGATATGGGCCGAGGCCTGCTAGATTGAAGATACATGGATTTTTACTAGTTGTTGAATGACCGAGGTCTAAAACTTTTATTTTTTATTTTGAGTGTTTTTGAGGTTTTATTGTATCATTTCCTCCTCTTTCCCCCCCGTTTGGATATGTAATATTTAAAGTGTTGTAATAATCCCCCACTCCGCTTTTTATCTATCCCATTCTTTAATCGTTTTCCCTACATGTACATATGTATATATCTAGCATGCCATGCATATCCATGCTTTACATCCATGTTCCATGTGTTAAGATTCGGCTAAATTTGCATCTTTATGCTTTAATTGATTATCCCATGATTTTGTGCGCTATCACATGTTTTGCGATGTTGCACATGTCATATCTTAGAAGCCGAATCTTTAGCTGCATCTCATGAGTGAATTGCATTAGGAATTTGTATATAAGATCATGCATATTTTTCTAACTTTGTTTTGTAGCTATTCGAGGGACGTCAGTCAATCTGTGAGTTTTTATGCTTTAGCATTCCATTTGTGTGTGTTTTCTTACTATGTTTAGCATCCTACCATGAGGCTAATTGCTTAATTGATATAAGTGTATGAATGCCTGTGGATGAAGGCTTGTTGTTTGAATTGGAATAATTCGATGAATGTATGTTTAAGCCCACTTTGTAGTGGCAAATTCACAAACTTTAAGCCCACTTTGTCAAGTGGCAAATTCAAACCCATTTCAACAAACAAACATGAAATTGAATTGTTTCAATTTGAGCAAACTAGTCTATACTTGTATGCTTCACATAGTAAATTTTAGAATTTATTCAATAATCAGAACATGAACATATAAAGAAAATCAAAATTCATATCATGGTTTAGTAGAGGCCGATCTTTTGATCGGGTGGCGAGTGCTCATTATTGACCTTCCCTCTCATACCTAAGGTTGAGCCAAGCATCCTTAGTTCTGACGAGCAGTGGCCTTGGCCTTTGAGTCATGAGTTTCCTAATTTCTCAAAATATTAGGTGGCGACTCACGAGATCGATGGCCTTGATCCATTTTGACAAAATTGCAAGAAAGTAGATTCTTAATAAAAGTCGCGAAATCTGCACTCTCCTCTACGGTTGACATTGCACTCGTGAAACTTGAGATCAAAGAGATCTCGAGTCGAATTGTTTAACGGCCTTGGTACCCGGGCATATTCTGACATACTAGTTACAAGATTTGGAAGGCAAAGGCGTACCCTGGCCATGCAATGCGGCTAAGCTCAAACTCGACTAGTTTTAGTGTTTAACCTTCTTATCTCATTTTTTGTGGAAAGTCTAGTTTTGGCTACGCCTCTCAATGTAATACTCTTTTTACCAATGTAATAGAAGTGAATTATTTTTGCTGAAGAAGTTTGTTGTGTTTGAATTAATATAGTGACTGAGGGGCCTACTCTTGTGTTTTAGCGAGATGATTTACCCTAAAGAGTTGGTGATTTGCCAAACTCAAAGGCTCTAGCCGAGATGATCTACCGGCTAAAGAGTGGATGGCGTGCTCTTGTGTTTTAGCCAAGATGATTTATTAGGCTAAAAGAATTGGTGATTTGCCCAACTCAAAGGAATTGTTTCTGTTAAGGAACTTTGTCGTGTTTAAAGTAAAGTAGTACACGAGAGGGAAACACCTCTAAAGCCGAGATGATGAACCCCGGAAAAATGAGGTGATGATTTGCTCAACTCTAGGGTTTGACCAAGATAATGTACCAGACTAAGCGAGTTGATGATTTGCTCAACTCGAGGTTTCGATCGAGATCATATACCTCGGCCAAATTGAGTTGATGATTTGCTCAACTCACGAGGTTTTAAGCAGAGATCTTTGTACCGGCCAAATTGAGTTGATGATTTGCTCAACTTTGAGGTTTTAGCCGAGATGATATACCCCGGCCAAATTGAGTTGATGATTTGCTCAACTTTGAGGTTTTAGCCGAGATGATATACCGACCAAATTGAGTTGATGATTTGCTCAACTCTGAATTTTCATAGAGATGATTCTGGCCGGCTAAAGGAGTTGATGTTTTGCTCAACTCAAGGCTCTGGCAAGATGATTTACTTGACTAAAGAAGTTGGTGATATACCCAACCAAAGGCTCTGGCGAGATGTGATCGGCTAAAAGAGTTGGGGATTTGCCCAACTCAAAGGCTCTAGCCGAGGTGCATTACCCCGGCTAAAGGAGTTGATGTTTTGCTTATGTCAAAGGTTCCTGTCGAGATGATGAAACGTAGTATAGCAAGCAGTGTAACAGTAAACAAAATGAGAACTTTTTATTGATGATAGCATTTTAGTACATGTGGTAGGGTAGGAAAGCAACCCGGTTACATTTCCCAGTTGCAAAAAAGAAATGTCTATAAACTAAACTAGGGGGGAAAGGTCAGGGGAGTCATCCCCGGTGCCTTCTGCGGACTTCAAGTCAGCAAGTAGAGGTGATTTCTCAGGCGTTGGAACCAACCTGGCTGGCCCCCTTCGGGCGGCCCACTTTCTCGGCGTTCTCCTTGGCGTCTTGTTCCATCTCTTCCTCAGCCTCCTTTTGTAGAGTGTTAAAGACTTTGTTTGCGTATGGCACCATATAGGCCGACAGAAAGGCAGCTGGGGGAAAGGTAAACATCTCGGTTCCAGATCCTTGGCCGAGCTGTTCATAAGTAGCCTTCCAGCCGGACTTGAAGAATATGTCCTTGGTGGCCTCGACTTGTTTGGTATAGCTGTCTTTGGCCTTTTTGAAACCTTGATTGTTTGCCTCATCCACTTCATCTTTCCTTGATCGTTTTAACGCTTCCAGCTCGGCTTGGGCTGCATCAATTTCCTTCTCGGCAGCTCCAAGTTGGCCGAACAGTTTGGAGTTGTTAGTGTTTGCAATCTTCAAAGAAGCCTTTGACCGGCCCAGCTCGGTTTGAAAGTGCTCGACCTGGCTGGCGGCGTTGGTCGTCTTTTGCTAGAGTCTATGAATCTGGTCCATCACAAGATGTTGTTTCTGGATGGCCTGCAAGAAAAGAGTTCAAATAAAGAAAACCAACCGTGCAAGCACTTGTACAAATTTGAATAAAACATGTAAAATTCTTATCCGGGTCATAGACTTGACCGACGACTTCACGAGCTGGGTGTCAGGCACGTCGTTACTGCCGGTCACATCGCTTGGCAGGAGTAGGGCTTTTATCAGGTCGAAAGCTAGGAGATGTTCTTTGCCGCCTTTGACTGAGGCGTTGGCCGGGATCTCCTTACGCCGGTGCTTCAACTGCGGCTTCTAAGGTGGCGTTGGCTCAGATGCGACCGCGGGTTACTCGGTGCTCAACTCTGCCTTGAGCTTGGCATCTTGATCGGCGGACCGAGGCCTTCTCCGACTTCTTGGTTTTTCTTTGGTCTGCTTATAGCAGTTGACACCAAAACAATCACCGTCGGATGTTTGATCGTGATGCTGCGGGGAGGATGCTTTCGGCATTTCGATGGATGTGGCGGTGATAAGGTTCTTGATGCGGCTCTACTTGGCCATCTCTTCTTCTTTGGTTAGCTGAATAAGGGGCACGTCCGGTAGTGTTGGATCCGGTGGTGGAGACGGTGCTCGGAGGAAGTTTGTAACCCTACTCCGGCGAGGAGCTGTGTATCTGTAGCTCGGTATGTAGCCGAGAAGGTCGTAGCAATCCGATTCTGATGCCGTAATCTGATTACGATGGCAACCTCGTTGGGGTTGAAATAGTTCGTTTGCAAGGCTTCGATAGCAACAAAGAAGAAAAGAAGAAAAGGCATTAGGCCTCGTTTGGCAAGAGGCTAAAATAGCCAATTAGCCAAAAAGTTACCTTTTTAGCCAAAAAGCCAACAATCCATATCAAAAAGTCAAAGATTCCCTTTTCTCTCTACTTTTTACACGTCGTTTCGTAATTAGCCAAAAAGTTGGCCCAAACATACAGGTTTTTCTTACCAACCTTTTTAGCCAATTAGCCAAAAAGTTACTAAATTAGCTTTGTTCAAACGAGGCCTTAGTGCGAAACGATGAAGGAAAATGGGTTGGCGAGCGAAAGGAGCACGGATTACATGTCGAACCGAAGTTCTTGCTTATGTACCAGCCGGGCATGCCGGTTGTTTCATAATTGCCAGACACCCAGAAAAAGTCATCGTCGTGCATATCTTTATCTGGAGTGCCGGTTACAATCTTCTTATTGCCCGGCCTAATCTTTAAGTAATAGTTAAGCCCATCGCCGGTATGCCCAAGGGTGTACTGGCGTAGAATCTCGGCTAATCCTAGGTTCAAGCGCAGCCGGTTGTTCAGCTCGCCTATCCCGTTTATTATTCTGTAGGTGTTGGTTGAAACTTGTGTTAGTGCTAGCCCGATGTGCCTCAGGAACTCGCACATTAGAGGCTGAACCGGGAAGCGAAGGCCCCATTCGATTATGGACGGCACGGTGAAGGGGCATTGGTCCAGTCTGCCCCAAGGGTTGGTGTCCTCTGCACCGAGCTCAAGATGTACGTCTGCTTGAGGCGCCGTATTCTTCGGACATGACTAGTGCGACCGGCGTGTCAACAAGGAAGGGGTAACGCCCCATGTGAAGCTGGCTGGTCTTAGCACGACAGTGTTGGTTTGGCAAACTTTCGTTTGATGGCTGCTCGGCTGTTGAGAGCCTCAGTGTTGGTGTCTAGTCCTCTAGGACTCTGCAGTAAAAGCCAAGTGTGAGTGGTAGCGCGGTCGCGCAAACGAGCTCGGTTGTAGCTCGGACACAACAAGTGCAGCAGCACCTCGGTCACTACTATGCATCCAGAAGCTCGGCCGCTCGAGTGGACCAGATATTAGCCCGGTCAGCGATCCGGCGATTCCTACCACTCTCTCAAACCTCCAACTTGCTCGGTTCCATTATTTTTGGGATCAAATGAGGTCCAAGAGTGATTAGCCCCGGATCCTCGCATGTTCATCGCAGAAAATGAAGAACGATTGAGGAGAAGAATTTGAGGTGGTTTTAGGGGACTACATCCTAAAGCCTACTCCTATCGTGCCCTAGACTCAGCTACGACAATCAAATGAAGAACAATGGAAGTTTGAAAACTTACCAGTTAGGGCACTGACGGTGGCACGAAGCAGTGGGAAGGAGGCCCTCAGTGACGACGATGGGGGAGGACTTGCTTGCATGGATGCTTTGATCTGAAAAATGAAGAGTGATGGTGAAAGCTTTCGATCGCAGGATGGTTTTGGCAAAAGGAAGTGAACTGAACAAGAAGGAAATGCGAAGGGAAAGCAGTGTGCATATAAGAGAGGAAAAAGTGCCAAAAATTTGAATATGAAGAGATAGTGGGGTTGGTGGTTTGAGACCAATGAGCGAAGGACGCATGTCCATAATGACGGCGGCGTCAGTACTGAAGAGACAGGATGGCGAGTTGAGGCGTTGACCAAGCAAGTCAAGAAATCAGGCATGGGGGTTAGCGCAATTAATGTCTTGCGGATTAAAGTCGGGCAGAGAATCGACCTCGGTTGGATCATGTAATCCCAGTCACGCTTGCGCGGACGGAATTAAGGGGCAATTGAGAGGGAGATTCATAATCTAGCTTTGGGCTGTGGTAGGAGCCAGGCCGAAGGAGGGTCGAGCACGTTTGGGCCGAGCTAACTTGGATTGGTCCAGAGCTGGTTTGCTCGGTCGAGTCCCAAGTCCCATGTTTGGGTTGAGCTAACTTGGCCGAGATGAACGTTTGCCAACCTGGGTTTCGTGGATCGCACATTTAGCTCGGCGGGAAAGGTCTTCTGAATACCGGCTTAACCTGTCTAGAGCTCAGTCGTACCGGAATGCTACTGAGCTCGGTTATGATGGAGCTCGGTGAGTGGCGCCGTTGGACTCGTTACGCAGCACGGTCGTATGAGGCCGAGGTGATGCCACCGGGCTGCCCCGTTCCCGCTAATGTTGTCTGGTGGTTTGATTATGTGGTGTTTAGCTGGATTTGCGCTGACGGATGTGAGAGCAGCTCCACGTGTCAATAGACGAATGGGTGTAGAGGTGAACGCAGAAAGTATATAAACATGACTACGCCCCCCATGCTGGGGATAGAACATCATTTGGTGATAGAAACTCAACATTGATTCGGCTCTTCTCTCTCACTCTCTCTCTCTTCGAGTGTGTGCTAACTTTACCGTTGGAGGGTTTTAAGCAACACACCGCCCGGGTAGCTCACCGCCGTTGTGTTTTAGGTTGATCGGATAGACCGCGAAGCTTGGACACAAGGAGTCTGACGGCAATGACGAATACCTTCTCCCCGTACAGAAATCGAAATAAAAAAAAAAAGTTTAGAAACTGAAAAGATTGCATCAAAAACTAGGTCGATATCATGAACTCTATATTTTCACAATTTCTCTTCTTTGAATTTGAAAATTTTCGACTCGTTGAGTTGATCTACAATGTTGTCGATCACAATTTTGCAAACCTCAAGGTATCAAGAAACAAAATAATCTTTAAGAGCTCACCGAAAACTACTTGCAATGAGAGCTCAATCAACAGTTGCCATCTCTGGTGGGAATGCCTCTTCACAGAGCACTACGTTTTACTTCAAAGCTCTTTAGTCTCTAATTATGGGTCGACTCGTTCAACTCATAATTCCTCTTCTTCAGAAGTTGTTCAAGTGATCAAAGCGCACAAGAACTTCTCAATCGTCTCTCTGATCGTCATGTTCTCCAATTTTACCGCCAATCAAGCAATCCTTGAAGCTATAGATAGTTAAGTATTTATTCGTTGGATTTGGAAGCCAGCAGGCTTCGTTCATAAAGGAAGTCGTTGATCGAGCCGAGTCTCGCAAATCCAATACTTTGATTTTTCAAATCACTGTAGTTGTTGTTGAAGAGTACTAGGTCAAATCGAGATTGATCAGAGACAATCTTAACTAGTTCGCTCAAGAGCTCGAAATAGGGTTCGAGATTGAATTCATGTTGATTCAAACATTCGAATTCTTATCTTTCAAAGCAACCAAAATTTGTCAGGATAGATTAATCATATATAAAGTTAATAGAGGACTTGCGTTGTGGGTTTAAAATTTTGTGAGTAGAATTTAAGCTACTATTATTTGTCAAAAAAAAGACTTGATTGTAAATTTTTCATCTTTATTTTTAATTTATTTTATTTTTTATATAAAAGTTCACCAAAGACAAAGAAGTATCTTTAGTGAACTTTTTTTTTTTTTTTTTTTAAATATTATATCAGGTGCATAAAGTAAATTTATTTACTGAAATATAAAAAAAAACTTTACTAAAGACAATATATATAAAATTAAAAATTAAAAATATTTTTTAGAAACTAAACCAAATAGCTTGTTCATTGAGGCAGTATCATGGGAGAAGTTTTACCGTCGTGAATTTTTTATGTGATATTTTTGGCAAGGTCTTTTAGACTTATCCATTAATTTTTATTTATTTTTATTTTTTGAGATTAACATGCTACACATTTTGAAAGGCATTAAAGTTTGGAGAAAATACCATTAATGGTGGATTTTGAAAAATTATTACACAATGGTATAAAAGTTTATAATTTTAATTTAATTATTAATGTTTATAATCTTTATCATTTTTTTTTGTAATTATTTTTCTTGATTTGAATTTTTATATAGCTTGCTACACAATCCATTTAGTCCTAATTGAAGTGATTGCTTTACATGTGTGGAAAGAAAATAATTTGGCTTGGAAAATACACAGAACCTTCCTATTAGGTTTACCAGAAAAAGAAAAAAAAGCAGTTTACCAAAAATGGAAATTAAGGAATTAGGAGAGTTTTTTAGGAATTTTTCATTAATTCCCTAAAAAATTCCCTTAATCTAATTTCCATTTTTGTAACTTTTTTTTACTTGAAAGGAATTTGTGGGATTCGGGGCCCCTTAGGGGGCGAATCACTTTTTTGGAAAATGAAAAATCCCCCTAAAAAAACTCTCCATAATCTCCCTAATTTCTATTTTTGGTAAACTGTTCTTTTTTTTTTTTTTACTTGAAATTGTGGGGATTAGGGCCCCTGATTCGGGGCGAATCACTTCGTTTTGAAAATAAAATCCCTAAAAACTCCCTAATCATTAATTTCCATTTTTGGTAAACTATTTTTTTTTTTTTTTTCTGTTTTCTTTTTTTTTTTTACTTGAAAGGGAGTGATTCGGCCCTCGAATCAGGGGCCCCCGAATCCCCACAAATTCCCTTTCAAGTAAAAAAAAAAAAAAACAGAAAAAAAAAATAATTTACCAAAAATAGAAATTAGGAGGATTAGGGAGAGTTTTTTTAGGAAAATTTTTCATTTTCCAAAAACGGAAGTGATTCGGCCCTTGAATCAGGGGCCCCCGAATCCCCACAAATTCCCTTTCAAGTTTAAAAAAAAAAAAAAAAAAAAAAAACAATTTACCAAAAATGAAAATTAGGAAGATTAGGGGGAGTTTTTTTTAGGGAGATTTTTCATTTTCTTAGGAAAAAATACCCCACAGCATGGGGAGATTAGATATCAGTGGATATGCAAAACCACCATCATGGGACAGAGAAATACCACACAATATCAAACTGTTTTCTATAATAGTTGAACCATAACTTCACATCATTTTGTGGTTACATATATAATCACTAGATCAAATGTTATGATTGTAATTGTATTAAATTCGCAGAGTTTAGACGTTATTTGGAGAGAACATAGCATTTTGATATCTTCATATTAAGGTTGTTTTTGGATGATGAATGTGAACAAAGATTTAGTAGGAAAGGAAAAAGGAAAAGTGATAAAAATAAAAGCTAAATTTTGGTCCCTTTTACTTTCCTTAAATCCAAGATACTCATATTTGACTCCATACTAAGACTATACTAAGCAGTGGTGGAGCCCCGTGGTGATCAGGGGGTCACGTGCTCCTTTTAGATTTTTTATTTTATTTTATACATATGTGTATAAATAAAATTTTAGACAAAAATAATATTTAGAATAAAATGTTAAGGGTATTTTTAAATTTGTGAAAACAATAATGATTGTTTTATTAAAAATGAAGTGACTATGACAAATTATATTTTTATGTATGAAAATTTTGTGAAAAAATCTAAATATAAAAGTAATATCTATAATTATTGATAAGCAAATATAATTAATCTCACTATATATATGTAAAATTTATTAGAATGTTAGTTATATTTGTATGTGGAGTTCACTCTTCATATGTTGTTTTATTATTGGTTGCTGATATCATATGTCAATAATGACGTGATCTCTCTATTATATGAAATTTTTACTCAAATTTTGTAAAAATTTGATTTATCTTACCATTATATAATTTATTTTACAACTTAAATATATGACTTTTGTATATTGTCCATGATACATTAGTTACACAATACTTTCTTTTCGATTTTACACGAAGTTAATTATAAATTTTATATACTTTTGTAATAATTTATTTAAGTTTTTGTACTTAATATTAATTCAAAAATTATTATTATCTTCATATTGTTAGTTATTAAAAAAAAAAAAAATTAAAATTGTAATTAATAAGTGCCCCTCCTAATTTAGTTTGCTGACTCGCTACTGATACTAAGTATATTGCAGATTTTCTGAATCTGGAAAATAGAACAACATTTGTATAATGGAGTTTCTTACTGTGTCATGGTTGTTTTGCACCAGTTCTGGTAAAGAATTTGACATCACGGCAATGAGTAGAAGGCTTCAAATTTAAATTTAATTGTTTCTGTTTTGAGCTCTGTTTTTTCTGTTTTTGTACTATGAAAAAACCAAATTATGGTTATTTAGACAAGAATATAATAATTAGACACAACAAAATGTGGCCAGATTTGAGCTTTTTGTTGGCAACTTCCATGGAAATGTCCTAGATACATTACGGAACCCGACTTTTGAGGTAATGTTTTAAAAATCAGACCGGTGAGGGAATCGGAAAAGGAATCGGGTGGACGGGTCACCGATTTAACCGGAAACATTTGGGATCGCCATTTCTTACCAGTGCCAGTGCTTCGTCCTTGGTGGTGGCAGCAAGTGCGTCGCGATATATATTTTCTTTGTTATTCTGGTTAGCGCAGCGGCCCCCCTCACGGAATTTGCCCCATTCCATGTAGTCTCCGTGTTTGGAGATATATTCCAGCACATTCTGATGGTTGAAAGCCCCTTGAACATTGGGATGGAAATGACGATTAGTTTGATCATGAGTCACGTCGAAGAACCGTTCATTCTGCGTCTGAAAACGGTATGGAAATTGGACAAGGGCATGGAGATGTGGTTGCCCGTCCTCATGTAATTCATGTGCAACCCTCACATAATTTGGTGGCCTGGCTGTGAACAACTTCCTAATTTTCTCTAATAATCTCTCTTTAGGTATGGAATATTGGGCATATGTGAGGAAAATGTTCTTATTTTGGACTCTAAAACGGCGTCGAACTGATGCCATAACTCACTCTCTATGACGTCACTAACTCTCTCGGATGACGCAAGTCACTCTCCCAAAAATTATACTGGTGGAAGAGAGTTAGGGAGTGTGTTATATAGGTGCCCAGGAGCGTCCCACTAATATTACTTGGGATGCTCCCCCCCGCGCCACGTGTCGTCCCCTGATTGGTGCTCCCTTCCGCATTTTGTGGCGTGTTGTCGGCTAGTGTCTCCGCTCCGCGCCCAGATCTGCGGCCAGGATTAAAAATCTAAAAAGGCAAGCGCAAGCGGGAAATTTAAATTAAATAGTGGCAAGTGCGAGCGGGAAATTATATAAGCCAAAATAATTGGGGGTTTTTAATTATTTTGCAATGGAACCGTCTGATCTAGGTCAATTTAGGCGGTTGATTTTAAAATACGAGCCGGATCTTTTACTGCTGCAGTGGTCCTTGTTGGTTGTCGGCGAAAACAACGTTGAAAATTTAATCCGGCTCATCAACGCCTTACCGCGGCAAGAAGACGCTCTATTCGCCGGTCTGAAAGCGGTTTCCGAATTAGAAACCCAGGCGATGGCTCTATCCATGCAGATGATGGAGCGATGTGCAGACACACATCCAGCCGTTGATATGAAAGACGTGTCAAAATCTCGGCTGTGGACTTAGGAATAGTGACACAATTTCCTAATTATCATAATTGTATAATTGTTACTATTCCTTAATAAATAATTTGTTCACATTTGTTGTAGTTCTGGGCCCAAATGTGTCCACTTCTTTCATAGGGCAATTTGATGGGCCTATGTTTAATGGGCCGCGTCGCTTATTTATGGGCCTATATCTAATGATCTGTTGTGACATACTTCTGGGCCTATTTTAATTGTTCCTGTTAAACATTAAATGGGCTTCATTATTGTAATTGGTCCTTTAGTGCGGTCACCAATTCTGACCCATTTACTTAGCTTAAACACCGCTCAAATAACTCATTTATTAGGACCTTATAAATTGAAGAAATCTACAATATTATTTAATCATTAAAATGTACATAAATATTTCCCCATCGTCAATCTTTTACATATCTGGCTAAATCGCCGAGTACAATAGTTAGTCTTGAGACAATAATTTCTGAGGCTAATAATTCCAAAATTTGGATAATGTGTTCGTCATCCTGCGTGCAATAAGCCGGAAAATACATTCTCCGATAAACCTGCGACCACTGGATGTCAGCTAGGTATTCATTGTCGCAGTGAACGTCCGGATTCCCAATGCTTTCCGGAGGTTGTAGTTGAACAGACATCGTATCTTGTATTCGCCCCATTCCGTGTAGTCTCCGTGTTTGGAGATATATTCTAGCACATTCTGATGGTTGAAAGCCTCTTGAACATTGGGATGGAAATGGCGATTAGTTCGATCGTGAGTCACGTCGAAGAACCGTTCATTCTGCGTCTGAAAACGGTATGGAAATTGGAAAACGGCATGGAGATGTGGTTGCCCGTCCTCATGTAATTCATGTGCAACCCTCACATAATTTGGTGGCCTGGCTGTGAACAACTCCCTAATTTTCGCCCAAGTCGTTCATCCCTTTTAGTGCCAAGAACCGGCAAATCGAAATGAAAAAAATGAGGCTCATCATACGGGAGAAAATCTTTTATCCTCCAGATGGAATCACACAATGATTTAGTCGTGAATCATTTTTTTTTGTAATAACTTTGTTTCCGTAGTTTAAAATAACTTCGACCGGAAACACCAGATCTGCTGGATGTTGTCCAACAGCGACTAAAATTTAATTTAGTTCTGGCGGTATATGTACGCCGTTGCAAAAAACGGAAAGTAGTCGCCATAATCGATGATGCAACCCATTAAATGCATAACATCGATTTTATTATATAGGCATAATATGTTGACCGTGACGTGGGTCAACATAAACAGTTGCGATTTTGAAAATGTTGTTACTGTATAACGCATGGCCAAAATGAATAACAGATCATAAAAGATGTTAAACTACCAAAATCGTGGGCCGTACGTATGTTAACTGTTTCGCCTTTCTGCATGCATGCGCTTTCCTTTAAATTTAAATTTCCCGCTTGCGCTTGCCTTTTTAGATTTTTAATCCTGGCCGCAGATCTGGGCGCGGAGCGGTGACACTAGCAGACAACACGTTTCAAAATGCGGAAGGGAGCACCAATCGGGGGACGACACGTGGCGCGGGGGGGGGGGGGGAGCGTCCCAGGTAATATTTGTGGGACGCTCCTGGGCACCTATATAACTCACTCCCTAACTCTCTTCCACCAGTATAGTTTTTTGGAGAGTGACTTGCGTCATCCGAGAGAGTTAGTGACGTTATAGAGAGTGAGTTATGACATCAATGCGACGTCGTTTTAGGGACGTCGTTTTAAATTAATTATTTTCCCAACTCTATAAAATAGGATATCTAAGATCATGCATTAGCCATTGATGCCCCATACCAGAATTGTGTATCTGACAATTCTAGCAGATTGCTGCGCTATCATAATGTCTGAAGAAATACAGCAAGCCGATCTTACAGATGACCTCCATGTAAATGAAGAGGGAGATTTGGAAACCCAAATCATAGACGCAACATCAAACTTACCAGTATCCAATATACCAATAAAAAATCCAAAGATAGGCGATACGGTGTGGCAAAAACTGACATTCAAGTCTATGATAATTGACAAATGCAAGCTAAGCTACAGGCCACAGTGTCCATTTAATTCTAGTGGTCGCGTCGAAGTGGAAATACGAGACACACGGTTACGAGCCGATGATCAATTCTGAGCCCGCTTTACGTTTCGATTACATGCCAGAGACATCACATACTTTGGAAACGCATATCTCGCAACAGATAAGAAAAGGATGCCGTGGTGGGCGTCGTCTGATTGCTACAAACAAACATTAACGATGATGTGAAATATTGCAAAATGAAAGCCACACTGGCTTGCCAAACATCATCGTTCCCAGATGAAATTACTTATCGGCCGCCATTAATAACTGTTTTGTCCAAGGTATTCAACAACAACCACATGGATATTTGGTACGTGGAGCGGAAAGTGGCGAAGGCAAGACTAACACGCTCCAATTCCGAGTCACATTTTCGATCCACAAAAACATTGTTAGCACCGATGGGCCAATACGGTTCGTCGGCCCAAAGGATAATGGCGGCACGAATGTCAGCAAGTTCAATTCGGGATGGGCCTCAATCATTCAGTCGACGTGATATAATTTTGCCGACCCACGGCCCATAAATAATAAACACTGGGCCTAATAATCAGCCTAGCGGCCCAGTTGACATAGGCCCATCAGTAAGTGAGGCCGGATCCAACAACTCCGAATCATCAAAACTCACTACAGATGAGGTGTCTAAATTAATTGGAGAAGCTGTAAAAGCCGCAGTGGAAGGATCTACATCAGCCTAGAAAATAAATGTACAACGCAGACAATTATAAAATAATTTGTAATAAATAATTGTACTCATATGAAATTATTTTATTAGTAACAATATCTCAATCTGCAATTCAGATGCGCCCTTACAATTGATTTTGTGCGACATTCCCACACAAAATAACAGATAATTGCATTTTTTACAATATTATTATGCGAGCCGTCCAGTTGACCGAAACTATCTCGAAATTCGAATACAACATTCTTCCCGATGTTGATAAATGTTTTAACGCCTTGACGGCTAACAGCTGGATATTTATTAGATTGCGGCGACATTACAACGGGGACACGCCGCAATACAACAAAACGATCTATTTCTGTACCCCTGATCATATAACCGGTTCGTGGGTCACTTAGGAATAGTGACACAATTTCCTAATTATCATAATTGTATAATTGTTACTATTCCTTAATAAATAATTTGTTCACATTTGTTGTAGTTCTGGGCCCAAATGTGTCCACTTCTTTCATAGAGCAATTTGATGGGCCTATGTTTAATGGGCCGCGTCGCTTATTTATGGGCCTATATTTAATGATCTGTTGTGACATACTTCTGGGCCTATTTTAATTGTTCCTGTTAAACATTAAATGGGCCTCATTATTGTAATTGGTCCTTTAGTGCAGTCACCAATTCTGACCCATTTACCCAAATTTTAAAACCTTTCGGAAAACTAATTTATTGGGACAATATAAATTGAAAAAATCTGCAATATTATTTAATCATTAAAATGTACATAAATATTTTCCCATCGCCAATC
Organism: Camellia lanceoleosa; assembly: GCA_025200525.1. NCBI lineage: Eukaryota > Viridiplantae > Streptophyta > Magnoliopsida > Ericales > Theaceae > Camellia > Camellia lanceoleosa. Next base: position 3,788,418 of record CM045765.1, on the reverse strand, counting down.
TTTTACATAATACGAAAGCTCGTCGAGTACAATAGTTAGTGCGAGACAATAACTATTCCTAAGTCCACAGCTGAGATTTTGACACGTCTTTCATATCAACGGCTGGATGTGTGTCTGTACATCGCTCCATTGTCTGCATGGATGGAGCCATCGCCTGGGTTTCTAATTCGGAAACCGCTTTCAGACCGGCGAATAGAGCGTCTTCTTGCCGCTGTAAGGCGTTGATGAGCCGGATTAAATTTTTGGCATTGTTTTCGCCGATGACCAACAAGGACCACTGCAGCAGTAAAAGATCCGGCTCGTATTTTAAAATCAACCGCCTAAATTGACCTAGATCAGACGGCTCCATTGCAAAATAATTAAAAACCCCCAATTATTTTGGCTTATATAATTTCCTGCTCGCGCTTGCCACTATTTAATTTAAATTTTCCGCTTGCATTTGCCTTTTTAGATTTTTAATCCTGGCCGCAGATCTGGGCGCGGAGCGGAGACACCAGCCGACAACACGCCACAAAATGCGGAAGGGACCACCAATCGGGGGATGTAACCACGCCCGCGGGGAGCCTCGCTACAGCTCGGACTCGATTTTGTTGCGGTTCCAAATCTTGAACCAAAGAGTCCAAATCCGGCAAATCGTTTTGAGAAAACAGATTTTTTTGAAAGAAGTGCCAAACATGGACTGCTTTGCCAGATAACAGAGTCGCCACCTAAATATTTTTAAAATGGGAAATTTAGGAAACCCTGACTCGGTGCCGAAAGGCCACGTGTCCGTCATCACCAAAGTTGGCTCGGGAACTTAGGTACGATTAGGGAAGGTCACATCGTGAGCATTCTCTCTCGCCGATCCAAAGACCGCCTCTACTAACCATGATATCTGTTTTGAAAACATTGTATGCTCTTATTAGATTATTAGCCTAGGTTACTATGTGATGCTCGCAAAGAAACAAGTATAGATGGGCCGTCGATTTGGAACTAAACATCTTATGTTTGTTTGTTTGAAAATGATTTGATGGTGCTACTTTCAAGTAGGCTAAAATCTTGGATTTGCCACCCTCGTGGGCTTAGAAACATGGTTTTGCCACAATCTAGTGGGCTTTAAAACAAGCATCGATGAATGGTCCCAATTCGATAACTCAACCTCCACCCACAGGCATTCAAGGCGTTATATCACATAAGCATTTAGCCTCATGGCAAGCATGCTATCATGGCAACACTCACATCGCATGCAAGGATGCTAAAGCATAACCACTTACCGAGTACTCCAAGCCAAAACAGAAAATGATTAGAAATCATGCATGAATCCTAAGTATCTTGAAATGCCTAATGCAACACATGCAAAAATGCAACTATAGCGAGCTCGGCTATTCTAAATATGGCATATGAAATGCAAATACTATCAAGTACTCAACTTGGAATTGAAATCTGATCTGATTTGTATGATGCGCCGAGCAGTGCATGCAATCAGATGAATGATGCAAACATGTCATTACATCAGTATGCTAATTGAAATATGCCCTATATCTAACCATCCAAAGCGGGTAAATAAAAGGGAGAAAGAAATGGGGGTTGGAAGACATACATCACACTCACACACCCTTATTACATTTATGCCCTCAGAGGGTCGAATGAATAATATCTGAGACGAATAAAAGAATATACATTCAATAATACAAATTCTAATTAATTAACAAATTAATTACAAAAGAATTAAAAGCTGGCGTGCAAGCCGAGGCGCCGCTTCGATAGATGTTGCATATTGATGGCGCTGGCGAAATCCTTTGATGCCCCGATTAGCCTCTGTTTGCACTTTTCTCGAAATGCGTGCCAGCCTCCGAAAAGTTGTTGATTGTTGATTTTCTTTGCAGAGAGCAGGAAAAGGGCATAGCAGTGTATTTCACAAATATATGCGTACCTCGATCCTCGCCCCACCAATCACGCATATCGATGCATGATGGCCGAGGAGCCGATTCGCACAACTCAATATTGGGATGAATACATATGAATGCTACAATGAAAACCCAACTCCATCATGCATGATCCGGAGTGTCCGACTCGAATTGAGACCCGTTCCGTTACTCGGAGTACGAAACGTGCCTCGTTTCCCCTGTAATATGCATGATATGCATGAAATGCAACTAATATGCAACCTAACATGCGCAATGCTATGAAAATGAGATGCCTCGAAAAGCGTGCACGGGCACGCATAAACCGAGGCGTCTTGAATGACATGCGAAATGTAATGATGGACTTATACCAACATGAAGGGGGCCTCACCACACTCACATAGGATCTTGGGAATGATAAGAATGAGGTGCCCCGAAATGCGTGCCCACTGGCACGCAAACCGAGGCAATGATGTAAAATGCAAAATGGAAGAAATGGAAGGTGCCTCGAAGTGCGTGCTTGCACGCAAAACCGAGGCGATGATGAGATGAGAATCGATAAACGGCCGAAGTGCCTCAAACAGCGTGCCACAGCGACAAACCGAGGCGATGATGAAAGATGAAAATCGGATAAACCGAAGTGCCTCAAGCGCGTGCCCAGCGCAAACCGAGGCGATGATGAAAGATGAAAATTAGATAAAACGAAGTGCCTACAGCGCCGCAAAACCGAGGCGATGATGAAAGATGAAAATCGGATAAATCGAAGTGCCTCAAACGCGTGCCCACAGCGCGCAAACCGAGGCGATGAAATGAAATGAAAAGTGCCTCAAACGCAGCGTGCCTGGTAGCGCGCAAACCGAGGCGGTGATGAAAGGAAAAGTCGGATAAAGCGAAGTGCCTCGAAGTGCGTGCCTGGTAGCGCCGCAAATCAGGCGATGATGAAAGAATGAAAATCGGATAAGGCGAAGTGCCTCAAACGCAGCGTGCCTGGTAGCGCGCAAATCAGGCGATGATGAAAGGAGAAAATCGGATAAAGTGCCTTTCAAACGCGTGCCTACAGCGCAAACCGAGGCGATGATGAAAGATGAAAATCGGATAACCGAAGTGCCGAAAGCAGCGTGCCTGGTAGCGCAAACCGAGGCGATGATGAAATGAAATGAAAATCGGATAAAACCGGTGCCAAACGTGCCTCCACAGCGCCGCAAACGGAGGCGATGATGAAAGGAGAAAATCGGATAAAACCGAAGTGCCTCGAAGTGCGTGCCCACAGGCGCGCAAATCGAGGCGATGATGAAATGCAATGAAATGGCATACGGAATGCCGGGATGGACTTACACCAACATGGGAGAGCCTCAGCTCACTCACATAGGAGGCCGTCGGGTAAAAATAAAGCTGCCTCGAAACGCGCGCCCGCGGACACGCAAATCGAGGCAATGGCATACAAGCATGAAAATGCAAATTGGGCTTACGCCAACATGAGAGGGCCTCAACCACACTCACATAGGCTGCCGGAATGATAAAAAATGAGGTGCCTCGAAGTGCGTGCCCATTGGCACGCAAACCGAGGCAATGCAAAATGATACGAATGGCCCGGGAAATGATATGCGAGCATGGTAATGGAATTTCAGCACCTAAATAAAGGGGAAAACAGCCCCGAAACAAATCGAAACGACACCCGAAGCATGCATTCATCCCGAAAGTGCGAAATTAAGCCCCGAAATGGCCTATAGCCATGCTATACATGCAAAATATGATCATGGCAGCAAGAACAGTAGCAAGGCAGTCCCAAATATGGCATTTTTTCAGTAATAAACATGGCCAAAATGCAAGCATAGATATGGCAACAAAAGCTCGCAAGAATACGGTAAAAGAGAGGATTTTCAAAGCAAGTAATATATAGAAAATTCAAATAGAAAAATTTTCTTCTACAACATTAAAGAGGACCCAAAAATAAGCATATATGCAGAAGATGGCAGCCTCTAAATCATAAGAAAAACATGCTAGAAACGGAGGGCAAAATGGAGCCACAAAAGGGTATAACATAAGACATGCAATCTATACATCAAATGACCAAACCTTCTTCATGAAAAATGTAAATTGGGTCAAAATAAGACTAAAACCAGTATGGGTCGAGGTCCCAAAAACAAACACAAATAGGTCAAAAATTGCATACAAAATACGGCCTACTTGATGAAATTGAAGGAAGTGATAGATACAAAGGCCAAATGAAGTTGAGCCTATCTACAATGTTGTAGAGGGGCTCATTTTAAGCACAAAATCAGTATGGGTCGGACCCCCAAAAACCAACACAAATAGGTCAATTTTAGCATGCAAAAATGTTACCAACTTGAGGAATATTGAAGGAACTAGTGTATAAAAACACCAAATGAGGTTGGGCCCTTCTACAAAGTTGTAGAGGGGCTCATTTTAAGCACAAAAGCAGTAGGGGTCTGAGCCCCAATTCTCAACCAATTAAAGGATAGAAAAGGATCAAGAAAATGCCCTAAAAGTTGGTTTTGAGTACTTACCCTTGAAGACTTGTCTTTCTTTGCTTCTTGGCTTGGATTTGTGGCTTATCAACCTCTGAAATCCACTTCCTTGCTGCTGGAATCGAAGTTGGAATGGAGAGGCTTAGGGTTGATGAAGGAATCAAGCAAGAACTTGAAGCTTTTTTGGAGTTTTTAGCTATGAAGATGGAGGTTTTTGCCTTGGTGTTCTTGAAGAGATTTTTTCCAACCTTGAAGAAGGAGGGGGAGGGGCCTTCAAATAGGCAAGAAAATGGGGTGTAAAAGGGGAGGGAAAGCATCCAATCTTTCCCTCCTGAAATGTCCCCCGGATGAGGGAGACACTTTGAAAAGCAATTGACAAATTGAACAGGAAAGCAGTCCGCCGGCCAGTGGTTTTGCCCAAGGTGCCCGCCCACCCACCCACCATGGCCGGCCACCCACCTCCTATGGCCGGCCAGCCACCTCAAAAAATCAACTTCAAAATTTCTGGCCGACCACCATACAAGAGTGTCCTCCCATGTGTGTAGAATAAGGCCCTGTGGTCGAATTTGGCAACACCGAACCAGAGTCACAACATAGAGCTTGAAGGAGAGGCCCAAAATGAAAGGCACAATTCGCCGACCACCATACCAAAGTGGCCTCCCAGATGTGTGCAACAAGGTTCCAAGGAAATTGGCAACACCGGCAGAGTCACAACATAGAGCTTGAAGGAGAGGCCCAAAATGAAACTCACAGCTGGCCGACCAAGAGTTGGTAGGGTCCTCCTGTCCCTCATCACGAGATATGTAACTTTGGTTGGAAGAAAATACCCCAAGGTGTTCAACATTGGCGGAAGTGAGCAAAACGGGCTCCGGAGGAGCGAACCGGTTATCTGGGATAATTGCTGGCCTCCACCCCAGTGATCTTCCCGATGTTGAAACAGAGGTACCGCCAAGTTTGAACAAAAACTAATGAGAAATGAGCGTCGGGCCAAAATCGAGCAAATTGGGATCCGAAAATGAAATGCGGTGCTGGAAGTGGTGTTCGGCAATAAGGGTATCCGCGACCCAGTGTCCTCTGGAATGACAAAACAGAGGTACCGCCAAAAACCGGAGAAGATGGATGAAATGAATGCTCGGGACCAAAACTCGGTTTTGGGGTCCCAAAACCGCTATGAGCACCGAAGTGGCATACGACCCACGAAGTGGCATCGGGGCCCCAGGTTCTCGAAATATTAAAACAGAGATCTCCGCCAAAAACCGGAGAAGGCTGATGCAGAATGAATGCTCGGGACCAAACCGCGCTTGGGGGAAAACGCATTCTGCACGGAAGTGGCATCTGCCACGAAGTGGGCATCGGGGCCCAGGGTTCCTCGAAATATTAAACAGAGTCTCCGCCAAAAACCGGAGAAGGCGATGCAATGAAAGCTCGGGCCCAAATCACGCAGATTCGAGTCCCAAAATGGGTCGCCGCACCTAAGTGGTGTTCGGCTGCGAAGTGGGCATCAGGGGCCCCAGTGTTCCTCGGAACACTAAAACAGAGGTCTCCGCCAAAAACCGGAGAAGTCGGAGATGGTTGGGCGGTCCCGAGCCGAGGCACACAGCCTAACGGCCTCGAAAACCGGGAACCGGGCCCCGAAACGGGCAAAATGGCCTACGGCCATGAAAAGTAGCTCACGGCCACCGGGAGATAGTCTACAAGACCACTCCCTTCCCTCGGGAAAGAAAACAGAGAAAAACGAGTCTGGTTCGCAAACCGAGACAAGGTAGAGAAGAGGGTTCGGAAGTCCGGAGGCAGGGCGCGCGGCCACGACTCTGAGACTTCGGAACGAGCACAGTATGCAACATCACCGAGTGCTCTATCAGCGACGTCTGAGTCTTAAGGTCGGTCAAAAATGGGGTGTCTACAGGGGACGACACGTGGCGCGGGGGGAGCGTCCCAGGTAATATTAGTGGGACGCTTCTGGGCACCTATATAACTCACTCCCTAACTCTCTTCCACCAGTATAGTTTTTGGGAGAGTGACTTGCGTCATCCGAGAGAGTTAGTGACGTCATAGAGAGTGAGTTATGGCATTAGTTCGACGTCGTTTTAGAGTCCAAAATAAGAACATTTTCCTCACATATGCCCAATGTTCCATACCTAAAGAGAGATTATTTGAGAAAATTAGGGAGTTGTTCACAGCCAGGCCACCAAATTATGTGAGGGTTGCACATGAATTACATGAGGACGGGCAACCACATCTCCATTCCCTTATCCAATTTCTATACCGTTTTCAGACGCAGAATGAACAGTTCTTCGACATGACTCACGATCGAACTAATCGCCATTTCCATCCCAATGTTCAAGGGGCTTTCAACCATCAGAATGTGCTGGAATATATCTCCAAACACAGAGACTACACGGAATGGGGCGAATTCCGTGAGGGGGGCCGCTGCGTTAACTAGAATAACAAAGAAAATATATATCGCGACGCGCTTGCTGCCACCACCAAGGACGAAGCACTGGCACTGGTAAGAAATGGTGATCCCAAATGTTTCTGGCTCAATTATGACAAGTTGTCATCCAATTATGATCGGATTTCATTTAATCCGCCATTGTCGTATGTTCATCCATTTACAGCCACAGTATGGGCCATCCCAGCAGATATACAGCAATGGGTTGATGACAACATAAAGGACGAGGCCCAAAAACCGCATAGGCCCAAGAGCATTATAATTGAAGGCCCATCTAGAATTAGGAAAACATGTTGGGCCCGGTCTTTGGGGCCCCATAATTATTATTCTGGCCACATCGATCTGAGGGACCACAAGGATGACGCTTTCTACAACATAATCGATGATGTGGCCCCACAATGTTTGAAACATTGGTGGGAGTTTATTGGCGCCCAATGGGAATTTTTTTCAAATTGTAAATATGCCCGCCCAAAGAAAATAAAGGGCGGGATTCCAAGTGTTATATTATGCAATCCCGGGGAGGGTTCTAGTTACAAAGAGTTTTTGGAAAAACATGAACACGCTGGGCTTAAAGCGTGGATGATCAGAAACGCAGAATTATATACAGTTGACGAGCCCCTATTCGCCAGAACCAATCAAGAAGAGGCATCGTAATGCCAAGATGAAGGGCCAACGCAGGAAGATATTCCACTTCCAATGCGGCTGTTCGATATTCTATAGGAACGGATGCCTCGAACCACATCCATTGCAGAGAGAAGATGCTATCAGGGGTCTTCTACGACACTTTGACGAACCCGATCTGGTTCAAAGCTGTGGACATGTCAATGCCAGGGAATCAGAGCGTATACAAGATACGATGCCTGTTCAACTATAACCTCCGGAAAGCATTGGGAATCCGGATGTTCACTGCGACAGTAAATACCTGGCTGACATCCAGTGGTCGCAGAAGCCTATCGGAGAATGTATTTTCCCGGCTTATTGCACGCAGGATGACGAATACATTATCGACTTTTGGAATTATTAGCCTCAGAAATTATTGTCTCGCACTAACTATTGTACTCGACGAGCTTTCGTATTATGTAAAAGATTGGCGATGGGAAAATATTTATGTACATTTTAATGATTAAATAATATTGTAGATTTCTTCAATTTATATTGTCCCAATAAATTAGTTTTCTGAGCAGGTTTAAGCTAGGTAAATGGGCTGTAATTGGTGACCAGACCAAAGGACCAATTACAATAATGAGGCCCATTTAATGTTTAACAGGAACAATTAAAATAGGCCCAAAAGTATGTCACAACAGATCATTAGATATAGGCCTATAAATAAGCGACGCGGCCCATTAAACATAGGCCCATCAAATTGCTCTATGAAAGAAGTGGACACATTTGGGCCCAGAACTACAACAAATGTGAACAAATTATTTATTAAGGAATAGTAACAATTATACAATTATGATAATTAGGAAATTGTGTCACTATTCCTAAGTGACCAACGAACCGGTTGTATGATTAGGGGTACAGAAATAGATCGTTTTGTTGTATTGCGGCGTGTCCCCGTTGTAATGCCGCTGCAATCTAATGAATATCCAGCTGTTAGCCGTCAAGGCGTTAAAACATTTATCAACATCGGGAAGAATGTTGTATCCGAATTTCGAGATAGTTTCGGTCAACTGGACGGCTCGTATAATAATATTGTAAAAAATGCAATTATCTGTTATTTTGTGTGGGAATGTCGCACAAAATCAATTGTAAGGGCGCATCTGAATTGCAGATTGAGATATTGTTACTAATAAAATAATTTCATATGAGTACAATTATTTATTACAAATTATTTTATAATTGTCTGCGTTGTACATTTATTTTCTGGGCTGATGTAGATCCTTTCACTGCGGCTTTTACAGCTTCTCCAATTAATTTAGACACCTCATCTGTAGTGAGTTTTGATGATTTGGAGTTATTGGATTCGGCCTCGCTTACTGATGGGCCTATGTCAACTGGGCCGCTAGGCTGATTATTAGGCCCAGTGTTTATTATTGATGGGTCGTGGGTCGGCAAAATTATATCACGCCGACTGAATGATTGAGGCCCATCCCGAATTGAACTTGCTGACATTCGTGCCGCCATTATCCTTTGGGCCGACGAACCGTATTGGCCCATCGGTGCTGACAATGTTTTTGTGGATCGAAAATGTGACTCGGAATTGGAGCGTGTTAGTCTTGCCTTCGCCACTTTCCGCTCCACGTGCCAAATATCCACGTGATTGTTGTCGAATACCTTGGACAAAACAGTTATTAATGGCAGCCGATAAGTAATTTCATCTGGGAACGATGATGTTTGGAAAGCCAGTGTGGCTTTCATTTTGCAATATTTCACATCATCGTTAATGTTTGTTTGTAGCAATCTGTACGACGCTGTCCACGAGCATCCATTCTTATCTACGGCAGCATATGCGTTTCCAAAGTATGTGATGTCTACTGGGCATGTAACTGGAAACGTAAAGCGGGCCTGTAATTGAAATATCGAACAGTTATCGACCAGGCATCCGTTCCTATGGAATATCGAACAGCCGCATTGGAAGTGGAATATCTTCCTGCGTGTCTCGTATTTCCACTTCGACGTGACCACTAGAATTAAATGGACACTGTGGCCTGTAGCTTAGCTTGCATTTGTCAATTATCATAGACTTGAATGTCAGTTTTTGCTACACCGTATCGGCTATCTTTGGATTTGTTATTCGTTTATTGGATCTTGGTGTACTGATTCGCGAGGACCTCGATGCTGATTTGGACTCCCTTCTTTTGTTTGTTGCGATTCTTAATCTGAACCAAAGAGTCCAACTCTGGCAAATTGTTTTGAGAAAAAATAGATTTTAAAAAGAAGAGCCAAACATGGACTGCTTTGCCAGATACAGAGTCGCCACCTAAATATTGTTAAAATGAGAAATTTAGGAAAGCCTGACTCGGTGCCAAAAGGTCACGTGTCCGTCATCACCAAAGTTGCCTCGGCTCAAGGAACTTGGTGCGATCGGGAAAGTCACTATGAGCACCCCTCTACTTTGGTCCGAAGACCAACCTCTACTAACCATGATATCCGTTTTTGAAAACGTTATGTGCTCTTATTCCAGTTATTAGCCTAGAATTACTATGTTATGTGCACAGCAAACAAGTATAGACTATATTGCCTAATTTGGAAATAAGCATTACATATCCGTTCGTTTTGAAAGTGCTTCAGAATTTGCTACTCGCAAGTAGGCTAAAACACGGATTTCAACGAGTTTTTCCAACTCAAGCAATCCAACCTCCACCCATAGGCATTCAAACAGTTTATCTCATATAAGCGTTTAGCCACATGGTAATCGTGCTGTTATGGCAACATTCACACGCATGCGATATACTAAAGCATAAAAATCACCTAGTACTCCAAGCCAAAATAGTAAACTAGTTAGAAAAAATGCATGCCTTAGTTCATGTTAGAGTGACTAATGCATCGCATGCAGAATGTGATTAGGATAGGCTCGGCTAACCCTAAAATGGCATGCGAAATGCAATCATTCGGTGCACGTATTCAAGTTAGATTTGAAGATACAATGCGGTTTGTATGATGTACCGAGCCCGGTGCATGTCAACAAATGTATGGATGCACGCATGCATTGCATAGGGTATGCTAAAATAAACGTGCCCTAATCTACCATTGTAAGCGGGTAAATAAAAGGGAAGAAAGAAGTGGGAGTTGGAAGACATGCACACCACTCACGCTTATTACAGATTTGCCCTCGCTAGGAGGGACCAAAAGAATATACAAATTAATTAACTACGCAAGCTAATTAAATATTACAGATCAAGTAAATTAACAAATTAATTAATCTAATTAAAACAGTAAAGCCCTCGGGAAGCGGATCAAATGCAGCACATGCTCGGGACTTGCTCTAATCGCCGCCATGCATAGTCGCCTCGCCACTGCTTTGCTCCTCTGAAAACTGCCAAAGTCTTAGGAATGCCTCTCAGGATACTGGGGGATCCCACCGGCTAAGTAGAATGACCACCGGCACTAGGATGTAGCCATCGGCACAAAATGAACCCATCGGCTGATGATTTACTGCCGGTCGGCACAAAATGTTGCCGGTCGGCAAACAATGCCTGCAGAACCTGCAACTCACAGCAGCAGAGGGCAAAACTTGCATAGCAATACAATTCAAACAATGTATGCACCAATCATGCCCCCTATCATGTTTGCGACTCAAAGGGGTATGTGCTCGACCCTCGGGCCACCAATCACGCATTTCGATGCATGATGGCCAAAGAGTCAAGTATGTATTTCAATGTCAAATGCAATGCACACAAAACATACAAGGGACCCAACCTCAATCATGGTTGATCAAGAGGCGAGGCAATGCACAACAATGCACATGCGACCTAAGCATGCAAGCAAGCATACAAACATGCAATGCAACTACATGGCACACACAATGCTAACAACATAACATGCACAACGCATTGAAACATGGCATACACAATGCAATATGGACTTACACCAACACAAGTGGACCTCAGTCACATTCACATAGGAGGCCATCAGATGAAAACAAGACAACTTGAAATGCGTGCACGCGTGCATGCAAACCGAGGGCAATCAAAATGCCACTCTAATGAGACATGGCAAAGACATGGAATATGATATGCAAACATGCAAAAATCAGTAGCAAAATGAGGGGCAAAACAGCCCCGAAACAAGGCGAAATGACACCCGATGCATGGAATCTCTCCCGAATGCAAAACTAGGTACATGAAATGGCTTACAGCTATACAAAGCATGCATAATTGGTACATGGAATGAAAATACAGAAGCAAGGAAGCCCCAAAATAAGCATTTTTACATGTCAAAGCATGGCCAAACAGTAAGCACAAGTGGGACTAAATTAGCATACAAAAATGGCTCCGCAAGGGAGGCAATGAAGCAAGTGGTAAATGCAAAGTCCGAACAGAAAAAGACCCTTCTACAACACTAAAGAGGGACCAAAAATATGACTACTTACAGTTTATGGAAGCCCCCAAAACAGTATACAAACACACTCAAAATGTCATGCAAGATGAGGCTCAAAAGAGGATATAGCACAAAGTATACAAAATATTCTCAAACAGCCAAAGACCCTTAATGAAACATGACAAGGGGGTCAAAATATGGCCACTTTCAGTTCTGATCAAGGTCAAAAAATAGAAGCTTAATAAGCTAATAAATCATGCAAAAATGGGCTCAAAATAATCCTATCTACAGTTTATTACATGCTCCAAAACAAATCACACATAGGCTAAAAATATCATGCAAAATAATGGCATTCAAGAGGATAATGAAGCAAGTGTCAAAAAGAAGCTTCAAACTACAATGAGCCCTTAATGAAACATGGAATATAGCTCAAAAAAAATGACATTTTCAGTTTTGGTCGGAGCTCAAAACAGCAAGAAAATGGGGCTAAGCAATGGTACAAAATAAGGCCAAAGAGAGGGAAATGAACTTACCCTTGAAGACTACTCCTTGGTGCCTTTTGAATCGAGAAATGGTGCCTCAAGCCTCGAGAAGACCCTCCAAGTTTCTTTGGAATGGAGGTGGTGGGGTGGTGCTAGGTGTTGGTGTAGGAATGGAGCCAAGAGCCTTATACTTTGAGGCTAAAATGGAGAGATACAAGGGGGGAGAGTGTATGTCTCCTCTGGAATTTCAGAACCCTAATTATGGAAGAGGAGGGCTTGCTTTATAGAGCCAAGGGAGCAAGACTTCTCTTAGAAGCTTCAAAACCAAGAGCCAAGATCATCCATACACGTATGGAGGATCGATCTGCGTTCTCTAGCTGGCATAGCTGTCATCCATTCAATCAGAGAATACTCAGGAAGGTCGTCGGCTAGCAAAATTGGCCGGTCGGCTACTTTTACTGGCCGGTCAGCCATTTATTTGGCCGGTCGGATAAATGGATGGCCGATGGGTGGCTGATGAGGTCAAAAAGTTTCGGTGGATGTCTAGATTGAAGCCCCGGAAGTTAGCTTTCCAATGGCGCAAACCTTGCATTAAAATTCCTCCTGTGGAAAAAGTTATGCCCATTTTGGTGAAGCCGCGCAAATTCGATCCAACCGGGATGATGCCCATCTTCAACTGATCATATCTCCCCCACCCGAACTTGGCTTTAAGAGATTCTTGAATGCAAAATGAAGCCACGGAAGTAAGCTTTCCAACGGTGGTGGCCCCATAGCTAAAATCCAAGTATGACGATGAATAAGCCCGATTCAGCGAGGGTTGCTCGACCCTCTTCTACCCGGATTCATGCCGAATTTCTCCCAAACTAGCTTTCTCCTCTCCTTTCCTCTTTTCTTCAACTTCGAAACCCTAAACAAAGTGTTTTGAAAGATTTTTCAAAGATTTCATCTCTCTTTCATTCATTCTCCACTTTATCCTTGCTCGGTTTACCGAAAAACGCAACATTCATCGAAATGCGAGCGTCAGAACATCGTAGGAACTTTATTTCAAAAATGTTTTGAAAGAGAGGGTTTTAAGGTCTAAAAACCATCCAAAATAATTTTGGTCCACAATGGGGTGTGAAGTTGGGATTTGGCTCTTTCCTTGCCGAAGAAATTGAACCTTTCCCCTGCACACCTTTCATCACCGAGCAAACCATCAGTAACGCCCAAGTCTCGAGGGCGGTCAAAAATGGGTGTCTCTGATTGCCTCTTTGTGAACTCGAAAGTCATAACAATGACGTGAGTGAATGTCAAAGCCCAGAGACGACCCATTTTTGACAAGGCCGAAGACTTGGACAAACAAAATACAGATGAATGAATGGTTGTGCCCGCAGGCTGCCTACGTGTCCCTTTGCAAGGAATCAAACCAGCGTAGTTCAGGGGTAGGATGCAAAGTGATGCACAATGCAAGTGCATAACTTATGATCATGCAAAGAAAGCTGTGATGAAGCAATTATGCAAAATAAATGCAACATTTTAAGCGAATGCTATGCAAGCAAGTAAACATGAACCAAACTACATCTTATGCAGAAAGGATGTACGAGAATTAAGCAATTCTCACGGCGCCTTACGCGGAGAAGGCTAAAAGCGACTACCGAGAATACCCGGAGTCTCAAGCACAACATCTCTCAGCGTATCGTACACAGGAGAGGAAAGAGTAACACTTCTCAGCGTAGTACACGCGAGAGAAAAAAGATAAAATTTCTCAACGTAGTACACGCAAGAGAAGAAGGATAAAATTTCTCAGCGTAGTACACGCAAGAGAAGAAGGAAAGGCAAAGAGAAACCTTATCAGCGTAGTACACACGAGAGAGGAAAGAGAAAAGCCTTTCAGCGTAGTACACGCGAGAGAGGAAAGGGAAAAAGCGAAAAGAAACCTCTCAGCGTAGTACATGCGAGAGAGGAAAGAAGAAAGCAAAAAGAAACCTCTCAGCGTAGTACACGTGAGAGAGGAAAGAGAAAAGCCTTTCAGCGTAGTACACGCGAGAGAGGAAAGGGAAAAAGCGAAAAGAAACCTCTCAGCGTAATATACGCGAGAGAGGAAAGAGGAAAGCAAAAAGAAACCTCTCAGCGTAGTATACGCGAGAGAGGAAAGAGGAAACCAAAAAGAAACCTCTCAGCGTAGTACACGCAAAAGAGGAAAGAGAAAAGCCTTTCAGCGTAGTACACGCGAGAGAGGAAAGGGAAAAAGCGAAAAGAAACCTCTCAGCGTAGTACACGCGAGAGAGGAAAGAGGAAAGCAAAAAGAAACCTCTTAGCGTAGTACACGCGAGAGAGGAAAGAGGAAAGCAAAAAGAAACCTCTCAGCGTAGTACACGCAAGAGAGGAAAGAGAAAAGCCTTTCAACGTAGTACACGCGAGAGAGGAAAGGGAAAAAGCGAAAAGAAACCTCTCAGCGTAGTACACGCGAGAGAGGAAAGAGGAAAGCAAAAAGAAACCTCTCAGCGTAGTACACGCAAGAGAGGAAAGAGGAAAGCAAGAAGAAACCTCTCAGCGTAGTACACGCGAGAGAGGAAAGGGAAAAGCAAAAAGAAACCTCTCAGCGTAGTACACGCGAGAGAGGAAAGAGGAAAGAAAAAAAGAAACCTCTCAGCGTAGTACACGCAAGAGAGGAAAGAGGAAAGCAAGAAGAAACCTCTCAGCGTAGTACACGTGAGAGAGGAAAGAGGAAAGAAAAAAGAAACCTCTCAGCGTAGTACACGCGAGAGAGGAAAGAGGAAAGCAAGAAGAAACCTCTCAGCGTAGTACACGCGAGAGAGGAAAGGGAAAAGCAAAAAGAAACTTCTCAGCGTAGTACATGCGAGAGAGGAAAGAGGAAAGAAAAAAGAAACCTCTCAGCGTAGTACACGCGAGAGAGGAAAGAGGAAAGCAAGTAAAAAGGCGCACAACAATGTGGGCGAAACATGTATGACAGCGCAAGTGAAATGAGTGCATAACAATGCAACTGGGATGTGCATCACGATGCAAATGAAGTGGGTGCATAACAATGCAATTGGAACATGCAGCATAATGCAAGTGGGACGAGTGTGTATACACATTCTGTGCACAATAATCAATGCATATTTGATGCAATCTCAACAGTGTGTTTGAAATAAAATGTCAAATAAGGAAATACACGCATATACTTGAGACCAATTCAAACGCAACCTCCGATTTACCTCTCGGAGGAGTCACAATAGATTCCAAAAGGATACAACTCGTGCATGCGAACCGACGATGAGCTACGCATCGGAGACATCAGTTGATACTTCCACAGAAACATTTTGAGCTTGAGGTAGAGGTACACCCATACTTCGGAGCATTGACAAGGCTTGACGGGGTACATCCCACGAAATTTGCTGGAAGTGAAACACACTCAGATGCTCCGATTTTCCCTCTTTTCTTTTGCTGCGGTGGAACCTATATAGCCAGATAGATCTGATTTTCTTTGTTCTCACATGACCTGGGTTAAACCCTACAGTTTTTGAAAGAACAAATTCCTTTTTTGCACAAATGTGGAGAATGGCACAGCACTCTGAGCACACAACAAATCATTTTTGAAATTGAGAAAATGAGTTCTCGACCGGGTATTGAGCCTACAACTGAACACAGTGAAAAAGACTCAACAACGGAAAACGATAGGTAAACAACCTAAACACATCGAGACACACTCGGAGCGACTCAAAGCAAGAATCGAGGCAAACGAAACAAAAGACACGACACACAGACGTGTTACAATGACCAGAGACCTCTCAGTGCACGAGGAGCCAGTTTCTCCGTTTATTATTTCCCACCCTTTCTCATTTGTGATTCTCACATCACTCGGCCCTCAAGCTCTGTTTCTCACAAAAAAGCCCTTTTCTCACTTTTTCTCTTAACGCACATCTCTTTATTCTTCAATCTCTCATTTTCAATCCCTCCCCTAGGTGGTTGATGGATAAATAGAAAGTTGCGGGGTCTTGCCTCTAGCATTCCACCAGATTCTTCTTCTTGTTTACAACAGTGAGTTTCTTCCACAGAGGGGCTGTGCTACAACTGGGTGTGTAGCAAATCTGCAGCCAACATCGATCGACGATGCTCTGCTGGGGAGTTTGGACATGGTTAGATCTATCCAGATGAGGGAGTGGAACATCCTGTCCCATTCCAATTTATGCTTCGCACATGGCTTGATACCTCGCTGCTTGAAAGGTAAGAGAGCTTTCAGCCCTTTTGTTAATTTTAGTTGTGCCCTTCTTGGCAGGTAGAGTGCCTTTCTTAGCGAGTAGTTGACAACGGGGGAAAGACAGAACACCTGACTCAACTGTACCCCTAGCTCATCATTTTGACCATTTTTTTTGTTTTGGTTTTCTACTAAAACAATTTTGACCAATATGAGAGTTAGATTAACATGCTTGTGCAATTTTCTGATTTAAAATTATGCAAGTCACGCTATGAGCACTGAAAATTTTCCTTTTATTTTTTTTGGGTCCAAGAAGTGGTCCAATTTTTTGGAAAAATGAAATAATTTTTGAGAAATTAGTCAACCTCAGTAAAAATTCTCAAAAACTATTTTGTAAACGGCCGCTGCTCAACGTGCACGGAACCTACTCTTGAGATGCACAACCTCGGACCCATAGCAATGGAAAATTGCCCCTTGTTCGAAGAGACCTGCATGGCAATGGAAAGTTGCCCCTTGTTTGAAATGACACTGCGGCGTTTTGAATGGCAATGGAAAGTTGCCCCTTGTTTGGATGATGTCGTAGCACATTGTAGTCAGTCCTCTGAGCGACGAACATGACCAGACTCTCGGATACAGAGAAGGCAAAGATGATCAAAACCATCACATGGACATAGTCGAATTTGAATTGTTTTACGGCTGGACTTCAGAGTGAAGTTGCCTACGTATCCCAAGCATGGGAATCAAGCCTTACGTAGTTCGGGGTCTAAGGTACACTCGGGTATTTAACCTCTCCTTTTTAGGCTCTAACTTTTGCCAAGGCGCCTGTTGCGGGTTTTCGACCTTGCGAGCTTTGTTCTTCTTTTCTTTTCAATTCTTTTCTTTTCATTTTCATTTTTCTTTCTTCTCTTTTCTCTTTTTTTTGGCATTCTTTTCTTTTCTTCTTGTATTTTTCTTTTTTCTTTTCTTCTTTTTTGTATTTTTCTCTTGCTCTAACTTTTTCCTGGGTCGCCCTTCCGGGTTTTCGGCCCAGCGAGCCTCTCAAAGAGTAAAAGTGTAACAAGTCCATGCTAAATGGTTGTAGGGTTTTGAAGCCTCTGCATCGGGGCGATGGGTTGTTGATTTGCAAGAGGACTCATCTTGACTCTTGAGCACATCGACATCTTTGTCTTCTAGTTAGAGGTTGCTTCAAATACGGCCGCCTGGCCTTATGTTGTGGTGACCATTGAACACTCGACTCGAGTTCATGGTTTTGAAAGCAAAGGGGTCGAGTCTTGAGGTGAGAGCGATCTAATCCATGCAATCTCAAGAGCGATTCCACGGTCTTCGCAGATTGCATAAAACATTTTGAAATCTTTTAAGAAAGCGACTAATTGCTCATTTGAAGGCGATGTAGGACCAATCTGGATCAAGCGAGGATCCTTCTCGATACTCACATTAACAAGCATGATCTTAATCATTAAGGGCTTAGCGTCTCTCTTTCTCTCAAATTGATCAAAGTTTTGCAAATCGAAGAATTCCTTCCTCTTTGTTTTCACCACAATGTTCAAAAGTTTTGAAAAACTTAGGCCAATGCAATGAATTCAAAACCTGAAAAGACCGACTTTTAGTCAAATCTTGTCGTCTCATTCGAACTTCGGCATAATTGGCACAAGGTAAAACACGAGAGTATGAAAATCCTTCTTTGTTTCATTCAAGATCTGTTGGCACAATTGGCTCCCTAAGCACTTGATCTCAAAAGAAAGCAAAAGACAAACACAAAACAAGATAGTGATGTCAGAGGTAACATTCCGGAATCACTGACTTAACAAAACAGATGACTCGATATAACAAGCGGACACGAAATAAAAAGCGACTCAAAATAAGGAGCGGACTCGAAGCAACACAACAAAATGACCCAATACCCAAGTCGAAAGCAAAATTATGACATTTGTACATTGCTCAAAAGCGATTGCATGCCGTCCACCACATCTGAAGTAAAGCGAACGCCGCATGGTGGTTCATCTCTTGATCACATCACATTATCCCCAAGTTCACCAATCCGGTCCGATAGACTTTGCGGTGCAGTGCGGCGATAAGTCCTTTATCAATGAGATCTTGTATTTCATGGTGAAGAGGGTAACAACTATCAGTAACGTGGCGAACTTGTTGATGGAAGGCTTAATACTTGGTCGGATCATGGGAGGAAGTTTATCCGTGACGCATGACTCTAGGGGTTCCAGATCCCCCTTTCTACTCAGGACCCTCAAGGCCGTTGATAGAGACATGCATAGTGGTGCGAACACCCTCTGGCCTCGAGGTGGGTATTTTGAGGTTTGTGATTTTTCTTTGGATGCACCAAAGAAAGGGATTGTTGGGTTTCTTGATCTCTTTCAAGAACAAGACTAGAGTTGAAAAGAACATTCCTGGTATAAAGGCCCTTCTCCTGGCTCATCCCTTGATTCAAACTGCCCCCAACTTGAGTGGTGAAAGTGTCATCCTGACCTCTGTAACCGTAAGGACTTGCTCTTTGTTCAGTCCTTCAGCTTTCAAAGCCTCAACATCCCACCGAAGGTGTTCATGGGGGCCAATGCCTGCCCCTACCTTGTTCTTACCACCTGCCTCTATTTTGCCAAGGGATTGGCCTTCTTCCAATACAGCCTGTCCCAAGGTTGGGGAGCCTTTAGACATGAACTCCCTGGTACGTGATGTGGTCAATGATGGGGCCAAAACCCCAAAGGCTAAATCTACCACAGTTCTCTGAAGATCTTCGATCATTCTCAGCAACTCAGAAGTAGTGGGCTCACAGGTTTGAGATGATTGGGGTTCAGATGCACCCATTATGCATAAGTCCATGTTTTCCGGGATAAACACCTCTGGTTTGGGTAGATGGGCCGGGGTGATGTATATCTTTGGGGTCAAGGTGGATGGTAGTGTATGGATTAGGTTGAGATGTGGATGAGGTACTTGGTCATTGGGGTCTGAAGGTGGAGCTATCGTCCGGCTGTCAATGAGGTTTTGGATCTCGTGATGAAGATGAAAGCACACGTTAGTGTTATGGCGACTTCGATGGAAAACCTGATGGTCAATTTGGGTTATGTGAGGAGGGTTTCTTTGGTAATGGTTGTGGCTCGTGGCCAGATACCTTTTTGATCAGGGCCCTCGAGGATGTGAGACATGTCTGATGGGATAAACACCCTTTGGCCTTAAGGCGGGTATTTGGCCATTTGTGAGCTAGTTTCGGATGCACTGGTGAATGGGGTGGTCGTTTTTTGTGTGGTGTTGGTGACCATGCCCATGTCTAAAGTTATAGCAATGTCACTTGGTGGTCACATCCGGCGTGGGTAAATGCTCTCTGGATTGCTCTTTCTCTGGTCAATAAGGCCTGCTTCATAGCATCCTCGTCTGTACCCATCTCGTGTAGGTGCAAAAGGTGGGGAAGGGAGCACAATCATCTTTTGCATAAGCTTGGGTTGGAGGTTGCGCACAACCATCCGTGTCTGGTCTTTATCCGATTGGCCTAATGGTCATCATTGAGGCCTTTGCTCTCCATCTCGCCACAAATTAAAAAACCCTCTTTTGGCTCTTGGCGGGTGACTTCAAGATCACGGGTTGTGACCTCAATCGTGTGTTGTAGAATCTTGATTCTTGAAAGCCTCGGCCATCTCTTCCCAATCTGTTTCCTGAGTTCTCCAATTCGCATACCAGTTGGCTATCGAGACGGTCGGCGGGGAATAGTGACAATTTCTGGGCTGTGGTCAAACCCATTGGTCTCAGGATATCGGAAAACAGGTGAAGGTGCACCATTAGGTCTCCAGAGCCATCAAATCGATCGATATATGGCATCTTGAACCGATCCGGTAATGTCACCACTAAGTCGGTATGACCATCCTCTATATCAGGAATAGAGTGGGCCCCCTGAGACTTTTTGAACAATTTCTCAAGCTTGCTCACTTTCAATGCTGTGGGGTCCGTCTTGAACTCAAAGAGATGCAGTAGGTTGGTGGGTGTTTTTAGGATGGGGGCAGAGGCAGGCGGCCGGCCCAGGAATGTCCGTATCATCTGGACATGGGTTGCCTCCCAGTATGGGAACTCTTGGTGGGAAGGAGCACGGTGTGAAGTAGATACTCGGTTCTTTGCCCTAGCAGCAATTGTCTCTGCTGTTGGGTTATGACCACGGCTTTGTTGCTTGGCGGATTCGCTTTCGAGACAGACGTCTTCTTGCGCATAGCTTTCATACTATCACAGGTTGGCGCACCATCTCTTCCAGACTCGACATATTGTCTGATCTAAGCGAGCAACGATATATACGTATGCGTAGTAGGCTTGGAAATCTCAACCCGACCGCTCAAGATCAGCGATCCGGTAGGCTGTTGTCTTGGTGGTGATGCACGACTAGTCTTCTCGCCTGATTACCCTTGGTGAGTCTCGACTTGACAAAGTCTATCGGCACAAATTCAATGTGCAGGGGATAGTGGAGCCTACGAAGCTATGATTCTAGGACTACCTAGCAAAAGAGAAAGCGACTGACATCTCAACTCAACTTCTTGAAGCGGATCACGAGCAAAGTGAGCAGTATTCTATTCTTGATCCTTTGTTCCCGAAATCCTCGCCCAAAATCTAAATCTGATACCCGCAGATATAACTGATTCTCAAAAATACTAATAGTGGTGCCTTGAACTGATGCCCAGACTTCATGGCGGTATATCGTTCTGTAGAGATACACTCTAAAAGCACATAGCAAGTAAGAGAGAGCCAAAACACCCTATCTTTGGGGTAGGGTTTCCTGTCCTATTTTGTCGAGTGGGGTTTTACTACGCATGGCCGGTTTCAAACAACCTAAAATTGGGTAAGCAACTTTGTCCTAGTTTGGAATGGTCACTATGGATTCGAATCGCACTAGGTCGAATGGTCAAAAAGGGTGCCTAAAAGCAGGGGTTTGTGTTCCCATATCTTGGCGAGCCCAACCGGCCAGTCGACCTTATGGTCATGCCTTGACAAGACAAGCCTCCAAAGCCTTTCGCCAGAATAACAGATAGCCAACACGGTGTCCTAGGCGCACCAATGCACATGCAAAAAAGAAACACATAAGTGTAGTCAAAGCAGGATATCACGAGTTTGAGTCAAGCTCTCTAAAATCCCAAGTGATGCGCTATGGCGCCCTTGAGGACCTCGATGCTACTGATTCGGACTCCTCTTTGTTTGTTGCGGTTCTTAATCTGAACCAAAGAGTCCAACTCGCAAATCGTTTTGAGAAAAAATAGATTTTGAAAAGAAGTGCCAAACATGGTCTGCTTTGCCAGATACAGAGTCGCCACCTAAATATTTTTAAAATGGGAAATTTAGGAAACCCTGACTCGGTGCCAAAGGCCACGTGTCCGTCATCACCAAAGTTGCCTTGGCTCGGGAACTTGGGTACGATCGGGGAAGGTCAGCTATGAGCACCCCCTCTCGCCTGGTCCGAAGACCAGCCTCTACTAACCATGATATCCGTTTTTGAAAACGTTATGTGCTCTTATTCCAGTTATTAGCCTAGAATTACTATGTTATGTGCACAGCAAACAAGTATAGACTAGATTGCCTAATTTGGAAATAAGCATTGTATATCCGTTCGTTTTGAAAGCGCTTCAGAATTTGCTACTCGCAAGTAGGCTAAAACACGGATTTCAACGAGTTTTTCCAACTCAAGCAATCCAACCTCCACCCACAGGCATTCAAACAGTTTATCTCATATAAGCATTTAGCCACATGGTAATCGTGCTGTTATGGCAACATTTACACACATGCGATATGCTAAAACATAAAACTCACCTAGTACTCCAAGCCAAAATAGTAAACTAGTTAGCAAAAATGCATGCCTTAGTTCATGTTAGAGTGACTAATGTATCGCATGCAGAATGTGGTTAGGATAGGCTCGGCTAACCTTAAAATGGCATACGAAATGCAATCATTCGGGGCACGTATTCAAGTTAGATTTGAAGATACAATGCGGTTTGTATGATGTATCGAGCCCGGTGCATGTCAACAAATGTATGGATGCACGTATGCATTGCATATGGTATGCTAAAATAAACGTGCCCTAATCTACCATCGTAAGCGAGTAAATAAAAGGGAAGAAAGAAGTGGGGGTTGGAAGACATGCACACCACTCACGCTTATTACAGATTTGCCCTCGCTCGGAGGGACCAAAAGAATATACAAATTAATTAACTACGCAAGCTAATTAAATATTACAGATCAAGTAAATTAACAAATTAATTAATCTAATTAAAATAGTAAAGCCCTCGGGAAGCGGATCAAATGCAGCACATGCTCGGGACTTGCTCGGAATCGCACTGCCATGCATAGTCTGCCTCTGTTTTCCCTGCTTTGCTCCTTTGAAAACTGCCAAAGTCTTAGCAATGCCTCTCGGGATCTTTGGGGATCCCACCGGCTAAATAGAATGACCACCGGCACTAGGATGTAGCCATCGGCACAAAATGAACCCATCGGCTGATGATTTACTGCCGGTCGGCACAAAATGTTGCCGGTCGGCAAACAATGCCTGCAGAACACGCAACTCCACGATGTGAGAGGAAAAACTTGCATGGCAATACAATTCAAACAATGTATGCACCAATCATGCCCCCTATCATGTTTGTGACTCAAAGGGGTATGTGCTCGACCCTCGGGCCACCAATCACGCATTTCGATGCATGATGGCCAAAGAGTCAAGTATGCATTTCAATGTCAAATGCAATGCACACAAAACATACAAGGGACCCAACCTCAATCATGGTTGATCAAGAGGCGAGGCAATGCACAACAATGCACATGCGACCTAAGCATGCAAGCAAGCATACAAACATGCAATGCAACTACATGGCACACACAATGCTAACAACATAACATGCACAACGCATTGAAACATGGCATACACAATGCAATATGGACTTACACCAACACAAGTGGACCTCAGTCACACTCACATAGGAGGCCATCAGATGAAAACAAGACAACTCGAAATGCGTGCACGCGTGCATGCAAACTGAGGACCGACCCTCAGGCACCGAAATGCCACTCTAATGAGACATGGCAAAGACATGGAATATGATATGCAAACATGCAAAAATCAGTAGCAAAATGAGGGGCAAAACAGCCCCGAAACAAGGCGAAATGACACCCGATGCATGGAATCTCTCCCGAAATGCAAAACTAGGTACATGAAATGGCTTACAGCTATACAAAGCATGCATAATTGGTACATGGAATGAAAATACAGAAGCAAGGAAGCCCCAAAATAAGCATTTTTACAGGTCAAAGCATGCCCAAACAGTAAGCACAAGTGGGACTAAATTAGCATACAAAAATGGCTCCGCAAGGAAGGCAATGAAGCAAGTGGTAGATTCAAAGCCCAAACAGAAAAAGATCCTTCTACAACACTGAAGAGGGACCAAAAATATGACTACTTACAGTTTATGGAAGCCCCCAAAACAGTATAAAAACACACTCAAAATGTCATGCAAGATGAGGCTCAATAGAGGCTATAGCACAAAGTATAGAAAATATTCATCAAAAAGCCAAAGAACCTTAATCAAACATGAAAAGGGGGTCAAAATATGGCCACTTTAAGTTCTGATCAAGGTCGAAAAATAGAAACTTAATAAGCTAATAAATCATGCAAAAATGGGGACCAAAGAGGGGTACAATGGCAAGTGATACATGGAGGTCCCCAACAGTGTTGAGCCCTTCTTCAATGTTGAAGAAGGGCTCAAAATAAGACTATCTACAGTTTATTACATGCTCCAAAACAGATCACACATAGGCTAAAAATATCATGCAAAATAATGGCATTCAAGAGGATAATGAAGCAAGTGCCAAAAATAAGATTCAAACTACAATGAGCCCTTAATGAAACATGGAATATAGCTCAAAAAAATGACATTTTCAGTTTTGGTCGGATCTCAAAAAAGCAAGAAAATGGGGCTAAGGAATGGTACAAAATAAGGCCAAAAGAGAGGGGAAATGAACTTACCCTTGAAGACTACTCCTTGGCTGCCTTTTGAACTGAGAAATGGTGCCTCCAAGACTCTGAGAAGACCCTCCAAGCTTCTGGAATGGAGGTGGTGGGGTGGTGCTAGGTGTTGGTGTAGGAATGGAGCCAAAAGCCTTATACTTTGAGGCTAAAATGAAGAGATACAAGGGTGGAGAGTGTATGTCTCCTCTGGAATTTCAGAACCCTAATTATAGAAGAGGAGGGCTTGCTTTATAGAGCCAAGGGAGTAAGACTTCTCTTAGAAGCTTCAAAACCAAGAGCCAAGATCCTCCATACACGTGTATGGAGGATCCAGTCTGTGCCCTCCAGCTGGAACAACTGTCATCCATTCAATCTGTAGAATACTCCGGAAGGTCGTCGGCTAGCAAAATTGGCCGGTCGGCTACTTTTACTGGCCGGTCGGCTATTTATTTGGCCGGTCGGATAAATGGATGGCCGATGGGTGGCTGATGAGGTCAAAAAGTTCCAGTGGATTTCTAGATTGAAGCTCCGGAAGTTAGCTTTCCAATGGCGCAAACCTTGCATTAAAATTCCTCCTGTGGAAAAAGTTATGCCCATTTTGGTGAAGTCGCGCAGATTCGATCCAACCGGGATGATGCCCACCTTCAACTGATCATATCTCCCCTACCCGGACTTGGCTTTAAGAGATTCTTGAATGCAAAATGAAGCCCCGGAAGTAAGCTTTCCAACGGTGGTGGCCCCATAGCTAAAATCCAAGTATGACGATGAATAAGCCCGATTCGGAGGGTTGCTCGACCTCTTCTACCCGATTCATGCGAATTTCTCCCAAACTAGCTTTCTCCTCTCCTTTCCTCTTTTCTTCAACTTCGAAACCCTAAACAAAGTGTTTTGAAAGATTTTTCAAAGATTTCATCTCTCTTTCATTCATTCTCCATTTTATCCTTGCTCGGTTTACCGAAAAATGCAACATTTATCGAAATGCGAGCGTCAGAACATCGTAGGAACTTTATTTCAAAAATGTTTTGAAAGAGAGGGTTTTAAGGTCTAAAAACCATCCAAAATAATTTTGGTCCACAATGGGGTGTGAAATTGGGATTTGGCTCTTTCTTTGCCAAAGAAATTGAACATTTCCCCTGCACACCTTTCATCACCGAGCAAACCATCAGTAACGCGCAAGTCTCGAGGGCGGTCAAAAATGGGGTGTCTACAACTGGTAAGTTTGATGTCGCGTCTATGATTTGGGTTTCCAAATCTCCCTCTTCATTTACATGGAGGTCATCTGTAAGATCGGCTTGCTGTATTTCTTCAGACATTATGATAGCGCAGCGGTCTGCTAGAATTGTCAGATACACAATTCTGGTATGGGGCATCAATGGCTAATGCATGATCTTAGATATCCCATTTTATAGAGTTGGGAGAATAATTAATTTAAAACGACGTCCCTAAAATGACGTCGCATTGATGCCATAACTCACTCTCTATGACGTCACTAACTCTCTCGGATGACGCAAGTCACTCTCCCAAAAACTATACTGGTGAAAGAGAGTTAGGGACAGAAATATTTGTCCTAATATTTGTCCTAATATTTTTTTTTACTGAAAAATATAATAATATATTTTAAAATATTATTAACTTCAATTTTGGAAGATGAAATCAAATATTTAATATTCCATCCATATGATTTTAATTCAAATAATTTGATTGAAAGGAGTACAAAAATTTTGGAGGGATATCTGTAATAACCCCGACCTTGATTAACGCTAATTAGAACTTAATTAAGCCTAATAATAATTAAAAGGAAATTAGGGACTAATTTATGTATGCATTGCATGAATTATATGTTTTTATCTGTTCGGTGTTGAAATATCTGTTCGTGTTTTAAACTTTAAACTGCAAATTGGAAGCCTTATCGGCGCTCGATTCCGAAATCGACTAGAGTTTTAGACTAGTTAGATTTTATGTAAATTTGTGGTAGGTTCAATTAAAATTCGATTTGGAATGTTTAAAACTGATTAAATAACATTTTAATAATAACCCTAGCGTAATTACAGAATTGCCACTTAGTGGACTTTGCTAGGCCATGCTTTGATCTTATAACACTTGGTACATCAACTTCACCTCCTTTAGAGACCAAACCGTGGAAGACAAATGAGAGAGGAGAAAACTTGATTCAACAAGGTTTGGCTTAGAAATTGGAGGAATTGTAGGCAACTTGGAGGAATTAAGCTTCTAGACTTGAAACTAAGGGTTTAAGGTAAGAATTCATCCCCTCATTCATGTGATTGAGTTAGTTCTTGCATGTCTCTTGGTCAATTGAAGATTAGAGTCTAGAATTAGCTTGAATTGTTGAATTGGGTAGTATAACATACATGCATGTACACATTCATGGAAATTGAAGTTGTGGGGTGTTAAATTTCTACATGCATGTTCATGTTTTTGTTTAAGTCCATGAATTCATCAAAATTCTGGGTTAAATGTTGCCTTGGATCATGATTTGAAACTTTGAAATGGACTTGAACTCATGTATGTGTGTTTAAACTTGGTTCTTGGAAATTTATGGAAATGGTGCTCAAATGGACTCACTTTTGGGCAATGATTTTATAAATTGGCTTTTAAAAGTTGTTGTACTATGAGTTTGAAATGTTTTCCCAGAATTTGGGCCCAAGGGGTTGAGTTTTTGGTTGAAGAATGCTTGGTTCGAACTTGGAAGACAAATCTGGAAATTCCAGATTTTGCTTCCTCGCTCGAGCGAGCACCTTTGTCCAGGGCTCCGCTCGAGCGACCATCGCGCGTAAAATTTCAACATCCAGTATTTTTACTGTTTCATCAGACCGCTCGAGCGAAGCAAGGCTCGCTCAAGCGAAGCCTTTGATTTTGGAAGCTCGCTCGAGCGAAGGAAGGCTCGCTTCGGCGAGACCCATTTTTCAAAGAACTTTTGAAAAACATTTTCTAAGACATTTTTACACCCCCATTCCATCCTAGGCATTCCTAGGCCATGTTTAGGGCTCCATAATAAGGGTAAGGGGTTAGGTACACACTTAGAACCGTGGATGCAAGTTTTGTACAATTTGAGTGCATATTTCAAAGTGTGTATCCGTAATGTGTTATGTAGGTCACGTGCCGCAACCCGTTTGACCCTCTTGACTTTGTCTACTTGTATCAACGCCCACAGTGAGTAATAACTTTGTAAAGTTATGTTCAATGTTATGTATTTTCAATATACTATGATACGAAATGATTGATTCTTGAAAAAGCTATGATATGTTGGAAATGAATGAATGAATGTCTAGTTTTTTGAAAAGTAGTTGTGGCACCCTTAGTCCCTATGGCCCTCGCCCGGGGGTAACAATACCGTGGCCTATGGCCCTCGCCCAGGGGTAACAATACACTGTGACCTATGGCCTCAGGGTAACAATCTAGTGGCCCTCGGCCCTTGCACGGGGTAATAATACCATGGTTGCTTGCGCGCAAGATATGGACCTTTATGGTTGTTGGTACCAACTTTGTTGTGGTCTTCGAACCTACTTGTTGTGGTCTCTAGACCTACTTGATCGGATAGCTAACGGGTGTACCACATATGATCTTATGCAAAATCTGAGTTTGACTATGAATATGAGCATGTATCTGAATCTATTTCTGATTGGAAATCTGCATATGCATAAGACTCTATTTCTGATAAGATTGTGTTTCTGATATAAACTCTGATTTCTAACTCTGTGATGGACGTCATTCATTAAACCCTTTACTCTGTTATTATTCACTGGGCTTTCACTCACAGTTTATTATATATAAGTAGGTGAGCCGGCACAAGACCCTGGCCAGAGTTGATGGCCCTCTGTTTCGTTTTGTTTTGGTCAAGCCACCTGTTGCGCCTCCCAAGGAGGTTCCGCTTGAAGTCTAACACCGTGGCAGTTTTGCACTGCATGCTAGTTGATGGTTATATTTTGTAGTGTCGGATCCTGGGAGTGTTTGATGTAAATATTTTGTACATATGGGTGTATCTAACTAGCATGATTATATATACAAATAAGTTTTGAATTTCCTGTCCCATGTATGTCATCACAGCTCATTAGACCTTGTTTATTTTACACTATTGCTTCCGCAGCCCCCTTAATATTTGTTAATGTCTTCTGAGGCCGTAGGTAATCCACGAATTATTGGCCGGTTACGGTGCCTAACCCATGGGGGCGGGTTTGGGTCGTGACAATATCAAAATTTTAATATTCCCTCCAATACATTTAATTGAATCTCACATGGATTTCTTGAGTCTTTTTGAAAGAATTTTTTTCTTATAAATAGGTGAAGACTTTCACAATAATTTCATCAAGCTCTTAATGGGATTCCTCATAAGAGGAGACCCTTGAAAAAGAGTTTCAAATTAAAATTATATTATATTCTTATATTATATATATGTATAAAATAAGAAAGAAAGAAAAACCCAAAAAAAAAAAAAAAATCCCGAGCCGAACAACTCGGCCGGTTCGTCGATTCAACCGCAGGATTTCCTCGTTCTCACTAAATACACCGGGTTTTAGTTTTGGCAGTTCAAGAGTGTATCCCACGGAACCCCGACGGCAGTTCAACGGTCGAACCGGCCGGTCCGGTCCAGTTTTCAAAACCATGTTTTGAGGAAGGGGGGCCATTAAATAGGGGTATGGATTTACACTAGTGATATAGTAATGTATGTTCTAGACAAAATCGATGAAAAATAAAAGATTTCATATAGTAGTGAATAGTGCAAATCTTAAAACAAAAACAAGAAATACTCAATGATATAAGAACATAATAACAATGAAAGACTATGGTACACACTCTTCTCTCTTATTATAAAAAAGTTTAGATTTTTTGTGATATTAGTTATGAACAATTGTGATTATATTAAGGACGCATCATAATTTTTTTTTTTTTTTTGATTATGAACCATTGTGGTTATATACAAATATTAAAATATTACAAACTGTTATAATAAGAAAAGTTATGCATCATTTTAATTTTATCAGGAATCAATATAGTAAAATTACAAAAAATATTATTTCTTGTAAGGATGTCCATTATAGCCTTTCTCTAACAATGAATTTTAAAAATATATAATTAACTCTACATTGTCCATTAACTAGAATAAAAAATATATATAATCAATTAAGATAAACTGATTGATTACAAGATATTTTAATATAAAAAAAATATTTCATTAGGGTTGGAAACAAATTATTTTAGTAATTTTTTGACTTTTTACTTAAAAGATGTGCAAAAAAATAGAGATAGTGATGTGACAACTTGTACTGATTTTTTGACTTTTTGACTAAAATACTTAGTCCCCAAACGATTCTAAGGCCCTGTTTCGTAGAACTTATTTCCAGCTTATTCCAGCTTATTTCAGCTTTTAGCTTAATTTAAGCTATTTTGATGTGTTTGATTCAGCTTAACAATACAGCTCATAACTTTTTGTTAGTCAAAAATCAACTTATTCTTTGAGTGGGGGAGGAAAAGCTTAATTTATAAGTCAAAAATCAGGTTATGTTCACAGTTATAAGTTATAAGCTGTTAAGTTATAAGCTATAATCACTTTTCCCCAACTCTACCAAACAGGGCGTAAGTCCAATTAATGAACAAAGGAAAACAAGCAGCAAAGAGTTCTTTGATTTGAGATAAGAAAAAGAGTTCATAGATGTTCAATGGGTAAGCGCCAAATATGTATAAAATGAAAAGTACAGACTATTTGTCAATACTAGCTAACAATAATGTTCAACTGAGCAAGGGGGCCATGGCCCCTCACGGTCTCTTATATGGTCCATCCCTTAGATGGATCACTTCGTCCCCATCAAGAAAATTGTGAATATCAAAACATATGATAAAATTGTTAGGGATCCATCAAAGAAAACCCATAATATTTTCTTTTGCTTGGTAAGATCCTTTTTAAGTATTGTCTGTGAACTAGAGATTTAGAGACAAAAAAAAAACAAAACATAACAAAACAAAAATAAAATTCTTCAAATGAGCAATTTGATGAAGAATATGAAGAGAACAAGATATATCGGATATAAAAAACAATTTATATCCCATCGTTTAAAAAAACAAAAAAACCAACCCACTATGAATTAGGATTCAATTACCGTTTTGATTCTATTTTGCTTCAACTAATGGTGTAATGTATTTTTGACCTTAGTCCAATTTTTTTATTTAGGGACAATTACAAAAAAAAATCTTAAAGTTTGAGTTTTGTAACAAAATAAGTCATGAATTTTTAAATTTGTCAATTTAAATCTTAATCTTTTGATTTTTTTTAATTTTAAATTTAAACTATTTGTCTATCTTTGTTAAATAAAATCAAGGGCAAATTACAAATAGTCCCTATAGTTTGGGGCTTGTGTCACTTTGGTCCCTGACTTTTCAATTGTAACACATTTGACCCTGAATTTTGAATCTTGTTCCAAATAAGGACAATTGAATATATAATTAGATTTTTCAAGGATAAAATTGTCAATTTGATAAAATATAAACTAATTTGACAAAAACAAATGTCAAACAAATATTTTTGAATTTTTAAAAATTATTTCTACCTACTAAAAATAAAATTATGTAAAATTGATAAATCTTTTAGACATTTATTTTTTTTTACCAAATTAATTTTTATTATGTGTTTGGACGATGATCATATAAAATTAATTTTAAAAAATTAATTATGTAATTTTTATTAATTTTACATAATTTTATCATTGGTGGATAAAAATAATTTTAAAAAAATTAAAAATATTTTTTTGACATTTATTTTTATCAAATTAGTTTATATTTTATCAAATTGACCATTTTACCCTTGAAAAATCTAATAATATTTTCAATTGTCCTTATTTGAAACAAGATTCAAAATTCAGGGTCAAATGTGTCACAATTGAAAAGTCAGGGACCAAAGTGACACAAGTGCCAAACTATAGGGACTATTAGTGTAATTAACCCTAAAATCAACAAAAAAATAATTTTTTAATCATTAAACTCGATATATTTATTCATAAAATGTCTAAAATATACTTTTCCAATATCATCAAGACAACTCCCATGAATTATCCCAAAATTCCAAAGTTAACAATTAAACAGAAAAAAAAAAAAAAAAAAAATAGTCCCAAAACTCATAGACCACAACATTTTCAAAGAATTCAGCAGTATTCATCAAGACAATTCCCAAGAATTTCAGCAAACTCAGGGTCCATATCATAATCCTTCTCTCCTTCTCTTCTCTGGTTCAATTTCTGTTTCCAAATTGTGGGTTTTGATACTTGGACTCCTACTTGCTTTGGCTGTGAATAGACTTGTCTTGGGTTGAACACAGTTTTGGTTGGATTAATGTGGACTGTGAAAGATGAGGTAGTTGAAGAAGGGGGTGCGCAGGGGTGTATGCAAAGAGAAATTGAATTGGGTCCAAATTAGGACTCTACTTCTTTTTAGTACACGTGTATGCAAAAAGAGATTCTAGGACTGATTAGTAATAATGTGAATTGTATAAGGATTAGGAAATCTTGCAAAAGCTTCCTAGTTTCAGTAGAAGTTATGTAAAAGAGAAATTCTAGGTCTGATTAGTGAATTTATAAAACCGTGTCCACTAATTTCTTGGACCTCACACTTGTCGGTTTCATGAGAGAATTAGGACTCATGAAAGAAATAGGATTCAATCATTATAAATAGAACCCTCACTCTCCTAACTCTTCTCATCGTCAAAACAAATATACATTCTGTTTTCTTATTATTCGATTACTCTCTTGTTGAAGCCACCATGAACATGAAGCTTTTGATTGCTGTTCTGATATTCTTCTTGTTCTCTGCGGCTGCTGATTCATGTTCTGATTTCGTGTTTCCCAACAACAAAGTCTTCACGTCATGCACCAATCTGTCCGCACTCAACTCCTTTCTCTACTGGAGTCAGAACCCATCATCAACAACTCTTGACATGGCATACCGTCACAGTCATGTCCCTCCCTCCACATGGGTCGCATGGGGCATCAATCCCAAGCCAAACAAGATGGTGGGTACTCAGGCGATCATTGCATATCAGAAGCCAGATGGAAACATGGCTGT
This sequence comes from Camellia lanceoleosa, assembly GCA_025200525.1. Taxonomy (NCBI): domain Eukaryota; kingdom Viridiplantae; phylum Streptophyta; class Magnoliopsida; order Ericales; family Theaceae; genus Camellia; species Camellia lanceoleosa. The sequence continues at coordinate 3,755,913 of CM045765.1, read as the reverse complement.
CTACACCTCGTCTGTCGATAGCTATGCGACTCAACTGCAAAAGGGAAACTTGAGTTTCCCTGTTTCTGATTTGTCTGCCTTGTTTTCTAATGATGAGATCATTATCTTCGCAACGATACAACTTCCCAACAACAGTTCTACTATCAACCATGTGTGGCAAGATGGACCCATAACTGGCAACCATCTTGGCATTCACGATCTATCCGGACATCATCTTCAATCCATGGGAACTCTCAATCTTTTATCTGGACAGGCCATCGCCTCTCACGGATCGGATTCGAAAACCAAACTCAAGATTGTATGTAATTCAATCCCTTTGAAACTATGTCATGTCGTCCTTATTTTTAATATTATCTTTCTTATTTTTGCTTCAGTCTGTTTGCTGTTGCCCTGCCCTGAACCATTGTTTCATGCATGCTCTACTGATTTATTTTCGAATTAAAAATACAAATTTAATTTAATGCTTTTTGGTTGTTTTAATCTGATTGTTTGATCTGACCCTTTTTGAGGATATAAATTGGTACACGCATGTTTTTCTATCCATAGTAAATTTTACCTTGTAACTAATTTTTCTAGATGACTTTAAAATGCTTGCTACATAACAAAGATAAAAACCAAATCTAGTCAAAACAGGGTAGTTTAGGTCCTGTTTTAGGGCTTTGTTTTAGTATCTCAATGGCTTTACTACAATTAATTTAGATTTAGCCTCCTACATTGCTCTAATGGTGAATGATTTTCAAATTTAACAGTCACATGGTGTACTCAACACAATTAGCTGGGGCATTATGATGCCAATTGGCCTTTTGGTGGCAAGATATTTGAAGGCGGTTGGACCGGCAGCGGACCCTTTATGGTTCTACCTCCATATTGTTGTTCAACTCTCAGCCTATATAATGGGCTTGGCAGGAGGTGCAACTGGGTTTCTTCTTCTCAGCAAATCTTCTGGCATTCATCACCCTTGCCATCTGGGCATTGGGATTATACTTTTTTCCCTTGGACTACTTCAGGTATTACAGCACTTTGCTCCACAAATCTATATAACAATTTCAGATTGTTTGTTTGTTCTTCTTTATTCTTATTGTTATTATTTTATAATTAGTATGTTCCTATCAAGCTAACAAATCTTTGTTTTTGTGTTTAGGTCTCTGCTCTACTTCTGCGACCTAGCAAGGACCACAAGTATAGGTATCTCTGGAATTTGTTCCACCATAACACGGGATACGCAGTCATTCTCTTGAGCTTCTTCAACATATGGTTAGGATTCAGCATTTTGAAGCCCGCGAAAGAATGGATGATCACATATGGTGTTGTGTTCGGGGCATTGATATTATCTGCATTCCTCCTTGAAGTGTGGAAGAAGTTTGCAAGAGATAGAAGGACTGGTGGAGCACACGAAGAAGTCAATAAATCTGCAAGTACAAGTCCCGCAAATAATGTGTAAAATTTCTACATATATGTAATTGAGAATTGACCAAGAGAAAAGACACCTAACTATTGATACTACTTACACTATTACTTTGTTTTGGATGTTTGATTGTTGAGTGGGGAACTAAATGTTGCTATTAATGATACTACATTTTTTAAAGCCGTTAATGATACCACATTTTTTAATGTTATTAAGGTTGTCTATGGCCTATATTTTATTGTGATCACTTTAGTTGTCATGCCTTAAGATTTTCTTCACAAAAATAGGGATTTTAAATGGGAGTGTATCCATTGAATGTGTTTTTTGCAGCCAAGACACTGAATCAGTGAGCCATGTACTTCTGTTTTACCCTTTTGTGTGGAAGGTTTGGACTGAAAATCTAGTTTCAAGTGTTACAAACCGAAGACAATGACAGAGAAGCCTCCGCCACCAAACATACCCCTACGTCCTGCAAAACCAAGGCACATCATTGCTTCAAGGATCATCTGGGGAGCACTGAAACTCACTGCTTTGTTACTCACATCGCTTTATTAATTTTAACGACCTAATGAACCTTGCATTTGAGCCATAGACTCTATGAATCCTGTATCAGTCCCAATTCCACATACAAACTGGTTTTAAGAATGATTTAAGCAGTAGTAATATTCATTTTAGATATATATATATATATGAAAAAATATAACATTTAAAAAAAATAAAAAAACCATGGAAAGAGCATGAAATCCAAGCTTTCTGCTAGCTTTGAGCGGGCTGAGTGGGATAATCTTCATGGGATCATCAATTTTATGCTTTCATAAAGCAGGGACGATGAAAGATAGAGAAACCAATGAATATGCTATCTGACCCTAGGCACTTGTAAAACAATTTCACATTGTTTGTTTTCTTAATTCTTACTATTTGTTACATATGTACATAGCATACTAATAACAGCTTTGATTTGTGTCATCTGACCCCATCTTAGAATATTGGAACCTTTCTGTTTACGGTAGAACTGCAACACCCGTGGGCGCAGCCTTACTTTTGGGGTGAACTACGTAAATTTTGTGTTTTTGTGTGTCCGTGATTTTCAACTGTTGTGTGTTTTTTGTTCTTCTTTGTTTTCGTGTTTCACCGATTCTGGGTGAAAATACATTTAATATAACAGCTAGGCAAAAGGATGGATAGGGGAGATACCTTTGAAGCATAAAGAAAGAAGTATTAGTAGGATGAGGATAGGATTGGTAGGGACGGGGATGATCTTAAAAGAAGAAATCGGAGGTTGCTGTTATGTTATAGATTAGCTATATATAATATATTTCAGGGCTGGTGCTTATTGTTGAGTTTGGTACTTTTGTGGACGTGTTTCTTTTTATTTAATTGTTGTTTATCTAATTTCATTGGTGAAGAAACCAGTTGTGCTTGTGGCTTTGCAAAGCTAACTGATGAACCTGCATGGAGAGTTGATCCTCGTTATGAAACAACTAGCTTTGTGCAAATCAAGGATGCATTTGTCAAGTCATTAAGACAATCGGACTGAATTTGAAATCAATGAGAGCTTAAAGCTTTTAAGTTCCCTTGTTTACTTTAGAAAAGGAACAAGCAATTGGGCATTCTGATTCCATCAAATTGGTTTTCATATTTTGAATGTCTTCCATCAAATCCAACAAATTTATTTCTAGTAAATTGAATCCCAAACACAAAAACATTCAAAACATGGAGGGATTTCTTTGCCTGTTGGAAGCAATTGAATCGCATGAAGTGAGGCTTTCTCAAAGTTTTCATATTTGTATGCTATGGTCGTTGGATTCGATTCCCTTGTTTCGAGCACTTGCTGGGGGTGACATAACAGATTCAATCGCTACCTCTGCTTCCAAATTGACCACATTACAGCCAAAGGAATTGCACTCCATATCAGCCTCTTGTTCTTCTTCAGCTTCACCCCTGCCCACCATAGAAGCAAATTTTCAACTGATCCAGGTAGAGCACCTTGAACACCCCACTAATTTAGCATTTCAGTCCAAACCTTCCACACAAAAGGGCAAAACAGAAGTACATGGCTCACTGATTCAGTCTCTTGGCTGCAAAAAGCACATTCAATGGATACACTGCCATTTAAAATCCCTATTTTTGTGAAGAAAATCTCAAGGCATGACAACTAAAGTGATCACAATAAAATATAGGCCCTAGACAACCTTAATAGTATTAAAAAATGTGGTATCATTAACGGCTTTAAAAATGTAATATCATTAATAGCAACATTTAGTTCCCCCTTCAACAATCAAACATCCAAAACAAAGTAATAGTGTAAGTAGTATCAATAGTTAGGTGTCTTTTCTCTTGGTCAATTCTCAATTACATATATGTAGAAATTTTACACATTATTTGCGGGACTTGTACTTGCAGATTTATTGACTTCTTCGTGTGCTCCACCAGTCCTTCTATCTCTTGCAAACTTCTTCCACACTTCAAGGAGCAATGCAGATAATATCAATGCCCCTAACACAACACCATATGTGATCATCCATTCTTTCGGGCTTCAAAATGCTGAATCCTAACCATATGTTGAAGAAGCTCAAGAGAATGACTGCGTATCCCGTGTTATGGTGGAACAAATTCCAGAGATACCTATACTTGTGGTCCTTGCTAGGTCGCAGAAGTAGAGCAGAGACCTAAACACAAAAACAAAGATTTGTTAGCTTGATAGGAACATACTAATTATAAAATAATAACAATAAGAATAAAGAAGAACAAACAAACAATCTGGAATTGTTATATAGATTTGTGGAGCAAAGTGCTGTAATACCTGAAGTAGTCCAAGGGAAAAGTATAATCCCAATGCCCAGATGGCAAGGGTGATGAATGCCAGAAGATTTGCTGAGAAGAAGAAACCCAGTTGCACCTCCTGCCAAGCCCATTATATAGGCTGAGAGTTGAACAACAATATGGAGGTAGAACCATAAAGGGTCCGCTGTCGGTCCAACCGCCTTCAAATATCTTGCCACCAAAAGGCCAATTGGCATCATAATGCCCCAGCTAATTGTGTTGAGTACACCATGTGACTGTTAAATTTGAAAATCATTCACCATTAGAGCAATGTAGGAGGCTAAATCTAAATTAATTGTAGTAAAGCCATTGAGATACTAAAACAAAGCCCTAAAACAGGACCTAAACTACCCTGTTTTGACTAGATTTGGTTTTTATCTTTGTTATGTAGCAAGCATTTTAAAGTCATCTAGAAAAATTAGTTACAAGGTAAAATTTACTATGGATAGAAAAACATGCGTGTACCAATTTATATCCTCAAAAAGGGTCAGATCAAACAATCAGATTAAAACAACCAAAAAGCATTAAATTAAATTTGTATTTTTAATTCGAAAATAAATCAGTAGAGCATGCATGAAACAATGGTTCAGGGCAGGGCAACAGCAAACAGACTGAAGCAAAAATAAGAAAGATAATATTAAAAATAAGGACGACATGACATAGTTTCAAAGGGATTGAATTACATACAATCTTGAGTTTGGTTTTCGAATCCGATCCGTGAGAGGCGATGGCCTGTCCAGATAAAAGATTGAGAGTTCCCATGGATTGAAGATGATGTCCGGATAGATCGTGAATGCCAAGATGGTTGCCAGTTATGGGTCCATCTTGCCACACATGGTTGATAGTAGAACTGTTGTTGGGAAGTTGTATCGTTGCGAAGATAATGATCTCATCATTAGAAAACAAGGCAGACAAATCGGAAACAGGGAAACTCAAGTTCCCCTCTTGCAGTTGAGTCGCATAGCTATCGACAGACGACGTGTAGACGGCCATGTTTCCATCTGTCTTCTGATATGCAATGATCGCCTGAGTACCCACCATCTTGTTTGGCTTGGGGTTGATGCCCCATGCAACCCATGTGGAGGGACTGACTTGACTGTGACGGTATGCCATGTCGAGAGTTGTTGATGATGGGTTCTGACTCCAGTAGAGAAAGGAGTTGAGTGCGGACAGATTGGTGCATGACGTGAAGACTTTGTTGTTGGGAAACATGAAATCAGCACATGAATCAGCGGCCGCAGAGAACAAGAAGAATATCAGAACAGCAATCAAAAGCTTCATGTTCATGGTGGCTTAAACAAGAGAGTAATCAAATAATAAGAAAACAGAATGTATATTTGCTTTGACGATGAGAAGAGTTAGGAGAGTTAGGGTTCTATTTATAATGATTGAATCCTAATTCTTTCATGAGTCCTAATTCTTTCATGAAGAAATTAGTGGGACACGGTTTTATAAATTGACATCATTACCATACTAATCAGACCTAGAATTTCTCCTTTACATGACTTCTACTAAAACTAGGAAGCCTTTGTAAGATTTCCTAATCCTTATAAGATTCACATTATTACTAATCAGTCCTAGAATTTCTCTTTGCATACACTTGTACTAAAAAGTAGAGTCCTAATTTGGACCCAATTCAATTTCTCTTGGCATACACCCCTGCGCACCCCCATCTTCAACTACCTCATCTTTCACAGTCCACATTAATCCAACCAAAACTGTGTTCAACCCAAGACAAGTCTATGCACAGCCAGAGCAAGTAGGAGTCCAAGTATCAAAATTCACAATTTGGAAACAGAAATTGAACCAGAGAAGAGAAGGAGAGAAGGATTATGATAGGGACCCTGAGTTTGCTGAAATTCTTGGCAGTTGTCTTGATGAATACTGCTGAATTCTTTGAAAAATGTTGTGGTTTATGAGTTTTGGGACAATTTTTTTTGCTGTCTAATTGTTAAATTTGGAATTTAGGGATAATTCATGGGAGTTGTCTTGATTATATTGGAAAAGTATATTTTAGACATTTTACGAATACATATATTGAGTTTAATGATTAAAATATTATTTTTTTGTCGATTTTATTTAACAAAGATAAACAAATAGTTTAAACTTAAAATTAAAAAAAAAAAATCAAAAAATTAAGGTTTAAATTGATAAAATTAAAAATTCATGATTTATTTTGTTACAAAACTCAAACTTTATTTTTATGTAATTGTCCCTAAATAAAAAAAAATAAAAAACGACTAAGGTCAAAATACGTTCCACAGTTAGTTGAAGCGAAATATAATCAAAACGGTAATTGAATCCTAATTCATAGTGGGTTGGTTTTTTTGTTTTGCAAACGATGGGATATATTTTGTTCTCTTCAGTTCTTCACCAAATTGCTCATTTTAAGAATTTTTGTTTTTTTTGGTCTCTAAATCTCTAGTTCACAAATAATACTTAAAAAATGATCTTAGAGCATCTCCAACGGTGTATCAATTTTTTCACCAAATTTGAGTAAAAGCTTCCTTTGATATCAAGTGTTTCAACAAAGGATTTTGGAGTTTCATCAAACCACCGATCGACCAAGCGGACGACCGACTTGTCGATTACTTAGTGTAATTTTTTCACAACTTTTTCCCTTGAGGTGGTCATCTGGGGAGATGACTGGGAGGACATCCAGTAACGGCAATGAATAATGATTTAATAAAAGGCACATTAGTCCTCAATTTGATGAAAGAAAAGTGAAATAATAAAATTGATACGTATTTGATAAACTGTTGGAGCAGGTTTTGAAGCTATTTTTCATCAAATTCAATTTTGATGATAGTTTTGAGTAATCATTAGAGATGGTTTTACCAAGCAAAAAAAAAAATATATTATGGGTTTCTTTGATGGATCTCTAACAATTTTATCATATGTTTTGAGATTCACAATTTTCTTGACCGGGACGAAGTGATCCATGTATCTAGGACATTTCCATGGAAGTTGCCAACAAAAAGCTCCAATCTGGCCATATTTTCATTGTGTCTAATTGTTGTATTCTTGTCTAAATAACCCTGACTTGGCTATTTCATACCACAAAAACAGCACCCATTTTAATTTAAATTTGAAGCCTTGTACTCATTGCATGTTCAAACATGAAATTAAAGAACTATCACATAAAAAATTTCAAAAAATAAAAAAAAAAGAGAGACTTATTTATAAGTCCTTTTTCAGAACCTTATGCTAGGTTAAGTCCTGTGTAATTTTTTATAGAGTCTCAAGTCCTATTTTCATAAGAATATATTCCACAAGATCCTCTCTTTTCCAAACTCTGGATTTTTTTTTATATATTTTTTTTGTGTGTAGCTTCTTGTGGTTTGATTAGATTGCTACTATTATTGTCTTTTAGGAGATGTCTCTGGATGTTTTCAAGCTGTGGATTCTTTTTTTGTTTTGGGAAAATGGGCTTACCCTCTGTTTTGTTTCCCGAGAAAGAAAAAAAATGGATGCGAAGAGATGTATTGAGAGTCGGAAATATGATTTTGCCCCGGGCTTTTCTGTAAAATGTCAATCAGTATAAAAATGTCATTTCTTTGGTGGAAAAATTTTCCGGAGAATTTTTACTGTTGAAACATTGGTAGAGCATAGATTATTCTGATTTTAATTTAGTCTTCCAAAAAATATTTTCTCAGTTATCCATGTCTTGTTTTGGAAATTATTATTTGGTCTTTGCTGCTTATGCCATTCCCTGGAGAGATTAAGATTTAAGAGGATGTGCCTCTAATCAATCCTTTCAATGAGTAATAATACAAAATAAAAATATATTAAGATTATATATTTATTTCAAAACAAACGGATTAAAAAAACAAAAATTTATTAAGTTTATAAACGTAACGTGACACATTATGTTACGCTTATGTAAATGTCACATTACGCTTATATAGGTGTCACGCTATGTTACGCTTATGTAAATGTCACATTACGCTTATATAGGTGTCACGTTACGCCACGCTTATGTAGGTGTCACATTACGCTCATATTGGTGTCACGTTACGCTTATATAGGTGTCACGTTACGTTTATGTAGGTGTCACGTTACGTTTATGTAGGTGTCACGTTACGTTTATGTAGGTGTCACGTTACGTTACGTTTATATCAATTTCCTATATATGGTTTTATTACTTATTTATGATATTAACAACTAATATTGAGGGTAAATGTGTCAACAAACTTCCCACAGGACTTATGGGAACATAAGTTTTTTAGTAGGACCATATGTAGTATAAGTCTCCCTAATAGGACTTCTAAATAATTTTCCCAAAAGAAAATGTCGTTTTTTAATATAAAAATCGAGAAAAATAACCAAAACCACTCGAAAATTGTAATAATTTCTTTATCTGTCCAAACCAGACAACAGCTTATTGACAGAGAAGTCATTTTCTTGAAAAAAAAGAAAAACTTAAAAAGAAAAAATCTGCAAATGAAATCTGATAGTAATTGATTTCAGACCGGACACTAACTCAATGCATCTAATAATTCTTTTTCAACATTCAAAAGCTCAATGCATCTCAGCTGTGAATTGCAAAAAAATAAGACAAACTCCATTTTGGTATAGCTCCACCGTTTTGATCAGATTCAATTCCTTCGCTTTCTTGAACATCCCATCAAACCTTTAAAATGAGTGAATTCACTTGTGAGGGATCCATTGATCTTGATCAGAAAAGAGAAAGAAACAGTGACACTAATCCAACGGCACTATTTCATACCAAAGTCCTTTTCTTTCAGCATACCGAGCAAGTAATTCCAATTGACACGGTCAAAAACCCTTTCACCATATTTGTTTGGGTGGACATGTCTTTGAAATTAGATTAATAATTTAATAAATTATTAATCTAATGTTTAGTTAAAAAAATTGAAATATGGATTAACAATCCATTCAGATGTAGTATCCACATATGATGTCCTACATAGGGGGTGGGATATAAACTTGGGGACTGAATCAAAGTCTAGACTAACTTATCAAATGACCATAATAGAGGTATTATGGTCAATATATTGGATGTCTTATGTCTTGTCATGTCCTATCCATTCCAATTCCCTTAAACAAATATCGGATTAGATAATATTTTGTTAATCTCTTCTTATAATTTTAACTCAATCCAAACATAAGATATGATACATAATCCAAAGAGATTCGTAGTCCTAAAACTATTTTAGTCATGAGAATTCTAATCCAACATAATCCAGTCTGCCCAAACAAATATGGCATTTAGGTATAAAATTGTTTTAGATAGAGAGAGTAGAGTACATTCAACATATCATAAAAGTAGTATTTTTTTCTTTTCTTGTGTGGGGTGTGTTATATAAGTACACTTTTTATCTTTTTATTTTTTTGGGGTCACATCACCTTTTTACTTTTATGCACATTTTTTCTTAAAAATTTAAAAAGTGTACTTATTTAGATCATCCCAAACAACCAATGCCTATTTTTTTTTTTTTTAAAGTTACATTAACATTTTTTTTATTACATATAAAATTATACACAAACTTAATTTCAATTATAATAACATATTTTATATGGACTGCATTATTTTTCATATATTTTTCGTTGCGTATTTAGTTGTCATTGTCAAATTTCTTTATATAGTTGATATTTTAATTTAATTATTATGATATTTGAAAAAAAATTAATTCAATATACAAATAAATAAATAAGACAAAATGTACTTAATTATGTGTATCGCACTAATTAAATTAATTTTCTCTTATATTTTTATTTTTTTGTCTATCTTATTGATGTATTAATATTAATTTGTATTTAATTTTTTATTTAACATGAAATTATTGATTAAAAAACATTTATATTTAATTTAAATTTTATATACGTATATACAATATGTATGAATAATTCAAAAAGAATATTAAAGAAAAAATCAATACTCAACATAATTAATTTATGTATTTTATTCTTAATCCAATCACAACATATTTATATTTAATATTTTAAATAAATTTTGTGTAGTTCTATTTCTACATATTTTTATTTTCCAAATAAATATAAAAATAAAATTTAAATTAAATAATTAGAATCACTTTTAGTTTTGGAAAAATTTGTGAAACATCCCTCTCCAACTTTGGGTAGTCGGAGAGGTCCAATATATATATTTTTTTTATTAGCTGAGGTCCCTCGATGAAATTTTTCTGTGAAATCAGATAAATTTCTCTATAAAAAATGAAATTTCTCATTGGGGGGATGAAATTTTTTTGTGTTGAATTTTCTCTGTAAAAATATTGAGGGACCCCAACTATTATGAAAATATTGTATGTCATTTATTTTATAAAATCTTAATATCAGGGACCTTAAAAAAATTCCATTTAGTTTTATATGACTAATTCTCTTTCTAATTTAACTATTATTTCTAATATCAAAATGAGTGTTTATTTTAGAAAAAATTAGTCTAGAGTCTCTCTCCCATTTTTAGTAATAGGAGAGATCCACAATATTATTTTATAATGTCTAAGATCCTTCAACCCTATGCCTATATATTACAGAGAAATTTGACTCTCTTAAACCAAATCTCATTTCTCTCTCTGTCTTCCCTATTTCGTCTCTCTTTCTTTCTAAATCCAAACCTCCCAAAATCTCTCTTCCGAAAACGAATCGGAATCGGAATCCAAACCCAAATTCGAATACAAATCCAAATTCAGAGTCGAAATCACATTCTCCCTCTTCTCCACCTTTAAGAAACTCGATTGCTTTTCCCAATCGATCGAAGCTCTTTGATCGAGCTTCAACTCTCTCTCCTCAGTCCATAGCTCGAGACATCCCAATGAGCTTGTCGAAGGAGAAGAAGAAAGAGTTGTTGAAAAATCCGAGAGAGCTATGGCGGAGATACGTTGACTGGCTCTATCAACATAAGAATTTGGTGCCCAAGTTTCAAGCGGCTTTCAAAGCCATAGAAGAACTTGAAAAGGGATCGATTGCAAATCCTGATGAGGGGTAAATGGTTGGGTATTATTGGCTTCAAAACCCTAAGCTTGCTTCGAAGTCAATCTTGAGATTGCAGATTGAGAACAAGCTTGAAGTTGTGTGCAAGTTTGCCAACAATGTCATCAGTGGTAAGGTTAGTTTTTTTCACTCAAATTATGGTTTTTTTTTTTGGTAGAGAATTGATGAGAATGCTTAATTGAGTGTGTTTGTTGGAGCATATTTGTTATGTTGTAGTTCTATTGCAATTCATCAAAAGAGAGTGAGCGAGCAAACCCCGTTTGTGGACTTTGGTTTTTAGCCAGGGATAGAATTAGGAGAAGACTTATGTGAAGGTCTCTGTTTTGTTCAAATTTCTCTAGTATTAAATTTTCTCTGCATTAGCGATTTTTTCAACAAAATCAAAATTTCTCTAGAGAGAAATAGAGAATTTCTCTAGGTTTCATTTGTACTTTTCAACTCTAAATTGATTGTTTTTATTGCATTTATGGTTCTGACTTTGAATTTTCTTTGCATTAGTGATTTTTTTAACAAAATTGAAATTTCTTTGGAAAGAAACGGAGAATTTCTCTGGTAGATCTTTGATTGTTCAAATTTCTCTGGTATTGGATTTTCTCTGCATTAGCAATTTTTTTAACAAAATTGAAATTTCTCTGGGTTTGATTTCTACTTTTCAACTCCAAATTGATTGTTCTTATTGCATTTATGGTTCTGACTTTGGATTTTCTCTGCATTAGCTATTTTTTCAACAAAATCGAAATTTCTTTGGAGAGAAATAGCGAATTTCTCTAGTAAGTCTCTGGTTGTTCAAATTTCTCTGGTATTGGATTTTCTCTGCATTAGCGATTTTTTCAACAAAATCAAAATTTCTCTAGTAGGCCTCTGGTTGTTCAAATTTCTCTGGTATTGGATTTTCTTTACATTAGCGATTTTCTCAACAAAATTGAAATTTCTCTGGAGAGAAACAGAGAATTTCTCTGAGTTTGATTTTTACTTTTCAACTCCAAATTGATTATTCTTATTGCATTTATGGTTTTGACTTTGGATTTTCTCTACATTAGTGATTTTTTCAACAAAATCAAAATTTCTCTGAAGAGAAACAGAGAATTTCTCTGGGTTGGAAAGAATTTTTCTGGTCCAGAATTTCTCTGGAAAGTCTAGAGAAATTCTCTGGATGAAATATCTCTTAATCAATTTGAGGGACCTTAGACATTATGAAAACATTAGATGTTCTTTATCCTATAAAATCTTAATACTATGGACCATAAAAAAAAAAAAACCCCTTATATTCTACTATCTTATAATTTAATATATATCATATAAAATTATTCTATGATGATTACACTTTTATAACACAATAGAGCTAAAATTATCAAAATAAATAAATAATTTAACTAAATTTGGAGTTAATTACCTAAAAATCTTATTTACAATGTTATGGTAGCTCAGATCCTATTTAAGATATTTTGAACCAATTAGTAAAATTGAGAATATTATCAATTTTTTCTAATTTTTAAAATTAAGAACATTATCAATTTTGCATAGTAATGTTCCAAATATTTGTTTCACTAATTCATAAAAAAAAGAACATGAGATTAAACGTTTTTGTCTTTCAACTTATTGGTTTGATTCAACTATCTAATAAAACTAAGAATATTAACAGTTTTTTTCCAATATTAAAACTGAGAACATTATCCAGTATGTTTGGTTTCAGTTTTCTGAATTTAATTTTTTGAAAATTGAGTTTTTTATTTTTGGTATTTTTTTAATTTTTAGTGAATATTTTTAAAATTTGAAGTTTTTTTTTTTTACTTTTTTAGATGCACCTTACTTAGATGTATCTAAATAGTAAAATATTTGTGAAAAAAATATTTAAAAAAATTAATAAATGCACAAAAATATATTAAAAAAAATGTACTGAATTTTCATTTTTTTGTATTTTTGGTAGTTAGTGAATTTTTTAAAGATGTTTTTCATAAATATTATACTTTTTAAGTATATTTATGTTAGGTGTGTCTAAAATTACAAAAATCGGTGAAAACAAAAAAATACGAGAAAATAAAAAGTATAATTTTCTAAAAAGTGAATTCTGAAAATTGAAACCAAACAGCTTTTTCATTTTTTTAAGGTTTTTTCTTCTAGTTTTGCACATCAATGTTCCATCATCATGCTCCTTTATAGACAAAAAATTTTTAGTTTTGCACAAAAAAATAATTCAATTTTTTCAAAAATAAAACATTAGTTGTTTTTTTTTTTTTTTTGCACATAATTTTTTAAAGTTTTGAAAATTGAAATAAATATCAAATCATCATATTCCTTTATAGATAATCATAAATTATGAACAATCATTATTTGAAGGGCAATTCCGACTATTAAAAATTTAATAGGACTTAAAGGTCCAAAAAATCTTAGTTAGGACTTAATGGAGTATAAGTTCATAAATTAGAACTTGTGTGTAAATGTCCCCTAAATTTATTATATATAAGTATTCAAGTAGCACTTTTATAGAATATAAGACTAAGATTACTAAAATAAATCAATTAAATTTAAATTTAAATTTTATTTTAAATTAAAATTAATATTATTCTTTTGTAACTCATATCATAATATAAAATATCATTACATTAATTAGAGTTAACTCCATTGTGATTTTATGTCAGACATCATATTTTTAGAAATAATTTACATACACGTGTAACGTCCAATTTGATATTGATTGATTGATTAAAATTAAAATAATTGAACTCAATACTTTTTTTGTTAAGTTTTTAGAAAATAAATTGGCAAATGTCAAATGATAAATAGTGTGGGGAGTATTATTTTAAAAAATAATGATTCATAAAAAATGGTTGTGTATATTTAAGGCACTTATTAATGTTTTTTGAATAATTTTTAAATAAAAAATTTAAATTTATCGTATATTATCACCTTCATGAGCTTTGTCAGAAAAGATATGCAAAAATAATTTGGCTAGAATAAAAATTTTAGGGTTATTATAATGTGTCACATAATTAATCAGAACCCAACTAAAATCATTAAGATTATAGAGATTTTGTATTTGATTCCTTTTGAAGACACTGTTTATGATATGAATTTGTGCTGGGACTCTGGTTCCTAATTACCCTTTAAAGACTTTGCGCACCACTTATGACCAAAGGGAAATTTATTGATAAATCCCATCTAGAGATGTTTTATCTCAATAAGTCCACAAAGAAAAATTATATCCCAATCAGTCCCAAAGAGTTTTCTGCTTATTCCATGAAGTCCATTTTTTAATTTTCATATTTATACGTGGACTATTATGCCCTTACATATATATATATACACTGTGTTAATACGTAACACACGTTCCTATTATTTCGTTATTCAGTTTTGGCAGTTTCTTTATTTCTAATTCAAATCGATTTGTTTCTATATTGCATGTTTTCCTTTTATCGTTCTGAGGCGTTGAAGTGTTAGGGTTCGATTGTTGTTGTTCTTCTCTGGTATGGTGATATTCAATTGAAGAGGACGAGGTTGAAGGTCTTCGGTTCGTCATTTTCTGGAATATAACTGCCTCGAAGAAGTTGTTTTTCGCCTCGGACGCATCGTAGGGTTGGCTGATTAAGGTTAGTATAATTTTAGTGATGAATAGATGTTCAGTTTTTGTTTTGATTGTAGGATGGATTGGATGCTTTGTTCTTGGATTGATATTGAGTTGATGCTCGCTTTTGCAATTAGATGCATCATACGTGGTCATTGGATTGGAGGTCTTTCGGATATATGTTGAATGTTGTAATATTCCTTTTACTTTGATGTATGCATAAGGAGGCTATGTGTGAGCGATAGATGTTCAGTTTTTGTTTTCATTGTAGGATGGATTAGATGCTTTGTTCTGCGATTGATATTGAGTCGATGGTCTGTTTTTGCAATTACATGCATCATACGTGGTCATTGGAGGAGAGGTCATTCAGATATATGTTGAATGATCTAATATTCCTTGTACTTGATGTATGCATAAGGAGGCTATGTCTGAGCGATATAATTCAGAGTATATTGAACAATGTGAATGTTCACATCATGTCAAGATAGCCATGAAGAATGTCGATGTTTGCATTTTACTTTAAGTTTTGCTTAATGAGGCTCGTGGTGAGTGACATAATTGAGATTAAATGTATCAATGTGAATGTTTACATCGTGGTCATGTGGTGGGGAGGTCATCAGATTAGTGATGAATGCGGTTCCTGTATAATTCACACTGTGTGTAACAATGTGAATGTTTACATCATGTTAGTATTACGTGAAGGATGTCGATGTTGGCATTTTACTTTAAGTTTTATGTAACAAGGCTCGTGTGAGTGATGTGTGGATCAATGTGAATGTTTACATCATGTTCCTTTGCGTGAGTTCATGAGATTAGTGCTGAATGTGGATCCTCTATAATTCAGCGTACATGTGTGACTGGAAATGTTTACTTCGTGTTAATATCTTGTGAATAATGTGGATGTTCTCACTTTTACTTTCATGTTTGCTTAATGATTTGTACAGGAGATGGATAGCTTTATGATGTTGGTGTGTACATATGGTTGCAGTACCACTGTAATAAATGCTGCCCGCACATTGTGTTATTCGCGTTTGGTGGACTGTTTGTGTGAAAAATGGGGGGAGTTGACTGCTGGTTCTATTTCATTGTTTTGTAAATTACCTGGGATTAATAGGTGTGATTTGGAGAATGAGGAAGAATTTCAGAACATGTTACTGCTTGCTAAATCAATGGGGGTACAGCATGTTGAAGTTGTGGTTGAGTTGAAGAGTGATATTGGTCAGTCAAGTAGTTTGGGATTGGTGCGTGTTGGGGTTGAGGAAGAGGTTGATGCTCTACGGAGATTTTGCCACCATAAGGAGAAGCTGTTGCTGTCAGCCCCTTGGGCAAATGGTATCACGCATGTGGGACAACGGTTTGTTGGAGGTGCACAAGAATTTCGTGACGTTTTGTGTAAGTATGCCATCCAATGTGGGTTTCGGGTTACATACGTGAAGAACGAGACAACTAGAATTATCTTTGTCTTGGCGATGCGAGGAGAGGGTTGTGGGCTATACATTGTAGAGCACAACGAGTAAATGATTTTTCTACATCAAGAGGTATAGTGACGTGCATACTTGTGGTAATGGATGTCCGAACATCGAAGAATCCGCGAGTTAGTTCGGATTTGGTGTCGAGTATCATATATGAAATTGTGAGGACAAGCCGTTGACTCCTAGTGTGATGTAGTGACTATTTTGAAGAGGATTATGGGTTAGATGTTAGTTACCATGTCGTATGGTTGGGAGTGGAGAAAGCAAAGCGGTATTCATGGAGATCACTCGTTATCATTTGACCACCTACGGTGGTATTCGGATGCGTGATGCGGTACAATCCAGGAGTTATGTCAATGTTGACTATGATGCAAGTAGTCACAGCTTTTGTCGCTTCTTTATGTCATTATTGCGTGTATTTCGGGTTCAATGCTTGTCGGCCTTTATTATTCTGGATGGAACATTCCTCAAAGGAAAGTACAAAGGTCACTACTTGCAACGGCGAAAGACGAAACAATGGTTAGTAGTTGTTTTAGCGCCTATTCATGTCAATATTCACCGACAAGACTGCGGACATAAGAGTGATTGGTAAGTTATAAGTAATGTGAACATTGACATTAGTATGCACCGATGTGAAGGTTTACATATGTGTATGATAATGACAATGTGAACATTCACATTATCACAACGATGTGAATATTCACATCACTGTGTAGTAATGTTAGTTGATCCATTATTGAACAGTACTGTGAATGTTAACATTGTCAGTGACTCAACAATCAACAATGAAGTATGACTGGTCGTTAATGTGAATGTTCACATTGTAGATGTTTACGAACTTGAGTCCAAAAATAACAATAGTAAATAGGGCAATGTAGATATGAACATTCACATGACCTGTTTCATTTAAACTGTTTTCTATTCACTTCGAAATATTGTGAACAGTTGTCTGTTGGTGTTGTGTTGTAGGTCTGTTTCCTGTTGCCTTTGCGATTGTTGATTCAGAGACCACGGCCAATTGGTCGTGGTTCTTGCATGAACTTGGGAAGGTTGTTGATGGGAGGGCGCATATTACTTTTATTTCGGATCGTAATCTTGGTTTGTTAGAAGCTATGCCAAAGGTGTTCCCATCGGCTCATCACGGTTATTGCTTACAACACTTGAAGAGCAATTTAAGAGACCGGATGAAAGGAATTGATAATGGATTCAGGGATCACCTAGTAAGTAGTTTGGGTGACTGTGCCTATGAGCCAACCGTGGTAGGGTTCCATGAAAAGCTTGCAAAATTAAAAGAGGAGGGTAAACAACGAGCTCATAATTTTTTCAAGGACTTGGCACCTGAGCATTGGGCAAATTCATACTTCAGGTACTAATAGTTTCCTAAGGTGTCTATGTTTGTGAATTTTAGAATGGTATCGATGTGAATTTTTGATTTAGAATGGTAACAATCTTCGAATTGTGTTTCATGTTCACTGTAAATGATGTGAACGTTCACATCCTCTAATGATGACTGATGTGAATGTTCACCTCTGTTAAGTTGAGAAATAGTCATTCAATGTATTTCAGATTTGAATGTTGACACGTGTCATATTTTGTTGTTGTTGTTAACTGTCACATATTGTCCATCGTGTAAGTTGACAACATAATAAGCATGTAATGTGAACATTCACGTTATTGTAAACTGGTAGCGTATGTAAACAAATACAAGATTGTAAGTCGATGTGAATGTTCACATCACGTATTTTAATGTCGAGGTATGAATGTTCACATCTGTTAACATCAATTGTCAGACCTGTTAAACCCCGTATTGTACAATGCTTGTGATATTGTGCAGGGGCATGCGTTATGGAGAGATGACATCGAATGCGGCGGAGTCATTCAATAACTGGATTAAAGAAGCACGTAATCTTCCTATCACTCAAATGGTGGACACAATTGCATCGCTTGATGCGGCAAATGTCTGCTAGGCGTGACCAAGCAAACAAATGGAATGAGCTTATTTGTCCGACATTCGAAACACGGCTTATGGATTCATTCAATGACAGCAGGGCGTGGCAAGTTAGCAAAGCCAATGAGGATGTGTTTGAAGTTCATTCGATACCATCTGTCACAGTTGATGTTTCGAGGCGTACATGTTCTTGCTTCAAATGGCAAACCAACGGATTCCCATGTGACCATGCTGTTATTGCCATTCAGAAGAGCCGATACAATCTCAATGATTGTGTGGAACATTACTTTCATGTTCAGACATATCGTGCAGCCTATTCGGGAGCCATATTCCCTATACCATCAGTGGAGAAGCCGCCTTTTGATCCCACGGACTTCACTATATACCCGCCAACTGTGAAAAGACCACCCGGAAGGCCGAAGAAGAATAGGATCCCATCAAGGGTGAGAAATCAAGCAAATAAGGTGCGGAGATGTGATAAGTTGGGTAGCCATAATCGGAAGTCATGCGGAGCCGATATAGGATGTACCTTTTTTCCATTTGAACATTGTATTTTACATTGGATTCTTATATTCATTTTTGAAATAAGATGTGAATATTCATGACATCGTTGTTGCCATTCGCATAATCAGAAGTTATGATGTGAATATTCACATCATCAAATTATTAGATGTGAATATTGAATTTTGTTAAGAAATATCGACGCACACCGCCATATTGTGTTACTTGTACAATTTAAGCAATATTCACATTCCGCAAAGATGGTTTAAAATAGAAGAAAGTGCACGATGATTACGTGATGTGAACATTCACATCATGTCATGTGCATTCCGGGAGAAAAAAAAATACTATCTCAATGTGAATGTTCACATCATGTAAGTATATTGGATGAAAAATGTCTGACTTGAGCAGATGTGAATATTCACATCATCAAATTATTAGATGTGACTATTGAATTGTGTTAAGAAATATCCTATGCACACCTGCCATATTGTGTTACTTGAACACTTTAACCAATATTCACATTTCTCAATATGGTTTAAAATAGAAGAAAGTACACAATGATTCTGTGATGTGAACATTCACATCATGTCATGTGCATTCCGGATAAAAAAAAAAAAATACTATCTCAATGTGTATGACCAACGCAAAATAGGCCTGAAAATGCATATACATATATTGAATGGAAAATGTCTGTACAAGCAGTGATACGGACTTGATTTACAATTACGCTAGTCTGGTCCAATATGAACAACCTATTGACACTAAATTGTCTTAAATGTAGATAACAGATTGGGGTATCAGTGATAGGTGGACAACCCCACCTATAGGTTTTCACATTGCACCGCCTTTACGTGGTTCAGAAAAGGTGTACTAACGAGTCTCTTATTTGGCACCATTCGAAGCGTGCTAGGGTCGGCAACAATGTCTTCACGGATACATGCGCCTCATGATGTAACAAACCGCAGTTCAAGAATCCACCCTGAATATGCAAACTTGTTGTTAGATTTTGAAATTGAGGTGGGTAATGGTTGTGGAACATGTGTAGAAATCGATTTTAGGCTTACGAATTTGGTGCTTGGCCGAGATGATTTCCACCGATATGATTGATTTCAAGTATTTTGGCTTGATAAGTTGGTCCATAATGGTGATGATGGTCCAATGTTGTGCACCAAAGCCGTGATGTAGTCCTCCGCCAACAATTAAATTTCATATTAGGCACCAACCAACATAGGCATACATCCAATTTCAAATATTACACGTCACATTAAGTATTATTTCCGCCCGCCATTACAAGATTTGTGCTTTGTCAATATGTGGGTCATGTATGCCTTCTCTGGGCGCAGTGAGTTATAATGCCTCCATTCATTCTCTTTACGTCGTACACAACAATTGTCCAAAGGGAAGTCGTTGTGTATTGGGAATATTAGGAATCTGCCTTGATACTCCTTGATGTGTACATCAATCGCTTTATTCCTCTTGTGCGGGGTACTTTTGCACGATTTTCTGCACACAAAGCGCATACAATGATGCATATCAGTTTTTTGATGATACTGATGTGAATGTTCACATCAGTAATGGAAAGTGATACTACTGATGTGAATGTTCACATTTCATAATGGGGTGTGATACATCGATGTGAATGTTCACATCAAGAATGGAAAGCGATACTCGATGTGAATGTTCACATTTCATAATGGGGTGTGATACTGATGTGAATGTTCACATTGCCTAATTGTCAGTGATATTACTGATGTGAATGTGCACATTGCATAATGGTGAGTGACACAACTGATGTGAATGTTCACATTTCATAATGGCGAGCGATACTAGTGATGTGAATGTTTACATCTGTTAATGTCAGTGCTATTACTGATGTGAATGTTTCCATATGCTAATGGTGAGTGATGTTACTGATGAGCATTCACATGTATTGAAACATAATCAACATTAAAGTGTAGTGGTTACCAAACATGTGCTTGTAAAGATGAATGATGAATCCTCCAAACTTGGGTTGACTAGGCCTTGTAGTTCAAGTAGAATTTCACCATAAGCATCTATCACCTGCATAACCAGAGGGGTGGCAGTACGTTATTTTTGCAGTGTCTTTACTGTGTGTGTGTGTGTGTCTGTGTGTGTGTGTTTTGTACACATATACAGTTCCCATACGTTGTTCGTTATTGAATCTTCCTTGATGATGTGTATGATGTCATCAAAATACACATCTTTAGTCTTTGAGTCCCCTCGCCACACTAGCAACCTGTGCATTGTGATTACAGAAAACGTTAATGTTAACATTGCACAGTTATGAGATGATCTATTCTCTTAAATATGTATGTGAAGTGAACGTGGTCCAAAGAAAAAAAAAAACAGGACGAAACATGTAAGAACACTTACTCGTCACCGCCATTCTTGTGCAAAGTTTGTACTTTTTGCTTGTTGAGTTTGTTCATGTTAGCCCAGACCTTCAGTTTGTTGTTCAAGGTTAACTTTTTCGACTTTGTTGGCTGCCTTTTTGGTGCTTGTTTGTCCAAATCCTGTGCAATTTCGACGGCATGTGATTGCTCTTCGGCTCCCTCTTTCCCTTTCTTCTGACCAGGCAGGTTGGGGTATTCAAACTCGTCCAACCTGTGTTCTTTCCTTACCTTTTCCTTTATGCGCTTTACCCTCGATGGGGGGCTGACAATGTGTTCCAATGCTGTGGTGGGATGCTTGTTCAGGCTGTCAGGAGGCTTTTGTGCTTCAACTTGAGTGACGATGTGGACGGACTGATCGTCGAAAAGGTCTTGAAGTATTGTTTTTTCGCATTCCAAGTTGATTACCAACTTTGTCGTACCGAATTTCGTGATCTTTCAACTCCATGCAAGTCTTCACGTCCATGTCCACATTGGATGGGCTTGATTGGTCAAATAGTTTGGCTTCAAGGGCAGCAATCACCCTTGCCCTCAATTCCCAAGATTCTTCCAATTGTTTGTATTTCGCTTCCCATTGCCGTACAAGACCCCAAGCTTTTCGGTTTTCTGTTATGAGTACTTCTACAATGTCGGGTTCAGTTGGTTGTGCTATGATGATTCCTTTCTCAGCATTGGGGATGCTAGAGCTGGGGGTGGTATAATGTCCAACATCATTCAGGTCTGTTGCATCGATGTAAAATGCATCCTCACAAGACCTTGCTTTGTCTGTCTTCGCTTGGATCCTCATTGCTTTCATTTTTCTTTGCTACTGCACTTGACAAAGTCTCAGGTTTCGTCTCCACATTCAATTTTGTACGACGGTACATCTTCGATTCAATTGGTGATGCCATTAGCTCGCCGCCATATACCTCATTTAAACCCAGCTTTGCCAAAGATATGGACTTCATGTTGCTATGTAAGGCTGTGAGGTCCCATTTTACGCATCGTGGAATGGCATTGGGGTTACGGGGTTGTAAGATTGTTGTATGCTCACACAGCCAGTACTGAAACAAATAACAGATATGAGTAATGTGAATGTTCACATCAATTAACATTGATGTGAATGTTTACACCATTGGGGCAGTATTGTGAGTTTTTACATCAATTAAGGCTGATGTTCACATCTGTCGATGTGAATGTTCACATCTCATTATGGGTAGCCATTTTACTGATGTGAATGTTCACATTCCATGAAGGTAAGTGTTACTACTGATGTGAATGTTCACATCTGTTAATTTTGAGTGGTACTACTGCTGTGAAATGTTCACATCTGTTAATGTGAATATTTACACCAAAGATCTGCTAATGTGTGTTTGTATATGTCTGAAACATTAATGTGAATGTTTCCATCGGTGTTGTCACATTCCACACCAGTGTTGAGAAATGTTAACATCCACATAAGAATGTCCAGAGCCCGTAAATGGTAATATTAAACGTAGAACAAGTTTTATGAGACTTACCATTAACAACATCACACATCCTGACTCGCCCGGTTTTCCCAGCTTTTGGCCCAATGAAGCCATCAAGATTGCCCGGATGCTCAAATTTCAATCATACTCAATCATCTTCTAATGGGTCCATGTATGAGTAGAAAGCCCATCCAATTGTTTCTCCAGATGTAGAGAAGAATAGCTTGTCTCATGCGTACATGCAAACTAATCTTGCGACCTCCTCATTGTCATGTTTTTTTGTGCCCTTCAATGCTTCACCTGTAATTTCTCGTATTTTGGCGGAAGTAACCGACTAACATCCTTGCACATTTGGTGTATGATGCGGTTGTTGGTTTTGCACCGAAGAGAGGTCCATCGACTTGGTGCCGCATTCACCCCAAAAATCAATGACACGCCGCTCAAAAACTGGATGTTCTTATCCCCAATGTAAAACCTCCCACTAGATTGATTGAATGTCCGTACTATACGCATAATGACATCATCATATTTCATGCAAGATGGTTGAGGTCGATTTCGTTACCGATCAAGGAGACTAATGGTGGCCAGGATGGTGTTTTCCTGAGGCACTTGAGGTGGCCGCGTGTGAATTTTGTATGCTTTAAGACTTTTACCAATCCTGTTAAGTTTGTCCGGTAGTTAACTTTTTTGATGGTGACATCCACAGGAACAGCTAGTTGATCAGTCTTGGTTTTTGCCCGATTCCTCGCCGCTTGCCATCAACTTTGTGGGAAAGACACTGTGTTCAAATAAGCACATTAAATTGCCCGAAACACGTAATATGGAACCGTATAATAAACAACATTCAACAACCAAATATTGATAAGAATGTGAACATTGACATCATTGTAGGTCGATGTGAATGTTCACATCATTGTCCGATGTCAGGTTTTTGAGTGAAGTTTGGGGGTTCGACATTAATGTGAACATTCACATGTCTCATCGCCGCAAGTGTACCCAAGAATCAACACGAATGCGATTGTAATGTGAACATTCACATCATTGTAGGTCGATGTGAATGTCCACATCGATGTGTGACGCTGGTTTTTTGGAGTGAAGTTTGGGGTTCGACATTAATCGACATTCACATGGCTATCGCAAGTGTTCCCAGTAATCAACACTAATGCTATTGTAATGTGAACATTCACATCATTTGTTGGCTGATGTGAATGTTCACATCAGTGTCTGATGCTGTGTTTTTTGAGTGAAGTTTGGGGGTCTTGACATTAATGTGAACATTCACATGTCTACTGCTGCAAGTGTTCCCAGTAATCGACACTAATGTGAATGTAATTATGAATATTCACATCGTTATAGGCTGATGTGAATGTTCACATCAGAGTGTGATGCTGTGTTTTTTGAGTGAAGTTTGGGGGTTATGACATTAACGGACATTCACATGGCTATCACGCAAGTGTTCCCAAGAATCAACACTAATGTGAATGTAATGTGAACATTCACATCATTGTTGTTCGACATTAACTGACATTCACATGTCTCTCACGCAAGTTTACCCAAGAATCAACACTAATGTGAATGTAATGTGAACATTCACATCATTGCAAGTCGATGTGAATGTTCACATCGATGTCCGATCTCGTGTTTTTGAGTGAAGTTTGGGGTCTTGACATTAATGCGAATGTTCACATCAAGAATCAACACTAATGCGAACGTGAACATTCACAAATGTTTGCAAAATAAATCCGAAAACGACAAGCATTACAAGGCAATGTAAATATTGACATTTGTGAATGTTCACATCCGTATTTGCAAAATTATTTCACAACATGACAAAAGTTACAACCCAATGTGAATGACACAAACAAGTGCAACATTGATGTCATAATGTGAGTGAATAACATCCATCACATTGTTGATCGAAGTTTGGGGATTTTGTGGACATCAACAATGAACAATATCAACATTGACCGTAATATGAACATTCACGTCGTTATACGATGATGTGAATGTTCACATCAATATACACTGTAGAATATTCACAAGCGGTATACGATCGTAAGTTTAGTCAAGAATCAAGGCTTATGTGAATGTTGACATCATCTAGGTTTACAAAATCAATTCCAAAAACATCTATGTTTATAAATTGAAATCCGTAAAACCTTATAGGTGGATGGATACATCGGTGATGAGATTATGATTGAAAAGCGAAGGTGGAATGTTAGTACTTACTGCATTCGTCATTGTTGGGGAGTATGGATCACGATCGATGGATGAAACAGACTCGACAGAATTCGAGCACGGCAAGCACGCTTCTTCCGATGTTAACCTTCGCAGCGGGTGAGATTAAGAGGAATTGGGGTCGATGGTCGACGATGGACGCATTTAACGGCGTTGGTGCGGCGATGTGAATCTAGGGTTTTCAGAGGCGACGTGGATTGAGTTTTCGTTTTGGATATTTTGTGGATTGAGTAGTTCGAATAGGAATGAGTTTTGAAGAGGCGGTTACACGCGGGAGAGACGGAGAGGGTCGTTTCGTCCTTTTACAACTAATGGACCTAATGGAATATTCAGAATTAGTTTGGGTTTTATGGAACTAAACATGTATAAACGGGACTTATCAAAAAACTGCCCATGACCAAAAGGTGATTATATTTTGCTGCATTACCAAACTCAGTGTTTCTTTAAGTTTGATGATTTGAATTTTTTTTCTCCGCTTTTTTTGACAAGTATTAATTGTTCTTTACAGGATTCTTTTTACATAATGGGTCCTTTACTTTCATGTCCTGTTTTGGAGTCCCAGTTGACATCATTGGTACAAGAGATGTTTCTTGTCGCACAAAATTCCGATGACCATCAACTGCAACGATATGCAGCATGGGCAGTTTCATTTCTTAGACATTGTTTGTGGTTCAGAGAATTGCAAAACACTGAGAGTAGTTTCCCAAGTGACGCAGCTAGTCAAAAATATGTATCTCAAAATTTTCTCAAGGACAATGTAGTCAAGGAGCTCTCTTTGTGGCTAATGCATCTGAACTATCCTGGGGTAGGTCTCTAGTTGGATAATGAGGAATTGCTTGTTGAAGCACTCTATTGCTCGTAATCAGAGCACTTTATTCTTATATAGAAGAAAATATTTTATACTGCAATTATGACTGACACTCTTTAATGTGACATATATTTGCACTGCAATAGAATTATAGGCGAACTCAGGAGCTTCTGAATAATTTTCTTAGGCTCTTTATTGATTTATTTATTATTTTTATATCTCTATAGCCAAATTGTCTTTTATAAGGTTTATATTGACTTATGTGGAAAGATGATTTACTTGTGTAACCTATTTAAGCTGACTAGTATTCATGATGTAGATGTGAATATCCATGTATTGACTTAGTTTTGGGTAATTTATTTGTGGATATGCTGCTCCTCCATAAACATAATGAGATGATTGAAGATTGCTCGTTCTTTTAAGAAATCACATTGTTATCTGATTCAACTATCAATCAGAAAACTATTTTCCTTTTCACTTCTTATGCAGAGTATTGAATTAAAATTCTGTCACCCCCCATGCCTGTGGTGGATGCATACAAATCTCTCCTTTCTAATCTTTTATGTTTTTTCTATTTTACTTTATAAAATTCAGGTAGGTACCATTTCACATGTTTACACAGTTGCAACTGTTTTACGTTGCCTTTCTTAAGCTCCCAGACTACCAGCATTGGATTGGGGAGCAATCATCAGACGGGGCATGAAATATGAGGGTCAAATTGCCGAGTCATTGTCTCCAGATTTAGCTTTTAAAAGTGGAATCCTTGGGGAGAAATGCCTGCAGTTGTCTTTAGCTCATGCAAACCAATTTGATCCACTCCTAAGCTTTCTCGATGAGCTGTCTGACCTGTCCAGGTTCAGGACACTTGAGCTGAATCTTCAATCATGGTTTCTCTCTCATCTGGCAGACCTGATAAAAATATTCTCGGGTTCTGGGCTTGAGAAACTATTTGATGATGTGGCTAACTTTTTATCTTCTTTACTCTCTGGAGAAGTCTGTACTGTAGAACAGAAAAGCTTTGTGGGTTTCATGCTAGAATGGTCTGTATCTTTGTATAGAAACTTCTCTTGACACTCGAGAGTATATATCAAACATGGAAAATTGAATGGAGGTCCTCTTTTCTTCATTGGCTGTATTGCACTTAGACGCTATTCCAGGGATGGAGCAGGTGCATTCAGTAGAGTGGTTTGCAACAGTTAGATGTCCTGCGAAAGCTCAACAGGTATTCACAATTGTGATTATATTTGTTACGTGGATATTATTTTTTTTTATAAATTTGTGATTTAAATTTAATCATTCAAAAGTCTGATGTCCTTCAAAAATCTGATGTCTTCACATGATTTGCAACTCTCTCTCTCTCTCTCTCTCTTTCTCTCTGATAGACATCTTAAAAATATCATATTCTCTTGTGTTTTAGTGGAATAGTTCTCTTACAAATTGGTTGGTAGGTATAGGGGTGCACGCAGGTTGGGCTGGTTGGTTGCGGTCTGTACCAAAGCCCCAGAAGGAGCCCATCCACAATCACTCTAGAGGATCCCAACCATAAATTTTTTAGATGATTTTTTTTAAGTGAACTATTTTCATATTTTAGGCAATTTTATTTATTTATTTATTCATTTTTTAGATGCGCCTAATCTAAATTCTTCTAAGAAGTAAAAAAATGTTGATTAAAATATGAAAAAAAGTTTCTAAACCAAAAGAAAACCCAACACTTCCCATTAGTACTTGATAAACGTACATCTCTACAAATCATCAAGATTAGCATCCACCAAATTTTCAAAACAAAAAATAAAAATAATAATAATGAAAATCCCACAGCATGCAGCTGAGATGTATTAGAATTTAGAATACATAGGTCCCATTCTTTACGAGTGTCCTATCCTATAGAACCAAAATGCGCTTGTCATTTACCCTCTGAAGTAAATACGAGATAACATCATCCTGCTCGTCCTTGATCAAGATAGATCATCTGTTTTTGTTCCTACAAACCGTGCATGTAGTCCGCCCTTACAAAGAAGGTCCACGTGATTGCCCAACTGCATAGATCAGTCATTAGCACGCAGAACACTATATTCATAGCACGAACATAGGAAAAGGGAGAACGGCCTTGCTCTGGGCAAGAAGCATGCTGCCATATGGTCAACAATTTCTACATTTTTACCAAGGTCAAAACAAGCACCGAAGCACAAAAAGGTGATTTGGTCAAGTCATAGAAACTATGAGGACAAAAGGAGGCCCATAATGAACTTGATAGAACTAGTAACTAATCCCAACATCTAAGTACTGAAAAAACTCATATGAGCAAAAAATCTCAAATATCCTTAATCATGAGACATATAATTATCACTATAAATAAGAACTATAATTCCAACAGTAGTGATTAATATTGACATAATAGAAGTGGATCAATCAAATAGCCGAATTCTAAAGAAAAATCATTATTAATGATCCAAGACCATAAATATTGATGTATAGAAGTTGATGCTTTGAAATGGCAATATTGCCCAATCTTCGATATTATATCTGGTCTCAAATAGATTATAACAACAAAAATGAGGGTTCATGTAGCCAGCTGCTTAAAGAGGGGGTTGTAATTGAAGTTGAGTTGGATTGGTAAAATAGCGATTTCAATTCTTTACCATTGTTTAAAGTTTTCTCTGTTACTATGGGGAAGTGCCCAGAACTTCATATGGTGCACACACTTTACATTTCCAAATGTAGATGAAGTTAATCCAAATACAGGAAAAGACCTTACCTCAACAACTCGACCACCATCCATTACCATGATTTTGTCAGCGGCTTTTATAGTAGATAGCCTGCAAAAGGTGGGTCACATAACCATTGGGAAGAGATGAGATCAATTCATGAGCATTGGCTTGTTTCGCAGCCTATTCTACATCTTGCTGTTTGATGTCTCTTGAGCAACCATAACTAATGTTTGATTTCACATCCATGTGAAAAAGATGGGGTTCCTGTTCAAATAGAACATTTATGGAACAATATTGTAGCAAGTTTTCAAGCATTTCTTGCAGTTATATCAGTCTAACCTGTCCAACAAATCCAATTTTGTCCCGCAGCCACCTGATGTCCAACTTTTCAAGAGGAAAACCATCAACGAAAATCTGTAATTAAATGGCACTTCTATATGTAAGATCCAGCTAGCAAACATCAAAGTCACAATTTTTTAGACATGCAAGGTGTCTCATGCAAAGATAGTTGTGAGACTTATGAGAGAACAATTAAACGAAGTTTGGTATAACAATAAGCGGGTGGAAAAATTCCCTACCACTCCTGTTCCATATTGGAGTTCTAAACATTTTATCTGGTGTCAAACATACTTCACTGGGGACATCGTAGGACACATTTCAGAAATGCTTGAAACTTGCTTAGAGAGAGCATCAGTGGTTTCACCATATAGAAACTTATAAACTAATGGGTGAAATAATAGATTAGTAGTTCCTCCATGTAATCATTTATTCAATTCCAAGATCATGACATAATACATGTGTAAACATTGCTTACCTCTCCGCTGGTTGGCTCATAGAAGCAAAAGATTCACTAATGTGCTTTTCCCACTACCACTGAGACCGACCTTGGCAAGATTAGGAAATGGAAATGCAGTTTGTACTCGAATTTTTATTCCAGAATGAAACAACAGTAAATAAGCAATGTCATTTCTTACAATTGCCACCATTTCATTAGTCTGTACAGAAATGTTTGCATGCTCTAGAACAGGAACCTGTTCAAATGTCAGAGACTAGTGGATGAGTTATTTTCATCAAAAAGAACAAACACAAGGAATAGTGTATATCAAAGGGAACCGAAAAGGGAGTGATTAAGAAAATCCTATGAAGGTGCTATAAGTCTTCAAAATTTATTTCATGACATATTCATATGATAAAGGTCCTGAGTATATTAAGAGTCATGTGTTACCTCAATAAAAATTATCTTATCAAATGGAAAGATTTGGCTGATGTGACAAGGCACATTCATATAGAGCCTAACAAAGACAAATTAACAGGAATAACTTTTTCTAAATATAAAAAGTTTATTGAATAATAAAACATGTTATTACAACGTGAAAATATCCTAGTGAGTTTATGGATGTCAATATCAAGTTTATTGAATAATAAAAAATGTTATTCAATTAAACACAATTTCTGTACTTTAAGGATGCCAATATAAGTTTCAAACTGAATCCTAATTCACCATGTGTGAGGTGAAAAAAACTTCAAGCAGAATTTCCATACTTTAAGCAGAGTACAGAAAACATATACAGCTCAACAAGAGAACTCTAATATCCTAGTGAGTTTGCATTCAACTTGCCTTGCAATGCCTTTGAAACAAGGGAAAGATCGTATCATCTTTCACTATAATCTCAGCATGTTTTCTGGTAAGAACAACCCACTGCAAGAAGATAATGTAACAGATAAGAGTCAGACAACTACAGTCTGCAGTAACATTGACTAATAGATTATACTCTTTTTTTCTGGTTTTCTATTGAACTTCAGGAAGCAACAAAATCAATGCATTGAACTCTTATGGGACTTACCTGAGATCCTTTCCTCCAGTTACGAACAGGAATCACAGGATGCATTTTCGGATTGTAGCAGCCCTCTTTCGTATGAGCAAAACTACTCCACCATTAAATTTAGAACAAATTTATGTGTACTGCCTTGAACTTATATTCCAATAATATAATGTTCTATATAAAGCATAAAGCACATACAACAATTAGAATTCCAAATTCAAAAGAGCTATCAAAGCTAATTGCCAAATCTCTGTGCAGCTTGAAATCAATACAAATTTCTTATTAATTGAGGCTTCAAAACATTCTTTTAATAGGGGAGAGAAACAAACGAGTCAGTCCACTCGCCTGTCCACAAAACTAGTTGGTGTTGACATTATATAGTCATATGTATAGCTGAAGTTGTATAAGGGTATGCAGCTGAAACAAGATTAAGTAGATGAAATAAGGCTAGGTAAGGTGGCCAAAAGAATAACTTCTATTCAACAAAATATTAAGTGGCAACTAAATCCTTGATGCGCCTTATGTCACAGACAATTAAACACCACTTGATCAAATAAAATACATTTCTTTTTCAATTTTTTCACCTCCCATTCTCCCTCCCTCTCCCTGTCTCTATATATCACCAAACATAAAAATACTTGCTCAAAATTACTGTACAGAAAAATAAATGAATGATAATATGAAACTAACAATCATGCCACTAGCCAAGTAAATGCCCAGTAAATGATTTAATCAACTATGAAACTAATCATTACACAATATTATCTACTATTGTTATTCCCAGTAAATGCCAAGTGATCAAGCTCGAACAAATCCGAACTTGAATCACTAGCCGCATCGTCATAGTCGTCTTCGTTGCCACTAGCATTTTCATTTCTGAGCACCATAGCATTCTTTGCATGCCCTTTCAAAATCTCTCTCACGGCTGCTGAACACGGAGATGCCCATGAACACGTACATGCTTGAGTGGACTTTGCTTTTCTCTTCTTCGTCTTCTTTGAATTTCCATTAGTAAACAGAGATTTGAAAAAGCTCGCGAGCTTAGCCCCAGGCCAGATCGGCTGTTTCTCCTTCTTTGAAACAGTAGTTGTCTTCACTGGCTTTGGCCTCTTTGAAACACTGGTTGTCTCGTGCTTGAGGAGACATGCTCGCCTCGCCATGTCTTCGTCCATGACACTACGGCCCTGACTCTGGTTCTCGTTCCCGCCGTCCATGGGACGGCAGATATCGTCAAGAATACCGGAATCGGATGATGGGGGACACATAGATGTAGTTTTGACGACTCTATTGTCGTAAAAATTCTCGTTCCCGTCATCCATGGAACGGGAAATTTGGTCGAGAATACTGGAAGCAAATGTATATGTGTTCTTCGTCGGGTCCATTATATATATATATATATATCAGAGCTGGGGTTTTTTAGAGAGAGAATACTGGTAGCAAAGAGTTGGGGTAGAAGAAGAAGAAGAAGAAGAAGATGATGAACGTGAGTGATGAAGAGAATTGGGGGGGGTGGGAGTCTGACTTTATAATTTATAGTCGTTGTTCAAATTCAAACAAAAAAAAACGCTTCCGCTGTAAACGGAGCCGTTTTGGGGAGATGACTTCCTCATCAAAACGACGTTGTTTTGATGAGGGAAAAAAAAAAAAAACAAAGGTAAAGAAAAGAAAAAAAAAGAAAAGAAAGAGTTTTAGGGATGTAATTTTGGCCCGGTTCATATCGGGCCTTGCAGGCTCCCGCCAAAAAATCGAGCCAGTCCACAGGCCAAAAAACTAGGCCCAGGTTCAAGCTCAGGCCCTAGTCCAAACCCCGGGGTATTCGAGCTTTGGGCGGGTTGGGCCCATGGGCTCGGGCCTAGGCTCGGGCTTTGGGCGGGCTTGGGGCAAGCCTAAACAAATTTTTTTTTTTCACCAAAATTTTATTATTTTCCATTAACAATAACACTGGATATCAGGTGGATCGAGCGGGCCAGGCCTCGGGCCAGGTTTTTGGACGGGCCTTGAGCTGGCCAATGGGCCGGGCCACGGGCTAGGCCAAGCGGGCTAGGCAGGTTTCAAAACGATGGCCTAGGCCCTGGCCCAAAGCCTCGGGTTGGGCTTGGGTTCGGGCCTAAACGGGCCGCGGGCAGGCTTTGGACCGCCTGTGGGCCACGGGTCAAAAGTATACCCCTAGTTTCAGTCCACTGAGAGAGAGGGACAGAAAAAGAGAAAGGAGAGTGGCGGCGTCCACGGGGTAGTGGCATCCCAGTGAGCTTCTCTTTCTTAGAGTCGGCCCTGAGTTTCTGGAGGCTTAAAGCGAAATAATTTTTCAGGACCTTTTTAGATATTTTAAAAAAAATAATAATAATAATCATTATGTTTGGTTTAGAATTTTTAAAAATAATTGTCTCAGTTTGCAATTAGTTAAAACGAAGTAGAATCAAAACGGTAATTGAATCCTAATTCATAGTGGGTTGTTTTTTTTTATTTTTTTATTTATTTTTTAAATGGTGGAATATATCTTGTTCACTTCATGTTCGTCATCAAATTACTCATTTTAAGGTTTTTTTTTTTTTTTTGGTTGTCTCTAAATCTCTGATTCACAGATAATACTTGAAAAGGATCCTACCAAGCAAAAAAATATATATTATGGATTTTCTTTGATGGATTCGTAACAATTTTATCATATGTTTTGAGATTCACAATTTCCACAATTTTCTTGACCGGAATGAAGTGATCCATCTAACCATGTATCTAGGACATGTCCGAGGAAGTTGCCAACAAAAAGCTCAAATCTGACCACATGTTCATTGTGTCTAATTATTGTATTCTTGTATAAATAACCATGACTTGGTTATTTCATAGCACAAAAACAGAACCCATTAAACTGACTGAATTTAATTTTGAAGCCTTGTACTCATTGCATGTTTAAACATGAGAATAAAGAACTACAAAAAGATAAATATGGTCTTATTTTAATATAAAAATCAAGAAAAATAACCAAAACCATTCAAAAATCGTAATAATTTCTTTTCTGTCCAACCAAACAGCAGCTTATTGACAAAGAAGTCATTTTCCTTGGTTTGAAAAAAAATTAAAAAGAAAAAATCTGCAAATGAAATCTATTAGTAATTGATTTCAGACCAGACACTAACTCAAAACATCTAATAATTCTTTTTCAACATTCAAAAGCTCAATGCATCTAATTCTTGTAACATTCTGGGATTTTGTGACTGTTGATTTTCAGACCATAAACTAAACTCAAAGCATCTAAGAATTCTCTGACATACAAACAAAAAAAGCTCATCAATGTCAGCATTGCAGAAGATTAAGGTCTCATCTGTGAATTGCAAAAAAATAAGAGAAACTCCACTTTGGTTTAGCTCCACCGCTTTGATCAAATTCAATTCCTTCGCTTTCTTGAACAAACCATCAAACCTTTAAAATGAGTGAATTCACTTGTGAGAGATCCATTGATCTTGCTCAAAAAAGACAGAGAAACAGGGGAGATACATTCATTAAGCCAACTGTACAATTTCACACCAAAACCCTTCCCTTTCAGCATACCAAGCAAGTAATTCCAATGGACACCGTCAAAAACCCTTTAGCTATAGAAATGTCATAGTTAGAAAGAGTAGGGCACATCCAACATATTCTTAATTATATCAAGAGTCAGATTTAGATATGCTGATTCCCATGAAAACTTCTAGCTTTGCTTCTCTAGTGGTAACTCTTTTCTTCTTCTTCATCTTGTTCTTCTTTTTAAATGCAAGAAAAACGTAAGGCTAGACTAGTCTATCATAGTCCACACCAGCCATGTCCACCATGATTAACTACGGAACTAAATATCCATCTACCACAAAACCATCCCTTATTATAGCTCCAATGCCAACAAGACCTGAATTCCCTGGGCAATGTTGAAAGTAATAAACTCAGCAACAATTTCATTAGCATAATTCATTATGTTTCTAAGAATCACATGATCAAGTCTAAATTTCCTATTGAAATCAAAATTATTTATTTCCATCCACAAGTGGCAAAGGGTAGATTAAAGCATATACTCCAAGGAAGATTGTCTACATTTGTATTGTCTTCACATTCACTTCAAGCCATTGTCTAAGATTGAGACCACGTGTGAGTTTAAGATGGAATTTCCATTAGATTGCTCCAGATCCCCATTGCCATTAGATTCAGAAACATTTCCACAAAAGTACCAAGTACTGCCACACTAATTGCCAAACCTGAATAGATGAAACAATGATTAATCTTTTGGTTAGGGAAATGTTGCTTGAGATGATTGACTAAGATACCATGATCATCCTCATGAAAAACTTGTAGCTTTTCCTCTATGTTGTGTTTGGATCATAGATTTGGGGAGGGATAGGGAAAACGGGAAAAGGTAAGGAAGATGCGAATGAAATATAAGTCAAATTTTTTCTTCATTTTTTTCCCCTTCCAAATCCATGATCCAAAAACAGCGCTAGTGTTAACTATTGCTTCTTCAGGGGAGAGCAGAGTAAGCAAACTGTCAAACAGCAAACTTTGTATTAAGCTATGCAAAGGGTTAGAGGGTTAAATTTTTTTGGTTTGATTTTATGGATAGGGGAGATAGCTTTAAAGAATAAAGAAAAGAAGTATTTGAGGTGGTTTTAAATATTCAGAGTTGATTTTTTTAGTTACTATAAGACTACTAAATCAGCCGACCTCATTTGATGGGACTTAAGGCTTGATTTGCTTTGGTTTGGTTTGTCAGACGACTAAATAAAACCCTCGAGAGATTCAAGAGGATGCTTGTGCACTGAATTACTACTACTTCCTAAGCTTCTGTTGAAGTTGAATAATTGAAGAAGAGAAAAGCTGCCTCATCTATCAATTCTTGGTCTGATGTATGTATGGTTTGGAAATTCATCTTTGAGGCAGTGTTTTCCAAGATTGTTTTTGTTATCTACTAGAAATGAGGAAACAGTGGCATAGGTGTTTGAAAATTGAATGGATTACATTTTCTATTGGAGAATGTTGTTTTAAATAGTAACAAGGCTGACTCATTACTATGGAAGGCTGAAAATGATGGTAGGTTTACAGTAATCCTTCCATAGATGGATCTGGAAGACCTTTATTCAACCAAGAATTGAAGTTTTCTGTTGGTTGGCCTTACTCGAAAGAATTCAGTTTTTTTTTTTTTTTTTATCAGCAAAAGTAACGAACCTTTATTGATGATTACTAAGAAATGACAAGATTATGATAATTATAATAAATGGGAGGGGGATTGCAGAAATGCATCACAGCTAAATCAAACCATCCCAACTAGGTTGGCATGGAATGAGAAAGCCCAATCACTTGCGAGCACCACCCAAAATAGGTTGTAGTGAGACCAACCATAAGAGCAATCAAGAGAACAAAAAACAGAGGACAGATAGGGTTAAAAATAGCAGCAAGGAAAGACAAAAAACAAGAAAGAACCAGCTGCAGAGAGCACCCCAAAACCATAACCCAGATGACAACTCACACCCCTAAAGATAGTCCTTTATGTTGCAATTGGAACATAAAATCACTTACATTTAAATACCTGCATACCTCCTTCCTCTTTGCCCAGATAAGAATTTTGCACTTATTTTTCCCCACCACCTCTTTCCAGTTTAGCTGAGATCCTCTAAAGATGAATTTGTTTTGAGCAATCCAAACATTTCACATGATAGCATACGGAATGAGCTCCCACACAACCTTTAGACCGTTTTTGAACCTCCAACCAATCTACCACTGAACAAGGGATTTGATCAAATTTGGAGCTACCCATGACATGCCCCACCATTTCAAGATAGCTTCCCAAACTTTCCAGACTTGGTAACAACCAATGAGAAGATGATCAGAGGTTTCAAGGCTCTTTTGACAGAAAATACATAACCCGCTGTTCCCGACAATTGATGCACCGATCTGGCAAAGCCATTCAGATGTTTTAACTCTCCCAAGCCACGCAAGCCATCGAAGCAATGAACTTGTGAAGGCGGTGCTTTGTTCCATACCAGTTTAAGAGAGTCAAAAATGGGGCAACAATTTGATTCAAACATGACATACAAAGAATGCACTAAATAGGAGCCTGATTGGTAAACTGTCCAACTCACCATGTTAGATTTATTGCTATCAATCAAGAGGCCGCGAAGAGGATCAAATAATTTTTTTAGCTCCACCTCCTCCCAAGCCAAAAGGGGTCTCCTAAAAATGGCAGTGTCTTTAGAAAGTGTTCCCATATTATTGCAAAAATCAACCACCCTTCCATCTTTGTTTAAATTCAAGCAAAAAAGCCTTTTGAAACAATCATTGAATGGATTATCTCCAAACCATGTGTCATTCCAAAATGACATTTTTCCCCCATTCCCAACCGTTAGTTTGGCATTATCAAAGAGAAGAGATTAAATAAAGTGGGATTTGAGAAATTCACATTCAAGATATCTTTCTAAATTCTAGATAAATTACAAGCACCATTTGATGAAGTAAATCAATTGTTCATGTGAAGTCCATATCTGCCACAAAGGGCTCTCCTATAAAAACCATCATCTTTTTCATAATAGAATCTCCACCACCATTTGAGTAAAAGAGCTTCACTCATAATTTTTACATCTTTAACTCCAAGACCTCCCATTTCCTTCCTTAAAACGATTTTTTCCCAGCAAACCATTCAAAGTTTCCTCTCTGAATCACTGTCACCCCATAAGAAGCTGCGCCGGATTTTATTAATCTCTTTTGCCACGCCTTCTGGCATCTTAAAAAGGAAGAGATAATAGATGAGAAGATTACTGAAGATAGATTTTATAAGTGTTAATCTGCCACCCAAAGATAGGAATCTCCTTTTCCAAGAAGCCAATTTAACCTTGAATTTAACAATTTTTGAATTGCCAAGTTTTCTTTAGCTTTGGATAGGACCCAAGTGGTACCCGAGATACTTCAAGTTAGTGTGCTGTCGCAGTATATAGGGGTTTTGGGGTGTTTTTTTTCTTTCTTTTTCCATTTTGTTGGCAGCTTGCAAACAGTTTTGATGTTGCATGTATGCTTGTTTGCGGTATTTGGCCTTTTGATACACCATATTGCTATGCATTTGAGCTATACGCCTATTCGAGCTTGTTTGTGATTGTCCTGTTGCTTTTCTCTTTCTATTGTTTTTGTTTTTATTTTTATTTTTCTTAATGAAAAGATTGTTCAATCATGATTAAATAAAAAATCAAGATATTAGTTCATCAATAAAAGACCCAATATCCCAAAAACAGGCAATGCATACCCAATATCCCAAAAAAAATATATACTCCCCCTTTTTGACCGGGAGAGACAAAGGTAAGAGCAGCAAAATAAAATATACAGGCCAAAAGGATACAAAAAACAACAATAAAAAATAACTGTCCAAAAACATAGCAAAAAGAGAGGAGATCAAAAATCACTGCGAGAAAGGAGGTGGCTGCTGCTGCATTTGCAGAAGAGAGAGGATCTGGGCAAGTATGGGGGTCTGCTGATCAAGGCGTCCAGTAAACGTGTTGAGTCGTGCATCCATCTAATCAAGCCTGTGTGTGATGGACTGCTTGAACTGATGAAGTTGGCCGTGAAACGATCGGGGACGCATCTCCGCCGCACCTGCAGCTACCGCATCAATCTCCACCTTCTCGGCGAGTAGATCATCACCTGCATTAGAAGTCCCAGCCCTCGACGACCCCCTCTTGACATGGGCTTGACTCTGGGAGACGGTCAGCTTGGTGACAGGTTTAATGAGAGAGGCAAACTCATCATCATCAAAGGTGAGGACACCTAGAGAAGTGAAGAACTAGCTTAGCAAACACCTGTAGGGGAGACCCAAAGATTTGCGACCC
This sequence comes from Camellia lanceoleosa, assembly GCA_025200525.1. Lineage (NCBI taxonomy): Eukaryota > Viridiplantae > Streptophyta > Magnoliopsida > Ericales > Theaceae > Camellia > Camellia lanceoleosa. The sequence goes on along the minus strand of CM045765.1, from coordinate 3,717,965 downwards.
TCAAACACACCTATCATTTTTGACACAATCATTTCAGGAAGATCTTTAGGAAGATGACGGTCAATGCAGTAAAGGACATATCCCTGATCTTGGGAAATGTTAGAGTTGTGGGTGGTGACATGGATGTTAGCACACATTATGATATTCAAAAGGCAAAAACGGGAAAGAAGCTCATTTTGCCGAATAAGCGCCCTGGCAATCCAAGTTCGGGGAGTGCCATATAATTTAGTGGCGACCGTGTCAAAATCAGCGATATTACGGGTAGCTAGAAATGGATAGTGGCAGTTCCAAACTTCAGGAAGGTCAAGAAACTTCCTAATGACCTCCTGATCAATGAAAAGCTCTTTATTGCGAACCCAGGTGTGAAAGGAAGGGGCTATCTTGCTGATGGACCCAACTAACGTTTTGTGGACCGGAGAAATGAAGGACTTGGTCACCCCCCAAAGCATCAAAGGTAGACCGGATAGGGATAGAGTCGAAGGTGCTGGGTTGGACATTCCATTCTAAATGAACAGTCCGAGACACATAAAAATAAAGGTTAGATTTGTCTTTGGATTAGAATTTATCGGTATTGTAATTGGGACGGGACACAGTGGTTTTGCGGGGTTTGGAAGACACTCCATGACTGACAGACACAAGAAATACCACCACAGTATAACCCCCAAGATACCCCACCATGATAGAACTAAAACCCCAATAGCAACCCCCAAAATCAAATCACAAAACCAAGGAATGTTAGTAGCCAGGGTCCAAAACAATGAAGTGCAGGATAAAGGTAGCATGGTGAGGACAAATTTAAGCTCAAAAACTGAGGGCATCAAGATAAACCAAAACCAAAATCAAAATCCAACCACAAGCAAAAAGAGACACAAGCACACATTGTAATGATCAAGGCATGAGAGAGCACGAGGAGAAAAACAATAGAACTAAACAAAGCATGCAGAATAGTCACATAAGCAACCCCCAATCAGATTAAAAAAATGGAGGGGGAAAAAAAAAACTAGCAACCCTAGAGGCCAACCATTAAAAAAAAAAACAGCAAAACAAACAGTGAAGTAGACAAATGCAAACTCAACAGACTCAGCCTACCATGACAGCTTGTCGCCTGGTAATGTAATTGGTAGACTCCAGCAGCTTTGAGTTATACTCTGCAAAAAACTAACACCAGAAATTGTGGAGAATATCAAATTCTGGCCTACAAGAAACCCAAATAAAACAACCACCACCACAATGAAGACACTAACAATGGTGGTGGCTAAGTTGATAAAACAAATAACCATGTGAAAATTTTATGTTCTCTGGTATATGTATATCACAAAATATGCAAGTAACATGCAAGACTTCCTTACACACGTTAGCTTAAACCACATCAAATAGCACACACAGGCCACAACTCCATACATATTGACTTAATCTCAAGCACATAAAATGTGCGATATATCAGTAGTTTAAGCATGTGCTAGATAGTTCTGTAAGTATGAAATGAACACGCAATACTTGTACAAGTTAGTTTAAACCTCATTAAATAGCACCACGACTCCACTCATATTGACTTCTTCCCAAGCACAAAAAAATGTGCAATATATCAGTACTTTGAGCATGTGTCAGGCAGTTTTGATGTAAATATTAACAGAGGGATTTCACTGAAGAGTGAAGATAGTTTATTTGGAGATCAAGTTATGAAGACATCGATACAGATAAATCAAACATAGAATTTAAATGCTTGCAATCATAATTCTTTACGAACAGTACTTCAATGTAGAACTAATACATTTCCAAATCAAGCACGCCATAAAGCTTCTTAACTAATGCGTGTGGACATACATACATGAAAACCAATATACATACATACACACATTCAAACATCACTTACCCAGTCAATTTTTAGAAAGAAATTCAGTGACAGTTGATTTATGCATTGTCAAGAGTTCCTGCAACAAAAAATCTAGTTGAGTCATAATCATATGCTAGCACACCTCATCCATTGGTGAGGAACCAACAAACCAGAAAAGAAAATAAAGAAAAAAGCAGCCACACAGCACACCAATCTGCACAAACAAAGCACAGCTGGGCACACTCACAGGTCCACAATACCACCTAAACTCCTACCCGATATGTCTCAGATTAAATGGGCAATCCTGGGTTGAAAAATGGAAGTCAAGGAACAAAGGATTCATCAACAAAGCAATTCTAATCTTGATCAACTCACAGAGCTCAACCCAGTTTGGATTAGAAGCATTGGACACCACCTCATTCCTTTGCTTCCAAATTGACCACATTGCAGCCACCAATTTAGCATTTCAGTCCAAACCTTCCACACAAAAGGGCAAAACAGAAGTACATGGTTCACTGATTCAATCTCTTGGCTGCAGAAAGCACATTCAATGGAAACACTCCCATTTAAAATCCCTATTTTTTGAAGAAAATCTGAAGGCATGACAACTGAAGTGATCACAATAAAATATAGGCCCTAGACAACCTTAATAGCATTAAAAAATGTAGTATCATTAACAACTTTAAAAAATGTAGTATCATTAATAGCAACATTTAGTCCCCTACTCAACATTCAAACATTCAAAACAAGGTAATAGTGTAAGTAGCATCAATAGTTAGGTGGCTTTCCTCTTGGTCAATTCTCAATTAAATATACGTAGAAATTTTACACACTATTTACGGAACTTGTACTTGCAGATTTATTGACTTCTTCATGTGCTCCACCAGTCCTTCCATCTCTTGCAAACTTCTTCCGCACTTCAAGGAGGAATGCAGATAATATCAGTGCCCCTAACACAACCCCATATGCAATCATCCATTTTTTTGCAGGCTTCAAAATGCTGAATCCTAACCATATGTTGAAGAAGCTCAAGAGAATGACTGTGTATCCCGTGTTATGGTGGAACAAATTCCAGAGATACCTATACTTGTTGTCCTTGCTAGGTCGCAGAAATAGAGCAGAGACCTAAACACAAAAACAAAGATTTGTTAGCATGATAGGAACATACTAATTATAAAATAATAATAAGAATTAAGAAGAACAAACAAACAATCTCAAATTGTTATATAGATTTGTGGAGCAAAGTGCTGTAATACCTGAAGTAGTCCAAGGGAAAAAAGTATAATCCCAATGCCTAGATGGCAAGGGTGATGAATGCCAGAAGATTTGCTGAGAAGAAGAAACCCAGTTGCACCTCCTGCCAAGCCGATTATATAGGCTGAGAGTTGAACAATAATATGGAGGTAGAACCATAAAGGGTCCGCCGCCGGTCCAACCGCCTTCAAATATCTTGCCACCAAAAGGCCAATTGGCATCATAATGCCCCAGCTAATTGTGTTGAGTACACCATGTGACTGTTAAATTTGAAAATCATTCACCATTAGAACACTGTAGGAGGTTAAATCTAAATTAATTGTAGTAAAGCCATTGAGATACTAAAACAAAGCCCTAAAACAGGACCTAAACTCCCCTGTTTTGACTAGATTTGGTTTTTATCTATGTTATGTAGCAAGCATTTTAAACTCATCTAGAAAAATTAGTTACAAGGTAAATTTTACTATGGATAGAAAAACATGCGTGTACCAATTTATATCCTCAAAAAGGGTCAGATCAAACAATCAGATTAAAACAACCAAAAAGCATTAAATTAAATTCGTATTTGTAATTTGAAAATAAATCAGTAGAGCATGCATGAAACAATGGTTCAGGGCAGGGCAACAGCTAACAGACTGAAGCAAAAATAAGAAAGACAATATTAAAACTAAGAATGACATGACATAGTTTCAAAGTGATTGAATTACATACAATCTTGAGTTTGGTTTTCGAATCAGATCCGTGAGAGGCGAAGGCCCGTCCAGATAAAAGATTGAGAGTTCCCATGGATTGAAGATGACGTCCAGATAGATCGTGAATGCCAAGATGGTTGCCAGTTATGGGTCCATCTTGCCACACATGGTTGATAGTAGAACTGTTGTTGGGAAGTTGTATCGTTGCGAAGATAATGATCTCATCATTAGAAAACAAGGCAGACAAATCAGAAACAGGGAAACTCAAGTTTCCCTTTTGCAGTTGAGTCGCATAGCTATCGACAGACGAGGTGTAGACAGCCATGTTTCCATCTGGCTTCTGATATGCAATGATCGCCTGAGTACCCACCATCTTGTTTGGCTTAGGATTGATGCCCCATGCAACCCATGTGGAGGGAGGGACATGACTGTGACGGTATGCCATGTCGAGAGTTGTTGATGATGGGTTCTGACTCCAGTAGAGAAAGGAGTTGAGTGCGGACAGATTGGTGCATGACGTGAAGACTTTGTTGTTGGGAAACATGAAATCGGAACATGAATCAGCAGCCGCAGAGAACAAGAAGACTATCAGAACAGCAATCAAAAGCTTCATGTTCATGGTGGCTTCAACAAGAGAGTAATCGAATAATAAGAAAACAGAATGTATATTTGTTTTAACGATGAGAAGAGTTAGGAGAGTGAGGGTTCTATTTATAATGATTGAATCCTAATTCTTTCATGAGTCCTAATTCTTTCATGAAGAAATTAGTGGGACACGGTTTTATAAATTGACATTATTACCATACTAATCGGACCTAGAATTTCTCTTTTACATGACTTCTACTGAAACTAGGAAGCCTTTGTAAGATTTCCTAATCCTTATAAGATTCACATTATTACTAATCAGTCCTAGAATTTCTCTTTGCATACACTTGTACTAAAAAAGTAGAGTCCTAATTTGGACCCAATTCAATTTCTCTTTGCATACACCCCTGCGCACTCCGTTCTTCAACTACCTCACCTTTCACAGTCCACATTAATCCAAACAAAACTGTGTTCAACCCAAGACAAGTCTATGCACAGCCAGAGCAAGTAGGAGTCCAAGTATCAAAACCCACAATTTGGAAACAGAAATTGAACCAGAGAAGAGAAGGAGAGAAGGATTATGATAGGGACCCTGAGTTTGCTGAAATTCTTGGGAGTTGTCTCGATGAATACTGCTGAATTCTTTGAAAAATGTTGTGGTTTATGAGTTTTGGGATAATTTTTTTTGCTGTTTAATTGTTAAATTTGGAATTTTGGGATAATTCATGGGAGTCGTCTTGATTATATTGGAAATGTATATTTTAGAGATTTTACGAATACATATATCGAGTTTAATGATTAAAATATTATTTTTTTGTCAATTTTATTTAACAAAGATAGACAAATAGTTTAAATTTAAAATTTAAAAAAAAATCAAAAGATTAAGGTTTAAATTGACTAAATTAAAAATTCAAGATTTATTTTGTTACAAAACTCAAACTTTAAGATTTTTATGCAATTGTCCCTAAATAAAAAAATAAAAATAAAATTGGACTAAGGTAAAAAATACGTGTTACACTGTTAGCTTAAACGAAATAGAATCAAACGGTAATTGAATCCTAATTCATAGTGGGTTGGTTTCTTTGTTTTTTTTTAAACGATGGGATATATCTTGTTCTCTTCAGGTTCTTCATCAAATTGCTCATTTTAAGAATTTTTTTTTTGTCTCTAAATCTCTGGTTCACAGATAATACTTAAAAAATGATCTTCGAGCATCTTCAACAGTGTATCAATTTTTTTCACCAAATTTGAGTAAAAGCTTCCTTTGATATCAAATGCTCCAACAAAGGGTTTTGAAGTTTTATCAAACCACCGGTCGATCGGGCGGACGACTAGCCTATTGATCGGTTAGTGTAATTTTTTCACAACTTTTTCCCTTGAGATGGTCATCCGGGGCGACAATTGGGAGGACATCCGATAATGGCAATGAATAATGATTTGATAAAAGACACATTGATCCTCAGTTTGATGAAAGAAAAGTGAAATCATGAAATTGATACGTATTTGATAAACCGTTGGAGCAAGTTTTGAAGCTATTTTTCATCAAATTCAATTTTGATGATAGTTTTGAGTAATCATTACAGATGGTTTTACCAAGCAAAAAAAAATATTATGGGTTTTCTTTGATGGATCCCTAACAATTTTATTATATGTTTTGAGATTCACAATTTTCTTGACCGGGACGAAGTGATCCATGTATCTAGGACGTTTCCATGGAAGTTGCCAACAAAAAGCTCGAATCTGGCCACATTTTCATTGTGTCTAATTGTTGTATTCTTGTCTAAATAATTATGACTTGGCTATTTCATAGCACAAAAACAGAACTCATTTTAATTTAAATTTGAAGCCTTGTACCCATTGCATGTTCAAACATGAAATTAAAGCATGTTCAAACATGAAATTAAAGAACTACCACAAAAAAAAAAAAAAAATTAAAAAAAATTGTCGTATTTTAATATAAAAATTGAGAAAAATAACCAAAACCACTCGAAAATTGTAATAATTTCTTTATCTGTCCAAACTAGACAACAGCTTATTAACAGAGAAGTCATTTTCTTGGTTTGAAAAAAAAAAAAAAACTTAATAAGAAAAAATCTGGAAATGAAATCTAATAGTAATTGATTTCAGACCAGACACTAACTCAAAGCATCTAATAATTCTTTTTCTACATTCAAAAGCTCAATGCATCTTAGCTGTGAATTGCAAAAAAATAAGACAAACTCCATTTTGGTTTAGCTCCACCGTTTCGATCAAATTCAATTCCTTCGCTTTCTTGAACATCCCATCAAACCTTTAAAATGAGTGAATTCACTTGTGGGGGATCCATTGATCTTGATCAGAAAAGACAGAGATACAGTGACATTAATCCAACTGCACTATTTCATACCAAAGTCCTTTTCTTTCAACATACCGAGCAAGTAATTCCAATTGACACGGTCAAAAATCCTTTCACCATATTTGTTTAGGTGGACATGTGTTTAGGATTAGACTACTAGTTCAATAAATTGTTAATCCGATGTTTGGTTAAAAAATTGAAATATGGACTAACAATTCATTCAAATATGGTATCCACATACGATGTCCCACATAGAGGGTGGGATATAAATTTGGAGACTGAATCAAAGTCTAAACTAACTTATCAAATGACCATAATAGAGGTATTATGATCAATATATTGGATGTCCTATGTCTTGTCATGTCTTATTCATTCCAATTCCCTTAAACAAACATCGGATTGGATAATATTTTGTTAATCCCTTCTTATAATCATAACTCAATCTAAATATAGGATATGATACATAATCCAAAGAGATTCGTAGTCCTAAGACTATTAGTCATGGGAATGCTAATCCAACCTAATTCGGTCTACCCAAACAAATATGGCCTTTAGGTATAAAAATGTTTTAGATAGAGAGAGTAGAGCACATTCAACATATCATAAAAGTAGTATTTTTTTCTTTTCTTATGTGGGGTGTGCTATATAAGTACACTTTTTATCTTTTTGGGGTCACATCACCTCTCTTTTTTTCTGCACATCTTTTTTTAAAAAGTCAAAAAATGTACTTATTTAGATCATCTCAAACAACCAATGCCTATTTTTTTTTTTTTTAAAAGTCACATCAACATGTTTTTTTTATTACATGTACACAAACTTAATTTCAATTATAATAACAAATTTTATATGGACTGTATTATTTTTCATATATTTTTCGTTGTGTATTTAATTTTGTCATTGTCAAATTTCTTCGTATAGTTGATATTTTAATTTAATTATTATGATATTTGAAAAAAAATTAATTTGATTTACAAATAAATAAATAAGACAAAATGTACTTAATTATGTGTATCGCACTGTAGACGCGCCCCGAGGGTCTCATGCTACAGTTTGGACTCAAATTGTCACGGTTCTTAATCTGATCTCACAATGTGCAATGTGAGATTGATAAATCACCAAAGAGTCCAAATCCGGCAAATTATTTTGAAAAACTGATTTTTAAGAAAGAAGTGCCAAACATGGACTATTTTGCCAGATACAGAGTCGCCACCTAAATATTTTGTTTTGGGGGAATTTAGGAAACCCTGACTCGTGCCTAAGGCCACGTATCCGTCATTACTAAAGTTGCTTCAGCTCGGGAACTTGGGTACGATTGGGGAAGGTCAGTTATGTAAAACCCAAGTTGTGTGTAGGATTATTTTGTTGGATAGATTAGTAATTAAATTAATTTATATGGGTCATTTATTAATATCAAAGAATTAGTTATGAGATGGCATTATATTTCCTATTACTTAGATGGGTAATTTTGTAACTTTGAGAAATTAGGTTAATAAGCCCACCTATTGTGGCTTTAAGTCTTGGAAAACAAACAAAACAGAGGCTGTGAATTGCTCCATAGGCGGCTAGGGTTTGAGAAGGTAAAAGAAAAAGAGAAGAGAGGTTCAAGTGAGGCTACAATAGGGATTGGAGGCAACACGTTGGTGATTTTGGGACACCTATTGGTTAAGGTAAAATCTGTCTTTCTTGTTAATTATTAAGTTTATGTAGAGGAATTGAACAATCAATACATTAAGGGATTTGGAAGATCTATAGGTGCCTACTTAGGTTTTGAGAATTGGGTGCGATGTGTAAGTGTAACTTTGGGTGGGTAATAGAAACAATGGAGTTTCGTATCATGGGTAAGGGTGTGTTTAGCTTTAAAGTTGGGTTGAATGGTTTGATCTCTTGGATATTAAAGCAATACATTAATCTAATATAGTGGGGCTTTTGTGGGTGTATGTAACATGTAAAAAATATTAATTTATTTGAGAAATTCTGAAGCCGTGATGCCTTTGTTTTGATGCTAAATCATGGGAGTTCCTAATAGACTATTGGGTTTATTTATTCTATTGTTGTTACAAGAAGAGATGGATGGGTGCACATAATAATTGTTTATGCGGTGTAATATTTATCTTGGTAATTTGAGATTAGCTTGGAAAATATTATTTTAGCTGTTTGAAGGTAAGTAACCCTCTATCACTGTTGGTTTATTTTTATTCCTATCGAATTGTTTAAAATCGTAAATATTTATTTATACATTTTTGTTCTCTTAAAATAAAATATGGGTCAAGTATAAAACAACATCGAATATTATTATGAAAATTATTTGAATATTTGGTGAAACAATTCTGAAAATTGTACTAAACGTTTATTCTGAAAATATCGAATGTTTTATTTAAAAGTTGTGTATTGTTTGAATTTTGAACATCACTCTAGTCTGACTATGATTTGGACCCTAGCCAATGGGGGTTATTTATTGGCACAGAAACTAGTTTCTTTTGGGGCTTTACCACCGGCCTATGTGTGGTTCTGGGCCTTGTCACGGGCTAAGTGACCGTAGTCATTAAGACTTGGGTTTTGTGAATCGATCATTGAACCATCTGAATATCGATCTATCAATTTTGGATAACGAAATTTCATCGAGTTACCCCATTGACTTTTAATTAAAATGTATTGCCACATTGTTTATTTTAGCTATGAAACCATCTTACAAATAATTGTTCATTTATTGAACTGTAGAAAAATTATATTTATTGATTATCGATTTATTTATTTATTTTTGTATACTTGATCCAGCTAGCAGTGATGGTTGGTTATTTACTAGGCTATCTAGCTTACCCTTATTTTTTTTTTCAGATTCTGAAGAGTAGAGCTGCGCGGGATTTTTTACATGTGGGAGTGTCGAGAGTAGGACTATGATTTAAGTACTTGGATTATTGTTTTGTTTGTGGATTAAATTAGTGGACTTGGTGGACATTTTCATATAAGAACTATTTATTTTTATGGATTTTGGCATTATGACAATTAAGGATTTAATTTGAGTATTTTACATTGTGGGTTATGTGATTGGATTCTTAGCCTTGCATGCTCGCTTATATGAGTGTGCGGCGTTGTCACGGAGCTTGGGGCGTGACAATTTTATGGTATCAGAGTTAGGTTGTAATTTTAAAAGTTGGTATAGAATAGTGGTGAGATTGGGTAGATGTAGGATTGGGAACGCTTATAATTTGATAAAATGTTAATTTTATTTACGTGCTATAGGGACTTGAGAATAGAATAAGATAAGGTTTTATTATTGATGCATATAGGTTGCAATGGGACATGAGGAGACATTGGGAAATATGGCTAGGAATAAACGCCAGGGTCAAACGAATCGACGAACTGATAATAACAATTGGTGAGGGAATGTGATTAATATTGGTAGTGGTTCTCAAGCAGTCAGAGAAAATCAGGGGCAAGAGTTGAAGGAACAATTATAAGAGTTACTAGATAAGGGCTTTATTAGGCCTAGTGTTTCTCCTTGGGGTGTGCCCGGTTTATTTGTGTAAAAGAAGGATGGTAATTTTTGCCTTTACATTGATTATAGAGGGTTGAACAAGGTAACAATTCGAAATAAATATCATTTGCCTAGGATAAATGACTCATTTGATCAATTGCAAGGAGCACAAGTCTTTTCTAAGATTGACCTTCGTTCTAGATATCATCAGTTGAAGGTTAAAGCGGAAGATAGACCTAAGACAGCCTTCCAAACTAGATATGGGCATTATGAATTTTTAGTGATGTCGTTTGGGTTGACCAATACGCCTGCAGCTTTTATGAATTTAACGAACAGAGTATTTAAACCCTTTCTTAGATTAGTTTGTGGTAATTTTTTATTTATGACATTCTTGTGTACTTGAAGAGTAAAGAGCAGCATGAAGAACATCTGAGAATAATGTTGCAGATATTAAGGGAGAAGAAATTTTTTTTGCTAAATTAAAGAAGTGTGAATTTTGGCTGGAGAGTGTATCATTTTTGGGTCATGTGATATCTAGAGATGGGGTGTCTGTTGACCCCAAGAAAGTGGAGGCGGTGGTAGAGTGGAATAGGCCTACTAGTGTCACTGAAATTCGTAGTTTCTTGGGTTTAGCAGGATATTATAGAAGGTTTGTTAAGGAATTTTCCTGAATTTCTATACCTTTGACTTGTTTAACACAAAAAGGAGGGGTTAAATTTGAATGGTCTGAAGATTGTGAGAAGAGTTTCCAGGATCTAAAGAGTCGATTAGTGTGTGTTCCAGTACTTATAGTTCCATCCGGAGATGAAGGTTTTACCATCTATAGTGATGCATCGAAGATGGGCTTGGGTTGTGTTCTGATGCAGAACGATAAGGTAGTGGCATATGCGTCTAGGCAGTTGAAGCCATATGAGCAGATTATCCTACGCATGATTTGGAGTTGGCTCTGATGGTGTTTGCATTGAAAATCTAGAGGCACTAACTATATGGGGTGAAATGTGAGATATTCACTGATCATAAAAGTCTGAAGTATATTTTCACTCAAAAAGAATTGAATATGAGGCAAAGGCGATGGTTGGAGCTTTTAAAGGACTATGATTTGACTATCAATTATCATCCAGGAAAAGCCAATGCAGTGGCTGATGCCTTGAGTAGAAAGACCCCAAGTAATTTGGCTACGTTGATCAGTGACCAAAAGAATATCTTAAAGGACTTGCGAAGGTTGAATATCGATATTAGATGGCATAACCATGGAGTGCAGTTGGCAAACCTTAGAGTTCAACCCACATTGATTGATAGAATTAAAGATGTTCAGGGAAAAGATCCTCAGTTACAAAAACTTAAGGCTGAAATGGAAATAGGGCTATAGATGGAATTTGTGTGAATAAAGATGGAACCTTGAGATTTGGAGAGAGGTTGTGTGTGCCTAATGATTTAGAGCTCAAGAGAGAAATCCTAGGAAAAGCTCACAGTTCAGGGTATACTGTACATTCAGGGAGCACTAAAATGTATAAAGACTTGAAGAGGAACTTTTGGTGGAATAATATGAAGAGGGAAATTGCTCAGTATGTTGCTCAATGTTTGGTATGTCAACAAGTGAAAGTTGAACATCAGAGACCTGCAAGTAAGTTACAACCTCTTCCATTTCCCGAGTGGAAGTGAGAACATATTACCATGGATTTTGTGACGAGGTTACCTAGGATCCAAGGTGGTAACAATGCTATTTGGGTTATTGTTGATCGATTGACCAAATCCACTCACTTTCTAGATTTTATGGTAGGGTTCTCCTTAGAGAGGTTTGCAAAATTGTATATCAAGGAGATTGTGAAGTTGCATGGTATTCCGGTGATCGTAGTGTCTGATAAAGATAGCAGATGTGTATCTATGTTTTGGAAGAGTTTACATATAGCTTTGGGTACTAGTTTGAATTTTAGCACTGCCTTTCATCCTCAAACTGATGGACAGTCAGAGAGAACTATTCAAACCTTGGAAGACATGTTGAGGGCTTGTGTTATTGATCTTGGAGGTTCTTGGGATGAGCATTTGGCCTTAGTGGAATTCTTTTATAATAATAGTTATCATGCGAGTATTCAGATGGCACCATATGAGGCTTTATATGGACGAAAGTGTAGATCACCTATTTGTTGGGATGATGTGGGCGAAAGGAAGTTGTTAGGGCCTGAGATTGTGCAACAAACAGTGGACAAGATCAATTTTATTAGAGAGCGACTTCGCACTGCACAAAGTAGACAGAAAAGTTATGCAGATAACAGGAGACGCGATTTGGTATTTGGGGTTGGAGACCATATGTTCCTTAAGGTGTCTCCTATGAAAAGAGTAATGAGGTTTGGTGTTCGTGGTAAATTGAGTCCTAGATTTATTGGACCATTTGAGGTTTTAGATCGAATTGGAGAGGTAGTTTACAGACTTGCCCTACCACCTTCACTAGTTGGAGTTCATAATGTCTTCCATGTTTCGATGTTGAGGAAGTAAATACCGAATCCCAATCATGTGATTGATTATGCACTGTTGCAGTTTAAGGAGGATTTGACCTATGAAGAACACCCTGTAAGAATTGTTGATAAGAAGGAACAGGTTTTGAGGCGTCAAGTCATCCACTATGTTAAGGTTTAACGGAGCAATCACTCGGAGAGAGAAGCTACTTGGGAACTTGAGGATGAAATGAGACAAAAGTATCCACAACTTTTTGAGACTACATGTATGTCAAATTTCGAGGACGAAATTTCTTTTAAGAGGGGAAGAATGTAAAACCCAAGTTGTGTGTAGGATTATTTTGTTGGATAGATTAGTAATTAAATTAATTTATATGGGTCATTTATTAATATCAAAGAATTAGTTATGAGATGGCATTATATTTCCTATTACTTAGATGGGTAATTTTGTAACTTTGAGAAATTAGGTTAATAAGCCCACCTATTGTGGCTTTAAGTCTTGGAAAACAAACAAAACAGAGGCTGTGAATTGCTCCATAGGCGGCTAGGGTTTGAGAAGGTAAAAGAAAAAGAGAAGAGAGGTTCAAGTGAGGCTACAATAGGGATTGGAGGCAACACGTTGGTGATTTTGGGACACCTATTGGTTAAGGTAAAATCTGTCTTTACTGTTAATTATTAAGTTTATGTTGAGGAATTGAACAATCAATACATTAAGGGATTTGGAAGATCTATAGGTGCCTACTTAGGTTTTGAGAATTGGGTGCGATGTGTAAGTGTAACTTTGGGTGGGTAATAGAAACAATGGAGTTTCGTATCATGGGTAAGGGTGTGTTTAGCTTTAAAGTTGGGTTGAATGGTTTGATCTCTTGGATATTAAAGCAATACATTAATCTAATATAGTGGGGCTTTTGTGGGTGTATGTAACATGTAAAAAATATTAATTTATTTGAGAAATTCTGAAGCCGTGATGCCTTTGTTTTGATGCTAAATCATGGGAGTTCCTAATAGACTATTGGGTTTATTTATTCTATTGTTGTTACAAGAAGAGATGGATGGGTGCACATAATAATTGTTTATGCGGTGTAATATTTATCTTGGTAATTTGAGATTAGCTTGGAAAATATTATTTTAGCTGTTTGAAGGTAAGTAACCCTCTATCCTTGTTGGTTTATTTTTATTCCTATCGAATTGTTTAAAATCGTAAATATTTATTTATACATTTTTGTTCTCTTAAAATAAAATATGGGTCAAGTATAAAACAACATCGAATATTATTATGAAAATTATTTGAATATTTGGTGAAACAATTCTGAAAATTGTACTAAACGTTTATTCTGAAAATATCGAATGTTTTATTTAAAAGTTGTGTATTGTTTGAATTTTGAACATCACTCTAGTCGACTATGATTTGGACCCTAGCCAATGGGGTTATTTATTGTACGTAAACTAGTTTCTTTTGGGGCTTTACCACCGGCCTATGTGTGGTTCTGGGCCTTGTCACGGGCTAAGTGACCGTAGTCATTAAGACTTGGGTTTTGTGAATCGATCATTGAACCATCTGAATATCGATCTATCAATTTTGGATAACGAAATTTCATCGAGTTACCCCATTGACTTTTAATTAAAATGTATTGCCACATTGTTTATTTTAGCTATGAAACCATCTTACAAATAATTGTTCATTTATTGAACTGTAGAAAAATTATATTTATTGATTATCGATTTATTTATTTATTTTTGTATACTTGATCCAGCTAGCAGTGATGGTTGGTTATTTACTAGGCTATCTAGCTTACCCTTATTTTTTTTTTTCAGATTCTGAAGAGTAGAGCTGCGCGGGATTTTTTACATGTGGGAGTGTCGAGAGTAGGACTATGATTTAAGTACTTGGATTATTGTTTTGTTTGTGGATTAAATTAGTGGACTTGGTGGACATTTTCATATAAGAACTATTTATTTTTATGGATTTTGGCATTATGACAATTAAGGATTTAATTTGAGTATTTTACATTGTGGGTTATGTGATTGGATTCTTAGCCTTGCATGCTCGCTTATATGAGTGTGCGGCGTTGTCACGGAGCTTGGGGCGTGACAAGTTATGAGCACCCCCGCTCGCCCGATCAAAGATCGGCCACTACTAAACATGATGTTTTATTTTTGAAAACACATGTGTTCTTATTCTAGTTAATTGGCTAGAATTACTATGTGATGCGCACAACAAAACAAGTATAGACTAGATCACCTAATTTGGAACAAAGCATCGCATATCCGTTTGTTTGGAAAATGGTTTGAAGTTTGCTACTCGTAAGTAGGCTAAAATGTGGATTTCAATGAATTGTTCCAATTCAAGTAATCCAACCTTTACCCACAAGCATTCCGGCAGTTAAACACTTAAGCAAATAGCTTCATGGCAAGCATGCTATCATGACAACACTCACACACATGTAGTATGCTAAAGCGTAAACACTCACAGTGTACTCCGAGCCAAAACAGAAACTAGTTAGTAATCAATGCATGATCCTAGTTCATGTTAAGATGGCTAATGCAACACATGCGAAATGTTACTTAGAGATAGACTCGGCTATTCTAAAAATGGCATATGAGATGCGACAATTGATAACATGTATTCAAATTGGAATTGAAGTATAATGCGGTTAGTATGATGCGCTGAGCCCGATGCATGCAAGATAGATGAATGTATGCAAACATGCAAAGCATAAGGATGCTAGATAGATGAATGGATGCAAACATGCAAAGCATAAGTATGCTAATTGAAAATGATCTAGAACTAACCATCAAAAGTAAGTAAGTAAAAGGGAGAAAGAAATGGAGGTTGGAAGACATGCACACACGTACGCACACTTATTACAAAATTGGCCCTCTCGACGGAGGGTTTGAATAAATAATACATGCCAACTAATTAACTAACTAACAAGCTAATTAATTATTACATAACCGAATGAATAACTAGCTACAACTAATTATTACAAAACTTAATTAATTAAAAAATTAACTAATTAAATTACAAAACCAAATGCTAACTAACAAGTAAGCAATTGAACAATGTTGCCTCGGCAAGTTGAAGAAGGTGAACATGCATGCTCGATTCCTGTCCGGGTAAGCTCTTTGGTTGCTCTTTAGAGGCTTTATCTGCAGGGTGTCCTTGAGACCTTGCTGCTGGAACTTACCAAAAACATGCTGGGGAGTGCATCAGTGGCTTGCCGGCCATGGGAAGATGCTGCCGACCACCTGTCGGCCAAAGATGGCACACTGCCGGCCAAGGATGAAGGACTGCCGGCCATCTGCAAGGCACTGCAGGCCACTGATGTGCTGGGACACCAAGCTGCAGCGGAGCACAAAATAGAGAAAATGGAGGGTCTCCCAAGGGTATGTACACACTATACCACCCCATATCACCTCAAAATATCAAGGGAGAGGCATAGTCGGATCCACGACCATTAATCACGCATCCCGATGCATGATGGCCAAAGATCCAACTTGTGCAAATCAATGTAAAATGAATGCACGAATAAAACACATAAATGCCTAAAACTCTATCATGGATGATCAAGAACGTCGGCGACCGAGAATTGGACACATTTCGTCACTTAAATTATGAAACGTCCCTCGTTTCTTGTGCTCGAATTAACACTTAATCCAAACAACAATGCAACACAAACATGGCAAACATGTGACTCAAGCAAGCAAACATGCAATGCAATATGAACAACCTAACAAGGCTAATGGCATGCAACAACATGTGATATAACAAGCATGCAACAACATGCAAAGATGGAGCAAGCATACAACAATATGCAAACATGCAAGCATGCAACACATGCAAGATGACAAGCATGCAACAACATGCAAAAGGATGGACTTAAACCAAAATAGGCAGACCTCAGATATGCCCAAATCAGTGGCCATAAGGTGCTGAATTGATGGTACAAAATGTTAGACAAACATGCATGCCAATGGGCCCAAGAATTAAGGCATAAAGATGCAACTCTTAAGCACACTTGAGGAGTGAAAAGCATGCAAGTATGACAGTACTACATGCTCTGAAATGATGTTAGGAATGATGCTAAATCACACACATAACACAAGCATGGCATGCATGAAGCTCAAAAGCTAAGAACTAGCAGAGGGACTTAAGCCATGGCCATACAAAGCAAGCCCCAAAGGGCTAAGGGAACCTAAAATAGTCCCAAGGCAGGTCCAAACAAGACCAAAAACAAGCTCGAAGCTAGCCAACACAAGTTAGAACACAAGGCCAAAAACATGAAACATGTAAGGCTACAAAAGAGGCAATGCACTACTCCTATTAAAACCAAACATGGCATGACTTGGACAACATAAAATAGAGTTACATCATGGTATAACAAGACCAAAAATGCACTGATATGATGAGCCAAAGGCTTAGGCTTAATGGCATGCACAAAAGTTCATTCTTGAGGCATAAAGAGCCAAGGCTCCAAGGCATTAAAAGCATGTCAAATGCAAGTGTATAACTACATTTCATGAACTGAAATAACATTTAGAATGATGGCAAAGTATGCAAACATCACATGTATGGCATGGTAAAGGCCTCAAAACCTAAGGCTAGCCTAAGCATTTACACTATAGCTATACAAAACATGAGTGATATGGCCATGGCAGCCCAAAATAGTCCAAGAACAGCCCAAAATAAGAATAAAATCATGTTGGAGCAAAGCCAAAATATGCTAGGATGATAAGTCAAAACATCATGCACATAAAGCTAGTAAGCAAAATTTGTTCTACAAGTATATGGAGCATGCAAAGAATGACCAAACCAGCTATGAATAGAGTCATGATATGGAAAAACATCACCAAAAACATGTTGAAATGGACTCAACATAAGCTAGGCAAACATGCTACTTTGATGAGCTACAAATGGGATTACACTACACATACAAGATGCATGCAAAAGGTGACCAAACCAGCCATGGAAAGAGCCAAGGCAGGTCCTAAAAGTCACAAAAAAAGGGGCTTGAACCAAGCCTCAAAAGTACAGAGAGGCATGCTCCTTTGGAAGGCCAAAAATGCAAGCAAACAAAAACCAAAAGAGAGGGGGTCACCCCTTGTGATTTGAGGCCTCAAAACCACATGCCTATCACTAAAAATCCACTAGATTTCAGTGGCTAGAAGGCCAAACCAAGGCTACCTCAAGGGCCTTAAAGCATGGCTCAAAACAAGGCTAAACAAAGTATACAAGAGGGTTGTACACCCATATCACCAAAAAGAACTCAAACAAACTTCAAAAGCACTTAAAAACAAGAATTTTTTCAGTTGAAAGCAAGGCATAAAACAATATGAAAAGATGGCCAAAATGAGGTACAAAAAAGTGCTAAAAAAGGGAAAATACTCATTCTTGAAGATCAGCTTCGAAACCAGCAATCTCAGGGGCCAAAAACTCACTTTCAGAGCTCAAGAAACCTTCCCAAGAACCTCAGTCCAATGGTGGTGGTGTATCTCCAAGTGTTGTAGTGTAAAAGTGCAAGAAAAATGGACTAAACCACAACAATATAGAGAGAGAGTAAGAAATATAGAGAGAGAGAGCTATATCTCTTCTAAAATGGCTGAACCCCTGCTAAGGAGAGAGGCTCTCTCCTTATATAGAGGGAAAACAATGCAAAGCTTCTTCAAGAAGCTTGGCAAGAGCTTCAACCCTCCATACATGTGTATGGTGGGGAGATGAAAGGATTCCAGCTGGCTCAAAAGATCTGGAGTGAAACCTGCTGAGACAGGGGGTCTATCGGCCATCAGTGATGGTCGGCAGTGGCTCATTGATGGTCGGCAGGCTCAATCAATGGCCGACAGCAACAAAGTGAAGGCAGCCCAAAAGGCCTAAGAAGTGCACCAAGAAACACATTCTGAAAGGACCAAGTCATGGACCAAGAATGGGATAGAAAGGATACAGGGTTTGGAAAGCTCAAACCTGTGACGTTCCACCGCGAAAGTCAAATACCCGACAAGCAATCGAACTTGTGGCTGGATGTACCTGCAAGCACAACCGAGTCTTGAGGACGGTCAAAAATGGGGTGTCTACACGCACATATTAAATTAATTTTCTCTTATATATATATATATATTTGTCTATCTTATTAATGTATTAATATTAATTTATATTTAATTTTTTATTTAACATGAAATTATTTATTACAAAATATTTATATCTGATTTAAATTTTATATATGTATATACAATATGTATGAATAATTCAAAAAGAATATTAAAGAAAAAACCAATACTCAACATAATTAATTTATGTATTTTATTTTTAATCCAATCACAACATATTTATATTTAATATTTTAAATAAATTTTGTGTAGTTCCATTTCTACATATTTTTATTTCCAAATAAATATAAAAATAAAATTTAAATTAAATAATTAGAATCACTTTTAGTTTTGGAAAAATTAATGAAACATCTCTCTCCAACTTTGGGTAGTTGGAGAGGTCCAATATGTTTATTTATTTATTTATTTATTAGCTAAGGTCCCTTGATGAAATTTTTTTGTGAAATCAAATAAATTTCTCTGTAAAAATTGAAATTTCTTTATGTGGGGGTAAAAAATTTTTGTGTTGAATTTTCTCTGTGAAAATATTGAGAGACCCCAACTACTATGAAAATATTGTATGTCCTTTTTCTTATAAAATCTTAATATCAGGGACCTTTAAAAAATTCCATTTAGTTTTATATTACTAATTCTCTTTCTAATTTAACTATTATTTCTAATATCAAAATGAGTGTTTATTTTAGGAAAAATTAGTCTCAGGTCCCTGTCCCATTTTTAATAATGGGAGAGATCCACAATATTATTTTATAATGTCTAAGATCCCTCAACCCTACACCCATATATTACAAAAAAATTTGACTCTCTCAAACCAAATCTCATTTCTCTCTCTATCTTCTCTATTTCATCTCTCTCTCTCTCTAAATCCAAACCTCCCTAAATCTCTCTTCCGAAAACGAATAAGAATCGGAATCGGAATCGGAATCCAAACCCAGATTCAAATCCAAATCCAAATTCATAGTCAAAATTGCATTCCCCATCTTCTTCACCTTTAAGTGACTTGATTGCTTTCCCCAATCGATCGAAGCTTTTCGATCGGGCTTCAACTCTTTCCCTCCATAGCTCGAGACATCCCAGCGAGCTTGTCGAGGACCAACGATGGCTTGTCGAAGGAGAAGAAGAAAGGGTTGTTGAAAAATCCGAGAGAGCTGTGGCGGAGATACGTTAACTGGCTCTATCAGCACAAGGATTTGGTGCCCAAGTTTCAGACGACTTTCAAAGCCATGGAAGAGCTTAAAAAGGGATCGATTGCGAATCCTGATGAGGGGCGAATGGTTGGGCATTATTGGCTTCGAAACCCTAAGCTTGCTTCGAAGTCGATCTTCAGGTTGCAGATTGAGAACACGCTTGAAGCTGTGTGCAAGTTTGCCGACGATATCGTCAGTGGTAAGGTCAGTTTTTTCACTCAAATTATGGATTTTTTTTTTTTGGTAGAGAATTGATGAGAATGTTTAATTGAGTGTGCTTATTGGAGCATATTTGTTATGTTGTGGTTCTATTGCAATTCATCAAAAGAGAGTGAGCGAGCAGACCCCATTTGTAGACTTTGTGTGGTGTAATAACTTTGCAGGATCTTTGTCTGCTTATGTGGCTGATTCTTCTCTTGATAGGTGTTCTGATGCCATTGGTCCTGGGTGTAACGTTGGGCCCCAGCAATGTTGGGCTTTAGTATTTGAATTATATATTGGGCTCTAAGTGGTGGGTCAACAATCTTTGTAGGCCCACCTACGTCAGAGTTTAATGATTAAAATATTATTTTTTTGTCGATTTTATTTAACAAAAATAGACAAATAGTTTAAATTTAAAATAAAATAAAAAATCAAAAGATTAAGGTTTAAATTGATAAAATTAAAAATTCATGATTTATTTTGTTACAAAACTCAAACTTTAAGATTTTTATGTAATTGTCCCTAAATAAAAAAAATAAAAAACAACTAAGGTCAAAAATACGTTCCACAGTTAGTTGAAGCGAAATATAATCAAAACGGTAATTGAATCCTAATTCATAGTGGGTTGGTTTTTTTGTTTTGCAAACGATGGGATATATTTTGTTCCCTTCAGTTCTTCATCAAATTGCTCATTTTAAGATTTTTTTTTTTTGGTCTATAAATCTCTGGTTCACAGATAATACTTAAAAAAAGATCTTAGAGCATCTCCAACGGTATATCAATTTTTTTACCAAATTTGAGTAAAAGCTTCCTTTGATATCAAATGCTCCAACAAAAGGTTTTGGAGTTTCATCAAACCACAGGTCGACTAGGCGAACGACCGGCTTATCAATCAGTTAGTGTAATTTTCTCACAACTTTTTCCCTTGAGGTGGTCATCTGGAAGGACGACTAGGAGGATATCCGATAATGGCAATGAATAATGATTTGATAAAAGGCACATTGGTTCTTAGTTTGATGAAAGAAAAGTGAAATAATGGAATTGATACGTATTTGATAAACCGTTGGAGCAGGTTTTGAAGCTATTTTTCATCAAATTCGATTTTGATGATAGTTTTGAGTAATCATTGGAGATGGTTTTACCAAGCAAAAAAAAAAATATATATTATGGGCTTTCTTTGATGGATCCCTAACAATTTAGATTCACAATTTTTTTGACCGGGACGAAGTGATCCATGTATCTAGGACATTTCCATGGAAGTTGCCAACAAAAAGCTCGAATCTGGCCACATTTTCATTGTGTCTAATTGTTGTATTCTTTTTTAAATAACCATGACTTGGCTATTTCATAGCACAAAAACAGAACCCATTTTAATTTAAATTTGAAGCCTTGTACTCATTGCATGTTCAAACATGAAATTAAATACCTACCACAAAAAAATTAAAAAATTAAAAGAAAAATGTCGTATTTTAATATAAAAATAGAGAAAAATAATCAAAACCACTCAAAAATTGTAATAATTTCTTTATCTGTCCAAACCAGACAACAGCTTATTGACAGAGAAGTCATTTTCTTGGTTTGAAAAAAAAAAAATAAAACTTAAAAAGAAAAAATCTGCAAATGAAATCTAATAGTAATTGATTTCAGACCAGACACTAACAAAATGCATCTTATAATTCTTTTTCAACATTCAAAAGCTCAATGCATCTCAACTGTGAATTGCAAAAAAATAAGACAAACTCCATTTTGGTTTAGCTCCACCGTTTCGATCAAATTCAATTCCTTCGCTTTCTTGAACATCCCCTCAAACCTTTAAAATGAGTGAATTCACTTGTGGGGGATCCGTTGATCTTGATCAGAAAAGACAGAGAAACAGTGACATTAATCCAACTGCACTATTTCATACCAAAGTCCTTTTTCAAAGATACCAAGCAAGTAATTCCAATTGACACGGTCAAAAACCCTTTCACCATGTTTGTGGTTGGACATGTGTTTGGGATTAGACTAATAATTTAATAAATTATTAATTTAATATGTGGTTAAAAAATTGAAGTATGAATTAACAATCTATTCAGATATAGTATCCACATATGATGTCCCACATAGAAGGTGGGATATAAATTTGGGAATTGAATCAAAATCTAGACTAACTTATCAAATGACCATAATAGAAGTATTATGATCAATATATTAGATGTCTTATGTCTTGTCATGTCCTATCCATTCCAATCCCCTTAAACAAACATCAGATTGGATAGTATTTTGTTAATCCCTTCTTATAATCTTAATTCAATCCAAACATATGATATGGTACATAATCCAAAGAAATTCGTAGTCCTAAGACTATTTTAGTCATGAGAATGCTAATTCAACCTAATCCAGTCTGCCTAAACAAATATCGCCTTTAGGTGTAAAAATGTTTTAGATAGAGAGAGTAGAGCACATTCAACATATCATAAAAGTAGTGTTTTTTTCTTTTCTTGTGTGAGGTGTGCTATATAAGTACACCTTTTATTTTTTGGGGGTTACATCATCTCTTTACTTTTTCGCACATCTTTTCTTAAAAAGTCAAAAAGTGTACTTATTTAGATCATCCTAAACAACCAATGCCTATTTTTTATTTTTATTTTAAAAGTCACATCAACATGTTTTTTTATTACATATAAAATTATACACAAACTTAATTTCAATTATAATAACAAATTTTATATGGACTGTATTATTTTTCATATATTTTTTGTTGTGTATTTAGTTTTGTCGTTGTCAAATTTCTTTATATAGTTGATATTTTAATTTAATTATTATGATATTTGAAAAAAAATTAATTCGATATACAAATAAATAAATAAGACAAAATGTACGTAGGCCCCGTTTGGGAACATGTTAATTTAGTAACTTTTTGGCTGTTTGGCTAAAATATGAGCTAAAAAAAACTAGTATGTTTGGGATGATTTTTTGGCTTTTTACGAAAAGATATGCAAAAAGTAGAGAGAAAAGAGAATCTTTGAATTTTTGGTATGAGTTGTTGGCTTTTTGGCTAATATAGTAACTTTTTGACTTTTTGGCTAAAAAGGAGGGTTCCCCAACGAGGCCTTAATTATGTGTATCGCACAGATTAAATTAATTTTCTCTTATATTTTTTATTTTTTTGTCTATCTTATTGATGTATTAATATTAATTTGTATTTAATTTTTTATTTAACATGAAATTATTTATTACAAAATATTTATATTTAATTTAAATTTTATATACGTATATACAATATGTATGAATAATTCAAAAAGAATATTAAAGAAAAAATCAATACTCAACATAATTAATTTATGTATTTTATTCTTAATCCAACCACAACATATTTATATTTAATATTTTAAATAAATTTTGTGTAGTTCTATTTCTACATATTTTTATTTTCCAAATAAATATAAAAATAAAATTTAAATTAAATAATTAGAATCACTTTTAGTTTTGGAAAAATTAGTGAAACATTCCTCTCTAACTTTGGGTAGTCGAAGAGGTCCAATATGTTTTTTTTTTTATTAGCTAAGGTCCCTCGATGAAATTTTTCTATGAAATCAAATAGATTTCTCTGTAAAAATTGAAATTTCTCTATGTGGGGGTGAAATTTTTTTGTGTTGAATTTTCTCTGTGAAAATATTGAGGGACCTCAACTACTATGAAAATATTTTATATCCTTTATCTTATAAAATCTTAATATCAGGGACCTTAAAAAAATTCCATTTAGTTTTATATTACTAATTCTCTTTCTAATTTAACTATTATTTCTAATATCAAAATGAGTGTTTATTTTAGGAAAAATTAGTTTAGGGTCCCTCTCCCATTTTTAGTAATAGGAGAGATCCATAATATTATTTTATAATGTCTAAGATCCTTCAACCCTACACCTATATATTACAGAGAAATTTGACTCTCTTAAACCAAATCTCATTTCTCTTTCTGTCTTCCCCATTTCGTCTCTCTCTAAATCCAAACCTCCCCAAATCTCTATTCCGAAAACAAATCAGAATCGGAATCCAAACCCAAATTCGAATCCAAATCCAAATTCAGAGTCAAAATCACATTCCCTATCTTCTTTACCTTTAAGAGACTCGATTGCTTTCCCCAATCGATCGAAGCTCTTCGATCAAGCTTCAACTTTCTCTCCTCAGTCCGTAGCTCGAGACATCCCAACGAGCTTGTCAAGGACCAAGATGGCTTGTTGAAGGAAGAGAAGAAAGAGTTGTTGAAAAATCCGAGAGAGCTGTGCCGGAGATATGTTGACTGGTTCTATCAGCACAAGGATTTGGTGCCCAAGTTTCAGGCAGCTTTCAAAGCCATAGAAGAGCTTGAAAAGGGATCGATTGCAAATCCTGATGAGGGGCAAATGGTTGGGCATTATTGGCTTCGAAACCCTAAGCTTGCTTCGAAGTCGATCCTGAGGTTGTAGATTGAGAACACGCTTGAAGTTGTGTGCAAGTTTGCCGACAATGTCATCAGTGGTAAGGTCAGTTTTTTTCACTCAAATTATGGATTTTTTTTTTCTTGGTAGAGAATTGATAAGAATGCTTAATTGAGTGTGTTTGTTGGGGCATATTTGTTATGTTATAGTTCTATTGCAATTCATCAAAAGAGAGTAAGCAAGCAAACCCCGTTTGTGGACTTTGGTTTTTAGCCAGGGAAAGAACTAGGAGAAGACTTATGTGAAGGTCTCTGTTTTGTTCAAATTTCTCTGGTATTAAATTTTCTCTGCATTAGCGATTTTTTCAACAAAATCGAAATTTCTTTGGAAAGAAACAGAGAATTTCTCTGGGTTTGATTTGTACTTTTCAACTCCAAGTGGATAGTTTTAAATGCAATTATGGTTCTGACTTTGAATCTTCTCGCATTAGTGATTTTTTCAAAAATCGAAATTTCTTTGGAAAGAAACAAAGAATATCTCGTAGGTCTTTGGTTGTTCAAATTTCTCTGGTATTGGATTTTCTTTGGAGAGAAACAGAGAATTTTTCTAGGTTTGATTTCTACTTTTCAACTCCAAAATTGATTGTTCTTATTGCATTTATGGTTCTGACTTTGGATTTTCACTGCATTAGGTATTTTTTCAACAAAATCGAAATTTCTCTAATAGGTCTCTGGTTGTTCAAATTTCTCTGGTATTGGATTTTCTCTGCATTAGCGATTTTTTCAACAAAATCAAAATTTCTCTGGAGAGAAATAGAAAATTTCTTTAGTAGGTCTTTGGTTGTTCAAATTTCTCTAGTATTGGATTTTCTCTACATTAGCGATTTTCTCAACAAAATTGAAATTTCTCTGGAGAGAAACAGAGAATTACTCTGAGTTTGATTTCTACTTTTCAACTTCAAATTGATTGTTTTTATTGTATTTATGGTTTTAACTTTGGATTTTCTCTTCTTTAGTGATTTTTTTCAACAAAATCAAAATTTCTCGAGAGAAAGCAGAGAATTTCTCTAGTCCAAAATTTCTGGAACGTCTAGAGAAATTTTCTGGATGAAATTTCTCTTGATCAATTTGAGTGACCTTAGACATTATGAAAACATTAGATGTCCTTTATCCTATAAAATCTTAATACTAGGGACCATAAAAAAAAAAAAAAAAAACACCCTATATTTTACTATCTTATAATTTAATATATATCATATAAAATTATTCTATGATGATTACACTTTTACAGCACAATAGAGCTAAAATTATCAAAATAAATAAATAATTTAACTAAATTTAGAGTTAATTACCTAAAAATCCTATTTACAAATGTTATGATAGCTCAGATCCTATTTAAGATATTTTGAACCAATGAAGTCTTATTTAGTAAAATTGATAATATTATCAATTTTTTCTAATTTTTAAAATTAAGAGCATTATCAATTTTGCATAGTAATGTTCCAAATATTTGTTTCACTAATTGATAAAAAAACAAAACATGAGATTAAATGTTTTTGTCTTTCTATTTATTGGTTTGATTCAACTATCTAATAAAACTAAGAATATTAACAGTTTTTTTCCAATATTAAAACTGAGAACATTATCCAGTGTGTTTGGTTTCAGTTTTTTGAATTCAATTTTTTGAAAATTGAGTTTTTTATTTTTTGTATTTTTTTAATTTTTACTGAATATTTTTAAAATTTTAGGCATTTTTTTTTTACTTTTTTAGATGCACCTTACTTAGATGTATCTAAATAATAAAATATTTGTGAAAAAAATATTTTAAAAAATTAATAAATACACAAAAATATAGTTTAAAAAATGTACTGAATTTTCATTTTTTTGTATTTTTGGTATTTAGTGAATTTTTTAAAGATTTTTTTCACAAATATTATACTTTTTAAGTATAATTATGTTAGGTGTGTCTAAAAATTACAAAAATTCAGCGAAAACAAAAAATATATAGAAAACGAAAAAGTATAATTTTCTGAAAAGTGAATTCTAAAAATTGAAACCAAACAGCCTTTTCATTTTTTAAAGTTTTTTTCTTCTAGTTTTGCACATCAATGTTCTATCATCATGCTCCTTTATAGACAAAAAATTTTTAGTTTTGCACAAAAAAATAATTCAATTTTTTCAAAAATAAAAACTAGTTTTTTTTTTTTTTTTTTGCACATAATTTTTTAAAGTTTTGAAAATTAAATCAAATCATCATGTTCCTTTATAGATAATCATAAATTATGAACAATCATTATTTGAAGGGGCAATTCCGACTATTAAAAATTTAATAGGACTTGGGGTTTAAAAAAATCTTAGTTTGGACTTAATAGAGTATAAGTTCATAAATTAGAACTTGTATGTAAATATCCCCTAAATTTATTATATATAAGTATTCAAGTAACACTTTCATAGAATATAAGACTAAGATTACTAAAATAAATCATTTAAATTAAAATTAATATTATTCTTTTGTAACTCATATCATAATATAAAATATCATTACACTAATTAAAGTTAACTCCATTGTGATTTTATGTCAGACATCATATTTTTAGAAATAATTTACATACACGTGTAGCGTCCAATTTGATATTGATTGATTGATTAAAATTAAAATAATTGAACTCAATACTTTTTTAGTTAAGAATTTAGAAAATAAATTGGCAAATGTCAAATGATAAATAGTGTGGAGTATTATTTTTAAAAATAATGATTCATAAAAAATGGTTGTGTATATTTAAGGCACTTATTAATGTTTCTTGAATAATTTTTAAATAAAAAATTTTAATTTATCGTATTACTGATAATGCACTTTCATGGGCTCTCGGAAAAGATATGCAAAAATAATTTGGCTAGAATAAAAATTTTAGGGTTATTATGATGTTTCACATAATTAATCAGAAACCCTTTGAGAACTAAAATCATTGAGATTATAGAGATTTTATATTTGATTCTCTTTGAAGACACTGTTTATGATATGAATTTGTAATTTTTTATGCATTAATGTGAATAATTCTTACAATTTACTAATATAAGTATAAATCCTACTTTTGAGTCAACATACCTTAAATACTTTTTCGTGTAATAAAATACTTAAATATTGTCATATAAAAATATTATAATAGATCACAATCAAACACAACTTGAAGTATAATTAAAGACTTATGCACCACTTTAGACATAACTAAAAAGATCAGAAATTAGCAAAGACATTTTCGATTAATAACCAAAGTAATACCCCATTAGTTATAACCAAGTTATAATTTGTATATTATAGAATTTTCTGTTGTTTTTATTTTTTTCCAGAAAAAATATTTTGATGCAAGTGGAATTCATGATTTTTGGTAAATTTGATTAACACAAATATGGATTTAATTTCAGGTTGAGAATAAATCTTTTTTTTTTTTAAATTTTGAAAGAAATTATTTTTATGAGCCTCTTTTACTTAAGATTACACAGACAAAAAAATTCATCAGCCATTAGCAAATCTGTTTGTATTTGACATTCAATTGATAAAATTTTCTACACATAAAGTATTAAGACTCAAAATTAATTTTTTATTTTAAAAATTAATTTCGTGCATCGCACGGGTCACTTACTATTGTTAATTTTATTGAGTCAGATTTTGGCACGTCTGTTGGCCATAATATGATTGTATACACACATAATCTTAATCTGGAAAATGCAGAAAACACGCATACAAGCACGTAAATTTGCTTGAGGATTTTCTTACATATACAGTGTGATGATTGTTTTGCATCAGTTCTATTGAAGAGTTTGACATCATGGCTCTGCAAGTAGCAGCCTCTCATCCCTCACCATGGTCAGTCTAGCTACTGTTGCCGCGTGAAACATTTCACTTGGGTATTGAGGTTGGCACTTAAGTATTGATTATGATTGATGATTATTAGAGAAAATTTTAAAGTGGTCAGAATTATTGTCTAAATTTGGATTTTGTTCACATGGACGGTGAGTTTGTTAAGAACTGAGTAAAATTAGATGCATGCTTCCATCGGCCCAAGTACCCACCATGCCGACAGAAGATTGATTAATTGTTACATAGCATACAAGTAAACCAGCAAGTTAAACTTATATCAATGTTGCAAAAATGATCACTTTTGACACCAATCACATAGATTTCAAGTACACCATAGATGATTATGACTGACTGATTTACTTCACAATGTAACAGAACAAAACAACATAGTCAAATAGTAATAATTATTTCCAAGATGCAAATACTTATATTTGAAATATGAAGACTTTGGAGGCAGCCTCATATAAAATCATACTGGTTAAGTACTGAAAATTTGTATTGCTATAACCCGATAGAAAGTTGTCAGATTAATTGTGAGATCACAAATAATTTTGGCACTGCTTATGTTCGCAAGCCAACAAATAATCATTAGAATTGCCTAATATACTCTCGGCTAAAACCAAATTGACAGAGACAGAATGACCGCTGCTAGTTCCTTCCAGCTCCCATGGACTTCATTCTGATTGTCTTAATGCCTCCACAAATTTGTCCTTGAGAAGTGGATTTGAAGCTGCGACTCGCTGAGCCGTGATGTCAAATTCTTTGCCAGAACTGGTGCAAAACAAGCATGACATAGTAAGAAACTCCTTTATGCAAATTCTATTCTATTTTCCAGATTAAGAAAATGCGTAATATACTTAGTATGGTCTACTATAGTGCAAAAATCAGTCTGTCAACAGAAGAAATAATCCCTAAATGCTACCTATCAAAATGCTATGTTCTGTGGATATCAGTATCTTGGGTTTGAGGAAGGCAAAAGGGACCAAAATTTAGCTTTTATTTTTGTCACTTTCCCCTTTTCCTTTCCCACTATAAATGCTTGTTCAAATCCATCATCCAAACACAACCTTAATATGAGGATATTGAGATATGTATCTAAAAGTTGAGTATGATTACATGGACACATCATGAACATTAAAACATATGTACATCATGTAATATTTTGACAAATGTGTGTGTTTGGTTTGAGTTTTTTTTTTTAGATTAAGTTTTTTGAAAACTGAATTTTTTGTTTTTAGTGAATATTTTTAAAATTTTAAGCATTTTTTTTCTTTTTTAGATGTACCTTACTTAGATGTATCTAAAAAGTAAAAAAATTGTGAAAAAATATTTTAAAAAATTAATAAATACATAAAAATAAGAAAAATATATTGAATTCTCGTTTTTTTTTTTTTTTTTTTTTTGTATTTTTTTATTTTTGGTATTTAGTGAATTTTTAAAAGATTTTTTTCACACAAATTATACTTTTTATGTGTATTTATGTTAGGTGTGCTTAAAAATTGCTTAAAATATTTAAAAAAATTCAGCAAAAAAAAAAGAAAAAAGAAAAAAACGGAATGTAAGAAGTATAATTTTCTGAAAAGTGTTTTTGGAAAACCAAAAACAAGCAAAGTGTATTATTTAGGAATGTGCTTGAAATTCAATAGGATTAAAGAGAAATGGGATTCCTATGCCCTATTGATGTTAGTGCCTAGAAAATTTTCATAACAAAAGAAAATGTAAGTTTCTTCTTCAAATATCGTTAAAAAATAGGGGATTTCCAATTTTGGTAACCTTAACTAAATCACATCTTATGGACACAAATTACAGTGACACTCACAATGTATGCAAGTTGATTTAGGAATGTGCTTGAAATTCAATAGGATTTAAGAGAAATGGGATTCCTATGCCCTATTGATGTTAGTGTCTAGAAAATTTTCATAACAAAAGAAAATGTAAGTTTCATCTTCAAATATCGTTAAAAAATAGGGGATTTCCAATTTTGGTAACCTTAACTAAATCACATCTTATGGACACAAATTACAGTGACACTCACAATGTATGCAAGTTGATTTCTTCCTTAAGATAAAGCTAAGGTATGTGCCAAATGTGAGTTTCTTCTTCAACTATCGGTAAAAAAGAACAGGACCTATTCTCTCAATTACTTCCAATACCAGCAATGCTAAGTTGGGGAGAGCAAAGAAAAGAAGGGAACAGAAACAAAAATTGAAGAGCACATAATCAAAAGTATTTCTTACGGATCAAAAATAACTCCTCCAGCTTCTGTGACAATGACAGCCCCACCTGCCACGTCCCTACAATATGAGCAAAGATTGCCAGGCATTTTATTTTATTTTTTTAGATCAGCAACAAAGGCATTTTAATAAAGAAAAAGAAAGGAGGTACAGAGGAGGACAAGGAGTCCTCAAAGATCATACTTAGTATGTTTAGAAAAAAATGACAAAACAAACAAATAGAAGGGACTATGTGGCGCGCACCCAGCCATCCAATCCCTAGAGATCAGAAAAAGTGGAATCCCTCCAAGCGGGGGGGCCACCAAAGCCCAAAAGGATGCCAAGCTACAAACTTTCTCCAACAAAGAATCCAGATCCCCGAATTTGTCTTCAAAAATCCTTGCATTTCTTTCAAACTAGATGACCCAAAAGATTGAATACACTGCACACATCCACAACACTTTTGCCCTCTTCTTGCCACCAAAACCCCGGAAATCAATTAAGAGGATTTGAAAACTTGTGCCCGGAGCCACCCACAAAACCTCCACCAAACAAAAAAGTCTATGCCACAACCTCAACACCACAGGACAATGCAAGAAAAGGTGATTCAACTATTCCTCACTTTCCTTGCACATTATGCACCACTAAGGGCAAGGAGCAATCGGGTCTTCTCTTTTGTACCACATAAAAATCTTCTCCTTTAGAAGCACAAAAGATTTCCAGATTTTCTTGTAGGGGGATAAAAAAGGCACACCTTGAGTTACCAATGATTTTGTCAAAAAAGGACTTGCATGTAAAGTCACCCGAAAAGTGGATGGACCAAACCCTTTTATCACTCATATTTGAATTCAAAGAAAAATGATCAATGCGGGATAGCAAAGAGGTCAACTCACAAATTTCTCAATCATTAAGGTTTCTAAAAAAATTGAAATTTCAAAAAATCGTTGCTACCAAAAAAAAGCCATAGAAGAGATGGAGGAATTATGAGAAGTATGGCGTATCACTTTAGAAAAAGATGGAAACCATACCAAGGGCCACCGAACCCAAGTTCATAGAATAGGTCGATCCTTCCACATGCAACACCACAGAGGTCCAATGCACAAGAGCCACACATCCGAAGCGATCTCACCTGATCACATAAGAAAGTCATACCATTAATTCTGCTTGTTGACAATAAATTTTTCCTGAAGTTCAGTAACTTAACCAGAAAATTCTGGTCTTACCTTGAAAAGTAAACTGTTAATTCTATTTGTAGTGGCATCCAGAGTTAACTTATCACGTTGTGTTCCAGCCTGCTCTCTCAATCAGATAAAAACATATTTAGTTCCTTACATGAAATAATAATCATGTAGTTCACATATCTGCCCCTTAAAGGATGCAAAGTATTTATGACAATTTTGCAACATTGGAAATATGTTATACATTTTGAATGCATGTACTAGGCGTTTCTCTTATGCACAAAGTGGGTCAGATAAACCAAACCAAAGCAAACCCAACCAAACTAAGCCTTGTGTCCCAATCAAGTGGGGTCGCCTACATGAATCTTTTTTGTCATCCAGCTCCGCCAATGGCTATATGCTCAGTAAAATTAAATAAATCACAAAGTCGATAAGATATGATGTAAAAAGGTCCATGTGGCCTAGATACTATCGTAGGACATACTATTGCAGGAAACGCCCTATCCATAAGTGCTTGGGTGTACATTTAATGCATCTTCACTCATAAACATGGGAAGCCTCGTTGACTATAACAAAATAATTTCTTTATATAGCTGAAACTACACCTTTGTAGCTTAAAGGAAACATTTAAAAAACTTTGATGCATATGATCGAGGAAGTGAAGTTAAGTAGCAAGAATCGGAAACAGCAACCATTCCAACTCATTTTCATGCATGATAAGCTTCAGAAGTTGAATCATTAGGCAAAATTTGCATGTGCTACTTGCATATATCTGGATGTTCCAAGTGTCCGATTCACTTTTGACTGTAGTAACTAAGACAATTTTGTTTCCTATCAAGTTAGTTTGTATCAATTTTGGTTTGGTTTGGTTTGGTTAGTTTGTATCCTACAGTAATTACATTGCACTATTAGTGTTAACAGTTTCCATGCACATATACCTCAGTGACAAGGAGGGACTTCACAAGTTCGGACTGAGAAGACACTGCAGAATTTCAAAGAATAGGATATTGTTAGAGATCTACCAAAGAAAAGCCATACTATTTTTTGGTTCATGGGGTAAGAACCCAAAATAACAGTCAGACTCAAAGATGAAAACAATAAACTCACCTTTTATGGGGTTTCCATTCAGAAAAGCACCTTTTCTATGGACTCCAGTGAAAAGCTGAGCAATACAAATACAAACCCAAAATCCTTACTTCACTCAACCAGTAATAGTTATCAAAATGCAATTTGTTATTTAGACAAATCAACATATAGCTCATAAGAATCTCTAGCCTGAGCAGATCAATATGGCTATACCAAATTAATCATCCGATCATAGGTTTCATGAATTCCATAATATTTATAAGGATGCTCCAACATAATAAAGGTGGAAGGAAGTTGTAACCAATACACTTCTCGGGGTACATAGGATCACACTCAACACATAGGGAACCACCCAGGCAATGTATCAATCAAGTTAAACTGATTGTCCCATCCATACTCTCTAATACTTTGTTCACATGAATAATTCCATGCCTGTATGAGTAGGCTGTAAAGGTTGACCATCAAATAATGTATAGTTGGAGTACCAAAATATACATATATACGAACAAAAAAAAGTACGAAAATTCAGACTTCTCACCTCATCCATAATTGGGTTGTAGACAACACCAACTGTGGGGACCTTTCCAATTGTTAAACCAATAGAAACACACACAAAGGGGAACCTACAAGTTATTGTGCAGTGGCAACAAAATCAGTTAGGCTGAATGTATAAATAAAGAATAAATTCCCTACAAACTTGACATCAGAATTTAATAATTACCCATGCACAAAGTTAGTTGTTCCATCAAGTGGATCAACTATCCATGTTGGTTCATCAGTTAGCTCTGTAACGCCACAAGCAGCAGTGGTTTCTTCCCCAATGAACTAACATAAAACAAAAAAAAATTAAGAAACAATGAGAAACATGTCCGTGAAGTACCAAGCACTACCAGTGTACCACACTAAAAGCACCAATCATGAAATTTTATCAAGTCATCCAAAGTTATCTAGATGAAATAAGGGTTAACCTTATGGTGAGGGAAATGCTTCTTGAGATGATTGAATATGTGATCTTCACATGCCTTATCAGTTTCAGTGACCAAATCCACCTGCATTGGAAACAAAGATCATGGTAAACTTCTTCATTCACATTAAGAAATGATCAAACATAGTTTTGGACTAGTATAGTAAATAGATATACGAATCTCCTTAATTTAACTAACGAAATAGCCTTGGATAGAGTCAAGTGGAGAAGAAAGATTCATGCAACCGACCCCATTTGATAGGACTTAAGGGTTGGTTTGGTTTGGTTTGGTTTGGTTATACACAATATGTCCGCAAATATATGATTTATATATATGCCTAGATTATATTTGTGTAGTGATAGGCCATAAATTCTTCAGGGTGATTCCAACTATTTTATAATTTTTTTTCATTCAAAAAGTTTGACCCCCTCTAATTTTTTTATTTGCATTTGAAGGGCTTGCATCAAATTTTAATGTGTCTCACAACCGAAAAGAATTTAGGGGAGTCATTTCGTTTTGGGGTTGGGATAAAAGGTTCAATAATTGAGAGTTTTATACTGTGTTTGGTTGGGAGATTTGAGGAGGAATTTGAAAAGAGAAATGGAAAAGGTAGGTAAAACGTGAATAAAACATTCCCATATTTCACCTAGTTTCACACAACTTTTCCCTTTCCCTTTCCCTTCCCAAATCCCCCAACCAAACCCAGCGTTAAGGATACCCACCAAAAAAATCTAATCCAATCCATAAGGCTGTACTGGAAGAAAATACAACATTTTTGTTACGTGACCAACCATTAGGAGAAAGGCTTCATTCATTTTTATTTTCTTCTGTTAGGATTGTATGCTCTTAAATAGTCATTTACAGTCCATCTCCTCCTTTCCCCCAACCAGCACAGCAACACTACCACTACCAAATTCTCAAAGTTTGGCACTCTCAAGTCTGAACTTAAAACATTTCCTAATCTTCTTTATTAGAATTGTAAACTCAATTAACCATCGTTTTGCATCATAACTAAAGGTTGCCCATATTTGTTTCAAGCACAACAGATATTTAAAAAAAAAAAAAAATGCATTGCCATAAAGCATATTCCATAATTTACGGAAATTCTTCAAGGAATCTTATTTCACACAACTGCATATATTTTACGCCGTTCCCGTCGCATTCACTCTCCATGTGAATAAAATCCAAGTTAAGGCAATAAAATTGATCACTGAAAATTTCTCTAATCATACAAACATGTTCTAATCTAACTAAATCTCCACAACATTGGCTTTTGGGTCACTCAATCCATCCCCTAAATTATAAAAAGGTTCTTTCTCTAAATTTAATTTCATTACCATATCAAAAAAAACCCAGAACATATATATATATATAATTTGATATAAATACATCTATACACAAATATAAATAAGGAAGTGAATAGACCTCGCCCTTATGCTCCACATGCTTAGTTTGATAAAACCCTTTACGAATTACCTGTAAAACACAGATTCAGAGAGAGAAAATAAGTTAAAATGAGGGGAAAATTGCGCAAATCGATGAATAAAACAGAGTATTAAAAAATTGGGTCTTGAATTTGATTTACGTCTCCAGCAATCTTCGCTGCTTCGACAGCAATGGCGAGGAAATGTGAGTGTGAATCTGAAATCAGTGGAATTACGTCAGACAGCAAATTGATTCAAAAACAGACAACAAGAACATGCATATACACAAATTATATACATATATAGAAACAGAGAGAGGTGAGATTAATGGGTTCTACCATTTTCCGCCATTTTTTCAAAGAATTGTTTGATGAGAAGAGAGAGTATGAGAGAGAGAATATAAGCTTTGTTCTTGAGCTTTATGGCACACGAAGGAACAAGAAAGACGCCCCAAATTTATACTGTGTTTGGCAAAATGGAAAAAGCAGGTAAAGGAGAGCAGAGTATCTTGGATAGTCTATTAGACGAAAGTGCCCCTAGATTTACTGGGAATCACAAATGCTGACATTTTAGATGAGAATATCCTATCATATATGGATCCGTCTCCTCTCCGGTATTATTCAATTCTGCTATTATTTTGTACTTTCTTTTCTTTCTTTTTTTTTTTTTAATTGGCTGTCTAAGCCGGTTATCCAACAACAAAATGATAGCGCGGTCAATAAGGATAACATTCGCAGTTGATAAATGTTGCATTATTCTTCTAGGTGATCATCTGACCGGTTGACTAGCATGTCTAAATGTGGCCTCTTCCTCGCTTTTGAATTCCTAATTATCATGTATTTTAATCACGTGAAGAGCGTAGAAGAATGCTGAAGAGAAAAATGTAAGAGACGAAATAGATCCATCATATATATATATATATATATAAGGCTCCATTTGGGATACATATTTGGACTAAAATAGTTATATATGACAAAATATGTTATTTTGGTTAAATAGGATAAAATGTCACATCCAACCTATAATTATTTTATTTTTTTTCTTACAAAAGTCAAAAAAATTTAAAAAACTTATGTCAAGCGAGCTTTTTTAACCTCAGGCTAAAATAACCAAAAAGTCTAACCCAAATCCCAAACGAACTCTAAATAGTGTTTTTCTCCTTATTCAGGAGACACATTCTAAAATTTTTTTTCCCCTCTAAAAAAGTCACGTCAGCATGCCATTCCATTTACATATAAAGTTTTACATAAATTCAATTTCAATTATAGTAACCAATTTTATATAGATTCTATTTGAAACATATTTATTTTTCATATATTTTTTATCGTGTATTTAGTTTTGTCGTCAACAAATTTATTTTATATAATTGATATTTTAATTTAATTATTATCATATTTGAAAAAAAAAATTATCTCGATATACAATAAATAAATAAAATAAACAAGTTTAATTTTAATTTAAAATTAAAATTAAAATATGATTTTAATTATTTTGATATCTACTATCATTACTATCTATATCTATATTCTATATCTATAATTTTAAATTTTAAAATTACATATATGGAAAGTCAAAAAATAAATTTTATCCATAGCTTTTATCAAAATCTAAGTCATATCTAATTTGAAATTAAAAAACTTTTAAAATAATATTTCAAATGTAATTTTATCCTTATATAATTTGAAATTTTGAACGGGTTTATATTTTTTTTAAAAATAAAATATACATATGGCGTGAAACACGTGTGAAATTATTTTTTATTATAAATTTAAAAAATTAATTTTTTTTTGGGTCTATTCTATTGATGTCTTAATATTAATTTATATTTAATTTTTTATTTAACATGAAATTTTTTATTACAAAATATTTATATTTAATTTAAATTTCATATATCTATATACAATATGTATGAATAATTCAAAAAGAATATTAAAGAAAAAAAATTAATACTCCACATAATTAATTTATGTATTTTTTCTTAATCCAATCACAACATATTTGTATTTGATCTTTTAAATAAATTTTGTGTAGTTCTATTTCTACATATTTTTATTTTCTAAATAAATATAAAAATTAAATAATTAGAATCACTTTTAATTTTATATTACCAATTCTCTTTCTAATTTAACTATTATTTTTAATATCAAATTGAGTGTTTATTTTATTATCTTATAATTTAATATATATCATATAAAATCATTATATAATAATTACACTTTTATAGCACAATAAAACTAAAATTATAAAAATAAATAAATAATGTAACAAAATTTATTATATATAAGTATTCAAGTAACACTTTTATAGAACGATAAGGCTAAGATAATTAAAATAAATAATTAAAATGAAAATGAAAATTTTATTTTAAATTAAAATTAATATTATTCTTTTATAACACATATCATGGTATAAAATATCATTACATTAATTAAAGTTAATTCCATTTTGATTTTATGTCAAACATCATATTTCTAGAAGTGATTTACATACACGTGTAGTGTTCAATTCGATATTAATTGATTAAATTAATAAAACTCAATACTTTTTTTATTGAGTTTTTAGAAAATAAATTGACAAATGTCAAATGATAAATAGTGTGAAGTATTATTAAAGAATAATAATTTATTGAAAATGATTGTGTATATTTAAGGCATCCATTGATGTTTCTTGAATAATTTTTAAATAAAAATTTTAAATTTATTGTATTACTGATAATGCACATTTATGAGTTCTGCAAAAAAAGATATACAAAAATAATTTGGCTAGAAAAAAAATTTGTGGTTATTACGATTTGTCACATAATTAATCAGAATCGCTTTGAGAATTGGAATTATTAAGATTATAAAGATTTTGTATCTGATTCCTTTTGAAGACACTATTTATGATTTGAATTTATAATTTTTTATACATCAATGTAAATAACTTTTACAATCTTACTGATATAAGTATAAATTCTACCTTTTAGTCAACTCACGTTAAATACTTTTTCATGTAATAAAATACTTAAATATTGTCATATAAAAATATTATAATATATCATAATCAATGAATCATAATTAAATACCTGACGTACCACTTTAGACATAACAAAAAAAATCAGAAATTAACAAAGACCTTCTCCATTAATAACCAAAATTACATCATGAGTTATGACTAAGTCATAATTTGTATATTATAAAATTTTTAGTTATTTTATTTTTCAAAAAAAAAAAAAATATATATATATATATATATATTGATACAAGTGAAATTCACAATTGTTGGTAAATTTGATTAATACAAATAAGGATGTCATTTCAAGTTGAGAATACACAATTTTTTTCCTTTTTGTTATATTTAATTTTGAAAAAATTATTTTTATGAGCCTATTTTACATAAAATCACACACAATAACAAAAATTTTCATCAGCCATTAGCAAATATGTTTGTATTTGACCTTCAACTGTTAAAATTTTCTACACAAAGGATTAACACTCAAAATTATTTTTTCATTTTAAAAATAAATTCTCGTAAATCGCAAGAGTCACTCAGGCATTGTTTGGCATCCAACCATTTTAACTTAAAAATTAAAAAGACAATAAAAAAACCTACCATTTCTACAATTGGAAATTATGTGTCTAATAAAAGTCTATCAACCTATCATTTTAGCCTAAAAGCCTAATAATACCGACGAGGATTTTTTCAAAATAAAAAAAATGGTTTAAGTCCTACAATATATCTTTGAGTTCGTTTGGGAAGTGGCTCATTGGGTTTTTTTTGGCTCAAAGAGTCACAAAAGACAAAATAGCAATTTTGAGTCACAAAAGACAAAAAATCACATCCAACCCATAATCATTACACTCTTCTCTTACAAAAAAAATCAAAAAAGCTAAAAAATTAAAAAATCCTTCCCAAACCAAGCTTTTAAGCCCAGACTCATATAGTCAAAAGAGCCAAAAAACCAACCCACTTTCCAATAGAAGGCTTTATGTTTTTCCAATAACCCATTGACTTTCACAACCAAATGGCAAGCTGTCGCGTCAGCACATCATTCATCTACAGGTTAGTACAAATACAAGGTCAAAATTGTTAATTTACCTATTTTTTATTTTATTTTATTTTTTTTTTCATAAAAAAATTTAAAAAATTATTTTCAAATATATTAATTTTTTTAATCTTATATTTTAATTAAAAATTTATTAAAATAACATATTCTCCGAACTAGGCCTTACTAATTATACAGTAAAACACCATAGCAATGTAATGTAGTTACTTTTTAGGGCCAGACACATAAATTATTGATCACACAACTAATTGTATGTAAATGAATAAGATTTTTAAAAAGCAGTTAGAAATTATAAATTTTATAAAAAATTTCAAGTTGATTATGTGTTTAATTTTTATATTTGTAGCATAATTATGTGTAAAATGATATATAATTTTATTAATATATTTTAGAGGTCACAATTGGCCAAAAATGATAAAAATAAGTGCCTAAAGCCCTACTATTCAGTGCTACTATGGTGCTGTTTGGTGTAACTGTTAAAACAGATTATAGATTACGGCACCGCTAGAGAGCTCGAAGAATACTGGCTCGAATACTGGCTCGAATCCAAAACGACGTCGTTTTGGTCAAAACGACGTCGTTTTGACCCTCTTTTTTTTTTTTTCCTTCTCTTTTTCTCGTTGACCCTCCTTCACTATATTTTTTTTTTTTTGGACAGACGAAGAAGAAGACGCGCAGAAGAAGAAGAAGAGGGAGGAGGAGGCCTAATCATCGGGAGGAGGAGGAAAAGGAGGAGGAGGCGGAGGTGCTTTGCGATGAGGGCGATCGGAGGCGGGCTCGAAACATCGACGAGCCGCTGACGAGGACATGAGCTTCGCCCGGCTGGCGGGCAGTGAGCGGCGACGGCATCATGGGCGGCGACGATCGCTGGGCATCGGCGTCTTCTCTCTCTCTCTTCCTGTCTGCCTCTCTCTCTCTTTCTCCTCTCTCCCTCTCTTTTCTCCTTCTCTCTCTCTTTTTCTTCTTTTCGAGCCAGTATTCGAGCCTCAGAGACTCGAGCTCTAAGGCATTTTCCTATAGATTATACCTTAACAGATTATAGATTATAATTTTAATCAGAAACTGTTAATCTGTTTGGTATAGCTGTTGGATTATAGATTTAAGTTGTTGAGTAGTGTTTGTTAAATAAGCTGTAAAATAGTTTTTTCAATTAATTTTTATTTTTTACTATTCACTATTTGTCTACATTTCTCATAAATAATAATAATAATATTTTATAGTCCATTTGGGTCTTTTTCTATTTTTAAAAAAAATAAAAAATAAAAAAATTTAAGAGTATAACCGTGAATTAACATGTCCACAGTAAAAGCTGATAATCAGAAACAAAGGGTGAGCAGCTTCTCAGAATCAGTTTTTTTGATTTAAAATAAGTTTAACCAAACAGTCCAAAATAATTTTTTAAAAACCAGAAGTCAGAAGTTGACTCAAAAAAGCCCCACCAAACACCCCTATGTGTTGTAGCTCGAGTTCTTGTCAATATACTCTACAATGGTGTGCCTAAATCACCATGAGAGGGCCTTGAAGTAATTTTCAATTGATTAATCTACTAAGTTAATTTAATTGGCTACTCTTGTATATTCATATTTGGTAAGTCAAGGGTTAATATTGATTATTTCTCTTCATTGCGGAGATTTTAATTATTAAAACACCCTTTTGTAATAATAAATTACTTTATTTCTAATTGCTATCCAAGCACCCTATGTTGTATCATTGAAATGCCATAATGTTCTAATATTGTGGTGTCTCCGTGAAATTCTATTTATACCAATAATAATAATAATAATAATAATTATAAAAATAATATGATAGTTTTACTTTTGTAAATAAATTTATTTTTTTGAATTTTTTGTTTTAAAATAAAAGAGTAATTACAACCCAGTGAAATTTTAAAAAAATAATTACCTATTAATGAAAAAATTTATAATTATAATTATTAATATTTATAAATTTTATCACTTATTTATAATTATTTTTATAAAATATCATTGATTTGATATTTCTTTTAAAATAAAAGATGCACGTTAATCATATTATTATATACAGAAATTTTATATAATTTTTTTTATACATTATTTTATTACTGCTATGTGAAACGATAGCCAAGGCACCAAAGAAGAACATGATTTCAAAGGAGAAAAATGCTTGAGGTATCGAGATTTTGAGGCTCGAATACTTCAAATTCTTCTTATTTTTATTTTTTTTAAGGGTGATTATGTGTAGGAATATGTTAAAAAATTAGACATTCCGTACCAACTCAGCCCGTGTGATTTGATAAGGTAAGTGAGTGAGTTAAGTTGAATTAGTTGGGCTGCTTATTAAAATTTGTTAATATTATATAGTTTTGTACGAGTTTATATTATATTTTTATTTCAAATCAGGAAGATTCAGAAGAAATTGAAATTAAAGTCATTTCAATTTCCTTCGAGTTTTTTTGATTTAAAATAAAAGTATAATAGAGACTCGTACAAAACTATATAGAATTAACAAATTTTAACAAACAGTTTAATTTATCAGTCAATTTTATCACCAAATTAATCTAATCCAACTCACTCATCTTATTAAACTATACCGACTAAGTTGATACAAGATGTCTAATTTTTTAACATATCTCTACATATAACTATCCTTCTTAAAAAAAACATGATTCAAAAAATTCGAGCCTCAAAATGCCTCAAAATTTCGAGCCTTCTAGCACCACTATTCAAAGTATATTTATGTGGCGTGGATGTATTTTTGTTATCAACAATGTTAGGTAACTCAAAATTTTATGATTTAAATGGTTTAAATCACTCAAAACGACGTCGTTTTGAGTGTAAAACGATATCATTTTGACAAATTTAAATCATTTGAGCCACAAAATTTTAGGGTACCAAATATTTTCCTTTTGCTATATAATGGCATCTTTTGTAGTAAAGGTGGATAGTTGAGGGCATATTATCAGGGACATAAAAAGAGATGCTTGGAATATGCCAAAATATGCCAGTTCCTTATTCGCTTATTTTTCACTCTGAACCAAAAATATTATTAGTATATACTCTTTCTATCCCAAAAAAAATGGTTCATTTTAGGGAATTTAACTTTTTTATAATATAATTATTAATTTTAAAATTATATTTTAATAGTATATTTTTTTTAAAAATATCAATTGTCATAATTGTACTTTTGTGTTATAGATGAATTTAAAAGAAAGATAAAATAATAAATTCATATTATTTTATTTCTTAATTTTTAAAAAAAGACTAAT
Source organism: Camellia lanceoleosa (assembly GCA_025200525.1). Taxonomy (NCBI): domain Eukaryota; kingdom Viridiplantae; phylum Streptophyta; class Magnoliopsida; order Ericales; family Theaceae; genus Camellia; species Camellia lanceoleosa. The sequence goes on along the minus strand of CM045765.1, from coordinate 3,675,438 downwards.
ATTTTAAGACAATAAAAATAAAATAAAAGGACTAATATTTTGAGATGGAAGAAGATTTAGAAGTTATTCTAATTATTTTTTTTTAAACTTTTATGAAAAATCATAAAATAGTGATAGGAGAAATTACTCGTAAGTCCCATATTGAAAAATGTTACTCCATCTAGTCTTGAGTGTTTTTTTATAAACTATTTAGTTCTTTGTTTACATCATAACATCATCATCAAAATAACATCAAACATCACAAAATCATCATTAAACAACATCAAACATCATCATTAAAACAACACCAAACATCAAAACATTATTCAACATCAGTAACATCAGCAACATTGTCTGGTTGGGGTTTAGATAGAGAGAGAAGGCGTCCTTCCGCGATGGGATTTCGATATACCAGGAAACACAAAACCACACAAACAAAAAAGTAATCAAAAAAGCCTTTCATATTCCTGAGAAAGATCAGAGAACAAGTATGAAGACCAAGTATACCATACACACAACCTATGTATATATATATGCGTATTATGTACAGCAAAGCTAGAGGTTGTGCAGTGTTTTGAAGTTTCTCTCACCTACCAATCAGGATCTTAATTGAATTGGTTTCATGGATTGTATCAACTTGGAAGAAACCCGTACTCACATTGATACATGTTTTGATTTTGATAATCGGTTACATTGTTGTGCCTCTGATTTCGATCAAATTGACTGGCTTAATCGGTTCCTATATATGCCACTGGGTGTTAGGGTTAGTTGTTGCATCGATTTACCTGTATTTAGCCTCTGTTTCGATTCTAGGGTTTGTGATTTCGATTGTGGAAGACGGTTGTTTCAGATCAGAAGCGATTGGAAAAGCGAGAAGGATCATCCGAGGGAGAGATGAGAGCCGCCATTGTTGGTGATCACTGTGTTATACGATTAGTCCCTAATGTTGAAGAATAATGTTTATATAATTTGATCTATGTTGAATAGAATAATGTTCGGTGTTGGTGATGTGTTCTGGGTATTTCTGAATTTGAGTTCTGGGTATTTTGATGTTTGATGTTATTTTAATCGTTACTTTGATGTTTAATTGTTATTTAAAAAATTATTTAATCGTTATTTTGATGTTTTAATGATGATGTTGTAATGTTTGATGTTGTTTTGATGGTGATGTTTTGATGTTGTTTCGATGATATTACTTATAAATCTGATGTTTGATAAATAATGTTTGATGTTTGATAAATAAAAAGGCCTATAGTAAGTTTTTTGAGAAATAGGACCTATTACTCCAATAAAAAACCTTAAGGACTAAATGGGTTAACATTATTAAATTTGGAATTTATTAATCCTTTTCCCATAGTGATATAATAAATATTTTAATATTTTAATTATTTTAGCCGCTCCCAAATAATGTCTAAACTTTGCAAATTTAACATAATTACAATCACAATATTAATCTAATGATTATGTAATCTTAAAATGATGTGAAGTTACGTGTTCAATTGACTGTAGTTGCATTACATGATTCACGAATAATGCTTATATATTAATTACTGTATTAATTTGTATATTAATTGATGATTTAGCATAATTTAATTTTTTTTTTTAATATTTATAATCTATTTAATGAGTGGAGTCAATAATAATATCACAATTAATATTAATATATTAATTAATCCATATAACACCAATACAAGGTCCACTGATATCTAAATCTCCCCATGCTGTGGGGTACTTTTCCCTAATAGGAAGGCTCTGTGTATTTTCCGAGCCAAATTATTATCCTCCCACACATGTAAAGCAATCACTTCAATTAGGATTATAAATGGATTGTGTAGCAAAGTCAAAATGTTATTTAGAAAATTAAAAAAGTTATTACTATTTATAAATTAAAAATATAAAAAAATTAATTTACACACACAAAAAAAAGTACAATTTAACTTTACACGTGATGGTATGAAAGTGATGGAAAAAATTATATACATACACCGTGATGTACAAATTACAAATTAAATATTTATATGGTACTTAGGTTGGAGGTTACTGTTAGGCTCGTGAGAGTCCGTCACTAATTTCATTCCTATAATCCGAATTATGCAATGTGTAAAACTCGTCGAGTACTATATGCTTGTAAAAAATTACGTTGATTGGATATGGATAGTTATGTGTTCAAATCAGATTTTTGTTAGCCGTTTATTTTTAGCTATCCATTTTTTTCATACAAAATTGTTTTAATCACATAGCTATCGATATCCGAACAACGTAATTTTTTACAAGCATATAATACTCGACGAGATATACACATTAATTGGTTTGAATTATCAAAATGAGACCCGTGGTGGGCCCCCACGGGCCCAACAGTACCCGTGAAACCTCATGCAATATATATATATATATATATGTTCTGAAGTTATCAACATTTGTAGGACAATCCGTACTATCCTTCAATCAACACTATCACTGGGTCTAGAACATAGGGGTAATAATGTAATTTTGTTATTTTATAAAATATTTTAATATATATTTTTTTTGTAAAAAGACAAAAAATTATCCCAAACACACATCTTTTTTCTGTCTACTTTTCTCACAAAAAAATCAAAAAGTACATATACTTAAAACACTCCAAATAACCCCTAAATCTCCCCATGCCCCATGCTGTGGGATACTTTTCCCTAAGGGCATTGTTTCATCTCCTTAAAAACTGTGCCTCTAATGTCCTTAATTTCCATATCAAGTAAAAAAAAAAAAAAAAAAAGAAAAAAATTGCCCAAAATAGAAATTAGGGACATTAAGGACACAACTTTTAAGAGCACAAAACATTTCCCTTTCCCTAATAGGAAGGTTCTTTGTATTTTCCGAGCCAAATTATTATCTTCCCACACATGTAAAACAATCACTTCAATTAGGACTATAAATGGATTGTGTGGCTGTTGGCTTTTTGGCTTTTCAAAGGGTAAATTTGTAAATGCGAGCGTGCCAGCAAGGATCAATCAGTCCTTACAGAAATTATAATTGCCAATCAATTATCAGGCGACTATGTTTTAGTTCTTTCAAATTTCAATGAAGAGGACTTTTACTGGTGGCTTGACTTTTAGGAGAAATTAAGAGAAATGACAAGTAATATTGAGAGCAATTGAAGTATTTCATTAACATAAACACTTACAATTGTCCAAACTCAGCCTTGAGGAAGTTTACAAAGAACGCCATTTGAATCTACTTGAAAACTACTCCTATGAATTGAAGTATGCAGTATTTAAAGAACAAGTATTTAAAGTACAGAAAGGTAAACCGAAAGGAAAAATACTAAGTAAAACCGGTTTATATGATCCGAGTCCGGGGGTCTTTTTCGGGAACTTCCGCTATTTATACTTGTTAGGGATGACCTTCGAATCGCACTTCAACCGCCGAATCGCTTCCTCCATGATCGCCGATCATGTTACCTTAGAAATAGTCCCACTATGCCATCACTTGCGCTTGACTTCTCCGCTTCTCAATTTGAATAAAGATAACCGCTGAAGCCACGCCACCTTGTATCTCATTCCCGATCTAGTGCTACTCGGACCATTTGAGAACCAATACTTATTGCCACGCAGTACGATTGAGATTTAAGATTAAAATCATCTTCCAATAATACCTCATCCCGCCACGTGTCGAATTGTAATTGGCTTTACAAAATATGTAGCCAATATTATTCTCGCACTAATATACCCAATACTTGGAAATATTAGTGAATCAAAAACTTTTCCTCGCTTTGGAACGCATGTAACCTATGTTCAGTGAACACAACCGGCCACCTATTTTGGTGATCATTTGCATTAACCCTTAACTTTGTTGGACGCTCCAATTCCTTCAAAGATTCGAACGGATCATGACTCAATCACCTTCTCACTCTAACGATCGAGCATACGAAGAGCCATTGAGTAATGCTATTTCTAAAGAATCTCCACACATTTATTAGCTACCTTTACCCGCCTTTCTATATCCAGTCATGGAAGCTTTCGCAGATTATCAACCTTTGGACTATTTAACACATTGCCCTCAATCCTTCGGTCATTTAACTTGTTGATACAGAAGTTCTTCCTCTAAATTCTCCTCACACTTTGAACAAACAACTTTCAAGCCTTTGCTTCAACAAATTGCAAACATGGAATTAGGAAATTCTTCTTCACAACCTTCTCGCTGGGATGAAGCTTCATCTTCCGGGGTGACGAATCGTCCGCCTCCTCGAGTCCCGGATTTGAAGGAACGGATCAATCATCATTTTATTGAATTTATCGACCCTTTTGATTTTCCTTCCGACGCCAAGCTCGGTGGTTTATCCTTACGTGCCCATCGACTTTCGACGCAGCTTTAGAAGAGAATTTGCTTGTAGCTTGGTATACATCCTCCATGCCCACAGAGCAATGCACGCCTTGTTTGGAAGAAACACAAGGATATACCCTTCATTCTTAGCCAAAAAGCACAGATTTGTTCTTCCGACCGCTTAACTATATTAATGCCTTTGTTCCTCCCATTCCCGTGTCGTCTCCTCAATCGGCGACCACTTTTTCTTCCCCCGCCTTCCTAAAATGGAAGCATCCACACCTTCTTCACCCTTCAAATAGAAGCATCCACCTCTTCCTTTCCTTTTAAAGCGTAACCATCTACCTTTCTCCTCCCACTCTTTCTTGGATAGAGAAGTTAAAGTTTGCTCTCCCAATGGACAAAACCTTCCCCTTACAAACCTCCATCATCTCCAACTTCATCTCGAGCGGAAAGAAGCTCAACTTCGCTATGCCTTTTCTCACCTACCCTTTAATGTTCTTGAGGATGTCATTCCTCTTAAGAACTTCCAATGGGCCTGTGATATTCTGACCAGGGGCCATATCCTTAATCCTATCGCCCAAGCAGAACTTCACCTGGTCCTGGATCAACTTCCAAGATTCTCCATTGGCATCGAAATTCCAAAGTCACCACTCAGTCTTTGGATCAACTTTCATCTCTTCGAATTCATGCTCAATACGAAGCAGAAAACTTCATTGAAGACTTTGAAGACTTCAAGAATAAGGATTCTGCGTGTTGGAATGATTTAGTTATAGATGAGTTGGAACAAAAATCGAGGGAGGAGGCTTTTGAAGCAAAGGCTGAAGAGTTGTATTATGAAGTGAGAGCACATCAACTCATGCAGCCAACTTTGGAAGAGATGGAAGACATAATAAAGAAAGAACAAATATTCATTGATCATTGTTGGACGAAATTTCATGATCTTGTAATTTATTCTATTCCTTATTTCTACGAACTTGAATTTGTACCAAAATAAGATTATTTAATGTAATTGTCTTGGCTCTAATGAAAAGCAAAGTCTTCTGTACTTGACATTGTTTGACTCGCTTTTCTCACTTTAAAAGCCAACTTACAACCTTAAATTAAATAATCTCATCCTTCGAATTCGGACTTACTTGTCTTTAATGAAACACTAAAAGAAACCAATATGTCTTTTTCCAACTTATGGAGTAAAAATTGACAATTTTGGTCAATATCATCTAAAAATAGTGTTTCGAAATTAACAACTTTACTTTTCAAAACTAATTATAACCAATGCATGGTCATAGCTATTATAGTCAATCAATTTTAAATTGACCACTTCTTGTTTTAAAAAGTAGTCGATGTCATTCCCTAATTCAATGGACAATCTCCCTTGTAAAACCAATGTTTGGTTTCTAAGCTTTGCTTTTAAAGATCATTACTTTCAATAATGTTCATCAAATAGGTCTTTAAACCTTTTGAAGTAGACCAATACTCAAGCATCTTAGCTTCTAATCATGTAGCATACTGCCAGATTCTATATTTCGCCGTCTTTATTTGATTTCAGAGAGCCAAAATTGGCTTCAAGCCAAATATCTCTTCGGCTAACGCTAACATTCTAATGTGTTCTTCCTCCAAAACTATCAATATTGGAAGAAACTCCTCATATTCGTACTTTTCGCATAAGGATTCACGCAATATATTTTTCAAACACAAAACCCTTTTAAAACCCCTTTGCTTTGTACTCAAATCACTTACTCTTTTGAGACACACAAACCCTACCAATCTCTGGTTAAACCCTCTTCCTTATTACTCGCCATCAATGGATCCTTCCTCACTAAAAGTGCTTTCGGCGATCGTGTCACCCTACCATGGCTTTGAAGCGATGTATTGACGAAGAAATCACCAAACTTTCATCCGGTGAGCCAAGCCACATAGATGGCCGTTTTTTCAGACTCGTCATAGCAACAAACAGGAATACGTCCTTGGCCCTATTTTTAGGGAAGCTCCTGCTCAACTTGCGGCCCTATATCCTCGCTTGGAGGACCATTTCCTTCTTTACGAAGAAGGGCTTGATTGGGGCAACTGGAGAGTGAATCGTTCTCACCGCTGCTGGCCGACAATAAGGACCGAATGGGAAGAATGGTATGACAGAGTTGTTCTGCGAGAGAAGATGACCTACAGGAACTCTGTATTCTCGATGCCCTTCGTCTTTCCAGGTTCATTATTCCTGAAGACCCTTTCTTGATACCTGCCGCCTTTATGTTTCTCGGAATATGTCTTTTAATTTCTTCCAATTTCGTGTGCATGATGGCCCCCACCGTTCTTGATATTTGCCATCTCTTAGGGCTTTCCATGGTTCTCCATTTACTCCCAACTACCTGCACCTTCCCATTAAATTTTCTTCCTTCCTTAAACTCCTCTTATAGTGACTTTGTAAAGTCCGAGAATAAAAGGAAGGTCCTGAGGGACAGAGAGCTTTTCTTTTATTTTGTATTGGTTATGCAAATTCTCTTTGCACCTCATCTCAGAGGATTATGCCCGAGTTTGTTCCACGTGCGAAGGCGCTTGTCTTGAAAAATCAAATAGCTCTTGCTCCTTATCTTTTAGGTCATGTCTACAGAGTCTGTTCACAATTTTGTGAGAAACCTCTTGATGCTAACCAAGGAGGTCCCTTCTGGGTACTTCAACTTTGGCTCGCTTATTTCACCGACTTACACCCCAAATGTCCAAATTTCTTGTTCAGATCCTATTACTTATGGGGAAAAGTATGCTAGGATTGCCCTTTATCCCGCTTCCTTTGCTTACTATTTCACTTTCTTTTATCAACTCCCCATTTCTCCATCCTCTTTTCTTCTATCCTTTTGAAGCCAATAAAGGACCAACTTGGCTGCAGTTTTCCGGTCGATAAAGAATGCTCCACTTCTCCTCACAAAGACATGTGGGCTTCTATATTACTACCAAGGAATTGTTCATTGGTAGTCTACACCTCGAGCCTACAAATGCATATCTCAAGTGTCGCCTTCTCAATTTGCTGCACAATTTGGACTCACTCAAGGAATACCAGTTCCTCTTTGCGCTCTCGAATGTCCATCTTATCGCCAGAGACTTGAGAATATCCAAATCCAGACTAGAGACTAATTCTCAAGCTACCGAAAGAGTCGAATGAGTTCCAATTTGTCCCTTTCTTCCATATGGCTCATCTTGAAAAGATTCCAGAATCGTGGACAAATAATATGGAAGTACGCCTATCTCGCACATCCCCATGACTTCATCGGTAGGATTGGGAGTACCTTCAAGGCTAAGTCAAGAACATCTAAGGACATTCCCTCTTCATGAGATCTGCCGCACCTTCATCCCTTCCACTAGAGTTACTAGAGTCGCTTCAAGAAGGGTAAATGTTTTGTACTTCTCCTTTCCTTCTTTTGAATTTTTAGTTCCTTCCTTTACACGCTTTGTTCCTCGACAGACCCCCACACGAGGAATCTCCCAAAAGAATTGAAACTTTAGCTGTTCTCAAAAGAAACAACAACAACAAAACAAAAAGGAAACTAATCCTCCTCCCGAGGAATCAATCCTTGAGAGAAGAAGAGGTTGAGCAAGAACCAGAAGTGTCTTTACAGAGAGCAAAGAAACAAAAAGTAATTGCCTCCCTTCCTGATGCTTCCCTTTCTGATACAATTAAGCATCCTTCTTTCGAGACACCCACTGTAGTAATGGAGAAAGCATTTACCTCGAAAAATCAAACCCGAATTGAGGAGGGGGAGATTGAAAAAGAGCCAGAAATACCACTGCCAAGGAGGAAGAGAAAGAAGATGACTGTTTCTGCTGCTGACTTGGTGGAAGATCCGATTCATGAAACCACTGCCAAGGCAGTAGAACAGGAACATTCCAAAGCAATAATCGTTTTTGAGAGGGCCGAGAAGGGACGGCAACAACAAATTTTAAGAGAAGAAGTCGTCATTGTTGATGCTTGCAAAGGAAACAAATGAGAAAGCCACAAAATCCCGCACATTTTTCCCCCCGCCCCTCTCCTATCAGTGCCAGTGTTTCTGAAACAAGTAATTTCTTTCACACTTCCACTGTTTTTCCTTTTTAAACTGAATTCTAACCATCTTTTATATTCCTTCCTCTTACAAAGAATACCATCGTGATTCATCTTTCCGCTAGACCTCCTCTGCTCTTCATTGAAGTTGACCAGACGCAACGTGGGCAAACCATCCAAACCATGCTCTCACTCTTCAAGCCTATATTTGGCACATTTTCTTTGAGTCCAAACATCCTCAAGATCTCTTTTCCTTGGCTTAGAGCCATTTCTTCCTTTTTTAACTTTTGATTTTCCTCACCCACTTCTTCTTCGAGCCTTGCCCTTCTTCCTTCCTTCACGGAGATTTCAAATTGCCTCCATCTCTCGATGGCAATTAACTCTTCTATAGAGAGTTGGTGCCGTAGTTCCTCAATTCATGGTTCACCACCTATGCCTATCTCCAAATTCTCTTCGCTTGATTCATTGGTGGCTAAGACTATAGAAGCCGCCAAAGACACTCCATCCATTTCTCCCATCCCCATGCAGCCTCTGTGTCTTTCACCACAAGATTTTCTATGCCCTTCATGTCTAGGGATGAAGTAGACATCTTCAAGGAAGACCGCTAGTCTTTTCGACATATCTTCTACTTCTCCAACCTTTAGTGTCAAGTCGAGCCATTAGTCTTGGCCAACTCCTTATTGGAGATTTTTGAGAAATCTTCCTCCAAAGAACCAACCTTCAGGTTTCAATAGACATAGACACATGTCTAGAATCGCTAAATTCTTTTCGAGGATTCCCTTTGAAGCTCTACAAAGGCCTACTATCGAAATGGGTTCCTTCAAGGTTGTAATATTGTCGAGCAATCTAGCTTGAATGTCTCAAGTCATCTATCTCAAGCAAAGCACCACCATCGATTTTTACCTCAACATTTGTCAAGTCGCTAAGGTTGGATGAGAAACCGACCAGGATCGAGTTTTGTTTCTCAAGTGCATACCAAGGTATCGTAACTCAAGGAACAACATTCCTCCGATTCCAAGTTTCGACTCCAACCGTTAGAGAAGAAGGCCCAATTGGAGGAGGAATTAGTCGCAATAAACCGAGCCTTTGGGTCGAATCGACACCAAATTGCAGACATTAACCAAGAGTTGGTGATCGTAAAAGGACATGGCTACAGCTATAGAACTATTCCCATCAATTAGCAATAGGAAATCCGTTGTACAAAAACAATTAAGACATTGTAATGACTTCTGGGCCAATCTATGGCATAATGTATTCAATTCTTTATGAAAGAACAAGTTTTGTCTATCCTTTGAGTAATCTCATGTTTTTGTATTCAATGTTTATTCCATTCCTTGTATTTCCCAAATGGTTGGAAAATAAGGCTTCAAATATCTGCCATTAATCTTTTTGGGATGTACATAACCATTCAAATTTCTTAAATGGTATGCCCCAAAAGGCAAAACTCTATGGACTTGATATGGTCCTTCCCAATTAGGTGACCATTTGCCAAACTTATGGCTTTTAATCCCTATGGGGAGTATTGTTTTCCATACCAAATCACCTTCATCAAAGCCAATATGCTTGACTTTCTTGTTATAATTCTTGGCTGCTTTCTTCTTTTGAAAAAGAATGCTATTTAATGCCAAAATCCTTGCTTCATCTACGCCTTCCAATTCCGTGCACATGCTTTGATGATATTGCTCGATTCTAATTGATCTTGACATCTTACCCTCAAAGATTTAACATTAATTTCCACAGTAACACCGCATCGCGTCTGATACTAAGGCATAAGGAGTGACTCGTGCTCGATCTTGGGGAAGTTCTCAGAAGCCCATAAAACATCCAACAATAGGTTATGCCAATCCCTAGGATTATCTTCCACCATCTTTTGTATTCCTTTTTTCAAGGATTTATTAGATGATTCAAATTGACCATTGGCCTGCATAATAGGGAGTGGAATTAATAAGACTAATCCCAAACCCGCCACAAAGGATTTCACCATTTTCCCATCAAACACAGCCCATTATCAACTGTTATGGTTTGTGGAATGCCAAACCTATGGATCAAGTCTTTAATAAACCCAATGACCTCTGGTCTGTCTATACCTTTTATATGGCTTGGCTTCAACCCATTTAGTGAAGTAATCAAGAGCTACTAGGATGAAACAATGATGTTTCAAGAAGGTGGATGAATTTTACCTATCATGTCCATGGCCCATCCTCCGAATGGCCAAGGCTTCACCATCGCATGTAGGTCGCTTATGGGCACATGTCTTATTGTGCCATGTTTTTGGCATGCTCGCACCCTTTTGCATATTCTATGCAATCTTTTAGAATAGTTGGCCAATAATAGGAATGCCTTCAAGCAACCACCTCATCTTTACACCAGTCGATGAGCACCACAAATGCCTTCGTGAACCTCACCATAGTCATAATGCTTCTTTTGGACCCAAACACTCCAATAATAAGCCATCTCCTCCCCTTTTGTATAAAGCATTATCATATACTATATATTGCATAGACTGCAATTTGATTTTCCTGCTGGCTTTTGAAGATGGACTACCAACATCGCATAATTGATGCCTCCAATCTCGTTCTTGTGAGTCATTATGATTGACTTCCAAGATCACATTCCTTTTATTCAAAGGTTGAATTAGTCTCTGATATGTTGCGTGGCTTATATCCCTTTGGGTACTATCCCTTCTCTAGAAGTACGAAACCTTCTGTGCCACACCATTAGCTCTACTGTTCAAGTATCTTGGGTCATAAGATAAATTTGCTATTTGAAACCGAGAAAGGTATGTAATGCAACAACATAATGTGGTAGGAACCTTATACTTTGACTCTTGAAACTGCTTTTTACTTGGTTAACAACCAATTGACAGTCTCCAAATATGTCAACTGCATGTTCTTGTAACCCAATAAGGATTTCTAGTCCTACTATTAAGGCTTCATATTCAAATTTCGATTATTGGAACAAATTTAGCTTCATCCACTCAAACCATGTGTGGTTTCTATTCCTTGTGGAGACTTAATCACAATACCAATTCCAATTAATCCATTGGCTTTCGATCCATCGAACCACATTTGCCATGGTGCAACACTAGTCATACCAAGTTCCATTACCTCTTGGTTCTCTGGTTGAGATGGATGATCTGCTAGAAAATTGGCTAATACTTGCCCTTTTATCGCCTCTTGAGGGACATATTCTAAATGAAATTCGATAAGGCTAATATCCATTTGCCAATTCTTCCCTCAACATAGGTCTAGATAACATGTATTTAACCAAATCAGGGTTGCAATTACCAAGACATTGTAGGTAAAAGATAATATCTTAATTTCATTGCAAAGAAAATACAAAGCAAGACACACTTTTTCAACACCGAGTATTTACATTCACAAGAATTTAAAACCTACTAAGGTAATAAATGTTTTGTTCCTTGCCTTCTTCATTGTCTTGGGCCAAGAAAGCTCCCAATGAATCTTCTCACGCTATATATAACTTCAAGGGCTTATTTCGCTTTTGGTGGCATCAAGATCGGAGGATTGGCCAAGTAGGCTTTGATACCTTCGAAAAGCGCTTTGATGCTCATTGTCCACACAAATTCTTCTTCATCTTTCAAATTTTAACAAGGAAGAGAATACTTTAGTTTTCCCTGCAGTGTTGGAAATAAACCTTCGAAGAAAATTAACCTGCCCAAGGAACCTTTGTAATTCTTTCTTACTTGATGGAGGCCTAGCTTCAATGATGGCTTTGGCTTTATTCTGATCAATCTGTATTCCTTTCTTGTGCACCACATAACCCAAGAAATTTCCAGATGACACACCAAAAGCACATTTAAGAGGGTTGAGTTTCAACTTGAACTTCCTCATTCTTTCAAAAGCTGCTTCTAAATGAAGCAAGTGTTTCTCCATGGACTGGGATTTTACCACGATGTCATCAATATAACATTCTAGATACCCTCCAATAAGGTCATGAAAGATGGTGTTCATAGCCCTCGACACGTAGCTCCAAAGATTCTTCGCACCAAATGGCATCTTAACCCATTCAAGGTGCCAATATTCCTGTGACATCTGAATGTCGTCTTGTGGATGTCTTCCTCTCGCAATACATATTTGATTATAACCAGAGTGGCCATCCATCATTGACAAAACTTGATGCCCTGCTGAACTGTCCACCAACAGATCCACTATAGGCATAGGGTATTCATCTTTAGGAGTTGCTAGATTTAAGTTCCTGAAATCGATGCATACCCTCATTTTGCCATTCTTCTTAACTACGGGCACAATATTAGATAGCCATTCAACATATCCGCCGCCCTAATAAAGTCTCGCCTTGAGTAGTCTAAGAATTTCTTCCTTGACCTTCTCAATTACATCCGACTCATCCTCCTAGGTTTCGCTTGTATGGCTTGAAATTAGGCTTCAAAGGGAGCCTATGTTCCACCAATGATCTATCCAATCCTCGTAGTTCGCTAAGACCACGCAAAACAATCCTGGTACTTCTTCAAAACAACCAACAACTGGACTCTGTCCAGAGCATTCAAACAGGTACTTATGTAAGTGGGTCACGATAGAACCTTCCCTAAATTCACTTCTTCTAAGGGGTCCTGCTCGAGAATTCATTGAGCTTTCTTTGGTTTCTTCAACCTTCAAACAATCTTTTCACCTTGTTCCGCCTCTAGACTCTATTTCGACATCTCTACCTTCTTCCTCATAGACAAAATCTGTCCATAAGGCGCTTCTTCTTGTATTTCCGGACTCTTGTTTCAATGTCCAATGCACAATATTTCCCAAAGGTCAATCTCCGACTGTTGTTGTTCTTGTTCACGACCAATTGTCATGGCTTCTCTCTTGTTTCGCATCTTCCGACTATTGCTTTTACATCCAATGATGAGAATTTAATCAAAGCCAATGAATTGGCTTCTCGTTCTTCACTTCTTGCCTATAACCAGCATCGTTGTCATCTTTCACTAAGAACTTCTTCATCAAGACTTTCCCGAACTAAGTGCTTCAGATGTGTAACTTCCTCATCACCGCCACTTACCGAGCCATCACTTTTCTCAATATACCGAGTGGAGTTACCCTTCAATATATAGTTTAGCCTCGCAAAATCCGCGACAAAGCTATGAAAGGTTGAGGATCTGATCAATCTCCTCTCGCCTCTCCATTACCCAGAGCCATCATGATCTTCGATGCAAAGAGGAAGGTACACACTTGTTGGTGTGAATCCAGTCCCTTCCAAGTAAGGCATTATACTTAGCATTGCTATCGACACGAAGAATGTCATATACAATCCTCGGTTCCTACACTCAAATTGATAGGCGTAATACCTTGAGCCATCTCGCTTATCTCCAAAGAAGCCAAAGAATAGTTGTACCGGTTGGGATCAACCTTGGATTCTTCTTTCCTAATTTCTTCAAAGAAGATTTCGGCAATAAATTAACCGCCGCCATTGTCTACTAGGACTCGTTTAATCAGATACCATCAAAGAAAGCCTTAATGTACAAAGGCTTGACATGTTGGGTCATGGAATTCGAGGGTATTCAAAAGGATATGAGAGGTTGATGCTCACCTCCTCCTCACTTTCGTGACTCAACTTCCATAGGACTAGCCATTTCAAGCATCTTGAACCATGCTCACTTGTGATTCCTCACTAGAAACAGAATTGATCCATGTCTTGGTCCTCCCGATCCTCACCTGAAATTCATGAGGTAGTATATGTACCATGTTAATCGACATGGGAATGAGCCAAACCGATGGTGGTTGTACCTTCTTCCCTTCTTGACTACCTTGTTCAAGATCTTCAGCAGTCCCTCCATGTCAGATTCTCGTATTTCATTGATGATCGATCCTTTGAAGGGTCCTTCTCAACTAAGTTTTCAATAAACGCTTTGTTCACCATGAAGGCTTCAACATTTCTTCTTCGCCATTTCTTCTTTTGGCTCATGCCAATCTCTTCTTCTATTTCACTATCACTTCCATCGAGCCTTCTCCAATCCTCGCCAAATCGGACTTTTCCTCGCCTTTAGTTCGTAATGAACTTGAGCCAATTGTTCCTCGCTACAAACCACTTTACTTTGCAAATACGGTTTTGGAACACGGTCGACTTAGAAGCTTTCTTTTTCTCGTCTTGACATGTGAAGAACTATCTTTACTCTTTTCAGATTTTGTCGGTACGGGTGTACTCGCTGAATTTTCCTCCTTTGTGATCTCGAAATAACCGAACCATACTTGGCTCCTTTGTCTTTGGGTGCTTCAACAATACCCAGCTTGTTTGGGGCCACCAAAGGAGGTTTGACCATTCTGCGCTGTGATTCCAACATCTCTCCCTGTCAGTAATTCCCTAGGCTTGTTTTGCATTACAAACCAACTGGGACTCTGTGCACCCAAGAGCTTATCGATTCAGACGTTGAATCACCCTTTTTCTACCTTCGCCGTCTTCAAACCGCCGTGGAGGTAAGTGCTTGGTTCTCGTCTCATGTTTCGAGCTCGATTCTCGCCTTTGTTTGAGATGGCCATTTTCTATTCTCAGGTGAAGTTGATCCGGGGCCAATCTCGCTTTAGTCCCATAACCCGAACTCCTCTCTAATCTTCTTTCGTAATGTCTACTCTCCATTTTATAGTAGTTAAGTGGCCTAGACTCATACAAGGGCCCTTTGCCTTTAGCATTCATTCTCGTTAATCGCAGCTCAACCACCACCGTCGTGTTTCATCACTAGCCTGCACGGCCTTTTGTTGTAGCGTTGGTTGTTCTAGGACGCCTCAACATCCTTATAGTATTGCTTCCCATCAATTGGAAGCCCTTCAACCATTTGTAGCTTAGTCTACACCTTGACACATCCTTTGCATTACAATACCGCTTCCAAGGAATCGTTGTCAATATTTCTTCATCAGAATGTTCCTTCTGATGTGAGAGACTCTGACCAACAACTGGTGAACTCCTGGTCTCTTTCTTGGCAGCTGCCTGGTTGACAATATGCAATTGCTCATTAACTTCTTCCAATTCCTGCAAAGATAGCTTCTGAAAATTTGTAACAACCACATTAGCAATAGCTTTCTCCAACTTCTCGAAACGGGTTATCACAATTCCCATGGCTTTCTCGCTTTTGTTTGGGAACTACAGGCTTCCTTTCCGGATTTGCGCTTGGATCCTGTCGAGAAAACCAATGCTGTTTTTAGATGAGTGCGACCAAGAGTTGTGCCATTTACAGTGCACTTTTCGTATCAGTTCATCAAGAGAAGGTAGTTCTACTCCTTTTGGTAACTTAAGGAAATTAGTCATGAGCAAATGATCGAAAATATCATCTCGCTTTTGTTAAATCGAAAGAATACTTTCGTGAAAGTCTTTCTTCTTAAATTGTTGGTCGATAGTTGTATCCTTATGAATTAATGCTTCACAGACATGTTCTTTGCCCACAATCTCCGTGCATCAATCTCGTAATTGGGATCTTTATAGTATGTCTTATATGAAGCATTGTTTCGATCTTGTTCTTCCTCTAGTAATGCTTCATATCGTGACACCTTATAGGTTAATTCGACCAAATCCCTAAATTCAGTTGAATCAAACTTCTTTCAAGCTCGAACTCTAAACCGCTTTTGAGCCAATCGCATAAATTTCGCTCGAAGGATGACTCTACATTTATTTCGAGCCCTTTTAAATCTTGCAATGAATTGAGTAGCCTTTTCTTCGTGCCTTTGACTCAATCTTGCCAAATCTGCCATGGATACTTCTGGCTCTGATTGGAAAAATTGGGCATGAAATGCCTCTTCCATCTGTTGCCAAGTTTGAATGGAGCCAGGTGTAAGGTTGATATACCATACAAACGCTCCCCCAGTCAGAGAGTTTGGAAATAATCTTAATTTTATGTAGTCATGATTAGCAAATTCACCACACTGAGCAAATAATCTAGCAATATGCTCATCGTTGATTGATTTCAGCCCATAGAATAGGGTGAAATCTGGTATTCTAAACCCTCTTGGGTATTCATGTATTCTATCAACCCACTCTGGATATGGTTTTCTGTATACAGGAGTCTGGACCCCCCGAGCCATTGGTCCACATAGCTCCCTAACAATATCAACAATTTGGTCCCTAGGGACCATATTTTGGGCTTGTTGAACCACTACTGGAGGAGCAAACACAGGGTTCGGTGGAACTTGTGCCTGTGGTCCTCTTGGTCCATACAATGGTACATTTGGGACTGGTTGTCCCTGTGGTGCAGGTTGCTGTTGGGGAAATGGATAACCCCTTTGAGCCTGTCCTACTAAAGGACCTGTGAAAGGTGTTGGAATAGGCATTGTGTCCCTTCCATTTGTAGGCAAACCCTCCAACCCCCCGGGTATAAATTCAAATAAAGGATTATTATAACCCCGGGTGCCAGGTATAGCTTCGAACATGGGATTTGCCACCATTCTTATGCCAGTTTCTTGTACTTGGCCAGATCTGCCAACTGGTATGGCTTCACTGTTGAATATTGTGGTATTTTGGCCTACTACAGGCCTCGAAATGGGTTCATACCAAGACTGAGGTGATGGTCTTTCATAGTTTTGAGTACTAGTCTGACCATTAACTCCGTCCATTAACTTGCATAGGTTGTTTTTCTAGCCAATCTTTGTTGATGAACATTTAAGATTTCCTCGTATGTCTTGTATTTGTTGGTTGGTGGTTGTTCATTCGATCCAAAAGGATGTTGCCCACCTTTCCATTGTGTTCATTAGTCGTTGTCCCATAGCATCTACCAAGCCATCCCATGGATTTGTTGGTCGAGAAGATGGAATGGTGGATGGTCCAATTCCTTGGTTTCGGCCCAATATTATGAATATTTGGTTCTTGTCGTATCGGGTCTGCTCGACCAAAGGTTCTCGATGACATAGGAGTTTCCACAGAGTGTGTTACCACATTCTCCTCCTCGATTAGGTATTTCTACCTCTCCTTCTACGCCTTCTTCTAAGCTGCTCATTTTCTCCTTGTCGCCTTCGCTCAGCCATTTTAATTAGTCCCATCGGGCGTGCCAAAAAATATATGTTGGCTTTTTGGCTTTTCAAAGGGTAAATTTGTAAATGCGAGCTGCCAAGGATCAATCACCCTTACAGAAATTATAATTGCCAATCAATTATCAAAGCGACTATGTTTTAGTTCTTTCAAATTTCAATGAAGAGGACTTTTACCGGTGGCTTGACTTTTAGGAGAAATTAAGAGAAATGACAAGTAATATTGAGAGCAATTGAAGTATTTCATTAACATAAACACTTACAATTGTCCAAACTCAAATTTTGAGGAAGTTTACAAAGAACGGTTTACTTGAATCTACTTGAAAACTACTCCTATGAATTGAAGTACAAGGTGTATTTAAAGAACAAGTATTTAAAGTACAGAAAGGTAAACCGGAAAGGAAAAAAATCTGTAAAACCGGGTTTATATGATCCGAGTCCGGGGGTCTTTTCTCGAACTTCGCTATTTATACTTGTTAGGGATGACCTTCGAATCGCACTTCAACCGCCGACCGCTTCCTCCATGATCGCCGATCATGTTACCTTAGAAATAGTCCCACTATGCCATCACTTGCGCTTGACTTCCTCCTGCTTCAATTTGAATAAAGATAACCGCTGAAGCCACGTCACCTTGTATCTCATTCCTGATCTAGTGCTACTCAGACCATTTGAGAACCAATACTTATTGCCACGTGTACGATTGAGATTTAAGATTAAAATCATCTTCCAATAATACCCTCATCCTGCCACGTGTCGAATTGTAATTGGCTTTTACAAAATATGTAGCCAACAGTGGCAAAGTCAAAATGTTTTTTAGAAAAATAAAAAAGTTATTATTATTTACAAATTAAAAATATAAAAAAATTAATTTACACAAAAGAAAAAGAAGTACAATTTAACTTTACACGTGATGGTATTGAAGTGATGGAAAAAATTATATATATACACTGTGATGTACAAATTACAAATTAAATATTTACATGATACTTAAGTTGGAGGGTACTGTTAGGCTCGTGAGATTCCATCACTAATTTCATTTCTATAATCCGAATTATTTAATGTTTAGAACTCGTCGAATACTATATGCTTGTAAAAAATTACGTTGATTGGATATGGATAGTTATGTATTCAAATCAGATTTTTGTTAGCTGTTTATTTTTCACTATTCATTTTTTTCATACAAAACTGTTTTAATCACATAACTATCGATATCCGATCAACGTAATTTTTTACAGGCATATAGTACTCGACGAGATATACACATTAATTGGTTTGAATTATCAAAACAGGATTCGTGGTGGGCCCCACGCGCCCAACAGTACACGTGAAACTTCATGCTATATATATATATGTTCTGAAATCATCAACATTTGTAGGGCAATCGGTACTATCCTTCAATCAGCACTATCATTGAGTCTAGAACATAGGGGTAATAATATAATTTTGTTATTTTATAAAATATTTTAATATATATATTTTTTTTCGTAAAAAGATAAAAAATTATCCCAAATACACATCTTTTTTTTTTGTCTACTTTTCTCACTAAAAAATCAAAAAAGTACACCTACTCAAAACACCCCAAATAACCCCTAAATCTCCCCATGCCCCATGCAGTGGGTTACTTTTCCCCAATAGGAAGGTTCTGTGTATTTTCCAAGCCAAATTATTATCTTCCCACACATATAAAGCAATCACTTCAATTAGGACTATAAATGGATTGTGTAGCAAAGTCAAAATGTTATTTACAAAAATAAAAAAGTTATTACTATTTATAAATTAAAAATATAAAAAAATTATTTTACACCAAAAAAAAAAGTACAACTTAACTTTACACGTGATGGTATTGAAGTGATGGAAAAAATTATATACATACACTGTAATGTACAAATTACAAATTAGATATTTACATGATACTTATGTTGGAGGGTACTGTTAAGCTCGTGGGAGTCCATCACTAATTTCATTTCTATAATCCGAATTATTCAATGTGTAGAACTCGTCGAGTACTATATGCTTGTAAAAAATTACGTTGATTGGATATGGATAGTTATGTGTTCAAATCAGATTTTTGTTAGCCGTTTATTTTTCACTATCCATTTTTTTCGTACAAAATTGTTTTAATCACATAACTATCAAAATCTGATCAACGTGATTTTTTACAGGCATATAGTACTCGACGAGATATACACATTAATCGGTTTGAATTATCAAAACGAGACTCGTGGTGGACCCCCACGGGCCCAACAGTACCCATGAAACCTCATGCTATATATATATATATATATGTTCTGAAGTTATCAACATTTGTAGGGCAATCTGTACTATCCTTCAATCAGCACTATCACTGAGTCTAGAACATAGGGATAATAATGTAATTTTGTTATTTTATAAAATATTTTAATATATATTTTTTTCGTAAAAAGACAAAAAATTATCCCAAATATATATCTTTTTTCTGTCTATTTTTCTCACTAAAAAATCAAAAAGTACACCTACTTAAAACACACCAAATAACCCCTAATACTGTGTCTGGTTGGGGGATTTGGGGAGAGATTTGGAAAGAGAAATGGAAAAGGTAGGTGAAATACAAATAAAACATGCCTATATTTCACTTAGTTTCACGCACTTTTTCCCTTTTCCTTTCTAAATTCCTCTCCAAATCTCCCAACCAAACACAGCATAAATCTCCCCATGCCCCATGTTGTGGGTTACTTTTCCCTAATAGGAAGGTTCTGTCTATTTTCCAAGCCAAATTATTATCTTCCCACACATGTAAAGCAATCACTTCAATTAGGACTATAAATGGATTGTGTAGCAAAGTTAAAATGTTATTTACAAATTAAAAATATAAAAAAATTAGCTTACACAAAAAAAAAAAAAAAAAAAGTACAATTTAACTTTACACGTGATGGTATTGAAGTGATGGAAAAAATTATATACATATACTGTGATGTACAAATTACAAATTAGATATTTACATGATACTTAAGTTGGAGGGTACTGTTAGACTCGTGGGAGTCCATCACTAATTTCATTTCTATAATCCGAATTATTCAATGTGTAGAACTCGTCAAGTACTATATGCTTGTAAAAAATTACGTTTATTAGATATGGATAGTTATGTGTTCAAATCAGATTTTTGTTAGCCGTTTATTTTTCACTATTCATTTTTTCGTACAAAATTGTTTTAATCACATAACTATCGATATCCGATCAACGTGATTTTTTACAGGCATATAGTACTCGACAAGATATGCACATTAATCGGTTTGAATTATAAAAACGAGACCCGTGGTGGGCCCCCACGGGCCCAACAGTACTGGTGAAACCTCATGCTATATATATATATATATATGTTTTGAAGTTATCAACATTTGTAGGGCAATTCGTAATATCCTTCGATCAGCACTATCACTGAGTCTAGAACATAGGGGTAATAATATAATTTTGTTATTTTATAAAATATTTTAATATATATTTTTTTCGTAAAAAGACAAAAAATTATCCCAAACACACATCTTTTTTCTGTCTACTTTTCTCACTAAAAAATTAAAAAATACACCTACTTAAAGCACCCCAAATATCCCCTAAATCTCCCCATGCCCCATGCCCCATGCTGTGGGGTACTTTTCCCTAATAGGAAGGTTCTGTGTATTTTCCAAGCCAAATTATTATCTTCCCACACATGTAAAGCAATCACTTCAATTAGGACTATAAATGGATTGTGTAGCAAGTTTTATAAAAATTTAAAGGGAAATAGCTTTATAGTGATAGTCAATAAAAATAATTAGAAAAAAATAGTAAAGATTTTAAATATTAATAATTAAAATTATAAATTTTTCTACCACTGTGTAATAATTTTTCAAAATTCTCCTTAAATGTTAATTTCTCCAAACTTTAATGCCTTTCAAAATGTGTAGCACGTTAATCTCAAAAATAAAATAAAATAATGGATAAGTCTAAAGGCCTTGCTAAAAAATATTACATAAAAAATTCACGATGGGTAAAACTTCTCTCCCAATATACTGGCTCGATGAACAAGTTATTTGGTTTAGTTTTTAAAAAATATTTTTAATTTTTAATTATATATATTTTTTCTTTAATAAACTTATTTTTTTATATATATTTCAGTAAATACATTTATGTATCTAATCTAATATTTAGTGAACTTTTATTAAAAAAAAATTATAAATATTATATTTATTAAGTATATCTAGATCAAGTACATCTAAAAAATAAAACAAAATAAATTTAATTATGAAAATAAGTTCTAAATACAACAAAAATAAAAATAAAAATAAAAACAAACAAACAAACAAGCACTCCAAATATAAATTCCAACCAAACAAGGTGCCCTCATAAACTCCATCACTCCTAATTTTTTTCAAAGTACTATTCTTAATAATGGAAACGATTTATCTTTTGAGGAGAGTAATAGAAAAGTATAGAGAAAAAAAGAGAGACATTTATCGATTTTGAGAAAGCATATGACAGAGTATCATAGGATAATATCTGGTAGGTGTTAGAGAAGAAATGGGTGACAAAATGATACATTGATGTGATTAGGGACATGTGTAAAGATGTGGTGATCACTATTTGATTATTTACTGGAGAGACAAGTGAATTTCTAATTATTGTAGGATTACACCAAGGATCTACCTTAAATCTTTATCTTTTTACTTTAGTTATGAATAAGTTGACGAGAAATATTCAAGATGATATGCGATGGTGTATGCTTTTTGTAGATGATATCTGTAGACAACCTATTTTTGACCGACCCTAAGACTCAGACGTCATCGATTGAGCGCTCGGTGATAGTGCATGTTGTGCTTGTTTCGAGTTTCCGGAGTTTTGGCTGAAAGCCTTGCCTTCGGGCCTCTGAACTCTTTGTGCTTTGGCTCGGTTTGTAGACCAAGCCTTGTTTCTCTTCCCTGGAGGGAGGGAGTGGCCTTGGAGACCACCTCTTTGTGGTGGTAGACCACTTTTCTCGATCGGAGACTAGTTTCCGATTTTCGGAGCCTTTGGCCGCGCGCCTTGACTTGGGACTGCTTAACGATCTCTGTTTGGCGTGGTTTTTGAACCATACCTTGTTGCCTCTGCCTAGAGAGACACTGTCGTCTGGGAGACCACTTTTGTGGTCGTAAACCCCTTTTGGTGCTCGTAGACTAGTTTTTGAGGTTTTCGGCTGCGCGCTTTGTCTCTCGAACTTTCGTTTTGCATCATTTTTGGTTTGTTTTTGGTACAAACCATGTTTTCCTTCTTTGGAAGGTGGTACAAGGGTGGGAGACCAGTTCTTCCCCTTGGAGACCACTTTTCTTTCTGCCAGCCAGTTTTCTGGTCTTCTAACTAGTCTCCTTGGTCTCTGGGCCACCTTTTCTGGTCGGCCACCACACCACTGCGTTGTTTTCATGCTGCTGACCTTCTCCCACCATGGCCGACCACTTTTTGTCTTGGGAGACCACTTGTGGTGGTCGGCCGACCACTTCAAGTGGTCGGTTGCTTTTCTTCACCTTTTTGGAGATATTTTTAGTCCAGCTATGCCAACTGGAAGGCACCAGAACCATCCTCCATACACGTGTATGAAGGGATGGCTTTGAGGCCAAAGCTTGTCCAACAAGCTTGAGCTTTGTTCTCTATAGAGGAGAACCTCCTCCCTCATGCCTTAGGTTCAGAATTTGGTGGCTGGAGCTATACATACACATTTGTATCTATCTTGCACCTTTGCTTCATTTTTGTGCCTTAAAAGTGTATATTCATCATACTTTTGCACACAAACACACACTCAAACACCATACTCTTGGAGCTGAGGTCCCTTGAAGTTGTTTTTGAAGTTTTTGGACTGATTTTGGTTCAAAAAGAGTGCTGGAGTTGCAGTCTTGAAGGTGTTCATCAAGGGTGAGTTTCTAACCCTTTAAACCCTCATCTTTGCTTAAGCTTTTAGCCCTACTTGCATGCTAATTTAAGCTTAACTTTCTACTGCAAAAAGTTCTGATTTTTGGTCCTTAAAATGTTTGTTTAAGGTCACTTTTTTGTTGGGGGTGGTCTACGCCCTCTTAGTCCTTGTTTTGAGCCATCCCTTTTGGCTCTTGTCTTAGCCTTTGCATGACCTTTCTACCACTGAAATCCAGAAGATTTTCAGTGATGGAAAGGTAGTTTTGGGGTCCTAAATAGGAGAGGGTCATCCCCTCTCCTTGTGTCTTGAATACTTGCTTCATATACCTTATGTTTGAGCATGTTTGTCAAGCTTATGTTGGCCATATCTTAGCATGTATTTGGGGTTATTTTGAGATGGCATGCCACTATTTTCAGTTGCCTTGATCACCTCATGCATGCTTAATACACTTGGAGTGTAAATTTCATAAACTAATCTTGTATACTTCATGAAGTAGCATGTCTTTCTAGCTTATGTTGACTCCATCTCAGTAGGTTTTTGGTGTTGTTTTAGCATGCCATGACTTTGTTTTGGGTGGGTTTGATTGCCCCTTGTATGCTCTATGCACTTGTAGTGTAATTCCATGAAGTAGCTTAATGTGTATCACGCTTTAATATGTCATTCTAGCATGATTTTGGCTTAACTTCAAGAAGCTTTTGTCCATGTTTTAACATGCTTTAGCTCTGATTTGTGTTGTTTTGGTCATGCATGCCATGCTTTGTATAGCTATAATGCGTTCTAGCTTGTTAGCTTTGTGTATCAAGTCCACTAGCATGCATTGCTTGGCCTATTTGAATGATTTGGCATCATTTGAAATGTGATTTCAGTCCATGTAGTGTGGCCACACACTTGCATCTTTCACTTATTCAATGCGTTGGAGGGTTTGCCCTTTATGCCTTAAACATGAGCCATTGCGTATACCTTCATGCCTAAGCTTGCGAGTTATCATTTTAGTGTGTATTTGGGGTTATTTTGCCATGATATAATTCTAATTTTTGTTGGCGAAGCCATTCCATGCTTGGTCTTGGTAGGTGTAGTGTAATCCTCCCATATTGCCCTTGCATGATCCAAGTTTTGGCCCTTCATGTTAGCTTATTTTGGCTTCCTTCCATACATGTTTTAACATCATTCTGACATGCTCTAGGATTGTTTTGGGTTGTATTTGCCATATGCTTCATGAATTGCATAGCTGTAGTGCAATTGGCCTTGTTAGCCTTGTGTTTTGATGCCTCTTGCATGCTATCTTTGAGCTATTTGGATGATTTGGAATCATTTAATACTTGATGTTAGAGCATGTAACGTTGTCATATTCTCATGCATATCACTCTCTAATTGAGGTTTAAGAGTTGTGCATTGTTGCCTCATTTGTGGCCTAGCATGTATGCCATCTTGCCTAGGTCCTTGAGCCCCCATCTCAGCATATTTTGGTCTTTGTTTTGACCTACTTGAGCTTTGTCCATGATTGGTTCATGCATTTGTGCCATGTATTACATGCCCATTTGTAGTCCTCTTAACTAGCTTCATGCTTTAAGGGCCCTAGCATGCCATGATTATGTTGTTTGAGTGATTTGGCATCATTCCATACCTTATTTCAGTGCACTTAGTGTTGTTACACTTCCACATTTGTCACTCTTTGAGCACTCTTGAGGGTTGTGCTTTTAGGCCTAGTTGATGGGCCATGCATGTGCATGCTTGTATATGCTTTTTGTGCCTTAGTTTCATTATTATGACCACTGTTTTGGGCATGGTTAAGGTTTACCCACATTCGGTTTAAGTCCATTGAGTATTGTGTATGCCATGTTACATCGCATTGTGCATGTTATGTTGTTATTTGCATTGTGTATGCCATAATCACATTGCATTGAGTATGCCATGTTATTTATTGCATTGGGTATGCCATGTTGCATTGCATGCTGTTGCATTCTTGTCCCTAGCATTGCATGTTTGCATGCTTGAGTTGCATTGCATATTTGCATGCTTGATGTTGCATTGCATTGTGTATGCCATGTTATTTGTTGCATTTTGTTTGGAATAGGTGTTAGTCCAAACACGGGAAACGAGGGGCATTTCATACTTGAAGTGATGAAGTGTGCCTTAATTCCTGGTCCCCGACGCTCTTGATCATATATGATAGAGTTCTAGGCTTTGTGTGTTTATGTGTGCATTCATTTCATATTGAATTGTGCAATTCGACTTCTCGGCCATCATGCATCGAGATGCGTGATTGGTGGCCCGAGGGTCGAGAACCACACTCCTTTAAGCTTATGACATGATAGGGAGGGTGGTTGTGCACACATATCTTACAAATACATTGCCATGCCCTTTCTTGCTCTCTATTGCAACAAACTGGAGAAGTGCAGCAAAAACTGGCCGGCCAGCCGAAAAAACTAGCTGGCCGACCACTTTTTCTGGTCTGCAGCAACAAAAAGTGGTCGGCCAGTGGCTAGAAGCATTAACAACTGGTCGGCAGCCCTTCCACAGGTCCCTAAGGTGAGTTAGAAGCTTTCTGGAGCATGGTGCAAGGTTCTGAGAACAATTGCAAACATAGTCAAGTTGGGGCATCGAAACGGATTTCCGAACGAGGCGACTGGGCATGTATGCACTCTTCTCCTCCTGAGGGCCTCATTGGTTTATTGTTTTACTTAGCTAATTTGCTTAGCTAGTTTACGCTTTAGTTTGTACTTAATTAGTTAATACGCTTAACTATTCAATTCGTGTTGTACTAGCTTAATTAATTAGCTTGTTAGTTAATTAGTTTTGTTCTGTAATAATTAGTCTAATTAGCTAGTTAGCTCATATTCGGACCCTCCGTCGAGAGAGCCAACTGTTGTAATAAGTGTGCGTATGTATGATGCATGTTTTCCAACCCCCATTTCTTTCTCCCTTTTACTTAACCGCTTACGATGGTTAGTTTTAGGGTATATTTCGATTAGCATACCTTATGCTTGCATGTGTGTATCCATTCATCTATTTTGCATGCAATGGGCTCAGCGCATCATACTAACTACATTTTATTTCAATACATTTACTTGAATACGTGTTCAACAACATGTTATCAAGTTGCATTTCATATGCCATCTTAGAATAGCCGAGCCTATTTGAGTCGCATTAGCCATCTTAACATGAACTAGGATCATGCATAATTTCTAACTAATTATTTGTTTTGGCTTGGAGTACACTGCGAGTGTTTATGCTTTAGCATACTGCATGTGTGTTAATGTTTCCATGAAAGCATGCTTGCCATGAGGCTAACTGCTTAATTAATTAACTGCCTAAATGCCTGTGGGTGAAGGTTGGATTGCTTGAATTGGAACAATTCATTAAATTCCCGATTTAGCCTACTTGCGAGTAGCAAACTTCAAATCATTTTCACAAACGAACATGCAATGTTTTGTTCCAACTTAGGCGATCTAGTCTATACTTGTATGCTGTGCACATCACATAGTAAGATTAGCTAATTAACCGGAATAAGAACATATGTGTTTTCAAAAACAAAATATCATGCTTAGTAAACGCCGATCTTTTGATCGGGCGAGCGGGGGTGTTCATTGCATGACCTTCCCCTCTTGTACCCAAGTTCCCGAGCCGAGGCAACTTTGGTGATGACGGACACGTAGCCTTAGGCACGAGTCAGGATTTCCTAAATTCCCTTAAAATAAAATATTTAGGTGGCGACTCTGTATCTGGCAAAGCAGTTCATGTTTGGCACTTCTTCATAAAAATCAATTTTTTCCAAAACAATTTGCCGGATTTGGACTCTTTGGTGATTTATCAGTCTTGCATTGCACTTTGCGAGATTAGATTCAGAACCGTGACATTGAGTCCGAACTGTAGTAGTTAGAGAACAAAACGGATTTCACGCCCTCGCAGCGCGGAGCCGGAGAGTTCTCGGGGTATGTCTATAGTTTCTGGTGACTCCGCTGGAGACTTAGAGAACTTGACTCGAACTCATGATATCTTGTTTTGACTAAACTTATGTGTCTCTTTGCATTGCATTTGCATTGGTGTGCCTAGGACACCGTGTTTGCCGTATGCTATTCCTAAACGGTTTGCCGGAGGCTTGCTTTGAGAAGTGTGCCATAAGGCTGACCGGTTGCAGGCTCTGCCATGACGGGAACACAAACTCTGGTTTTTACCGGGGCACCCCTTTTGACCATTCGACCTAGTGCATATCAGAATCCCTAGTGACTATTCTAAACTAGGATAGCTTGCTTACCTGATTGTAGGTTATTTGAAACCGCTGCGTGCGTAGTGAAACCCTAGCTCCTGACAAAATAGGACAAGGAAACCTTACCCCTCATAGGGGTGTTTTTGGCTGTCATTTGCTTGCTATGTGCTTTTAGAGTATGCCTCTACAGGAACGCATGTATCAGTTTACAAGTCTGAGTATCAGGCTTGAAGGCATCAGTATTTGGGGAATCAGTTTTACCTAAGGGTATCAGATTCAGATCTTGGGCAGTGATTTGGGAAACAGTGATCAGTGGTGAAGAACAGTTATTTCAGCTTGTGTTTGCCAACTGTGTGTTGTCTTTAATTTATTCAGCTCATAACATAGCACACTGCACTTTCGGGTTGTTTGTTTCCTTATTATGCTTTATTTATCTTTTTGCAAGGTAATTTAGCACTATTGCTTCTGACTAAGCAGATATTCCCTAAGCACTTTGGGTTAGAGGTCGCAGACTTCATCGATCCGAGGATCTGATAGACGGACAACCAGTGTTCCACTCATTTCCCCTGGTTATTAGACGGAGGTCAGCTTGGTGCAGTATGTCAGTACAGTGGTTGCCAGACCAGTGGTCCTTGAATAGTCAGGCTGAGGTCTCAGTTTCTATTGCAAGGACAGATGTACTGGTTATTTAGGTAGATCAATACAGTATGGCAGGTATGGAAGAGATAATGCGTCAGCTCCAGGAAACTATGCAAGCCATGCAATAGGATGCTGCACGTAAAGTAGAAGTAGTGACCCAGTAGGAAGAGTTAATTGCCAGGCTACAGCAGTAAACCAGAGCATCTGCTTCACACTCACTTCCTCCCCCACCTAGAGTTCCAATACTCGGGGAGACTGCAAATGTCCAGGAAAATACGGACATTCCATCGGGGCCAGCTCTGCCTCCAATCCTACTCCAGCTGTCTAAAGCGCCCACCAACCTAGTGGATTCACCGTTTAAATTTGAGGTGGATCCAACGGTGCTAAAAGTGAGCAAGCTAGAAATGCTTTTCAAGAAGGCTCAAAGCTTGAAATCCATTCTAGATATAGAGGATGGATATACCAACTCGGCCGTGATGCTGCCGGACCGGTTTAAAATGCCGCACATCGACCGCTTCGATGGTTCTGGAGATCCTATGGTACACCTACGGTTGTTTTTGGATATCCTAAGGCCGATGGGCCTTTCCAGATTGCAGAAGCTTTCTTTGTTTGGCCGGACCCTGTCGGGTGTAGCAGCTATTTGGTATGCAAAACTGGAGGACTCTGTTAAGAGGAACTGAGAGGAGATGGCTGAGGCCTTTATAGCTCAATACTCTTACAACACTCAGATTGAGGCCACAACTTGTGATCTTGAGACAACTAGGCAAGAGCCGAAGAAGAGCTTCTCCGATTTTGTGACCCGCTGGAGGGCTAAAGCCTCGATGATGACCATCAGGCCCGTTGACAAGAACCAAATACGGATGATTGTGTGCAACCTCCAGCCCAAGCTCATGCAGAAGATGATCGTCCTCCCCCTACCCACCTTTGTAGATTTACATAAGATCGAGGTGCAGATTGAGGACGCCATGAAACAAGGTCTGATTGACCATGAAAGAGAGTAGCCTAAGAGGGCGCTCAACCGCAGTACGAATGCAAGCACAAGTAGTGCTACAGCTGCCTGATCTTTAGATATAGGAATGGTCACCACCACCACTCCAAAAACCCTTGCCACTACACCCTTTACCGGTGCGTCTGGAAGTAGCTCGCAAACAGCCAGATATGCCTCCCGAGGCCAAAGAACCTTCACCCCACTATTCATGCCTTTGTCCAAGGCTTTGGGGGTTTTGATCAAGAAAGGGTACCTGAAGCCCCTAGAGCCAAGACCCGTACCAGAAAAACTTCCTCCCTCCCATAACCCAAAGAAAGTCTTGTTCCTATCACCAACAAAGATGGTCACAAATGACCAAGTGCTGATGGCCATGAGATTCAGGATCTCATCGACAACAGGGTGATTATGCCTCCGGAGAAGCCGAATGTCACAACCAACCCTCTCCCACCACATAACCAAGCTCCACCTCCCAAACACATTAACCTGATCCAAACTAGGGTTGTGTCATACGACCCTAGCATATATATCACCCCTTCTCACCTACCCAAGCCGGAGGTGTTCATTTCTAACAGCATTGATTTGTGCATGATGGACATCTCCCAAACCCAACCTGAATTGGTGGTGGTTCCTATCGAACATTGAATTGAGATGACTGCTGAGGCAGATGGTAATGAGGATTTAGAGCCAGAGGAGTCTGTGAGTTTTGAGTACAACCCGAGCGGTTATATCATACCAACAGATCAGCCTAAGCCAATGTTGGACTTACCAGTGGGGGCCGAGATCAGTGTAGTACGAGAGGATGGACCTAATCAGGGGCTAGATGACCTAGCGGAACTAGAGGAAGACATTGCTAACCTTCAGTTCTTCAGTGAATAGGATCCGAGAGACGTAACTGTCAACTGGCTTGATCTGAAAGGGTCAGCAAAAGCTACTGGGTGGCTCAGCGACGAGGCGGATGTTGTTGAGGTACCTCAGCCAGAACGGGGTCCGTCAGACACGGGGACATTAATAGTGGTCGGAGTGGCCGAGGAACAGAGAGAACCGCCAAAGAGCACAGGTGTTAAGAATTTTGCTCGGGATCAAAGCATTTTGAGTATAGAAGATACCGAACAGCAGGCTGTACTGAAGCAGTTTGAGCGGGAAAAAGTTGAAGATCCAGAAAGGGCTAGAAAGGCCAAAGCCCCTACGAGGACCGAATGTGCTGTGAGCACAGGAACAGTCATAATATAACCAGATAGCTGCCTGTCGATGGCCGACGGTATATGGTGAGAAGATGACGACCTATGTCTTGCCCACACCGATGAAGATTGGGGGCAAAGCCAACTAGATGATACCTGGTATGTGGGAAAGGTGGACCACATGACCAGAAGTGGGCAGTATTTTAAGACCCCGCATTTGGATCAACCAGAGGCGTCTGGGAAGGACAAGGAGGCGGAGAGATAGAAAGAAAAATTGCTCGAGGAGGAGGCTGTACTGAAACAGCTTAAGAAAATACAAGCGGACATCTCCATTTGGGGACTGCTTATGGTTTCAAGAGTTCATAGACAGGCTATCCTTTCCGCGATGGACAGGGCCAAACTTTCAATTGACACCACGTCTGAACAGTTGGTAGGATTGGTCTTTCCGGGAGGAGCTTTTTCGACGTTGACCTTCACTGACAAGGAGCTGCCACCTGAGGGAGCAAACCACAACAAACCTCTCTACATCTCTGTCGAGTGTAGAGAAAAATGGATACCAGTAGTTCTTGTTGACACAGGATCTGCTATCAACGTGTGTCCGTCAAGGACGGCAAATGCAATCGGGTTGAAGCCTGCAAACTTTGTACCAACTGCCCAAGTGATACGGGCATACGACAATACCAGCAGAGAAGTGATGGGGACTGTACAGATTCGGACTCAGGTTGGTCCAGGACAACAGGATGTTGACTTTCATGTCTTGGACGTTCCCGCAACCTTTAATCTACTCTTGGGGCAGCTATGGCTGCACTAGGTGAATACGGTCTCTTCCACCCCGCACCAAATGCTTAAATACCCCCACGGGAAGGGGGTAGCCATTGTTTTCAGGAATTCTTCAATCCATCCGCTGCCAGAGGTTTCTACGTCAGTTCTGGAGATTGAACATGGTGCGGAGGATGTGTTCCTGTCAAGATTTACCCTAGCTGAGGCCCTGGTTGTACAGAACATACTGGCTATTGATGAAGGGATATATGTCAGTGCACAGTCTGTGTACCTCATGAACAAGCTCCAGTACATCCCCGGGATGGGATTAGGGAAAAGTGGTTGGAAAGGCGTTGCAGCATCGGCCGAAGTGCCGCATAACCCACATACCTTTGGTTTAGGTTATCTTCTTACCAAGGAGGACTGGGTGAGGAAAGGCAAAGAGATGGCCAAAAGGGCCAGAGCAAAGTAAACCGGGAAACCTTATGATTTGGTGCACCGGCCCATTCAAGGCACCCTGAACGGACGCTTTGTCCGGGAGGGGGAAGACTTTCCGTTCTGCGGCTTCCCAGAGCCATGGCTGAATGCAGAGAGGCGGCAGTTGCCGAGGTTCGAGATTTTCTTTGACTTGCAATTGTTTGGGGATAATGTTGCCGAAGAGCAGATAGACCCACCAGCTGAGGTTGAGCAGTGCAGGGAGGAGGATTCTGAGAGCGCAGAGATTGAAATGGGAGTAGCACTGGCTTTTCTACTCTCAGATCCTCTAATCGTACAAGAGTGCTTGGGGGATAATTTCTCGATGTCCATGATCGGGAATGAAACGGCTGCGAGCCCATCTTCAAACATTCTGGATGCATCCATCGCACTCTCCCTCGTCTGGCAATATGATGAGGGATTTTTATCGAGCAGCACCAGGTCAGCTACTGAGCTGGAATCTGATTCCACTAAGTCTGTGGAGTCGGAATCAGGTTCCAGCTCGTCTGAGTTTGAGTCTGGTATTTTTGGAGGTGACAACCCGGATGCTAATCAGGATTTTCAAAATTTTGATGAAAACGACGAGGAAGAAAGTCCTCCGATTTTGCAATATTTGCTTGATCAAGAGCATGAGAGTTTTGTTAAACCCTTGGTTGATGAAATCACCACAATTAATGTTGGTACTGAGAAGGACCTGCAGCTAGTCTAGATCGGGTCCACGTTGTCTTCAGAGCAGCGCAAGCGCTTAGTCGCTTTGTTAAAAGATTTCAAAGATGTTTTCGCGTGGTCCTACGAAGGCATGCCTGGAATCGATCCTGAGATTGTATAGCACCGGATCCCTCTTGACCCAGAGGCCCGACTTGTTAAGCAGAAACTCAAAAGGATCTACCTGGACTGGGCTCTCAAGATCAAAGAAGAGGTCACCAAGCAAATTGACGCAGGGTTCCTGCTGGTATTCGAATACCCAACTTGGTTGGCCAATAAAGTTCCAGTGCCAAAGAAGGATGACAGAATTCGGGTATGTGTGGACTTCAGGATTTGAACAAAGCCAGTCCGAAGGAGGACTTTCCTCTGCCGCATATCGATAAATTAGTGGACTTTACTACTGGGTATGCATTGCTCTCATTCATTGATGGGTTTTCTGGCTACAATCAGATTCTGATGGCACCCAAAGACCGGGAGAAGAGTGCCTTCAACACCCCGTGGGGAATCTATTGTTATAGGGTGATGCCGTTTGGGCTGAAGAATGCAGGGGCTACATATCAACGGGCTGCGACCACAATTTTGCACGACATGATCCATAAAGAGGTGGAGGTGTACGTGGACGACATGATTGTCAAGTCCAAGGAAAGAGAGGGCGCCTTGCGTAAATTCTTCCAACGGATCGTGGAGTATCCGCTGTGGTGAATTCTCGAAGTGTACATTTGGTGTTCTGGCAGGGAAAAATCTCAGTTCTTGATCACACAGAGAGGTATTGAGATCGATCCTTCCAAAATCAAGGCCATCTTAGAAATGCCACCACCAAAGACTGAAAAGGAGATGTGAGGCTTTTTGGGTAAAGTGCAATTCATAAGACGGTTTATTGCAAAATTAACCTTGACTTGTGAACTACTCTTTGGTCTCTTGAAGAAATGAAAGAAGTTCCAATGGGACGGCCGATGCCAAGTTGCTTTTGAACAGATCAAGCAATATTTACAGAACCCACCTGAGCAAGAAAATGCTGGATTACGAGACCCGCTACACTCCGCTGGAGAAGGCTTGTTTGGCCTTGGTATGGGCTACCAGGAAACTGCGGCACTACCTGTTAGCTCACTTCGTAATACTGGTTTCGAGATTAGATCCCATCAAATATCTTTTCGAGAAACCAGTACTTACAGGTAGGCTAGCCCATTGGTTGCTTCTACTTTCCGAATTTGATCTGAAGTATATGAAAGGAAGAGCGGTAACGGAGTTCCTAGTCGATCACCCAGTTGAAGGGGATGAAGCAGTTGAGTATCTATTCCTAGACGAGGCCATTCTGCATGTCGAAGAAGAGACTTGGACGATATACTTTGACGGAGCATCAAACCGATACGGGTATGGGATAGGGTTGTTGTGATAGCACCTGACAATTCCCGTATACCTCTAGCATTCAAACTCCGGTTCAGAGTGTCGAACAATGAGGTAGAGTATGAGGCATGTATTGCTGGACTAGAAGCCGCCCTAGAACTAGGGGCAAAAAGGTTGGATGTCATTGGGGATTCGAACCTTGTTGTATCTCAAGCTAAAGGAGATTGGAAAGTTAAAGAAGAAAATATGAGAATCTATCACCAGACGTTGGACGTGCTAATTTCTCGGTTTGAGAAACTGAATTTCGCCCATCTGTTAAGAGAGAACAACAGGTTCGCATATTTATTAGCAACTCTATCTTCCATGATAGACATTCCTTTCGGAGTCCGGATGCATCTGATTATCATCGAACATAAATTTGTGCTGGCCTACGAGTTGATTGCTACCATAGATGAGGTACAAAACGAGAATCCTTGGTATTACGATGTCTGGAACTTCTTGGAAAAAGAGACGTATCCACCAGGGGCAAATGTCAAAGATAAGAGGGCAATTCGAAGAATGACTGCTTAGTTCATCGTCTACGGGGGTAAATTGTACAAGAGAGGTCATCTCGGGATGCATAAACTGTGTGTTGATGCTGAAGAGTCCAAGTGCCTGATGGAGGCCATCCATGGAGGAGAGTGCGAAGCGCACATGAACGGGATGATGCTAGCTCGGAAGATCCTTAGACAGGGTTATTATTGGTCCACCACGGAAGAGGATTGTATTGGCTTTGTTCGGCGATGCCACAAATGCCAGATCCATGCAAACCGCATGAACATTCTGCCATCGAAGCTGTACAACATGACTTCACCATGGCCGTTTTCAGTCTAGGGGATTGATGTAATTGGGGCTGTCACTCTGAAGGGGTCCAACGGGCATGAGTACATTCTAGTAGCGATAGACTACTTCACGAAGTGGGTTGAGGCCCAATCTTACGCGGTGTTGAAGGCATCGCATGTCGCTAAGTTCATTAGGAACAACATTATCTGTCGCTACGGGGTCCCGAATGAGATTATTTCAGATAATGGTTCCCACTTCAAGAAAGAGGTGATCGACTTGTTAGAGAAATACAACGTGGCTTTCCATAAGTCATCTACATATCGGCCGCAAACCAACGGAGCAGTTGAGGCCGCCAACAAGAACATCAAGCACATTCTGCAGAAGATGGTGGAAACCTATCGGGACTGGCCATGTGGGGCTACCAGACTTCAATTCGAACTTCTACTGGGGCAACTCCGTATTCCTTGGTTTATGGGATGGAGGCTATTCTACCTATCGAAGTTGAGGTTCTGTCATTACGGGTATTGGCTAAGTGTCAGATAGTTGAGGCAGATTGGCAGCAAAGCAGGTTCGAAGAACTCATGCTCTTTGATGAAAGAAGACTGAAAGCACTGTATCATGTCTAGGGTTACCAACGAAGAATTGCCAAGGCTTTCAACAAGAAGGTTAAATCCAGGAATTTGAAAGAGGGGGATCTTGTGCTCAAAGACAACTGAGCTCCCATCCACGACCCTAGGGGCAAGTTCAGACCAAATTGGACTGGTTCTTACATCATCAAGTCTATCTGGTCAGGTGGAGCCATCGTTCTGATGGACCTAGATGGCCTAGAGTTCTTCCAGCCGATCAACATGGACAAGTTGAAGAAATACTATCCCTAAGTGGCTCGCTAGGCCGAAAACCCGAAAGAGCGACCTAGGCAAAAGTTAGAGCACATAAAATTTGAAATGATAAAAACTGAGCTCACAAGGTTGAAAACCCAAAAAGGGCGACCTTGGCAAAAGTTAGAGCGCAAAAGGAGAGTGTTAATACACAAGTGAACCCAAGCCGAACTACGTAAGGCTTGATTCCCATCTTTGAGATACGTAGGCAACTTCATTATGAAGTCCAGCTATAAACACTTCCCAGATCAACTTTGTCCGTATGATCATGTTGGTCATCTTTGTCTATTATGCATTCAAGAGCTCGGTTGTGATCTCCAGTGCAGTGCTATTTAGACTAGGGGCAACTTTCTAGTTGCTGAGGATCCTAGGTTGTACATCTCAGTGATAGATCTCGAGCATGTCTAGTTTTGATCCATATCGAAAATGGTTTTGAAAAGTTTTAATAAAAGTTGATTTTGCTCAAATTAATCTTTTTACAACTTAGACCATTTTTGGACCAAACGGAAAATTTTCAGTACCCACAACCTTCAATTACATTGATTTTAGTACAGAATTCTCTTACTCTTGAATACAAATTGAAGTTGCTTTTTTATTACATTCATAAAGAAAACTTGAAAGTACTGATTAAAGCAAATAAATTCGGGGCATAGTCAGGTGTTCCTGCGTTCCCTCCTAAAGCTTGTGGAAGCCTCTGATGCCAAAATAGGCCCAACCTACATCTCTTCATCAAGCTAAGCTATGCACTCATCAGAGAGGGTGCAACTGAAAGCAGGAGCGGGGGCCAGAAGCTCTCTCGTCCTCCATGCTATGGCATACCGAGCTAGCTGTGCGCCTCAGACCGGAAATGCAGCAGGGTACTCTATCCCTCCCTTCAGGCAAGTCTGATCACGACCAAACTGACGCCAGATTCAAAACGGAAAATAAAGGACACAGTGTGTCAAGCCGATCAACTGAATCCCAAGTTGGCGAGTCATGCTGTAGCCCATCGCCGGTAGATTAAGCCAGGGGCAGCGCCAAGCAATGTCAAGAGATCAAATCACAGTATCCATTCGCAAATACCATCCCTCATCAGGGGCACTGACTAGACGTCGCTGGAAGAAATAGATGCGAGTTGAATATGCTAGGCATGAGTCCACAACCCTTAATTTATCCATCAACCATATCTGGGGAGGGATGAAAAATGAGAGATTAAAGAATAGAGAGGTGTATGTGGAGAGAAAAATGAGAGAAGGGTTTTGAGAGAAAAACCGAGCCTGAGGGCCGAGTGATGTGAGAAATATATGTGAGATAGGGTGGGAAACATTACCTGCAGTAGTAGTGGTCTCCCCGCGAATCTAGTCGTCTCTCGGCGATGGAAAGCGTCCAAACCCATCAACGTCTCGGCTAGTGTCATGGCGATGCAGTTTTTGCCCTCTTTCAAGCCCTCGGCAACCTCAATCAAATGAGCACTAAACCCTCCAGAGCCTGGGGCAAGCAAGAAATGTGACAACATGCACAAGCAAAGTGCATGTCACCGAAAGCTTTGCTAATGACGGTCGCCGCGGTCACGGGCATCAGAAAATCGATGAATCAAACTCGGAATGTCCAGCACTCCGTCACAAATCAATGACTGAGCGTCATGAAAAGTAAGCCCACACATCCGTCCTAAGGCTTGGACGTGGCCGAATCGGAACTGGGGCACGATTTCTTCGTTGCGTTCAAATTCCATCAAAACTTGGAAGTCTTCGAAAGTAGGACACATCTCATCTCCACCAAAGTTAAAGACGTGAGTTATCGGATTCCAACATCTTACCGCGGCATGAAGGAACGGAAAACGCAGCGGGGTGCGACCCAACGTGAATAGTGCATTTATGTCGAAGCCCCGGAAGTTCAGCCTTTCCGAGCCATCTAAGTTGGTGATCCAATTTGTGAAACTTTGGACTAGAAATGCCTCCATTTTGGTGCAAAATTGAGTTAGAATGAGGGAACCACGAAGCTGGAACCTTTATGAAGGATAAGGCATTGTTTGGAGGACAAGTGTTAGAAAACTGGAGGTTTCCAGGCAAAGTGGTCGGCCGACCATTTTTTCTGGTAGGCCGGCCAGCTAGTTTAACTGGTCGGCCAGCTACCTTTTTTGGTTTACAGACCAAAAATCTAGTCGGCAGGCTCCTATGGTGGTCGGCCATGAGCAAAAAGGTGGTCTGCAGCTTTTTCTTGTCTCCAGAAGAGAGTCCCTAGCCTTCTTGTGTGTTGGGAGTGCTCGAGGTCTGAGTTTACCTCTGTTTCGGATGCGTTCTGCAGCTTCGTTTGTCCAAAATGCATTTGCTTATCGAGTTGTTAAGTTTTGCTTATCGAGTTGTTGCTCTTTGATTATCGAGTTGTTGCTCTTTGTTTATCGAGTTGTTGCTCGTTGCTTATCGAGTTGTAAACTTTTTAAGGTTTTGTTATTTCTTAGTGAGTTAAGTTGCTTAGTTTGTTGTGCTGGTTCACTACCTGACTTGGAAATACATGAATATTTAGTTTCCATTCAATCTCATTTTTGTGCAAAATGATGCGATGCGATGCTTAGAATACAAATACAACACTTTTTGAACAAAAAGCTGTTTTCATTCCATCATAGCTTCTTTTTACAACATTTTACAAAAGGGTACAAATTTTGAAGAAAATAAAACCACCTAAGCTGTACATTGTGCTACAACTACATGTAAAAAGAAAAATAAAGTAGGAATATCTGCATAAGTGCTATCAAGCTCAAGACCGAGAGGCCCTCTTCACCCTCTTCGGCTAAGCACCCTCTGCACCACTGCCGCTAGCACCATCATCTGAATCGGAGTCACCGTTCTCGGAATCCTCCTCGAGGTCGCCTACCTCGGGAATTGAACCGAGTCATCATCCTCGCTCAGATGTCTCTGACTGTGGATGTGCTGACTTCTCCTCCTCGCTGGACTCCTCGTCATGATTGACAGGTGCTCTGCGTCCCTCTTGGCTGCGTGTTGAGGCCTCTGTCCTGGCTGCCCGAGAAGGCCTGGATGGCCTAGTCTGCAGAGGTGGGACCTGAAAAGGACAGTTTGAATGCATCAGCCAGTATGTATATCAGATGTAGATGCAAGAATGATACATAGAGTGGGTGCATGTAGATATAGTATATCAGATGTGCTCTACACATGTAATGAATCAATGCAGTGAAATGTTCAATTTCCATATGTCGTCAGAAGTATGATAAATGCAAGGAAATTGAAAAGTACCCAAACGCCGGAGGCGTACAGCAGCGTCTCCCTCCGCAAGACCATGCTCTCGAGTGAGGCTACCACTCTGAGCAACCCCTTAGTATACTCTCCGAGAGGCTGCAGATGCAAGTTCAAGTCATTAGTGAATGAATGAATGTCTAAATATCTGAGTGATAAATGAAAACTGTAGAGCATACCGGTGGTGAGTCAGGGTCACTGACGTATCGATGATCCGGCAGTGGAGGCTCCAGTGGAATTGGGTAAGATGTCCTATATTGCCAGCCCGTCAGCTTGGTCGAAAGATTTGGCCACCCAGCATACTAGCAAGTTGAGGGCATCCCTCTAGCCCCACCCCTCGATGTGCTAGTGGAAGGGATGTCTGCAGCTTGAGCGCGACTCAACGATGGCATATCAACAGCCCTCCTCGTAGGAGTACGGACGCCAGTCAGTGGAGGCATTAAGTATGTATGGCGGCATGTCGCGTACTCCCCCTTCTCCAGGAAAAGAACTGTGTTGACACCCAGCATAAGGTCGTCAGTCTCCCGAGGAGTGAGATGCTCCGTGGATCGCATGTCCAGTGGAGGCGGTAAAGGAATCTCCTGAGTGGCATTACCCATCGTTTGACGCATGAAGCGATCCCCGAGAAACCAGGCCCTGCCGACTGGTCTCTTAAACAAAACCCCATATCAGGAAGCGCCCCATGCCCCAGCGAACTGGAACTGAGAATATCCGGGCATCTCCAGCCAAGGCTGCCAAGTGATCAACGGATAGCAAGTGCATAAACTGATTAGATGTCATAAATATACAAGATGAATCAAAATTGAAAGCATGAAGAATTGAGAGTTTTGGATTACCTTCACTGCTCGCACGGTATCGAAATACTGTCGGAGATATGGCAGAGTCTCCCGGGGCCTGGACCGGCACCGACCCTCAAATCTGCGTGAATAAGGGATCTCGAGAGGTGCCTCAACCTCGAGCTCAGGAGCGAGTGTCGGGAAGTAGGCATAAGCCCACAGCTGTGAAAGACAAGACAATGGCTGTCAGAATACAGAATATATAGGAAATGCAGAATGCTAAGTGCGGAATGCAAAATACAAAATGTAATGTGTGCAATGTGTGTCGTGTGCAGTGTACAAATAATGAAAAGCAGAAATGTAAATCAAGAGGGCAGAATGTACCTCCCAGGCTCTCTAGTAGCCACCTACTATGGTCTCCTGCTCGCAGGAGGTCGCATTCATGTAGCAATAAAGGGTAGCAAGGCCAGCGCCACCCCAATCAAAGTGCCGGACTTGTGATAGGTCTACCAGAGCACTAAGCAGAAAAAGCCCAACTGTGTTCCCCCTGTCGGAGAATAGAGTGGTCTCGAGGAGGAACATAAAAAATCCCGAGCATACTGTTGTACGGCTTCAATAGTCTCGGGTATAGTCCCCCTGTACTGCTCGGAGAACCAGGTGTACCTGACCATAGGGGTGTACACGGTCCGGATTGGTTTGGTTCTGAGAAAATCCAAGAACCAAACCGATCCTAACGGTTCTGTGATTTTGAGAACTGCACTGCATCGTTACACTTGTAAAACCGGACCAGAACCAAACTGAAAAAAACGGTTCGATTTCGGTTTGGTTTACGGTTCCAAAAATTTCTATTTACAAGAATAAATTGTTAATATTAGCAAAATAATTACTCAAATTAATTACATTTAACTCATGATAAAAACTAATAATATTAAGGCATTACTTAATGTTACATATATATACCATCCTAATATCATTAAAATTATAAAAAACCAATTAATAAAAATAAAACTTGATATTATATATATATATCTTTTAAAATTTGGTTCGATTCGGTTCGAACCGCGATTTTTTCATAAAATCCATTAACCGAACCGTTTTTATGATTCTCATATTTCTTAATCCGAAACCGAACCAATTCTTAATAGAACCGAACCAAACCGTATGATTCGGTTTGGTTCGGTCCGGATTACCGGTTTGAACGGATTTTTGAACAGCCCTACTTGACCATGCATGGTGATCTGCAGGGCGGCGGATGAGTTCCGAGCAGACAAGTCCAAGCCGCCTCCCACTCATCCATATCGGTATCGTATGGGATAGGCCGGCCTGCCACGTCAAGGCCCATCAGTATGGAGAAGTCATACGGCGTCATCGTCATGTCCCTAGTGACAGAAAAATGGAAGGAGTTAGTGGTGTCCCACCATCTCTCTACAAGTGCACCTAGAAGGGTCCTGCTTGCTAGATGACGCGACAATCCTGCACAAAATGGGCCAAACCCCACCTCATCCACAATATGCCGAACAGCAGCCGGGAGCTCCATGTACCACTCCCTGGCAATGATTGACCTGTAACCCCGTGTGAAACGGGAAGATACCTGCATGTAGAAAGAACAGATGTATTCAGTTCCAAATTAAATAGAATGCTGTGTTATGGACTGTGTGTTCAGATTGAGCAGTGTTATAAGCCGTGTGCAAATTAAAAAGAATACTGTGTTATGAGCCGTGTGTTCAAATTGAGCAGTGTTCTGAGCCGTGTGCAAATTAAAAGAATGCTGTGTTATGAACTGTGTGTTCAGATTAAGCAGTGTTATCAGCTGTGTGCAAATTAAAAGAATGTTATGTTATGAACTGTGTGTTCAGATTGAGCAGTGTTCTGAGCCGTGTGCAAATTAAAAGAATGTTGTGTTATGGACTGTGTGTTCAGATTGAGCAATGTTCTGAGCTGTGTACAAATTAAATAGAATGCTGTGTTATGGACTGTGTGTTCAGATTGAACAGTGTTGTGAGCCGTGTGCAAATTAAATAGAATGTTGTGTTATGGACTGTGTATTCAGAT
This sequence comes from Camellia lanceoleosa, assembly GCA_025200525.1. Lineage (NCBI taxonomy): Eukaryota > Viridiplantae > Streptophyta > Magnoliopsida > Ericales > Theaceae > Camellia > Camellia lanceoleosa. Next base: position 3,634,216 of record CM045765.1, on the reverse strand, counting down.
TGAGCAGTGTTATGAGCCGTGTGCAAAGCTAAAAGAAAACTACGTTATGAACTGCGTGTTCAGATTGAGCAAATCCTGCATTATGAACTGCGTGTTCAGATTGAGCAAATCTTGCGTTATGAACTGCGTGTTCAGATTGAACAAATCTTGCGTTATGAACTGTGTGTTCAGATTGAGCAAAACTGCGTTATGAATTGTGTGTTTAGATTGAGCAAAAACTGTGTTATGAATTGCGTGTTCAGATTGAGCAAAAACTACGTTATGAACTGTGTGTTCAGATTGAGCAAAAACTGCGTTATGAACTATGTGTTCAGATTGAGCAAAAACTGCGGTATGAACTGCGTGTTCAGATTGAGCAAAACTGTGTTATAAACTGTGTTCAGATTGAGCAAAAAAATTACGTTATGAACTGTGTTCAGATTGAGCAAAAAAACTGCGTTATGAACTGCGTGTTCAGATTGAGCAAAATTGCGTTATGAACTGTGTGTTCAGATTGAGCAAAAACTGCGTTATGAACTGTGTGTTCAAGTTAAGCAAAACTGCGTTATAAACTGTGTGTTCAGATTGAGCAAAACTGCATTATGAATTGTGTGTTCAAATTGAACAAAAAAAAAAAACTGCGTTATGAACTATGTGTTCAGATTGAGCAAAATACTGCGTTATGGACTGTGTGTTCAGATTGAGTAAAATACTGTTATGAACTGTGCGTTCAGATTGAACAGTGTGCTATGTTATGTGCTGCGTGCCCAAAATGAGATGCGTGCCCAAAAAATGTGCTATGTTATGAGCTGTGTGCCCAAAATGAGCTGTATGCCCAAATGTGCTATGTGCCCAAAATGAGTTGCGTGCCCAAAATGTGCTGCGTGCCCAAAATGAGCTGCGTGCCCAAAACGAGCTGTGTGCCCAAAATGTGCTGCGTGCCCAAATGAGCTGTGTGCCGAAAATGAGCTGTGTGCCCAAAGGTGTTGTGTGCCAGATTAATAGGGTGTTATGTATGAGCTGTGTGCCCAAATGAACCAGATGCTGTGTAAAAGTTATGTTCAGAACATGCAAAAGTACTGTGTATGTGAATGTGTTCAAAACGAGCAAAAAGAAAATACATAGCGAAAGCATGAAATGTGCAAGAAGTACGAAATACTTCACAGGAAATGTAAAAGTGAAGTACGCACCTCTCGCGCATGATGCGATAGATGAGACTCATGCTCCCGTAGCAGTAAGTCTGCGGGCGCTCATCGCGCTCGTCGGTAAAATGATGGAAGGTACTGGGAGGTAGTATATGCTCCTGTGGGTGGTACCTCTCCGGGTCGAATGACTGCATCCTCGGAGGCAGTGGCATAATGTCCGGCTGATCCTCCACTCTCGGGGAGCCTCCGCCGTATGGTATATCGTCAGCCATCTGAAAAAAGATGCAAAAATGAGCAAAAACGAGCGAAATGAGCCAAAATTGCAAAAAGTCAACAAAAGTAAACTCTCGGGAAGAGAAAAAGTCAACAAAAGTCAACGCCCGAGAAAAGGTGCTAAAGTTCGAGAGAAACTTACCTCAAGTGGTGAAAATGGAGAAAGAAGCTCCGAAAACAAGTTCTAATCGGTTCAAAGCGAAGAGAATCGAAAGTTTTCGCGAAACAACTTCGCATGGGACGTTGGAAAACGTATATAAAGTGCAGATCTGAGAGGGAAAAGGGTCTAGGAGCAAAGGAGAATGCATTTCGGCCTTGTGTTTGTGAGCAAAAGTGATTTAGAGTTGTGTACTTAAAGATCCGGCCTTGAAATGACAAAACTGTCCTTGTTTTCATAAACTGGTTGGCCGACTAGTTTTTCTGGCTGGTCGACCACTTAGGTGGTTAACAACTGGTCGGCCATTGTTCTAGGTGGTCGGCCACCATCCTGGATGATCTCCAAGGCCCCATTTTCCTCCCTATGTGTTTTGGTGATGATTGGAGCTCTTGTCTCTCGGGAAAGTACAAGAAAAGTACACTTTTCGGTTCAAAAATGCCCCCGCGGGAACTTTAATTCAAGTCTTTGATGCGTGGCTCATCAATTACTCGTTAAGAGCAAGGTGTATCCTTTTGAATACGCTGTGACCCCTCTGAGAGGTAAATCGGAGGTTCCGATTAAATCGCTCGCGTTAAGGCTTGTATCTCATTTTTCAGTGTTTCGTTTCAAACATGCTTTTGAAGTTGCACTAAAATGCATTGTTATGCTCATTTTTCTTGCATTATAATGCATACCTTCCTCACATTGTCATGCACACTTTTAGCGCATTGTTATGCACATTTTAATCGCATTGTTATGCGCACACTTAGGTTGTGTTGTCATGCACCCCTTCCACCCGTATTGTCATGCACTCTTCACATGCGTTGTCGCACACGTTCCATCGCATTGTTATGTGCACACTTAGGTTGCATTGTTATGCACCCCTTCTACCTGCATTTTCATGCACTCTTCACGCGCATTGTCACGCACATTTCACTTGCATTGTTATGCACACTACATGCATTGTTATGCACATTTCACTTGCGTTGTCATGCACTTTTCACTTGCATTGCTATGCATGTTTCCATTGGCGTCATATGTGCACGAGTTTATATTGTATCTTGATGTAACATTGAACATATGTTGTTACTATATTGCACCTGTTGAATTTCTTTCTTTAGCAGGCACGATATTGTATGTATGGTTCATCTGAAGCTGGCGCAACTAGACGATATTGTATGTATAGTTCATTTGAGGCTGGCGCGACCAGACGGTATTGTATTTTACTCCGCGTGAGATGTAGCGAGAATTGTATAATTCTCTTACATCCTTTCTACATGTAATGTAGTTTGGTTCTCATTCGCTTGCTTAAACTGTTGCATTTATTGCGTATACTTGCTTCATTATAGCCTTCTTTGCATGATCATAAGTTATGTTCGGCATCTTGCATGTCCTTTGCATTTTGCCCCTGCTTGCGGGCGCATCTCTTTGTTATCTTGCCTATTTGTCTAAGTCTTCAGCCTTGTCAAAAATAGGTCATCTCTGGCCTTTGATATTCACTCCCGTCATCTTATTGACTTTTGAGTTCTGTCAAAGAGGGGCAACTATAGACACCCCATTTTTGACCAACCCTAAGACTCAGATATCATCGATTGAGCGCTCGGTGATAGTACATGTTGTGCTCGTTTCGAGTTTTTAGATTTTTGGTTGAGAGCCTTGCCTCCGGGCCTCTGAACTCTTTGTGCTTTGGCTCGGTTTGTGGACCAAGCCTTGTTTCTCTTCCCTGAAGGGAGGGAGTGGCCTTGGAGACCACCTCTTTGTGGTCGTAGACCACTTTTCTCGCTTGGAGACTAGTTTTTGGTTTTTGGAGCCTTCGGCTGCGCGCCTTGACTCGGGACCGCTTTATGTTCTCTGTTTGGCGTGGTTTTTGAACCACACCTTGTTGCCTCTGCCTAGAGGGACACTGTGGTCTGGGAGACCACTTTTGTGGTCGTAAACCACTTTTGGTGCTCGTAGACTAGTATTTCGAGGTTTTCGGCTGCGCGCTTTGTCTCCTGAACTTTCGTCTTGCATCCTTTTTGGTTTGTTTTTGGTACAAACCATGTTTTCCTTGTTTGGAAGGTGGTACAAGGGTGGGAGACCAGTTCTTCCCCTTGGAGACCACTTTTCTTCCCACCAGCCAGTTTTCTGGTCTACTAACTGGTCTCCTTGGTCTCTGGGCCACCTTTCTGGTCGGTCACCACACCACTGCATTGTTTTCATGCTGCTGACCTTCTCCCACCATGGCCGACCACTTTTTGTCTTGGGAGACCACTTGTGGTGGTCGGCTGACCACTTCAAGTAGCTGGCTGACCACTTCAAGTGGTCGGCTGCTTTTCTTCACTTTTTTGGAGATATTTGTAGTCCAACTGTGCCAACTGGAAGGCACCAGAACCATCCTCCATACACGTGTATAGAAGGATGGCTTTGAGGCCAAAGCTTGTCCAACAAGCTTGACCTTTGTTGTCTTTAAAGGAGAACCTCCTCCCTCATGCCTTAGGTTCAGAATTTGGTGGCTGGAGCTATACATACACATTTGTATCTATCTTGCACATTTGCTTCATTTTTGTGCCTTAAAAGTGTATATTCATCATACTTTTGCACACAAACACACACTCAAACACCATACTCTTGGAGCTGAGGTCCCTTGAAGTTGTTTTTGAAGTTTTTGGACTGGTTTTGGTTCAAAAAGAGTGTTGGAGTTGCAGTCTTGAAGGTGTTCATCAAGGGTGAGTTTCTAACCCTTTAAACCTTTATCTTTGCTTAAGCTTTAGCCCTGCTTGCATACCGATTTAAGCTTAACTTTCTACTGCAAAAAGTTCTAATTTTTGGTCCTTAAAATGTTTGTTTAAGGTCACTTTTTTGTTGGGGGTGGTCTACCCCCTCTTAGGCCTTGTTTTGAGCCATCCCTTTTGGCTCTTGTCTTAGCCTTTGCATGACCTTTCTACCACTGAAATCCAAAGGATTTTTAGTGGTGAAAAGGTGGCTTTGGGGTCCTAAATAGGAGAGGGTCATCCCCTCTCCTTATGTCTTGAATACTTGCTTCATATACCTCATGTTTGAGCATGTTTGTCAAGCTTATGTTGGCCATATCTTAGCATGTATTTGGGGTTATTTTGGGATGGCATGCCACTGTTTTTGGTTGCCTTGATCACCTCATGCATGCTTAATACACTTGTAGTGTAAATTTCATAAACTAGTCTTGTATATTTCATGAAGTAGCATGTCTTTCTAGCTTATATTGACTCCATCTCAGTAGGTTTTTGGTGTAGTTTTAGCATGCCATGACTCTGTTTTGGGTGGGTTTGATGGCCCTTGCATACTCCATGCACTTGTAGTGTAATTCCATGAAGTAGCTTAATGTACATCATGCTTTAATATGTCATTCTAGCATGATTTTGGCTTAACTTCAAGAAGCTTTTGTCCATGTTTTAACATGCTTTAGCTCTAATTTGTGTTGTTTTGATCATGCATGCTATGCTTTGTATAGCTATAATGCGTTCTAGCTTGTTAGCTTTGTGTATCAAGTCCACTAGCATGCATTGCTTGGCCTATTTGAATGATTTGACATCATTTGAAATGTGATTTCAGTCCATGTAGTGTGGCCACACACTTGCATCTTTCACTTATTCAATGCGTTGGAGGGTTTGCCCTTTATGCCTTAAACATGAGCCATTGCGTATGCCTTCATGCCTAAGCTTGCGAGCTATCATTTTAGTATGTATTTGGGGTTATTTTGCCATGATATAACTCTAATTTTTGTTGGCGAAGCCATCCCATGCTTGGTCTTGGTAGGTGTAGTGTAATCCTCCCATATTGCCCTTGCATAATCCATGTTTTGGCCCTTCATGTTAGCTTATTTTGGCTTCCTTCCATACATGTTTTAGCATCATTTTGACATGCTCTAGGATTGTTTTGGGTTGTATTTGCCATATGCTTTATGAATTGCATAGCTGTAGTGCAATTGGCCTTATTAGCCTTGTGTTTTGATGCCTCTTGCATGCTATCTTTGAGCTATTTGGATGATTTCGCATCATTTAATACTTGATTTCAGAGCATGTAACATTGTCATATTCTCATGCATATCACTCTCTAATTGAGGTTTAAGAGTTGTGCATTGTTGCCTCATTTGTGGCCTAGCATGTATGCCATCTTGCCTAGGTCCTTGAGCCCCCATCTCAGCATATTTTGGTCTTTGTTTTGACCTACTTGAGCTCTGTCTATGGTTGGTCCATGCATTTGTGCCATGTATTGCATGCCCCTTTTGTAGTCCTCTTTACTAGCTTCATGCTTTAAGGGCCCTAGCATGCCATGATTATGTTGTTTGAGTGATTTGGCATCATTTCATACCTTATTTCAGTGCACTTAGTGTTGTTACACTTCCACATTTGTCACTCTTTGAGCACTCTTGAGGGTTGTGCTCTTAGGCCTAGTTGATGGACCATTGCATGTGCATGCTTGTATATGCTTTTTGTGCCTTAGTTTCATCATTATGGCCACTGTTTTGGGCATGGCTGAGGTTTACCCACATTCGGTTTAAGTCCATTAAGTATTGTGTATGCCATGTTACATCGCATTGTGCATGTTATGTTGTTGTTTGCATTGTGTATGCCATAATCACATTGCATTGAGTATGCCATGTTATTCATTGCATTATGTATGTCATGTTGCATTGCATGTTGTTGCATTCTTGTCCCTAGCATTGCATGTTTGCATGCTTGAGTTGCATTGCATATTTGCATGCTTGATGTTGCATTGCATTGTGTATGCCATGTTATTTGTTGCATTTTGTTTGGAATAGGTGTTAGTCCAAACACGGGAAACGAGGGGCATTTCATACTTGAAGTGATGAAGCGTGCCTTAATTACTAGTCGCCGACGCTCTTGATCATACATGATAGAGTTTTAGGCTTTGTGTGTTTATGTGTGCATTCATTTCATATTGAATTGTGCAATTTGGCTTCTCGGCCATCATGCATTGAGATGCGTGATTGGTGGCCCAAGGGTCAAGAACCACACTTCCTTGAGCTTATGACATGATAGGGAGGGTGGTTGTGCACACATATCTTACAAATACATTGCCATGCCCTTTTTTGCTCTCTATTGCAGCAAACTGGAGAAATGCAGCAAAAACTGGCCGGCCAGCCAGAAAAACTAGCTGACCGACCACTTTTTCTGGTCTGCAACAACAAAAAGTGGTCGACCAGTGGCTGGAAGCATCAACAATTGGTCGGCAGCCCTCCCACAGGTCTCCAAGGTGAGTTAGAAGCTTTCTGGAGCCTGGTGCAAGGTTCTGAGAACAATTGCAAACATAGTCAAGTTGGGGCATCGCGACGGATTTCTGAACGAGGTGACTGGGCATGCATGCACTCTTCTCCCCCTGAGGGCCTTATTGCTTTATTGTTTTACTTAGCTAATTTGCTTAGCTAGTTTACGCTTTGGTTTGTACTTAATTAGTTAATGCACTTAACTATTCAATTCGTGTTGTAATAGCTTAATTAATTAGCTTGTTAGTTAATTAGTTTTGTTCTGTAATAATTAGTCTAATTAGCTAGTTAGCTCATATTCGGACCCTCCGTCGAGAGAGCCAATTGTTGTAATAAGTGTGCGTATGTGTGATGCATGTTTTCCAACCCCCATTTCTTTCTCCCTTTTACTTAACCGCTTACGATGGTTAGTTTTAAGGCATATTTCGATTAGCATATCTTATGCTTGCATGTGTGCATCCATTCATCTGTTTTGCATGCACCGAGCTCGGCACATCATACTAACTACATTGTATTTAAATACATTTACTTGAATACGTGTTCAATAGCATGTTATCAAGTTACATTTCATATGACATCTTAGAATAGCCGAGCCTATCTGAGTTGCATTTTTGCATGTGTTGCATTAGCCATCTTAACATGAACTAGGATCATGCATGATTTCTAACTAGTTCTTTGTTTTGGCTTAGAGTACACTGTGAGTGTTTACGCTTTAGCATACTGCATGTGTGTTAATGTTGCCATGAAAGCATGCTTGCCATGAGGCTAACTGCTTAATTGATTAACTGCCTGAATGCTTGTGGGTGAAGGTTGGATTGCTTGAATTGGAACAATTTATCAAATCCCCGATTTAGCCTACTTGCGAGTAACAAACTTCAAATCATTTTCACAAATGAACATGCAATGTTTTGTTCCAACTTAGGCGATCTAGTCTATACTTGTATGCTGTACGCATCACGTAGTAAGATTAGCTAATTAACCGGAATAAGAACACATGTATTTTCAAAACCAAAATATCATGCTTAGTAAATGTCGATCTTTTGATCGGGTGAGCGGGGGTGCTCATTGCATGACCTTGCCCTCTCGTACCCAAGTTCCCGAGCCGAGGCAACTTTGATGATGACAGACACGTGGCCTTAGGCACGAATCAGGGTTTCCTAAATTCCCCCAAAATAAAATATTTAGGTGGTGATTCTGTATCTGGCAAAGCAGTCCATGTTTGACACTTCTTTATAAAAATCAGTTTTTTCCCAAACGATTTGCCGGATTTGGACTCTTTGGTGATTTATCAGTCTTGCATTGCACTTTGCGAGATTAGATTCAGAACCGTGACATTGAGTCCGAACTGTAGTAGCTAGAGAACAAAACGGATTTCGCACCCCCGCAGCGCGGAGCCGGAGAGTTCTCGGGGCACGTCTACAATATCGTATTAGTGGATGAGAGTAGAGAAGGAATTAACACTAAGTTGAAGATTTAAAAAAAAAAAACACTTGAATTTAAAGGATTTAAGATAAGCAAAACTAAAACAGAGTACATGGAGTGTAATTTTAATAACAATAACAATGGAAGAAGAAAAGAAGTGAAAATTGAGAACCAAGAACTACTTAAGAGTGAACATTTTTGTTATTTAGGATCGATTATCATAACGGTTGGGAAGATTGGAGTGGATATGGTCCATAGAATTAAGGCAGGGTGGTTTAAGTGGAGGAGTACATCTGGATACTATGTGATAAATGAATACCCACTAGACTAAAAAGAAAATTCTATAAGACGATTATCAGAGCAACAATGTTGTATCGGTCAGAATGTTGGGCAACTAAGAAACAATATCTAGATAAGATTAGTATTGCTAATATAAGGATACTAAGGTAGATGTGTGGTAAGAGTAGAAAAGACATAATTAGGAATGAATATATTTGTGAATGGATAGGAGTAGTACCGATAGAAGATAAGTTGAAAGAGAATAGATTGAGATGGTTTGATCATATACAATAGAGAGCAACAGAGACAGTAGTGAAGAGATGTAATACAGTGACGGTAGATGGAAGTGTTAAAGGAATGGGCAGATCTAAATTGACGTATACGAGTGTAATAAATAGAGATATAAATTTTCTTAATTTGACTAACTAAATGATCGTTGATAGAGTTAAGTGGAAAAAAAAATTCATGTAACCGACCTTATTTAATGGGACTTAAAGTTTAATTTGGTTTACTATTCTCAATTTTGGAAGCACAAATTGAAGAAAATATAACAAAAACATTTCCAATATCAAACTAAACACCAAAATACATCTAAAGAAACACATTTTGCTACTTCTTGATGTTTTCTTTCACCGTTGCACCATCCCAAACATCTGTCTTTTCAAGAAAGAATCTAGCCCTGGTTTTCCATGTACATTAATGCACTACTAAGCTGTTTAAAATTAGGAGATTTGGTCAAAACCTTTTCATAATAAAATTTGAATATATTAAGGACAAGCATAAAAAATTAAAAAATTAAAAGTCCAACATATACCACTATTACTAAAATATTAAACATTAAAATAATATAACTTTTGGTCTAAATGTTGATTTTTAATAAAATTAGTATTTTTAGAATCTTCTCATCAAGATCTATCAAATAAGATCTATATTCACTATGAAATTCTTTTTTTAAAAAAAATTATTACGTCAAAATTGATGTAAACAGTAACATGTTACTCTGACAATATTATCTATGAAAAAAAAAAGAAGATATTTTATTTTGTCCTTACCCAATTATGCGCTTTCTCAGGGAGGTTTATAAAGTAAAATAAATTGAGCTATCCCTTTTCACCAAATAAAAGTCCAAAGTTTTGGCTAAATTTCCCTTTAAAATTAAAAAAATATCACCCAAGAGAGTTCACTTTTTTCTGTTGTCCAAACCAATGTAATTAACTAAAATAAATAGATTCATGATTAGTTAAATTAAATTACAAACTAAGTAAATATGCTGGAATTTACAATGATATTGCATAGAAATACACAATACAATAAAATGATAAAGAAGCGCAAACCGAAGCCTGTATAATATCACAGTTTCCTTAAAACAGATTAGCTACCTCACCGTGGGTGTAGGAGGAACATCGACTTCTGTCTCTCAGGATACGACGGTTTAGACCAGCTAACGCAAAAGCACCTTTTGATAGCTTTGGCAACCAGACAATAGCAGCACTCTCTCACACAAGAAGAATATATTATAGGAGGAGACTGACTTGATTATAATATGAGAGAAAAAATTCTATATTAAACCCAAGGGAGATAGGCCTCCTTTTATACACAATGGGGGATAGAGGAGTAACTTTCCAGCCTTGAAGGCTAGCAACCAATGCCCATTGTTTCTGCAAAACTGTTGGAGTAATGCACACAATTGATGGGGATTCAATGTGTAAGTTACACATAATATACACCTGTGTGTATATACATATCTGCAGCAGACCTAGCCTAAAAAGATTAGGTTGGTGGACCACCAATCCAATCCAACCCAAACCTAACCCATTCCATCAAGCCTCAAGCCCAAGCTCAAGTCCCAAGATCCACAACCCACAACCCATGGACCACGGACTTGGCCCGGCTCGACTCGGTCTGAGCGGGCGGGCATGCGCACTCGTGTGGCAATTTTTCCATAACCAACTTGGACCATAGTTTTGGCCCAAGCATATTCTTGAAGCATCCATAACTCCCTTCCTTCGAAAAATTTGTATGCCCCAAAGGGCTCATGCCCTTATCAAAATCTTAAGGTTTAAATACCTATCAAAGTTTTCCTCTATAATTAATATGGGATTGGTAGTTATACACAATTCTTAATACCTCATTCATGAGGCCATCTTTATGAGACAATTTCTCATTCAATTCTTAATGATTTTTGGTCATTCTTTTTGTGATGTAAAGGCCTTGTTACAAAGAATCTAAACTCATTTAATCTCACCTCAACCAATGGTTGGGACCATAAAACCATTTTTTCCAACAATCCCCCACATGAATAAAAATTGACTGAATAAAGAAAAACAAGCAACGTTTACAACAAAGACCCGGAGAGAGAGCACATAGACTAACCATGCCTCAGAAATGGTAGTTGTTGGCCTTGAACCTTTTGTAGTGAAAGCCTATCAGATTTATTGGTTGACTAGTAAACGTCATGTCTTGAACTGTTCTGCCGTTTGTGTAAACCGAGACAATAGACCTCACACAAGAGTTAGTCTAACCATTGTTCTTATCCTCATTGGTGTGTCCGGTATAACCTTGGAACACTAGCCTAGTTTAGTGAGTATTGTTAAAAAATTCGGCCTTACAAATTCTTAAAGAAGCAGCCCCACTTCACACTCACATAGGTGACCTATATAAGGTATCTCATTATACTAGGGTTGATTATTCATATCACTTAGGTCATTAAAAACACTAGTTTAACCATTCACCCCCACAGAGTATCACGGTACAAAGGAATGGGCAAGAGGATTTACCTTTTTAGTAACTCACCCGTTACACGAAATTAGGTTGTGTATTTGAACCTAGATTTTGAGATCTCCAGTCAACTAGGTTGGATTTTCCATTTCGGTAACATTACTAAAGGCCTTAACCCTATTCCTCTTGACGACATTTCTGCTGGCTCTCGAGTTAATCCTTTGGTTAGCGGATCCGCAATGTTGTCCTTAGCTTTTACATAGTCTAGAGAGACAACTCCATTAGAGAGTAGTTCTCGTATGGAATTATGTCTACGACGGATATGTCTGGACTTTCCATTAAACATATGACTCTGTGCCCGTCTAATCGCCGATTGGCTATCTCAATGAATATAGATAGCAAACACAAGTCTCGGCCAACATGGAATAGACTCAACGAATTAGCAAAGCCATTCAGCTTCTTCAGTTGTTTTATCCAAAGTAATAAACTTAGATTCCGTCATTGATCTCAATATACACGTTTGCTTAGAAGATTTCAAAGACACGGCTGCCCCTCCGAGGGTAAATACATAACCACTAGTGGATTTGGAATCCTTTATATCAGATATCTAATTAGCGCCACTTACCCTTCTAGTACCGTCAGGTATCTGGTATAATGCAATCCATAATCCTAGGTATAACGTAAATAACCTAACACCCGCATAATGCCCCTCCAATGAGTAGCATTTAGATTACTCGTGTATTTACTAAGCCTGCTAACAGAGTAGGCTATATCCGGCCTTGTACAACTCATCAGATACATCAAACTTCCAATGATCCAAGAATATTCTGGCTGAGAGACACTCCCCATTATTCTTGGTCAAATATAGACTCATGTCTACTGGTGTCCTAAACACACTTGTATCTGATTTATCAAATTTCTCAAGTATCTTCTCAACATAGTGAGACTAAGAAAATATAATATTACTAGATGTTTTGGCAATCTTAATACCTAAGATGACATCTGCAAGGCCCATATCTTTCATGTCAAACTTAGAATTTAACAATCCCTTCGTAGTTCTAATCATTTCATCATTACTACTAACAATGAGTATGTCATCTACATATAGACACAAAATGACATAGCCTCTGTCAGTATCTTTGACATATACGCACTTGTCACACTCATTGATTCTAAACCCATTTGACAACATAGCGTTGTCAAACTTCTCAAGCCATTGCTCAGGTGCTTGCTTTAAACCATATAATGACTTGACAAGCTTATAGACTTTCTTATTTTTCTCCATTTAAGAAAGTGGCCTTTACATCCATTTGATATATCTCTAGACCACGTAAAGCGACTATTGCAATTACCATGTGAATGGATGTAATCCTTTTTACAAGTGAATACATATCAAAGTAATCCAGGCCTTCTCGCTACTTGTATCCTTTGATAACTAGCTTAGCTTTATACTTATCAATTAACCCATCCGCTTTCATGTTTCTTATAAAGATCCACTTGCTCCCCAAGGCCTTACTGCCTGGGGGTAGATCAACCAACTCCCAAGTATGGTTCTGTAAGATGAAGTCAATTTCACTTTTAATCGCTTCTTTCTATAAGGGACTTTCAAGTCACGACTTCATAAAAAGTTTGAGGTTCTCCCTCTAACATACAAGTCAAGAAGTCCAGGCCAAAGGACTTGGCAGGCCTAGCCGTTTTACTCCTTCTTGGCTCATCTACTTCCTCATCTTGATCATCTATTTGATCATCTTCAAGTTCATTTTCAGAACTTTGATCCTCTCTTTGGGTTTGGCAAGGAAATACGTCTTCAAAGAATGACTTATTCCTTAACTCCATTATGGTATTCTTGTGGATATCTGAAATATCAAACTTGTATACAAGAAACCTATATGAACTACTATTTTGTGCATAACCAATGGATATATAATTTACGATTTTCGGACTTATCCTAACCCGCTTGGGTGTAGGTACCGCCACTTTTGCAAGACACCCTCACATTCGTAGGAAATTATAAGAAGGCTTGTGGCCTTTCTATAATTCATATGGAGTCTTGTCTACTTTCTTCCAAGGTATTATATTTAAAATGTAATTCGCGGAGAGAATCGCCTCCTCCCTACAAGTTCTGTGGCAACCCATAACTTATTAACATTGCATTCATCATTTCTTTTAATGTTCTATTCTGCCGCTTAGCAACACCATTTGACTGAAGGGAGTACAGTGCTGTGGTTTGGTGAATAATCCCAAAATGAGCACAAATCTTAGTAAACGGGGATTCTTACTCACCACCACGATCACTTCTTATAGCCTTGATCTTTCAGTTTAGTTGATTCTCAACTTCATTCTTTAAAAAAATAAATTTATCAACCGCCTTATCTTTGCTTTTGAGCAAATACACATAACAGTATTTAGTGCAATCATCAATAAAAGTGATGAAGTATTTGTTGCCACCATGTGATTGTATGACTTTCAAGTCACACACATCACTGTGCACTAAATTCAAAGGCTCAGTACTTTTTTTAACAGAATGAAAAGAAGTCCTCATCAATTTTGCTTCTACACAAGTTTTACACTTGTGATTTTGATTAATCTTGAAAGATGGTATGTGATCTAACTTGATTAATCTACGTAAAGAGTCAAAATTTACATGACCCAGTCTACTATGCCATAAATTAGGGGACTCAAGCATATAAGTAGAAGAAGAAACTTTCTTATTAAGTTTTAGGACAATAGTCATTACATTTAGCTTAGCATACCACTCGACATATATCCCTTCCCTACATAGACCCCGCTTTTGGTTAATACGAATTTGTCAGACTTAAACACCATGCGGAAGCCGTGTTTGCTTAAGAGTGACCCAGAAACAAGGTTCTTACGAATGTCCGGCACATATAGGACATTGTTCAGAGTCAGCTCTTTTCTTGAAATCATTTTCAGGACCACCATGCCTTTACCCTCAACAGTTGAGGTTGTAGAATTCCTCATGAACAAGTTCTCACCGTTTGAAACCGGTTTAAAAGTTGTAAACATCTTCTTCTCTGCACAGATGTGGCGAATGGCCCCAGTGCCCACCCACAATTCCTTCAGGTTGGACCCCACCATGTTTGCTTTGGTAACAACAGCTGCCAGATGCATGTCATCCACATCTTGTGATTGATCCTCTAGTTCAGCCATGTGGGCACAGCTCATGTTTGTGGAGGGTACTTGCTGTAAGGCTTTTTCTTTTTACGGCAATCAATCACCCGATGCTCATCGCTTCCATAGTTGAAGCATTTTCCATTGAACCTAAAAGTAGGTTCTTGCGGCTTGTAAACCGACTTTTTGGAGACACTGCCTCTTGCCCCCAGCTTTGAGCTTTTGCTTGTTGGTGGCTTTTTCCTCACCCCCGAAGACTAGCCATGCTCAACCACATTTGCTTTTACAGTGGAGGTATTCCCTCATTTCTTCTTGTTGTTTTCCTCAATCCAGAGCTTGACAACTCGCTCTTCGACTATCATCTCCTTTCTTTGTGCTTCAAGTAGTTCTAAAAGTCTTTCCAGCCGTTAGGCAGCTTCTCAATTAGAGCAACGGCCTGGAATGATTCACTCAGAAACATTTCTTCTGTATGAGTTTTGTGCAAAATTACTTGGAACTTTTGGACTTGACTGATGAAGGTTTTTGAGTGTACCACCTTGAAGTCCAGAAATCGGCCAACAACAAATTTCTTTGCCCTAGCATCCTTAGTCTTGTACTTCATGTCCAAAGCATCCAACAACTCCTTTGCCGACTTCTTGGCATAAAACACGTTGAAAAGTGAATTTGCCAAGCCATTTAGAACGTAGTTCCAGCAAAGGAAGTCTAACTGCTTCTAAACATCTAGAGCCATGAGCTTTTGTTTGTCTTGCTCATTCTCTTCCATAGCTGGTGGTTCTTCACTTAAAAACCTCGTAAGGCTAAAAGTAATCAAGTAAAACAACATCTTCTGTTGTCATCTCTTGAAATTCACTCTGGTGAACTTCTCCGATCGCTCGTGATGGTTGAACGGGCCTTCCGGAACAGCAAAAACAACAACAAGGTTAACCACAGAGGTCACAGTAACTGGGTTCATCACAGAGGTTACAGCAATCGGGTTGACCACAGAGGTCACAGCAGTAGAGGTTGGCAAGCTAGTTGTCCCGGGTTCTGATCCCCACCAACATTAGCAGCAGCATCGGTGACAGTTGCCATTTCTGAAACATACAATAGAATTTCACTTTCTGTGTTTTCAAAAATTAAACTTAATATTAGAAAATTCCACAGTAATTTAATTCAAAATTAGTCTCACCACTTAACCTAGAATCGAACCATGGTCAGGAATGTTCTCAAAAAAACTGGAGGGATCACATCGGTCCTACTTAAAACCCAGTTAACCTTTTGACAAAACTTTCAAGAGTATGTTTACTCCTAGTCCATGGGAAAAAAATTTCAAAATTAAGTTTTCCAGGGATGAGCTAGGTTAAAACAAACCAAGTTCCAAACTTACAAGCATGTAAAAAATTACTACAACAATTATAAGCAAATAAAACTTACTTCTACAAATTGGTAAAAGAACTAAATTAAAACTCAAGCACAACATTGTTTCAAATAAAAAGAAATGAAACCAATCCAATTAAGGAATCTTATTTGTTTAAAACTCCTTTTCTCGCTTAGGTATTTTTGTTCAATCAAAAAGGTTAATAGTCCAAATTTGTATTGCAATCCCAATTTTATTCATTTGGATTTGTATTTTTTTTTCCCCTTCCCTTTCGCGTAGGTATTATTGTAAAGAAAGTTAGTAGAAAACCATAACAAAATACAAAACAAATAATCTAAAGAAACTGTAAAATAATAAATTCATTTAATAGCAAAATTAAGTAAAATTAAAATGCTAGACAAGTTATACAATTAAACTTATAACCCCCAAATAAATTACAAACCTTATAACTCTAAAAATTAAATTAAAAAAATTAATTAACAAGAGTTACAGGAAATTATTACACAATAATCATGTACATAACTTTAGCAATTATCATGTAAATAAATATAAACAAGTTACAAAAATTCTATAACTCCAAATACTTAAATTAAAATTTAATAAGCAAAAGTTACATGAAGTTTTAGAATTAAGATCATGCAAATAATTCTAGAAAAATAAAATAAAATCTAGAACCTAGACAATAAAGCACTTTTGTATCATATAAGAACAGTAGGAAATAAAAACTAGCTCTAAAATAAATTTAAACACTTATGAACATGCACAACATGATAAAGATCTAGAATTGAAAGACATGAAAAATTTATTTAATAAACAAACAGAATCGAACACAAACTGAAAAGCAAACAAATTTGGAATAATTAATTCATTATTAAATAAATTTGCAACAGTAGACTATGTGTTGCAGGTAGTCTAGAATAAACAAAACAATAGCATGCATATATATTAATCTAATATTCTAATCATGACTATCAGAGAAGTTCTTGACATATTATAACACAGAAACCAAAACAAAATCTGGGCAGCATGTAACCAAAATTTTCCACTAGAATACATAAACATGTAATTGGATTTTATATATAAAACATGACTTCTAATCAGGAATGTATACAAATCAAAACTGTACACATGCAGCCAATAAACAAATCTAATAATCAAGTGCTATTAACAGTGACCAATTGTCTTCCGAGGAACAAATCAAAACAGTGTACAATTCCACGGAAACCAAGCCAATTAATCTTATACATGAATCTGAGTTATTCTAAATTACTAGATGAATATATTTGTTCAATTTCATGGAAAAGTATATATAATATGTTTTAGGATTGTTGTCCAAACCAATGTAATTAACTAAAATAAATAGATTCATAATTAATCAAATTAAATTACAGACTAAGAAAATATGCTGGAATTTATAATGATATTGCATAGAAATACACAATACAATAAAACGATAAAGAATCGCAAATTGAAGCATGTGTGATACCACAGTCTTCTTAAAAGGAACTTTGACTTTTGTCTTCCAAGGTACGACGGTTTAGACCGGCTAACGCAGAAGTACTTTCTGATAGTTTTGGCGAACCAACAATTGCAGCACTCTCTCACACAGGAATAATATATTATAGGAGAAGACTGACTTGACTATAATATGAGAGCAAAAATTCTGTATTGAACCCAAGAAAGATGGGCTTCCTTTTATACACAATGAGGGAGAGAGGAGTAACCTTCCAGCCATGAAGGCTAGCAACCAATGCCCATTACTGCTACAAAACTGCTGGAGTAATGCACACAATTCATGGGGATTCAATGTGTGAGTTACATACAATATATACATGTGTGTATATACATATCTGTCTAATCCATTCAAGCAAAGCTTTAAAGTCTCAAGCCTAATCCCAAGCCCAAGTCCCACGGACTCGGTCCGGGCGGGCTGCGCACGCGCACGTGGCAATTTTTCATAACCAACTTGGACCATAGTTTTGGCTTAAGCTCATTCTTGAAGCATCCATAACTCCCTTTGGAAAATTTGGATGCTCCAAAGGGCTCAAGCGCTTATCAAAATCTTGAGGTTTAAATATCCATCAAAGTTTTCCTCTACAATCAATGTGGGACTGGTAATTATACACAATTCTCAATACATCATTCATGAAGTCATCTTTATGAGACAATTTCTCATTCAATTCTTAATGGTTTTTGGTCATTCTTTTTGTGGTGTAATGACCTTGTTACAAAGAATCTAAACCCATTTAATTCCACTTCAACCAATAGTTGTGATCTACTTTAATTTTTCAATAAAGTCACTATAAAACCATTTTTTCCCAACATTTTCTAGATTCAATACTTGGTTATGCCAAAGCAATATATTAAAACCCACAATCATTCACAAATCTGTTCCTCTAATGTATGTATACAGTGACACGTTTCCTTTAAAAAAAAATAAAATAAAATAACCTTCAAACTGTTCTTGCACAAAAAGATGTTGTGCACAGTATCATAGTTGTATCAAGTTCTCATGTTCATCTCTTTCTCATTTATGTCCCTCGAAGTATTATTCATATTTGAAACACACAAGGTCGGTAACAGATGATATTTGATGGAGTAGTTTGTTTTTGTATATTTTTGTTCTCCCTACAAAAAATGTGTATTAAATTTCATTATATATCTTTTCATTTTTGGTTATAATATGACTTACTTATCCAAAAAAAAAAAAAAATGATATAGAAATGGGGAAAACAAAATTGAATGAACAAAGTCCGATCATAATATAGACAATGAAAACTATTAATGCACAAATTAATTGGGAAGAAAAACACTTAATGAGGTTACCATTACACATACAACAGAGAAACAGTTCATGGGCGGTCTTTGGGTTCAAGGCTCGTAATTTCTCTGACGACTTGAGTTTTGTTTGCCTCAAATTGTTCATCCTCTGCACAAAAAAAAAAGAAAAGGAATGCTTCTATCTGAATGCTCTTGCTCGACTCTTGAAAGAAAAGGACTCCACCATTTAACACATAAATGTTTAGGGGGAAAATTGTGGAAAAATAAATAATCCAGACCTACTTAACACGTTTGTCCTACAACAATAATTGAGACCCTTTTTTTTGGGACCCCCACAACCCCTTTTGGATCTCAACCATTGATGGTGTGGGCCCCACACATACATCAATAGTTAAGATCCAAAAAGGGTTTGTAGTTGGTTTTTCGTTGCTTCTTAGAGGGATTTAGTCTCCTCTGATACGATAGCCTTACAGTTCGAACTCCCCTGGTTCTGAATCTGGTTTCACAAGTGCAATGTGAAACAGTGAAAACATAAAAGAGTCCAAATCCGGCAAATCTTTAGACAATCGATTTTTAATAAAAAGAAATGCCAAAAATGGACCGCATTGCCAGATTTAGGTCGCCCTTTCAGGTTTTTGGCCTAGCGAGCCTTTCAAAGATAGTATTTCTTCAACTTGTCCATTTTGATCGACTGTGAGAACTCCAAGCCATCTAAATCTATAAGGATAATCGCTTCTCCTAACCAGATAGATTTGATGATGTAAGGACCAATCCAATTGGGTCTAAACTTGACCCTAGGGTCATGGATGGGGACTCGATTGTCTTTCAGCACCATATCTCATTCCTTGAGGTTTTTGGATTTGACTTTCTTATTGAAGGCCTGAGTAATTTTGCGCTGATATGTCTTAGCTTCTGCTCTGTTCTGTCATGAAAATAGCACTGTTTGCCCAAACTAGGGTGGCCGGCTGGCCTTAAAAAGTGGTCAGTCGGATGGAAGGGTGGTCGGTCGGCCATTATTTTTGGGTGCTGCCTTGCTGCCACAGAATTAAAACAGAGCAAAAACATAGTGTTTTCAGGGGATGTTTATCCTTTCTGTCTCTCTCTATCATGAAACTGATCAAGAGAGGAGTATAATCGGTCCACAAATTATCAATTGTCGCAAGTTGCATGATGATCTATGAACCAATGGGACAAAAAGATCAATAAAATGAAATAAAAGACCAATAACACCTCTTCCTATCATGGATTTATCTCAAGGAAAGGGGTGGACATTACTTCTTGAACCATTGAATGTCACTAAAAAGTACACAATGAGTCAAGACACAATAGGTTCAATATAACGTCCAATTGAACCCCGATTTGATTTTATTACATCTTTCACCATTTTTAGTTCCATTTTATTATCCCTCTTTATTACCTTTCCATTCTTTATTCATTTTTGTCCAAAAGCGATGGTTACGTCCACTAATAAAAAGAAGTATCAAACAAGAAGTTGTCCTTAGCATAAGAGAGACGTAATGCCCTGGTAATGAACCTTTGAAGAGATTAAACTATTAAGTATAGAAGGTTTCTTTCTCATGCCTTAAATAATGATCCATTGTTTGAAACAACTCTTAAACAAAGAAATCCAAGAAAGTAGAGAGGTTGCAGAGATAATTATTACAAGTGTGAGTATATGTATGAAAACTATGAAATAAAAACTATCAACTCAAATTGATTGGTATCTAAGGCTTAAATCACAAAATCTATGAGGACTTACAACAATACAAACATGATATTCAAAGCATAAACTAAGCAAACAATTAAAACTGCCCCCAAAACAGCAAAAACAGTGCTGAAATTACTTTGAAAAAGCTAAAAAAAAGTAAGCAAAATAGAATAGAACAAAACTAGTAAGCAAGCCTAAGGAGGGGTAGCTAACCCCTCTACTTTTTGGACCTTAAAACCAAATGTTTTAGCCTCTGAAAACTCTGAGAATCAGTAGCTAAAAGTTGAGGAAAAAAAATGGGAAACACAAGAATAAAAGCTATGTAATGTGGTTCAAGAAAGGGTAGTTAAGCCTTTCACCTTGAGTAGCTTTCAAACCACAAGTTTTAGCCCATAAAAACAGTCCAAAACGGAGTATAAATACCAAGAAAAAGAATAAAGAGTAGGCAAAAGATGGCAAGAGTTATGCTTTTGAAGAGAATATACTCTTTTGTTCACAAACCAGAAGGTGCTCACTCTCAAGGGTTGTAATTTTAGCTCAATAACCTCAGCAAGGAGCCTCAAAATATTGGTTTAGGAAGTGTATGTATATTGCAAGATAAAGAGGGAGAGTGTTCAGCAAGGTTTGGGCACTCGAAGAATTTTTCTAACCGAAAACCAAGAGGGATGGTCCTTTGTTTATAGAAAAACAGGTTCTTCCGTCGAAAATATCTGTGTGGAGCTAGTTGGTGCAAGGCATGCACATGGGAGGGAGTACAGCTAGCAGCAAATATCTACTTACCAGGAAACATGGCCAACCAGCCATGTAGAGGGATGCCCGGCCACTAAAAATTGGCCAGCAAGCCTTTGAGTGGTTAGGATAGAAAAAAATTAGGTTTTGGTCCAAAGGGTGCAAGATTTTAAGCTCTGAAACTCAAAACCGAAGCTTCTTGCCGAAGAATTTGAACGTTTGTACAGCATATTATTTCATCATCACCTAAGTCTTAAGGGCGGTCAAAAATGAGGTGTCTACAAGGTTGTGGAGGTCCCAAAAAAAAGGGATCCCAAGCTTTTTTCATTTGTCCTATGAAACATAAGCACTTCTCTGGAGGACATGTACTAGTGTTGTGACAAGTGTCAAACACGGACAAGTGCCAAACACGCTGAATAATTAAACAAGCTAGGTACACATTGGAACATTCTGGGGGACACGCAACATATGGCATATAATAAATATCTAAGGTTTATGAATTTGATGAAAATAAATATTGACATAGAATAATTTAGAATATTAAAAAAATATATGACATATAATAAACATATAAACTATTATGTCGCTACATCCCCTCATGTCATAATTTTTTTGAAAAATTGCATATCCATGACCATGCTCCTTGGCTTTTGTCCCCCCTAATTTTGGGTTGCCTTGTTTGTGGTCACCATCATAGTTGTTGTATTGTGAATCGTAAGATTCACTTTATTTAACATAATATATAATTTTATGTGTATATGCGAATAAAAATACACAACATCTAAAATGAAATAAAAAGAAGTGTTAGACCCACAAATTCACCCATCATATAGCAAGGAAAGTGGGCTATATATCATTGGGTGTGTAACAAATTAGAAATTGACACCTAACATATTATATCATTGTAGGTCAAATTGTGAGACCATTTTTGTGGGGTCGCAAACATTTTCCATGAAATAAATATTAATATAACTAAATTGTATATATGTCAATAAATATTAAACCACATATATTTATATAATTAGCTGATCTTTTTTCTTTTATATTTTTATTTTTATTTTTTTGACCCCTTTTCATGCATTATGTAAATAAATTGAATTGTTTGAATTGCTGTGAATCATAGTGAATCACAATTGAATCATAAGATTCACTCTATTTAATATTCAACTGAACGAATTGAATTGTTCTGCTTGAAACTCGTATTGAATAGTGAATCATAAAATTCTATCAACCAGGGTCACCACAAACTCCACAACAGAGATCTGTGGTTCAAACCACAAAACTTCAGTAAAAAATGGAGACAATATTTAAATACCATCTTGCCAAGGAAGAAGTGGCATATTTGGTAGCTCGCTGTCATGTAAAACAGTAAAACGGAAAAGAGTATCATACTCTGAGAAGATTCATAAGAATACTTAAGTTATCCCTTGAGCTCACTTTTTCTTTTTCTTTTTTGGATGGGCATCCCTTGAGCTCACATATCATGTCATCACAGTAGAATCCCAGATATTTTATCAAAATATGATGCCACAAGCACCAGAGAAACTGCCACATCTATAAAAAGAATCATGAAGATGCTGGACTGAAAAAAAAAAAATTTATGCGCCATTTGTTTCGGTGGAAAACTTTTTCCAATAAACAAAATCAAGAAGTTCATGCTATCATATAAACACATGTATTGTTACAATAAGTCAATATTATGCAAAATATGACATGATTCATGAATAAGGAGAAGGTAGCCTACATTTGTACACCAGCAAAAAGACGAGAAAATGATACATCTTCATACTATTCAAATACCTATCATCCATAAAGGATACAATTCTAGAGACAAAATTGCATTCCCTAGGATCAGATATTGAGATGTCTATTTATTTATTTATTTATTAATTATTTACATATTTTCAAACTTTCATCCTACCTTGACAGCTTGTCACTTGGTAATGTAATTGGTAGACTCCAGCAGCTTTGAGCTATACTCTGCAAAAAACTAACACCAGAAATTGTGGAGAATATCAAATTCTAACCAACAAGAAACCCAAATAAAACAACCACCACCAGGATGAAGACGCTGACGATGGTGGTGGCTAAGTCGATAAAACAAATAGCCATGTGAAAATTTTATGTTCTCTGTATACAAGTAACATGCAAGACTTCCTTATACACGTTAGCTTAAACCACATCAAATAGCACACGCATGCCACAACTCCATACATATTGACTTAATCTCAAGCACATAAAATGTGCGATATATCAGTAGTTCAAGCATGTGTCAGATGGTTCTGTCAGATAGTTCTGTGACATATAATATTTGATTCAAAAATTTACAACTCATAACCAAACACACAACTCAAAATTCTATTAAAAACTCATAAAAAATTTTAAAAAATTCAAAAAATATTTTTTATTTAAAATATATAAAAAAAAATAATAGGAGGCAATTGCCAAAAAAAAAAAAAAAAAAAAAACAAACAAACACTGTTTTGGTCAACCGGCCAGACGTCTGGATAGGCGAAATTTCAAAATTCAAATCCCGCCTAAAAAGTGTTTTCAAAAGTGGTGTGAAAATGTATTTTGAAAGCTTTATCCAAACACACAGCTCCAAATATGGTGTGGAATCATAATTAAAACTCCACACCAAACACAGCCAGGGGTTTTCTTTTGGTTTAGAAACTTTTTTCATATTTTAATCAACATTTTTTTACTTTTTAGAAGAATTTAGATTAGGTGCATCTAAAAAATAAATAAATAAATAAAAATGGCCTAAAATATGAAAATAGTTCACTTAAAAAAAAATCGTCTAAAAACAATTTTTAAAAAATTAAAGCAAACAGAGTAAGGCTCTTCATTGGGTGAGAGGAAGATTTGGGTGCAGATTCTAGGGTTTTGGAGGTGTCAAAATTTCTGGCGTACTCTGCTGTTGGTAGTGGTTGTTGAAGGATGTAGATTTGACTGTAAATCTTGAAGATGACAAGAACAAAACTGAGAGAGAACCATTAGAAATAAATGTAAACCGACTGTGATAAGGTGGTCCGGTGGTATGATATCTCAAGCAAACTATAGGGTAACACATAAGTGGATGAGATGTTTTAATTCAAATATTCAGTCGAGTTGGTTTCACAATTTTCAAATAACCACATCCACATCACCCAGATTTATAAATAGTGAAAGGCCCACAGCCGACCGCACATTCTAACAAAACCATCTGTAGCTTTCAATTTTGGGTCGGGTCGGTCAAATATTTCAAGTGGTCTGATCCCATGAACAGCTCTAATCCATGCAATCTTTTGTTTTTGTTTTAGTTTATGTTTTTTTATTTATAAGTAAAGAGTATTATTAACTGAGCACCATGTTGAAGAGGGCTAACCCTTTAAAAAAAACAAAAAGCTGTAAGCTATCTATCAAGAGGCATAAACAAATCCCCTATTATCTGCACAAAAGAGTCTAAGAAAAAAAAGACACTTGGCCCTTAGCCCAAAAAAACCAAAGAAAGGAGCAAAGAAAATTTTAGGAAGAAAAGAGCAACGATCCTTTCAGGCTAATAATAGGGAGTTCAAGAGTATCAAAAGATCTTCTATTCCGCTCTGTCCACACTATCCATAGAATACATAAAGCAAATGCCTACCAAGTTCCTCACCCATATTTTAGCATAATTGGCACTCCATGCCTCAATAAGATCCTAAACTGAAACAAAAACAACTCCTACCAAACTGAAAAGTGAACAGTCAGATTCAACAAATGACTAGCCACCGGACAAGGACAATGAAAAAGAAGGTACACAGATTCTTCCAATACTTTGACATGCCATACTTCACATTTAAAAAAAAGTTCTTCCTCAAGTTTCTATTACTTGAAATAGAACAATTGGCGCTCCATGCCTCAACATGATGCTACACTGATACAAAAATAACTCCTACCTAACCAAAAATTGAACAAATAAATCACTAGTCACGGAACAATGAAGAAGAAGGTACACAGATTCTACTAATACTTTGACATCCTTCCCATACTACACATTTTGAGATAAACTCTTCCTCAAGTTTCTATTACTCAAATTAATCTAACACGTCTACACCTTCCCAATCTGCTTTATACCCAAAACTAACCTCTTCTGATATTCATTTATACAAAATTTACTTAAATTGTAATCCATGCAATCTCTTCTTTTTTCCTTTTTTCTCTTTTGGATAAGAAGCATTATTAACCAAGCACCACGTTGAAGGAGGTGAACCCTATAAAAAAGGAAAAAATCAAAGACTATATCAAAAGGAATAAACGAATCTCCTATAAACTGCATGATAGAGTTGACTAACAGAAGACTCCTTTCTCATCCAAAACAAACAAAGAAAAGAACAAATACTAATTCCAAAATAATAAAAGGGTAAAAATTACATTGGCCTCTCCTGAAGTTTGAAGAAAATATTGTAAGCCCCACTATTTTGACATAGTAACATAGGGTTTTCTTAAGGTTTTAATTCACATAACACATAACACTGAACACCCTTTTCATCAATAATTTGCTAATCATATGAATGGAAAAATGATGTCATATTTTTTAGGTTGAAATGTATATTTTTCTTTGTTTATCCTTGTCTTTTCACATTATATGTATTAGCTCTGATTTCTTTTGCCTTACCAAACGGAGGGCAGTGTAATCATGCCAAAACTGCGAAGCTTGCTATATTTTCTTCAAATCTCAACAGGCCTCTGTATATTTTACCCATAGGCTTTGTTTGGTTACAATTCTCATAAACTATTTTTAAACGGATTTTCGTTTGTCTTTATTGAATTTTTTTCATATGCTAATCAAATTTTTTTATTTTGCAAATACATCAAGATTAGATACATCTAAAAAGTAAAAAAGAGTAACTAAAATATGAAGGGAAAAAAATTCACTAAAAATAAATAGAAACCCAAACAAAAATGCACACAGATTTTTACTCAGATTTTCATCAATTTTTACTTATTTTGTTTAATATTTTAGTCAATTTGTTTTACTTTTTAGATGCATTTTGATTAGGTGCAACTAAAAAATAAAAAGAATTGATTAAAATATATATAAAAAAAATCACTAAAAATAAATGAAAACTCATCTAGAAACAGTTTTTGAAAAATCAAACCAAACAAACATAGAATTCTAAAGATCTAAGTCTCCATATTGAGGCCTATAATAGAAGCACTGAATTCCCAGTCTCAAAAGTACTGATGCACATAATTGTTGCCCCTACTAAAGAATGATAATATGTTGTCCACATCTCATTTTACATACAAATGTCAAATCTATGTAAAATGATCTTGCTTCAAACATTCGCTTCACACTACTTCAAACATACTAGATTTATAACACACTTGCAGAGATTTCATGGTGTCAGGGAGATGCAGAATATCTTCTCCTTACTAAAGAATTTGTTTCGAAGTTCTGTCTTCTCTTCTTTTGCCATGGATGTCTCAACATTTTCCATCTTAATACACCAATTCCCTCAACAAGTCTTTTAATTAGTGTTACATGGACTTCTCTATTCCCTTTAGTGTATCGGATATGATTAGGATAAGTGTATGGGATGTGTCCAACGCCTATACCAAATTAGAGACGTCAATCTTCCAATTTTTTTATGATGTTTGAAGAAGAAAAAACTCACATTTGACGTGGATGGAACATAGAAATCTCACTTGTCCCCTAAATACGCCATAGTATTATACACTATACAATATATTAATGTTCACATACTTGTACCTAACTTTTGGATATATATCCTTGTATCTTAAGATTTAGGACATCTGCCACTCATATCTAATTCCATGAAACATAGCTTTTAACCACAGAAAATTTTATCCCACAAAGCAGACCAGCCTCACATCTGTCTAGTATGACTTGTACCTAATAAAGACATTCCAAGCAGCACTTGATTTGCTTCATCTATCTCGCTAATACGATTTGGCCAATATCCTTACCAACTCTCCACCTGTGTACTACATATTACACAAAGAAAAATGGGCACTCTTCAGAGGTCTGTTGGCTATCGTCCAATTTTTATTTATCTCTTAATTCTAAAGCTTCTCTACACAATGATAACCTAGCATTTAATCTAACCTTGATTTCACAATTAAAAACTAATATTATCAGGCACCATAACTAAGGCAAGAAGATAAAAGAGCTTAATGTTGGACATTGATGTAAGCCACTGTTAAAAGAAATTAACTCACCCTCATCAGGTTGTTTTCATGTCTTAATTATGTCAGTATCACTGTTTGCAGCTGTTTCCTCTTCTGAAAGTCCAATGTCATATATCTATGGACATATCGCATGCCTTGTCTAAAAATTAACATAAAGCTCTTCAAATTCCTCAATAAACCTCTTGTTCCCTAGGTAAGTTTCCATAGTCCACCTCCCCTAGCTTCAGTTTGTTTATTTGTACACATTGTATTAATTCACTCCTAACCTCACTAGACACTGCAAATAACACATAAATCCAAAACTGGCATCCTGTATTCTCATTTCAAGATAGAATGACGATTCAGTTACATCCTCCAAAAGCTAGGGCATGATTTATTAATTTGATGCCACAAACAGCAGCTTTCAATGTGTCCTGTGTTCTTTCATATAGGTGCATACAAACACTAGTTCATCACTCAGAGGGTTTATACAATCTGTATAAGCACTTACTCAGAACATCAGGTGCCCATGTTGTAAACCTTATTAGTTATTGGTTTTAGTAAGAAATACAATTATAATATTTTTGGTAATGAATATAAAAAGGATTAGAAGCGATTATATAAGGAATACAAAAGCAAAAAGGATGTTTCAGACAATCTCAACTTGACAAATGAAATTGGAAATTAAAGCATTACTCCCATCATTGCGACATTTTCCTTTGGTCTTAAATTGTAACTCTTTGTGTTTTCTTTCTCTCCTTATTTCCCTCATATCATGCATATTTCCGTTATGTCACTGACACAATATTTCATCAGCTAATAAAGAATTATTCATAAAGTAACCCCATGCATGCTCCCTCCCCCCACATCCCACCCCCCTTCCAGCATAGAGAAAAAGCAACCAATATATGTATAAATGAAGAAACAAATGTAATATGTTTTGATTACTTCAGAGAAAATGAAAAACAAAATAAACAAAAAACAAAAACAAAAACAAAAACAAAAAAGAAGGGAAAAAAAAAGTTGAACATGCTCCATAAGTAAAACATTAAAGATTTAGTAAAACCAGAATCATGCAGACACATACCTTCCAGAACCAGTTTCTCTGTACCCATTATATTCAGTATGTGCCTTCTAGTCCTCCACTGAAACAGCACTTTCACTCCCATGCAGCATCCAATCAAGATCTTCGAGCTCCAAACTTCGGAAAAAGAACTTATGGAGCAATGGTTGGCAAAGCATATCAGAAAACCCTTTAGCAAAATGGGCTACCTGCTCAGAGATAGATGTGACAAAATGATGCCGAATAAGAAGATCAACATAATCCTCCCTATTCCTACTATTCACCGAAATGCTTTTACCACCAGCGCAAAGCTCCACAATTTCCCTGGATCCTAACTCTTCTCGCACAAATGTTAGACCCAGTGCATCTGAATCCAACATCTCAGCATCCATTTCCAAGATTTTCTTGCAACTGTTGTACAAGCATGGATCTGCATCATGAATATCTTCCAAAGAAACATCCTTTCCAGCCAATTGCAAGAAAAACACACGATCAAAGACAATGCCAACTTGCACATTATGCATCAACGCTAGGGCAATTACCCTGCCAGAGAAGCTAAAATATTCAAGGTGCAAAGGATCTACCCCGGACGCTGCAAATAAACACAACATATAGAACTGCTGTTACTACTTTTGTACACAGACCAAACCCCTAAATTGATAAGATTGGTGTTGAATGTGCATAAATGTGTTGTCTAAGACATGATTTACAAGCAATCTTCAGCTTTGAATGTTGCAATGACAATGGTGGTGTGCTATAAATTAAAGAGTGTGTGTTTGTGTGTGTGTGAGTGAGAGAGAGAGAGAACAGGAAATATGAATAATGAATGAACAACATATGCTCAAACAATTCAGAGAAGGTAAATAATGAATGTAATAAAACCCCAAACAATTCATAGTGTGTTCTCATTACTTCATTGAAAGCAAGTTTTTAAGCCTATCAAGGGCTAAATTAAGACACAGATGCATTTGTGATGGAAGATATCAGCTAGGGTAGGAGGGGTTGTTGGGGTGGTTCATCAGAGTCAAAGTTCCTATTCATTGGTACACTAACAGAAAAGAGAACCGAAGAGGAAAGGGAAGAGTAAGACAGTTCGAGTCATGAAAACCAGCCTCCCTGAAAAAAAGTGGGGGTAAGGTTGCCTGCCTACCTATGAAGCACAAACACGGACACAGACACAGACACGAGGACAAGCACAAACACAAGTATGTGCATAGGATGCAACAACTTCAAAAAAATTATAATATGGACACAATAGGGATATAACAAAACACATATATATATTACTTTTATATAATTTTATTTACTATGTATAGGAATATCAATTTTTAGAGCATGAAGATATGAGAGCCATCGATGTATGAGTGAACAAATTTTCATATATTTGCTATGTATAGGAATATAAATTTTCATATATTTTTCTTTGACCTCAAATCAACTTTTCAAAATTATTTTAAAAAAAACAAAAAAGTTTTAAGGCACGGCTCAACACAACAAAAAATAATAATTAAAAAATTTGACATGCTAGCTGCCTACTATACTATCCCTCAGTCAGCCAGCCAGCCAGACCCTGTTGTAAGTGGGAGCTTCCTACACTGGTAGGACATTTTTTATAACAAGGTGCAGGTACCCAGTGTTAACATGTACACTAACCTTAATTCAGAAACAATTTTATCCCCACAAGTTTTGGATTGTTTAAGAGTAAGGTAAACACAAGTAAAAAAATAAAATATTCAATTATTTCCTTCAAGATCACCTTTTGTTCTCTTTTCACAAATAAACCAAATGCTTGGGGTGAAGGAATTATAAAAGTTCATCATTTCCTTGTCTCGTTTTTTTCTCTCCTACCAAAGGAGTCATTAGTTTTCATTGAAAGTTTAAAACAAGGAAGCAAGGTGAAAAAGAGAAAAAACTACCCAGCCTCATTTGTTGTGCTCAGATGGTAGAGTAGGGTAGATACAGACTGGGGTTTAAGAATTGCAATCAATATATACTTGAAGGAATGATAATAGTGTACCTTGATGTTAAATAGCTAGTGAAAGATCTTTGCTTAGTTGAGAACTAACAAAATCCAAACTAAACTTTGCTTGTTTTTTCTCCTTGGCATACATTACAGTTCGCTTCATAAAAGAAAGATGCATCTATTGCAAAGATTAAGTCATCGAGCAAATAATTTGGTCTTTGTTTTTGTTTTTTGTTTTTTTTTTTTTTCAATTTCTAGACAAATCCCTTACTCAAAAGATAAGAAAATGTCCCTATCCACAGGGCTTGGAGAAGGAATACTCATTGGCAGCACAAGACAATAAATAAAAGAAAAGAAAGCAAAGTGAAGACTATTATTCAATCAAATAATGACAACATGAAGATACCAACCATATACACAATATAATTTTCTCTGATAAGTATTTTGCACATCAAATATTTAAATTACATCCCTAGGTGTTCCATTTATATTATTTACAGTCTTTATCCTCTCACTTCATGCAACAAAATAAAATACATTATGAATTACATGTCAACTTTTTTATTTACACAATTGGATTTTGTAGATGTTTTTAAATATGATTTTCGATGTATATGATGCCTCATTTTTATATATTTACTTATCAAAAAAAATCAGAATACCCTCATTGTTCCCACGCCATTGACTAAGATCTACCATTTAACATGAAATATGTAATCACACAAGGTTTGCAAGGCTGGAAGCCAAAAATACATCATAGCTCATAATATGAAGCAATCTCTAACTTCAATTTCTGATGAACACTACTGTATTCTTTATAAAGTTATGCCCAAGTACATTAAACTACTTAAATATAATGTCATATTTACAAAATGTAGTTTCAAATATACACAAAATCCTACAATCCATGCTTATTACAGGTTCAAGAAACAACAACATATCAATGCAACATAGGGATTCGTGATCATTTCAACCTGGAAACAATCTCAAGAATAGACATTTATCAATGAGCAAAGGCATAACAAACAAATCAAATGTAGTTTAAAAAACACCATGCATGAAAGACTGCCAGCACATACCAGGATTCGGGAAAAATCTTCTACAATCATTTGGGCAAGCTACATAAAGGGCATTCTGTGGATTGAAAATTGCCTGGCATACCATAAAGAACCACTCCCGCAATACACCAGGCCCTGTAGCTTCCTCATTTTTAAACTCCATAAATAAACCAGCACGCAATGCCTCAGGTTCTGCACGTGCAATGTACTGGAACGATTCTGACAACAGCTGTGACCTGTCAATGAGCATCTCATGAAGCTCCTCATACTCATCCTTCACTTCATGAAGCATCATCATTGCCAGATGCCTCCTAGATTCAAAATTTGTCACATCCTTGTGCTCAAGAAGCCATTTATGATCGTCACTCCGCTTAGCGTATCTGATGATAAGATAACAAACAGAAACCTTTCGCTGCCTCAATTTTGTCAAGAATTGTTCTTCAGCACCTTGATAAAGTTTAGAGATAATATTCAATTCCTTCAAAATAGCAAGATACTGGTCCCATCCTTGAGGAATTTGTTCACCTTCCCTTTTCTCTTTTGTAGCCAAGCACTCCTCCATTTTCTGAAGACACTGTTCCATTTTTCCCAATAAATCAGTAAATATTCCATAAAGAAACTTAATCTCTTCATCATAAAAGGGAAGATTATGATCACCCTCAGAAAATGGCACTGAGATTGGACCCACAAAACCCACTTGCTCCATAATTGCAGTTCGTAGTGGGTTCAAGAACGCCGTGAAATCACGGACATCACTCGACAATGGCCCCACATTCGTTGGCGATTCGATACTCAACACTAGATCATTAGACAACCTAGCTGCAAGCTCTCTAACAAATTGAAAAACCTCTTGAACTACAATCAATGCCTTACTATTATCACTGCTTTTCGAACCCAACCCAGAGCCAATATATTCCATCATTGACCCAAGACTACTTCTACACAATGAATACAAAGGGTCGCCATGAACAGCTCTACCAAGCAACTTGCAAAATTCTAACACTATAGGCGCACACAGAGCGTGTATAGCTTTTGGCAACACATTTCGACTAGAATCAACAAATCGCCGAATCAATTCATCACCACACTCCTTGTTACCTTCATAGGGCGACATGTAGAGCGTAACCAAAGCCGCTGGAGCGCAAGAAGATAAAAATATCTGAAGATGGCCGTAAGCAGCTTCATTGTCGTTCCTCGGCGTCATGGTCAAGAACTCCGATAGCCTCGACTTGACTGACTTGGCAGAAGGTGTGTTTTCGCCTTTACAAAGCCGAAAAATCAAAGAAACCATCTCATCCATCACTTGCCAAGCTTTGGGATGAGGGGTACTTCGCACACGACCCACTAATTGAAGCCCAGCATCGTTCTGAATCGAACACTCAGCCAAAGATTGTTCCCACTGAAGCTGCTTCCCCCGATAAATCAACCTCTGTTCGATCACGGGAATTCCCGTAATCTCCTCGATGCGATCGTGTATGTATTTCACAGTATCCTCAGAATTCGCGTGAATAACTAGGGTATTATTACCTTGAGAGAAGGTTCTGACGAATAATTGAAGACTGGAGAGTGATCGAATCGAGAGGAAATGGGACAAAGAAGAGCAAGAAGCCGATCGAGCATCCGAAACCCTAGTTTCAATCGGTGGAGTGATCTGATTGGTGGAGAAGATGGAAACGGCGGCGGCGGAATTCTTTTCGTCTTTCCTCATCCTGGCGGAGTCCGATGAGAAGTCGGAATCGGAGGGGGCATAATCGTCGAGTTTGCGTGCTATTGAGGCCATTGTGTTATTGTTTTTGTCTTAAGGCTAAATTACACTGACACTTATGTAATGTTTTTGTCTTAAGGGTAAATTACACTGACACTTATGTAATATATTACAGTTCCCTTCATTTTTTAAAAATTACATCTCTTATATAGTTTAAAGTATCATTATAGATTTTCCTTAGTCTTTTTAATTTTTTTAAATATCAATTTTATCCTAATTGGATAAATTACATTGACACCCCTCACATTTTAAAAATTACAATTCCCTCTCTAAAGTTTAAAGTAATATTACCAATTACCCACTCGATTAGTATTAGTTAAAAAAAAAAATTTATTAGTAAAATTTTTAAATTTTTGTTTAAAAATCAACGTAAACTCATTTTTTGAATATATATTTTTTCCTCAAATTTACAAACTGAGACAACTATTTATAAGTCCAAAAAATTATCAAACAAGTTTTTATGATAGTTTTTAAAATTTTTGTAAATATAAATTGAAAATTGAAAATGAAATGGTTATCAAACAGGTCTCAGATGGTAAAAATGTCCTAAAATTAACAAATAATTAAATAAGTTACCAACATAAAAAATGACTTATCAAAAGATTCTTAGGCTATATATAATGAAAATTATTTTTTTTATTTTTTATTTCTTAACCAAATTAATTTTTAATTTTTTTAAAAAAAATTTCTAAAAATCAAATCATACATAACTTAAGAATCTTTTGAGAAATCATTTCTTACGTTGGTAGCTTATTTAATTATGCGGCATTTACATACAAATCTCATTTTATGAACTTATAATCCATTAAGTTCTAGATAAAATTATTTGCTCCTTCAAGTCTCATTAATTTTTAATAGACCAATTTACCCTTCCAAAATCTCCTCCATCTGGCGAACAATTAATGTCTTCATTCTCTCTCTCTTACTTTTACACCCATTTCCCACAAAACCAATAACCAAACAGACTCTCTCTGTCTCTCAATCGTCCATCACTCATCTACTCAACTCAACTCATCATTGGAGTTGCCGCACTTCTTCCATTATCTGGGACCCATCATCTTCTACACATACTATATACTATTACATTCCCTTTTAATATCTCACTTTCATTTCAACAATAAACACAAACATCTCCCTCTCTCTCTCTCAGACACACACACACACACAACATATATTTCTCTCTCTAAAAAGATGGAGGACAGCTCGTCAAGGCAGGGCACCGTGACGTATGCTTTGTGGATCCGGTAGCCAGAAAATGCCCATCTCATGCCAAGTGACAAAGTTGTCTGGTGGTGTTTTTTGAGTTGCAATTTGAGGTTTGGATTTATTAATTTTGGTTGATCTAAGCTGGAGATATATATGTGGCCTCAAAATTTGATAAAGGCCTATTTTGAAGAAAAAAAAGTTAGTTTATTTGTTTGTTGATTTATTTGAATCATCAGTGTGTTTAGTTTTATAATTTTAAAATTGAGAATATTATCAGTTTAAAATTGAAAAAAAATGATAATATTTTTAGTTTTAACACTGAAAAAAATTAAAAATTTTCTCAATTTTACTAGATATTTTTGAAAAATTTCTTAATTTTTTTCATGATTAAAATTGAGAATATTATAAATTGAGAATGTTTTCAATTTCAAAACAGAGAATAATTTCAGTTTATAATTATCAAAACTAATAAATTTCTCAACAAAAAAAAAAATTCTGAAAATATTATCAGTTTTAAGAAATTTTCAATTTTTTTCATTATTAAAAATAATAATATTATAAACTGAGAATGTTCAAATTGAAAACAAGAGAAGACGAGAGAGAAAGCTAGAGAGAGCAAGCTAATGATTTTGATCAATTCAAGAGACAGTGTTGTGAGAGAGAGTTAGGAAGAAAGAAACTGAAGCATCTCGTAAAGAAGATTTTGTGGGCTGTAATAGGGTGATTCAAGAAAACAAAACTAAAAGGTACAGAGAGTGGAAGTAAACAAAGATTTGATGTTCCATTAGTGGAAAAAGCAGTGCGTTCTTGAACATGAAATCAACCTCGATGATTTCTTCGTCAAAATAAACAGGAAATGGAAGGTGAACTTCAATGACGGAGCCACCGGCGCGAGTAACGTAGGCATAATCGAGAAATCCTTTGAGATCCTTCGAAATTGTATCTTCATCCACTTCCCATAATTGATTTGATTTTGTTTTTAGTAAATAATATCAATGTTGTTATATATATATAACTGTTTGGATTGAAGGGTAAAAATGTGTTCTTATTTATAAATAGGACTTATTGGTTCAAAAACTTTTAGATATGACCTAAGTTACTACCAAAAATGTAGATAAGACTTTTAGGTAATTAATCCTTTAATTATTTGTTAATTTTATGACATTTTTATCATTTGAGACCTGTTTGGTAACCATTTCATTTTCAGTGTTCAATTTATATTTACAAAAATTTTAAAAACTGTGATAAAAACTTGTTTGATAATTTTTTTGGTTTATAAATGGTTGTCTCAATTTGTAAATTTGAGGAAAAAATGTAAATTCAAAAAATGAGTTTACGTTGGTTTCTAAACAAAAATTTAAAAATTTTACTAACAAATTTTTTTTTCAATTAATTTTTTCCAATTAATATATTTTTTTTCAATGAATTTTTTTTCCAACTAATACTAATTGAGGAGACAATTGGTAATGCTACTTTAAACCTTAGGGAGGGGATTATAATTTCTAAAATGTGAGGGGTGTCAATGTAATTTATCCAATGAGGGTAAAATTGGTATTTAAAAAAATTAAAAGGGCTGAGGGGGAATCTGTAATGAAACTTTAAACCTCAGGGAGAGATGTAATTTCCAAAAGGTGAGGGAATGAATTGTAATAAATATAAACCTCAGGGGGTATCAATGTAATTTACCCTTGTCTTAAAGATAACTAAAATAAATAAAAAAAACAAAATCCAAACATACTATAAATAAAAGAATTAATTGATTTATAAGAAAATTTTTAGACTAAAGGATTGTTTGGAGTGTCCTAAATAAATGAATTTTTTGATTTTTTGGACTAAAAAATTAAGAAAAAAAATATGGTTGTTTGGGTTAACTTTTTGACTTTTTACGAAAAAATATGTATTAAAAAATTGTATAAATTAATGTGTAGGGGTAGATAAGGACATTAGGCAGTACAAGGTACTAGATGGGTAGAGGGAGTTGATAATAAGAAATGGTTGCCTATTTTCGGGCATTACATTGGACTGTATTGTTCGGTCTGTGGAGGCCATCACGGGTCTCGTTTTGATAATCTAAACCATTCAATGTATAGAACTCGTCGAGTATTATATGCCTATCAAAAATCACATTGATTGGATACCGATAGCTATCTGATCGGATTAGTTTTTGTTCAACCATTAACTATAACACCATTCATTTTTTTATACAAAACTGATTTGATCATGTAGTTACTGATATCTAATCAATGTGATTTTCTATAATTGTATAGCACTCGACGAGTTCTACATATTGAACGGTTCAGATTATTAAAACGGGACCCGTGATGGGCCCCCACGAGCTGAACAACATTATGAGGAAAATGCACCCCACCTATGCAATTTTTCCAAAAAACTCAGCAACAGCCGGTGGACATCTGACTGAGTTGTAATAAATTATGTGTAAAATTATTATTATTATTTTTTTGTGAATAGTGATAACTTTTTAAGTATTTTTTTGGCTTTTTGAATTTTTTTGAATATTCCAAACTAGGTCTAAATGGAGCATCATTTTCTCAAATAGGATTTTTGAGTAATTTTTCTTTTTATAAATACATACATCGAGTTTAATTATTAAAATATTATTTTTTGTCAATTTTATTTAATAAAAATAAATAATGATTTAAATTGAAAAAAAATTAAAAAATTATGATTTAAATTGAGAAAATTAAAAATTTATGATTTATTTTGTTATAAGACTCAAACTTTAAAGTTTTTATGTAGTTGTTCCTAAATAAAAAAAAAAAAATAAAACGACTAAGGTCAAAAACACGTTACATAATTAATTAAAGCGAAGTACAATCAAAACGGTAATTGAATCCTAATTCATAGTGGGCTTTTTTTTTTTTTTTTTAAACGGTG
Source organism: Camellia lanceoleosa (assembly GCA_025200525.1). Classification (NCBI taxonomy): domain Eukaryota; kingdom Viridiplantae; phylum Streptophyta; class Magnoliopsida; order Ericales; family Theaceae; genus Camellia; species Camellia lanceoleosa. The sequence goes on along the minus strand of CM045765.1, from coordinate 3,597,209 downwards.
GAATATATCTTGGTCACTTCATGTTCTTCATCAAATTGCTCATTTCAAGGATTTTTTTTTTTGGGGGGGGGGGGGGGGGGGGTTGTCTCCAAATCTTTGAATCACAGATAATACTTGAAAAGGATCCTACCAAGCAAAAAAAAAAATATATTGTGGGTTTTCTTTGATGGATGCCTAACAATTTTATCATATGTTTTGAGATTCACAATTTCCACAATTATCTTGACCGGAATGAAGTGATCCATCTAACCATGTATCTAGGACAGGTTCGAGGAAGTTGCCAACAAAAAGCTCAAATCTGACTACATTTTCATTGTGTCTAATTATTGTATTCTTGTCTAAATAACCATAACTCGGTTATTTCAAACTGACTAAATTTAATTTTGAAGCCTTGTACTCATTGCATGTTTAAACATGAGAATAAAGAACTACAAAAAAATAAAAATGGTCTTATTTTAATATAAAAATCAAGAAAAATAACCAAAACCATTCGAAAATCGTAATAATTTTTTCTCGTCCGAACTGCATAAAGACTTATTGACAAAGAAGTCATTTTCCTTGGTTTGAAAAAAAATTAAAAAGAAAAAATCTGCAAATGAAATCTATTAGTAATTGATTTCAGACCAAACACTAACTCAAAGCATCTAATAATTCTTTTCCAACATTCAAAAGCTCAATGCATCTAATTCTTGTAACATTCTGGGATTTTGTGACTATTGATTTTCAGACCATAAACTAAACTCGAAGCATCTGAGAATTCTCTTTGACATACAAACAAAAAAAGCTCATCAATGTCAGCATTGCAGAAGATTAAGGTCTCATCTGTGAATTGCAAAAAAAATAAGAGAAACTCCACTCTGGTTTAGCTCCACCGCTTTGATCAAATTCAATTCCTTCGCTTTCTTGAACAACCCATCTAACCTTTAAAATGAGTGAATTCACTTGTGGGAGATCCATTGATCTTGCTAAAAAAAAAAAACAGAGAAACAGTGGAGATACATTCATTAAGCCAACTGTACAATTTCACACCAAAGCCCTTCCCTTTCAGCATACCGAGCAAGTAATTCCAACTAACACGGTCAAAAACCCTTTAGCTATAGAAATGTCGTAGTTAGAAAGAGTAGGGCACATCTAACATATTCTTAATTATATCAAGAGTCAGATTTAGAAACGATGATTCCCATGAAAACTTCTCTAGTGGTAACTCTTTTCTTCTTCTTCTTCTGGTTCTTCTTTTTAAATGCAAGAAAAACATAAGGCTAGACTAGTCTGTCATAGTCCACACCCGCCATGTCCACCATGATTAACTATGGGAACTAAATATCCATCTACCACAAAACCATCCCTTATTATAGCTCCAATGCCAACAAGTCCTGAATTCCCTGGGCAATGTTGAAAGTATTAAACTCAGCAACAATGTCATTAGCATAATTCATTATGTTTCTAAGAATCACATGATCAAGTTTAAATTTCCTATTGAAATCAAAATTATTTATTTCCATCCACAAGTGGCAGAGGGTAGATTAAAGCATAAACTCCAAGGAAGATTGTCTACATTTGTATTGTCCTTCACATTCGCTTCAAGCCATTGTCTAAGATTGAGACCACGTGCAAGTTTAAGATGGAATTTCCATTAGATTGCTCCAGATCCCCATTGCCATTAGATTCAGAAACATTTCCACAAAAGTACCAAGCACTGCTACACTAATCGCCAAACCTGAATAGATGAAACAATGATTAATCTTTTGGTTAGGGAAATGTTGCTTGAGATGATTGACTAAGATACCATGATCATCCTCATGAAAAACTTGTAGCTTTTCCTCTATGTTGTGTTTGGATAATGGATTTGGATAGGGATAGGGAAAAAGGAAAATGTGAGGAAGATGCAAATGAAATATAAGTCAAATTTTTTCTTTATTTTTTTTCCCCTTCCAAATCCATGATCCAAAAACAGCGCTAGTGTTAACTATTGCTTTTTCAGGTGAGAGCAAAGTAAGCAAACTATCAAACAGCAAACTTTGTATTAAGCTATGCAAAGGGTTAGAGGGTTAAATTTTTTTGGTCTGATTTTATGGATAGGGGAGATAACTTTAAAGAATAAAGAAAAGAAGTATCTGAGATGGTTTTAAATATTCAAAGTTGGTTTTTTAAGTTATTGTAAGACTACTAAATTAGCCGACCCCATTTGATGGGACTTAAGGCTTGTTTTGCTTTGGTTTGGTTTGTCAGACTATTAAATTAAACCCTCAAGAGATTCAAGAGGATGCTTGTGCACTGAATTACTTCCACTTCCTAAGCTTCTGTTGAAGTTGAATAATTGAAGAAGAGAAAAGCTGCCTCATCTATTAGTTCTTGGTTTGATGTATGTATGGTTTGGAAATTCATCTTTGAGGCAGAGTTTTCCAAGATTGTTTTTGCTATCTACTAGAAATGGGGAAACAGTGGCAAAGGTGTTTGAAAATTGAATGGATTACATTTTCTATTGGAGAATGTTGTTTTAAATAGTAACAAGGCCGACTCATTACTATGGAAGGCTGAAAATGATGGTAGGTATACAGTAATCCTTCCATAGATGGATCTGGAAGACCTTTATTCCACCAAGAATTGAAGTTTTCTATTGGTTGGCCTTACTTGAAAGAATTCAGGTTTTTTTTTTTTTTTTAATCAGCAAAAGTAACGAACCTTTATTGATGATTACCAAAAAATTACAAGATTATGGTAATTACAATAAAGGGGAGGGGGATTGCAGAAACGCATCACAGCTAAATCAAACCATCCCAACTAAGTTGGCATGGAATGAGAAAGCCCGATCACTTGCGAGCACCACCCAAAATAGGTTGTCGTGAGACCAACCATAAGAGCAATCAAGAGAACAAAAAACAGAGGACAGATAGGGATAAAAACAACAACAAGGAAAGACAAAAAACAAGAAAGAACCAGCTACAGAGAGCACCCCAAAACCACAACCCAGATGACAACTCACATCCCTAAAGATAGTCCTTTATGTTGCAATCGGAACATAAAATCACTTACATTTAAAAACCTGCATACCTCCTTACTCTTTGCCCATATAAGAATTTTGCACTTATTTTTCCCCACCACCTCTTCCAAATTTAGCTGAGATCCTCTAAAGATGAATTTGTTTCAAGCAATCCAAACATTTCACATGATAGCATATGGAATGAGCTCCCACATAACCTTCAAACCGGTTTTGAACCTCCAACCAATCTACCACTGAACAAGGGATTTGATCAAATTTGGAGCTACCCATGACATGCCCCACCATTTCAAGATAGCTTCTCAAACTTTCCAGACTTGGTAACAACCAATGAGAAGATGATCAGAGGTTTCAAGGCTCTTTTGACAGAAAATACATAACCCGCTGTTCCCGACAATTGATGCACCGATCTAGCAAAGCCATTAAGATGTTTTAACTCTCCCAAGCCACGCAAGCCATCCAAAGCAATGAATTTTTGAAGGCGGTGCATTGTTCCATACCAGTTTAAGAGAGTCAAATATGGGGCAACAATTTGATTCAAACATGACATACAAAGAATGCACTGAACAGGAGCCTGATCGGTAAGTTGCCCAACTCACCATGTCAGATTTATTGCTATCAATCAAGAAGCCGCGAAGAGGATCAATTAATTTTTTTAGCTCCACCTCCCCCGAAGCCAAAAGGTCTCCTAAAAATGGCAGTATCTTCAGAAAGAGTTCCTATATTATTGCAAAAATCAACCACCCTTCCATTTTTGTTTAAATTCAAGCAAAAAAGCCTTCTGAAATAATCATTGAATGGATTATCTCCAAACCATATGTCATTCCAAAATGACAGTCTTCCCCCATTCCCAACCATTAGTTTGGCATTATCAAAGAGAAAAGATTAAATAAAGTGGGATTTGAGAACTCCACACTCAAGATATATTTCCAAATTCTAGATAAATTACTAGCACCATTTGATGAAGTAAATCAACTGTTCATGTGAAGTCCATATCTACCACAAAGGGCTCTTCTATAAAAACCATCATCTTTTTCAGAATAGAATCTCCACCACCAATTGAGTAAAAGAGCTTCATTCAGGATTTTTACATCTTTAACTCCAAGACCTCCCATTTTTTTCTTTAAAAGGATTTTTTCCCAGCAAACCATTCGAAGTTTTCTCTCTGAATCATTGTCACCCCATAAGAAGCTGCACTGAATTTTATTAATCTCTTTTGCCACGCTGTAGACACCCCATTTTTGACCATCCTCAAGACTTGGACGTCATCGTTTGAACACTCAGTGATCATCCATGTTTGTGTTCGTTTTGAGTTCCCGAAGGTCTCGGCTACGCGCCTTGCCTTATGATCTCTCAACTTGTTTGTTTTGTGTTTGATTTTGCACCAAACACTTGTTGTTTTGCTTCTGATGGTGGAAAATAGCTTGTTGGCCATCCCCACACCTCACCGGCCATGGCTTGAGGCCACCGGCCATGTTTTTTTGCCACCGGCCATTGGTGATGATGGCTTGGCGGCACTCTGGTAGTCACGACCACCTTTGTTGGTCAAATAGCCATTTTTGTTGGTCGACCACTGTTCATCTGCTTTTGGCAGATATTTTGTGCTAGTTGGCACCCACTTTGCACCCCCTCCATACACGTGTATGAAGGGATTTCCCTCTTGCTTAGCTTGTTTTGTAAGCTTTGCAAGAGTTGGAATTCTATAAGAGGAGGGCTTCTCCTCCCTCCTCAAGGGTTCCAAAAAAATTCCAGAGCTTTGAGATTAGGGTTAGGGTTTGTGTATCTATCCATCTCTATATCTCCCTCTCCCTTTGAGTTGTGTGTGTATAAGTGTGTGTTTGTTCTTACTTTTGTGCACAAACACCTACCATTACACTATACCTTGGTTACTGAGGTGCCAAAGGGGTGTTCTTGAAGTTTTTAAGCTGGTTTTGACCTAAAGAAGGGGCTGGAATAGTCTTTGTGAAGAAGGTCTTCAAGGGTAAGAACTTTACCCCTTTGTTCCTTATTTTTGCTTAGGCTTTTAGCCTTCCTTGTATCTGTTTTTAAGCTTAGTCTATAACTAATAAAAGTTCTGATTTTGAGTGCTTAAAATAGTTGTTTAAGGTTGTTTTAGTATTTGGGGTTGTTTGACCCCCTCTTAGGCCTTGTTTAGCCTCATTTTTGTGCATTTTTGATGAGCTTCAGGACCACCTTGTCTTGGCCTTCCCACCACTGGATGGAGTTTTAAGGTCCTAAGAAGGAGAGGGCCATCCCATCTCCTTATTGTCTTCAATACTTGCCATTTTAGCCTTATGTGTGAGCTCCTTGTTTAAGTTCATGTTGGCTATGTCTTAGCTGATATTTGTGGCTATTTTTCCATGATATAGCACTGTTTTAAGTTGGTTTAGACACACCATGCATGCTTTGCATACTTGCCTTGTAATGCCATGAAATTGCCTTAACATGCTTTGTGCTTTGAGCCTTGTTTTTAGCATGATTTTGGCTTAACTTTGTGAAGATTTTATGCATGTTTTGATATTCTTGAGGTTTGTTTTTGGTTGTTTGGGTCATCTATGACTTGCTTTGTATAGCTACCATGCAATCTCCCTTGTAGACCTTGAGTGTTGGCCCCTCTAGCATGCTCTCTTTGCATCATTTCAGTGGTTTGGCACCACTTATCATGTCATTTCAGTCCATATAGCATGTTTGTATACTTGCATTTATGGCTCCTTTGATGCTTCAAAAGGTTTGTGTTTTATGCTCCATGTTTGGACCTTTGTGCATGCCTTTAGATTTAGGCCATTTAGATGCCATCTAGGTGTGTCTTTGGTCTTGTTCAGACCTGCATTGGGACTATTTTAGGTCTCCATGGCCCTTTGGGGCTTGCTTCATATAGCCTTGGTTTGAGTCCCGTGGCTAGTTTTCAAGTTTGAACCTTGCTTGCATGCTTTGATTGTTTTGTTTAGTTGGTTTGGCACCATCCTTAGCATGATTTTCAGAGTTCATCATGCTTGTCATTTGTCCATGTTCATGTCCTTTTAAGTGTGCTTAAAAGTCCCCTCTTTATGCTTAAGTATTGGACCATGTCTGTATGTACATTCGCCTTCATGTGCTTAGCATATTAGCCACTGTTTTGGGCTTAAAAGTTACTCCTTCATGCTCAAGTTTTGGACCATGTGTGCATAAATGCTTGTGTGTACATTTGCCTTGTGTGTTGTCACACACTTGGCCCATAGGCATGTTGTCACATACTTGGTCTATTGACATGTTGTTGTGTGTTTAAAGTTGTGTTGCATTTGGCATGCATTCCCTTTTTAGTTACTTAACATGTTGTCACATGTTTGCTTGATTCGTTGTCACATATCATTTGCATGCTTGTTAGCTTGCATACTTGTTACATGCTTGTTAGCTTGCATACTTGTTACATGCTTGCATTTGTTCACATGCTCATATTGCATGCTTAGCTCGCATGCTTAGGTTGCATTTTGGCATGTATGCCTTGCCTCTTGAATTGATTATGATAGAGGTTGGGCCCATTGTGTGTTTTGTGTGCATTACATTTAACATCAAAATGCACACTTGACTTCTTGGACCATCACGTATTGAAATGCACGATTGGTGGTCCGAGGTCGAGTACCAAACTCCCTTGAGTCCACAACATGATGGGGAGAGTGGTTGTGCAAGCATTTGCTTTGAAATGCATTGCCATGTCTTGTCTGCCCTCTGCTGCTGTCAAAATAGGGTTCTGCAGGAATGAATGGCCGACCGACCATATTCAGTGCCGATCGACCAACAATGGATGGCTGAGAGCTCAATAGATGGTCGATGACCATTGTACCATGGCCGGTGGTGTTTCCTCTTGGCCGGTGACCTTCCACAGTGATCAGGGAGTGGTGCTGAAGCATCCTTAGGACTTGTGCAGTCGTCAGAGAGGCAGAGCAATGCAAACAGAGGCAACTTGTGCATAGTGGTGGATTTTCGAGCGGAGCCGGGCACACATGCATTGGACCCTCTTCCCGAGGCTGTTTTACTGCTTTATTAACTTAGTTAATTTTCTTAACTAATTAAGTGGTCTGTAACTATTTAATTGGCTCGTTAGTTAGTTAAATTTGTATTATTCTTTTGGTCCCTCCAAGAGAGGGCGAATTGTGTAATAAGCATACATGTGTGTGATGCATGTCTTCCAACCCCCACTTCTTTCTCCCTTTTACTTACCTGGTTTTGATGGTTAGTATTAGGACATGTTTTGATTAGCATACTTATGATATCATGTTTGCATCCATTCATTTGTATTGTATGTACCGGGCTCGGCGCATGATACTAATTGCATAGTATTTCAAATCTAACTTGAATACATGTCATCTGCTGCATTTCACATGCCATCCATAGATTAGCTGAGCCTATTCTAGCTGCACCTTGCCTGCGATGCATTAGCCATCTGAATATGGACTTGGATCGTACATTTGATTACTAACATGTTCCTTGTTTTTGGCTTGGAGTACTAGGTGAGTGTTTATGCTTTAGCATCTCGCATGAGTGTGAATGTTAACATGAAAGCATGCTTGCCATGAGGCTAACTGCTTAGTTGATTTACTGCCTGAATGCCTGTGGGTGATGGTTGGATTGCTTGAGTTGGAACGACTCGTTGAAATTCGTGTTTTAGCCTACTTACGAGTAGCAAATTTCAAACTATCTTTTAAACAAGCGGATATGAAATGCTTTGTTCCAAATTAGGCAATCTAGTCTATACTTTTGTGTTGTGCGCATCACATAGTAAGATTAGCTAATTAACCGGAATAAGAATGCATAATGTTTTCAAAACTAGATATCATGGCTAGTAAAGGCCGATCTTTGATCCGGCGAGCGGTGGTGCTCATAGCTGACCTTCCCCAATCGTACCTAAGTTCCCGAGTCGAGGCAACTTTGGTGATGACGGACACGTGGCCTTAGGCAACGAGTCAGGGTTTCCTAAATTCCCCCATAAAAAATATTTAGGTGGCGACTCTGTATCTAGCAAAGCAGTCCATGTTTTGCACTTCTTTAAAAAAAAAATCTGTTTTCAAAAACAATTTGCCGGATTTGGACTCTTTGATGATTCATCGGTCTTGCATTGCACTCTGCGAGATTAGATACAGGACCGTGACATTGAGTCCTGAACTGTAGTGAGCCCATATGAACAGAACGGGATTTTCCCTTCCGGGACGTTCGGGGACGTCTACAGTTTCTGGCGACTCCGTTGGGGAATTTAGAAAACTTGACTCGAACTCATGATATCGTGTTTTGTTTGCACTTATGTGTTTCTTTGCATTGCATTTGCATTGGTGCGCCTAGGACACCGTGTTTGCCATCTACTATTCCTGAACGGTTTGCCAGAGGCTGCGTGCCATAAGGTTGACCGGTTACGGGCTCTGCCACGATGGGAACACAAACCCCGGTTGTTACCGGGGCACCCTTTTGACTATTCGACCTAGTGCATGTTCGGAATCCATAGTGACCATTCCAAGCTAGGACTGGTTGCTACCCGATTAGTGAAACCCTAGCTCCTGACATAATAGGATAGGGAAACCCTACCCCGAAATAGGGGCGTTTTGGCTCTTGCTTGCTTGTTATGTGCTTTTTGAGTTGACCTCTACAGGGAATGCATATATTAGTTTCCAAGTCCGAGTATTAGACCTGAGGGTATCAGTATCGGTGTTTTGAGGAATCAGTTACATTTGCGGGTATCAGATTTAGTTTTTAGGGTGGTGATTTTGGAGAACAGTGATCAGTAGTAGAGTACAGTTATTCAGCTATGCTTGTGTCTGTTCTGATTGGGCCGAAATGCTGCATGTTTTCTCTTTCAGTTCAAAGATTTACTACGGAATAGCCAGTGTTCCCCTTTGCTGAGGCAAGACAGACACCTGATCCGTCAGTCACCGTTCAGTTCAGCGGACTTATGATGACACAAAGTTCAGAAGAAATAGTGGTTATGGCAGCCGCATTGGACCAAGGAAACATCTTGCGAGATGAGACCAATGTTGAAGTACCATACCCGCCCAGGTCGTCTGTCGCGCACCCGGTCTGGACGCCACAGTTGTGTCAAGCTCGTGAGCCCACCACGTTTGAATTGATAGGAATGATTGGTGATCTTCAGTGATCTGTGGCTGATCTCGCCTATGAAATGTTAGCTTCGCCACCAACCACATCCTACGCCGGGAATTTCGTATCGCAGGAGCCCTCGCTATTGGGGCGAATTGTGATCGAGCTTAGCCAACCTGAGGCTATCTCAAGCTATGGCCATGATATGGCAACAACAACCGGGTTCCACTCTGATGTAGCAACCCAAACCTTCGATCAAGCTGAGGCTAGAGGTAAGAACAAAGTGGGAACAGATGCTGATCTCATCGAACAACTGCTGTGGGCAATCGAGGCTTTGAAAGCCAGAGGATTGAGTAAACAGCAAATATTTGTAGTCGTGGCTAAGACTGTGGACGATGCTTTCTCTACTCCAACCGAGGGGAGTTCTAGCCAGGCGGAAAATTGGGATAGGCCCCGTCATGCCAGAACAGTTCCCTCCAATCCCAACCCTACACCGGGAAAGGATCAGAAAGTCAAGGTGGCACATGCCGACCCTTTTTCGAGTACATCCAGCAAAGGTCCACAGACTTCGAAGTATCTGCCCCGAGGGCACAGAGTCTTCCATGCCCTTTATATGCCTTTGTCTAAGGCGTTCCAGATCCTTGCCGAAAAGGTCCATCTTAGACCCCTTGAGCCTTGGTCTCTCCCGAAGAATCTCCCTCCCTCACATGATGCTACCTTGTACTGCGCGTACCACCAGCAAACCGGTCATAGCATCGATAACTGTTTCCGTCTTCGTCATGAAGTACAGGATTTGATCGACAATGAGGTCATCCTCCCACCTACCTCAGCGAAGTCTGTTATTGCTGAGTTGTTAGATTTCGAGGATACTACGAGTATGTGATCAGAAGTTGGTCCACCTGGGGGCGGCGCTTGGTTTACTTCGGATGTAGCGTATGGCACGCACTTTGGAGCATTTGCGAATGCTAGTTTTGCACTTTCTGACTTGGGTATTCAGTCAATTTTGTTATCTTATATGTAAGTAGTCTTTTTGTACTATGTCGGTCGGGTCTGTCTTGTTGTATCGAGTCAGTCCCATTGTATAGAAATTCGGTGATTTCGGGGGTGTTACCTCAGATATCATTATTTTATTTTGTGTTTATCTTTTGGCTTTCTCTTCTGGCATCGCTATGGAGCGCTTTGCAACCCGTAATCAATGAAACAAATTGTGGTCATCATGTTTTTGTGCCTATTGCTACTTTGAGCCTGTTGTGCCAGCAAGTTTAGAATGAAACAGCAGCGCATTTCACCTGCTCTTTTGTGTCTATTGTCATTGTATTGACCTAAGTTTTTCAAAACTTTTCAAACAATGTGATGAAAACGAAGAGGAAGGAATTCCTCGGGATTTATAAAAATTTGACCAATTAAGAGAAAGAGAGGCATGCTAAGCCCTTCATGAATGCGATCATGTTTGTTAGTGTGAGTACTGGGAAGGATCCTGACTTGATCCAGATTGGTTCCGCACGGTCTTCAGCGCGAGCGATTTGTCGCCTTCTTAAAATTTTTCAAAAAATGTTTTTAGCACGGTCCTGCGAAGACCTGTGTGGAATCGTTCTTGAGATTGTGCAGCCGAGGACCTCTTTCAGCCTCGAGGCTCGACCCCTCACTTTCAAACCTTGAACTAGGATTCAGAACGTTCAATGGTCAACCACAACGTGAGGCCTGTGTGGCCAGATTTGAAGCAGCCCTTGAACAAGAGGTGAGAAAGCCAGATCAAAGAAGATCGGATATAATCAAAAGAAGTTTGCAAAGTTGGATCAGAAGCACCCCTCGAACTAGGGGCAAAAATGTCAGATGCACTCGAAGAGTCAAAGACGACGACTGGCAAGAATGCCAAATCCCAGAAGGGAAGAAAGAAGAAGGTATCGTTGAAGGACAACTGAATTCTGATCCACAACACTAGGGGCAAATTCGGCCCCCCGTTGGATGGACTCCTGCACCCTCAGCGAACAACAGCTGTTCTCTTGGATTCAGATGACTTCAGGATCTCAAAAACCATTTGGCATGGATCAAGCTACACTTTTACCCTTGAGAGGCTCGCTGGGCCGAAAACCCGGAAGGGCGACCCAGGCAAAAGTTAGAGCAAAAAAAAAAAAATCAAAAGAAAAGATGAAAAAGAAAATAGAAGAAAAGAAATGAAAAGAATTGAAAAGAAAAGAAGAACAAAGCTCGCAAGGTTGAAAACCCGGAAGGGCGGCCTTGGCAAAAGTTAGAGCGCAAAATGAGAGGTTAATACCCGAGTGTACCTTAACCGAAACTACGTAAGGCTTGATTCCCATGTTTGGGATACGTAGGCAACTTCATTCTGAAGTCCAGCCATAAACACTTCCAAATTGATTGTGTCCATGAAATGGTTCCGATCATCTTTGTCATTTCTATATCCGAGAGTTCGGTTATGATCATCATTGTGGAGGATCGAGTTCTTTGCGGCGCTATTCAGACAAGGGGCAACTTTCCGTTGCCATGAGTTGCTGCTCAAACAAGGGGCAACTTTCCGTTGCCATGTAGTGTCCTTCAGATAAGAAGCAGTTTTCCATTGTTATGGATCCGGGATTGTGCATCTCAAGAGTAAGTTCCGTATTGGTCGAGTAGTGGCCGTTTGTAAAAACAGTTTTTGGGATTATTTTACTGAGGTTGACTAATTTCTCGAAAATTATTTCATTTTCCAAAACTGGACCATTTTCTTGGACCCAAAAAAAAAAAAAAGAAAATTTTCAGTGCTCATAGCCTAACTTGCATGATTTCAAATCAGAAAATGGAACAAGCATGCTAATCTAACTCTCATTTTGGCCAGAATTGTTTTAGTAGAAAACCAAAAAAAAAAAAAAAATGGTCAAAATGATGAACTAGGGGCACAGTTGAGTCAGGCTTCCTGTCTTTCCCCCATTGCCAGCATACTTGCCAGAAGAGGGCACGACTGGAGCTGTTTGTAAAGGGCTGAAAGCGCTCTCACCCTCCAAGCAACGAGGTATCAAACCAAGTGCGAAGCACGAATTGGAATTGGTCAAGATACTCCACTCCCTCATCTGGGGCATCGGCTAGACGCCACCAGAAGAAATAGCTGCGAGCTAACAGCATTGGGTATGAACCCACAACTTCTCGTTTATCCGTCAACCACCCAGGGGAGGGATTGAAAAATGAGAGATTGAAGAATAGAGAGATGTACGCTGAGAGAAAAAGTGAAAAAAGGGCTTTTTCAGAAAAACAGAGCCTGAGGGCCGAGTGATGTGAGAACCACAAATAAGGAAGGGTGGGAATAATACCCGGAGAAATTGGCTCCTCGCGAACTGAGAGGTCTCTTGTCTTTGTAACACGTCTGTGTGTCGTGTCTTTTGTTTTGTTTACCTCAACTTTTGTTTTGAGTCTTTTTTCAAGTTTTACTCGATGTGTTTAGGTCGTGTACCTTTTGTTGAGTCGTAGTATGCTGTGTTCAGTTGTAGGCTCAATACCCGGTTGAGAACCCTTTTCTCATTTTCAAAAAAATCCTTTTGTGCTTAGAGTGCTGTGCCATTCTCCACATTTGTGCAAAGCAAGACTAGTTCTTTCAATGACCGCAGGGTTTGACCCAGGTCATGTCAAAATAGTAAAACCTCGGCCTATCTGAAGCTTTTTTTTGGGTTCCGGGCTGCGAAGCAAAAAAGAAAAGGAAAACTTGGAGCATCTGAGTGTGTTTCAATTTCTACCAATTCCACCTTTGTATTCCGTCTTTTCAGATTGGACTGTTTGTTCAAGATCCGCTGTGTGCAGAATGAACCAAGCGCTGTGTTATGGGCTGTATGTTCAGAGTGAGCAGTATCGTTGTATGAGTTGTTTTGTCGTTGGCCGGTTCATTACCTGGTTATTACAATGCAAGTGTTCCAATTCTCAAACAAAAGATCAATCTCATTTACATTGTTATGTAATGTGATGCAATGCGATACGATGTGATGTGCAAATGTAACATTTTCTTTTTCAAACAAAAAGCTTGTTTCATTTCATCATCTTTTCAAGTACATAGCTTTGAAGAAAATAAAACCTGCCTGCGGCAGTACAGTGTGCTCAAGCTATCAGCAAAAAGAAAAGTAAAACAAAAAGAAGAAAAGGCAACAAAAGTTTGAATCAGCAGCAGTTATGTCAGGCCTGAGAGTCTGTCCTCGTCCTCTTCCTGGACAAAGGTCCAGGAGCATCACCGTCAGCTCCACCATCTGAACCTGAGCTCGAGTCATCTCCGATCTCCTCCTCAGACGACTCCGCCTCTGCCTCTGTCTCAGACTCATCATCGTCGGGAACCGGTGCTCGAGAGTTGCTCCCAACATGAGTGCGCCCCGTTTTGGTGCGGGGATATACTGTGCCTCCTCGCCCTCCTCCTCGAACAGGAATAGAAGGTCCAGCTGGAGCACCTCCTACAGTCGGAATCTGGAATGGAGGCTGAAAAGCACAAATGACAAGCGCATCAGTACGCTACGCAAAGCAGATTATGAATACTGTGAGCAGTGTATGAATACAGAATGTAGTGATTGAGTACAGAGTATGAACGCTGTGAGTAGTGTATGAATACAGAATGCAGTGACTGAGTGCAGTGTATGAATGTCATGAGCAATGCTGTGAACAGTCTGCGGGTTACAGTGTATTAAATGCTGTGAGGGCCGTGTATCAAGTGATGTGTTCATAGTGCGATGCATTAGATTATATGAAACAGTTTATGTAGAGTTTGAGGTTGTGGTCAGAAAAGCCTACCGGGATACTGTAAATGGCCAGTAGGTCGAGGCTCCGTTGAAGCATCCCCATCACGGAGGTGGTCAACTCCAGGGACTGGTGAGTATACTCGGAGGAAGCCTGCAAAGTATTAGAAGTATCAGTATTCTGCGGAATATCAAACAGATATGAAATGAAATGACTGTGCAGAATGCAAAATGTAGTAGTACATACCAGGGGCAAGTCGTAGAACCCGACTAACTCATGATCAGTCGGACGGGGAGCGATGGGGATCTAATAAGTCTCCCCACCCTGCCCTCTGCATGTCATCATCGTAGGCAGCGCTGGCCACCCAGCTTTCTGCCCTCTCCGGGGCCCACTCCTACCACGAGCCCGAGCCATCCTTGGTGCTCCTGCTCCTACTCCAGCCGCTGGTGCCGCAGGCCTCTCCCTCTCAGCTCGGCGAGAACTATCCAGAGGCCGTATGATATAGGTCTGGATGTACTTTACATAGTCGCCCTCACCTCTAAAGCCCTCGGAGTCCGAACCGATCGTGTAGTCTGCCATCTTCTCGAGAGTGTACCTCTCGGTATGCCTCATATGAGTAGGAGGTGGCCGCAGAACTGTCTGCTTTGGCACGCCTAAAGTCTGCCGCAAGAAGCGCTCCCCCAAGTACCAGGCGCGGTAGACGGGGCCCTCTAGTAAGACTCTGAATCAGGCCGTCTCTCGGGCACCAGCATACCGCTCCCGTACTGCGATGGGCACTGAGGCCCATGGCTGCCAGGTGATCTGCAAACAAAATACAGTTCGTTATCTACTGCTATTGAAAATGCAATGCAAAGCGAAGCTTAAATGAATTGTAATGTTTGACATACCTCCGTTGCGGTGATGGTATCGAAATAGCGGCGGAAGAATAAGAAAGACTCCCAAGGCCTCCGCTCGCACCTCACGTCGAAGCGGTGGGAGAATGGGATCATGGGAGGCATCTCCTCCTCTGGTACTGGGGCAAGCCTCGGGAAGTAGGCGTATACCCACAACTACAGTGAGACAGAACAGATATCAGTATGCTTATCAGATGAAGCAGTATGCAGATAAAGCAGAAAGCAGTATGTGTAGTGTGTGCAGTGTATAGAGTACAAAGAATGTAAAGTAGAAATGTAAAATAGAAGAAGAAGACATACCTCTCAAGCCCGCCAGTAGCCTCCGAGCAGCTGTCTACTGAGGCGGGAGGATGAACTCATGTAGCCGTAGAGTGTGGCCAAGCCTGCGCCACCCCAATCGTAGCGACGGATCCTGGTCACGTCAACCAGTGCACTCAGTAGGCAAAGAGGCACGGTGTTCGCCCGGTCGGCGAAGAGAGTGGTCCCCAGCAGGAACATCAGAAAGCCACGTGCGTACTACTCCTCTTTCTCCTGGGTAGTCGGTGCTTGGATTCGAAAATGAGCCTCGAACCAAGAATATCGCATGAATCCTGCTCGAGCGAGAGGTGGCTGGGTGTCGAGAAGGTAAAGTTGAGCGGTATCTCACTCGTCCATGTCTGTGTCAAAGGGGATCGGATCACCCCCCACTCCGATGCTTGTGAGCATGGAGAAATCAAAGGGAGTCATCGTCATCTCCCCAGTGGCAGAAAAGTGGAAGGAGTCTGTAGTGTCCCACCACTTCTCCGCCAATGCAGCAAGGAGCGGCCTGCTCGCAGTAAGGCGAGAGAGCCCCATGCAGAAGGTCCCGAAACCAGCTCGGTCAATGATACGATGAACCGTGTCAGGTAACTCCATGTACCAACCTCGTGCGGCAACGTTCCCATACCCCCAGAGGGCATGGGAATCTCCCTGTGGTCAAAACAAACAGTCACGAAGCGGTGCTACAAATATAGTGTTGAATGTGCTCAGAATCAGTGGAATACAGCGTGTGTACACGTGTTCAGATTCAAACAAACATTAAGTGCGGGTGTGCTCGCAGTGAACTACAGCATCTGATGTATCGGCGTGTTTAAGTGGTTCAGTGAGAAGACGGCATGTGTGTATGTGTTCAAAGATCAAACAGATATCGAGTGTAGTGTGTTCACAGTGGACCACAGCATATGATATACCAGTGTATCTAAGTTAAGTAGTTAAAGAACAGTATCGACTAGCACAGTTATATGTTCTACATTGCAAAAAATGAAACGGTGAGGAGTGTACCTCAGAAGCGCCATATGACTACGGCTCGCAAAGAGTAAGCTCGATGGCGGCGCCTCGTATAGCTTCGGAAGTGGCGGAGGCTGTCAGGAGGGAGCACATGTACCGCCGGCCTCTAGGTCGTCAGATCGAACGGTCGGACGCAGAAAGGGAGGAGCTCGACCTCGGGGTCCACGTCCATCACCGGGGAAGCCCCGCCCTGTGGAAGATCGTCTGCCATGTCGAGTAGGGTGCGAAAATGGCCGAAAATGTGAAAATCGAGCGAGAATGTGAAAAGTCATCTGAAAAGTCAACCCTGAGAGGGTGAAAAATGGCTGGAAAGGTCGGAGTGCGGAAAAGGCACGAGAATCAAGGTAAACTCGAGGGAAACAAACCCCGAGTGGTGGAAATCGAGAAAGAGACATCGAATTTGAGATTTTTTCGGTTCAAAATGTTTGAAACGCGAAGGAGTTCGCGAATCGAACGACGAAACGGGCCCGAAAAGCGAGGAAAAGCGAGGGTAGAAGGTTGGAAAATGACCTAGAGAGATGGCGGAAGGTTTTTCGAGCAAGAGGCAAGTGAGAAAATAGGGATAGAAGCCCTATATTTAAAGACCTGTGCCGGATTGACAAAATTGCCCCGAACAGGCATTTTTAGCCGGTCAGCCAAATAAATGGCTGTTGGCATTATTTTGTGGCCGGTGGATGGCTGGTGATCCCCCTTGGTGGTCAGTGCACCTCTTACACCTTTGTTTGGGTCAGATATATGGTTTGGGGCCTTATTTGCTCAAGACAGTGCAAGGAACTGCATTTTTGAAGCTTAACCAGTCTCCGTTTTGACCTCGGATCGTGTTTTCTACATGTGATCCTTGAATACGTACGAGGTGTATCCTTTTTCGTATCCTTTTGTATCTTGCGAAGTCCGAAAACTGCTTTAAATACGTTGCATTGTTATGCATATCTCGTATGCGTTGCAGCGCGCATCATACTCACATTGTCATGCACATATGTTATGCGTTGTCACGCACGCCACACTTGCATTGTTTTGCATCTTCTTTAGGTCGCATTGTCATGCGCACCTCACATGCATGACCCTTGTCACATGTTGTCACACATACCTCACATACATTGTCATGCATCTTCTCTTACATCTCATTGTCGTGCGCAGTTTATTTGCATTGTCATGCACTTCAAAAGAGCGCGTCATCGCGCATTTCTTTCATTCGCATTATCATGCATTTCAAAAACAAAAAAAAAACAACAAAAAAACAAACATGCATTATCATCCACATTTCATTCGCATTATCATGAATTTCAAACAAACAAAAAAAACAAAAAAAAAAAAAAACAACAAACATGCATTATCATGCGTGTTTCATTTGCATTGTCATGCATATCTCTACTACATCATTAAATATTGCATTGTACATAACATTCACTATAAATATTAGCATTGTATAGATTCCATTGTACATAAGTTTACATGCATCCATTGTAAATAGTGCATTGTACATAGAAAGCATTACATGCATTTGCTGCATCCTCCATCTATGGCTTACGCCTTTCCATGTTGAGCTTGGTCTGGTATGTGTCCATACTTTTCACGTTGAAGCACGGTTATGATATTATGTGTACGCACCTAGTGTTGTGGGTGACGGCACCGTTTCTGTGTTAGACAAGGCTTGTATGTGTCCATGCTTTTCCTAGGCAAGATTTGGTTTGGCTGCGTGCCTCATCCATTGTATATATTACATTACAGCATACATTACATGCATATTGTAAATAGTGCATTGTACATAGAAAGCATTGCATGCATTTGCTGCATCCTCCATCTATGGCTTACGCCTTTCCATATTGAGCTTGGTCTGGTATGTGCCCATACTTTTCACGTTGAAGCACGGTTATGATATTATGTGTACGCACCTAGTGTTGTGGGTGACGGCATCGTTTCTGTGTTAGAAAAGGCTTGTATGTGTCCATGTCTTTCCTAGGCAAGATTTGGTTTGGCTGCGTGCCTCATCCATTATATATATTGCATTACAGCATACATTACATGCATATTGTATATATTGCATTGTAAATAAAGCATTGCATACATTTACTGCATCACATCCATCTATGGCTTGCGCCTTTCCATGTTGAGCTTGGTCTGGTATGTGCCCATACTTTTCACGTTGAAGCACAGTTATGATATTATGTGTACGCACCTAGTGTTGTGGGTGACGGCACCGTTTCTGTGTTAGACGCGGTTTGTGTGTGTCCATGCCTTTTCTAGGCAAGATACGATTTGGTCGCATGCGTTATCTATTCCATCCGTTGCATATAGAATATATTGCATTGTAGTTTGCATGCATTTACTGCATTATCTACCTGCATTGTCATGCATTCTTCACTTGCATTGACACGCATGCTTTGTTTCCACCTGCATTGCATCCATCCAGTGCATTTTTTTAGTTGTTTCATTGCATTGTACATAGCAAGCATTGCATGCATTTGCTGCATCCTCTATCTATCGTTTGCGCCTTTCCGAGTTGAGCTTGGTCTAGTATCTGCTCATACTTTTCACGTTGAAGCACGGTTATGATATTATGTGTATGCACCTAGTGTTGTGGGTGACGACACCATTTTTGTGTTAGACACGGTTTGTATGTGTCCATGCCTTTCCTAGGCAAGATACGGTTTGACCACGCACCTTATCCACTGCATTCATGGCATTGTAGTGTAGTTTGTTGTATCCAGCATTTAGGATCATGGTCTTTTTTGAGCAGAGCATGCCTCACTTATATCACCCTACCCAATTACTTGTATCTTGTGTTCCGACTACACACACATAGTTCTGCATGTGTACGAGCCTATTCCACTAATGGGGTTGTGGTTTGAGGGTGTCGGCACCTTTTCTATGGTAGACAGATTTTACATCTCCATCATCTTTATGATATTTGTGTGGTTTTGTACTGTTTATGGTTTGATCATCTCGACTGCATTGCATATCATTTGCATTGTTTATACATAGTTTTGTAAATATTGCATTGTAATGCATCCATTCCGCATTGTTATGCGCTACGCATAGGTCGCATTGTCATGTACCTCTTCACTCGCGTTGTCATGCAGTTTTAGATTGCATGGTTATGCATGTTGCTAACGATATTGTACCTGTTAAGTTTCTCTCTTTTTCAGGCATGATATTGTATGTACGGTTCATTTGAAGCTGGCGCGACCAGACGAACCGCACAAGTATTGTCTTCTCCGTGTGAAACGTAACGAGAATTACATAATTCTCTTACATCCTTTCTACATTGTAATGTAGTTAGATTTGTGTTTGATTGCTTAAACTGTTGCATTTATTGTATGTATATGCTTCGTTACAGCTTTCTTTGCATGATCATAAGTTATGCTCGGCTTTGTGCATTGTTTTGCATTTTGCCCCTGCCTTCGGGCGCATATCTTTGTCTGTAGCTTGTATGCTTTGTCTAAATCTTCGGCTTCGTCAAAAATGGGTCGTCTCTGGGCTTTGACATTCACTCCCGTCATTGTTATGACTTTCGAGTTCTGTCAAAGAGGGGCAACTGTAGACACCCCATCTTTGACCGTCCTCAAGACTTGGACATCATCGTTTGAACACTCGGTGATCATCCATGTTTGTGTTCGTTTTGAGTTCCCGAAGGTCTCGGCTACGCGCCCTGCCTTAGGATCTCTCAACTTGTTTGTTTTGTGTTTGGTTTTGCACCAAACACTTGTTGTTTTGTTTCTGAGGGTGGGAAATAGCTTGTTGGCCATCCCCACACCTCACCGGCCATGGCTTAAGACCACCGGCCATGTTTTCTTGCCACCGGCCATTGGTGATGGCCGGTCGGCACTCTTGGTGGTCGGCCGGCCACCTTTGTTGGTCAAAGGGCCATTTTTGTTGGTCGACCACTGTTCATCTGCTTTTGGCAGATATTTTGTGCCAGTTGGCACCCACTTTGCACCCCCTCCATACACGTGTATGGAGGGATTTCCCTCTTGCTTAGCTTGTTTTGTAAGCTTTGCAAGAGTTGGAATTCTATAAGAGGAGGGCTTCTCCTCCCTCCTCAAGGGTTTCCAAAAAAATTCCAGAGCTCTGAGATTTAGGGTTTGTGTATCTATTCATCTCTATATCTCCCTTTCCTTTTGAGTTGTGTGTGTATAAGTGTGTGTTTGTTCTTACTTTTGTGAACAAACACCTACTATTACACTATACCTTGGTTACTGAGGTGCCAAAGGGGTGTTCTTGAAGTTTTTGAGCTGGTTTTGACCTAAAGAAGGGGCTGGAATAGTCTTTGTGAAGAAGGTCTTCAAGGGTAAGAACTTTACCCCTTTATTCCCCATTTTTGCTTAGGCTTTTAGCCATCCTTGCATCTATTTTTAAGCGTAGTCTATAACTAATAAAATTTCTGATTTTGAGTGCTTAAAATAGTTGTTTAAGGTTATTTTCGTGTTGGGGTTGTTTGACCCCCTCTTAGGCCTTGTTTAGCCTCATTTTTGTGCATTTTTGGTGAGCTTCGGGACCACCTTGTCTTGGCCTTCCCACCGCTGGATGGAGTTTTAAGGTCCTAAAAAGGATAGGGCCATCCCCTCTCCTTATTGTCTTCAATACTTGCCATTTTAGCCTCATGTGTAAGCTCCTTGTTTAAGTTCATGTTGGCTATGTCTTAGCTGGTATTTGTGGTTATTTTTCCATGATATAGCACTGTTTTAAGTTGGTTTAGACACACCATGTATGCTTTGCATACTTGCCTTGTAATGCCATGAAATTGCCTTAATATGCTTTGTGCTTTGAGCCTTGTTTTTAGCATGATTTTGGCTTAACTTTGTGAAGATTTTATGCATGTTTTGATATTCTTGAGGTTTGTTTTTGGTTGTTTGGGTCATCTATGACTTGCTTTGTATAGCTACCATGCAATCTCCCTTGTAGGCCTTGAGTGTTGGCCCCTCTAGCATGCTCTCTTTGCATCATTTCAGTGGTTTGGCACCACTTATCATGTCATTTCAATCCATATAGCATGTTTGTATACTTGCATTTATGGCTCCTTTGATGCTTCAAAAGGTTTGTGTTTTATGCTCCATGTTTAGACCTTTGTGCATGCCTTTAGATTTAGGCCATTTAGATGCCATCTAGGTGTGTCTTTGGTCTTGTTCAGACCTGCATTGGGACTGTTTTAGGTCTCCATGGCCCTTTGGGGCTTGCTTCATATAGCCTTAGTTTGAGTCTCGTGGCTAGTTTTCAAGTTTGAACCTTGCTTGCATGCTTTGATTGTTTTGTTTAGTTGGTTTGGCACCATCCTTAACATGATTTTCAGAGTTCATGATGCTTGTCATTTGTCCATGTTCATCTCCTTTTAAGTGTGCTTAAAAGTCCTCTCTCTATGCTTAAGTATTGGACCATGTCTATATGTACATTTGCCTTCATGTGCTTAGCATATTAGCCACAGTTTTGGGCTTAAAAGTTACTCCTTCATGCTCAAGTTTTGGACCATGTGTGCATAAATACTTGTGTATACATTTGCCTTGTATGTTGTCACACACTTGGCCCATGGGCATGTTGTCACATACTTGGTCTATTGACATGTTGTTGTGTGTTTAAAGTTGTGTTGCATTTGGCATGCATTCCCCTTTTAGTTACTTAACATGTTGTCACATGTTTGCTTGATGCGTTGTCACATATCATTTGCATGCTTGTTAGCTTGCATACTTGTTACATGCTTGCATCTTTGCATATTTGTTCACATGCTCATATTGCATGCTTAGCTTGCATGCTTAGCTTGCATTTTGGCATGTATGCCTTGCCTCTTGAATTGATTATGATAGAGGTTGGGCCCATTGTGTGTTTTGTGTGCATTACATTTAACATCAAAATACACACTTGACTTCTTGGACCATCACGTATTGAAATGCGCGATTGGTGGTCTGAGGTCGAGTACCAAACTCCCTTGAGTCCACAACATGATGGGGAGAGTGATTGTGCAAACATTTGCTTCGAAATGCATTGCCATGTCTTATCTGCCCTCTGCTGCTGTCAAAACAGGGTTCTGTAGGAATGAATGGCTGACCGACCACATTCAGTGCCGATCAACCAACAATGGATGGTCGAGAGCTCAATAGATGGTCGATGACCATTTTACCATGGCTGGTGGTGTTTCCTCTTGGCCGGTGACCTTCCACAGTGATCAGGGAGTGGTGCTGAAGCATCCTTGGGACTTGTGCAGTCATCAGAGAGGCAGAGCAGTGCAAACAGAGGCAGCTTGTGCATAGTGGTGGATTTCCAAGCAGAGCCGGGCACGCATGCATTGGACCCTCTTCCCGAGGCTGTTTTACCGCTTTATTAACTTAGTTAATTTGCTTAACTAGTTAAGTGGTCTGTAACTATTTAATTGGCTCGTTAGTTAGTTAAATTTGTATTATTCTTTTGGTCACTCCAAAAGAGGGCGAATTGTGTAATAAGCGTGCGTGTGTGTGATGTATGTCTTCCAACCCCCACTTCTTTCTGCCTTTTACTTACCTGCTTTTGATGGTTAGTATTAGGACATGTTTTGATTAGCATACTTATGATATCATGTTTGCATCCATTCATTTGTATTGCATGCACCGGGCTCGGCGCATCATACTAATTGTATAGTATTTCAAATCTAACTTGAATACATGTTATCTACTGCATTTCACATGCCATCCATAGATTAGCCGAGCCTATTCTAGCTGCACCTTGCCTGTGATGCATTAGCCATCTTAATATGGACTTGGATCATACATTTGATTACTAACATGTTCATTGTTTTTGTCTTGGAGTATTAGGTGAGTGTTTATGCTTTAGCATCTCGCATGAGTGTGAATGTTAACATGAAAGCATGCTTGCCATGAGGCTAACTGCTTAGTTGATTTACTGCCTGAATGCTTGTGGGTGAAGGTTGGATTGCTTGAGTTGGAACGACTCATTGAAATCCGTGTTTTAGCCTACTTGCAAGTAACAAATTTCAAACTGTCTTTTAAACAAGCGGATATGCAATGCTTTGTTCCAAATTAGGTGATTTAGTCTATACTTTTGTGTTGTGCGCGTCACATAGTAAGATTAGCTAATTAACCGGAATAAGAATGTATAATGTTTTTAAAACTAGATATCATGGTTAGTAGAGGCCGATCTTTGATCGGGCGAGTGGGGGTGCTCATAGCTGACCTTCCCCAATCGTACCCAAGTTCCCGAGCTGAGGCAACTTTGGTGATGACGGACACGTGGCCTTAGGCAACGAGTCAAGGTTTCCTAAATTCCCCCATAAAAAATATTTAGGTGGCGACTCTGTATCTGGCAAAGCAGTCTATGTTTGGCACTTCTTTCCAAAAAAAATATGTTTTCAAAAACGATTTGCCGGATTTGGATTCTTTGATGATTCATCGGTCTTGCATTGCACTCTGCGAGATTAGATACAGGACCGTGACATTGAGTCTTGAACTGTAGTGAGCCCATATGAACAGAACGGGATTTTCCCTCCCATGACGTTCGAGGACGTCTACACACGCCTTCTGGCATCTTAAAAAGGAAGAGATAATAGATAGGAAGATTACTGAAGATAGATTTTATAAGTGTTAATCTGCCACCAAAAGATAGGAATCTCATTTTCCAAGGAGCCAATTTAGCCTTGAATTTATCAATTTTTGAATTGCCAAGTTCTCTTTAGCTTTGGATAGGACCCAAGGGGTACCCGAGATACCTTCTAGTTAGTGTGTTGTCGCAGTGTATAAGGGTTTTGGGGCTTTTTTTTTTTCTTTCTTTTTCTATTTTGTTGGCAGCTTACAAACAGTTTTGATGTTACAGGTATGCTTGTTTGAGGTATTTGGCCTTTTGATACACCATATTGCTATGCATTTGAGCTATATGCCTATTCGAGCTTGTTTGTGATTGTCTTGATGCTTTTCTCTTTCTAATGTTTTTGTTTTATTTTTATTTTTCTTAATAAAGAGATTGTTCAATCATGATTAAATAAAAAATCAAGATATTAGTTCATCAATACAAGACCCAATATCCCAAAAACAGGCAATGCATACCCAACATCCCAAAAAAAACATGTACTCCTCATTTTTGACCGGGAGAGACAAAGATAAGAGGAGCAAACGAGAATATACAGGCCAAAAGGATACGAAAAACAGCAATAAAAAAAAGCTTTCCAAAAACATAGCAAAAAGAGAGAAGATCAAAAATCACTGCGAGAAAGGAGGTGGCTGCTGCTGCATTTGCAGAAGAGAGAGGATCTGGGCAAGTATGGGGGTCTGCTGATCAAGGCGTCCAGTAAACGTGTTGAGTCGAGCATCCATCTGATCAAGGCAATGTGTGATGGACTGCTCGAACTAACGAAGTTGGCCATGAAAGGATCGGGGATGCATCTCCGCTGCACCTGTAGCTACTGCATCAATCTCTGCCTTCTCAGCGAGTAGATCATCACCTGCATTAGAAGTCCCAGCCCCAGACGACCCCCCCTTGACATGGGCTTGACTCTGGGAGACGGTCAGTTTGGTGACGGGTTTAATGAGAGAGACAAACTCGTCGTCATCAAGGTGAGGACACCTAGAGAAGTGAGAAACTAGTTTCGCAAACGCCTGTAGGAGAAACTAGTTTCGCCTATCATTTTTGACACAATCATTTCAGGAAGATCTATAGGAAGATGACGGTCAATGCAGCAAAGGACATATCTCTGATCTTGGGAAATGTTAGAGTTGTGGGTGGTGACATGGATGTTGGCACACACTATGATATTCAGAAGGCAAAAATGGGAAAAAATCTCATTTTGCTGAATAAGCGCCTCGACAATCCAAGTTCGGGGTGTGCCATATAATTTAGTGGCAACCATGTCAAAATCAGCGATATTACGGGTAGCAAGAAATGGATAGTGGCAGTTCCGGACTTCAGGAAGGTCAAGAAACTTCCTAATGACCTCTTGATCAATGAAAAGCTCTTTATTGCGAACCCATGTGTGAAAGGAAGGGGCTATCTTGCTGATGGACCCAACTAAGGTTTTGTGGACTGGAGAAATAAAGGACTTGGTCACCTCCCAAAGCATCAAAGGCAAACCGGATAGGGATAGAGTTGAAGGTGCTGGGTTGGACATTCCGTTCTAAATGAACAGTCCGAGACACATAAAAATAAAGGTTCGATTTGTCTTTGGATTGGAATTTATCGGTATTGTAATTAGGACGAGACATAGTGGTTTTGCGGGTTTTGCAGGGTTTGGAAGACGCTCCATAACTGACAGACACAGGAAATACCACCACAGTATAACCCCCAAGATACCCCACCAAGATAGAACCAAAACCCCAATAGCAACCTCCAAAATCAAATCACGAAACCAAGGAATGTTAGTAGCTAGGGTCCAAAACAATGAAGTGCAGAATAAAGGCAGCATGGTGAAAAACAATAGACCTAAATAGAGCATGCAGAATAGTCACATAAGCAACCCCCAATCAGATTGAAAAAATAAAGAAAAAAAAACTAGCAACCCTAGAGGCCAACTAGTGGAAAAATTTTTTTTTTAAAAAAATAGCAAAACAAACAGTGAAGTAGATAAATGCAGACTTAACAGACTCAGCCTACCAATAGAACTAAATAGAGCATGCAGAATAGTCACATAAACAACGCCCAATTAGATTAAAAAAATGGAGAAAAAAAAACTAGCAACCCTAGAGGCCAACCAAAGGAAAAAAAATTTGAAAAAAAAAAACAGCAAAACAAACAGTGAAGTAAATAAATGCAGACTCAATAGACTCAGCCTACCTTGACAGCTTGTCGCCCAGTAATGTAATTGGTAGACTCCAGCAGCTTTGAGTTATACTCTGCAAAAACCTAACACCAGAGTTTGTGGAGAACATCAAATTCTGGCCTACAAGAAACCCAAATAAAAGAACCACCACCATGGCGAAGACACTAACAATGGCGGTGGCTAAGTTGATAAAACAAATAACCATGTGAAAATTTTATGTTCTTTGGTATATGTATATCACAAAATATACAAGTAACATGCAAGACTTCCTTACACACGTTAGCTTAAACCACATCAAATAGCACACACAGGCCACAACTCCATACATATTGACTTAATCTCAAGCACATAAAATGTGCCATATATCAGTAGTTCAAGCATGTGCTAGATAGTTTTGTAAGTATGAAATGAACACGCAATACTTGTACTAGTTAGTTTAAACCTCATTAAATAGCACAACTCCACTCATATTGACTTCTTCCCAAGCACATAAAAATGTGCAATATATCAATACTTTGAGCATGTGTCAGGCAGTTCTGATGTAAATATTAATAGAGGGATTTCACTAAAGAGTAAAGATAGTTTATTTGGAGATCAAGTTATGAAGACTTCTATACAGATAAATCAAACATAGAATTTAAATGCTTGCAATCATAATTCTTTACGAACAGTACTTCAATGTAGAACTAATACATTTCCAAATCAAGCATGCCATAAAGCTTCTTAACTAATGCATGTGGACATCCATACATGAAAACCAATATACATACATACACACATTCAAATATCACTTACCCAGTCATAATTTTTAGAAAGAAATTCAGCTACAGTTGATTTATGTATTGTCAAGAGTTCCTGCAACAAAAAATCTAGTTGAGTCATAATCATATGCTAGCACACCTCATCCATTGGTGAGGAACCAACAAAACAGAAAAGAAAATAAAGAAAAAAGCAGCCACATAGTGTTGGATTGATTTCTACTTGGAACCACATATTTAAATGTGTGTTATCATTTATAAGAAGCCTAAAACTTAAGTGATCTAATTGAGTTATAAGTAGGCTTAAGGGTATGGTTGTCATGGAATTAATGTGTAAATACCATTGTGTAATTTCTATTTTTACGAGGGGCAGAAATAGAAATTCTAATAGATAATTAGT
Source organism: Camellia lanceoleosa (assembly GCA_025200525.1). Classification (NCBI taxonomy): domain Eukaryota; kingdom Viridiplantae; phylum Streptophyta; class Magnoliopsida; order Ericales; family Theaceae; genus Camellia; species Camellia lanceoleosa. The sequence goes on along the minus strand of CM045765.1, from coordinate 3,570,367 downwards.
TTTCAACTGCAAAAAAAAAAAAAAAAATAAATAAATAAAAAAACCTGACAGATTGAAAACAACTAAATAAAAAAGGGGTAATGGTCCCAATCTTGCCAAGAGACATGCATAGGGAAAAGTTCTCTCTAATCCTCTCAAGGGAGAAATTAAAAGGCATAAACATAAGGGAAGGATTGGAAGGCTATCCCATAATCACGCTTTCGTTCAACCATCACAATGGATTCGAGTATGCATCTCTCTTGATTTCTTAATAATACACATGATACGCGATTCAACATTTCAGATTTTTGAGATTTAATGTTTTACAAGTGGTATAAGAGCGGTTATATCATGTCTATTGTTAGAAATCGATTCGGTTCTGTTTAAAAAATCCATAATAGATTATGTATTATTCCTATTTCAAATACAGTTTCTGTTTTGTCCTATTTGTTTCCTGATTTTCTATTCTAAATTTCATACGGTTGTCCTTCTATATGTTGTTTGTGATTGAATCACTGTTGGGACGTGTAAAATCAATTTACAGTTTATTTATTTATTATTGAATTAGTTTGCCTACATCTTTGACTTATAATAAAATAAGTTTGAAAGAATTGGTTTGCCTACATCTTTGACTTATAATAAAATAAGTTTGCAGTTCAAAAAAAAAAAAAAGGTGCTTCCATCTGTGACTTTTTTGTGTTTGAAACAGAGCACTATTGATTTATCATATTCATATAAAGAATTGGTTTGGTCTTTGGAGTTTTCTATTCAATACATGTATGTGATTTATGGCACTATATTTTCAGGAATAGTGGTTGTTAATTTTTGTAACAAATATTTTTTTTTTTTTGGAACCGTCAATTATATATATGTATATAATTGGGATTGCCGTAAATTATATATATAAGAAATAGTAAATAGTTGGGCATATTTTTTTTGTTTACAATTATATAATATATACGGGGTAATGCATTAAGGAATCTTTAAATTTAAAATAATTTCATGCAACGTCTATGGTTGAAATCAATTGTCTAACATTCTAAATATAAGTCAATTAAAACAAGATGTCACCAAAGCAACCTCTCTTGTCTAGATTGTTTTATATGGAATGTTTTGATGTTCATGTATGTGTACAGCATGCGGGTATTTACCGGTCCAAAGACATGATTAATACTTGGCAGAATTACACACACATTTGTGGTGATAAACGTGTGCCTATTGTCAAGGAAACCTAATGTAAATAATAAATTCATCAAAAGATAGATTTGTTATTTGGCATAACTTATTGTCAATGTTTGATCATTACAACAAGAATACCACTTACAGTTAATATCACTACCCAAAGGCTTGGTATTAATGTTGTTCTAGGTATCTTGAGATATTGTCATTAAATTAATTTATTTAGAGATTATCTGTTTGGTTACTTAATGTGAGTATAATTGTTTATTCGTTTTATTTTATTTTCTATTCAGCTTTAATGTTGACTACTTCAATCTCTGCCAACATGAACAATGTTCTAATGTTAAATGGAACAAACTTTAAGGACTGGAAAGAGAACATATTAATTGTTCTTGGTTGCATGGACATAGACTTAGCATTGAGAATGCTGAAACTGAATGATCTCACTGAACAAAGTACTCCTGAGGAAATTGCGTACTATGAAAAGTGGGATCGTTCCAACAGGCTAAGTCTTATGATCATGAAGCACGGGATTCCATAAATTTTCAAAGGTTCAATAACAGAGGATGTTACCATTGCCGGTGAATTTCTTTCGGAAATTCAAAAGCGTTTTGCTAAAAATGATAAAGCTGAAACAAGCACGCTTTTAGCAAGCTTGATTTCAATGAAGTATAAAGGCAAGGTTAATGTTCATGAGTACATCATGGAGGTGTCTCATCTTGCTTCAAAACTTAAGGCACTAAAGCTCGACCTATCTGATGATTTGCTCGTGCATTTAGTTCTCATCTCTCTTCCTACACAATTTAACCAATTTAAGGTCAGTTATAACTGCTAGAAGGAGAAATGGACTCTCAATGAGCTCATTTCATTTTGTGCGCAAGAGGAAGAGAGATTGAAGCAAGAAAGGACTGAAAGTGCTCATCTGGCAAGCACCTCCAAGCATACGGGCAAAAGAAAGCATAAGGGAAAGGAAGTTGCGGCTCCTAAGGGTCTGGAACCAAAGAAATAGAAAGTACAGGATGGTTGTTTCTCTTGTGGCAAGCCCGGACATAGAAAGAAGGATTGTGCCAAATACGCCACCTGGCGTGTAAAGAAAGGTACATATTTTGTTTTGGTCTGTTCTGAAATAACTTTAGCTTCAGTACCAATAAACACTTGGTGGGTAGATTCTGGTGCTACTACTCACATATGTATTTCTATGCAGGGTTGCCTGAACTACCGAAAGCCAACTGATGCTGAAAAATACATCTTTGTGGGTGATGACAAGTCAGTAGAAGTGCAGGCAATAGGACACTTTAGATTATTACTGAAAACTGGTTATTATTTGGACTTAATAGACACTTTTGTTGTACCGTCCTTTAGACGGAATTTAATTTTTGTTTCTGTATTAGACAAATTAGGATATTGTTGTTCTTTTGGAAATATGAAGTTTAGTATGTCTATTAATTCAAATGTTGTTGGTACTAGTTTACTTAATGTGTTTGATAATCTATATTTGTTGGAAACTATTGCATCTTATAATGAAACCTTGCACGTGGAATCATGAGGTACAAAGCGTAAATTAACTAAGGAAAATTCAGCCTCATTATGGCACAAATGCCTAGGTCACATCTCTAAATCTAGAGTTGAGCGCCTTGTGTCTGATGGAATTTTGGACTCTCTTGATTTTTCAGAATTTGATGTCTGTGTTGAGTGTATCAAGGGAAAACATACCAAAATAAAGAAATTTGGTGCCCATAGGACTATAGATGTCTTAGAATAATTCATATGGACATCTGTGGGCCATTCCCTACGGTGTCATGGAATGGTTAACAGTATTTTATCACATTCATAGACGACTATTCCAGATATGGGTATCTATTTCTTATCCATGAGAAATCACAGTCTTTGGATGTATTCAAAAAATTTAAGGCCACAGTTGAGTTACAACTCAACAAACGGATAAGGAGTGTCAGGTCTGACCGTGGTGGTGAATACTATGGCAGATATAATGGATCAGGTGAACAACGTCCAGGACCGTTTGCAAAATACCTGGAGGAATGTGGAATCGTCCCACAATACACTATGCCAGGATCACCTAGCATGAATGGTGTATCTAAGAGACGAAACCGGACTCTTAAGGATATGGTAAGAAGTATGATTAGTCATTCTACTTTACCAGAGTCCCTCTAGGGTGAGGCTCTAAAGATAGCAACTTATATCTTAAATCGGGTGCCAATTAAAGCAGCTGCAAAAACACCTTATGAGCTTTGGGTTGGGTAGGGCTGTAATCGAGCCGAACCGAGCCGAGTTCCACAATATTCGAGCTCGGCTCGAGCTCGAAACGAGCTACAATATCTCAGCTCAAGCTCGGCTCGTCTAAAATTTATATAACTCGTGCTCGGCTCGTAATGGCTCGTTAAGCCAAAAGAGATCCATGGAAGCCATACACTAACCCTCTGCACTTACACTTATATAGAATTTTGTCCAACTTAAAATATATTTTGCAATCGATGTGGGACTCCAAACAAAGACACCAAACGACATTGTTTGGCACAACATTTCCGTCCATTCTTTGAGTCCCACATCGCTGGGAAAGGAAAAACTCTTCTGTCCAAATGCTTATAAAGCCATGAGTTGTTGGCAGTCAACGAAAGTAAAGAAAAGCAATGGCAAACATTTGAATATTTTTTATATTAAAATAATAAGCATCAATAATGATGATGGACTAGTTAAAATATTTTAACTGTTAAAGTATTTTAATTTAATAAATATAATATAATATATATTTAAAATATAAAAATATAAATTAATATTTATATTTTGAGCTCGCGAGCCTATTCGAGTTGAGCAAATTTAAGCTCGAGCTCGGCTCGTTTATTAATCGAGCCGAGTTCGAATGAGCCTTAACGAGCCAAACTCGAGCTTGTTCATGAATAGCTCAGTTCGTTTGCAGCCCTAGGGTTGGGCGAAAGCCTAGTCTAAAACACTTGCATGTGGAGGTGTCCTACTGAGGCGAGGTCTTATAAACCTCATGAAAGAAAATTGGACTCCAAAACTGTCAGCAACTACTTTATTGGCTATGCCGAGCGATCAAGGGGCTACAAGTTTTATGATCCCATAAGTAGGTCAATTTTTGAGACGGGAACTGCAACATTTTTTGAGGATGTTGAATTTGGGGAGAGAAATCCTATTAGAGACATTGTCTTTGAGGAAACAGAGGGAGCAATCCTAATTTCTACTCCTACTTTTGACCAAGTGTAGGTTTCTATACCTGTCATTGTTCAAGAAGTAAATTTGGATCCTCAACCAGACAATATAGTGCAACCCTTCATTCCAAATGAGGTAATTGTTCCTAAGGAACAAACTCAACAACCTCAAGAACCTGTGCCATTAAGGCGATCCATGAGAGAAAGGAGATTTGCAATTTCGGATGATTATATTGTATATCTCCTGGAACATGAGGTAGAAAGTGGAATGTTGAAAGATGATCCAATCAACTTTCGCCAAGCCATGGAAAGTTCCAATTCTCATAAATGGATAGAAGCCATGAATGAAGAATATAAGTCTATGCAAGATAATAAAGTTTGGGAACTTGTCCCATTACCAGTTGGTGCGAAGCCCGTAGGTTGTAAGTGGATATTTAAAACCAAAAGGGATTCAAATGGTAATGTGGAGGGGTATAAGGCACGTCTTGTAGCCAAAGGCTTTACTCAAAAGGAATGAATTGACTTTAAAGAAACTTTCTCTCCAGTTTCTACGAAAGATTCTTTTAGGACAATTATGGCGCTTGTTGCATATTTTGATCTTGAGTTGCATCAGATGGATGTCAAAATAGCTTTTCTTAATGGTGACATTGAATAAACAATTTATATGGTGTAGCCAGAAAACTTTGTGTCAGGAGACCCAAAGAATATGGTTTGCAAATTGACTAAATCCATTTATGGACTCAAACAAGCTTCTCGTCATTGGTACTTCAAATTTCATCAAGTTCTCACTTCGTATGGGTTTGAAACTAATGTTGTTGATGAATGTGTGTATCACCAGTTCAGTGGGAGTAAACACATATTTCTGGTTTTATATGTTGATGATATATTGCTTGCCACGAACGATATAAACTTATTGTATGACACCAAGAGATTTCTATCTAAGAATTTTGAAATGAAAGATCTTGGTGATGCTTCCTTTGTATTAGGAATCGAAATACACCGAGACCGTTCTCGGGATATTCTGGGATTATCACAAAGGAGCTATATCGAAAAAGTACTCAACAGATTTGGCATGCAAAATTGTAAATCAGGTGAAACCCCGGTTGCTAAGGGAGACAAGTTTAGTCTCAGCCAATGCCCGAAGAACAATCTTGAAATTCAAGAAATGTAGAAGATTCCTTATGCCTTGGCTGTAGGGAGTCTAATGTATGCCTAAGTATGTACACGTCTGGATATTGCGTTTATAATGGCATGTTAGGCAGATATTTAAGTAGTCATGGCATGGATCATTGGAAAGCAGCCAAACGAGTTATGCGGTATTTACAGAGAACAAAGGAATATATGCTCACATATAGGAGGTCGGATAAGTTAGAGATCGTTGGGTATTCTAACTCCGATTTTGCTGGATGCCAAGACAGTAGGAAATTCACATCAGGCTATATTTATCTGTTAGCTGACGGAGCAATTTCTTGGAGGTCTGCAAAGCAGACGCTCATAACTTCATCCACCATGACCGCAAAGTTTGTGGCATGTTATGAGGTATCAAATCATGGAATATGGCTGCGGAATTTTGTCACTGGGCTGCGTATTTTGGAAGGCATTGAAAGACCACTTAAGTTATACTATGACAATAAGTCTGTAGTTTTATATTCCAATAACAACAGGAGCTCGACAAAGTCAATGCTATTGACATCAAGTTCCTAGTTGTAAAAGAAAAGGTACAGAGTGGACAGATTTCCATAGAGCACATTGGGACAAACTCCATGATAGCGGATCCACTTACGAAGGGGCTACCACCCAAGGTCTTTCATGAGCACACTGCTTATATGGGTGTTGTTCTATTTGAGAACATGTTGGTTTAGTGAGAGTTTGTATTTATATTAGTGGGAGTTTGTATTTATATTACTGCTCTATGTTAGCCTTGAGTTTTATCTACGTAATTAGATTAATTTCTGCAGAAATGAAGTATTTAGTTTATTACACTCTGTTACGTATTGTGAAGTATTGATCTCAATAAAGTTACATAGGACCGGTTGGAAATAGGCATGTATGGATCACATTACATGTAATTTCCATGCTACGCATCCATGATTGATCTATGTCATTTGGTTGTATTGGTATACGTGACCATTGGTGGGTCGAGTTACGATTAATGTAACAAAGACAGCTTTGATCCTATATCAATATAGTTAATGGACAAGATTGTGTGGATATACTCAGGTCATGATAACAAATTTATGAGCTCATCAAAGTTAAACACATTTATCAAGTGTCATATGTGGTCCAATGGGAGATTGTTGGATTGATTTCTAATTGGAACTACATATTTAAATGTGTGTTATCATTTATAAGAAGCCTAAAACTTAAGTGATCTAATTGAGTTATAAGTAGGCTTAAGGGTATGGTTGTCATGGAATTAATGTGTAGATACCATTGTGTAATTTCTATTTTTACGAGGGGCAAAAATAGAAATTGTAATAGATAGTTAGTTTTCAACTGCAAAAAAAAAAAAATAATAAATAAATAAATAAAAAATAATAATAATAATAAACCTGATAGATTGAAAACAGCTAAATAAAAAGGGGTAATGGTCCCCAATCCAGCCAAGAGACATGCATAGGGAAAAGTTTTTTCTAATCCTCTCAAGGGAGAAATTAAAAGGCATAAACATAAGGGAAGGATTGGAAGGCTATCCCATAATCACGCTTCCGTTCAACCATCACAATGGATTCGGGTACGCATCTCTCTTGATTTCTTAATAATACACATGATACGCGATTCAATATTTCAGATTTTTGAGATTTAATGTTTTACACACAGCACACCAATCTGCACAAACAAAGCACAGCTGGGCACACTCACAGGTCCACAATACCACCTAAACTCCTCCTGATCTGTCTCAGATTAAACGGGTAATCCTGGGTTGAAAAATGGAAGTCAAGGAACAAAGGATTCATCAACAAAGCTATTCTAATCTTGATCAACTCACAGAACTCAACCCAGTTTGGATTAGAAGCATTGAACACCACCTCATTCCTTTGCTTCCAAATTGACCACATTGCAGCCACCAATTTAGCATTTCAGTCCAAACCTTCCACACAAAAGGGCAAAACAGAAGTACATGGTTTACTGATTCAATCTCTTCGCTGCAGAAAGCACATTCAATGGAAACACTCCCATTTAAAATCCCTATTTTTTGAAGAAAATCTGAAGGCATGACAACTGAAGTGATCACAATAAAATATAGGCCCTAGACAACCTTAATAGCATTAAAAAATGTAGTATCATTAACAGCTTTAAAAAATCTAGTATCATTAATAGCAACATTTAGTTCCCTACTCAACATTCAAACATCCAAAACAAAGTAATAGTCTAAGTAGCATCAATAGTCAGGTGGCTTTCCTCTTGGTCAATTCTCAATTAAATATACGTAGAAATTTTACACACTATTTACGGAACTTGTACTTGCAGATTTATTGACTTCTTCATGTGCTCCACCAGTCCTTCCATCTCTTACAAACTTCTTCCACACTTCAAGGAGGAATGCAGATAATATCAGTGCCCCTAACACAACCCCATATGCAATCATCCATTTTTTCGCAGGCTTCAAAATGCTGAATCCTAACCATATGTTGAAGAAGCTCAAGAGAATGACTGCGTATCCTGTGTTATGGTGGAACAAATTCCAGAGATACCTATACTTGTGGTCCTTGCTAGGTCGCAGAAGTAGAGCAGAGACCTAAACACAAAAACAAAGATTTGTTAGCATGATAGGAACATACTAATTATAAAATAATAACAATAAGAATTAAGAATAACAAACAAACAATCTGAAATTGTTATATAGATTTGTGGAGCCAAGTGCTGTAATACCTGAAGTAGTCCAAGGGAAAAAAGTACAATCCCAATGCCTAGATGGCAAGGGTGATGAATGCCAGAAGATTTGCTGAGAAGAAGAAACCCAGTTGCACCTCCTGCCAAGCCGATTATATAGGCTGAGAGTTGAACAACAATATGGAGGTAGAACCATAAGGGGTCCGCTGCCGGTCCAGCTGCCTTTAAATATCTTGCCACCAAAAGGCCAATTGGCATCATAATGCCCCAGCTAATTGTGTTGAGTACACCATGTGACTGTTAAATTTGAAAATCATTCACCATTAGAGCATTGTAGGAGGCTAAATCTAAATCATTTGTAGTAAAGCCATTGAGATACTAAAACAAAGCCCTAAAACAGGACCTAAACCCCCCTGTTTTGACTAGATTTGGTTTTTATCTATGTTACGTAAGTTAGTTACAAGGTAAACTTTACTATGGATAGATAAAAATGCGTGTACCAATTTATATACTCAAAAAGGGTCAGATCAAACAATCAGATAAAAACAACCAAAAAGCATTAAATTAAATTTGTATTTGTAATTCGAAAATGAATCAGTAGAGCATGCATGAAACAATGGTTCAGGGCAGGGCAACAGCAAACAGACTGTAGCAAAAATAAGAAAGATAATATTAAAAATAAGGATGACATGACATAGTTTCAAAGAGATTGAATTACATACAATCTTGAGTTTGGTTTTCGAATCTGATCCGTGAGAGGTGAAGGCCTGTCCAGAAGAAAGATTGAGAGTTCCCATGGATTGAAGATGATGTCCAGATAGATCGTGAATGCCAAGATGGTTGCCAGTTATGGGTCCATCTTGCCACACATGGTTGATAGTAGAACTGTTGTTGGGAAGTTGTATCGTTGCGAAGATAATGATCTCATCATTAGAAAACAAGGCAGACAAATCAGAAACAGGGAAACTCAAGTTTCCCTCTTGCAGTTGAGTCGCATAGCTATCGACAGACGAGGTGTAGACAGCCATGTTTCCATCTGGCTTCTGATATGCAATGATCGCCTGAGTACCCACCATCTTGTTTGGCTTGGGATTGATGCCCCATGCAACCCATGTGGAGGGAGGGACATGACTGTGACGGTATGCCATGTCGAGAGTTGTTGATGATGGGTTCTGACTCCAGTAGAGAAAGGAGTTGAGTGCGGACAGATTGGTGCATGACGTGAAGACTTTGTTGTTGGGAAACATGAAATCGGAACATGAATCAGCAGCCGCAGAGAACAAGAAGACTATCAGAACAGCAATCAAAACCTTCATGTTCATGGTGGCTTCAACAAGAGAGTAATCGAATAATAAGAAACAGAATGTATATTTGTTTTGACGATGAGAAGAGTTAGGAGAGTGAGGGTTCTATTTATAATGATTGAATCCTAATTCTTTCATGAGTCCTAATTCTTTCATGAGTCCTAATTCTCTCATGAAACAGACAAGTGTGAGGTCCAAGAAATTAGTGGGACATGGTTTTACATAGACTTCTACTGAAACTAGGAAGCCTCTCGTTTTAGAAACTGAGCAGTGTTTTTGTTTTTGAATCAGTGAGTTTGTAGTAATCGTTGAAGCAATAGATTTCAACTGAAATTAGGAAGCCTCTGGATTAAAAATTAGCGGTTAGTACACTAATTGTTATAAAGCCCCTCCTAACAAAACTTTAATGGATTGAAGACAAATACAAAAAGTTTTTCTTGAAAAGTCCAATATATGCTATTATTACAAAAATATTAAACTTTAAATAATATAACTTTTAATCTAGATGTCGATTTTTAATAAAATTAGTATTTTTAGAATTCTCTCATCAAGATCTATCAAATAAAATTTATGTTGACTATAAAATTCTTTATATATATATATATACTAGCGTATACTGGTGCCTGAAGGCACGGTGTAAATAATATTAAGATTAAAATATAATTGTAATCCAAACACTATTTAATTTTTTTTTTTAATTTGATAAAATCACAAATTTATTATAAAATTTTGGAGTTCTCACAAAACTCCTCACAAAAACTCGCTTTTACTTATATAATATATAACTAGATAGATAGATGTACCTAACATACATATAATTTTCACAGGCATATATACAATACTGCTTTTGCTTATATAATTATATGGAAATTGTATGTATGCCCGTAATGTTTTAGTATATTACGGGCATACATATTTATTTTTTTTGAGTCATAAGAAAGTTAAACAGAGTTCAAGGAAACAACACAGAAACAGGGAGGGCAAAAGACTAGTCCCTCACCGAATTTGTAAACATTAAGTCTGCTACAAGAAAGGAAGATACACTATTTGGAGGCTCCTCAAGAAAGATTAGATGTTCTTTCTGGTTAACTCCAATGTTAGCTAATGCATCGGCACTTTGATTGGCTTCTCTTGGAACATATTGAATGGTGTATCTACATCTCCTTAGTATAAAGTTTCCATCTTCAATCAGAGCTCTGTAGAGATGGGTTCTTTCCGCTCCATCACTGATTAGCTTCAAGGCAGTTTGGGAGTCAGTTTCGATTTGTATATCATTTAGCTCCTTTTGCATGATAATGGTGAGACCTCTATACAGTCCCCATAACTCAGCTTTAAGGCTGGTGCAGTTGCCCAAGTAACCATAATACCCCCATATCCAGCTGCCAGCTTCATCCCTAAGTAGTCCTCCGTATCCTGATTGCTCGGGATCACCCTTGGAACATCCATCGGTATTCAACTTGAGTTTACTTGCAAGAGGAAGAAGCCAAGTAGTTAGTCTAGGCTCTAAGTTGTTTGGGTTGAGTATATTATTAAAGGTTGTTTGAGTTTCCTGGGCCTGCTTCAAGATGGAACAGGTGGTGATGTGAGAGGGGGGGGGGGAATAAGGTTATCAAACACTGTTTTATTCCTCTCCTTCCAAATAGTCCAAAGAGTTGTCAAGAATATGATAGGCCATTTAATTTCTGCCAGCTGGTCCTTGATTTTCATGTTGGTTTTGATCCAATCTGCTAGTGTTTTGTTGTTTCCACAGTGCCACCAGTTAATGTCTTTAAGCATTATCTAAATGGTTTTTGCTTTGGAGCATCCTCTAAGTAGGTGGTTCATGTCTTCCTTTGCTGCCATGCACCTGGGGCAGATATCTGAATCAAAAAGGTTCCTGATGAGTCGCATTTGGTTTGTTAATAATCTGCAATGCATTACCAACTAGAGAAAACTTTTCAGTCTTTGAGGAGCTTTAATCTTCCAGATCCATTGCCAATCTTGCCCATTGTCATCTTGTTCAAAGATAGCCTTGTAAGAAGCTAAGGTGGAGTGATTACCAGTTGAAGAGCCTTGCCATATAGGAGTATCTATGAAGGTTACAAACCTGGATCTATATATGCTCAGAATATTGTTCTTATCCTGTTGGGAAATCAGGTCTTGTATTGGTGTGAGGTCCCAGCCTCCTTCATTATTAAGGATGGAGCTGACCTGTGTTGTATTATTGATGTGAGGTCCTTGACTGCTATGGCAGAGGGGATGAGAGCCATACCACCAATCATTCCAGAGTGAAATGTTTTCTCCATTACCTACACTCCATTTGATGTTTTGCTCCAGCACATGTCTGTACTTTATGATACTTTTCCATGTGTGAAAAGCTGGTCTTTTGTTGGGCCAACTGGACAAGGAGTGCTTTGTGAGGTACTTTGATTTGAGGATAGAACACCAAAGATCTGTAGAATTACTTACAACTTTCCAACCCAACTTAGAAATTAAGGCCAAATTTTGTTCTCTAGCCTTCCTAATGCCTAGGCCTCCTTGTTTCTTACTTTTGCAGACATTTTTCTTGTTGACTAGATGGACTTTCTTAGCATTTTCAGTGCTTCCCCAGAGTAAGTTTTTATTAAGTCTGTCGATTTTATTGCAGATATTACAAGGAAGTTCCATAGTCTGCATCAAATGGTTAGGAATGGCAGAAGTGACAGCTTTGATAAGGGTGGTTCTTCCTGCAAGGGATAAGTTCTTGGCTTTCCATCCAGATAGTTTGCTTGACATCCTTTCTATGATATCTTTGGTGTGAAGGATAGTAATTCTGCCATGTAGAAGGGGGGTTCCAAGATATTTGCCTAAGTCGTTGGTTAAGGTCATGCCACATTGGTAGCTTAGAGAAAGGGCTTCTCTTCTGGGGATGTTGGGGGAGACATACATTTTTGACTTTTGGAAGTTGATTTTTTGTCCAGATATTTCACAAAATTCAGAAAGGACTTCCATGATACAATCACAATTATTTCTATTTGCCTTGGCAAAAAGAATTAAATCATCTACAAAGAAAAGATGGGAGATAGGTGTGCTATGTTTGGAAGCTTTGAGGCCTGTCTAGTCACCACTAGTAGTTTTAAGATTGATCATGTTAGACAAGTTTTCCATACAAAGAGCAAAAAGGTAAGGGGATAGGGGATCCCCTTGTCTAAGTCCCCTTCCCACAGGATGTTTGAGAGGGTCTCACCATTCCAAATAACAACTGAACTGACGTTAGAGACACAATTCATAATAATAGTAATCCAATCAGGTTCAAGTTTAAATTCCTTGAGTGTGTGAAGAATAAAGTTCTAAGAGATGCGATCATAAACTTTTTTGAGATCTATTTTTAAAACCATACCACCATTTGTGCCTTTTTGTGTCTAAGGGTGTGGATAATCTCTTGGGTTATAATGATGTTGTCAGTGGTGGTTCGACCGGGAATGAAGCTGCTTTGATGGGGACTAATGAGGTCATGGAGGAGAGGTCTAATGCGGTTGACAATGATTTTAGTGATGGTTTTGTAGAGGACATTGCACAGGCTTATTGGTCGAAATTGTTTAATCGACTCAGGGTTCTTGAGCTTAGGGACAAGAACAATCAGAGTTTCATTGATCTCCTGAGGGATGTTTTTAGTACTGAAGCAATGTTTGATGAAATTACAGACAGAAGGGCCAACAGTGTTCCAGAGCTTGTGATAAAAAACAGCTTGGAGACCATCTTTACCTGGGGCTTTGAAGGCTTTTATGTTTTTGATGGCATTCCAGATCTCAAGGTTGCTAATAGGGGTTCTAAATCTGTTGTTGTCTTCTCTAGTAAAGGTAACCTTGGCAATGTTAATCCAATTTTCCAGTCTGAGAGTTTTCTCATACTTGAACATGTTGGTGAAATGGTCAATGATATGAGGTTTAAGGTTATCAGTGTTGGTTATCCAATTACGTCCCTCGTCCTTTAGAACATTGATTTTTAATTTCCTGTGTTTGTTACGGGTAGATATATGAAAAAAAATCTAATGTTTCTATCCCCCAAAGAAAGCCACTTTACTTTGGATTTTTGGAACCAAAGCAGTTCTTCTTGAAAAAGAGTTGCATTATATTGAGTGATGAGGTCTTTCTCAAGTAAGAAGAGGTTATGAGAGTATGATTGGGCTTGGGATTTTTGGAGACCCTCAATGCGGGCAAGTAAATTTCTCTTTCTTTTAAAAATGTTTCCAAAGGTTTCTTTATTCCAAGTTTTCACATTATGGGTGAAGTCATTGATTGCATTAATAAGGTTATGATCCATGTTCGACCAAGATTGTTGAACAACATCAATAAAGTTGGGATGACAAAGCCAAGCTGCTTTAAATCTAAAAGGTCTGTTTAGGGGGTTGAGAGGATGCATACCTTGAGTGTAGACAACTAGTGGAGAGTGGTCTAAATATGTTCTTGGCAGAGTCCTCACTGTTTCTTCAGGGAAAAGAGCTCGCCATTTGTCATTGTTCATAGCCCGATCAAGTCTTTCCATGGTGTTTGCTAGCCCTTGTCTATTGTTGGTCAAGGTAAGTCTAGGTCCCATACTCCCTAGATCCATGAGATTGCAGTTGTTAATTCATTCTAAGAATTTTTGACATCTATTGTTGTGATGGTTAGGGGTAAAACTCCTTCTTTCATCTTGGCTAACAAAGTCATTCAAGTCCCCAAATACTAACCATGGTTTATCCATGGTACGTGTTGTGTCTTCAAGGTTGTCCCATAAGGCTTCTCTGTTGGAAGGATTCGGGCTAGCATGTATTGCTAAGAGAACCCATTCTTCGTAGTCTTCTTTATGAATAGTGGCTTGAATGACTTGGTTACTGATGACTGATGCTCGGACATTCACTTGTTCAGTGTCCCAAAGCATCCATATACCTCCAGCTCTTCCCGCTGGATCCAGGATTGAAGCTGCAGTATATCCTAAGTTATTGAAAAAGTTTCTCGTAGAGCTGAAGGGAATTTTTGGTTCCATCAGGATGATAATTCCAGGGTGGTGGTTACAGACTAGCTCCTTCATATTGCGCTTAAAAGCATTGTTGCCAACCCCACGACAGTTCCAAAATAAAATATTGAAAGATTCCATATCAGGGTAAGGGGGAAAAGGGTCAGTGTCCATACTTGTAAGTATGCTCCGAATCCTTCTATGATCTTGATCAATTAATCTCATGGATGCCATCTGGAGTGAGTGAATTGGAAGCCCTTGTCTGGAGCTCCAGCTTGGTTCGATTCTCAACCTTATCTGCTCTATCCACCAGGTTATATCGACGCGGTGAATTGCTTCGTTCCCTTGTTCTAACAACAGCCCCGTCGATTGGTTCTCCATCTTGTGGGTTATTACTTTTGGCAGTGGTCTCTCTTCTGGTACCATTGATGATTCCGGGATCTGGAGGTTTAGGATTTCTTGTTGCTCCATCTCCACCTGAGTATACTAGTTTTGGGCTAAGAGAGTTGGAAGTGTGTGATGTTGGGATGTCTACTAACATCTCTTCCTTTGAGTTAATAGTGGGTTCAGTAGTGTTTCCCAAGAGGCTAAGGTTTGCAGAGGGTGGTGTGTGTGTCAAGGTGTTATTGGTTTCTTGGGATATTTTGTCCTTTTCTAACATTTGGATAATGTCTAAAGCTTAGTTATGGATATGTTATGGAGTTACCTGTGTTTCAGGTCTATTGGAAATCTTTGGGTTGGCTTGGCTTGTCCAATGGGATTGTTGGGTTTTACACACGTAGTGGTAATGGGTTTTTGTAAGTTATGGGCTTGAGCTGTAGCAGAAGATGTTTCATGATTGGAGTCATGTGAATCCTTTTCTACGCCTATGCGAGTGGTCTTCCTCCCCTTGCTTTGTTCCTCTTGCTCAATTAGGGTATCCAAACCTGAAAATCGATTGTTACTTGGGCTTGGTCCACTGGTTTGGGCCTTTTTAATGATATTGGGTCGTCTATTTTTTTTTGTTACCATCATCCAAGGCCCATAAGTTCCATCGTCTACCTTCGGTTGGAGCAGGTTGCCGTTGTCTGACAAATCGACCGTTGGAGCGTTGTCCTTGCTTCCGGCGACGCCGCCTGGATTCCCTTCCGACGGTGTGTTGGTCTGTTAGGTTTCCTGGGCTTTTGAATGTGCTGCTGAGTGCTTGCATAGTTCTTTTCGATAGTCAACTCTGCCACAGTGAAAACAGAAGGAGTGGATAGATTCATACTCTATATTATAGCATTTCTTACTGAGTATGAATCGAGGGCATAATGGCTTGCGAAGATCAACTTCGATGCAGACCCTAGCAAATTTTCCTCTTGTGGCCTTGGCGGTTGTGAGATCGATCTCCAAAGGTCTACCAATTTGTTTGGCTATTGCGTATAAAACCTTTTCTTGAAAGTATTCTATTGGAAGTTCTGGAAACCGCACCCAAACCGTTGTTGTGGTTTCAAAAGCTTCCGATGCCTTGAAGTCAGGCTCCCATTTGCGCACTGCTAGGTAGTGATCCATTATCACCCATGGGCCACCAGAGTAGACCTTGGTTCAGTCCTCCTGAGAAGAGAATTTGAAAAGGAAGTAGTTGTTGCCTAGGTCAATTGCATTAAAATCATCTTGTAGGCCCCATAAATTTCTGACTCTGGTACACAACATTCTGTACCCTATACTTTTGCCCAGCAATCTGACTATAAGGGTGTTTGCCCATGGCTGGCGGATTTGTTGCAGTAGTTTCTTGGGCAACCTAATTCGGGGGATGCCATTTTGGGTTTGGAGGGAGTGATTCTCTTGGGTGGTAGTATCTCACTCCTCCTTCTCCTCCTCATCAGCTAATACTTCATCCATTGCGTCATCGAAGTAAAAATCTTGAGTTCTGTTTGCAACTAGGGCTTCTTTGAAGGATTTGGTTTTGGGGCCTCCATTTTGTGTAGCTATTTGGGGTGCATCAGTTGGGGTTGAGGAGATCTGTTGGCCTTGAGTGGAGGGGAGATCTATAGAACTGATGTCCATGTCTTTTTCCCCCGTATTTTCTTTGCTCTTGATTTTTTTGGTACTCTGGATTAGGTGATCTTCCTCTTCTAAGGATTTGTTGCTTGGATTGGTATCAGTGGCTGTTCGGTTGTTCATTCTAGAGAGAGAATTTTCTATCCGCACAAGCTAAATTGGAGCGGAAAGATTAAGATACGGGCATACATATATTGTATGAAAATATGTGTAAAATATATTGAACAAAAAGAAGAAAAAAAAAAAAAAAAACAAATAGAGAGAAAAAATAAAAATGGAAGAAAATAAAAAAATAAAAATAAAAATAAAAATAAAAGAGAGAGGAATACGGGATCATGGAAGCAGGGGTGTGAGAAAAGGAAAAAGTAAGAGAGAGAGAGAAATAGGAAAGTAGAAAATGTATATGTAGATAATTTTTTGAAAAATATATCTCAGCCATTGTTTTATAATTTGAACAGATCTGAGCCATCCAAATGTTTTAATAGGATAAAAATATGTTGAAGATTCAAAAACTGTCATACTTTATTAAAATATGTTGAAGATTCATATGAGTTCTAAATTTACAAAGTCTATCAGGTATTCAATATATTTAAAAATAATAATTAATTGTTCAAATTCATTTAATTTGTGGGCTAAAAAATTCATTAATATAATCTCCACTACACACAGTTAAATTTGGCTACTAATTCTGGGATCGCAGACTTTTCCATATAATATGGATAAAAATAAGTGAACAAAAAAGAGAAAAAAAAAAAAACAAATAGAGAGAAAAATAAAAATGGGAGAAAATAAAAAAAATTAAAATAAAATAAAGAGGAAGGTGGGATCATGGGATCATAGAAGGATGGGTGAGAAAAGGAAAAAGTAAGAGCGAGAAGCGGGAAAATAGAAAATGTATATGTAGAACATTTTTTGAAAAAAACATATCTCAGCCATTGTTTTATAATTTGAACAGATCTAAGCCATCCAAATGTCTTAATAGGACAAAAATATGTTGAAGATTAAAAAATCGTTCTCCTTTATTAAAATACTAGCGTATGCTCGTACCTAAAGGCACGATATAAATAATGTTAGGATTATAATATAATTGTAATCCCAATCAGTGTGTTTGGTTTGAGTTTTCTGGATTAAGTTTTCTGAAAACTGAATTTTTCGATTTTCATGTTTTTTTTTTGTTTTTAGTGAATATTTTTTAATTTTAAATATATATATATATTTTTTACTTTTTTTACTTTTTTTGTTTTTACTTTTTTTTACTTTTTAAAATTTTAAATGTTAGGTGTGTCTAAAAAGTAAAAAAATTGCTTAAAATATTAAAAAAATTCAGTAAAAACAAAAAAACACCGAAAATAAGTAAGTAGAATTTTCTGAAAAGTGTTTTTGGAAAAATGGAACCAAGCAAGCTTATTTAAATTTATTTTTTAATTTGATAAATTCACAAATTTATTATAAAATTTTGGAGTTCTCATAAAACTCCTCACAGAAACTCATTTTACTTATACAATATATAGCTAGATAGATAGATGTACCTAGCATGCATATAATTTTCACGGGCATACATACAATAATACTTTTGATTGAATAATTATATGGAAATTGTATGTATGCCCGTAATGACCTAGTGTATTACGGGCATACATACATTGTATGGAAATATGTGTAAAATATATTAAACAAAAAGGAGAAAATAGAAAAATAAACAAATAGAAAGAAAAATAAAAATGGGAGAAAATAAAAAAATAAAATGAAAAGAGGGAGGAAGGTGGGATCATGGAAGGATGGGTGAGAAAAGGAAAAAGTAAGAAAGATAAGCGAGAAAATAAAAAATTTACATATAGGATATTTTTTGAAAAATATATCTCAGCCGTTGTTTTATAAATTGAATAGATCTGAGCCGTTCAAATGTCTTAGTAGGATAAATGTATGTAGGACAAATTCAAAAACCATCCTGCTTTATTATATAAATGTTGAAAATTCATATGAGATCTAAATTTATGAAGTCTATCATGTATTCAATATATTTAAAAATAATAATTAATTGTTTAAATTTATTTAATTTGTGGACTATAAAATTTATTAATTTAATCTCCACCCCACAAAGTAAAATTTGACTCCTAATTTTGAGATTGCAGATTTTTCCATATAATATGAATAAAAAATAAGTGAACAAAAAGGAAAAAATAAAAAAATAAAAAAAAAACAAATAGAGAGAAAAATAAAAATGGGAGAAAATAAAAAAATAAAAAGAAAAGAGAAAGGAAGGTAGGATCATGAGATCATAGAAGGATGGGGTGAGAAAAAGAAAAAGAAAAAGTAAGAGAGAAAAGCGGGAAAATAGAAAATGTACACGTAAAATATTTTTTGAAAAATATATCTCAACCGTTGTTTTATAAATTGAATAAATCTGAGCCGTTCAAATGTCCTAATAGGACAAATGTGTGTAGGATAAATTCAAAATCCATCATGTTTTATTATATAGATGTTGAAAATTCATATGAGATCTAAATTTATGAAGTCTATCACGTATTCAACATATTTAAAAATAATAATTAATTGTTCAAATTTATTTAATTTGTGGACTATAAAATTCATTAATTTAATTTCCACTACACATAGTAAAATCTGACTCCTAATTCTGAGATTGTAGACTTTTTCATATAATATGAATAAAAAATAAGTGAACAAAAAGGAGAAAATAAAAAAAAATAGAGAGAAAAATAAAAATGGGAGAAAATAAAAAAATAAAAATAAAAGAGAGAGGAAGGTGGGATCATGAGATCATAGAAGGATGGGTGAGAAAACGAAAAAGTAAGAGAGAAAAGCAAAAAAATAGAAAATGTACATGTATGATATGTTTTTTGAAAATATATCTCAACCGTTGTTTTATAAATTGAATAGATCTGAGCCGTTCAAATGTCCTAGTAGGACAAATGTGTGTAGGACAAATTCAAAAACCATCCTGCTTTATTATATAGATGTTGAAGATTCATATTAGGTCTAAATTTACGACGTCTATCAGGTATTCAATATATTTAAAATAATAATTAATTGTTCAAATTCATTTAATTTGTGGACTATAAAATTCATTAATTTAATCTCCACTACACACAGTAAAATCTGGCTCCTAATTCTAGGATCGCAGACTTTTCCATATAATGCAAGTAAAAATAAGTGAACAAAAGGGAGAAAAAAAAAATGGAGAGAAAAATAAAAATTGGAAAAAATAAAAAAATAAAAAGGAGAGAGGAAAGTGTGATCATGGGATCATAGAAGGATGGGTGGGGAAATGAAAAAGTAAGAGAGAGAAGAAAGAGAATAATAAATGTACATGTAAGATATTTTTTGAAAAATATATCTCAGCCGTTGTTTTATAATTTGAATAGATCTGAGCCGTTTAAATGTCCTAGTAGGACAAATGTGTATAGGACAAATTCAAAAATTATCCTACTTTATTATATAAATATATATATATATTATCGTCGAAATTGTCGTAAACAGTAATATATTACTTTATTTGACAGTAACAAGTTACTTTAGTTCACAGCAACGTGTTACTTTGGCAATATTGTTCAAGGAAAAAAAAAAAGATATTTTACTTTGTCCTTACTCAATTATGTGTGTCCTTTTTAGGGGGCTTATGAAACAAAATAAATTAGATTGTCATTTTTAAACAAGGGTCTAATGTAGAATTTTTAGCTAAATTTCCCTTTGTTTTGTTCTTGTTTTTTTGCTTTGTCTTTGTATTTTTGTTTTTTTTTTTTTATGTGCAGATTACCTTTTCAGTTGGAAATAATCATAAGTTTGTATACTGAAATGTACGATTAGATATTCCGTCTAATTTGACAAGAATCGTGAAACACTTGTTAAATATAAAAAGGTTATATACTTATTTTTAAATTTTAAGGTCATAAATCACATATCAAATTTCATACTTTTAATCAAAACAAACGTTTACCTTCAATCGAAATTTGATACTTACTTTTTATGTTACTGTTTATTTACACTTACCGCTTTGGTTCTAAAAATACACATTATTTTATTTATTGAAATTATGAAAGTTTACCTTCTCAACTTTCACTTTTATAGAAATTCACAACACCATTGAAAATAAAAATTAAGGTTCAAACTTGGAGTAGGAGTAGGCCAGTCTAGCGTTTAACCCAATCCAAAGCCATTCTTTTGGTCTGACTTCACCATTAAGATCAATGTTTTCTTAATTTTAAAATTAATATATATTTTTAAAAATTTCATATTAAAAAGAGTAAATTACACCAATAACCCATCAACAATTTACCAATATCAACTTATCTCCCAAAATAACTTGTCTTGGTCTCGACCTAATAAAACAATTATCATTGCTTGAATTATATGCCACTATTAAAATTAATCTATTAAATAAATAAATAAAATATATTTAAATATAAAATAATTTTGAGTTAGGCCAAGAACTTATTTTTTTTGGCTCATTTTTTGATTGATCTATTTGAATGTTTAAAGAGGAACCTATTGGTGTAGATAATATGACTTGTTTTTTTAGTGTCAATCTAATTGAGATTGTTTAGTTTTATTTTGAAATTTTGTGACTCACTATTTCTTTATTAATGTTTGTCTCAGTATTCTTTGTATATTGATTTTAATCAATAAATTTTTTTTATTGATAAAAAAAAAGGACCTAACTTATTGACAAAAACTCGAGTCTAGGCTTTTTTTTTTAGGACTAAACTATTTAAACTATATAGGCTATTCGACTATAGTTACCATTAGATGATAAAATCTATTATGATTTATCTTAAGAATAGTTTGGTAGTCTACCTAAAACTTATATATTTTTATTTTAATAAATTATGTATAATTCACAATTCAAATAATATTTTTATAGGGATTTTTAAAATGAGTAACATTATGTGATCATATTTTGATATTAGATTTTAGTATCATGTATTGTAACATATTACATGACACTAATCACATTATTCGATAGACATCACATGACCCATGTAATTATTGTCTTTAAAGTTTTACATTAGATATTATCAAATATGGACACCATAGCATTATTAAATTTCGTATTTTATTTTTTAAATATTCCAAAATTTCAAATTTGAAATGAGATGGAGCTTAATAATGAATAAGATTCTGTTTTGGATTTTCCATTTAAAAAAATTTCAAAATTTCAAATTAGATATATGGCTAGATATGCCAACCATTTTATGCCAAATATATTTCTTAGCTTTTAAAAAAATGATAGAAGAATTTAAATGTAAACTTTGATATGAAATCTCTGAGAAATTGGTGTTAACATTGGAAAAATTGAGAAATTTCAATGAAAAAAGTTTACATTTAGTGAATTAAAAAATATTCTAACCAATTATCAAACCATTGTATAATATATAACACTAATTTATATAATATTTTATATATATATAACACAAACTAATTTTATATAATGTTTTCATATATATAACTATTAATTTGTAACAAATTTCACATTTTAAATCTCTCTTACACTCCTTTGTACTTTGATATTTTATTAAAAGTTAATATATATATATATATGTTAGGACCCTTTGTTGTCAAAATCCGTGAATCAAAACCAAGGTTGTAATTTGATAAAGCTTTCCAGGTTTTCCAAGTTTGGCTTCCCTAGCGGGAGAAATGCCTTCGGCGGATTGCTAGTCCTCAGCATTTCTGCACACCATGAACAAAGTACTGGATGGTGTGATTCCCCGCTCGAGCGGAGAAATGGACGCTCGAGCGGGAAGGCTATATGAATCACAAATTATGAAGTCTCCACTCGAGCGGGAAGACCCACGCTCGAGCGGGCCGCGCGAGATCAGATTCTATAAATTCGCTGGTTGGATCTTTTTCTAGATTTACTTTTCCAGATCTTGTTTAGGGTTTTCTAGGGTTTTGGTTTGAAGTTTTCTTCTGAGGTTTTGTGAGTTTTCTTTGATGTTCTTAAGAGAGTGTAGACACCCCATTTTTGACCGTCCTCAAGACTTGGACGTCACCGTTTGAACACCCGGTGATCATCCATGTTTGTGTTCGTTTGGAGTTCCCGGAGGTCTTGGCTACGCGCCTTGCCTCAGGATCTCCGAACTCGACCGTTTTGTGTCTGGTTTTGCACCACACACTTGTGTTTTGCCTTGGAGGGGCAGGAAATGCCTTGTGAGGCATCCCCATACATCACCGGCCATGGCTAGAGGCCACCGGCTGTTGTTTGTGTCCACCGGCAATGTATATTGCCGGCCGGCACTCTTTTTGGCCGACTGGCCATCAATTTTGTCAAAATGACAATTTTGGCTAGCCGGCTACTATTCATCTACTTTTTGTAGATATTTTGTGCCAGCTGTGATAGCTGGCACCCACCCCATTCCCCTCCATACACGTGTATAGGGGGATTTCCCTATTGAATGGCTTGTTTTGTAAGCCTTACAAGAGGGAATTGCCTATATAGGAGAGCTTCTTCTCTTTGGCCAAGGGTTAGACTCTTGTTAGACATTTTAGACAGCTTTTGTAAAGCTTGAGTTCTAGGGTTAGGGTTAGATACATATTCTATCTCTATAAGTATGTGTTTTGTCCTACTTTTGCTCACAAACACACACTAACACACCATCTCTTGGACTTAAGACCTTTGGAGGGTTGTTTTAGTGTTTTGGAGCTGGATTAAAGCCAAAGAAGGCTGTTGGAGCATTGCTTGTGAAGGTGGTCTTCAAGGGTAAGAAACTTCCCTTTTATTTTCCATTTTTGCATTGCTTTTCTACCTATCTTAGAACTGTTTTTGTGCTTAGTGTATAACATAAAAAAGTTCTGTTTTTTAGCCCTCTTGATTGTTTGTTAAGGGTGTTTTGTGGTTTAGAGGGGTTTGACCCCTCTTAAGCCTTGTAAGGCTCCTTTTTGTGCTATTTTTGGTGAGTTTCGGGACTTTGGTGTTTGGGCCTTTTCACCACTGAAATCTTGAGGGATTTCAGTGGTGAAGATGGTGCCTTAAAGTCTCAAAAAGGGGAGGGCCACCCCCTCTCCTTATTGTCCTTGAAAAGGACCATTTTTGGCCTCTTAAGGGAGCATCTAGCTTAAGCTTTTGTTGATCATGCAATGGCTGTATTTTATGCTTATATTGTCATGATTTAACTTTGTATTAAGTTGGTTTTGGTACACCATGCATGCTTAGCATACCTACCATGTAATGCCTTGTTATTGCCTTAATATGCCTTAGGTTGTTAGCCTTTGTTCTAGCATGTTTTAGGTTTAGCCTTGTGAAGGTTTTGTGCTTATTTTGCCATGTTTTAGGTTTGTCCATGTTTGTTTGAGTCGATCTTGGCATGCATTATATAGCTCCTTTGTATTATGGCTTGTATGCTTCAAGTAGGTGAATGTGTAGCATGCATTGCTTGCATTAATTAGTGGTTTAGGACCATCCTACATGTCATTTCAGTCCCTTTGGTGTGCTTGTATGCTTGCCTTGGTGGTCTCTTTGTTGCCTCTTGAGCATGTGTTATATGCTCCTTGAAAGTGCATTTGTGCATGCCTTCATATTGGAGCCACTTAGATGCCATCTAAGTAGTCATTTGGTCTTGCTTTAACATGCTAAAAATCTGTTTTTAGTTGTTTAATGCATGCCATGGTTGTTATGCTAAGTGTGTTTCAAAGCATCATTACCTTGCTTCAAGAATTTGGACTATTTGCATGCTTATGCTTGTCTTGTTTAAGTTGGTTTGGCACCATGTTTTAACATGATTTTTAGAGCTTATGTTGCATGCTAATTGTCCATGATAACCTCTTTTAAGTGTGCTTGAAAGTTGCTTGCTTATTGCTTAAGCTTTAGACCACAACATGTGCATGTGTGCATGTGTGTTTAGCCTTCATTTTTGGGCATTTTGGCCACTATTTTAGGCCTATTTAGAGCTGCCTAAATCATGTTTAAGTCCATCTTTTCATTAGTTTGCATTGCCTCATGTTTGCTTGTATGCTTGCATAAGTGTCTTGCCATGCCATGTTGCATCCTTTGCTTGCATGCCTAGGTTGCATTGCATCTTGCATGCATGCCTTGTTCCTTGATTTGGTGATAGGAATTGGGTCTTGGTTTGTTTGTTTGACTTGCATTTCATTTGACATGAAAGTGCATGCTTGATTCTTTGGGCCATCATGCATGGAAATGCGTGATTGGTGGTCCGAGAATCGAGTACATGCCCTTTGAGTCACAAACATGATAGGGGCATGATTGGTGCATACATTGCTTGAATTGTATTGCCATGCAAGTTACGCCCTCTATTTCTTTGTGAGTTGCGGGTTCTGCGAGCATTCTTTTGCCGTTGGCGATGTCGATGCCGACCGTGACATCATCAGCCGATGGATGCATCTTGTGCCGATGACCACAATTCACTGCCGGTGGCTATTCTACTCAGCCGGTGGTGGTCCCTAATGGCGAAGAAGCATCTCGAGATTTTGGCAATCTCTAGAGAATAGCGAGGAAAGCGAGGCAATCCATGCATGGCAGTGCAATTCCGAGCAGGACCTGAACATGCGTTGCATCAGGCTCTCCTCCCGAGGCGGTTTACTGTTTTTCCTAGTTTAGTTAGTTATTAATTAATTAGGCAATTTGTAATATTTAATTAGCTTGCGTAGTTAATTAATTTGTATTATTCTTTTGGTCCCTCCGGGCGAGGGCGAATCTGTAATAAGTGTGGGTGAGTGTGTGTATGTCTTCCAACCTCCACTTCTTTCTCTCTTTTATTTACCTGCTTACGATGGGTAGTATTAGGGCACGTTTAAATTAGCATACCTCATGTAAATGCATGCGTGTATCCATACATTCGTTTACATGCACCGGGCTCGGTACATCATACAAACTGCATTGTATTTTCAATCCCAAATTGAATACGTGATAGTTGTAGCATTTCACATGCCATTTTAGGGTTAGCCGAGCCCATCCTAATCACATCCTGTATGTGTTGCATTAGCCACTTAACATGAACTAGGACATGCATGTTTGCTAACTAGTTTATTGTTTTGGCATAGAGTACAATGTAAGTATTTATGCTTTAGCATCTTGCATGCGTGTGAATGTTAACACGACAGCATGATTACCATGAGGCTAGCTGCTTATGTGATATAACTACTTGATTGCCTGTGGGTGAAGGTTGGATTGTTTGAGTTGGAAAAACTCGTTGAAATCCGTGTTTTAGCCTACTTGCGAGTAGCAAATTCCAAAGCATTTTCAAAACAAACGGATATGCAATGCTTGTTTCCAAATTAGGCAATCTAGTCTATACTTGTTTCTTTGTCATAACATAGTAATTCTAGGCTAATAACCGGAATAAGAACACATAATGTCTTCAAAATCGGATATCACGGTTAGTAGAGGCCGGTCTTCGGACCGGGCGAAAGGGGGTGCTCATAGCTGACCTTCCCCGATCGTACCCAAGCTCCTGAGCCAAGACAACTTTGGTAATGACGAACACCTGGCCTTTGGCACCAAGTCAGGGTTTCCTAAATTTCCCAAAATAAAATATTTAGGTGGCGACTCTGTATTTGGCAAAGCAGTCCATGTTTGGCACTTCTTTCAAAATCTTTTTTTCTCAAAACGATTTGCCAAAGTTGGACTCTTTGGTTCAGATTACGAACCGCAACAAAAACACAAAAGGAGAGTCCGAACTGTAGCGAGGTCCCTCGCAGGCTTGTTACAGAGAGTTCTAAACTTATGAGTTGAGATTCATACATCAAAGAGTTTGATACTACATATTCAAGAGAGTTATCTTCGGTGGAATCCGAAGGTTATCACGTAGAGTTTCAAAAGGTGTTTGATACTTTACGTAGTCGTTAATTCGACAAGTGAAGTTGTGGAATCAACTTCAGGATTGATCAGATCCGTGACGAAGACGTGGAGAAAGAGTTACAGAAGATTCGAGGACAAATTGGCTGTGTTGGGTAATTTGTGTATTATCTTTATAATCTTTTAGTTCTTCAGTAGTGGATTGATCAGTGGCGGTTCACCCGTGGTTTTTGATTACAATTGAAGGTTCTTCAATTGTGATTTTTTCCACGTAAAAAATCGTTTGTGTCGATTTATTGTTTATTCTTAAAAACAAACAAACTAAAATCACTCTCGTAAGTGCTTGATGATTTTAGGTTGAGTGTTTTGAATTATTGGGATTTGGAATAATTTAATCTTGATCTAATCACGAATCACGTAGGATTTTCAATTGGTATCAGAGCGGGTCATTCTTTGTTTTATCAGAAACTTTGTTTTTTCAAAACTATAGGAGTGTGATTTTGTGTGACTAGTATCATGGATTCTATTCGTGAAGGTAACTCGACTCATAGACCCCCTTTACTAAACGGTACAAACTATTCTTATTGGAAAGCTCGTATGAGAGCATTTTTAAACTCCATCGATGAGAAAGTTTGGCACTGCGTAATCTTTGGGTGGAGTGAACCTACTATCACAGTTAATGGCATTGATATTCCTAAACCCCTTGATAAATGGGACACAATCGATTACGAGAACTTCGAGTTGGAGCAAGGCTCTCAACTCCCTCTTACGCTCTATCACACTGAAGAATTCATCAAATTTGCACGTGTGAAATAACAAAAGAGGCGTGGGATATTCTTGAAGCGATTCACGAAGGTACTACCTCGTAAAAGGTCAAAACTTCAACGTCTCACCTCCGCTTTTGAAACCCTTTTTATCTTGTGACGATGAGGCGTTTGATGATTTCTATGCAAAACTTCGGTGATATCGTGAATTCTGTTTCACTCTCGGTGAAAAAAATTCGGAAGCAAAAGTTGTTGGAAAAATTTTGAGGTCCCTTCGAGAGGTTCCAATCAAAGGTGATGACCATTAAGGAGGCTCGAGAATGTTGATACCCTCAAGCTCGATCAATTGGTTGGAAATTTGCGGACTTATGAAGCCCACCAAATTTCAAAGAAAAAAAAAAAACTATGGCTTTCACGAGTGCTCATGAGGCGCAAAACCTCAGGAATGAATTTGATTTAGAGTGCGAGATGACGGCCATGCTTACAAAAGCAGTTTAAATTTTTTTGAAAAATAAGCCTAATTTGAGCCCTATTTGAAAAGATAAGAGTAATGACAAACCCAAAAGCTGTTCACAAAATTTGCTCAAACTACTAAAAAGAAGATTGTAAGGGGGCCAGGGGTCAAGTGCTATGAATGTCAAGGTTTTGGCCATATGTCCCTTGAATGCCCTTCGAAAAAGAATCGGAAGAAAGTCTACACCGTAACTTGGGATAATGAAAGCGGGTCGGAGCAACAACCCGAAAAACCTGAATCTGGTGAAGATGGGGATAGTGATTTCATGGCATTTTGGGTGACGGTTTCTCAACCTCTTCTAAAGCATTTGGAATCAGCTCGTGGTCAAAACTTGCATCATGCTCCCACCTTTGATGGGACTAACTATCTGTATTGGAAAATCAGAATGAGAGCTTTTCTGAGAGCCTTTGAACCAGAAGGTTGGCAAGCCATTGAAGAAGATACAGAAAGTGCAGATAATCCGGGCAATCAAAGAGCCCTGATCACTATTCGTGGTGCAATCTCCAATGAAGAACAGCAACGGGTTGTTCACTGCACAAAGGCTAAAGATGCATGGGAAATTTTGAGCCAATTCCATGAAGGAAGAGATCCACCTCCACCACCATCCAGCAACTTATCTGTCTTGGTTGCTAGAGTAGACAAGGTCAAGAAGAATGAGGAGCAAAGAGAGGATGATGAAATATCTGAAGACATTGATGAGATCAATGGCGATGAACTACAACAAGCTTACGAGAAGCTGTACGAGGAATCTCTGAATTTGTCAAAAACCAACGACAAACTCTCTCTCAAGCTCAAAACATGTGAGAGTGAGAATGTCTGGCTCAAAGGAGAACTCTTGACAGCAAAACAGAATCTCATCAAGATCTCAAGTGACAGGCAAGACTTATGTGGAAAACTTCTATCCTGTGAAACTGAAAGGAATGAACTTCTGAAGGTGTATTTCACATATGAAGAAAAACTTGAAAGTCTTGAGCTGTCACAAGCTGCATTGGAAGAGAAAGTCAGACAGAAAGATGAAGAACTCCGCATTGCTAGAGCAACAATTGCCATGTGGAACAAAGGTTCCAGATCTCTAGAAGACATACTCGGGTCTCAACAAATGGGTTCTGACAAAAGAGAACTAGGCTATGGTGCGACAGCTCACAAGGGACAGGCCTCTACCTCACATAACTTGAAGACTCAAGCAAAGGGCAAATTGAAGATAGACCAGGTTGATCCTTCTCTTCATCAAGCAAAAGCAGGTAAGATCAACAAAAGGGAGGTAAAACCTATTTTTATTTGTCATCACTGTGATAGGTATGGCCACATTCGTCCTTACTGTTTTGAACTGTTTGGTAAGGTGTCTCAAAAGGGTAGAAATTCTAATACTTTTTGGGTTAGGAGACAACCTTACATGTCTAGGCAGAACACCAAGACTAAAAAGATTTGGGTTAGAAAAGATGATTTGACTTGTTTTGTTGCTCACATTACTCTAAAAGCACGTGACTCACACATGTGGTATCTTGATAGTGGGTGCTCTCGTCATATGTCCGGTAACAAATCCTACTTCATCTCTCTTGAAAAATATGAAGGAGGAATCGTTACCTTTGGAGATGGCGGCACTTCTAGAGTCATTGGTAAGGGTTCTATAAGTGTTGCTGGTCTTCCCAAGCTAGATAATGCCTTACTTGTTGATGGCCTTAAAGCAAATCTTTTGAGCATTAGTCAAATGTGTGATTCCCATCATGAAGTATTGTTTTCAAAAGATAAATGTGAAATTTTGGATAAAAAGGGAAATACTGTTTTACATGGGGTTACATTGTCGATAACTGCTATGGGATTCTTACTACTAATGATCTCACTTGTCATTCTGCCATCATAAGTAACATTGATCTGTGGCATCAAAGATTAGGTCACATGAATTTCAAAGACCTAACTAAGATAGCCAACAAAGAGCTTGTGAGAGGAGTTCCTAAACTGGGTAAGAATTTGAGCCATGTGTGTGGACCATGTCAGCTTGGCAAGCAAACCCGTGCCCCTCATAAAAAGGTGAACAGCTTTACAACCAAACATCCTCTTGAATTGGTTCACATGGATTTAATGGGTCCTACTCGCACTGAAAGCATTGGAGGTAAAAGATACATTTTCTTAACTGTTGATGATTTTACTCGATTCTCATAGGTAAATTTTTTAAGGGAAAAATTTGATACGTTTAATGCTTTCCATGCCTTAGTCCTTAAAATCCAAAATGAACAGGGTGTTTCCATTGGTCGTATCATAAGAATCCGAACTGATCATGGTCGTGAATTTGAAAATAGTTCGTTTTCGGATTTTTGTGATATGCATGGAATTAAGCATGAGTTTTCTGCACCTATTACTCCACAACAAAATGGAGTGGTTGAGAGGAAGAACAGAGTTGTTCAAGAAATGGCTAGGGTCATGCTCCTTAGTAAGAGTCTTCCTTCAAAGTTTTGGGCCGAAGCCCTAAATATTGCTGTTTATGTCATAAATCGTGTGTATTTAAGGCCCGGCACTTTACAAACTCCTTATGAATTATGGAAGGGTTTGAAACCTAATGTAAAATACTTCAAAACTTTTGGGAGTAAGTGTTACATCTTTAAAGATAGAGAGCCCTTGGGCAAATTTGACTCCGAAGTGATGAAGGTATTTTCCTAGGGTATTCAACCAACAGTAGGGCTTTTCGAGTCTATAACCTGCGAACTTCATCATTAATGGAATCTATCAATGTGGTTATAGGTGACACAGGTTCTCCTACTCCGGCATCAAATGAGGATGACAATGGTGAGTCCCCAATCTTGGATACTGAACCACAAAATCAAGGAGAAGCTGACGTTCAATCACAAGAAAATGTTACAGCACCATCCTCACAGGTAAGTTCAAGTCCCAAGAGTGCTCAAAGGGACATCACTCCTGTTGCTTCTATCACCACAAGTCCTGAACTTAAACCATCAGCAAGGGTGGCGAATCATCCATTTCAACGGTGATTGGAAGTGTTTGGATCGAATGAAAACCGAAGACAGTTAGGGATGAGGTATCACACATGTGTTATGTTTCTTTAATTGAACCTAAGAATTTTTAAGAGGCCTTGCTAGATGATAGTTGGGTCAATGCTATGCATGAAGAATTAAGTCAATTTGAGCGTAACAAAGTTTGGACTCTTGTTCCCAGACCTAGAGACATGAATGTGATAGGTACCAAGTGGATCTTTAAAAATAAATCTGATGAGAATGGTACTGTTGTAAGGAATAAAGCTAGGTTGGTTGCTCAAGGCTACACACAAGTAGAGGGTATTGACTATGATGAGACGTTTGCCCCAGTTGCACGTCTCGAATCTATTCGCATTTTGCTTGGTGTTGCATGTTTTCTTGGCTTTAAATTGTTTCAAATGGATGTGAAAAGTGCCTTCCTGAATGGGTACTTAAAACAAGAGACATATGTTGAGCAACCAAAAGGGTTTGAGGACCCTAAATGTCCTAATCATGTCTACAAGTTAGACAAAGCTTTGTATAGATTAAAACAAGCTCCTCGGGCTTGGTATAATAGGCTTACTACTTTTCTTCTTGATAATGATTTTCAAAGGGGTAGTGTGGATAAGACCTTATTTGTGAAACATACTAAGTCTCATATTCTTGTTGCTCAGATATATATTGATGATATTGTGTTTGGTTCCACTGCTGATCATCTTGTGAAATATTTTTCGGATTGCATGACACATGAGTTTGAAATGAGCATGATGGGAGAGTTGTCTTATTTTTTGGGTCTAATCTCCTTCGGGCATATTTGTTTCTCAGTCTAAGTATGCTAAAAATCTTGTGTCAAAGTTTGGTCTTGAGTTTTCCAAGCATGCACGCACTCCCATGAGCACCAGTCTTCACCTTTCCAAAGATTCCTCTGGTATTGATGTTGATCCTACCCTTTATAGGAGTATGATAGGGAGTCTTTTGTATCTCACGGCCAGTCGTCCTGATATTTCCTTTAGTGTCGGTGTTTGTGCTCGTTACCAAGCCAGTCCTAAAGAGTCTCACTTTCTTGCGGTAAAACGCATCATCAAGTATGTAAATGGGACCTTGGGGTATGGGGTTTGGTTTTCCACTGATACTACAACCGAAATTCGGTTTTTGATCTTGTTGGGCGGGGGTGTCTTGATGATAGGAAAAGTACATCTGGGGGGTGTTTTTACCTTGGGAATAATCTGGTTTCCTGGCATAGTAAAAAGCAAAATGCCATCTCCCTTTCCTTCTTTGAAATTTGAGTACATTCTTTGCGAGGAAGTTGTTGTGCACAAATGTTGTGGATGAAGCAAATGCTTCATGACTATGGGATAGAACAGAACACTCTCACTCTTTTTTGTGATAACACAAGTGCCATAAACATTTCAAAAAATCCTGTCCAACACTCTCGCACCAAACATATTGACATCCGTCATCATTTTATTCGAGAGTTAGTGGATGAAGGCCTTGTTGTTTTGGAACATGTCCCTATTGAGCATCAAAAAGCTGATATTTTTACAAAACCCCTTGATCTTCTTCGATTTGAGTTTCTCAGAAAGACCTTGGGTGTAATGCTCAATACCTAGGTTGTTTCCTATTTTTTGTGAGGTGAGTGTGAGTGTTTGGCTTACTGTTCTTGGATGAAGTAATCTCATTGTTATTGAGTCCTGATATCTTTGCATCAATTTTTTTATGAACACTACTCATGTTGCTTACAAGATCTTATTCATCTTTGTTCATAGCTCATTCTGAATGCCCATACTCATTTACTTCATGATCTCATTTTGTACACATCCTTGAGATAAACTATTGCTAGGGTTTCCGCACAAGTGATCAAAGTTCTCTATGGACCACTGACAGTGTTTCCTGTACTCTTTCAGAGGAATTGACCTATACTGGTATATCATGGGTGATGTTAAGTCTCTTAACCATCTACCATCTTATTTCACTTTCATGGTTTCTCCCTTAGTACATGATTTCCGAGCATTAGGAAAAGGCTACCTTAGAGGCACCAACCAAGCCATCATTTTGATTTCATTCTTCTCTGGTTTGGTCTCCATACTCTTGAGCGTGTATGCCACCAGTGAGTGCCCACAAGAAAATAAATAAATAAATAAATAAATCATAGTCTGAGGGGGAGCTTCCGCATTTACTCAACAATTATCCCGTGATTCCTAGTGGTTTGACTTTTCTCTGTGATAGTCAGTTACTCTTGTCGGAGGTCCAGCCATCCGATCACTACTAGGATTAACTCTAGCTTTGTGACTCTCAAGGATTGCACACACACACATCATTTATGTGAGCTCTCATGTGTGTTTTTGAGTTTTGCATTCTCATGATGCTTGTGGCTTTGATTTAATACTATCTGTTTTATTCATGATTTGGTGTTTCACTCTTTTCTCAAATTTTCAGGACTCATGATTGATGGATACTTATGTCCTTATGGTATAGTCTGACACCTGGTCATCTTGCTTGTTACAGGACATCCTAGGTGTTTTTATTTAAAAATTTTTTTTTTGTTTTTTTGTCCCCGCTCGAGTGGACAGTTCCACGCTCGAGCGTGGTTTTGAGGCTTGCAGTTCTTTTTGCAGTTCTGGGAGGGGCGATTTTCCGCTCGATCTGCATTCTTCGAGCTCGAGCGCGCAGTCGCGAGGTTTGTCTCCCGCTCGAGCGTTAAACCCTACGCTCGAGCAGATTGGTTTTGTATATATTCCCTCCCTTCGACTCTTTGTCTCATTTTTGTTTCTCAACTCCTCCAACTCCTCCTCTTCTAGGGTTTTTCGACGATTCATTGCCTCTCCTACACATTGGGTTGGTTTCTTCTTCTCTTCTTCTCAGGTATATCTCCACTCTTCTTCTCCTCTGTTCTTAAGTCGTTTTGATTTCGTGTTTGAGTCGGTTTGATTAGGTTTGCTTGTGTTGATTTTTCCATTGAGTCGTTGAGTGGTTTCATTTGTGATGCACATGTTTTAGTTTTTTTTGTTTATTTTGTTTGCTAGTTTTTTCCTTTAGTCTGTCCTTCTTCTCTTAGGGTTTTTTATTTTGGGTTTCTTTTTGGGGGTTTTATCCCTTTTATAGTATGCTGTGGTCTGATTATATTGGGGGTTTTGTTTCCTCATTCATGTGGCTCCATGATTGTTTACATTCAGGATTTTGTTCAGATTTTTGCATTGGTAATTTTTGTTACATTATCCCATCTTTATAATTGCAATTTGTTTGTCATGATTTGCTTTTGATATAGCTTCCAGTTATTTATTCATTTCTTGGTATTTTCATAGCTTTCTGGATATCACTGTTGGACTAATGTGTGCATTGTATCTCTTGGCTTTCTTGATTTTGTTATTTGATTTTGGGTTGGGGGTTTGTTTGTCATGTTAGCCATGTCTACCCACAAACGCCGTAAGTCAACCGCCTCTCGCCCTCCTTATAACACTGAGCGTTTCCCATCATTCGAAAAAGCCAAGTTATACCGTGATTCTTACCATTCCCGTTCCATACACCTTGAACGTAATGTTCATCCATCTACCTTTGAGTCACTTTCTATCCGATCTTTCTTTGATCACCTGGGAGGTGATAGGGTTCTTTTGTTCTCTGGGCAACAAAATCTTACTTGGATCCGGGAGTTTTATTGTAATATGAATGGTCTTGATGATATTGGCCCCTCTTTTAAGACCTGGGTTAGATCCAAAGAAATCACAGTCACCGCTGATGTTATCCATGAGCTATTAGGGATTTGTGCTAGATCTCCTATCTATTATCCTTTTCTAGTCCCATCACGCCCCACTTGTAATTTTGATGAGGTTGCTAAGACTTTGTGTGGTTCTTCTCGCTCTTGGCCTTCCGGTTCTTTGATCAAACAGCATGAGCTTCTTCCTCCCTTTAGGTTACTCAACCTAATCATGTGTGCAAATATCATTGTTACAACCCATAGTTCTGAGATTAAGCAAGATCAAGGTTTTATTCTCGAATGTATTGCCCACAACCGGCCCATTGACCTTGCCACCCTCATCATTCAGAAAATGGTTGCTGCTTTTGAGCACACCAATCTTGGTTTACCATATGGCTGCTTCATCAACCAGCTATTAGCCAAATTTGAGAGGATGGGTTTGCTTCCCCTACCCGTCCATTTACCAAGAAGACTGTCTCCCAGAGTCAGTCTCACATTCGAGGGGTCCCTTCTAGTTCTGGTCGTCCCAGTGCAGGTCCTAGTGCTGATGAGGCCATGGCAGAGGAGGCTGAGTATGATGCTGCGGCTGGCGGAGATCTTGGTGAGGGGGAGCAGCACCCTCCAGTTCGTACCATCCGTGGACAGCTTCAGTCGCTAGAGCGTTCTGTTGGTACCAGATTTGATCATCTTGAGGCCAGGATGGATATTTTTGAGGCGAGACTCACTGATCTTGAGACCACTTGTAGACACCCCATTTTTGACCGTCCTCAAGACTTGGACGTCACCGCTTGAACACCCGGTGATTATCCATGTTTGTGTTCGTTTGGAGTTCCCGGAGTTCTCGGCTACGCGCCTTGCCTCAGGACCTCCGAACTCGATCGTTTTGTGTATGGTTTTGCACCAAACACTTGTGCTTTGCATTGGAGGGGCAGGGAATGCCTTGTGAGGCATCCCCACACACCACCGGCACTAGCTAGAGGCCACCGGCTGGTTGGTGTTGTCATCGGCACTATATTGTGCCGGTCGGCACTCTTTTTGGAAAAATGACCATTTTGCCCTGCTGACTACTGTTCAGTTGTTTTATGAGACATTTTAAGGCAACTGTTTTGCATTAGTTTCCCCTCCATACACGTGTATGGAGGGATGAGCCCTTTGATGCCTTAACTTGTAAGTTTTGGTTGCCTATAAGGAGAGGCTTCTTCTCTTGGGCTCAAGGGTTAGAAAAATTGAAGAGTTAGACATTTTAGGAGAGGGAGAAGCTCTAGTTTTAGGTTAGGTTTTGTGTATCTATCCTATCTCTCTCTTTCTCTCTTGTTTTGTACACTAGGTGTTTGTGACTTACTATTGCTCACCAACACCTAGTGTTTCACCTTCCTCTTGGAACTGAGGTGTTAAGGGCTTGTTCTTGGTGTTCTTGGCTGGTTTGAAGCTTAAAGAGGCATCAAGGTCACCATTGTTGGAGTTGATCATCAAGGGTAAGAAACTACCCATTTTTCCCCCATTCTTGCATTCCATTTTTGCATATCTTAGAACTGTTTTTGTGCTTAGTGTTTAACACATAAAAGTTCTGTTTTCAAGCCCTCTTTATTGTTTGTTAAGAGTGTTTGGTGGTTTGGGTAGGTTTGACCACCCTTAGACCTTAAAAGGCCACTTTTGTGCCATTTTGTGAGAGATCCGAGACTTTGGTGTTAGGATCTCTTCACCATTGAAATCTTGAGGATTTCAGTGGTGGAGATGATGCCTTAGAGTCTCAAGGAGAGGGCCACCCCTCTCCTTGATGTCCTTGAAAAGGGCAAGATTTGGCCTCTTGAGGGAGCTAGTGTTTGGTTGTTTGTTGAGCATGTCTTGGCTGCATTTTATGTTTATTATGCCCTAATATGACATTGCTAAGTGTTGGTTTTAGCACTCTTTGCATGCCTTGCATAGTTGCTTTGTAATGCCTTAATAGTCCCTTAACATGCCTAGGTTGTATGCCTTTATTTCTAGCATGTTTTAGGCTTAGATCCATGAAGCTTGTATGCTCATTTTGCTATGCATGAGGTCTGTCCATGCTTGTTTTGGACGATCATGACTTGTATCTCATAGCTCCTTTGCATTTGGCTTGTTGGCCTTAAGAGCATGAGAGTGTGGCATGCCTTGCTTGCTTTATTTTTAATGGTTTGGAACCATTTAACATGCCATTTCAGTCCCTTTGGTATGTTTGTATGCTTGCCTTAGTGGCCTCTTTAATGCTTTAAAAGCATGTGTTGCATGCTCCATGTTTTGGCCTTAATGCATGCTTTTGATTTCAAGCCTCTTAGATGCCATCTAAGTAGCCATTTGGCTTTGTTTTAACATGCTAAAAACCTGTTTTTAGTTGTTTAATGCATGCCATAATTGCCTTGCGTAAGTGTAGTTCAATGCCCCATTGACTTACTTTGAATGTTGGACCTATGTGTGCATGCTTTGTGTACTTTGTTGCTTGGTTTGGCACCATGTTTAGCATGATTTTCAGAGCTTTATATGCATGCTAGTAATCCATTGTTGTACCCCTTTAAGTGTGCTTAAGGGTTGTTTATTATGCTTAAGTGTTGGTGCCTTAACTTGTGCATGTGTGCATGTGTGTTTGGCCCTCATGACTTAGCATCTTGGCCATTGGTTTTAGGCCTATTTGGAGCTGCCTAATCCATGTTTAAGTCCACCCCATTGACTAGTTTGCATGCTTGTTTTGTATGTTTATTTTCATGCTATCATCCTTGCATTGCATTGCCATGTTGCATGCCTAGGTAACATGCTTAGGGCTTCATTGCATTGACATGCATGCTAAGCCTCTTGAAGTGAAGTATGATGGAGGTTTTGCACCCTTAGGTGCTTGTTTGCATTGCATGCATTTGAAATCAAAGTTGCATTCTTGGTTCTTTGGGCCATCATGCATGGAAATGCGTGATTGGTGGTCCGAGAACCGAGGCACATCTTCCTTTGAGTTGAAAACATGATAAGGAGTGTGTTTGGTGCATACATGCTTTGAATTACATTGCCATGCAAGTTGTGTCCTCTGCTGCTGTGAGTTGCAGGTTCTACAGGCATTTTGTGTCGACCGGCACTTTTTAGTGCCGACCGGCAGTCTACTGGAAGCCGATGGATGAATTTAGTGCCGGTGGCCACATCCTTCAGCCGGTGGTGATCTCCAGTGCCCAAGGAAGTATTCCTGAGACTTTGGCAGTCATCAGAGGAGGAAAGCAGGGAAAACAGAGGCAATCATGCATGGCGGTGCGATTCCGGCGAGGCGGCGCGTCTTTGCATTTGGCTCTCCTCCCGAGGCGTTTACTGTTTTTCTTAGATTAATTAAATAGTTAATTCGATTAATTTGTAATATTTAATTAGCTTGCGTAGCTAATTAATTTGTATTATTCTTTCGGTCCCTCCGAGCAAGGGCGTAATTGTAATAAGTGTGCGTGAGTGGATGTATGTCTTCCAACCCCCATTTCTTTCTCCCTTTTACTTACCTGCTTTTAATGGTTAGTATTAGGGCACATTTATTTTTAGCATACCTTATGCTATGCATGCATGCATCCATGCATTTGTTGACATGCATCGGGCTCGGTACATCACACAAACTGCATTGTATTTTCAATTTCAAATTGAATACGTGCATCGAATAAAGTGCATTCCACATGCCATCTTTAGGGTTAGTCGAGCCTACTCTAAATTGCATCATTGCCTGTGTTGCATTAGACACTCTAACATGAACTAGGTCAGGCATGTTTGCTAACTAGTTTCTTGTTTTGGCACGGAGTACGATGTGAGTATTTACGCTTTAGCATATCACATGTGTGTGAATGTTGCCATGACAGTATGCTTACCATGCGGCTAAGTGCTTATGTGAAATAAACTGTTTGAATGCCTGTGGATGGAGGTTGGGTTGCTTGAGTTGGAAAAGCTCATTGAAATCCGTATTTTAGCCTACTTGCGAGTAGCAAGTTCAAATTGTTTTCCAAACAAACGGATATGCAATGTTCGTTTCCAAATTAGGCGATCTAGTCTATACTTGTTTGCTGCGCGCATAACATAGTAATTCTAGGTTAATAATTGGAACAAGGGCATGTAATGTTTTCAAAAATGGATATCACGGTTAGTAGAGGCGGTCTTGGACGGGCGAAAAGAAGTGCTCATAGTGACCTTCCCGATCGTACCCAAGCTCGAGCCAAGACCACTTTGGTGATGACGGACATGTGGCCTTCGCACCGAGTCGAGTTTCCTAAATTTCCCATTTTAAAATATTTAGGTGGCGACTCATGTCTGGCAATGATCCATGTTAGGCACTACTTTTTCAAAATCTGTTTTCCTTCAAAAAGATTTGCCAGAGTTGGACTCTTTGGTTCAGGTTTAGAACCGCAACACAAACAAAAGGGGAGTCCGAACTGTAGCAGAGAGGCCCCACGGGCGCTGTTACACCACTGCCGATTCTCGTTTCCGTGCTTTGGAGGCCTCTTCTCAGCGGATTGAGGATTCTATGGCGCAGTCTTCATCACAGCTGGCTCAGATCTTGACCTTGCTTCAGCTGTCGCCTTCACCTCCGGCTCCATGATGCTTTTGTTCCTTTGTTTCCTGCTCCCTGCTTCATTCTTTTTCTCTCCCGGCCAAAAAGGGGGAGTGATTTTGGGTATGTATATACAGTTGGATGGTTGGTACAGTTGGTTTTGGTACAGTTGGTTGGTATAGTTTTTGATCCTTGATTCTTGGTACAGTTAGCGTTTTATATTTCTGGATATATGTTTGTGGATGGATTCTGTTTTGATTATGATGGATGTTTTCTTTTACTATTTAATCCTTTTCCATAGATTTTTCGTTGGCTTGTGTTTGGTTGTTTTTCTTTTTCAGGCTCAGTGTACTCACGCATGTTTGGTTGTGGATTGTTGCATATTGCATATTGGTTCATCAGTTGGCACTTGATTTGTTGGCACTTGATTTTAGATTAGTTTGTTTAGAATTGGCAAATTGTTTTTAGACTAGTTTGGAATCCTGCTTTTAGTTTTTTTTGTGATTTTGCTTAGGAAAACTGTTTTAGAATGGTTTTGTCCGGGATTTGACAAAGGGGGAGATTGTTAGGACCCTTTATTGTCAAAATCCGTAAATCAAAACCAAGGTTGTAATTTGATAAAGCTTTCTAGGTTTTCCAAGTTTGGCTTCCCTTTCGGCGGAAAAATGCCTTCGAGCGGGGATTGCTAGTCCTCAGCATTTCTGCACAGCATGAACAAAGTACTGGATGGTGTGATTCCCCGCTCGAGCGGGGAAATGGACGCTCGAGCGGGAAGGCTATATGAATCACAAATTATGAAGTCTCCGCTCGAGCGGGAAGACCCACGCTCGAGCGGGCCGCGCGAGATCAGATTCTATAAATTCGCTGGTTGGATCTTTTTCTAGATTTACTTTTCCAGATCTTGTTTAGGGTTTTCTAGGGTTTTGGTTTGAAGTTTTCTTCTGAGGTTTTGTGAGTTTTCTTTGATGTTCTTAAGAGAGTTCTAAACTTATAAGTTGAGATTCATACATTAAAAAGTTTGATACTACATATTCAAGAGAGTTCTCTTCGGTGGAATCCGAAGGTTATCACATAGAGTTTCAAAAGGCGTTTGATACTTTACGTAGTCGTTAATTCGACGAGTGAAGTTGTGGAATCAACTTCAGGATTGATCAGTTCCGTGACGAAGACGTGGAGAAAGAGTTACAGAAGATTCGAGGACAAATTGGCTGTGTTGGGTAATTTGTGTATTATCTTTGTAATCTTTTAGTTCTTTAGTAGTGGATTGATCAGTGGCGGTTCGCCCGTAATTTTTTATTACAATTGAAGGTTCTTCAATTGTGGTTTTTTTCACGTAAAAAATCGTTTGTGTCGATTTATTGTTTATTCTTAAAAACAAACAAACTAAAATCACTCTCGTAAGTGCTTGATGATTTTAGGTTAAGTGTTTTGAATTATTGGGATTTGGAATAATTTAATCTTGATCTAATCACGAATCACGTAGGATTTTCAATATATATATTAACTATAGCATAGTGAAGCAATTTCAAAGGCGGATTATAAATTTTAAAATTTAATCTGCGGTTAGCGGATAGAACGGTATGAATTGATACAAATTGATGCTGCTTTAGTAGATTGAGTGGTATTTTGCACAGTCCTACTCAAAAAAGATAAAGAGAACCTCCATATAGAGAGAAAAACAACCTCTATGCAGGGAAGAGAAAACTTCCATAGAAGGTGGAAACCTTTACATAGATGAGTATTATTGGGAAGAAAAAAAAAAAAACTCAAAATTATCACCACCAAATAAATATTACCAATCACTTTCATGATTCATTCATCATCACAACCGATAGTTGTGGCTAGGGCTGTGCAAAATACCACCCAGTCTATTAAAATCGAATTAATCTATCCCCTAATCGCGGAATAAATTTTGAAATTTATAATTTACATTTGAAATTGTTTTGTTTCGCTATAGTTAATACATATATTTTATTTAACTTCTAATAAAATATCAGAATAAAAATGAGTGAGAGAGAGAGAGAGAAATTTAAGATATGAAATTTGTTACAAATTAGTAGTTATATATAGGAAAAATATTATGTAAATTAGTGTTATATATTATACAAATGATTGATTATTGTTTAAAAAAATTGTTCAATTAACTAGAAAATTGAAATGGCTCCAAATTGCCCAAACCGCAATTTGGTTATTTGTCCACCATTCATGATTTAATTTATAATTTTACTCTCAAACCGCCTAAATACCTTAATTCCCACATCTACCTTACAAAAAATTTAGCAGTGTTGAATGCGAGTCATGTTGCATGTATGATTTTACAAGCAGCTTCCATAATGATTTTTCATCTTTTAAATGCAAGTCTTAACCAGTTGGAGACAATTGGAATCCATGAATTGAGGTGCTGAAGGTCTCATCACGCACTTAATCCAATATTTTTGGCTTTCTTGGTGAGAAACTTGGCTTTGTTTTTCAAAAAAAATTTTGAAAAAAATTCTTTATAAACAAAATTTCAAAAGTAATCAAATCAAACAAATTTTTTCAAAAAAAATCTCAAAATTTTGTTTGGTTACCTACTTTTCAAAATCACTCTCTCTTTCTCTCATACACATCAAATCAATCACTTTTTTTTAAAACTCTCTCTCCCAAAACAATTTTTCAAAACCATTTCTGAAAAAAGACAAACCAAACAAGTTTTCGTACTTTTTATCTCAAAAACTACTCTACAAACACAAACAAAAACACCGTTGAATTTTATTGTAGTTTTGTTGCTCATATAAATTTGCAGCTGTGTGGAATAAATTGACCTTAAGAAGTTTCATTAATTATGAAAAAAGCATACGGTAACGCATTTCCTTTTTGTTGTTGAAACAAATATAAGCAGCCATTAGTTATGATGCAAAATGAGATGCCTAATCAAGCGATAAATAAATTAAAATTCAAAATATCCTGATTTAAAAATATTTTAAATTGAGAGTGCCAAACTTTTTTGAAAATTTGAATTCCTTTCGCCACAATCACTGTATACCTCTAATATTAGTTTCTTGAGGTTCCTTCAAGAGGGAGAGGGAATGTTTAAAATGTAACAATGGTTTAGACTTCCTTATCAAAGGGATGAAGAACTTGTAATTGGTAATAGTATTATGGAGACTTAAATTTTTATTTTTGGCTAGTGTGCTTTTAATTAAGACTTTAGGCTTTGCCTTAGGGAAGTAATCAATTTGCACACATTCTCAATCTGGAAACACGCGGAAAACAACGCATAATTTTTTTTTTTTGCTTGAAGCATTTTTTTACACAATGTGATGGTTGTTTTGAAGCTGTTCTTTTGAAGAGTTTTGAGATCAGATCACTAAAATTTTTTACTGGCTACCAGTTAGAGATACCTACAATCAGTCGGACTGCTGTAGCAGTGTGAAATTTTAACAAAGGGTTGTGAGTAAGTATTGAGTGGTATACTTTGAATCAGTGAGTTGTGGTGTGTGCCCCAAAAGACCCTTGAAGCAATTGGTCTTTTAATTTCTCATTATTGTAAGCATTCGTCTAAACTCAAACATTACAGACTTTAAAACTTGGGAATTAAGACCAAGAAAGAAGAATTAAGACCCTTTACCTATTCTTCATTATGGTGCAACTCATTTAAAAATTGCACAAAGTCCTTTTTCATATTCGAACACGTTTTTTTCTTCAAAGTAAAATTTGAAACTTTAAACCCGTTACAATTCTTCACTGCCACATACTTTTTTTCATTGAAACTATCTTTTCCAATGCTTGAGTTCTTAGAATAGACCTTTGGCACCTATTTTCCGGTTAATTACATCATAGAACATTTTGGAGAGATATAAGAACTGATAAACCAACATAAATGCAAAGCAAGAGAAATACAAAAATAGATATAATATATAAGAAACAAATACATGTGGCTATCGAAACATAACTACACTAACAATCCTACAACAACTATATCCTCACCCGGAACTCTCACCCACAATGTATAAATGGTATGCATAAATAAGGCAATGCAACAACATACTAGTTAATACAACATAAAGAGTATAAATATAATTGAAAACCATGAAATTTCTCTATTCTACGCGGTTTTGTTGTGTCCTAGCACCATTCAAGCGATGTGGGAGCTTCTCTGAGCTCGCGGGCTTCTTCCTTTTTGCAACTATGATCCATGCATAACCTTCCAAGAATGCAGCAATGGCGGCCAAAACTACGATGATGCCAATGTAAGCTTTTTTCCAATTCTTCTCCGGCCTCAAGATGTTGAATCCCCTGAATATGTTGATGATGCTAAGGATGATCACTGTGTATCCAACCGAGTGGTGATAGATGTTCCAGTATAATTTGTATTTGTGATCTTTTTTTGGCCTCAGAAGCAAAGCAAGCACCTACAACCAAGAAAATGTTTCCTGAGCACGCCATAAATCTCGACCTCCTTTTTAATAAGATTAAAATGACTGAAACTAATACAGACAGTGTGAAGACATAAAGATAAATAAGGTAAACTATACATTTTCTGTGTAAAGGAGTTGACAGCATCATTTTTGCATCCATAGGGGTATTCAAAAAATTTGGTGGAACCTATAAATCAATCCAATCTGGTCTAAACTATCGGTTTGGTCCGATTTTTATTAGCTTCAATTTTGAAAATGCTAGAACTGTTCAAATCGGTCTGATTTACGGTTTTAATGCTTCGGTGACTGTTTTGGACCACACCGAACCGTGATATATTTGTTTAATAATATTTAATACTTCTGTATTTAAAAACAAAAAGGTAGAAGCAGTTAGCAAAAACACTTGTCTCTTGACTATGAAATTGACAAGTTTCAATTATTGTTTGTCTACTATTATAAAATATATACATATCTCCTATTAATAAATATAAAATTTCTAGGACCATAGAACTGAATCACAGTTTATATGTTCAGTTCTTATCCGGTTACATAGGCTCAAGGTTTGGCTACAGTTCCAAATTTTTTAGAACTGTAAGAACTGGTTTGATTCATGATTTACTATAAAGCTAGACCAATCCGATTTGTGAACACCCTTACGAATTATATGGAAAACACTGCCTACAAATTATATGGAAAAAAAAAAATGGTTACCTGAAGGGTTGCTAGACAGAACAAAACAATGCCAATTGTTCTATGAGCAGTGTATTGGATGCCAGGGGAATCATTTCCGAGTTGGAGACCGGTTGCCCATCCAGCAACACCAATGATGTAGGCCGAGGTTTGGCAGGTAACATGAAGATAGAACCATGCAGGGTCTGCGGATTCAAATACCTTCAAGTACCTCGCAATCATAACACCTAGGGGCATTAAGATGCCCCAACTGATTGCATTCAAC
Source organism: Camellia lanceoleosa (assembly GCA_025200525.1). Taxonomy (NCBI): domain Eukaryota; kingdom Viridiplantae; phylum Streptophyta; class Magnoliopsida; order Ericales; family Theaceae; genus Camellia; species Camellia lanceoleosa. The sequence goes on along the minus strand of CM045765.1, from coordinate 3,526,327 downwards.
ACTCCATGAATCTGAAAATTCATTGGAAACAAAAATAGGAAATTATATTGTTTCATCGTCGTAATTGAAACAAAAAAATTCTTTGAATGGTCAAGGAGAAAGAAGGAAAGAAAAAAAAGGAAACACAGTAAAATCAGAGCACAAAATAGAACAATTTGAATCCTTGTACCCAACCCATGGCATGTATAAACAAGAAAATCAAATACTACAAAACAAAAACAACTAAAAATAACTGTAATTGATGATTATGCTTTATAGTTATAGAAAGTAATGTAAACCAATAAATAAACAATAAAAATATTTTTAAAAATAATTTATTGTGCCTAATTAGTGTAATCTAAATAATCGTTACTTGGTTCTTGCAAAACATAAAAACAGAGAAAACAGAGTAAAAACAGAACCCATTTAACTTTTAGATTTTAATCCTTGTACCCACTGCATCTACAGACAAGAAAATCAAAAACTATGAAACAAAAAAGTGGTTTTATTTTGATTTGGAATCAAGAAAAAAAAAAACTGAAAAGATCTGAAAATCATAATATATTCCTACCATTAATCAGGATTAAATTACTTACATTCCTTCTCTTGATTTTTGAATTCACGGCTCCACCTGCTTCTGTTGTTCTAGATTGTCCAGAAAGAAGATTAAGAGTGGCCATTGACCGAACATGAGGACCAGAGACGGTGATATCATGCATTTGAGGAGAGTCATTGGAAACTGGACCGTCTTGCCAAACCTGGTTCACAGTAGTCATATTGCTTGGCAGTGTTAAAGTAGCAAAAATGACAATTTCACTGTTCGAATACATAGCCGACAAATCTGAGACAGCAAAACTCAAATTCCCCATCTGCAAAGTGGTCTTGTAACTATCCACCGGCGACGTGTAAACACTCATTGATCCGTCGGATTTTTGGAAAGCAACAAGAGCCTGTGACCCAATCATGGCTCGAGATTCTGGATTGATGGCCCACGCAACCCAACTTGAAGACTTAATTCCAGCGTGTCGATACGCAATTTGGGCAGTTCCAGAAGATGGGTTGTAAGTCCAATGAAGAAAAGCATTCAGAAATGGAAGATCAGTGCATGCACTGAACACTTTGTTACTGGCAAAGGCATAGTTGTTGCATGATTGAGCAGAGGAAAGCAAAAACAGAGGAATCAAAACAGAGCAAAATAACAGAGATCTAAACATTTTAGTCATTTAAATTGTATCAAAATTCAAAACCAGAAAATTGTCTATAATTTTTATGCATCAAAAACTGACGAACACTGGAACTTTAAATAATCATTATACCAAAGGACTGTTATGAGAAGATACTCTCTTTTAAAGAGAGGCTATTATGGGGAAATGAAAGAGAAACAGAGAGAGGGAAGGGGGGGAGTTTCTAGTTATAGATGAAATGTAGGCCAGAGTTAGTTGAACAGTTTGGTGTCCGTGCACAGAAATTATCACATAGGTCTGGAACATATGTGATTGTGCACCTTATCAATGATGTTTTGTGATCTGTGGAAAGTCAAATAAGCATTTATAGGCCCTGTTGGGTAGAGTTATGGGAAAGTATATCTTAACAGTTTATAACTTATAATTGTGAACATTAGCTGATTTTTGACTTATAAATTAAGTTTCTCCTCTCCATTCAAAGAATAAGTTGATTTTTAACTTACAAAAAATTATAAACTGTATTGTTAAGCTGAACCAAACACATCAAAATAATTTAAATTAAGTTAAAAACTGAAATAAACTGAAAATAAATCATAATAAGACCATAGTCTCTTGGTATGAGATGGGTAGTACACAACTAAAATCGTATTCTAAAAAGACAAAATAATTATTTGCAAGAAAGAACAGTGGTGTTAAATTTTTTACATGACAATTCTAAAGCTATTTGTACTTTCTATCCCTTTTGGCACCAGCCTTTCTATATTCAAATGCTATTTTTGGCTTGGATAATATCACTAAATTTTAAAAAAATTACAATTTACAACCCCCCCCCCCCCCCCCCCCCAAAAAAAAAAAAAATTGTCTAAGAGAGAGATTTTGCTTAATTTGTGGTTCAATTTCAACAAGGAAGTTGGAAAAATTGCAACCCTCCATCTAAAAAATTATAATTGAGACCCCACCACTACAAGACCTCCATAAATATGAATCACTTATGATGAAGACCCCACACATACATGAGTGAATCCAACACATATATGGAGTATTAGGATCATATTGGGGAGTGCAGAGTCATCTCCAAAAAGGATTCTAAACATTTTTCCCATCTAAAATTGAATAGTTCAGATTCAGTTAATTTACAAAATAATTACTCACTCCCTTTGTTTTTATTGTAAGAAAATGAGCAACTTCTCCCTTTTTCATCACTCATCGCTAAAATTGAAATCTTAAATTCAGTCAATTCAAATTCTCAATCCCTATAGTTTTATTTGAATGGTAGTTGTTGGGAGTCAATTTCTCTATTCCATAATCAATGGTTAAAAAAAGATCTTTATGAACATATCTTTGTTTTAAATTAAAAATTGTTAAGAAAAGTTTTTAAACATAAAATAATTTGATGATTATAAATTATTGATTTTGAATATTGCTAATGTGTTGTAAAAGGATCAAAATTGCCATGTGAGTTTAAGACCTCATTTGAGAACAGGTTTTTTTAATAATTTTTTGACTTTTTAATTAAAATATGATGTAAAAAAAATTAATATGTTTAGGATGACTTTTTACGAAAAAATGTAAAAAAAATAAAGAGAAAAGAAAATTTTTAATTTTTTAATATAGGTTATTCGTCTTTTGATTTTTTAGTGACTTTTTGAATTTTAAGCTAAAAAGTGATATTACCAAACGAGCCCTAAGCTACTAAGTAAGTGAGTTGTAACTTCACAATGATGAGTGATGTAGGGAAACAAACCCTTCCTCTTCTTCTTTTGTTGGTAAAGGACTAAAATAAAACCAAGTGCAGTTTGGTGCATGGTAGCCATGGGTGGAACCCTAGCTTTCAAACCAAACCTGAACCTCGTCCGAATCGAAACCCAAGGTCAAAGGTTTGGAACTTAGAGCTTGAAGCTTGTCACTAGGGTTAAGTTTGTCATCTTCAAAAAAAGTTAAAAAGTCATTATTCTATTTAAGTTATATCATCTTATTTAAGTTATACCACCTCTTTATCACATCACTTCAAACCCAACTCATATTTCATAAAAAGTCAAAAAGTATACTTATTTAGAACATCCCAAACAACACTTAGGACTACTGTGGCCAGATTATTCAACTTGCTTGATTCTATTTTTTAAAAAATTCTATTTTTTTATTTTTCGTATTATTTTGTTTTTATTGAATTTTTTTAATATTTGAAGCAATTTTTTTTTCTTTTTAGACACACCTAACGTAAATACACGTAAAAATAAAAAATTATAAAAAAAATCTTTTAAAATTTCACTAAATATCAAAAATACAAAAAAAATACAAAAATTTAGTACATTTTCTTATATTTTTATGTATTTATTAATTTTTTTAAATATTTTTTCACAAATTTTTTACTTTTTAGATACATCTAAGTAAGGTGTAACTAAAAAAGTAAAAAAAAATGTTTAAAATTTTAAAAATATTCACTAAAAATAGAAAAATACAAAAATCAAAAAATTCAATTTATAAAAAACTTAATCTAATCTACACATATTGTCAGAATAACATAATAATTATCGCAACCCTCTTCTCTCTCCAAGTACCTACGGTCACACACTTTGCTTGTTTTTTATTTTTCAAAAAAACTTTTTACAAAATTTTATTTTCTTATTTTTTGTATTTTTTTTATTTTTATTGAATTTTTAAAATATTTTAAGCAATTTTCTTTATTTTTAGACACTCTTAATATAAATACGCATAAAAAGTATAATTTTTATGAAAAAAATCTTTTAAAATTTACTAAATATCAAAAATACGAAAAAAATACGAGAAATACCAATATATTTTTTTATATTTTTATGCATTTATTGATTTTTTAAAATATTTTTCACAATTTTTTTATTTTTTAGATACATCTAAGTAAGGTGTATTTAAAAAAGTAAAAAAAAATACTTAAAATTTTTAAAATATTCACTAAAAATAAAAAAACAAAAAAATACAAAAACAAAAAACTCAAATTTTAAAACACTTGATCTTAAAAACTCAAACCAGTTTCATCTTCAACTAATAATGTTTTGATAAATTTTCGTGTGTTTTGAAAAATTGATAAAAAAAAAACTAATTTTTTAACTTTTTTGACAAAAAAAATTGACTTTTTTAGTATTTTTTTTATAACATTTTTTGGAAAAACTTGGTAAAAAGAAAAAAAAAAACTAACTTTTTACCAAGTTTTCAAATTACTACTTTAATTGATTTGGGTTGAAGTAAGTGTCTATGCATATTGATTGGAAACCAAACAAAAAACACAACTCTGCAGAATTTCCGCCAAGGTTGGTTGTTTCATCATACACGGCATGACATATCTAAATTATTATATGAAGTTATAAAGAACTTATTTATTTATTTATTTAAAAATATGCCCATATTATATTAATTGTTTCAAACAATAATTATCAAATTAAACTCAATTTCTTCATTCATCAAAATATTAAAAAATATTAAACGCATTGCATTTGCATTGATGGTTACTATGTATACATAGTCAACCTTGATATTTTGAGCTGATATTTACTTGTGATACAGACATTCATATTATATATATCGTTTGAAGTTCCTGAATTTCATGGACATGTTTCTGTTTAGTCTCCTAGTGTTATTTTGCAATCAATACTCCTTATTTTTTGATAAATTATACTTCAACTCTCAACTATAGATCACTATTACTTTACCCCTTAATTAAAAATTATTACATTTTACCCACTTAATCTTCTAATTTGTTTCATTCTCTAACTTTTGATAATATTTTGTTACAAAAGAAGACGCAAAAAATAGCACGAGAGCTGTCCATACTAATGTTATGATCAAAATGCTAATTCAAGAGCTAATTTATTTACTATGAGAGATATGTATATATTTTTCTCCCCTATGAATAAATATGTGAAAAAATATATATGCGTGTTAATTTTAGGAGCATTTACACACAAATCTTAATTACTTCATTTCCTAACTATGGAGATGTGGTTTGGAAATACTCTTCGGATCCTGAGAGGCGCTGGTGATCCTCAACTAGTCACCTAAAAAGAGGAAAACTCCGGTCGGGGGTGCCGGAATTAGCACTTCGACGGACAAGTTAGTTCAGACACTCAAGATAACTTCTTCTTTAAGTTGAGTGAAGTGATTCTTACATACCTTTCTGGATTTGCGGTTCTTATATTTATATTCACTTTTTTGGACCTCGGGGCCTGAGCCTACTTTTATCTTATTCTCCTTACATTCATTCGGATCTATTGACCCTCGTCTATTCGGTTTTGTTAACGTATTCGGCGTCCTAGTTACGCACACGGTTTAGTAGTATCCGCTTGGGTACACGCCTCCCGACTCTTCCACTTATTCAGCTCCCACAATTGCCCCCCGAATTCCCTATTGACGGTAGTTAATCGGCGAGTTTGGTCTTGAATTGGAAAGGTTGGAACTGGTCAGGTGGCTTCACGTATCCCAATATAGATGTCAGGACGTGCACACTTTTTCGTTTATCATTACACTTTCCCGCCTTAATCGTGCATTTCGCATTTATTGTGATTTGAAACTTCGGTCTTTTCGAATGCATAGTTCGTCGAGTATTCGAGACGCTTAGACTGCTAGCAGGTATCCCTTCTCTGACTCGCACGCTCTGCAATTCTTCTCTGTCTACCCTCGTCTCCGTTTAATCTTTGTAAGTCTTCTTCTCTCTTCTTTACGATCCTATTTTCTGTTGTCATTTTGATTCCGGCGAAACCTTGAATTCCTGCGAACATGGCTAAACACTTGAAAGACCTTCTTTCCGAGGGTCGTATTGTCGGATTCCGGAGACATTTTTCCATTCCTGATGACGTCCACTTATCTCTTGTAATGGACAGTACCCTTGACATGGAGAGGAAGGATCAGAATACGATCGTCTTCCCTCTCCTATCCATAACGGAGGGCGGAGTCCGTTTTCCCCTATACCCTCTGCTTAGGGCCGTCCTTCGCTATTGGAGTCTGATTCCTTCTCAACTCAACGTCAATTTCTTTCGAATCATCATGGGGGTGATTGAGCTGAACCGGCGTCTTAGGATCAACCTTGGCATTCCGGCGATTCAAGATCGCTACGCTTTGGCCAAATCTCCGGTCATTTGGGCAATACTTTCAGGGGCCAAGGACACTGACCATCACTTGATAACCATGCTTGCCAGTTCTGGTAAGAGGGTTGACGACGTAATGGTCAATGTTCAAGGCAACTGGGAGTTCGGTGAAGGCGAAGACCGCCTAGATCATATTCCCAGACGAAAGGGTGATCTAGGTTTCCGTGCAACGCCTTGTTGTTTGTTGACCTGCCCTTCACTCGGCTATTTTTGCTTTAATCACCCTTCGTTCTTTGCAGGTAACAGTTTGAAGAAAATTCTTCCGACGACCGACGAGATAGTTCTTAAGGAGATCAAATCTGCGCTCAGATACTTCGGCCGTCCAAACGTACAAAAGCAAGGGAGAGCGGCTCACATACTCCTCCGATACGAACCGACTTACACTACATACTCAGCTGCGGAAGGCATTCCAATTCCATCCGGCGATTAACACCTTTCGGCTCTTATCTTTCCCAGCTTTAAAAACCTTAGGCAAATTGGCCTCGAAGATTCGGATCCGAAGACAGAGGCTGATCCGGAGGTAGAGGTAGTTGCCGAACCAACCGGAGAGGTTGCTGAGAGGGCCGAAGAGCTCGACGAAGTGATAGGCTCGGCGTTTGAGGCTGCGAGACTTAACCAGCCTTCACCGTCCACTTCGGGTCGGGCAGAGTTTTCGTCCGAAGATATTTTTGCAAATTTGGGGGACCTACCCGGCGATATTTTCGAAGTTATGGCTGGTGAAGGCCTTACGCAGATGGCGCGAAGAAGAAATGCTGAGCGAATGGCTACTCAAAAGAAGGCCGAGGCCGCCCGTTCTGAGCCCACCTTGAGTGAAAATTTCATACCCGCTATTGAAGAGAAGATTCAAGTCGCTGAGACCGAAACGGGGGAAAAGGTCGAGGAACAGGTCCTTGAAGAACGGTTGGTCTCGGAGAAGCGTGGTGAAAAGCGTGGCGCCGAGGAGGAGGCTGAGTCGGAAATTAGCCTTGCTTCCAAACGGCCCCGTTTAGAAGAGTCGGGTGTGGCTGCGCCTTTTATTGTTCAGCCTAAGATCAAAGATATACCAATGTCTTTCGATGCTTCGATTATTGAGGATCCAGCCGTGGCGTTGAGCCTTACGGCTTCAATTTCCTTGCCGGCTGACTGTAGACACCCCATTTTTGACCGTCCTCAAGACTTGGACATCACCGCTTGAACACCCGGTGATTATCCATGTTTGTGTTCGTTTTGAGTTCCCGGAGGTCCCATTGCCGTGCCTCAGGATCTCTTAACCGGTTTGTCCTGTGCTTGGTTTTCTACCAAGACTTGTGTCTGTTTGCATTTGAGGGTAGGGGAAGGCTTGTTAGCCATCCCTAGAACCCACCGGCTGCCCCACACCTCCACCGGCTATCCATAGTAGCCATCGGCACTTTTTTTTACCTTGATCCTTGGCCGATCGGCACTTTATGATGCCGGCCGGCACACTTTTGTGCCTAACGGTGACCCTTGACCACAGGGATGGTGCATGCCATCTGTGCCAGCTGGATTACACCACCACCCCCCCCCCCCCGTGCATAACATTGCACCCTTTGCCCTTTTGAACCCCCTTGAACCTTCTAGAAGCTTGAACCCTTGGCCAAGCTTCTTGGAGAAGCTTGGCCAGCTGTCTTGGCTTCCTTTGGAAGCTAGAAACCCTTGCACCCTTTTGAACCTTTTGGTCTTGCTTAGCCATTAAGTTAGAGCCCTTATATTGCCTATATAAGCACCATTCATCTCTTTGGCTCAAGGGTTAGAGATTTTAGGTCAAGAACCGGAGAATATACATACATTCTCGATATATATCCATATATACCTATATCTCCTCCTCTCCTCTTGTGTGTGTGTTTTAAGCCCCAAATAGTGTGTTTTACCTCACTTTTGCACCATTACACACACTATTACACCTAGCTCGAGATTGGAAGACTTGGAGGTTTGTTTTGAGTGACTTTGGACTGGTTTTGATCACTTGGAGAGGGCTGGACCAATGTTCTTCATTGGTTCTTCAAGGGTAAGCTTGTTGCTTTAGATTCCCCATTCTTGCAATCTATTTCTACCCTCTTTACTTTGTGATTTTGAGTTTGTGTTTAAGACAAAAAAGTCTTGTTTTTACTTGTTCTTGAACCTTCATTAAGGTCTTTTTTTGGTTTGAGTTAAGCCTCATCACTTTAAGCCTTGTTTGGCCCTATTTGGTGCCTTTTTCTTAGGCCTTCTTGTTTTGGTGTTCTTGGATCTTCCACCACTGAAAACCAGTGGGTTTTCAGGTGAGGATGATATTTTCGAGCCTCATCTAAGGGAGAGACACCCCTCTCCCTTTGGTCCCTTGGTTGGCCTTTGTTTTGGCTCATAGCATAGCATGTGTGCATGTTTGCATTTGGCTTCATTTCAAGGCTTTTGGGACTGTTTTAGGTCATGTTTGACCTCTGTTTTAGTTGGAATTATAGTCTCTAACATGCTTCTCATACTTCCTTTGAAATGCTCTCTTGTGCCTAAAAGAGTGTCATGTTTTGAGGCCATGATTTTTGCATGTTTAGGTTTAGTTTCATGAAGATACTAGCATTGGTTTGCCATGTTAGAGGGTCATGAGCCACTGTTTTTGCCATGTTTGGTGTGTTTGAGGTGGTTGTCTTGCATATTGGCTTGTAGGCCTTGTTTGTATGAAGTCTTAGCATGTTTATCTTGTTTTGATCTAATGATTTGGCATCATTATAGGTGGTATTTCAGTCCCCATTTCATGTTCAAACACCTCCATTTATCCTCTCCTTCATGTCTTAGAATGTGGGTCTTTTATGCCTTAAAAAGAGAATTGTCCATGCTTCCATCATTAGTGTATTTTGAGGGTGCCATGAGGATTTGGGTGTCATTCTACATGCTTAAAACCTGTTTTTGTTTGTTGAATGCATGCCATGAGTGGTTGTATGAATGATGTCAAATTACTCTCTTTGGTGTCCTAGACTTGGGCCCATTGAATAGCATGCTTGTGAGGTATTTTGGATCATGTTGAGAGGCTTGTTTTGCCACTGTTTTTTGGGAGCTTGAGGGCTGCCTTTTATGGCTTAAGTCCATTGTTGCATGCTTACTTCATGATTGTTGCTTGCTTGGTCAATGTAGCCTTGAATGTATGCTTGTTAGTTCCATGTTTAACTGGCCCATCTTGCTTGCTATTTGTGTCCTACATACTTTAGCTCTTTGCATGCTTAACATAATAGGTTGCATTGCATTTGAGCCTTGCTTGCATACTTGCATCTCATAGCTTGGTTTGGGGTTGTCAAGCCAAGCCTAGGATTGAGGGGAGTTCACATTTCAAGTGGTGTAACTCACCTCAATCCTTGGTCACTAAGGCCCTTGATCTCCACATGATAGGGATTTAGCCTTCATTTGTTGTGTTGCATGCATATTTACATTAAAATGAGCAATCTTGATTCCTTAGGCTATCATGCATCAAATGCACTATTGATAGCCCTAGAACCAAGAGCCACACCCCCTTGAGTCCCTAAACATGATAGGAGGTGTTGGACATGCTCACATTTGCCCAAAAACCATGCCTATGCATTGTCTGTCATGCATTCGCTTCATCTGCTGCCGCAGGGATTTTCACGCCGACCGGCATAAAATAGTGCCGACCAAGCACTACTTTTGTGCCGATAATCATCAAGATCACCGATGGCCACCGGAAGGAGCCGATGACTACCTGCTAGCCGGTGAGGCATTTAGCACCACTTGGGAGGTATCCCAATTTTGGAATTTTTGGAGAGGCGGACAAGAAAAACAGGTCGCAATGCCATGGCATAGGTTTTCCCAAGTAGTCGCGACGAGCATGCATCATTCACAAGATTCCGAGGCGGTGAGGCTCCATTTATTTTATCTGCTTAATTTAATTTCAAGATTTAGAAATTTGTAATAATTTATTCATTCATTTATTCTCCGGTCAGTATTATTTATTTATTCGGTCCCTCCGAGTGAGGGCAAAATGTAATAAGTGTGGGTGAGTGTGATGCATGTCTTCCAACCCCGCTTCTTTCTAACCCTTTATTTACCCGCCAAAGGGTAGATTAGAACATTTTAAATTAGCATACCTTATGCAATGCATGCGTGCATTCATGCATTTGTTTACATGCATCGGCTCGGTACATCATACAAATCGCATCGTACTTTCAATTCCAAATTGAATACATGTTATTTGTAGCATTCCATATTCCATGTTTAGGATAGCCGAGCCCGCCTAGATTACATCTTTGCATGTGTTGCAATAGACATTTCAAGATGCTTAGGTCCATGCATGGATTTCTAATAAGCTTGCTTTTGGCTTGAGTACTAGGTGAGCTTTTATGCTTTAGCATATCGCATGTGTGTGAATGTTGCCATGATAGCATGCTTACCATGAGGATAAGTGCTTATGTGATATAACCGCATGAATGCACGTGGATGGAGGTTGAATTACCTAAATTGGGACAACACATTAAAACTGTGAGTTTTAAAGCCCACTAGATAGTTGTAAAACCGCTTTTTCTAAAAGCCCGCTTGAGAGTGGCAAAACTCGATTTTAGCCTACTTATGAGTAGCAAATCATTTTTCAAAACACACACGTAATGTTTTGTTCCAACTTAGGCGATTTGGTCTATACTTGTTTGCTGTGCGCATAACATAGTAAATCTAGGCTAATAACCGGAATAAGAACACGTAATGTTTTCAAAATCGGATATCACGGTTAGTAGAGGGCGGTCTTCGGACCGCAGAGAGGGGTGCTCATAGTGACCTTCCTGATCGTACCCAAGCTCCCGAGCCAAGTCAACTTTGGTTATGACGGACACGTGGCCTTCGGCACCGAGTCAGGGTTTCCTAAATTTCCCATTTTAAAAAATATTTAGGTGGCGACTCTGTAATCTGGCAAAGCAGTCCATGTTTGGCACTTCTTTTCAAAATCTGTTTTCTCAAAACGATTTGCGAGTTGGACTCTTTGGTTGATTTAGAACCGTGACACAAAAATCGAGTCGGAATCAGAGTGAAGCCCCTAACCAGGCGCGTTACGCTTCGCGACTTCTGGGGATTTTAGAGAGCTTGACTCGAACTTCGTGATATCTGCTTTTGATTTCACTTACGTGTTTCTTTGCATTGCATGTGCATTGGTGCCTAGGACACCGTGTTGGTCATCTGCTATTCTGAACGGTTTGTCGGAGGCTTGTCTTGTCAAGGCATGTCCATAAGGCTGACGGTTATGCTCGCCAAGATGGGGAACACAAACCCCGGTTTTACCGGGGCACCCCTTTTGACCATTCGACCTAGTTGCATAGTCGGAATCCATAGTGACCATTCCAAACTAGGACAGGTTGCTTACCCGATTTAGGTTGTTTGAAACCGCTGCGTGCGTAGTGAAACCCTAGCTCCTGACAAAATAGGACAGGGAAACCCTACCCAAACATAGGGGTGTTTTGGTTCTCATTTAATTGCTATGTGCTTTAGAGTGTAACTCACAGGGACATACAGATCAGTTTGCAAGTTTAAGTATCAGGCCCGAGGGTATCAGTATCAGTGTTTTGGGAATCAGTTGTCTGTGGGTATCAGATTCAGGCCTAGGGGCAATGGTTCGTGATCAGTAATCAGTGGTTGAGAAACAGTGTATTCAGCATTCGACCGTTTATAATTTTTAAATACCCGACCGTGTGTTGTGTGTTTATTTACTCTGCTAGATTATCTTTGTCCGATTGTCTCGCTTATTTATACGCTTTTATTTATCTTTTCATTAGGTAGTTGAGCACAATTGCTACCGATCCGATAGATATTCCCAAGCACCTGGGTCGAGGTCGTCGACTCTTCGATCCGAGGATCGATAGACGGACAACGGTGTACTACTCGCTACCCGGTCACTAAGCGGAAGTCAAGAAGGCAGAGGGCATCAAGACAACAATACCCAGAGGGCTTTGTCTACCCCACCGTGCTCATTAGAGATCGAGGTTTTGTGTCACCAACAGAGAGGAATTTATACCAAGAATCCAACCGTAGCAGGATAATATGACCGGTTTGGAGGAGATGGTGCGCCACCTTCAAGAGAGTATGAAAGCAATGCAAAAGACGTCTTCGACAGGCGAACAAAGCCACGGTTGTAAGAGAACGGCAGAGACAATTGCCGCTAGAACAAAGAAACCGAGCATCTGCAAGACCAGATTCCTCCCCACCAGAGAGTTCCTAACGGGGAGGCGCCAATGTTGATCGTCTGGCGCCCAGGACCACCCCCACCTCCGACCCTACCTCAAATTCAACCTCCTATCAAAAACACCCACCAATCTACGACTCTCCTTTGAGTTCGAGGTGACCCCACCGCACTCAAATTAAGCAAGCTTGAAAAGTTATTCAAGAGATCTCAAGGGTCAAGACTATCCCCAATATTGAAGATGGTTATCTTGATGCATTTGTGATCTCGCCCGATGATTCAAGATGCCTCATATTGATCGATTTGATGGGTCCGGGACCCCATGGTACACTTAAGATCGTTTCTCGACGTTCTAAGGCGATGGGCCTCGTGAGGCTCGAAGTTGTCTCTGCTTGGTCGGACCTGTCGGTGTAGCATCCGCATGGTATTCCAAGCTAGATGATGACATTAAGATAAGTTGGGACGAAATGGTCGAGGCCTTTATCGCTAAAGATTCATACAACACAGATTGAGATCACTACCCGTGATCTCGAGACAACTAGGCAAGAGCCTAAGGAGGGTTTTTCGAGTTCAGAATCAGATGGAGGGCGAAAGCATCGATGATGACCTTAAGGCCCACGGACAGAGACCAAATCCGGATGATTGTGCGCAATCTTCAACCGGGGTTAATGAAGAAGATGATTGTAGTTCCCTTCCCTACCTTCGCAGACCGCATGATATGGGGATGCAGATTGAGGATGCGATGAAGCAGGTCTGTTGATCAAGACCGGAGCAACCGGCGGACATTCAACCGAAACAACAATGCAGGCCCGAGTGGCACATCAACTGCAAGAACCCAGGAAGTAAGCATGGTCACCACCAACCCCTCACAAAGAAATACAGCGGCCTCGCCATTTTCCGGTGCGTCCGGAAGCAACCCACAAACGACCAAATACCCACCGAAACACGAACTTTCGCTCCACTCTATATGCCCCTATCCAAAGCTCGGGGTGTTGATCAAGAAAGGGCACTAAGCCCCGGAGCCGAGGCCCCTACCGGAAAAAACTTCCTCCTAACTATAACAGGCCAAATATTGTGCGTTTCACCAAAGAACATGGTCACGACACGACCACTGCTACTGGTTACGCCATGAAATTCAAGACCTTATCGATAACGGGTAATCTTACCTCGAAAAACCCAATGTTACTACCAATCCTCCCCATACACAACCAGCTCCACCACCCAAAAGGCTCAATTTCATTCATCTTTGGGCGTGTCCTCGACCCTAGCATCTACATCACACCTACCCACCGCCTAAGCCCGAGGTGTTCCTTCCGATTGCATCGATTTGTGCATGATGGACATCTCCTCGACCCAACCTAAGCCAATGGTGGTGACCACCAAGAACAATAAAGGGAATTCCAAAGAAGGAGCAGTTATTGAATCGAGTCTGTGGAATCTGGAGTTGCAACGGAAAACATACACCGAGTGACTACATTTCATCAATGGGTCAAGATGGGCCCGAGTGGAATTGCCAATGAAGAAGAATTATGTGTGATTCAAGGAGATAGCCTAGAACAGGAATGATGATGTAGTGACTATGGGGAGTACTTCGCCAACCTCCGATTTTATGACGATCAATACCCGAGAGGATGTGGCAATCGCTTGGTTTGATCATGAAGATTGAGAAGCCACCGGGTGGTTGGATGACCAACCCGATGTAGTAGAAGAATTTCGGTAGAGCAAAGTTCATGAATGAGAAAATCGGCGGTAGCTGAAAGGGTCGAAGAGCAGTACATATCGCCGGAGGGCGCCAGTGTCAAGAATTTCGCGCGAGATTGGAAAATTTTGAGCACAGAGATGGCCGAACAGTCAGTAGTACCGAAGAAAGCAAGTTTTGAGGATTAGAGAATCGAAGGCAAAGGCCCATGTGGGAGTGGAAACTACTGTGTGCACAGAAACCGAAAATGCTGCGGGTATATGGATGGAAAGTGTTGCGAGCGCAAGAACAGTCATACCAGAGCCGGACAGACGTCTGTCGGTCGCCGAGAATGTGGTGGGAAGATGAAGACTTATGTCTCGCCCACCTGACGAGGATTGGGGGAACAACCAACCCGACAATACTTGGTACCTTGGAGAGGTCGACCACATGACAAGGAGTGGGCGATATTTCAAACCTCCGCACTTGGATCAACCAGAGGCCTGTGGAAGGACAGAGAGGCCGAGAAGCGAAAAGCAGACTCGAAGAGGAAGCCGTACTAAACAAATTAAAAAGATACAAGCAGATATCTCTATTTGGGGATCGCTCATGGCTTCTCGAGTGCACAGGAGGTTGCTTTTATCGGCCATGGATAAGGCAAAGCTTTCAATAGAAACAACACTGTAAGAAACCTAGTGGGGCTAGTCTTTCCGGAGGAGCTGCCCGATGTTGATGTTTCGATAAAGAATTACCGCTGAGGGCACAAATCACAACAAGCCACTCTACATCTCCGTAGAGTGCAGGATAAATGGATACCGTAGTCCTTGTTGATACAGATTCGCCATCAACGTCGCCCTGCGAGGACTTTTATGCGATTGGTGCGAAAGTCGCGGACTTTGTACCAACAACAGTCATCGGGGCATATGACAACACAAGCCGAGAAGTGATGGGAACCGTTAACATCGAGACTAAGGTTGGACCGGACACAGGAGATAGATTTTCATGTCTTGGAAGTGCAAGAACTTTCAATTTGTTGTTAGGCGCCGTCGCATCGTAAAAGCAAGATCATCCACTTTGCATCAAATGGTGAAATACCCCTATGGGAAGGAGTAGCCATTGTTTTCGTAATTCATCGATCCATCCACCGCCGGAGGTGTCTACCCCGTTCTAGAGATTGAGCATGGGATGGAAGATGTGTTTATATCGGATTTACCCTAGCAGAGGTCAAGTAGTACTGAGCGTCATGGCGCTTAATGAAGGGATATATGTTAGCGCCAAGCAAGATACCTCATGAATAAACTCCAATACATCCTCGATGGGATTAGGGAAGAGCCGTAAAGGCATCGCAGCGTTGGCGAAGTGCCACACAACCTCACACCTTCGCTTAGGTTACATGCCCACCAAGGAAGATTGGGTAAGAAGAGGAAAAGAGATGGCGGAAGAGCCAAAGCAAAAAAGATGGGAAACCTTTTGAATTGATGCAAGCCCATCCGGTACCTGAACGGACGTTTCCGAAGGGAAGACTTTCCATTACGTGGTTTTCGAGCCATGGATGAATAAAGAGAAGAAGCGCATGCCGGTTTGAAATTTTCTTCGACTTGCGCTTATCTGGGGATGATGTTCTGAAGAAGAGATAGACACGGCAGTTGAGGTCGAACATAGCAAGGAATTGGAGTCTGCGGACCTGAGTCGAAATGGGGGTAGCTGGCGTGTCTACTTTCGCAGATCCTTTGATCGACCGGTTGTTAGCTTGGGGATGACTCCTCGGTGTCCATGATCGGAGATGAAACGGCCGGGCCTACAATCGCCTATTTTGGATGCATCCATCGCACCTCCCTCACCGGCAAGACGAGGAGGGATTTCTATCGGCAAAGACCGGATCGGTAGTGAGCCGAATCGATTCCACCGAGTCTTGTGAGTCGGAATCAGGTTCCACTTCGCGAGTCTCGAGTCTGGTATTCTCGGGGTGATAACCGGATCTGCCTGCCTGTCGGTCGTTTTTTCTTTCTTTTGAGTCTGTTATTCTGAAGAATCGACGGTTTGGAAGTATCTAATGAGAATGAGGTAATGTGGTTTCAGTATTTTTCTGCCTTTGGTTTATTGCTTAAATCAGGACTTTCAAAATTTTGATGAAAACGACGAGGACGAAATTCCTCCGGTTTTACAACGACTAATTGAACAAGAGCAAGAGAGGTTTGTTAAACCTTTAATTGATGAAATCAACACTGTGAATATTGGTACTGAGAAGGACCCGCGGCTGGTCCAGATCGGGTCCACGTTGTCCTCAGAGGAACGCGAGCGCTTAGTCGCTTTGTTAAAAGATTTCAAAGATGTTTTCGCGTGGTCCTACGAAGACATGCCTGGAATCGATCCTGAGATTGTACAGCACCGGATCCCTCTTGACCCCGAGGCCCGACCTGTCAAACAGAAGCTCAGAAGGATTCGCCCTGACTGGGCCATTAAGATCAAGGAAGAGGTCACCAAGCAGATTGACGCAGGCTTCCTGTTGGTATCCGAATACCCAACTTGGTTGGCCAACATTGTTCCAAAGGTCAAGAAGGATGGCGTAATCCGTATGTGGATTTCGGGATTTGAACAGAGCCATCAGAAGGATGACTTTCCTTGCCACATATTGACGAGTTGGTAGATTTCATGGGCATGCTTTGCTTTCGTTCATGGATGGCTTTTCGTTATAATCGATAGTGATGGCACCAAGACCGGAGAAGATCGCTTTTACCACCGTAAGTACATATTGTTATAGAGTAATGCCGCTTTGGGTTGAAGAATCCGGGCTACATATCAACGTCTGCAACCACGATATTACATGATATGATCCATAAAGAGGTCGAGGTGTATGTGGACGACATGATTGTCAAGTCCAAAGAAAGAGAGGGCCACTACACCGCCTTGCAAAAGTTTTTTCAAAGGATCAGAGAATTTCGGGTGCGGTTGAATCCCCAGGAATGTACGTTTGGGGTTACAGCGGGAAAAATCTTTGGGATTTCGATTACAAAGGCATCAAGTCGACCCTTCCAAAATCAAGGCCATCTTAGAAATGCCACCACCAATGACCTAAAAAGGAGGTGCGAGGCTTTACGGGTAAAGTGCAATTCATAAGGCGGTTTATCTCTAAACTAACCTTGACTTGTGAACCACTTTTTGGTCTCTTGAAGAAAGGAACGGTTCCATTGGGATGGCCGGTGCCAAGCTGCGTTTGAACAGATTAAAGAGTATTTACGAATCCGCCTGTTGTCACCACCAAAGCCGGGAAACCGTTGATATTGTATCTGCTGGATCGAGACCACAATGGGTCTGTATGCTTTCGACAAGAGTCGGAAGATAAAGTGGAAAGGGCCATCTACGACCTGAGCAAGAAGATGGTGGATTACGAGACCCGCTACACTCCGCTGCAGAACGCCTGTCTAGCCTGGCTATGGGCTACCTGGAGGCTGCGGCACTACCTGTTCGCTCACTCTGTAATGTTGGTTTCGACTTGATCCCATCAAATATCTTCTCGAGAAACCAGCACTTACGGGTAGGCTAGCTCGTTGGTTGCTGTTGCTCTCCGAATTTGATCTCAAGTATGTGACGCGCAAGTCTGTAAAAGGAAGAGCAGTGGCAGAGTTCCTTGCCGACCACCCGGTTGAAGGGGATGAAGCAGTTGAGTACCTATTCCCAGATGAAGATATTCTGCACATCGAAGATGAAACTTGGACGATGTACTTTGACGGAGCGTCAAATCAATATGGGTACGGGATAGGAGTGTTGTTGATAGCGCCTGACGACTCCCGTATCCCCTTAGCATTCAAGCTCCGGTTCAAAGTTTCGAACAATGAGGCAGAGTACGAGGCATGCATTGCCGGTCTGGAAGCGGCCCTAGAACTAGGGGCAAGGCGTTTGGACGTTATCGGGGATTCGAACTTAGTTGTGTCTCAGGCGAAAGGAGACTGGAAAGTCAAGGAGGAAAAGATGATAATTTACCACCAGACCCTGGACTTGTTAGTTCCTCGGTTTGAAAAGCTAAGTTTCACTCACCTAGTAAGAGAGAACAACAGGTTCGCAGATTCACTAGCAACTCTATCTTCTATGATAGACATCCCGTAGAACTGGATGCGCCCAAAGAATCATTGATCAAAAGTTTGCGCCAAAGATATGAGTCAATCTCGCCATAGAAGAAGTGCAAGATAACAACCCTTGGTATTACGACATATGGAACTTCTTGGAGAAGGAGACATATCCACTAGGGGCAAATGCCAAGGATAAAAGGGCAATTAGAAGAATGGCTACATTGGGTTTATCATCTGCGGGGTAAATTATACAAAAGAGGTCATCCGGGAATGCACAAGCTATGTGTGGAAGTCGAAGAATCAAAGCGCTGATGGAGGCCATCCATGGAGGAGAATGTGGTGCACATGTAAATGGGGTGATGTTGGCACGAAGATCCTCGACAAGGCTACTCTTGGTCTACCATGGAGGAAGATTGTATCGGTTTCGTTCGGGCGATGCCACAAATGCCGATTCACGCGAACCGCATGAACATCCCGCCATCAAAGTTATACAACATGACATCGCCATGGCCGTTCTCGGTTTGGGGAATCGGCGTGATTGGATTGTTACATTCGAAAGGGTCAAATGGACATGAATATATCCTGGTAGCAATAGATTACTTCACAAAGTGGGTCGAGGCCCAGTCTTATGCAGTGTTGAAGGGTTCGCATGTCGCGAAGTTTATCAGAAACAACATTATCTGCCGGTATGGGGTCCCGAATGAGATCATTTCGGACAATGGTTCTCACTTCAAGAAGGAAGTGATTGATTTGTTGGAGAAGTATAATGTCGCTTTTCATAAGTCGTCCACGTATCGGCCGCAGACCAACGGAGCAGTTGAGGCCGCCAACAAAAACATTAAACACATACTGCAGAAAATGGTAGAAACCTATCGGGACTGGCCAGACAAGTTGCCGTTCGCTCTGTGGGGCTACCGGACTTCAATTAGAACTTCGACTGGAGCAACCCCTTATTCACTGGTTTACGGAATGGAGGCCGTTCTACCAATCGAGATTGAGGTTCCATCATTGCGAGTATTGGCTGAGTGTCAGATAGCTGAGGCAGATTGGCAGCAGAGTAGGTTCGAGGAACTCATGCTCTTCGATGAAAGGAGGCTGAAAGCACTGTACCATGTCCAAGGTTATCGGCAGAATCGCCTGCTTTTAACAAGAAGGTTAAGTCGAGAATTTGAAGGAAGGAGATTTGGTGCTCAAAGACAACCGAACTCCATCCACGACCCAAGGGGCAAGTTCAGACCCAATTGACGGGGTCCCTATATCATCAAGTCTATCTGGTCAGGTGGAGCTGTGGTTCTGATGGACCTAGATGGCCTAGAGTTCTCCCAACCGATCAACATGGACAAGCTGAAGAAATATCACCCCTGAGAGGCTCGCTAGGCCGAAAACCCGAAAGGGCGACCTAGGCAAAATTGAGCACAAAAATTTAGAAAATATAAAACCGAGCTCAAGAAGGTTGAAAACCCGCAAAGGGCGGCCTTGGCAAAAGTTAGAGCGCAAAAGGAGAGTGAAAATACTGAGTGAACCCAAGCCCGAACTACGTAAGGCTTGATTCCCATCATTGGGATCGAGGCAACTTCATCTGAAGTTGACCATAAACATTTTCCGATCGCCTTTGTCCATTTGATCATCCTGGTCATCTTTGTCCATCAGCATTCATCGCAATCTCCGGTGCAGTGCTATTCAGACTAGGGGCAACTTTCCGTTGCCATGCAGTGCCGCGGTACTATTCAAACTAGGGGCAATTTTCCAATTGCAGGAATCTGGGGTTGTGCATCTCAGTGACAAATTTCGGGCGTGTCCAATTCCGATCCATATCGAAAATGGTTTTGAAAAGTTTTAATGAAGATGACTTTGTTCAAATAAATCTTTTTACAACTAGGACCATTTCTAGACCAAAAACGGAAATTTTTCAGTACCACAACCTTCAATTTCATTGATTTCAAACAGAGCTCTCTTGCTCTTGCATACAATTGAAGTTGCTTTTTTATTACATTCATAAAGAAAACTTGAAAGCACTGATAAAGCAATAAATCCGGGGCACGGTCAAATCAAATGTCCCTGCGCCCCCTCCCAGAGCTGGTCGAAGCCTCTGACGCCAAAGTGGGCCCTTCCTGTGCCTCTTCATTAAGCCAATCCAAGCACTCATCAGACAAAGTGCAACTGAAAGTGGGACGGGGGGCCAGGAGTCCTCTCGTCCTCCATCTTTGTGGCATACCGACACCGTGCACCACGAATCGAAATGCAATGGATACTCTATCCTTCCGGTGGATGTGTCGATCATGACCAAACCGGCGCAAGATACGAAAGGGAAGTAAAAGACACAAGGAGTCAAGCCAATCAATTGGATCCTACGACGGGTCATCTCAGAACTCATCATCGTAAGATTGAGCCAAGGGCACCGCCAGGCAAGGGGGTGTGCGGACAAACTACACATCCACTCAAACCACCAACTCCCATCAAGAGCGTCAACTAGGCGTTGCCTGAAGAAATAGCCGCGCGCTGAATATGCAGGACAAGAGTCCACAACCTTCAATTTATCCATTAACCACACCTGGGGAGGGATGAAAAATGAGAGAATAAAGAATAGAGAGATGTACGATGAGATGAAAAGTGAGAAAAGGGTTTTGTGAGAAAAATCGAGCCTGAGGGCCGAGTGATGTGAGCAAATATAAAATGCGAGATGAGGTGGGAAACATTACCTGCAGTAATAGTGGACTCCCTGCTAATCTGGTCGTCCCCCGACGATAAAAGGCGTCTAAGCCTAGCAGTGTCTCAGCCAGGACCATGGCAATGCAGCTTTTGCCCTCCTTCAAGCCTTTGGCAACTTCAATCAACCGGACCTCCGAGCTCGGAGACGAACAGAAAATGGGACAATATGCATAGACAAAGGGCGTGCCGCCGAAAACCTTGCCAGCGATGGTCGCCACGATCACCGGTCTCAGAAAAACGACAGACCAAGCTCGGAACATCTAATGTCCCGTCACAAATCAAAGAACGAGCATCGGGTATTGAGAGCCCACACATTTGTCCTAAGGCTTGGGCATGGCCAAAACGAAGTTGAGGGAGAATCTCCTCGTCGCGGTCAGATTCCATTAAAGCTTGGAAGTCTTCGAAGGTAGGACACATTTCTTGCCCGCTAAAGCTAAAGACATGTGTTACCGGATTCCAAAATCGTGCCGCGGCATGGAGGAATGGAAAATGCAGCGGAGTACGACGCAAAGTGAATAGTGTGTTTATGCCAAAAGCCCGGAAATTCAGCTTTTCCGAGCCATCCAAGTTGTTAATCCAAGTTGCAAGATTTTGGGCAAGAAATGCTTCCATTTGGAGCAAATCAGTGTTGAAATGAAGAGAACCACGAAGCTGAGACCCTTTTGAAGAGGATAAGATTGAGTGGAGGACACATGTCAACATTCTGCTGGTACAGACAGTCTACAGCCGACCGGCATCATATAGTGCCGACCGGCCGTAATTTTGCGCCGACCGGCCAAATTATGTGCCGATGACCATTCCACTCGGCCGATGACCTTGTTTTCCAGCCGATGGTCTTTCCCCTCTGTTTTCCGAGCTTCCTATGCTGAATATTGGGGAATTCCACCACGCCCAGTATTCTCCGGTGATTTGATTCCCGTCGAGTCGCGCGTATTTGTTTATCGAGTTGTTGTATGTTTGCTTATCGAGTTGTATGTCACTCTCTTTAAGTCTTCGCTTTGACTATCAAGTTGTACCTGCACTTGGCTAGTCTGTCGAGTCTTTGTTTTGCTTATCGAGTTGTAAGTTGGTTCACTACCTGGTTATTACGATGCGATGCTCTGTTTTCAAACAACAGTTTCAATTTCATTCACATTGTCATGTGATGCCTTGTGATGTGATGCACACAAATGCAATACCCTTTTTCGCTTAATATTTGTTTCATTTTCGTCATGTGTTTTTGTAAAACTCGCAATTTCAAAAGAACATAAAACACGCTTGAGGCGGTAATGTGCTTAAACAACTAATGAAAAGGAATGTAAGCGAATCTTTGGGTTGGATACCAGAACCTCCCCTTCGTAGTCAGAACACCTCCTGCGCTCGTGCCTGGTTTGGCTTGAGCAGTCTGACTCCTTCATCACCCAAGAACAGTGCGGGAAAGTGCACTTCTGAAATGTTAATGGATCTTCAAGTTGATTTCAAGCCATGACTTATGTGAGCGATGCTCGGGACATGTGAAGGGTGTCCTTCGTATCCTTTTATATCTTGTGTTTTTCGAAAGAAGTTGTTCCAAATCTTACTGTGTTAACAGTACGTTCCATCTCAATATCATGTTTTAATATGCTCAATTTCATTTACCTTTTTATACACATTGCATTGTATGCGTGCTTTGCTTTACTGACATGTGTTCAATTACCTTACACATTGCATTGTATCGTGCTTTGCTTCTTGACATGTGTTCAAATACCTTTTATACACATTGCATTGTATGCGTGCTTTTGCTTTCTTGACATGTGTTCAATTACCTTATACACATTGCATTGTATGCGTGCTTTGCTTCTTGACATGTGTTCAATTACCTCCTTATACACATTGCATTGTATCGTGCTTTGCTTCTTGACATGTGTTCAATTACCTCCTTATACACATTGCATTGTATGCGTGCTTTGCTTCTTGACATGTGTTCAATTACCTCCTTATACACGTTGCATTGTATCGTGCTTTGCTTCTTGACATGTGTTCAATTACCTCCTTATACACATTGCATTGTATGCGTGCTTTGCTTCTTGACATGTGTTCAATTACCTCCTTATACACGTTGCATTGTATGCGTGCTTTGCTTTACTGACATGTGTTCAATTACCTTACACATTGCATTGTATGCGTGCTTTGCTTTACTGACATGTGTTCAAATACCTCCTTATACACATTGCATTGTATGCGTGCTTTGCTTTACTGACATGTGTTCAATTACCTCCTTATACACATTGCATTGTATGCGTGCTTTGCTTCTTGACATGTGTTCAATTACCTTACACATTGCATTGTATGCGTGCTTTGCTTCTTGACATGTGTTCAATTACCTTTTATACACATTGCATTGTATGCGTGCTTTGTTTTGCTGACATGTGTTCAATCACATCTTTTACACATTGCATTGTATGCGTGCTTTGCTTTACTTACATGTGTTCAATTACAATCTCACTATACACATTGCATTGTATGCGTGCTTTGCTTTACTTACATGTGTTCAATCACACTTTTCTATATATTAATCGAACGCGTTGTCACGCCTTATCGATTGCATTGTCATGGATTTTGCTAACGATGTCATACGTTAAGTTTGTTTTCTTTTCAGCACGATATTGTATGTACGGCTCATTTGAGGCGGTGAAACCGACGAGTCGCAGTATTGTATCTCTCGAGTGAGACGTTTTGAGAATTGCATAATTCTCTTACATCCTTTCTACGTTGTAGTGTAGACTCTGCATGTTAGCTTATAAGCGCGTGATGTGTGCTTCATTCTGACTTTCTTTGCATGATCATAAAGTTATGCTAGGCTTCTTGCATTTTCGGTTGCATTTTGCCCCCGCCTCGGGCGCATATCTTGTTTGCCTTGTATGCTTGTCCAAGTCTTGGCCTTGTCAAAGATGGGTCGTCTCGGCTTTGACATTCACTCACGTCATTGTTATGACTTCCGAAGTTCACAAAGAGGGCAATCAGAGACACCCCATTTTTGACCGTCCTCAAGACTTGGACATCACCGCTTGAACACCGGTGATTATCCATGTTTGTGTTCGTTTTGAGTTCGGAGGTCCATCTTGGCCGTGCCTCGGGATCTCTTAACCGGTTTGTTACGTGCTTGGTTTTCTACCAAGACTTGTGTCTGTTGCATTTGAGGGTAGGGGAAGGCTTGTTAGCCATCCTAGAACCCACCGCTGCCCCACACCTCCACCGGCTATCCATAGTAGCCATCGGCACTTTTTACCTTGATCCTTGGCCGATCGGCACTTTATGATGCCGTAGCACACTGTTTTGGCCGACCGGTGACCCTTCTGGACCCCCCTGGGGATGGTGCATGCCAGCTGTGCCAGCTGCATTACACCATCACCCCCGTGCATAACATTGCACCCTTTGCCCTTTTGAACCCCCTTGAACCTTCTAGGAGCTTGAACCCTTGGCCAAGCTTCTTGGAAGCTTTCCACATTGTCTTGGCTTCCTTTGGAAGCTAGAAACCCTTTGCACCCTTTGAACCTTTTTGGTCTTGCTTAGCCATTAAGTTAGAGCCCTTATATTGCCTATATAAGCACCATTCATCTCTTTGGCTCAAGGGTTAGAGATTTTAGGTCAAGAACCAGAGAATATACATACATTCTCTGATATATATCCATATATACCTATATCTCCCCTCCTCTCCTCTTGTGTGTGTGTTTTGAGCCCCCAAATAGTGTGTTTTACCTCACTTTTGCACCATTACACACACTATTACACCTAGCTCCGAGATTGGAAGACTTGGAGGTTTGTTTTGAGTGACTTTGGACTGGTTTTGATCACTTGGAGAGGGCTGGACCAATTGTTCTTCATTGGTTCTTCAAGGGTAAGCTTGTTGCTTTAGATTCCCCATTCTTGCAATCTATTTCTACCCTCTTTACTTTGTGATTTTGAGTTTGTGTTTAAGACAAAAAGTCTTGTTTTTACTTGTTCTTGAACCTTCATTAAGGTCTTTTTTGGTTTGAGTTAAGCCTCATCACTTTAAGCCTTGTTTGGCCCTATTTGGTGCCTTTTTCTTAGGCCTTCTTGTTTTGGTGTTCTTGATTTTTCACCACTGAAAACCAGTGGGTTTTCAGTGGTGAGGATGATATTTTCGAGCCTCATCTAAGGAGAGACACCTCTCCCTTTGGTCCCTTGGTTGGCCTTTGTTTTGGCTCATAGCATAGCATGTGTGCATGTTTGCATTTGGCTTCATTTCAAGGCTTTTGGGACTGTTTTAGGTCATGTTTGACCTCTGTTTTAGTTGGAATTATAGTCTCTAACATGCTTCTCATACTTCCTTTGAAATGCTCTCTTGTGCCTAAAAGAGTGTCATGTTTTGAGGCCATGATTTTTGCATGTTTAGGTTTAGTTTCATGAAGATACTAGCATTGTTTTGCCATGTTAGAGGGCTGTGAGCCACTGCTTTTTGCCATGTTTGGTGTGCTTGAGGTGGTTGTCTTGCATATTGGCTTGTAGGCCTTGTTTGTATGAAGTCTTAGCATGTTTATCTTGTTTTGATCTAATGATTTGGCATCATTATAGGTGGTATTTCAGTCCCCATTTCATGTTCAAACACCTCCATTTATCCTCTCCTTCATGTCTTAGAATGTGGGTCTTTTATGCCTTAAAAAGAGCATTGTGCATGCTTCCATGATTAGTGTATTTTTGAGGGTGCCATGAGGGGATTTGGGTGTCATTCTACATGCTTAAAACCTGTTTTTGTTTGTTGAATGCATGCCATGAGTGGTTGTATGAATGATGTCAAATTACTCTCTTTGGTGTCCTAGACTTGGGCCCATTGAATAGCATGCTTGTGAGGTATTTTGGATCATGTTGAGAGGCTTGTTTTGCCACTGTTTTTGGGAGCTTGAGGGCTGCCTTTTATGGCTTAAGTCCATTGTTGCATGCTTACTTCATGATTGTTGCTTGCTTGGTCAATGTAGCCTTGAATGTATGCTTGTTAGTTCCATGTTTAACTGGCCCATCTTGCTTGCTATTTGTGTCCTACATACTTTAGCTCTTTGCATGCTTAACATAATAGGTTGCATTGCATTTGAGCCTTGCTTGCATACTTGCATCTCATAGCTTGGTTTGGGGTTGTCAAGCCAAGCCTAGGATTGAGGGGAGTTCACATTTCAAGTGGTGTAACTCACCTCAATCCTTGGTCACTAAGGCCCTTGATCTCCACATGATAGGGATTTAGCCTTCATTTGTTGTGTTGCATGCATATTTACATTAAAATGAGCAATCTTGATTCCTTAGGCTATCATGCATCAAATGCACTATTGATAGCCCTAGAACCAAGAGCCACACCCCCTTGAGTCCCTAAACATGATAGGAGGTGTTGGACATGCTCACATTTGCCCAAAAACCATGCCTATGCATTCTTTGTCTGTCAGCCGCTTGTCTCTGCTGCAGGGATTTTCTGCCGACCGGCATAAAATAGTGCCGACCGGCACTACTTTTGTGCCGATAATCATCAAGTTCAGCCGATGGCCACTGGAAGGAGCCGATGACTACACTGTCTAGCCGGTGAGGCATTTCAGACCACTTGGGAGGTATCCCAGAATTTTTGGAATTTTTGGAGAGGCAGGACAGTAAAAACAGAAGCTGCAATGCCATGGCATAGGTTTTCCGGGCGAGTCGCGACGAGCATGCATCATTCGCAAGATTCCGAGGTGTGAGGCTCCATTTATTTTATCTGTTTAATTTAATTTCAGTACTTAGAAATTTGTAATAATTTATTCATTCATTTATTCTCCAGTCTGTATTATTTATTTATTCGGTCCCTCCGAGTGAGGGCAAAAATGTAATAAGTGTGGGTGAGTGTGATGCATGTCTTCCAACCCCCGCTTCTTTCTAACCCTTTTATTTACCCGCCAAAGGGTAGATTAGAACATTTTAAATTAGCATACCTTATGCAATGCATGCGTGCATTCATGCATTTGTTTACATGCATCGGACTCGGTACATCATACAAAGTACATGGTACTTTCAATTCCAAATTCAATACATGTTATTTGTAGCATTCCATATTCCATGTTTAGGATAGCCGAACTGCCTAGATTACATCTTTGCATGTGTTGCAATAGACATTTCAAGATGCTTAGGTCCATGCATGGATTTCTAATAAGCTTCGCTTTTGGCTTGGAGTACTAGGTGAGCTTTTATGCTTTAGCATATCGCATGTGTGTGAATGTTGCCATGATAGCATGCTTACCATGAGGATAAGTGCTTATGTGATATAAGCGCATGAATGCTGTGGATGGAGGTTGAATTACCTAAATTGGGACAACACATTAAAACTGTGAGTTTTAAAGCCCACTAGATAGTGGCAAAACCGTCTTTTCTAAAAGCCCGCTTGAGAGTGGCAAAACCTGCATTTTAGCCTACTTATGAGTAGCAAATCATTTTTCAAAACACACACGTAATGTTTTGTTCCAACTTAGGCGATTTGGTCTATACTTGTTTGCTGTGCGCATAACATAGTAAATCTAGGCTAATAACCGGAATAAGAACACGTAATGTTTTCAAAATCGGATATCACGGTTAGTAGGGGCCGGTCTTCAGACCGGGCGAGAGGGGGTGCTCATAGCTGACCTTCCCCGATCGTACCCAAGCTCCCGAGCCAAGTCAACTTTGGTTATGACGGACACGTGGCCTTCGGCACCGAGTCAGGGTTTCCTAAATTTCCCATTTTAAAAAATATTTAGGTGGCGACTCTGTAATCTGGCAAAGCAGTCCATGTTTGGCACTTCTTTTCAAAAATCAGTTTTTCTCAAAACGATTTGCCAGAGTTGGACTCTTTGGTTCAGATTTAGAACCGTGACACAAAAATCGAGTCCGAACTGTAGAGTGAAGCCCCCAACGGGCGCGTCTACACTGACGTCGCAGCCTTTCGCGCCATGCCGGATATTATGGCCGTAGCCTTGTCTGCTCAGTTAGTGTTGCTGGTTAGTGACCATCTCAAATTCTCTTGACTTTGCTTTCGTTAAAGATATCTGACAATCCCAACTTGTTTTGCAGACCGTTGGCAGGATAGCGGACCTAGGTCGTCGCCTCCATGATGCCCTCAGCAGAGTTGATCGTTTGCAAGTGGAGGTGGACGGTCAAAGGAGTAGGGCCGAATTTGAGAGTATGAGAGCCGCGATGGAAGGTCTTGGTGAAGCGAAGAAAGGGCTCACTCGGTGGCAGCTCGCCTGGTGAGGGTAGAGCAAGTGCGAGCGAAGAATCGCTTAAGTTAGCCAGGGAGGCGTTGGCCAAGGCAGAGGTTCAGTTAGCGGAGCTCAAGGCCGCCAAGGAGAAAGCCGATTCTGAAGCTTCTGCGGCATTTGAGGCAGGAAAAGGCGCCACCCTTACGGAATATGTAGATGAAGTCCCCAAATTCGAGAATCGAGGGTTCAAACATGGGTGGCTCAAAGCCCTTGCTGCCGCTGGAGTTACATTGGCCTCGCCAATTCCCTACGAGCAAGTGGACGTCGAGCCACTTGAGTCTGACCCCGAGGGTTGATCTGGGAATCATCTCTTTTGATTTTGATTTAAGCTTTTGTTTGGTAGACTTTTGATTTTGATGTAAGTTTTTGTTTGGCTAGTTTTTATGTATAAATTGGTTACTATTTGCGCTAAATTTATTAATGAAAATTGCCTTGGAATTTCTCCACTACTTGTTCGTGGTTTGTGAAGTTACGTTAATGAAGAATACTTTACCTTTCACGAATTTGGATAAAATCATTGCTGTGTTTTAGCTTTCAGAGATTGAATCTCCTTATGACAATATTCTTATGACAATATTGAATTATCATTTGTGTGTCGCGCACTGTGGGTGCTGAGCTGAATCAATTAATGAATCTGCCCTTGCCCCAAACGGTGCATGATCATTCGGGCGCCGTATGAAACAACCTTAAGATTTGTGAAGGATCGATTCCTAGGCCGGCTGGGGTACAAAAGCCGAAGAGATTGATGAATTTGCCCTTGCCCCAGGCGGCGCATGATCATTCGGGCGCCGGATGAAACGACCTTAAGATTTGTGAAGGATCGATTCCTGGGCCGGTTGGGGTACATAAACCGAAGAGATTGATGAATTTGCCCTTGCTCCAGGCGGCGCATGATCATTCAGGTGCCGGATGAAACGACCTTAAGATTTGTGAAAGATCGATTCCTGGGCCGGCTGGGGTACATAAGCCGAAGAGATTGATGAATCTGCCCTTGCCCCAAGCGGCGGATGATCATTCGGGCGCCGTATGAAACGACCATAAGTTTTGTGATGGATGGATGCCTGGGTCGGCTGGGGTACATAAGCCGAAGAGCTTGATGAATCTGCCCTTACCCCAGGCGGCGCATGATCATTCGAGCGCCGTATGAAACGACCATAAGTTTTGTGATGGATCGATTCCTGGGCCGGCTGGGGTACACAAGTCGAAGAGCTTGATGAATCTGCCCTTGCCCCAGGCGGTAGATGATCATTCGGGCGCCGTATGAAACGACCATAAGTTTTGTGATGGATCGATTCCTGGGCCGGCTGGGGTACATAAGCCGAAGAGCTTGATGAATCTGCCCTTGCCCCAGGCGGCGCATGATCATTGGGTCAGATGAAACAACCATAAGTTTTGTGATGGATCGATTCTGGGCGGTGGGGTACATAAGTCAAGAGCTTGATGAATCGCCCTTGCCCTTAAGCGGTCTGGCAGTGGCCAAGGCGTTTGAAGTTGTTACGATTAACGAGATGGCCCCAAGGGGGCTGCCGCTTTACAGCATAAATGATTAAAATTAGAGCTTTTAAGAGCATAGCGCATAACCGACTCCGGTTTAAGGGTATCGAGTGAATGTCGAACAGACTCTTCTTTAACAGCAGAGGGGAAGTGAAGACGCTGGCTGAGCTGGGCGGAGACATGAATCGAGGTAGTGACCCTCCGCGTACAGGGAGTAGGAGTTCCAGGGATTGAGAGAGGCGTCAGTCTCCTCGACGTCGAAGCAGGTCGCCTAGGCGGGACAAGCAGTCGTAGGGCAGAACTTCCCAACCTCAAGTCGAGAGGGCACCTGAGGCGAATCCACGCCCATTAAGCTTTGCGGTATTTGTGGGGAATAGACCCATGACGGAGGCGGACTCGATAGTTCGAGACTCAAATGTAGCGGTCGAGTTCGCTCGACAAATTTTCCCGCCTGAGGTTTAGCAATCGATGGTAGGTTGCCAGGACTACGAAGTGTTTCACGAAGGCGTTCATGGAGCGGTGAAGGGGCTGTATACGGCCTATGAAATCGGCATGCGGTTGCGCGCTGT
Source organism: Camellia lanceoleosa (assembly GCA_025200525.1). Lineage (NCBI taxonomy): Eukaryota > Viridiplantae > Streptophyta > Magnoliopsida > Ericales > Theaceae > Camellia > Camellia lanceoleosa. Next base: position 3,496,165 of record CM045765.1, on the reverse strand, counting down.
CCACCGAGATATGGAGAAGAAGGATGAACGTATTCGAAGTTTGGAGGCCCGCGCGAAGGCGGCTGAGCGGGAGTTGAAGAAGAGTAAGGCGGCCCAAACACAACCCACCGGGCAGGGAAACCCAATCATAGAGGAGAGGGTGACCAGCCGGCTCATCAGTTTCGCTTGCCAATCGTGAGACGGCGAGTATGTTCGCGATGGAGAGCGCGAAGGGAAGGGCCTATGAGAAAGGTTTTCATGAAGGCTGAAGAGTTGAAATCGAGAAGACCAAGGAAAAACTGGCCGAAGAAGTTTGCCGATGTGAGAATTGTGGGTTTAGGCATGGTTGGATCAAGGCATCTTAAGCCGCAGAAGCTCTTCGAGCAGCAAGCATTGAGTCAGGATCTCCACTCTATCACAGTAAACATTTCCCGTTTTCTGCTTTTGAAGTTGAGAAGAGTGATGATGAGGGTGACGCCGCATAGTGATAGTTATTGTAAGGCTGAAAAGCGGATCACGTTCCAAAGTATGTAATTTATCGCTTGTTTTGTTGAATAAATAAAGAAAAACGTTCTGTTACGAATATTTTATTGTAGTTCGTATTCGGCATGTATGTGTTTCGTTTTACTGGGTTTGAATGAATATATAAGCATTGACCAACAGGGTCAATCCATATGTGATAGCCGTTTAATCCCGAGCCGACAGGCACAGTGGCCTTGATAGGTTTAACTCGGCCCAGGGCCTAGATTTGTGGACAATGCACGTGCCTCAAAGAGTCGTTTGGATAACTACGCCGTGGGGAATGTCAACCGACGTTTTTTTTATGGCGTTTAGCATTAGCGAAATCACCTCGGGATTGGGGCCTCGAGATCACTGCCAGGACTGAAAATAAAAGGAGTGGACGCTTTGCGCAGATGAACAATCACGTATCTGAGGTGGGTTAAGCGGGGGTGTTAATTAGAGGCTGGAGTTCAGCCGACCTTGGTGTTGCCGTGGATCGTGACGGAAGGGCCGTTCGTATGGGAAGCAGGGCGTCAGAAAGTTGGCATGATCTTTCAAGTCGTCGAAGCAAATCACCCCGAAAGGAAAGGCAACGACTGTTGGATTTATCCCTCCTTGTCCTGGATTCTTGCCTTGACATTGTCAATGGTACCAAGGGAAGATTTGGGCACAGTTGGCTCGAGGCATTGCAATCCACGGAGGATTTCCGGGTGACGGGAGTTAATTCGGCACTGACGCTTTGCCAATGCATCGTCTCCCCTTTTTAGCTTCTTAGATTGGAAATGAGTATTGTAAATACGAGTTGCGTTTATGCAACAACTGTCACGCCCCAAACTCGCCCCTAAAAGTTTGGGCATGACCTATTCATAACCGGACTCTTAACCTGACATACATAACATATGGGGCCTGAACGGAAACATTTAACAATATAAACGAACATAAATAAAAGAATTATATCCATTGAGCGACCTCTATTATGCCAGGATCACAAACTAAACATAAGGCAAACAAACATGTAGTAGTATGCATCTGAGAATTTAGCTATGGACATATACATATATAGACTTAGCCCCCATAATTGGCGCAACAAAAACAGTAAGAAGTAAAAGAATTATAAACACTTCAACCTTAGATAGGTAATCAGGGTATAAAACCAAAAGCTTAATAAAACTCCATAAAATAGCTGCCTTTACTTAAGTGCCTGGACTCTCCGGGGTTGACACCAAAAGGAGTGGATGCCACGGGTTAAGACTAACCTCCAGGTAGGATGCCTACAGAACAAACATAACATAAAGTGAGCCAAGCTCAGTGAATAGTAATACTTAAATAAAACAATGCTTAACTTGAAACATAAAACATATCAATGCTTATATAAATAAAGAGAGCATTTAATTTAATTCTGTCTTAAGTTCAGATTGATCTTGTCGGTTACAAAGTCACAGATTGGCCCTCGGCCTAAAGAGTTCACACATTCACACATTGGCCCCCGGCCTAACAGATCCATAACTTCATAGCTTCACAAATTGGCCCTCGGCCTCATAGATTCACATTTCACATAGTTTTCAAGTTGGCCCTCGGCCTCATAGGTCATATTTCACATAGTTCACAAGTTGGCCCTCGGCCTCATAGGTCATAATTCACATAATGGAGGTTCTTACTTCACAAATGGCCCTTGGCCACTTAGGTTTATAGCTTCACAATTTCTTTTGATGCTTTCACAATTTCACAATGTTTCTCACATAGCATTTATAACTTCATATACTCTTTGGATGTTTCCATAAGTTCATAAATTCACAAGGTGGCCCTTAGCCTCATAAGTTCACAAATTCACAAGGTGGCCCTTAGCCTCATAAGTTCACAAATTCACAAGGTTATGCCTTTCATATCTTCACAAATTATATCTTTCATAATTTGACATATTGTATCTTTCACATAACGGCCATAGGCCTCATAACTTTCATATCGGCTTTAAGCCTAGTTCACATATGTATGGACTCAAGAGGTGGCTCGTACGGATTCTAGAGGTGACTCGCATTGCAGCACTTAGTTCCGTACAGCACTTTGCTCCATACCGGTAATTCATAGGTTTTACAGACCAAACCACACATATCATGTCATATATAAACGGAAACAAAGTCATGCATAGTCATTAAGCTTGAATCATAAACAAAATCAGTAATCATACTTAATTCTACATGGTACATCAATAAGGAGTATTTCTTGTCATATCTTGTCATTATCGTTCACTTAACAAAGGGAGAATAATTCTCATTCTCATGTGGGTCACATAATGATGTTAAATCTTTGTGTTGGTGTCGTAGATTCTGAATATCAGTTCATATGTAACACAGCAAAATAACTTCAAGTTCATATGGGTATACATAACTCTTTCCACTTGTTCTGATTTTTCGAAGGTGACCACACTTACTTGATAACTTGTAATTGAATGGCCTGCGGTTCATTAGTAACAAACAGTATACCCTCATATTTACATAGAAGCCGATCTTTTAAGAATAAACATAAATCCTCTGATGTAGTTCACTTAAGCTAATAATCGATAGCATACAAAAGTATACACAATCGTCTAATCGTTCATATATATTAACATAGTTAGCTTGCAATTAAGAGAGTGCTAATGGTAACCGTTGCATCATTCATAGAAGTTAACGTAGTTAACTTACGTTTAACTGAACGTTCTGATAATTATTAATGAAAGGTAAGTATACAAATTGTATGAGTCCAGAGATACGTAGATACCATACTTCCATAATGCTCATACATTCCACTTGTTCATCATGAACCACTATAGCTATCTTGCAAATAACAGAATGTTAGTATTCTTGTCAACAGTATACAGAATGTACTGCTCAATAATACCTTTAGTTTTCCAATCAATATATTATTAACATACTTACTTGTAAGGAACAGAACGTTAACCATAATAATCATTAACAGTAATTAAACGGACTACCACAGTACTACTACTCACAATGTTTTAGTGGAGCATTTATTCCTCCCGAAACGTGTCCTACATACATACAAAGTCACACATTAATTCTCTAAATCATATCCCCTAATTTCCTTTCTCATTTAACATGATTTACACTGCTCAAAACAACGTTCATTCGCAAATTTTAACATAATTTTCAAACATTTCCAAATTCAAATTAAACTTGAACACACACAATTCAATACCTCAATTTTATTATTCTACTTCTAATTTGGGCCAAATCTTTGGTTATCATTCTTAATTAACCTAGGGTTTCAAGAAAAAATATTGAAATGTAAAGAAAAGTCAAACTTATGAACCCATCATTTTCTATTCCAATTTTCCCATTGAGTATACACCTAGGATTCATAATCTATCATTTTAACCCATCAATTATATCACCAACATAATAAATTCGAAACCCCCAAATCTCAAGTTGGACATATTATGCTCAAATTATAGATTATATTTTTATATACACAAAATATCACAAATTCATCCATGAATGCAAATATTGAAAGGGAATAAGGGCTCCTACCTCAAGAATCAAACAAAGAAGCAAGGATTGAGAAGAATCCTCCAAAATCCCGAAATTCCAATCGGTAGAACATAATAATCTTCATGCTTCTTCACTTTTTGATGGATGATCTTGATCAAAACTAAGAGAAATGGAAGGTTTTGGAGATTAAGAACCTAGGGTTTTCGGACCTAGGGGAGGGGGATGAAGAGGGGAAAAGGAAAATGTGAGAAATGATCCAAAAAATCTCGTTTTAAGCTGCTGTCTCGTAATTCCCGCTCGAGCGGAGGAATTCCCGCTCGAGTGTACCTGTTTTCAGCACAGATTTCGAAACTTTGAACAGGTATAACTCTCCCATCTGGACTCCATTTTAGGTCGTTCTTGTATCCAAATTGAAGCCCCGGAAATAAGTTTTCCAATGGTTCTAACCTCACATCCAAATTCAAATTGTGGAAAAAGAAAAGGGCAAAAGAGTGGCGGCTGATCGTAGATGAATCATTCAAATTAAAGCTTTTGGTTCCATCTTACTTTACCTTCATTGTACCACCTCAACCCATACTCCAAAATAACATAAGAAGGTTCTAAGTACACTAATAAAATGCCAAGGACAATCTTACTTTCCACGCTCGAGCGTCACCTCACCCGCTCGAGCGCTCACAAACCAATAAAGCAGTCCGCTCGAGCGTCAACTTCTCCGCTCGAGCGGAGATTTACAACTTGCAGAATCTCAGGCCGTTTGCGAAATTGCTGGGAACCCCAAAAGTCCGCTCGAGCGTTAACTCTTCCGCTCGAGCGGAGGAAAAAAATTCTGGGTCGTCACAACAATTGTCTGATTAAATAAAAGGTTGTATTTTAGACATTTAAGTCTTATGCTGAATTTGTTTATTTGCGTCTTATGCTGAATTTGTTTATTTACGTTTTATGCTGAATTTTTGTTTGCATCTTGCCTTGACATTGTCAATGATTGAAAAGTTTTGTTTTGTTCGTTCCAAAGGGGTTTCTGAATCCGGAGGCTTAATCGGCCCTAAGGTGTCATGCACCAAAGGGGGCTCCGAATCCGGAGACTTAATGTGGCCAATAGTGACATCCACGAAGGGCGCTCCGAATTTGGAGACTTAATCAGCCCTAAGGTGTCATGCACCAAAGGGGGCTTCGAATCCGGAGACTTGATCGGCCCTAAGGTGTCATGTACCAAAGGGGGGGCTCCGAATTCGGAGACTTGATCGGCCCTAAAGTGTCATGCACCAAAGGGGGCTCCGAATCTGGAGACTTAATATGGCCAATCGTGATATCCACGAAGGGCGCTCCGAATTCGGAGACTTAATCGGCCCTAAGGTGTCATGCACTAAAGGGGGCTCCGAATCCGAAGACCTGTTCGGCCCTAAGGTGTCATGCACCAAAGGGGGCTCCGAATGCGGAGACTTAATATGGCCAATTGTGATATCCACGAAGGGCGCTCCGAATTCGGAGACTTAATCTGCCCTGAGGTGTTATGCACCAAAAGGGGCTCCGAATGTAGACTCTTAATATGGCCAATCGTGATATCCACGAAGGGCACTTCAAATTCGGAGGCTTCATCGGCCCTAAGGTGTCATGCACCAAAGGGGGCTCCGAATGCGGAGACTTAATATGGCCAATCGTGATATCCACGAAGGGCGCTCCGAATTCAGAAACTTAATCAGCCCTAAGGTGTCATGCACCAAAAGAGGCTCCGAATCCGGACACTTAATATGGCCAATCGTGATATCCACGAAGGGCGCTTCGAATCCGAAGACTTAATCGGCCCTAAGGTGTCATGCACCAAAGGGGGCTCCGAATCCGGAGACTTAATATGGCCAATCGTGATATCCACGAAGGGCGCAACGAATCCGGAGACTTAATCGGCCCTAAGGTGTCATGCACTAAAGGGGGCTCCGTATCCGGAGACTTAATATGGCCAATCGTGATATCCACGAAGGGCGCTCTGAATCCGGAGACTTAATCGGCCCTAAGGTGTCATGCACCAAAGGGGGCTCCGAATCCGGAAACTTGATCGGCCCTAAGGTGTCATGCACCAAAGGGGGGGATCCGAATCCGGAGACTTGATCGGCCCTAAGGTGTCATGCACCAAAGGGAGGGCTCCGAATTCAGAGACTTGATCGGCCCTAAGGTGTCATGCACGAAAGGGGGCTCCGAATACGGAGATTTAATATGGCCAATCGTGATATCCACGAAGGGCGCTCCAAATTCGGAGACTTAATCGGCCCTAAGGTGTCATGCACCAAAGGGGGCTCCGAATCCAGAGACCTGTTCGGCCCTAAGGTGTCATGCACCAAAAGAGGGGCTCCGAATGCGGAGACTTAATATGGCCAATCGTGATATCCATGAAAGGCGCTTCGAATTTGGAGGTTGAATCGGCTCTAAGGTGTCATGCACCAAAGGGGGCTCCGAATGCAGAGACTTAATATGGCCAATCGTGATATCCACGAAAGGCGCTCCGAATTGGAACACCTAATCGGCCCTGAGGTGTCATGCACCAAAGGGGGCTCTGAATCCGGAGACTTAATATTGCCAATCGTGATATCCACGAAGGGCGCTCCGAATCCGGAGACTTAATATGGCCAATCGTGATATCCACGAAGGGCGCTCTGAATCTGGAGACTTAATCAGCCCTAAGGTGTCATGCACCAAAGGGGGGGCTCCAAATCCGGAGACTTGATCGGCCCTAAAGTGTCATACCCCAAAGAGGGCTCCGAATGCGAAGACTTAATATGGCGAATCGTGATATGCACGAAGGGCGCCCCGAATACAGGGACTTAATCGGCCCTGAGGTGTCATGCACCAAAGGGGGCTCCGAATCCGGAGACCTGTTCGGCCCTAAGGTGTCATGCACCAAAAGGGGCTCCGAATACGGAGACTTAATATGGCCAATCGTGATATCCACGAAGGGCGCTCCGAATTCGGAGACTTAATCGGCCCTAAGGTGTCATGCACCAAAGGGGGCTCCGAATCCGAAGACCTGTTCAGCCCTAAGGTGTCATCCACCAAAGGGGCTCCGAATGCGGAGACTTAATATAGCCAATCATGATATCCATGAAGGGCGCTCCGAATTCGGAGGCTTAATCGGCCCTAAGGTGTCATGCACCAGAGGGGGCTCCGAATGCGGAGACTTAATATGGCCAATCGTGATATCCACGAAGGGCGCTCCGAATTCGGAGACTTAATCGGCCCTAAGGTGTCATGCACCAAAGGGGGCTCCGAATCCAGAGACTTAATATGGCCAATCGTGATATCCACGAAGGACGTTCTGAATCTGGAGACTTAATCGGCCCTATGGTGTCATGCACCAAAGGGGGCTTCGAATCCGGAGACTTAATATGGCCAATCGTGATATCCACGAAAGGCGCTCCGAATCCGGAGACTTAATCGGGCCTAAGGTGTCATGCACCAAAGAGGTCTCCGAATCCGAAGATTTGATCGGCCCTAAGGTGTCATGCACCAAAGGGGGGGCTCTGAATCTGGAGACTTGATTGGCCCTAGATGTCATGCACCAAAGGGGGGGCTCCTAATCCGGAGACTTGATTGGCCCTAAGGTGTCATACACCAAAGGGGGGGGCTCCGAATCAGGAGACTTGATCGGCCCTAAGGTGTCATACACCAAAGGGGGGGGCTCCGAATCCGGAGACTTGATCGGCCCTAAGGTGTCATGCGCCAAAGGGGAGGCTCCGAATCCGGAGACTTGATCGGCCCTAAGGGGTCATGCACCAAAGGGGGCTCCGAATGCAGAGACTTAATATGGCCAATCGTGATATCCACGATGGGCGCTCCGAATTCGGAGACTTAATCGGCCCTAAGGTGTCATGCACCAAAGGGGGCTCCGAATTGATATTATGACGGGTGGCATAATGATGTTTGTGAGATGAGATGAACATCAAAGAAAGATTATTTGCATTGCAGAAGTGAAATATATACAAATATCAAAGCCCATAGGTCGGGTCGGTGATATGATTTTCATGAAATCGCTGCTTGTGCCGATTGGGGGGAGCCACGGATCTCTTCAATGGCACGGGCTATTGGGAAACGCACGAGCTGATGATAACTGCTTGGAACGGCTTTCATAGTATGTATCCAGGTTTGCCCCATGATGACATTATACAGAGAGGGGAGCTTTACAACCAAGAATTCTTTTTTGACCGTTCTGGAGCCCGCTCGGACAGGCAGTACGATCTTCCCTATCGGGTATTCGGGATTCATATTAAAGCCGAACAATAGATGAGTTGTCGGACACAGATCTGACTCGTTGAGGCCGAGTTCGATGAAAGTTTGGTAATACATAACCTCCGAAGTACTCTCTGGGTCTATGAGAATTCGTTCAATTATGAACCGGTTTATGTGTAATCTAATGACCAACGGATCAATGTGGGAAGTTGTTGCGCCACTGAGGTCGGAGTCGTTGAAAGCAATTGTCGGAGCTTCTTTTGGCCAGTCAGTCAGAATACGTCGCCCCTAGAAGATTAGATGCGATTGAATTGTGTGCACGACTGGGGGTGCAGGCAGGCCGTAGATTACATGGATCATGCCAAGTGGAGGAGAGTCCTGCCTCAAGGCTAGTGCCTTGGTTGGCTTTCCCTGTTTCACATACTGCTGCAGTCGGCCGTCTTGCGCCAGTTCTTCCAGGTAATCTTTTAATGCGTAGCAACTCTCTGTTTCGTGGCCGTGATCTTTATGATATTCGCACCGCCGGTCCCTTCGTCGCGTATCGGGCGGCCCCACCATCTTTGACGGCCATTTGAAGAATGGAAGGTGTTGGACTTTGGTCATTATTGTAGTGATTGGTTCTGACAACTCTGTGTACTTTTTGTCGGCACGTCTCGAACGTCTGTCGTCGACTTACAATTGTTCATTCGCCCGGGGGGGGGACATTAATCGCTTGATCGGCGAGTGTCCCGCCTTTTATCATGTTTAGTGCGCTGCCGAGGCTCTGGGTTAGGAGGTGGCACAAAACTTATTGGTTAGGCGATTTCAGGAGGGGCCGTTTTGTTGGACATTTGGCCGGCCTTTATTCTTAAGGCATTGTCTTCCACTTTGCAATACTCCTCAACTTTCTTCATCAACGCCCAGACTGTTTTGGGGGGTCTTCTAGTGAGAGAACTGCGAAGAGGACTATCTGGGTGTAGTCCCATTTTGAAGGCAATGATGGCCATGGAGTCGTTACAAGCGTCGTCGACGAGGTTGAAGCACTCCCAATATCGCGCCGAGTACGCTCTGAGCGTTTCTCCTGACTGAATTTGCATGGCCCAGAGAGAGTCGGCCTATTTCGGCTGTACCTCGTTGGTGATGAACCTGGCCCTGAAGGATTTCTGTAATTGATGAAAGCTTCTGATGGAGGCCGGCTCCAGCTTATAATACCACCTGACAACTAATAGCCCCAGGCTGCTCGGGAATATTCGGCACATGAGGGCTTCGTTGTCTGCATGCAATGTCATGGCCTGTTTGTAATGACGGATATGATCAGTGGGGTCTGATTTTCCATCGTAAAGAGTGAATGACGGAGCTTTGAACTTCTTGGGCAAGGTTACCCTTGCAATCCGTCGGACAAAAGGATCGTGCTGGTCGTCTTCGTCTGAGCTGCTCCTCCTGCGCTTGTTCCTTGTATGTAGACTCTTTTCGGAAGAGCTGGAAGTTTCGGATCTTCCTTTCTTGGTGAGCTCTATGGATAATGAGTTGGAGTCACTGTTGGTATCCTTGGGCCGGGCTCGAGGTCTTTGTCCACCGGCCTTCGGAGGTCGTTCGGGATCTTGGCGCATGGCTTCTCTCGATTTCGCGACTTCAAGGGCCAAATCTTGACGGAGACGTTCATTTTTAGTGATCATGTTCTCCAGCCTCTGTTCATTCTGCTTTGCTTGTTCCATGATCGCCTACATTGTCTCTTGCGCTGAAGTCGTTGGTGAATCGAAGTTCAAGGCGCGTCTTGCAGCGATGGTTTCTTTCCCGAGCATATTTGCTGGGGTGAGGTCATCTCCCTGTGCGGTCTCGTCAATGGCTACCGGAGGATCTTCAGTTACGCCCGCCATGGATGTATTTGAGTATTCCCACAAATGGTGTCAATTGTGGAGATGTGGTTTGGAAATACTCTTCGAATCTTGGGAGGCGCTGGTGATCCTCAGCTAGTCACCTGAAAAGAGGAAAACTCCGGTCGGGGGTGTCGGGATTAGCACTCCGACGGACAAGTCAGTTCAGACACTCAAGATAACTTCTTCTTTAAGTTGAGTGAAGTGATTGTTACATACCTTTCTGGATTTGCAGTTCTTATATTTATACTCACTTTTTTGGGCCTCGGGGCTTGAGCCTACTTTTATCCTATTCTCCTTACATTCATTCGGATCTATTGACCCTCGTCTATTCGGCTTTGTTAACGTATTCGCGTCCTAGTTACGCAATACGAAGCCGAGTAGTATCCAGTTTCTGGGGTACGCCTCCCGACTCTTCCACTTATTCGACTCCCACACTAACTAAGATTTTTTAGATTTTCAAGTCTCATTAAATTTTTAATAGACAAAATTGCCCTTCGAATGAACATGATGATTTAACATTTATTTTGATTTTCAAAATTTTAAAATATCGACTTTCAAATTGAAAAAACTAAAAAAAAATAAATTATGTTAAAAAAAAAATAAATGTTTTTTTTTTATTGAAAAAACTAAATTATTTTTTTGTGCAAAATTAAAAATTTTGTGCCTATAAAGGAGCATGATGATGGAACATTAATGTGCAAAATTGAAAAAAAAAATTAAAAATGAAAAGACTGATAATGTTCTTAGTTTTAAACTGGAAAAATTTATTAATATTCTCAGTTTTATTGGATAGTTGAATCAAACCAATAAGTAGAAAGGTAAAAACATTTAATCTCATACTCTGTTTTTTTTTCATTAGTTAGTAAAACAATTATCTGGGACATTACTATGCAAAATTGATAATGTTCTTAGTTTTATAAATTAACAAAAAAAAAATAAAAATTTGACAATATTTTCAGTTTTACTAAATATAACTTATTAGTTTAAAAAATCTTAAATAGAACTTGAGCTATTATAACATTTGTAAATATGACTTTTAGATAATTAACTCATAATTTTATGATTAGTCAGGAAACTTACACATCTCTCCTATATGGCCACGTTTGTTTGGCGGATTAAGTTGGATAAGATTATTAGTGAGATGAATGTTAGTGAAGAAATTGTTAATGTGTGGATTGTTAGTGAGGGGATTAAATAAAAATATATTTGTTTTGATGATAATATGAGAGATGATTAGTGATGAGATTGTTAAAATATTTTTATATAAAATAAATAAATAAATAAATTATTTCTATATTAAAAAAAAAACTAAAACAAATTGGTGCATTTGGTAAAAAAAAAAATTATATAAAATAGATTCAATTCTCTCATTATTTTCTTAATCTCACTTAAAATTCACCCAAGTTAATTCTTCTGCATAGGTGGATTACTAATCCTATGACATTTTGTTACATCTAAACAAGGGTTTGCTGGGTCTCACAAATTGATAATCTAATTCACTCTCCTAGACCCCCAATCAAACATGACCTATATGTTTATAAACCTCCTCTTAAATTAACAGTTTTGTAATAAAATTAGCGTGGACAACTCATATCCCACTTTTCTATTGTCTTCGTAACAAAACGTTAACTGAATATTGAGATTGATACAAATTAAAAGAATATGGGGGAAAATATTGCAATTTTTCATAGTTTTGGATAAGTCGACAACAACTCATAGATGTTGCATCTTGTTTCGCGTAATGTGCCAAATAAAGAAATTGATGGGATGTTGGCCACGCTGAGATTATCATAATTTATATATATACATATTAAATATATTTTTTTAATATGTAACATTCGACATTAAAACTAAATGATAATGTTATGTCCATATAAAACCTACCTCAGAACTTTCATAATATGCCTACCTAGACTGCACATATATTTTATTCCGCTTTTGGAATAGTGTTTTTTTTTCTCAAGAAAATAGGTACAAATAGGAAAACTTGTATGACATTGTTTTAAAAAAATTGTTTTTGTTTTGTTTGTTTTTGAAAACATGAAAATCAAAATGAAAACGATTGTTGAACAGACGCCACATATAAGCATGATGAAACCTCGCATCATCACTTGTAGATTAGAGTAGACAGCTATATTTTGTTTCTATCAATTATTATATAAGGTCATTTTGGAAAGCTAGCAAAAAGTTAATTTTTAATTTTTTTTTGCCAAAAAAGTTGTTTTTTTACCCAAGTTACTACTTAAAAAACTAGCTTTTTTGGCTACAAAAATCAATTTTTTACTAACTTTCTAAAACACCACATAATATAAGGAACAACATTTTAAGGTCTTTGATATTTAAAGTCTTAATCACTATGTTTACTTTCAGTTTTTTAAAAATATTTTTCAAAAAATTTTACTTTTTTGTTTTTCGTAATTTTTTTTTTGTTTTTACTAATTTTTTTTTTAATATTTTAAGCAATTTTTAAAATTTTTAGATACACCTAACATAAATATACTTAAAAAGCATAATTTTTGTGAAAAAATCTTTAAAAAATTCACTAAATACCAAAAATATAAAAAAATGAAAATTCAGTATATTTTTCATATTTTTGTGTATTTATTAAATTTTTAAAATATTATTTCACAAATATTTTACTTTTTAGATACATCTAAATAAGGTGTATTTAAAAACATAAAAAAAATGTTTAAAATTTTAAAAATATTCACTAAAAACAAAAAAAACATGAAAAGCAAAAAACTCAATTTTTAAAAAATTGAATTCAAAAAACTAAAACCAAACACACTGAATTATTTTTCTCAAATTATTAATTTTTTATAATTCTCAAAGTACATATGTCATGAAAGTATTGAGTTTCATAATATGATAATGCTACTCAAAAAGCAACCTAAGAGGGGGTGAATTAGGTTTCTACAAATTAAAATTAATAATACCCTAATAAAATTAACTACTAGTACAACAAATTATTAACAAGCACAATGATGAATTTAGCAGTAAATGATCAAGCAAAATAACAATGAAGTATAACTAACATATATGGTAAATCAAGTGATTAACACATGAATATTAGATAGCAGTAGTAGGAAAGTAAAGAGATTAAGGAAGAGGAGACAAACAGATTTATAGTGGTTCGGTTTCAATTAAGCCTACATTCACTCCTCAAGTTTCACTTGAGATTTTTCACTATCTTCTAACTTCACAGGGGTGCTAGCAACCTCTTTACAAATGAAGCAATCCTCCACAGATTTTACACAGACTTTACAAGCCAAAACCCTTGCAAATCTTAGGTGATTCACAATTACTCTCAAGATTTCAAGAACACAATGTTTGCAATACTTTTACAAGATAAAATGGTATTTTTGTTTTCGAAGAAAACTTACAATAAATATCTCTCAAAGATAGATATATAAAATAAAACTTTGATTTTTCTGTAAATCTCACACATGAGAGATGAGCTTAAAGCTATAAGACTCAGTGTATAATTTCTGAGAATAGATGTGAGTGATTATAGATCAAAGAATATTTTCAGGTTTTCTGTAACTTGTTTACATTACAGGTTTTGGTATATATAATGAAAATTATAGCCTTTTATAGCCGTTGTAGTTATTTGAATTTATAGTCCTTTATAGCCGTTGTACTTTCATCATTACCGATTTGAATATCTTCCACTCCATTACAAATTTGAATATATTCCACTTGAACCTTTTGAACCTCTTAGCCTTTTGAACCTTTATAGTCCTTTATCACGCTATACTTCCATCATTACTAATTTGAATATCTTCTACTTGAACCTTTCGAACCTTTATAGTCGTTTATCACGCTGTACTTCCATCATTACTAATTTGAATATTTTTCACTTGAACCTTTTGAACCTTTTAGCCTGCTGATGTGCTAGGCTGTTTGAACCTTTGTGTTTGGGCTGTTTGAACTCCTGATTTAATCAAATATTAAATACATTCTAACAACATTTAGGATAAAGGCTTAGGTGAGAAATAATGGGACAAAATAAATTTTGATTATATTTTTCTCTTTCAAATAAATCATCAAAATAAATTTTAATTAAAATATAATTAAATAAATTATCAAAATAAATTTTGAATTCTATTTTTCTCTTTCAAATAAATTAAAACATAATTAAATAAACCATCAAAATAAATAAGTCTAACAGATAATATCTCTTATACATTTAATTAATAGAAAATAAATTAAAGTAAGTTTTAAAATGAAAGAATATGCCATTATTGTTTATTAATTATTAAAGAAATGTTTTCAAAAAGTTCCTTACAATATGATTTTAAAACTGCTAACAAAAAAATAAATTGAGTTTTCAATTTCTAAATCCTTCTAAAAATGTTTATACAAAATATAATTTATTTCTATTTTTCTTACAAGAACATTAGGTAATTTATTTTTAAATTCTATTTAATCGTTTCCGTTAATTATAACATTTTTTTTTTCTAAATTACCTTACCATTTTAGAATTTTATAAAATATGTCTAGAAAATAATATATATATATATATTTTTCAAATACAACTATTATACTCAAGTCTTACATTACTTATAAATTTTTCAACAGTTCTCCTCTAAAATATTTATTATTTCTTCAAATGTAATAATAGACTAAGTTGAGAAATGCAATGGTTTGATCAATTATATTAACTTAATATTATGATTTGTCTAATAAAAACATAAATTATTATAGTTTTTTTTTTTTTTTTGGAGAATGAAAAAAATAGAATTAATTATTTTATATAGACCATCTATTATTTATAATTTGACTATTTTAGAAAATAAAACTTTATTAGGTGTTTAATGTTAAAACTTTCAATCATCTTTTCTCATAATTTTTATGTTGAAAATCTTATTAATTGTGGCCCATGTTTTTATCTACTAACTCGGTGTTTGGGGTTAACTTTTTTAGCAGTTTTTTTTATAAGAATTCATTTTCGTCTCTAGTAAAAAAATTTTGATTTTTAAAAAGTTATAAATGCTTAGGTTATACTCAACTTGACAAACCCAAAAATCTTATTAATTGTGGCCCGTGTTTTTATCTACTAAGGTCAAGTTTGGCAACTCAAAAATAATCTATTTTTTTTATCTTTTTATCTTTTTTTATCACATTATCTCTCTACTTTTCTGTACATCTTTTTATAAAAAGACAAAAAGTACGCTTATTTAGGTCATCCCAAACAACCCCTAACTCGGTGTTTGGGATTAACTTGTTTTAGTAGTTTTAAAAAGTAAATATATATTTTTATTTTTAGTGTTTTTTTAAAATTTTTTAAAAAGTTAATAAATGTTTAGGCTATACTCGACTAGACAAACCAAAAAAGAAAAAAAAAATTAAAATTCTGTTGAAGATAATAATAATAATAATAATAATAATAATAATAATAATAATAATAAGTAGTTGGCTTTTTAAAAAAATTTTTCTTTACATTTTACTTTTTAATTTTGCTACACTAGATGAATAGGAAAAATAAATAATAAAAAATTATTAAAAAGTTTTTACTAAAGACAAAAGGGTTAAAATGAAAATGTGACTTTTTTAATTGGATACCAAACAAAGACTACGGCCTATTTTGGAAGTTGATATTTTAACCAAAAAAAGGTCAAAAAATCATTCTAAAAAATTTAGATAGCGTTTGGTGGAGTTTTCTAAATATAATTTGATAATAGAGTTGTATTTTGAGTTTGTAAGTTTTAGAATTATGATTTGAGTGTAAAAATTTTGTTTGGTTATGAATTTTGAAAAGAGTTTTGAATTGAGTTTTGGAGGGAGTTTTGAATTTTTGAAATTAGAAATTTATTTGATTACAAAATTTACAACTCATAACCAGACATACAACCCAAATTTCTATTCAAAACTCATATGAAAATTAAAAAATCCTGAAAATATTTTTTATTTACAATATAGAAATAACATGTGTAAAAAAAAAAAAAAAAAGAACACTGTTTCGGTCAACTGACCGGGGGTCTAGGGGGACGACCGGGTTATCCAAATTTTCTTAGCTAGAAAGGAGTTTTTAAAAGTAGGTATGAAATTATAATTTGAAAGTTCAAAAACAAGGAGTTTTCTTAAGTGTGCAAGTGCACACCATGTGCCACTTACACAAAAGGTGTAAGTGTAAGGTGTAAGTATAAGTATAAAGTGTAAGTGTAAGTGTAAGGTGTAAGGTGTAAGTGAGTTGCATATGGTTTGCAACCTCAAAAAAGGTGTAAGTGTAAGGTTTAATTTTTCACAAAAGGTGTAAGTGTAAGGTGTAAGTGTGAGGTATAAGGTTTAAGGTGTAAGTTGCACACCATAACCAAACCCTCAAAACAAACACCACAATCAAATGAGTGGATGGAAATGTGTTTGGAACACATAACCAAACACAATTTTCTTTGTATTTTTTTATACGTTTTTTCATGGAAAAAAAAAAAAAAAATTACTTAAAAGATCAATTCTTAAAAGTTTATTTTAAGTCTTCATTAAAATTGGCCTCTTAAAATATTATTTAAAAGAATAAAATTATGTCAATGAGACAATCATTCTGGTAAAATAAATTTTATAAAAACTTATATTTTTTAATTTTAGAAGAAAAAATAATAATTAAAAATATTGATCACTCACTAATATATATGAACCCCAAAAAAACTCAACTTTACTGATCACTTTATTGGAATTAGATTGGAATGAGTTTTTAGATTTTCAAATCAGAAAATTCTTAATTACATAATTGCTTTTTTAATTTCAATGAGTAGATATAAAAAATGAAAAATGATTTGGAGCCCTAAAATGATCCCTCCTAATCCCCCTAATTTCTATTTTGGGAAACTGTTTCCTTTTTTTTTTTTTTTCTTACTTGATAAGGAAATTAGGGGGATTAGGGGGGATGTTTTTAGGGGGATGTAGCAAGGTCCATAAAAAATACTTTAATACAATTTTTCCTTATGTTACTTTAAAAAAATTTCTAAAATGAACATAAATTTATTTTTCTAAACTATTTTTTTTTTTAAAGTTTCGCGGGATATATATTATTAACAATAAAAATCAGAATGCTTGGATTGTAACAATTCTTATTCAAGCTCTAACTGAATTTAATTTGAATTGGTAAATTTTTCTCTTAGTCCTCACCAAATATAGGGTTTGTTTGGCATGTCTATTGGGGCTAAAATAGCCATATACGACAAAATATATTATTTTAGGAGTGTTTTAAAAAGTTGGTAAAAAATTGACTTTTTTGTTTTTTGACTTTTTTGGTGACTTTTTTAGCAAAAAAGTTAGCTTTTTTAGTATTCTTTTTTTGTGGCTTTTTTGGAAGAAGGTAAAAAGTCAAGAAGCTGACTGTACAGGGAGCAAATATTCTGGCAAGCCCGCACTCCTTTCTCTCAAACTCTTGTCTGTCCGATCGACCTGCGAGCACAACGGCGGTGAGCTACCCGGCGGTGTGTGGCCGGAAAACCCCTCCGACGATCAAGTTAGAACACATACACAAGGATAGAGAGAGAGAGAGAGAGAGAGAGAGAGAGAGAGAGAGGACTGAGTTATGTTTAGTGTATATCTCACCAAAAATGTCATCTATCAAGCACGGAGGGCGCAGACTCGCTTATATACATTCTACGCCCCAAATCTACTCTCATTAGTCTCTCGACACGTGGTGCTGCTATCCCATCTGTCAGCACAAATCCAGCAATCACCACCTAACCAAACTGTTAGGATATATCGGCAGAGCTCGGCAGTCCGGCAGAGTCACCTCGGCTTTCCACACTAGAGCTGACCTTTACGACCGTGCTCCTCTCGCTGAGCTCAATGACGACCGAGCTTGGTTGCATTCCGGCATAGCCGAGCTCAAGACTGGTCAAGCCGTAAATCAAGGCCTTTCGGTAAGCTAACGCTGCGTGAACCATGGAAACCGGAGCGTCTGGCAATCATCTCGGCCGAGCAACTCAGGCAGCTCGGTTCAACATGGTCCTGGGCCTCCACCGAGCAAAACCTTCTTCGGCCAAGCCCAAGCTATCACGACCCCAAACATGCTCGGCCTAACCCAACTCGGCCCAAATATGCTTGGACCACATCTGACCGGCGAATCATGCGGCCAGCCAAGATTGTGAAATCTCCCTCACAATTGCCCCTTAATTCTGTCCACATTTGCGTGACCGAAATTATATTACAAGGTCAGGCTAGACTTTCTGTTCGGTGGTTCACTTTGCTCGGTTTAGAAACTTCAAAGTTGGCAAGCTAGGTCCGTTCCGCGACTTCCTTCTTGGAGAGCAAGATCAGCTCAGCAAGGAACTCCAAAGTTGGCGAGCAAGGTTCGCTCGGCGACTTCTTTCTTGGCGAGCAACATCAACTCGGCAAGGAACTCCAAAAAAGGCGAGCAAGATTCGCTCCGCGACTTCCTTCTTGGCGAGCAACATCAACTCGGCAAGGAACTCCAAAGAAGGCGAGCAAGGTCCGCTCCGCGACTTCTTTCTTGGCGAGCAACATTAGCTCGGCAAGGAACACCAAGGTCGCTGAGCAAGGTCCGCTCCTCGACTTGCTTCTTGGTGAGCAACATCAGCTCGGCAAGGAACTCCAAAGAAGGCGAGCAAGGTCCGCTCCGCGACTTCCTTCTTGGCGAGCAACATCAGCTCGGCAAAGAACTCCAAAGAAGGCGAGCAAGGTCCGCTCCGCGACTTCCTTCTCGGCGAGCAAGATCAGCTCGGCAAGGAATTCTGATCTTTCCATCAAAATGATTGCCAATTGCCCCTTTTCCTTGGCCTTCTGATTAACGTCTTCCAAAACCAAACTCCCTAGATCTCTTCCATGGTTGTTTGCACCGTCATCCTCTGCGCTTCCTGCCGGGATAAAGCATCTCAGTTAGAGCCTTGAGTTAAACAAAACATCGACTCCTTTTGTCGGAGTAAATCATCTTGGCTAGAGCCCTAAGTTGAGCAAAACATCAACCCTTTTAGCCGGAATAAACCATATCGGCTGAAACTTTAGAGTTGAGCAAATCATCAACTCATCTGGCTGGAGTAAATCATCTTGGCTGAAACTTCAGAGTTGAGCAAATCATCAACTCATGTGGCTGGAGTAAATCATCTTGGCGGAAACTTCAGAGTTAAGCAAATCATCAACTCATCTGGCCGGAGTAAATCATCTCGACTGAAACTTCAGAGTTAAGCAAATCATCAACTCATCTGGCCGGAGTAAATCATCTCGGCTGAAACTTCAGAGTTGAGCAAATCATCAACTCATCTGACCGGAGTAAATCATCTCGGTTGAAACAGAAAAGTTCTTCAACAAAAGTAATTCACTTCTATTACATTGACAAAAAGAATATTACATTCACAAGTGTAGGGAAAACAAGTCCATCCTCAAAAAATTACATAAGAACGATAAAAATAGTTTAGTTTGAGGTTAGCCGTATTCCATAACCCGGGTACGCCTTTGCCATCCAAATCTTCTAAGTGGTATGCCTCCTTACCCGCCAGACTAGTTATCTTGTAAGGCCCTTTTGTCTGTTGCCACCGGGGTCGTCTTCGCGGTGGACGCCGCTGCATCATCCTCTACTCGGATGTACTCATTGATGCGCTGCATTAGTTGCCTCCCGGATGTCGGCTGGTTCATTGTAAGCGAGTCCCTCAGCCTATGTCCGACCAGGAGACCGCACTTATATTGGGTGATTGCCAGGTTGATCGGGCAATCTAGGACCTCGTTGAAGGTTTCCCAATATCCGAGTTGTCGAGTTGTATGTGTCGAAGTGGCTCTATCTTGACACTGAGAAGGTGGTCAACTTCCTTTGGCGTTTTGGTATTGGTTTTGAAACGCATCACAAAGGCTTTTGCCAACTACTGCCACTTTTCGATGCTCCTCTTCGGTAGCCTCTCGAACCATTTCAAACCCAACTCGCCCAAGCTCGACGGGAAGATAAGGCACATAAGAGCGTCATTCTGCCTATGTCCGGCCATGACCTGTCAGAAGTGGCTTACATGCATGTACGGATCGGTTTTTCCGTCATAAAGTGTAAACTTGGGCTGGTGAAAGCCTGCTAGGAGCGGTGAGGTTTCTATCTATGGGGAGAAAGGAGTGGCGCTCAGCCTCGCCAAGTCCGTGTTTAGAAGGAGAGGCGCAGCTAGGCAGGGTTGAGGCATTCCGACCTCTTCACTGGCGCGACCCCCATAAGATAGCCGTTGGAACGCCGGCACCCTCTGAGCTTCCCGCCGGCGAGCCCGTTCCTTCAAGACTACCCGTAAATCCTCTGAACGAGCAGAGTAGGAATACCTCGACGTCGTCACCGGACGTGAGGGTTAATAAGTGCTATCTTGCGCGCTGGACTTCTCTACTGGCACGTTAGAATCTCTAACCTTGTAACTTTTGGTGATAGAGAAGGATAGAGTGTGCCGCTGGCTCTGACTGCCTGAACGGCGGGATTGTGTGCACTCACTGTAGTCTCCCACTCCAGTTACACCTTTCCTTTTGACATGCCGCTTGAGATCCTCCATCTCCGCCGCCATTCTCCGGATGACGGTGTCTTGGTCCCTTAGCTTGTGTTCCAGACGTCTGGTGTGCGATTTTCTCTGTCGCCAGTGTCCGTCTGGACTCCGAGAATGACCAAAGCTTCTACCGCGCTTATCTCGCGTGTCTCTTGAGTGTCCTCCTAGGGATGTCTCCAGGTTTACCATTGGAGGAATGGCAGGATGTCCTTCTCTCCGTCTGCCTGACTTCGGGGTAACTCCATCGATTGCAGACAACGGAATCTCATCGTTGTTCGCCATGGACGGTGATCAGATGAGTCTGGAAGACAAGGTTTTGTCTGTCAAGCTTCCCACAGACGGTGCCAATTGTACGGGGAGCAAATATTCCGGCAAGCCCGCACTCCTTTCTCCCAAGCTCCTGTCTGTTCGATCGACCTGCGAGTACAACGGCGGTGAGCTACCCGGCAGTGTGTGGCCGAAAAACCCCTCCGACAATCAAGTTAGAACACACACACAGGGATAGAGAGAGAGAGAGGACTGAGTTATGCTTAGTGTATATCTCACCAAAAATGTCATCTATCAAGCATGGGAGGCGCAGACTCGCTTATTTACATTCTGCGCCCCAAATCTACTCCCATTAGTCTCTCGACACGTGGTGCTGCTATCCCATCTGTCAGCACAAATCCAGCAATCACCACTTAACCAAATTGTTAGGATACATCGGCGGAGCTGGGTAGCTCGGCGGAGTCACCTCGGCATTCCACACTAGAGCTGACCTTCACGACCGTGCTCTTCTCGCTAAGCTCAATGACGACTGAGCTCAGTTGCATTATAGCATAGCCGAGCTCAAGACTGGTCAAGCTGGTAAACCGAAGGCCTTTCCAGCCGGGCTAAACGCGCAAACCATGGAAACCGGAGCGTCTGGCAATCATCTCGGTCGAGCAACTCAGGCAGCTCGGTTCAACATGGTCCTGGGCCTCCACTGAGCAAAACCTTCTCCGGTCAAGCCCAAGCTATTACGGCCCCAAACATGCTCGGCCTAACCCAGCTCGGTCCAAATATGCTTGGACCACATACAGCCCAGCCAGAGCCGCGGCCCAGGCCGAGATTGTGAAATCTCCCTCACACTGACTTTTTACCAACTTAATTTCCAAATTGCCCCTTAGTCAAATAGAATAAAATGTCACATCCAATATCCATAATCATTTCATTTTTTCTCTCACAAAAGTCAAAAAAGTCAAAAAAATCTATCGCAAACGAGGCTTTATAACCCCAGATTAAACTAGTCAAAAAGTCAAAAAGTCAACTTACATTCTAAACGAGCTCTTAAAGTAGTCTTAAGGCCATAAAATTTTACAAACTTGAATTACTTAAGACTTTAAAATTTTAAAAACTTAAATTATTTAAATTGGGCCAACCCAAGTTGCGCATTGGCTAGGTCATAGGATAAAATAGATGAGACTCTAAATTTTATGATCTTAAAATTCATGCAAAGATAATAAATATCTTTATCATATATCTCAAAATTCAAAAATAAAAATAAATTTATAACCTTAAAATTTATAAAATATTAATATATATCATTATCACATACATTTGGATTTAGGCGTGCATGGCACAAATTGAATGCTAGTACTCTATAATTAAAAATTTTGTCCAAAATTTTATTTTAGAATCATCAATGGATAGTCCGGATTTATTACATTTATGGACCCTATAATACTGAAAATAAGTAAAGTACTGAGAATTCAACATCAATGGTCAAGATTCACGCAATAGAAACCCTTCAAGGGTAAATTACAAACACCTCCCTGAGGTTTGGTGAAAATACAGATTCTCCCCTGAGGTTTGAGAAATTACATCACGCCCCCTGAGGTTTATATTTCCATAACAAATTGCCCCATGAGGTTTTTATTTTCATACAGATTCCCCCCTAATTTCTCCTAATTTTTTATGAAAATTTGACCCTCAGGGGGCAATTTGTAATTTCTCAAACCTCAGGGGAGAATTTGTATTTTTACCAAACCTCAAGGGGGGTGTTTGTAATTTGCCCAAACTTTCAAATATACACTATTGTTTGGTTTGTGTTTCCAAAAATTTTTGGGAAAAATTCTCTACAAATAAATTTTCAAAAGTAATCAAACCAAACAAATTTTTTCAAAATTTTTTTCCAAAACTTGTTTGGTTTACAAGTTTTCCAAACAATTTTCTCTCTCATACACATCAAATCAATCACTTTTTTCAAAATTCTCTCAAAATAATTTTCCAAAACACCTTTTGAAAAAAATCAAACCAAACAACTTTTCGTATTTTTTATCTCTAAAATTCTTCTCCCAAACTCAAACCAAACATACCCATATATCTGAAATTCTTGCTAATTTTCTAGGATAAATTACATTTTGTCCCTTGTATGTTTAGCTACTTTTCTATTTTGACCTTTAAAGTTTATTTTTTTTCACTTTGATCCTTTATGTTTCAAGTTTTTCTTAATTTATTCATAAAACTAACTTTTATTCAAAGTTAGATAGAAAATACTACAATAACTGTCACATAACATAAAAAAATATATTATTATGTTGGACTTTAAGTTTATATAAGAAGTGTGAGCCATATATAATAAAATATTTTTATGCCAAGTGATTGTCAATATATCATATTTCAAATTTATAAAGCGAAAAAAAATAAATTTTAAAAGTTAAAATAAAAAAATGACCAAATATGAATGGGACAAAATATAGTTTCCCAAATTTTGTAATCACTTTTTTAGTACCATAGACTTCTTGCAAAATAAATCGCACCCATACTTTTACTTTTTGGCTTAAATTTTGGACAATCTTCCTGAATTTATAACTTTTCAGATTTTTAAAAAAAAATAAAAATAAATGGGAAGTTGTCATAAAAATCTTTCCTTTTAACTAGGTCCCAATAGAGTGTAACCACACCAAAAAATGAAATCCCTATGATTGAAACAAGGATTTTACTTGGATGACACACAAGGTTGTGAACTTGAAAGTTGGAATTTTCACAAAAGATATCCTTATCATTCTCTCCTATTTATAGATTGTGTTTGAATTTTGGATTTAAGAAGAAATTTGTAGAGAGAGAGAGAGAGAGAAAAAAAAAAAAAAAAAAAAAGGAGATCTGTTTTATTTTTTGAGATTGAGCTTGTCTCCAATCTCCATTTTATAGGTCTATGCTTGTAAATCATTTTTGAAAAGAAAAAATATTTATCAATCCCCCCTCCCCCCCCCCCCCCAAAAAAAACATATTTTGTGAGAGAGAGGGGAAAAAAAAAGAAATAAATAATGAGTGGTCACAAATCAATTGGAGATTGTGAGAGTCACAAATTTTTGGGATCCGAAGTATTATTGTTTTATTATATTTGTTTTCAAAAAAAAAAAAGAAAAAGAAAAAAAGACAAGCATGATTTTAAAAATATACTGTTTATAATTTTAAACACAACTATGATGAAATCATATAATTATGATTATTGGTTCAACAAATTAAATGATCGAAGTGGGACACATAATAGGTCCATGAACCCAAACTAGGTACTCTAGTCTTCTTAGAGGACTAGAGAGAAGCTAATTAGAGCATCTCCAACGCTTACTCAAAATTTTCACCAAATTTGAGTCAAAAAGTATCAATTTCATCAAATTTGATAACAGATGCTCTAACGATTCACCAAATTCTCAAATTTGTCCCAGGACAACCGGGTGGTCGACCGGTTGACCGGTTTGCCCAAATATTTTTTTTTTTTTTTTTTGTGAATTTTTTGAACCTTTTTTTTTTGAACTTTTTGAACTTTTTCCGGGTCGACCGGTGGGTCGACCGGTTAGGCAAAAAAATTTTTTCTTTTTTTTTTGAATTTGAATTTTTCTGGCTATCGAACCTTTTGCCGGTTGACCGGTTGGTCAACCGGGTGGGCAACCGGTTGGTCGACCCGGGTCCCCCTCCAACGGTCCGCAACAGTATCCGCTACAGTGTTTTGATGAATTCATTACTTCCTCCGCGATCTGATGAAATTTTTGATGAAAACTCAATTTGATATCAGCTTTGGTGCACCGTTGGAGCCATGAACAGTGTCATTTTCATCAAAATTCAAATTTGATATCAGATTTGGTATAGCGTTGGAGATGGTCTTATAGTTCAACAAATCAGATGCTCAAAGCAAAACCTGTGGTGGGCTTATGAACTTAGACTGGACAGTAAGAGAACTCTAGAGAGAAATCAAACCCTTATTTTTCCTTGCACAATTTCATTTGTAATTTAAGATCGAAACACAAGCCAAACCTATTTTTCCTTTACACAAATATATCCCTAAATTTACAATCTAACTACAAGTATAATGTGGAAATCATGCAAGTTGCAATTTTTCTAATTAAAATGCTGATGAATCATGACAATGTCTTGGTGCTTCCCAAAAATTAATAACACCAACCCCAAGTGATTCCATAGAAAAAGAAAAAATTAATTTTTTTTTCATCATGTCTCTTTTCTTTTTTAAATAAATTTAAAATTCAAACATAGGATATTTAAAATTATAAAAGTGTGAACACATCATTAGTTAGTTAGTCTGCAATTTTCTTTTGAGGAAGACTACAAACTAATTCTCATAAATCCCATATTTTATCAATTCAATCTCCACCATTCAATCTAATTCTGGGTAAATTCTAGTTCTCTAAATTTATGTTCCTATCTTTTTTGTTTTATTTTACATTCATTTCATACTGTGCTAATGATTATGCATATTTCAGTAGGATAAATTTTAATGGCAGTGTTCCAAACATGTCTTAATATAGTTTAATTAATATATGGTTGGAAATTTAATAAATGGAATGAATATATATTTCATGGAAGCCTCAATCTTTTAGAAAAGTTGGTGAGATTATGACTTGAATTGATTAATATCAATTGAATTGAACCCCAAACACATACAAGTTCATTGCATAATATAGAAAATAGAATTGGATGAGTGATTATATGTCAAGGCTGTTCTAGTTCTACATTTACATCGATATTTGATCTGACAAATGGTTTTCGTGGAAGTCTCATACAATTCTGCCATTAATTTATGATAAAACTCGTCCTCTCAACCTACCACCTCTCTCTCTCTCTCTCTCTCTCTCCACCTACCACATCTCTTTATCAAAACAAAAGAAAATAATAAATAAATAAACAAAACAAATCAGTAAAAGCTTTGAAAATAAAGGGTAAATTATACTTTCCATCCCCATACTTTGTACTAAATCTCATTTTAGTCTATACACATGAAATCAAAACAGTCCATCCTTAACACTTTTGGTCAAATAATATTTTGATTCCTATATATGAAATCGTGACCATTAATCCTCTGCATTGTGGATCAAATACCACTTTAGTCCCTACATAAATGTCAATGTTCCCTTTTGTTACTTTATTGTTTAAATTTTTAACAGAATCTAGTCATGTAACAAGAATATAACTACAAAATAAGGGTAAGAAAGAAAAATTATCCTTATTTCTCATTAATATACACTTTGTCCTACATGATAAACACGTGAGAGTTATATAATACAATATATATATATATATATATATATTCGTATGCTGAAAATTGGGACGAAGAGGTAAGGAAATACTTTCGAAATCAAAAAAAGTAACAGAGAAATCAAAGACAAAAAGAGGAACTAGACAAAATGTTGTGTTACTATAGAAAACACAATTTCGTAATTTCAATTTATGCAAAATCTTAATTCATCTTCTTAATCACAATCAGTATTTTTTATTTTAGTCTAATACAATCATAATTTGATGTAAATTTTGATACAAAATGTGTATTGATGGAAAATAAGGATGATTTTTCCCTCTTACCTTCATTTTA
The DNA here is from genome assembly GCA_025200525.1 of Camellia lanceoleosa. NCBI lineage: Eukaryota > Viridiplantae > Streptophyta > Magnoliopsida > Ericales > Theaceae > Camellia > Camellia lanceoleosa. The sequence continues at coordinate 3,469,812 of CM045765.1, read as the reverse complement.
CAGTGACATTCTTGTCACATGACTGGATTCTGTTAAAAATGTAAACAATAGAATAACAAAATGGAGACATTAACACTTGTGTAAGGATCAAAGTGAGATTTAATTAAAAGTGCAAGGGGGCTAACTGTCACGATTTCATATGTAGAGACCAAAGTATTATTTGACTAGAAGTACAAAGGATTAATGGTCATGATTTTATGTATATGGAGTAAGATTTGGTGCAAAGTGTAAAGATATAAAGTGTAATTTACCCAAAAATAAATTACAGATGATTGGTAAACTTTATCAAAATTAATAATAAAGTTCTTAAACTTTTTTATGTATTTGTAATATTTTTTGGAAAACAAAGCTCAATGGTAATGTTCTCAAGAAAATATAATGTGGTGTTGTTATTTTTGTATATGTGCATGAATATAATACCTTGACCACTTTACTCGCATCATATAAGTCTACAGAATATTTATCACAAAATTTTTCACAAAAAAATAATTTTAGTCATACATATATATTGCTTGGAGTTGTTTATTAAGGGAGTAAAATGATGTCTTAACAACAAATATATTCAAAAATATAAAATGAAGTGGTTGAGTTATGAATCTATTAGTTTAAAATATAAATAAAAAAAACCACCAAGATATTTTTTAATGATAAATATTACTGTTTTATCATTAAGAAAAATGATCATGTATAACAATTCTAGAAAAATAACATTTTCCTGTTTAGAGATATTGATCTCTTAATTCTTATTATTTATCGGACTAGGCTCCGCTCCACTGGAGAGTAGAGTGTGGTGTTAGTGGTCCCTATTCTAGATCCACATCAATAATTCAAACCGTTTAATGTATAAAATCCGTCGAGTATTTCATCTCTATAAAAAACCACATTAATTGGATATTGAAATTACTTGATCAGATTGCATTTTTAAAATAATTTTCAAATATAATTTTAGAAGTAGACTGCGAAAGAAATACGATCTGATCAAATGGTTATTAATATCCAATTAACATGTTTTTTTTACAAGGATAATGTATTCAACAAGTTCTACACATTGAACGGTTTGAATTATCAACACGAATCTGGATTAAGGCCCAACAATGTCGAACTCTCCTCTCCAGGAGCCAGGTCCTTATTTGTATATTATTATAAGTGATTAAAATAGAAAAAAATTGAGTAAAATATTAAGTATAACGAGGATTTCACGCGGTGATATCACTAACTGATGAGAGGAAAATAATTTAACGCCGCTTAATTGACTCACAATGATATTGTGCCTGTTTGGCAGAGCTTAATTACAGCTTATTTCAGCTTTCAGCTTAATTTAAGCTATTTTAATATGTTTGGTTTAGCTTATAGCTTATAACTTATAACTTTTTGGAAGTCGAATCGCTATTCTTTGAGTGGGGCAGGAGATGCTTTAAGAATAAGCTGGAAATCAGCTTAAGCTGAAAGTTATAAGCTATAAGCTGTTTAGGCATAAGCTATAAGCACTTTCCCACAGCTGTACCAAACAGAGCCATTAAAGTTCTTCAGACATGATGAGAGGTGGCACTAGCAAAATTTTGGTATTTTTATTTTTTTTTGGAAGGTTTGGAATGTGAAATGGGTCCACAATCCGTAGGTGGCCTAAAGTCAGCCTGCAGCTCGGGGTGGGCCTGATCCAATTAAGCCCAACCTCGAGCCTAGTCCGCGACTCTAGACTTGGGCCTGAGCTGTCATTTTGAAGTCAGTCTCGGCCCCTGGGATCGGCCTGCTCAAGGCCCACTTAAAACACGACTTGGGGCCTGGCCCGCACGAGGCTCAGTGTCATTTTTAGTGAAAAATAATAAAATTTTGGTGGAAAAAATAGAAAAAAAATATTAAAAATGTTCAGGTCCACCCTAAGCCCAAACCTAGTCCCGTGGGCCCAACCCACGCAAGGCTCGAATACCCTGTAGGCCTAGGCCTAATTTTCTAGCTCGTAGGCTGGCCTGACTCGAATTTTGGTAGGAGCCCCCGCGACCTAACATGGGCCGACCTAGACCTGGACTTGGGTCTAAGTGGGCTAGGCCGGGCCGGACCAAATTTACACTCCTACCTTTATTCACTCAACAAAAGGTCCAATCCCAAATGAAATAGAAATATACACATGAAAAAAGGTGGAGGAGAAAAAGTATCTAAAATCTCACCAATTAATTTATCATTCCGACATATATTCTTACAATTAGATAATATATTCGTGCTATATTTTGATAAAAATCTTTCATAAAAGCATTTATTCATAAACTTTTACCGGTAAGAATCTATTCACTTACTCTGTAGTGCTAAACTTTTACTGGTAAAAGTCTGTGAATGGATGTTTTTATGAGAGATTTTTATAGGAATAGATAATTTTCCTTGGATAATATGAAGTGAGCAGAGAAATAGGTATATAGTCCTTTGTGTGAAGTCTGCCAAGGCATAGACGGGTCCTTTGTATATGGGGAATTTTTTTTCCAATAATATTATAAATTTAAATTTATTTATCCATAAATTATTTAGAATTATCATTTTGTGGTTCAGATTTATTTTACATAAGACCCCCTTTTTTTTTTTTGTTACAAGAAAATCCTCCCTGTCCTCCCGCAAGTCGAAGGCAGTGCCCCTCACAGAGATCACCAGGATATCCTGACCTCCCAAGACAAGCTCAACCTCCTAACCAACTGTGCTTCGCCTACGAGATTGGCCCAGGGGGGAGGGAATTGAACCTGTGACCGTGGGGCTTAAACCCCAAACCTTAACCACAATGCCATCCACCCCTGGGTTACATAAGACCTCACACTACATAAATTCAATCACAACCATACAATCTTATTTGGGGTAGATAAGGGTAGGTATATAGAATTATTCTTACTTTTTATACTTTATTTGGGTTGTTTTGAATATGATTTATAAATTAATTTATTTACTTATTATGAACAGACGTACAATAAAATAAAAAAATAATATAATAAAAATCAATTAGTAAGCCTATAAACAACCTATTCCCGTGTCTCCAAAAGTTCATCGACAAATAAGGAGAGACATTGTTAGTATTGGAATCTATTAGTAGCAAGCAGCTATATCCCATTTTTTTAATGGTTATAGTCAGTTATTGATTAATTTAGAAAATTAATGAAAATTTACTTGTAAATTCCATTCTAGAAAAATATGTATTAGAAAATCTCATAATTTTATTTTTTTTTTTGTAAATAATTAAGTCTAATTGAATTTGGAAAGGTACACCATAAAATCCTTTTATTATATAACCTGGAGATTCTTGGATGATGCTATGTTTAATTTTCAAATGTAGATATGTTTCATTTCAAAGATTTCAATGTGAAGTCCACATCATTTTAATGAGTGCATTATTCTCTTATTAAATTTTTGTCAAACGTGTTATTCTTAAAATGTACACTATTGTCTTATTAAAAATGTGACAATGAGACATCGTTATAATGTGTATTATTGTCTTATTAAACTTTTATCAAATGTGTTATTCTTAATATGTGGCTATGGGATCTAATATGACATTTATGATTTTTCAATTTAAAATATCAAATTCATATACATTTTACTTTTCCAAATATGAATATATTTCATTTGAGATTTTAATATGAGATAATACTTTCTAAATTACAAGAACATATATGAGATTAAGTGAGTCATAAGTTGGAGATATAAAATTTATTAGTCAATGCTCCAAAAATCAACCACCTACCACTCAATCCATGTTGCATCATTAAGGTTCATTTTGATTAGGATGAAAAAGATAGAAAGTGAAAGGAATAGAAAAAAAATAAAAATTTTCTAAGTTTGTTTAGCATGAAAGTGGTGAAAGTTACAAAAAAATATTTTTTTGTAACCAACTCACAATAGTATGGTAACTAAGCTTCCAGATTCTTGCAAAAAAAAAAAAAAAAAAAAAAAAATACAAGAAAGTTTAAATTTGTTATAAAAATAGTTACTTATAATTAAAATTCTTATTTTCTTACAAAATTTTCATCCTAATCAAATTCATAACGAAAAAAGATATTTTCTTCTTCTTTTCTCTTCTTTCACTTTACTTTCTATCATTTTTACTTTTCATAATTTTTTTATTTCTAATCAAATGGAGTCTAAGAGTATTTAAGGGTCATATCTTCGAGAATTTTTTTATGATTAGATTAGTGAGAAACAGGAAATGTCCACTCAATTTTATTTGTGATTTTTTATTCGAAAATTCCAAATGGAGCTTCACACCAGTAGGCTGCAAATGAGTTGAGTTGAGTTGAGTTGAATTTTCATATGTTTAGACTTATTTATCAAGATTTTAACGAGTTCGAATTCAAGCTCAAACTCAATGAAAATTTAATAAATCGAGCTCTAGCTGAGTTAGCTCAGGTTTGACTAGAGCTCGAACTTATTTATGAGCCTTAATGAATCAAAAAAATTATATAGTTACAATTGAAATTTTGATTATACAATTATATATAAAGTATATACAAACGTAATAAAAGAAAAGTCAATAACTTACCAAAATAATAATATCTACCACAAACATTATATAAATGTATTAATTATTATTTACGTATAAACAAATTTAGTTATTATTTATATTATTTAAATATATAAATAACATATTTATCTTATTTTTATACATATTTTTATATTATTTAAATAAATGTTAAACGAAGAGCTAATGAGTCTTGTTAACGAGTTGAGCTTTAGCCTTTGTTTGGCAAGGCAAATTGGGGCTATTTTAGCCGCTAATGGACAAAAAAGGCTAAATCAGCCAAATGGAGACAAAAGCCAAGCACGTGCTTGGCAACAACCCATGCCACGGTAAATTTTCCAAACTACCCCCACTCACTCCTCTGATTGAGAGGGCCATCGCCTCACTACACACACAACACATTTTCTAGGGCACACAGAGAGGGTGAAGCGAAGGAGGCGATTTGGAGACCCTCAACGGCGAAGACATCTAACGAAGCTTGCCAGAGCCGATCGGCATTGGAAGAGGCTACTGCGGCATCGAAGAAGAGTCGCGAAGCTTGCCAAAATCGATCAGTTGGGTCGTACATCTGCGGCGTCGAACAACAAGTCACCATCTCAAACACCACCGATCTTCAGGTAATGGGTGTTTCAGTTTTGATTTCGTTTTCTTTTTCGCGTAATTCTGTCCCCTGCATTCCTTCCACTATCAAATCCATCTCCTTTGCTGATTACAAATTTTATTTTATTTTTTAATTTTGTTTGGACTCTGGTTTTTGTTTGTCATGTGGGAAACCCATTGCCGAATGTGAAAACTTTGAAGGTTTCACAGATACACACAAAACTAAAATATGGATTTTTAGGTTTTACTTCCTGAGAGGGTAATTTATGTCTAAATTGGGCCGAGCTAAGTAGGAGACTTCTTTGGGAATTGGGCCACAAGATGGACCGAGGTAAAAGCAGATTTACTTTGGTCCAAAAGACTAAGCGGTTGTGGACTGAGCTAGCTAGGCACTGTGCTTGGGAGAGCCAAGCTAGCTTGGCATTGTGCATTGGAGCACTGAGCTAACTCCTACCTCGTACTTGGTTAGCTCGGCCTAGTTGGAGCATGTCAAACCGAGGTACACGCAGTGAAAGGAAGAACCAAGCTAGTTGGAGCTTGGTTTAGTCTGCGGCTTTAGCATGGTTATGTTAGCTCGGTCGTATTGACATCCAACCATGGTAAAACCATCTCACTTGGTTTAAGCAGTGAGGGGGTGTTGAAAGATAAGCATTATCTTTCAGGAATATGATTCCTAGGAGGACTCTACATGGAGGAGTAAAAGTCCTACTAGGATTGTGCTACACAGAACATATAAAAGCTCACAACATCACCTATGGAGAGGTAACGCAACTTTGATTCTCGAATACACAAAGCTTTTGTCTATTTGTCTATTTTGCTGACTTAGGCATTGGAGAGATATCCGACACACACCCGCCGGCTAGCTCACGTTTGTGTTTTCAAGGAGTAAAGTGACGATGTTTGGAGGAGCGCAGACTTGATCAACAGGATTATACAAGAAGAATATTTCGTACTCGTACAATTGGTGCCATCTGTGGGAAGATAATAAAGAACAAAACCTCTTGATCAAGTTTTTCCTCTCTAATTAGAAGTAATGGCGCACAATGAAAATTTGCCACAGTCCGCCATCGACGGACAAACCCCAGAGGGGGGTGGGAGGCACGAAGGTTTGCCTTCTATCCCTCCCATGGCGGATTTAGAGCCCCAGCGACAGAACCCCCAGAGGGATGCAAGGGAGAAGCGGACTAACAGCCTTTGTCGCTCTCAAAGTCCAGAAAGACAGAGGTGAAGGATTTATCCTCAAGTTCTGGAGGATCGCTTAAAGGAACAAGATGAGTTAATAAGGAAGATGGCGGTGGACATAGAGTCTATGAAACGCCAGATCAAAGGAAAAGGGGTGGCGACAGGAGAGGGACACAAAAGCAACACGTCCCCTCGCCACTCAGAAGATCGTGGTAGGCATACCATGCCATCGCAAGCAGAGAGTAAAAGCCTGAGAATAGGCAACACTTAGTCAAGAACTCCCAAGACTCGTTACTCCAGGTCTAAGAGAACGAGAACTGAGAGGTCACATACTGAGGGAAGCACCTATCGGCCATTGCGCACACACCAGACGTCATCCAGGCAGACGGAGTTGCCTAGATCATCCGATTGCGAACTGTGCTAGAAGAGAGGGCACGATGAAAGGAAGATACCAGGGCGCACGACCCGCGTAGAGTTTCAGCCCTTCAGCGGTTGGCTCCTCGGACGCATGGGAGCATTGAGGTAAGAATGCCAATACCGCGCCTTGCTTACGAGCCAACAGACAAAGCATTAGCAAGGCTGCAGACCTCACCGTTCGTTCCTGCAATTGAGAATGCACTACTACCTTCGGGCTTTCACCAGCCCAAATTCACCACTTATGAGGAGAAGACGGACCCCTATATGCACTTGAGCCACTTTCGCCAGGTTATGGTAGTATATCGGCGAAACGAGGCTTTAATGTGCATTCTGTTCCCATCTAGCCTTGGCGACCTACGTTTAACCTGGTTCGAAAGGCTACCAGAAGGTAGCATCGCCTCCTGGGCACAATTGGCAGAGGCATTCGTGACAAGGTTTAGAACGAACACCAAAACACCAGTGGAGATTGATCAACTACTCTCCATTGACATGGGCGACAAAGAGACATTGAGGTCCTACAACAATCGTTATTGGGAGACCTCAACCAAATTAGGGATTGTCCTACAAACCTCGCCATTGCACAATACAAATGGGGCCTGCCAGTCGGCAACAAATTGAGGGATTCAATTACTATGACGCGCCTCCTCACGATGGAGGCCTTAATGGAGAGAGTGCACTAACATATTCGTGTAGAAGAGGATGGCGCCCATGCTAAGGCGAAATCTGGCACAACAACAATACCAGATAAAAAGACTTCGGCAAAAGTCAACACGGTAGAACGACCAAGCAGGAATGGGCATGGCAGATGGGCCAACAAAGAGGATCCAGACAAAAGGTGGCTAAGAGTTCACACTGCCATTACAATGGTGTTCAAAAAACCGATCTATCGAATTCTCAGTGAGATACGCGATGAACCCTTCGTCCGATGGCCAGCCAAGTTGGGCGAAGCACAAAAAGATTATGACGAAGGATCTCGGTGTACCTTCCATAATGAAAAAGGGCACCGTACAGAGAATTGCACGTCGTTGATACAGCACCTGGAGGAGTTAGTGGCAGCTGGGCACTTGGACAAGTACATAAAAGGAGGGACACAGCCAGCCCCCTAGAACCACGACAACCTAGACAGAATGCCGATCGACGCCCCACCTCAAGGCGTGATTAACGTAATACATGGGGTATTCGAGCCTGAGCGAGTATGTGAACTCAGGGGAATGATCAAGAAGACTGAGCACTTAAGGGAGGTATTAAGTGCACAGCCAGCCATAAAAAAAGGAAAAACAGAAGCCACGAACGTCATATCTTTTTCAGACAGGGACTTGGCAAGGATATATTGACCTCACAATGACGCATTGGTCGTCACACTCCGTGTCAAGGATTACGACATCAAACGGATTTTGATCGACCAAGGTAGCTCGTGTGAGATAATGTATTACGAAACCTTCAAACAATTGAAACTGGAAGACAAAGACTTGGCGCCTGCAACATCTCCCCTAATCGGATTCAACTCAATGCCAGAGTGGCCAGTGGGCAAGATAATCCTCCCAGTCAGAGCAGGAAGCATGACGAAACAAGTGGAATTCTGGGTATTGAAAGTCCCTTCTACTTACAACATAATCTTGGGAAGAACATGGCTGCATGCCATGCGATCGGTAGCGTCAACCTACCATTAAGTATTGCGGTTCCCCAACGAAGCTGGAGTAATTGAAGAGGTCTATGGAGACCAAATTATGTCCAAGCAATGTTTCGTCACAGTAAATGGTAACCGCGCTGCCAAGGGATATGTACAGATGGTGGAAGAACCTGAGAGCAATGAGCTATTTGCTGATGTTGGCAAAGTAGCTGAACAAAAGGCTGTAGAAGACTTGGTACAGGTAAGGATAGATGAAAAAGACCTAGAAAAGTTCTTTTTGCTCGGCTCGTCATTGTCCAGCACTGAGAGAATAGAGGTCATGAAATTCTTAACCTCTAACATCGAAGTGTTCACCTGGACGCCGTATGACATGCCTGGCATTGACCCAAACTTCATCTGTCACCAATTAAATGTCCACCCAACTGCAAGACCAATCATACAGCGCACTCGCAGATCAGCACTCCACCACGCCGAGATAGTGGCGGAAAAAGTGGGAAACCTTCTGGAGGCAGGAGCTATCAGAGAAGTGCACTGTCCCAAGTGGATATCCAATACTGTGGTGATACCAAAGAAGAATGGAAAATGACGTGTCTGCGTAGACTACAAAACAGTCAACAAGGCATGCCCAAAGGATAGCTTTCCCCTACCGCGGATTGACCAACTGGTAGACCTAACGGCAGGACATAATCGACTTAGCTTTCTTGATGCATACAGAGGTTACCATCAGATCGCTATGTATGAACCAGACCAGGAGGTCACATCCTTTACCACGCCAAGAGGACTGTATTGCTACAAGGTCATGCCCTTTGGCCTAAAAAATGCAGGGGCAATATTCCAACGGATGGTCACCAAGATGTTTGAACCATTATTAGGCAAAACAATGGAGGCATACATAGATGGTATGGTGGTCAAAAGCAAGGATGAGAATGACCATCTTAGGGACCTAAGTGAGATGTTTCAGATCCTAAAGAAGAACAAATTACGCCTTAATGCATCCAAGTGTGCCTTCGGCGTAGGATCGGGCAAATTCTTAGGCTTCTTGGTGACCAACCGAGGTATAGAGGCAGACCCCTCTCAGATCAAAGCAATTCAAGATCTAGAGAGTCCCAACTCAGTAAAAGAAGTGCAGCATCTCAGCGGTATGGCAGCTGCGCTCAACCGGTTCATAAGTCGGTCGTCAGACAGATGTCAACCATTCTTCCAAGCACTAAAAGCCAAGTTTGAGTGGGATGAAGAATACGACCGTGCCCTAGAAAGCTTGAAGGAATACATGTCTTCTCCATCATTGCTGGTAACCCCAATATCTGGAGAAGAGCTCTTTTTGTACCTGGCAGTTTCACAACACGTAGTCAGTGCGGTGTTGGTCAGATCAGAAGGAATCCAACACCTGCCCATCTTCTATGTCAGCAAGACATTACTGGGCGCAGAAACCAGGTACTTACCATTGGAAAAACTGGCCCTAGCCTTGATGATGGCATCAAGGAAGTTGTCGCATTACTTCCACGCCCACACCATAATCGTCCTCATAGCTTTTCCATTAAAAGCTTTGTTTGAAAGGGCGAACTTTTTTGGGTGAATCTTGAAGTGGGCAGTGGAGTTGGGACAGTTTGACATCAAGTTTCAACCCAGAACCGCAATAAAAACTCAAGCTTTGGCAGACTTTGTGGCAGAGTTCACACCAGGAAGTCATCACATCTGCCTAGTTGACTTGACTGGTACAACCGAAATGGGGATAGAAAGCACCGTAGGAAATGCGCAACCCTTGATACAGGATGCCCAACCACATCCCCAAACAGACCGGAGTGAAGAAAGAGAAGAAGAAGCAAACCATGCTACACTAAGCAAAGACTCATCAACAAGTAAAAACTTGGCACAATCAGATAGTGAGGGGCAAGCAGTAAGTATGGACTTGGAAGAAAATACCAGTAACGCTCATGACCCCAAGGCATCATCTGATCCCTCTACTTGTTGGAAGCTGTTCGTTGGAGAGATGTGGAAGCTTTTCGTGGATGGAGCGTCCAACAGGCACGGTGCAGGACTTCTCATAGTCCTTATCTCACTAGATGGCCTAATAGTGGAACAAGCAATCAACCTTGGCTTCCCAGCATCAAACAACAAAGCAGAGTATGAAGCGCTTCTGGCAGGACTAAAATCAGCACTCTACATGAAGGCCACCGAGCTAATGGTTTACAGTGATTCACGGCTGGTAGTAAACCAAATTTCAGGCGACTATGAGGCAAAGGATGACAGGATGGGTAAGTACCAAGAGTTAGTCAGAAAAGAGATCAAAAAATTTGAAATAGTGCGGATAGAGCAGATAGGAAGGGAAGAAAACAGTAGAGCGGATGAACTAGCAGGCTTTGCTTCGATGGCAGATACATCCATCCCACATCCATTATTGATCGACTTCTTGCCAAGACCAAGCATCGAAGAGCCCGAAGTAGCTGAAGTATGTTGTACCGAACTAGGCCCTTTATGGATGGATCCCATCATGGTAGTTTTAAAAGACAGCGTCTTACCTGAAGAAAAGAAAGAAGCCAACAAGATTAGAGCAAAGTCGCAACGATTTTGGCTCTCCCCATCAATGGCCTTGTACAAGAAATCCTTCACAGGACCTTACCTAAAGTGTGCTCATCCCAGCAAAGTTGAAGTATTCTTGTTCGAGATACACGAAGGTGTATGCAGAAGCCACCAAGGGGGAAGATAATTGGCTTACAGGGCAATCTCACAAGGATATTGGTGGCCTTTCATGCAAGTAGATTCAGAGAAGTATGTCAAGAAGTGCGAGAAATGTCAGAAGTTCACACACCAAATACATTAACCAGCCAGAGAGCTTCTACCATTAACTAGCCCATGGCCCTTCGCAATGTGGGGCTTGGACATAGTAGGACCACTTCCAACGGCACTCGGCAACAGAAAGTTCTTCCTTGCAACAACAGACTACTTCACAAAGTGTGTGGAAGCAGAAGCACTAGCATCAATAAAGGAGAAAGATGTGAAGAAGTTCGTCTGGCAGAATATCATCACTTGGTTCGGCATACCAAAAGCTCTAATATCCAACAACGGCACTCAGTTTGATGGCAAAATTTTTAGAGGCTTTTGTGAAGAGTACAAGATAGAATTCTACAATTCTACACCGGCATACTCCCAAACAAATGGCCAAGCGGAAGCCTCAAACAAAGTCGTCTTGGATGGATTGAAGAAAAGGTTAGAGAAAGCAAAAGGCAAGTGGGCGCAGGAGCTCCCTCATGTTTTATGGGCTTACCGTAGCACACCTTAGCGGTCTATTGGAGAAACACCTTTTTCCTTGGCCTATGGCATGGAAGCAGTAATCTCACTGGAAGTTGGCCTCCCCATAATTAGAAGTGAAAATTTTGATCCAGACTTAAATGGAGAAGCCATAGCATTGGAGCTCGACCTTGCAGAAGAAAGAAGAGAAAGAGCACTGGTTCACATTGCCTCGTACCAGCAAGAGTTATCCAGAAAGTATAACAAGACAGTACATCCACGACAATTCAAGATTGGAGATTGGGTGCTGCGCAAAGTAATGGGAAACACCCTGGTACCAGGAGATGGCAAGTTAGGGTCCAACTAGGAAAGACCTTACAAAGTGGTTGGATTAGTAGGAAAATGGGCATACCACTTGGAAGACGAAGACAGCAAAGCCATTCCTAGGCCATGGAATACTGCCAATCTCAAACTATTTTATTTTTAGCTTTTCTTTAAAGTACTTGTAATTTTTCTTTTCCTCAATAAAACAAGTAGTTTTCTTTTCAGCATAATTGTTTTATTCTGTAAAAGTTGTTTTAGTGAGCTAGGGGCAACAAAAGCAGAGTTGGCCTGAATAACCAACTTTGCACTCTCTTCAGCTAGGATCATGATCTGGGCTGAAGAAGTTGGCTGGAAAAACCAACACACACTTCTCCTAAGTCGAAGATAAGGATCTAGGCTGCAGAACGTTTGGTAGGAATAACCAAACACTTCACTCAGAGTTGGCCGGAATAACCAACTTTGAGCTCTCTTCAGCTAAGATTAGGATCTGGGCTGAAAAGGTTGGCTGGAAAAACCAACACACACTTCTCCTAAGCCGAAGATAAGGATCTAGGCTGCAAGACGTTTGGCAGGAATAACCAAACACTTCACTCAGGGTTGGCAGGAAAAACCAACTTTGAGCTCTCTTCAGCTAAGATTAGGATCGAGGCTGAAGAGGTTGGCTAGAAAAACCAACATCTATTGCTCTTCAGCCGAGATAAGGATCTAGGCTGAAGAGTGGTTGGCTGGAAAAACCAACATTTATTGCTCTTCAGCCGAGATAAGGATCCAGGCTGAAGAGTGGTTGGCTTGAAAAACCAACACTTATTACTCTTCAGCCGAGATAAGGATCTAGGCTGAAGAATGGTTGGCTGGAAAAACCAACATTTATTGCTCTTCAGCCGAGATAAGGATCTAGGTTGAAAAATGGTTGGCTGAAAAAACCAACACTTAGTACTCTTCAGCCGAGATAAGGATCAAGGCTAAAGAGTGGTTGGTTGGAATACAACTTTTTATGATCTTCAGCCGAGGTAAAAACCTAGGCTGAAGAGGTTGGTAGGTATGACCAGATAGGCCCAAAGGTTAAGACCGAGATAAGTATCTCGGCCAAAAAATGTTATGCTGCATTCATATAACAATTGGAAAGTAAATACAAGCATGGAAGTAAACCGAAACAACAGTTGAAACAAAAGAAGATTTCATTTATAAGTGCAAATCAGAAGTACAAAAGGTGGGGCCTTAGCCCGATTACAAACTCTTTTGCTAGACAAAGAAAAGAAAAATCAGGAGAAAAGATCGTCCAGGTCGGCATCCAAAACAACCCGGTCTTCACCCAGAGGTAGCTCGGTTGTGGCAAGCACATCTTGGTTAAGCTCGGTTGAAGGCACCGTATCAGACACAGCAGGCAAAGGTAGGATGGAGACCACTGGAGTTGGGGAGATAGACTGGCGACCGGGCTGGGTGTTGTCTTTTGGAGCAGGATCTTCGTCATCCTCTTGCAGAAATTTTTGCTGAATGGCAATAGTGTACTTCGCCATAGAGCTCGGTATGAAATACGGAGGAGGGTTAAGGAAGACCTCGGTCTCTAGGCCATGATCGAGCTGCACCGCAGCCGCCGTCCATCCATATTTGAAGAATAGATCTTTTGTAGCTTCACATTGCTTGATGTAAGTGGCCTCCCCCTCTTTATAACCGCGGTCTTCCGTGTCCTTAACCTTCTTCTCGAGCTCGGTTATCTCGACGTTCTTTTTTCCTTCGAGCTTGGCCAGCTTGCGCAGATATTTATCTTTTATCACGGCCGCCGCCTTTTGTTTGTCTGCTTCAGCCGAGCTGACAAGACCGGTTAGACGAACGCTCTCGGTTTGTAGCTCGGTTATTTGCTTCTTCACCTCTTCTAGCTCGACGGTTTTGGCATTGGCCTCTGCCATGGCCTGCCTTGTTGTCTTGCACAGTTCCAACATACGCTTGTGAGTGATGTGGTTTTTCTACACAGCCTGTAAAAGGGTGGTAAGAAACTTTTTAGTAAAACCGAGCAGAAAGATGAACAAATTGGAAAGACAAGCAAAGGGGCAACTTACCAGCACCATTGATTTTGTGGCCGAGCGAATGGCCTTTAGCTAGGTAAGATGGTTGTGGTGCACCATATCGGCTGGAAGGCAAATGCTTTTGGCAAGGTTAAATGCCATCAAATGGTCTTTTTCGGTGATCACTGAATCGGAGTTTGTGATAGCACGATTCTGGAATGTAATCTTTGGTGCCCACTTAGAAGAGCTAGCTCCTTGGGAGCGCTCAGGTTGTGGGCTCGGTGGAGTGGTTTGGGAAAGCACTCCTTCATCCTCGTCGACAAGACGTGGCTCGGTTGTGGAAGTCCAAGCACGTTTGCTTGTCCGAGATGATGAAGGCTGATGGGTTGGCAGGGCTACCATGGTCTCTTGAGTTTGGCCAGCTGGTGGTACCTCGGCTTAGTTTGTTTCGGTAAGGAGGGCCCTTACTGCTCTCTTTTTGGCCATCTCTTGCTTTGCTGTCAATGGGATCAAGTAGACCTGAGAAAGTATTGGATCAGGCTCAGGCGAGGGCTCCAATAAGAAATCAGTCACCTTGGTCTTCCTGCGACTGCTGTATCTGTATGTCGGTTCAAAATTGAGTAGCTTGGCCCAACTTCTATTGGGATATCGCAGTGCGGCGCAAAGTGCGTTTAAGTTGGGGTAGCTATACAGGGATTTGAGATGGTTCAAGTCTGCATGAAGTAGAAAGACAAACGTTTAGTACGGTTTAAAGTAAGCGCCGAAGTAAAAGAAAAACATGAAATTGAGTCGAGGTAATTATACCGGTGACTCCTTTATTCCAGTTTATTCGGTCGCCCGAGATCTGGGCTTCCTGGTCTTCGAAGTTCCCAAAAACCCAGAAGAAATCATTGTCGTTTATATCCTTGTCTGGGGTATTCTTTATTATCTTTTCACACTGGCGCCTTATTCTTAAATAGTAAACCCAGCCATCTTCATTTGAACCTATGGAATATTGGTGAAAGAGCTCGGCTAAGCCGAGATTAAGGCCAGCCCAGCGGTTTAGCTCGGCGATGCCATTTATTATGAGGTATGAATTTGTGGAAAGCTGGGTAGGGCAAAGGTTGGTTTGTCTAAGGAACTCGCAAAGAAGTGGCTGTACAGGGAATCTAAGTTCGGTTTCTACAATGGAAAGAATGGTGAAGGGAACGAAGCCCTGTTCTCTCCAAGGAGTAGTATCTAGTTCGGCTAAACTAAGGTGAACGTCAACAGGGATGTTGTAGTCCCTTCGGAACTCGGCCATAGCCCCTAGTGAGTTTACTAAAAACCTATATTTACCCATGTGGATTTAAGTTAAGTATAAATTAGAGTGTTAACTCGGTGCTGAGGTGATGTTGAGTAGCTCGGTTGAGCGTTCAAGGGAGTGCCTGGCCAACCTAAGTCTGCAAAGTAAAAAAGACAGGTTAAGCACAGATCATTGGACTATGTTGAAAGAAACAAAGGCAAGATAAATGAAGTCCTAGCTCAGCTACGTGGGATACTATCATTCTTAGCTCGGTTTGAGCGTGGTACTTTAGCCCGGTTGAAGCTATCGGGGCAGCATTCTTAGTTCGGTTTTGACTAAGGGAGCTGGTTTAGCTCTAAGTTATAGCTTGGTCGGCAATTAAGGCTTTCTAGCGCAGTATTGCGCGAACCTAAGGCAGTTCACTAGGTCGGCTAAGTAAAGCATAAGGTATTTAGACTTATTGAAACTACAAGTATGACGAGAAGTGTTAGTTCGTTTGTTTAGTTTGGCTAGGTTCGCACCTAATACAAACAACTTCCTAGTTCGGTTGGAGTGTGATTTTGGATCAAATACATCGTTCTTCAGATTATTCGTGAATACAAGTGGTTCTATTACATGGTTTTTCCCAGAAAAATGGAAGCAAACATGGTATATATTTTGAAAAACACATGAATAATATGCTTTGTATTGTAAAAACAAGTACGAAATAAATGGAAAGGAAACAGATTTGAGAGCCACATACCAGTCAAGAATGAAGGAGCTGAAGATGAAATCAGTCCCAATCGAGCTTTTGCAGATGGAGTATTGAGGAAATGAAAAACTCAGAAAGTAGAGAGAGAAGAAGGTAAATAATGTTGCGTTTGAAGAGTAGTGTTTTTGTGGAGAATTCGAGTTTAGGCAGAACTGTTCAAATGTTGTGAAATATGAAGAACGGCGTGACAGCTATGCTGGGCCAATGAAAGTTTGCCACGTGCCCTTGGAATGAGGAGCGATTCAGTTACAGTGACTGAAGAGACGTTTTAACCGGACGGATTGGTAGCACGGTGTGAATTTAGCTCGGTTGAAAGGCTAAAGGTTTTAGCTCGGCAGGTAGATAGGTAATCCCTATCATGCTACACAGATGAAATTAAGGGGCAATTGAGAGGGTAATTTATGTCTAAATTGGGCCGAGCTAAGTAGGAGACTTCTTTGGTAATTGAGCCACAAGATGGACCGAGGTAAAAGCAGATTTACTTCGGTCCAAAAGACTAAGTGGTTGTGGGTCGAGCTAGCTAGGCACTGTGCTTGGAAGAGCCAAGCTAGCTTGGCATTGTGCATTGGAGCACCGAGCTAACTCCTACCTCGTACTTGGTTAGCTCGATATTAAGTAAACAGCCCAGTTGGAGCATGTCAAACCGAGGTACACGCAGTGAAAGGAAAAACTGAGCTAGTTGGAGCTCGGTCTAGTCTGCGGCTTTAGCATGGTCATGTGAGCTCGGTCGTATTAACATCCAACCATGGTAAAACCATCTCACTTGGTTTAAGCAGTGATGGGGTATTGAAAGATAAGCATTATCTTTCAGGAATATGATTCCTAGGAGGACTCTACATGGAGGAGTAAGAGTCCTACTAGGATTGTGCCACATGAAACCTATAAAAGCTCATAACATCACCTATGGAGAGATAACGCAACTTTGATTCTCGAATACATAGAGCTTTTGTCTATTTGTCTATTTTGCTAACTTAGGCATCGGAGAGGTATCCAGCACACACCCGCCGGCTAGCTCACGTTTGTGTTTTCAAAGAGTAAAGTGATGACGTTTGGAGGAGTGTAGACTTGATCAACAGGATTATACGAGAAGAATATTTTGTGCTCATACACTTCCCAAATCAAGTCCAATATTTCCAATGTCAGATTGTTTTTATACTCTTCAATTTTTCTATTTTGTACACTATTCTGCAAAATGGGCCAATAACACCCACTGATGAAAATAAGGTTTCGAAGAGAAAGTCAATTACAGAATTAGCGTGGTCTGTCAAATTAATGTATTGGTCTGTTATTATTAGAATGTTACAATTCTCTATTTGCTACAACAGAGCATTACAGTGCTCTGTTCAAATTTGTCATCCCTTTTTCTTCAATAATTATGTTTGCTGAGGAAGATAATTCAATGGAGATCATGACATTTCCATATCCATGGTCATTAGGGTTAATTTAAGTGAGACTTATGGCTTCATCCAAGTCAAAGTCGATTTGGATCTGTTGTTATATAAATGTAAGAGAAGTAAATTAAGAAAGATAGATATAAATCTGTTCTTATATAAATCTATGATCAACCCATGATAAAAATTGAGAAATAGATACACATGAAGTACTTTAAAAATATGTTCTTACATAAATCTGTTCTTGGCAAGTTCTTATATAAATCTGTTCATGATAAAACAATCTGTTCTTGATTGAATTGAGAAGTAAATTGAGAAATAGGTAGATGTACATATGTTCTTGATTTGTTCTTATATAAATGTAAGGGAAGTAAATTCAGAAATAGATAGATATAAATCTGTTCTTATATAAATCTATGATCAATCTATGATACATGGCTAAGAAATACATAGATATGAAGTAGTTTATTGATTTTAAAAAATTGATATCTTATCAAGATTGGCAGAGTTTATCGTTGTTATGAACAACATAGGAAAGTGTTATATTGGAAAGGTGTTACTGAAATCAAACCTTGTTGGCTTCATTTAATGAAGATTGATTACTAAACTCATTCTCTCCCTCATATGCACAAACATCTGTGTTGTTTTGAAGAAGTATAAAAATTTGATTAGCTTCTTGACATGTGTTGGGAAAATTTTGCATGAATTGTGTTTGCTCAGATCTTAGTGTATTTAGAACTTCTTGGGTGGGTGACTAATCTTATCCAAGAGTTTATGCAAATGTGTCTTGATTTCGAAGCCATTGCACTTTCTCGACTGTTTCTCGATAGGAAACATACAGTGTTCATGGCTTTATTATTATTATTATTATTATTGTTTTGGGGTTGTATATCTCCCATGTGTGCAAGTACATAAGGATAAAAGAATGTGGATGAAGAATGTATCTTTTAAAAAATAAATAATAATTTTAAAAATTAATTGTTAAAAAATAAATTTTAAAAGAAGTTTACCACTATAGAAGAACGTGGATGAATAATAATTAATTTTTTTTTTATTAATGTCCAATTACGACATTAGTATTTCTACGTTACCATTTTGATTCATATAAATTTAATTGATTTAATTTGATCATGAATTTTTAATTTGATTCATGTAAACACACGGTGTTCATGGCTTTTTTTATATTATTATTGTTTTTTTTGGGTTGTATATGTCCCATGTGTCCAAGTGCATAAGGATAAAAGAACGTGGATGAAGAACGTAAATTTTAAAAAATAAATAATAATTTTCAAAATCACTTTTTAAAAAATAAATTTTTAAAAATAAATTTTAAAAGAAGTTTACCATTGTAGAAGAACGTGGATAAGTAATAATTTTACAAAAAAAAAAAAATTTATTAATGGTAAATTACACAGTATGGTAGAACGCACTTTTGGTACCTGGAAAAATCGATGGGGGTTTATTAGAGACATTCCTCGGTATGACTTTGCAAATGTGCAAGTTCAATTAGTAGGTGCGTCAATGGCATTACATAATTATATACGGCGAAATACAGGTAATCCAACAACTGTTCACCCAATCTGCGACGAGGAAGAGGTTATGACAATAGTAAATGCCATACCAGAAGTTGAACATGACGAGAATGGTTTAATGGTTGAGGATGAGGACCCGCATATGGCATTGGTGCGACTTCGCATACGTGACAAGTTAGTATACTTGTGTAATAACGGAACGTTAGGAAATATATAATAGTCCACCTAATATTCGTAGGGTTCTAACATTGGTAACACACGTGGAACAGACTGTATTCAAATATATTATCATGTACAATATGTATGTGTTTACACGGGAATATAATCCCTTTCAGTCGGTGACGTGCCTAATCTTGAAAAAACAAAAACCACAGAAAAAAGCCTTTTAAAAAAAAAAAAAAAAACTAGGTCAAACAAATAAGAAAAATTAAAAAAAAAACAAATTCACAAATTATCATGTGCCACGTCAATTAAAAACATAAAAAGACCAGTTTAAAACAACAAAAAGCCAAAACAGACATCACAAAGTTTCATGTGCCACAGCAATATATGATTTTTCACATCATTTTAAATAAATTACATAAAAAAGCATTTTTCCAAAAAAAACAAACAAAGTAAAAAATTAAAAATTAAAAACATAAATTAACAGTTGCCACATAATTTAGAAATAAAGAAAACACATGAAAAACTATTTTTGAAAACTAAAAAGAAATTAATGAATACAAATAAAAAAAAATTGACAAAAGCGTAAATGAAAAAAAAAGAACCACAAAAATAAGTCTCATCCAACCAAAAAAGAAAAAATTAAAAATAGAAATTAACATTTGCCATGTAATTTGAAAAAAAATAAAACACATGAAAACATTAAATTATTCCATTCCATCCATTATCTACGAATACAAGGAGACGGATACACCTTCAACGGTCAATCAAGCATTCTCTTACATTGATCAAGCATACGAGGAGGTGTTTGATAATGACAATCGTTCTCGAAAGAACCTTTATGCATTTATTGGCCACATTTATCTGCCCCTTTTATACAAGTTATGGAAGTTTTTGCACCATATGAACCTTTGGACCAAACATTTGCACAAATGGATTTTGGAAGCTCTTCATCTACTCCAAAACTCTCTGCATGGGATGAAGCTGCTTCATCGTCTTCTAGAAATACTGGTTGGGATGCTTGGCCTACACCCACTTAACTTTAAACAAGGGAACGAATCCACCATTGATTTCCTGAATTGATGATCCCATTGCAATTCATCCTTCCATGCACAATTCTGTAATATATCCATACATCCCTTTCGACCGTCTTCGCAGCCTTGAAGATAACTTGCTTTCGATAGGGTATACTTTCGCCTTGCCATCCAAAATAGTGCGAAGGACTCCACACCCTATTGAAGCCTTAGGAATCAGTCCTGCACTCTGTAGCTCAACGTTTTGTGCCCCTTTTCGGAAGACGAATAAGCTTTACAGTATCAGGCTCCCGCAGTTCTGAATCTGATCTCACAAGTGCAATGTGAAATAGATAATCACCAAAGAGTCCAAATTTGGCAAATCGTTTGGAAAATCGATTTTGAAACAAAAATGTCAAAAATGGATTGCTTTGCCAGGTACAGAGTCGCCACCTAAATATTTTTTGGAGATATTTAGGAAACCTATGACTAGTGCCAAAGGCCACATGTTTGTCATTACCAAGATTATCTCAGCTCGGGAACTTAGGTACGAGAGAGGAAGGTCATGAATTGAGCACCCCTGCTCGCCTGATCAAAGATCGGCCTCTACTAATCATGATATGAATCTTATGTACATTATATGCTCTTGTTCTGGTTTATTAGGCTACCATTACCATGTGATGCACACACACACAAGTATAGACTAATTTTCAAAAATTGAAACAATTGATTCATGTTTGTTTTGAAAATTGTTTTGAATACGTACCACTTGAAAAAGTGATCGCATATGAACATTACTCAAATTATTCCAATTCAAGCAATTAGCCTTCATCCACAGGCATTCACACAATTATAGCACTTAAGCAATTAGCCTCATGGCAAGAATGCTACACATGGCAACAATCATACTCATGCAATATGCTAAAGCGAGTAAAGACTAACCTAGTACTCCAAGCCAAAAAGATGAAAAGAGTTAGAAAAATGCAAGATCCTAACTATGCAATATGACTAATGCAACGCATGCGATATGCAATCTAAATAGGCTCGGCTACTTAACATGTCATGTGAATCAATTTGATAGTATGCGGTCTAAGCACGTATTCAAAGAATATTAAACTAACAATGCAAGTTAGAATGATGAACCGAGCCTCAGTGTATGCAAAACAAGTGGATACAAACATGAAGTACGTTAAACAAAACATGATGCCCTAAACTAACCATCGTAAGCAGTTAAATAAAAGGGAGAAAGACGTGGGGTTGGAAGACATACACGTTATTACAACATTGCGCCCTCACACAGGAGGGTCCAAATAAACTAACTAGCCAACTAATTAAAGCTAAACTAATTAAGTAATTATTACAAACCCAAATGAATAATTTAGCTAAACTACATAACTGATTATTACAATAGCAAATTAATTAACTATTCTAGCTAACTAATTATTACAAGACAAAATTAGCTAACTAATTAATTACAAAACGAAGTAACCAAATTAACTATTCTAATTACTTCTTCTCTGGAAACGAGGAATACTCATGCATGCACAGACATGTCACTTGAAAAAGCCGCTGCTTCTGCTGCTGAATGCCTCTGTTGCACAGTAGAACACTTGCACTATTTTTCACCTCAAGATCAATTATGTTTTGCTTCAAAAGTACACTGCTGGATTTTGCACTGGTGGTCGGCAGAGGGCCTGCCGTCCACTGATGATGGCCTGCCGGCCACTGATGACTGATTGTCTTGCTGCAACAAAGAGCAAACAAAGTAGGGACTAGGTATTCTCAAGGGTTTGTTTGCACAATTTACCCCTTTTTATCGTTTGAACAACTCAAAGGAGTAGCAAGTTTGATTCACAAACGACAAATGGATGCAATTTCATTGCATGATGGCATATTAATGAAGTGTGCAAGTTCAATGAATACAACAAAACAAGATTCTCAAAACCACCTCCTTAGCATGAAAGATCAAGGGAAGTAGTTGACAATGAATCTTGAACCATTTTCACTAATAATGAGTAGGAAATGACTCAAGACTCAAGGGTTCAATTAACGTCTGATTGAACCCTAACCAATTATTATCTTGCACCTTTTTTTATTCACCAATTGTAATGCTCCATTTTAGTTACCTCTCAATTCTTTAATCAATTAAGTCCACAAGTGAATTTAAGTCCTCTAATGGAAAGAGGGCTCAAACCAAGTGTTGCTTTGGGCATGAAAGAGACATCATACCGTTGGTTATGAACCCTCAAAGGAATTAAACCATTAAGCATGACACCTCAATCTCGTGCTTAAACATACAAATAATTTGAAACCACTTTCAAAGCAAAGAAAAAGCCAAGAAAGGAGGAAAGTTACAGAGGTGATTAAAGGTGAGAACAAGTAAGAAAAGTACTAAATAAATGCAATCAACTCAAATAAGGTGGTGTCTAAAGCCTAAAGCACCAAACTTATGAGGACAATTACACTACAAGCATGCAATATAAGGCTCAAATGCAATGAACCCTTACAAACAGTCCTAAAATAGTGCTAAATAAGTCCTAAAATACGCTGGAATTAAGACAAAAAAAGCTAGGACAATAAGCTAAAATATAGAATATGCTAGACTAGCAAGCAAAACACAAGGAGGGGAGGCTAACCCCTCCAATTTTGGATTTCAAAAAAACATTTTAGCCACTGAAAAAGCTCTGAAAATCAGTGTTTGAAAGCTCAAAAAAAGATAGTGTAAAGGTGTGAAACACAAGGGTAAAGGCCTTGAAAGCAAGGTATAAAGAAGGGTTGTTAACCCCTCTACCTTTATTGGCCTTAAACCACAAGCTTCAACCCATAAAAACAGTTGAAAAATAGTTCAAAATCGGCAAGAAAAGATAGAAAAGAAGTAGTGTAAAGATGCTCAAAATTATACCTCTTGAAGAGGAATAACACTTTTGTTCACAAACCAACAAGTTCTCTCTCAAGAGCTGAAATTTGGACTCAATAATCTCAACATGGAGAGCTCCAATATTGATTTAGGAAGTGTAAAGAGAGGGTGTATGGGTTGCAAGATAGAGATAGAGAGAGAATTCCAAGTTTTGAGACTTTTGGAAATTTGTAACCTTAAACCATTTAGGAAGGCCTGGTATATATAGAAAAACTGCCCCCCCAGGTCAAAAATATCATGCCTGGAATAGCTGGAGCTATTGGAGGATAATTGGCCAAAAATATCTGTGTTATTCACCAGTGGCCGATAGGCTAGAAATGTGAATTGCCAGCCATAAAAATTTGCTTCTAGGCCTGACTTCAAATGGGTATATCTTCTTCATCTAGACTTGGTTTTTAGTTATTCTTGAGTCTAAATTGAAGCCCCGAAAGTCTATTTTCCAATGGTGGCAGCCTTACATCTAAATTCTAGTGTGGAAAGAGATATGCCTATTTTAGTGAAGGTTGCTAATTTTTATCTTAACTGGATTGATGCCTAACTTCAAACAGCCATATCTTCCTCATCCGGACTCAGCTTCAGGAGATTCCTGAGTCTAAATTGAAGCCCTGGAAGTCCAATTTCCAATGGTGGTGGCATCATAACTAAAGTCCAAGTGTACAAAAGGATAGGCCTGATTTAGTGAAGACTGCACAGTTCTCTCTTAACGATTTCTTGCTCAACCTCTTCACCAACTAGTTTTCTTCCATCGCCTCCTATTTTCTTCAACTCAAAACCTCTAAATAAGATGTTTTAAAAGATTTTTCAAAGAGTTCACCTCTCTTCCATTTATTTCCACTTTGTCCTTACTCGATTTACCGAAAAATGTAATTTTTAACAAAATGCGAGCCTCAGAACATCGGATAGAAACATTTGGGAAAAATATTTTGAAAGAGAGGGTTTTAAGGCCTAAAATAGTTTTAGTCAAAAATAGTTTTGGTCAAAATGGGGTGTAAGGTTGGGATTTAGAAGCTCTTTTTGCTAAAGAAATCGAACATTTATATAGCACAACTTTCATCATTAAGTGATCGACCTGAGGCACCCAAGTCTTAAGGGCGATCAAAAATTAGGTGTCTACACACTCCTAGCCAAAAAACCAAGACTTTGCTCCTCTGATTGGCTAGAATGTGTGAACAGGCCTGAGTTCCCACCTTCATTTGGAGGGGACCCAACTGCTCCTTCCCTGCCCTCCAATCCTACCTGGTTAGAAGAACTGAAACTCACCCTCCTCGAAAGCTAGCATTTTGCTTCCTACCAGGCTCTAGTTCCTCCTACTACTTACCAACAGTATAAAGCCCAGACTCTGCTTGTCACTTTCTCCTATTTATCCTTTGAGGTCCTTCGAGATGACATTCCTCACAAGAACTTATTATGGTCCTGTGATATTATCTTTCAAAGCCACATCCTTAACCCTGTGGCCTAGGCAGAGCTTCATACTTTCTTGGATCAACTTCCTCTTCTACTTAATTGGCACACAAATGCTTCTATTACTAATGAATTGTTGGAGAACACCTCTACTGCTCGTATTCAAATTCAATATGAAGAAGAGAATCTTCTTGAAGAATATGAAGACTTCAAGAACCAAGACTCAGAGCATGGAGAAGATGCCATTATGGGCAATGCACATGAGGAAGGAGAAATGGATGAAATGGAGAAGGCTCTTAAACAAACAGAATTTGAAATTAAGGCCTAGTAACTCTTCTTCCAACTAAGGGCTTATCAGTTAGATAAACGAAATTTAGATAGGATAGAAGATAGGTTAGAAAAAGAGTATGTATTTATTGAATTTTGCTGGACAAAGTTTCATGATCTTGTGACTTTGTCCATTCCTTATTTTTATGAAATTGATAATGTAACCAAGTAGGTTTTCTCAATGTAAATAATGCATATCAATAAAACTAAGTTCTTCAAATCTGATTTGTCATGATCTGGTTTTATATTCCAATTGTGTGATCAATTGCATGGCGAATATGGCTTTACTCCTTACTTTGTCTATGTAATTTGTGAATAACAGCTTTGAAGCAACCAACTTGCTTTGATGCCTGGTTTTAAGTACTTCGAAGCATGGAATTTCTCATAGGAGTGTCCATATTTGTCTTGGGTTTTCACACTCCAATCATATGGTTAATATAATCTGTGTAAATAACAGTTTTGAACTAACCAATCTTGCTTTGAGCCTTGGCTTAGGTGTTTCAAAGCATGAAATTTCTCTTAACAATGACGACATTTACCTTCGAAGGGTCTTATCTAAGCAAAAGTGCAATATAAGTTCTTTGGCCCTTGGCCTTTTTATATTGCTTAACCAAGAACTGGTTCCATAGTGCTTATTTATGCTGAAAAAATAGGCAAGAACCATATTCTAATCATATGTCATTACAAAGATCCTTTCGAAGGAAATTTCCTTTGTTGGAAAGTCTATAAGCATACCTCCAGGATTCTTGAAGTGAACAAATCTCAACTATGCTTGAATTTAAGGTATAAGACTAGCTTCGAAGCCAACTACCTACTTTCAAAGTTAAGCTAAGTGTTTGAAAACTAGCTTCGAAGCCAACTAGCCATTTTTGAAGCCAAGCTAGGTGTTTGAAATGTGTTGCCCTCCTTCATAAGGTATCCACATACTAGTTCAAAGATAGTTTTCTTCTTTGTGTTCTCAGGGATTTTAAAAGAAAAGCCTTGATCACACATGGGTTAGAACTTGGGTTCATTTAACCTGTTGTATTAAATGGGTAACTTTGGATAGAAAGGTTTAAAACCCCCTCTTCTCGCTCTTTATCTACAAGCTTGTCCAAAGTTTCCTTTTCACTCCTGCTGCTCCCATTTGTAGCTTTTTGCCCTTCCGCTCACTTTCTTCTTTTAATCCCTCGCTAATGGCTTCTTTTTCCAAAATACCAGTCGTCGAGCGTGTGAGCCCATCTGTGGCCTTGAGGAGAATCATTAACGAGGAATGTGACAAATACAAAGCTGGTAAATGGTGTGCTATCGATGGGCACATCTTTATTCCCCCCCCTCCCCCAATCATGCTCAAGGGGAGTTTGTTCTTGGTCTCATTTTCAGAGAAGCTCCTGCCCAACTCTCTGCTCTGTACTCATGCTTAGAGGATCAATGCCTCCTTTACAGGGGTGGCCTTGATTGGGAAAGCTGGAAGATAAACTGTTCCCATCGCTGCTGGCCGACATTGAGGCCAGAATAGAAGAATGGTACGACCAAGTTGTTCCTACTAGGATGCTGGACGTCCAAGAACTCTGTCTCCTCGACGCCCTTCGACCAGCCAGGTTTTCCACTCTTGAAGACCCTTTTCTCATATTTCTGCACTTTGTTTTTGGAACCCAGCTTTCAATTTTTTTTTCAATTTCGGTGTGGCATGATGGCCCTCATTGTCCTTGATATGTGCCATCTTCTAGGGTTATCACCCGCTGGTACTCCTTTTGGTCCTGATTATCCTGATCTTAATATTCCTTTCTCTATTTCGCCTCTGACCTCTTTCTTTAGTGATTTTGTGAAGTCTGAGATTAAAAAGGAAGATTCTGTGACCGATTGGGAGTTATTTTCTTTTCTCTTATATTGGCTCTATAAATTTTTATTTTGTACCTCCTCACAAAGGATTATGCTTGAATTTAGCCCTCTTGCCAAGGCTCTTGCTTTGGCTAAGAAGATAGCCTTAGCTCCTTATGTACTGGGTCATGTATATAGAGATTGCTCTCAGTTTTATGAGAAACCTCTAGATGCCAATGAAGGAGGACCACTTTGGGTGCTGTAACTCTGGCTTTTTGCTTACTTCATTGACTTACATTCTAGGTGCTTGAGATTCTTGGTGCAAGACCCTACCACTTATGGAATGAAGTATGCCAGAGTGTCACTCTACCCTTCTAGCTTTACTTATTACCTCACTTTCTTCCATCAAATCCCAGCTTCCCCCCTTTCTACTTTCTTCCGCCCTTTTGCAGCTAACACAAGGCCATCATGGCTAAGGACTTTCTTGGCTGATAGCACCTGCTCTAACCCCATTCACAGAGATATGTGGGCCTTGATTCTGATTCCAAGGGAGCTCTACCTTGGTACCTTGAATTTTCGAGCTTATAAATGTATTGCTGAACCCTATTGCCCTGCCCAATTTGCTAGGCAATTTGGGCTTACTCAAGGAATTCGTGTCCTCCTCTGTAGCCAAACTAACCCCAATCTTACAACCAGAAAACTAAAAGTGCCCAAAACTAGGCTAGATGAGGAAACTTCCAAATCGGTACAAGACTTGGTCGAATTCAGGTTCGCTCATTTCATTCCACACGGCATTGCATTAAGGAGGTATCAGAATTGGTAGACAACCAACATGGAGGTGCTCCTAGCTATCTCTCCCCGGGATCTATTGGTAGGGCTAGATATGCCCTCTCAAGTTAAGTCCAAAGAGACTGGGACCACTGCCTCCACTGCCTCTGTTATCCCAACTCCTACTCTTGCTGTCTCAATGCCTACCCATGCTGCCTCACATTCTCCTCTAAAAATGACCAACGCTACTTTGAAGAAAGGTATGCATTTCTATTTTCCCTTTCTCTTTTTATGATGCCTTGCTTATTTACTTATAGTTTCTATTCTTGGTGTAAGAGCTTCACATGAAGACTCTCCTCAGAGAGCTCAAGCTTTGAACATCCTTAAGGGCAAGCAGCAACAACAACAGAAGAAAAGAAAAATTTTGCTTGATCCTGAAGAAGAGTCACCTGAAACTCTTGTAGAAGAGGAGGAAACAGAAAAAGAAACACCATTGAAGAGGCAGAAGAAAAAGACATTCTCTCTCGTTGAGCTTACTGTAGACTCCACCCATGAGGCAGCTGCCAAAGCAGTGGAGAAAGAACAATCCAAGGAGATTATTGTCTTCCAAAGGTCAGAGAAGAGGAGGCAGCAACAGATACTAAGGGATGAAGCTGTTGCTGCTGATGCATTACAAAAGGAGACTGTAAGGAAGAAGCAAACTGCTGAGCATTATGTCCTTCTCATCTCTCCAACCCTCACTTCTGGAGCTAGTAATCTTTCTTAGTCCCTTTTGATAATTTCTTTTCCCAGGATTTTAGCATAGAATTAACATTTACTCTTTATTTTTTGATATATAGCAACAGTCATTCCAATTACCGCTCCTTCGACGTTGGCTTCCTCTACTTTGCCTATAGATGAAGGAGCCTCCTTAACTTCTGCAGAGTTAGAGGCGACCTCAAAAGGGAAAAGGAAGGCTAACGCTAAAGTGCCAATGAGTGTAGAACCCATTCAGATGATGCTTCCACTTCCCAGCTCCATACTTCCTATGCTCTGTTCCCTTTTTTCTTTGAAGCAAAGCATCCCACCTTCCTTTTTCCCAGGCCTAACTTCATATCTGCCCCATCTATCTTTCATCTCATATTATTTTACTCCTCCTATAGTCCCAGCTGCCCTTTTATCACCTGAGAGAACTCCAATTGTCACTTCATCTTTAGTGGTAGCTGGTACTCCCAAAGAAGACACTGATGGCTTTCCCTCTCTACCATCCAGCTCAAGTCCCTCTTCTCTAGACTTGTTAGTAGCCAGGACCATAGACACTGATGGGGAATCCTCCATTCCTTCTCTTATCCTAATGTTTCCATCTCTTCCGTCAACTAGTGACTCCTCTAAGCTAATAATGCCAGAGGAAAAGATGGACATCTTTGAGGCTCAATTAGCCAACTTATTTGGCATATCTTCACCAGTCCAAGCACCAAGCAATGAGACTGAGCCATTGTTCCTTGCTGATTCTCTTTTGGAGATCATTGAGAGCTCTGCCACTGCTACTGAAACCTCCTTGCCTCGGGTGGACTTGGGTACCTGCTTGGACCTATGACAATCATTCTTAAGGATTCTATTTGAAGCCTTACAAAAGCCTATCATTAAAAATGGTTTCCTTAAGTGCTACAAAGTTTTTGAGCAGTCCAACATGGCCTTCTTAAGCTACCTATCCCAAGCAGCAGCCACCTTAGATTCTATGTCAATATCTACCAGATAACCAAAGCTGCAGAAGAGAAATTGTTAAAAGATAAGGAGTTTGTCTCCTATATACATGTTGAGGTGTTTGAATTAAAGGGATAACATTCATTTGCCTCCCAATTTCGAACCCAACTCTTGAAGAAGAAAGCCCAACTAGAAAAGGAGTTATCGACAAAAACCTTTGGATTGAAATGCTAAAAAGCTGCAAATTACTAACTAAGGGCTAGCTGACAGAAGGCATGACATGGCTACAGCCATTTAGTTGTTCTCATCCCTTGGGAGTAGAGTATCAATTGTAAGGGAACAACTGAAACATTGTGTTGATTTTTGGGCCAATTTGTGGCTGCATGTACTTAACTCCTTATGAAATGAATAACCTTTTATTATTTATCTAAGTGTCTCATGCTCTTTCATTATTTTAATTTAGCACTTTCTACACTCCTTATGTCTCCCACATAATTGGATAATAAGGTTTCAAATATCTGCCATTAATTTTCTTGGGATGCTCATAACGATTTAGAATTCTCAGATGGTAGGCTCCCCCAAGCAAGACTCTATGAACTTGATATGGTCCTTCCTAATTAGGTGACCATTTGCCAAATTTATGGCTCTTGATGCCTATTGGAAATATTGTCTTCCATACCAAGTCACTTTCATCAAAGCTGAAGTGCTTGATTTTCTTGTTATAACTTCTAGCTGCCATTTTCTTTTGAAAATGGATATTGTTTAATGCCAAAATTCTGGCCTCATCCACATGTTCTATCTCTAAGAACATGCTTTGATGATATTGCTCAATAGTTAATTGGTCTTGGCATTTTACCCTTAAGGACCTAATGTTAATTTCTACAAGCAACACTGCATCATGTCCATATACTAAGGCATAAGGAGTGATCCCTGTACTTGACCTTGGAGAAGTCCTATAAGCCCACAACACATCTAACAACAAGTTATGCCGATCCTTGGAATTGTTTTCCATAAC
The DNA here is from genome assembly GCA_025200525.1 of Camellia lanceoleosa. Lineage (NCBI taxonomy): Eukaryota > Viridiplantae > Streptophyta > Magnoliopsida > Ericales > Theaceae > Camellia > Camellia lanceoleosa. Next base: position 3,439,915 of record CM045765.1, on the reverse strand, counting down.
TTTTTGTATTTATTTTTTCAAGAATTTGTTAGATTATTCAGCTTGACCATTTGCTTGTACATAACAAGGAATGGAATTAATAAGACCAATCCCAAATTCTGCTGCGAAAGATTTCACTATCTTTCCATCAAACATATTCTCATTATCTACAGTTATGGTCTGTGGGATGCCAAATCTATAGATTAATTCTTTGATGAATCCAATAACTTCAGTCTAATCTACAGCCTTATAAGGCTTAGCTTCGACCCATTTAGTGAAATAATCTGTGGCCACTAGAATGAAGCAATGAGGCTTTGAAGAGGGTGGATATATTTTTCCTATCATATCCATTGCATATCCTCTAAATGGCCATGGCTTTATGACTGCATGTAAATCAGTTATTGGAACATGTCTTATCATACCATGCCTTTTGGCATGCTTGACATCCCTTTGCATATTTTATGCAATCCTTAAGGATGGTTGGCCAATAATAGGAATACCTTTGAAGCAACCATCTCATCTTCACACCAGGTTGATGGGCACCACAAATATTGTGACAACCCAACCCCGTATTATGGTAATTGATTTTAACTATGCTTATAATTATGAGCTTGATATGATTTTGAGAGTTAATTATATGATTATATGCATTTGTGAAACTCTACTTGTTCACCGTAGGAAAATCTATTTGATCTTCTGTTATAAAATTTAAATTAAGGGTTGTAGAGGCGTCAGAAACCAAATTTGATTGTACCATCGTAATTAGCATAATTTTTAAAGCCTATGATAAAATTTATTTAGAAATTGATTTGAATCAGAATAATTAGATTCAAAATGATTAAATTAGAGCATTGTTACTTAGCCTAATCAAGTTGATTAGCCAAGCCTATAAATAGGCCTATATACACTCAATTCTTTCCTTTGAACTCATTTTTGGTTGAAAATACACTATAGAGAGAGAGAGAGGGCCGGTTCTAGAGAGAGAGAGGAAGGGAAAAATTGTAGAATTGTCTCAAACCTTGAAGATTTGGAAGGCCAAGCTCAAGAATTAGCTAGAATTTGGGAGTTTGGAGCCTCTAGGTGAGTAACTACCCTTTAAATCATGAGTTCAAGCTTAAAATTATGTGAACACAAAAGAATTGATGATCAGACACAAGATTTGAATGGTGTATGATGAAATTGAAGGAAATTATATCCATGCATGTAAGAATTTTATGAATTTGTATAATTTGGCATGAGGCTTGTTAAATATGAAGAATTGAGTACCAAAGCCGACATGCATGCATAATTTTGTTGAGCTTTATGACTTTGATCATCATTTGTATCATTTGACATGAAGTTGAAGTCTACATTTCACATGCATGCATCATCTTTGAAGATATAAAGCTTGGTAGCTTGTGTTATGAAGTTGTCAAGAAGAATACGAAATGATTTGGGATTTGGAACACTGCTTTAAGCAAATTAGACTCAATTTGCCTATGTTCTTATATTGTATAATGTTTACCATGATTTTGTACTAAAAATGTGAATTTTGAGCCTTTGAATATGTGTTTGAGCTTTAAACAGAGTTTTGGAAAACCCAGAATTCGACTTGTCCGCTCGAGTGGGAAAAGCGCCGCTCGAGTGTAAAAATCAAGCTCCCAGAAGTTTTATAGACAGAGATTCCCGCTCGAGTGAGAGGATCAGCGCTCGAGCGGCTAGTCACATGTTTTGACTCTTGGCTCAAGCGACCAGGGTCACACTCGAGCGTAAAAATGGGGTAACCAGTACTTTTGCAGACCCAAGGAGTCCACTCGAGCGATAAAACTTGCGCTTGAGCGGGGTGCCTTGTTTCAGAATTTTTGAAAAAAACTGATTTATGTTTCATTTTCCGTTCTCTTTCATTCTAAGCACTCTTAGGCATGCATTGAATATTGTGAATGAATTAAAGAGCATGAAAGGAGCCTAAGAGCATTAAGCAAATTAAAGAGCGGATTGAATTGTAATATGACCTGATGTGTTATGAATTATGTAAGGTCAAGTGCAAGGGTGAATCAAGCACCGGATCACAGTGAGTAATATCTTAGTAAAGATATTATTGTATATGCATTATTTCCTAAATATTGCCTACGTTGTAATTTCTAAACTTATGAATTTGTACTATGAATGAGTATTCTATCCACCCGTTTTGTAAAAGAATCTGTAAAGTGAATGTTGTGAAAATAGAAAATGGGCCTAAGGGTGTTTGGTATATTTGACAAGGATATATAGATTGGGCCTAAGGCCATTTGGACAGTTTAACAAGGTGGACTAGAAGTCATCTTATACAAGAATTAGGTAGAAGGCTGTTTTGTATGATTGATGAGTGGACTAAAGGTCGTTTTGAATAAAGAATTGATTGGACCAAAGGTCGTTTTGAGTATGAACACGGATGTGATCATGATTGTATGGGCATAGTTATGAATATGAGAATGTTGGACCCAATGTCGTTCAGTATTATGATATGAAAGACCGATGGTTATTGGTACATGGATTCATTAGACCTGAAATCGGTCTATGAATGAGTATTGGACCTGAGGTCATTTTGTTTAGATGGACCCAAGGTCGTTTTGTATACAATGGACCTGAGGTCGTTTTGAGTGTAAATTGGACCTGAGGACATTTTGTATATAAATATGATGTATTGGACCCGAGGTCGTTCTGCTTTGCCATGATCTATAAATTTTGATATGAATGGGAATAGTAGTTCAAATGTTTAAATTATAAGTATGACTTATGCATGAACGAATCTCATTCATTAACCTCTTTACTCTGGTATTATTCACTAGGCATTAGCTCACTGTTTATATTTATGTATGTAGGTGAGCAGCGGGACGTCTAACCCCAACCCCAGTGAGGGTTGGGAGACCAAGTCTTGTGAGGTCAACTGAGGTCACCTCATGTGGAGGCTCTACTTTTGTTTTACCCTTCTTTTGTTCTTTTGCGGTCATGTATGACCAAGCTTGTATAATCTTGGTCTTGGAGTTTTGTTTTTGTTGAATGATGTCTACTAAATGATCCTGGACATATATAATACTTATACAATATGAAAACTTGTGTGGTGTGAGTTATTATATGAACATGAGAATGTTTTGGTTAAGCCACGTATGCATAGCTCGTTGGACAAATGAAAATTTTTACTTCCGCAATCTGGCCCCCTATTATTAAACTGAAAACAAAATTTCTGACTGAGGTCGCAGGTAATTTCGTGATTACTGGCTGGTCATGACTCAAATCCATAGGAGCGGGTTCGGGTCATGATAAATACCTTCATGCACTTCAGCCATAGCAGTGAATGCTTCTTTTGGCCCTAAACATTCTAATAGCAGTCCATCTGCTCTCCTTTTGTAAAGAGCATTGCCATATACTATATATTGCATGGATTGTAATTTAATTTTTTTGCTGGCCTTCGAAGAAGGGCCAGTTAAATATTGAATGATTGGATGTCTCCAATCATGCTCTTCTAAGTTATTCTGGTTAACTTCTACCATGATACCCCTTTTAGCCAAATGTAGTATTAACTTTTGATATGTTGTTTGGCTTATCTCCGCTTAGGTGTCTCCCTTTCTTCTGAAATTTGAGGCCTTCTAAGCTATATCATTGGCCTTGTGATTTATGAATCTTGGGATATAAGTCACATTGGCTATCTAAAACTGAGAAAGAAAATGTAATGCAACAACATAATATGGCAACATGCTTGCACTTTGACATTTGAAAATTCCTTTTACTTGGTTGATTACCAATTGGGAATCCCTAAATATATCAACTGCATGAACCTGTAATCCAATAAGTATCTCAAGTCCCACTATTAAAGCTTTATATTCAGTTTGGTTATTAGAACAAGTAGTTTCATCAACTCTGAAACCATGTGTGGTTTCTACCCCCTGTGGTGACTTAATTACAACACCAATTCCAAGCAGACCATTGGCTTTTGATCCATCGAACCACATTTGCCGTGGCTCAACATTGACTATACCAAGATCCATTATCTCTTGGCCTTCTGTTTGATATAGATGATTTGCTAGAAAGTTAGCCAAAACCTGTCATTTTACTGCTTTTTGGGGGGACATATTCTAGATGAAACTCTAAAAGAGATAATATCCACTTGCCAATTATTCCTCTTAGCATAGATCTAAATAACATGTATTTAACCATGTCTGTGGTTGCAATTACCAAGACAACAATAGGCAAAAGATAATATCTTAATTTCATTGTTGCAAAGTACAATGCGAGGTGCAACTTTTTCACAGCTGAGTATTTACATTCACAAACTAAGGTAATAAACTTCTTGTTCCTTGCCTTCGTCATTGTCTTGAGCTAGAAAAACTCCTAATGAATCTTTTACTGCATCAATATATAACTTGAAGGGTTTATCTCTCCTTGGTGGCATCAACACTGGAGGCTTGGCCAAGTAGGCTTTAATTTATTTGAAAGTAGCTTGATGCTCTGCTATCCACACAAACTATTCTTCATTTTTTTAGCTTTAACAAAGAGGAAAATACTTTAGTTTTCCCTGCAGTGTTAGGAATAAATCTTCGAAAGAAATTAACTTGACCAAGGAATTTTTGTAATTCTTTCTTACTTGATGGAGGTTTGGCCTCAATGATGGCTTTGGCTTTATTTTGGTCAATTTGTATTACTTTCTTGTGCACTACATACCCCAAGAAGTTTCCAGCTAATACACCAAAAGCACATTTGAGGGGGTTGAGTTTCAACTTGAACTTTCTCATTCTTTCGAAGGTTGTTGTCAAGTGAATCAGGTGTTCTTCCATAGAATGGGTCTTTGCAACAATATCATCAATGTAACACTCTAGGTATCCTCCAATGAGGTTATGAAAGATAGTATTCATTGCCCTCTGATATGTTGCCCTAGCATTCTTTAAACTAAATGGCATTTTAACCTATTCAAATGTGTCAATATTCCCAGGACACCTAAATGCTGTCTTGTGGACATTCTCCTCTGCAATACAGATTTGGTTGTAACCAGAATGTCCATCCATCATAGACAAAATACTATGCCCTGCTGAACTGTCCACCAATAGATCAACTATAGGCATGGGGTATTCATCTTTTGGAGTTGCCAAATTTAGATTCCTAAAATCGATAGATACCCTCATTTTTTTTATTCTTTTTAACCACAGGCACAATATTAGACAACCATTCAACATACCTAGCTGTTCTAATGAAGCCTGTCTTAGGAAGCCTAAGAATCTCCTCTTTCACTTTATGAACCACTTTAGGGCTCATCCGTCTTGGTTTCTGCTTGTGTGGCTTGAAATTATGCCTCATAGGGAGCCTATGTTCCACTAATGACCTGTCTAGTCTAGGTAGTTCATTATAAGACCATGCAAAACAATCCTTATATTTCTTTAAGACCACCACCAACTGGTTCCTGTCAATAGGACTTAGCCAAGCACTGATGTAGGTTGGCTGCTACACAGAACCTTCCCCTAAGTTAACTTCTTCCAAAGGGTTTTGCACTTGAGCACTTACTGATGCTTTCCCTTTGACTTTTTCTACCTTCGAAGTAATCTTTTCATTTTGTTTTACTCCCATTTTTCCTAGTCAACATCTTTGCTTTCTTCCTTATAGACAAAATATGTTCATAAGGCCTCTTCTTCCTATATCTCCTGGACTTTTGTTTCAATGTCCAATGCACATCATTTACCTAGAGACAAAAATCTGGCCTTTTGTTGTTCTTGATTACAGCCAATCACCATGGCTTCTCTCTTTTGTTCCTGCACCTTCTGGACTATTAACTTTACGTCCAATGCTAAAAACTTCATTAAAGCCAAGGGTCTGGCTTTTTGGTCTCAATCTTCTTGCCTACAACCAGATATCATTGTCATCTTTAGTGATGAACTCTTCATCAGCATTCTCCTGAACTAAGTGCTTCAAGTGTGCTACTTTCTCATCAACCGTCACCTCGACTATTCCATCAGGTTTCCTCAACAGACCGAGTGGTATAACCCCTTCAGTGTATAGCTTGGCCTCATCAAAATCAGCACAAGCAATAAAAGGCTGCAGATCTGCATTGATTTTCTCTGTTTTCCCATTGCACAGAGCTATCATCATCTTCTGATGTAAAGAAGAAGGCACACACTTGTTAGTGTGGATTCAATCCCTGCCAAGCAAAGCATTATACTTGGCATTACTGTCTATAATAAAGAATCCTATCATGCAATCTCTAGTTTCCACACTCAGGTTGATGGGCAAAATGCCCTGAGCCATTTGTTTATCTCTAGCAAAACCAGCAATGGTTGTGCTGGTTAGGATCAACCTAGGGTTTCTTTTTTCCACATTCTTCAAAGAGGACCTTGGAAGCAAGTTCACTGCTGCACCATTGTCTACTAACACCCTATTCATTTGTATCCCATCGAAGTAAGCCTTGATATACACTGGCTTAACGTGTTGGGTCATAGATGTTATGGGGTACTCGAAGGGGTATGAGAGGTTAATGCTCACCTCTTCACTTTTTTCATCAGTTTCCATTGACTTGGCCACTTCTAACTCATCTTGAATCATGCTGGCTTGTGAATCTTCACTAGAAACTAGAATGGGGTCATCTTCCTGACCTTGGTTTTCATTTTCAGCTTGGAATTCCTATGGCAGTACATATGCCATGTTTACTGGTATTGGATGGAATGAGCCAAACTGTACCACTGGTTGCGATTGCTCTCCTCCCATTTGAGTCTCCTTTGAAGCTTGGGAGGCATCCTCAATACTGAACTTTGGTACCTTAGTGCTGGTGGTTTCCTTCGAAGCAATTCGTTTGTGATATGCTCCTGTTGGCTTTTCAACCAAGAAGGTCTATTCAACCATGAAGGCTTCGAACATTTCATCTTCAACCAATTCCTTCCCTTGGCCTAGTTTAGCTTCTCCTTCTATCTTACTGTCACTTTCCATCAACGCCTTTTCAAGACCTGCGAGGCTGGATCTTTCTTTGGCTTTTAGTTCAGCATAAACTTTAGCCAATTGCTTTCGACTGCCACCCTCTTTGATTTTAGGAGTAGGCGTTAAACCTTCTCCTTCTTCTATCTGGCCCTTTGACTATGCCAAAAAAGTACTCTCTCCACTTTCTTTCAGGTCCCTCTAATATTGAGTGTACCTTTTCTTGATCTTTCTCTTTTAGGACTTGGAAATCACTAGAACCATGTTTGGCTCCCTTGTTTTTGGGTTTTTTAACATAACCCAATTATTTGGAGCCACCAAAGGAGGCTTGATCATCCTTCCACTGTCTCTGAAAGTCTTGCTTTGTGTCGGTATGACTTTAGGTTTGCTCTGCATGACAAACCAATCTGAAACCCTAGGGACCTATAAACCCATTGCGCTAGCTGCTGGGCCTGTTACCGCTGTATTCACAATTATCTTCGAAGCAGTTCTTGAAGGCCAATCATTAGGCTTGGTTCCCTATCTTGAGCCTAATTCAAGCCTCCCTTCCAACTAATTGTTCACCCTGTAACAGTTAGGTGGCCTGGTTTCATATAAGGGCCTCTTTCCCTTTGACTGCATCCTGGTCTCTAGTGAGCCAACCAAGGATGAATGTTGTCTAGGTCTAGTTGGATATAGCCTTCTATTGTGGGTGCTGGCTGGCTTTCAATCCCTCTACACATCTTTATAATACTGCTTCCCATCAACTGGAAGCCCTTTTAGCCATTTGTAACTCAACCTGCATCTAGGACACATCTTCTGCACTACAGCTGCTTCGAGGGAGTGATCATCTAGTATCTCTTCACTAGAGCCATCCCTTTGGCTTGCAGAGTTCTGCCCACTAACTGGTGAACTTCTAGTGTCCTTCTTGAAGGCAGCCTAGCTAGCCACATGCATCTACACAGTGACTTCCTCCAATTCTTTTAAGGATATGTTTTGGAAATTTGGCATGTCAACATTGGCTGCAACCTCCCTAATCTCTGGAAACAGTTTGGTGTCAATTCCCATGGCTTTCTCAATCTTGATTGGAAACTTTAGTCTCTCCTTCTGAATATGTTCTTGGATCCTGTCTCAAAAAACATTATAATTTTTAGTTGAATGAGACCAAGAATTGTGCCATTTACAGTACAGTTTTCCTTTAAGTTCTTCAGGAGTAGGGATCTTAACTCCTTTTGGTAACTTTAGGAAATTTGCTGCAAGCAAATGATAAAAAATGCCATCTTCTTTTGTTAAGTCAAAAGAATACTTCCTATGAAGGTCTTTTTTTTTTTAAAAAAAAAATTGTTGGTCTATTGTACTGTCTTTCTAAATTAATGCCTCATAGGTCGTAGGTTCTTTTCCTATGATCTCTGCTGCATCAATTTCATAGTTAGAGTCCTTATAGTAGGTCTTATATGATGCATTACTTTGATCTTGTTCTTTCCCAAGTAAAGTTTCATATCTGGACATTTCATAGGTTAATTCTACTAAGTCTCCAAAACTCAATTGAATCAAACTTCTTTCGAAGACTAAACTCCAACCCATTTTGAGCCAATCTTACAATTCATGCTCAGGTAGCATGACCCTACATTTGTTTCGTGCCCTTTTAAATCTGGTAATAAACTGAGTAGCCTTCTTATCAGGCCTTTGGCTCAATATTGCCAAGTCTGCCATGGAAACCTCAGGTTTTGTTTGGAAAAACTAGGCATGAAAAACTTCCTTTATTTGCTGCCAAGTTTGGATAGAGCTAGGTGTAAGGTTTATATACCATACGAAGGCTGCTCTAGTTAAAGAGTTTGGAAAGAGTCTTAGTTTCATGTAATCATTATTGGCGAACTCACTACACTGGCCTGTAAACCTAGCAATGTGTTCTACTATTGACTGGTTTCATTTCCATAAAAGAGGGCAAAATCTGGTATTCTAAACCCCCTTGGATATTCATGTACCCTATCCACCTACTCTGGGTAAGGTTTTTTGTATACTAGAGTCTGGACCCCCCGAGCCATAGGTCTACACATTTCTCTAACAATATCAGTAATTTGGTCCCTTGAAACCATATTTTGTGCTAGTTGAATCACTACTAGAGGAACAAACACAGGGTTTAGAGGAATTCCATGTGCCTGAGCGCCTCTTGGTCCATATATAGGTACATTCAAGACTGGTTGTCCTTGTTGTACTGGTTACTGTTAGAGGTATGGCTGACCTCTTGGAATCTGTCTTAGGAAAGGCCCTATGAAAGGTACTACAGGAGGAGGAACAGGTGTTGTTTCTCTTCCAACCGTGCAAATTCAAACACAGGATTAGTGAAACCCCGTGTGCCATGTATGGCTTCAAACATAGGATTTGAAAACATCCTCATACCATTCCCTTGTGCTGGCCCAAATCCACCAATTTGTATGGTTTCGTTGGTGGGCAGTGGTACATTTTGGTTTGCTAGTGGTCTCAAAGGAGCTTCGTACCATGACTGAGGCACATGTGGCATTCTCTCATGATTTTGATTACTAGTCTAACCATTAGTTTGTCGATTATTTTGCATAGGTTGTTTGTCTCAAGCCAATCTATGTTGAAGGGAATTCTCGTTCTTTTTAGCCTGTCTTGCAATAGTTGGTTGATGAGAGTTCATTCGATCTAAAAAGTATGTTGCCCATCTTTCCATTGTATACATTAGTTGTTGTCCCATAGCATCTACCAAACCTCCCCATGGATTTATTAGTTGGATAGAAGGGACAGTTGAAGGTCTAGTTTCATTGCCCTGTCTGGTATGTTGGACGTGTGTTGTATATTCTGAAGTGCTAGTCTGTTCAACCATTTGTGGAGGATTTGATGGAATAGGTGTATCCATTACATTATCCTCTAGGTTATACATTTCTACCTCTTCTTCCACACCTTCTTCTAGGCGAGCATTTTCTCCTCTTGTTCTACGTCTAGCCATTTTAAATAGTCCTATCGGGCGTGCCAAAAATATATGTTGGCTTCTTTGGCTTTCGAAGGTTAATAGTGTAAATTCAAGCGTGCCAGCAAGGATCAATCAGTCCTTATAGAATTTTAATTGCCAACCAATTATCAAACGATTGTGTTAAAGTTCTTTCAGCCTTAATGAAGAGGACTTTTACTGGTGGCTTATTTTAGGAGAAATTTATAAGAAATAACAAGTACAGAACAATTTAGAAACTGAATTTCATTGAGTAAATAGGAACTTACAAAGAAATGACCACTTTTTGAAAAGGTTCTGATATTTGTTTGAAACTACTCTTAGGAAGTGAAGTACATGAATTGAAGTGCTGAAAATGTAAAGAATTGGAAATGTAAAAATTGGAAGGAAATAAGAAGTAAATAAACTGGTTTTTTGGATCTGCGTCTGGGTCCTCCATTCTGTTGCCTTCTCCTCTATTTATACTTTCCAATGGTAACTGTCGAAATGCACTTCCACGATCTCTGGTTATGGCCTTGAACAATCTGCTCCTATGACGCCTTCTTTGCAGTTAGGCTTCCCTCTTTAATTTAAATTTGAATTGTGAGTAACCATTGAGCTACGCCACTTCGCTTCTTCTAACTCCTTCCATGCGACGCAGACAGACCCACCATTACCAATATGACTTGCCACGTATCTGTCGCTGGTTGGAGACTTGCATTAAATCCCTAAATTATCCTTTTCAAGCCATGTGTTAAGTTGTGATTGGCCTGTACAAAATATGTAGCCAATAGTATCTTAAATTAAATGTATCTTACGATACATTTACGATATGTGATGAGATATACGATACGCAATACATAATGCGACACGTATGTTATACTTAAATTTCTTTAGCAAATTTGAATAAAAAATATTCAAATTATTTTCTGTAAATTAATATTGTCAAAAAATTTCATTAACTTATTAGAAAAAAGCTACTGCTGAGATGAGAATGGTACTTTTTAGTTGATTTTTCAACCTTTAGAATCTTGCGTAATTAATTTATGCATTCTACAGATATTTTGTATTGCTACATGTATATATTTAATTTAAGGAACTTTGTTTTTGTAATTGACAGATTTATATATTGTTTAGTGTTTTATTCTTATAAGACACTTGTTTTTTATAATTATATTTATTTTTCTACCTATTTTTAAAGGTATAAAAATATCTTACGATATGGGATTTAGAAAATTAAAAAACAATATACGATTCGTATCTTGATTTGACAACAATGACGACAAGCACTCCACGTGCTTTGCATCTGACAAATTCATGCATAAAGATGACACAATAGTCATTTTAAAAGCCCTAGATTATCATTGATTGTATATAGGACTTCGACTATCTACATGTAAGTTCGTTTTTTGAATAATAAAACTACCTATATAATGGAAAAATGATAAGTTCTTTTGGAATTTTTTGTGTATTCAGTGTATAAATTGTATGTCACTGTGTATATAATGACTTTTTTTTTTCCTCTTGTTTCCTTTACTTTTTCTGTAATCAAACAGGGCACTAGGTTAATTTGATACCATTGGACTTTTCAACTGGTTGTGTTGTGACTTTGAATTTTTACCACTGTTTATTCTGCTACTTATGCTTATATTTTCTATGTATAAGAAATTAAGAACACAACAAAAACTTTAGCAGTCGTAACTAGCAGTAATTGGGATTACACCAAAGGCATAAAGTCCTCAATAGAAACGGGGTCTCTACTTGTTCATACCCTCTGTCCCTACAATGGCAGTGGGCCTAAGCAGTAAACATAACATATGTTGCCAAAAGCTCCATAATTCTTTATAATCCTAATTAAAATTTTGACTGATAAGGAAAACAATCGAACATATTTTTTGACATCTAACAAAGGCAGCAAACATCTGGAAGTCACCATTTCATATAACATTGAGGTCCAGTTCAATATATATATATATATGACATTAAGTCTTCAAATAACTTTATTGAACAAAAATGATCACTTCATTAAACAAAAGAGACATTCCTATGACTTGATAACAGCAAGTCTTCAAATTCTTGGAGTGTTGAATGGTACCGGTGGTCTGATGGCCCCTGGCCTTGGAATGCTGAATGGTGAAGGTGAGTTAACACGATGATGGCGGTCTGATAGTTGTTGGCGTAACGGCTGACGTTGCTGGCCTGAAGATGGTCGGTGTTCACAAGGGATCTTGTTCTTCCCCCAGCCATATTATTTCTTTTATTTGAGGGTTAATAAAACTACCTATATAATGTAAGTTCATTTTTTTGAATAATTAACCCTCAGCCATATTATTGATTGTATTTGTGGTTTGTTTGTCTGTTTTTTTATTCAAACAACAATGAAAAATAATGCAGGGCCAGGCCAACCTAAAATTAAAATTTAAAGACTAACTCTGTTAGGCCCATGGACTTTTATTGGTTAACAGACTAGGTTTGGGGTTGGGTTTGGTTGATGAATTCTAGATTTCTAAAGATCAACGTGTTATGGAACCTAATCTGGGCATATTTTGGATTTTAATTCAAAATTATTATTTTTAAGGAAAATCAAAGTTCATTTGAAAAAGATTAAAAAATATATATGATTTAATAACACAATGGATATAATTTTGTACTAATAAAGTCTACTTTTTCTGTTTTGCTATTGAATTTAAAATTCCAATTGTTTTGATGCTCTTTAAAATTTGGAATCTCCAAAAAAATATAGTGAAAGGATCTCACGGTGTACCTTTTCAAATTCAACGGGACTTAATAGTTTACAAGAAAATTCATGAGACTTTTTTGTACATACTTTTCTAGGATGGGACTTTTGAGTAAATTTCCTTTGGTTGTTTCTAAAATTTGATTCTTCTAATGATGGTTGTTTGATTAGGAGCAACTCCAACACTACTTTTTAGTTTTTACTATTTAAAGTGTAAAAAAATGTACGCTCTTTATTTCATACACTTTATTTATTTATTTATTTATATATCTTTTTGAAACTTACAAACCGTATTAACTAACATAGCCTGATGCTGCTGTGATGAAATGTATTATTTTCTGTGTTGTGGATCGGAGGCACACCAGGAAACACACACAAGCAATAACACAAGAGATTTAACGTGGTTCGGCAAGTTGCCTACGTCCACGGGCAGCGGATTCACTATATTGAACAAATGGTGGAATTATACAACACTCTGAATAATTCTCTCTCTTTGTTTTCTCTCTTTAGTTGGCTGTGTTTAAACTCTGCTCTCACCCTCTCTATATATACACAAGAAGAGAGGGAGATGGCTGGCCTTGCACATGGCCAGCTGGATGGTAGATCAACCACTTGGCTTGGGTTGGCGTACCGTAATGGAGGAAGGAAGAGTTGACTTTGCTTGGTGTGTTCTCACAGAAGAGAGTCACCCCTTTTCACATGGGGTGATCTCAATCTCAACAAATCACCCCCCTCAACTCATGTGAGATGATCTATTGCACACACTGCTACTAATCTTGTCACGCCCAAATTTTAACATAGTTTGCATCTCTTCACTGAGACGCTGCATCCCCTGAAACTAGAGATAATACACCAGAGATACAAGAGAAGGAGGGAATCCTACATCCTCAACTCAACTCACACCACTCTTTGATTTGGAGAGAGCCTCTGCTTCTATCTCCCATAGATCTCTTCTATGCTTCCTGTCTCAGATGTCTTCATCTGCTATGCTTGAACTTGTGCGACCAAGATATCCAACACCCCCTAATTGGATGTCCTGCACCCCCTGCTAAGATGCCCTTGACTGTCATGCCTTTACCCTCTGTCCATAGTGATCGATCAACACTGCCTTGCACCCGAAGGTGCTTAATTCCGAGAGATGTTGACCAAGTCTAAACAATGTTGGAACTTGATCCCAGAAATCACTTTTGTGAGCATATCGGCCGGATTATTTGCAGTACCAATTTTTTGAAGCAAAATATCCCTTTCATTCACAATTTCTCGGATGAAATGGAAACGGACGCCAATGTGCTTGGTGCGGGCATGATGAACCTGGTTCTTTGCCAAACAAATGGCACTCTGACTGTCACAAAACACCTCAACGTGCTTCTGAACAACACCCAAGTCCTCAATCAACTTGTGTAGCCAAATAGCTTCCTTAAAGGCTTCTGTCACTGCCATGTACTCTGCCTCTGTAGTAGACAAAGCCACCGTTGACTGAAGCGTTGACCTCCAACTCACCGGCCCTTTAGCAAGCATAAATAAATACCCTGTTGTTGACCGGCGTTTGTCTAAGTCACCAGCATAATCTGAGTCCACATATCCTTCCAAATTCTGCCCGAGTCGGTTATCTCTCTCGAACTTCAATCCCAGATTAACCGTGCCATGTATGTACCTTAGGATCCATTTCATTGCCTGCCAGTGATCTTTTTCTGGATCATGCATATACCTGCTTACCATACTCACAACATGTAAGATGTCAGGCCTTATACAAACCATAGCATACATTAATGCACCAACTACATTTGCATATGGAACTTGTGCCATATGCTTCTGTTCTTCTTCTGTGCGCGGAGACATCGAAGCACTAAGCTTGAAATGAGGGGCCAATGGTGTACTCACAGCTTTTGTTTTCCCATTTACGCCAAATCTGTCTAACACCTTTTTTAGATACTGGGTTTGTGTCAGACAAACCGTGCCCTTCTTCCTGTCTCTCTTGATCTCCATGCCAAGAATTTTCTTTGCTTCTCCCAAATCCTTCATTTCAAACTCTCTCGCCAACTGTGCCTTGAGTTTGTCAATCTCCACCTTGCTCTTAGATGCAATCAGCATATCATCTACATATAAGAGCAAATAGATGAAGGAACTGTCAGGAAGCTTACGGAAATATACACAATGATCAAATTGACTTCTTGTGTATTCTTTCTCCATCATGAAATGATCAAATCTTTTGTACCACTGTCTCGGGGATTGCTTCAACCCGTACAACGATTTGTTCAGCTTACAGGCCCAATTTTCTTTTTCAGCAACTTTGAAACCATCTGGTTGGGACATGTATATCTCCTCTTCAAGATCTCTATGTAAGAAAGCAGTTTTGACATCGAGTTGGGCGAGCTCGAGATCAAACTGTGCAACCAAAGCTAACAAGATACGAATAGACGTGTGCTTCACAACAGGTGAGAATACCTCATTGTAGTCTATTCCTTCCTTCTGAGCATAGCCTTTAGCTACCAATCTAGCTTTGAATCTGATGTTGTCTTTGCCTGGAATGCCTTCCTTCTTGGTGTAAACCCACTTACACCCAATTGCTTTCTTGCCTTTGGGAAGTTGCACCAACTCCCAAGTCTGGTTCTTATGAAGCGACCCGATCTCTTCATCCATAGCCTCCTTCCATTTGACACTTTCTGCATTCTGCACGACTTCTTTGAAAGTGCAAGGAACATTGTCTTCAATGATTGGAAGTGCATAGGCTACCATATCGGTCATCCAACTGGGTTGCTTAGTAACCCTTTTTCCTTTCCTGATTGCAATGGGTTCTGACTGTTGTGAGGCCTCTGGATCTTCATTTTCATCTGAACTCTCTTCAGAGCTATCCACTGTGACTTCTTCAGGATGGTTGTGCTGCGAGCAGGTCTTTCTTTGGAGTCTCAAACTCCACCGACCGACTTCTTCAATGCTTCCTCATTCTGTTGAGGATTTAGGCTGTCGGCATTGTAGACTCATCAAAAGTAACGTCTCTTACGGTGACAACTTTCTTTGATTCAGGCACGAGTCGTATCCTTGACACCATCACTAAAGCCCAAGAAGATGGCTTTCTTGGCTCTTGGATCCAACTTAGATTACGTAACATGAAAATAAGTGGACATCCAAAGATACGAATCGATCATAATCGAGGCGATACTCGACCATACCTCCATGGGAGTCTTGCCATCTAGTCTCGAAGAGGTAGTCTGTTGACAACATAGCGAGCATAGTTCAATGCCTTGCCCCAAAATGCCTTGCTCAATCACGAATGTGACAAAGATACACCGGACTTTCTCCACCAAAGTGCGGTTCATGCGTTCTGAACTCCATTTTGTCTGCGGTGTTCGAACGTGAAATGTCTCACTATCCTGCATTACGCAAACCTCAAAGAAGGGATCGATGTGTATTCTCCACCATTGTCGATCCGAGCTTCTTGATCCGCTCTGTCGTTCGGGTCTCAATCATCTTCTTCCACATAAGAAAGATGTCTAAGACTTCATCTTTGTGCTTCATTGTGTAAATCCAAACTCTTCTGGAGAAATCATCAATGAATGACACAAAGTAGTGTTTACCTCCCAACGAAGCATTCTTGGAAGGACCCCATACGTCACTGTGAACATAGTCTAGAATCCCCTTGGTACGATGGATAGCGATGCAAACTTGATTCTTGTTTGCTTGCCCAGTACACAATGCTCGCAGAACTCAAGCTTCTCTGTTTTGGCGCCTTTCAACAGGCCTTGCTTTACCAACCCTTGTAAAGCCTTCTCACCGACATGCCCTAGGCACATGTGCCAAAGTCTGGAAGTGTCTGATACATCATCTTCTGAGCTGGTGGAGACAGCCACTCTCCCTGTGACTGTAGAGCCGTTTAGGAAATATAAATTTCCTTGTCGAGTACCCTTCATTGCAACAAATGCTCCTCGAACAATTTTGAGGACTCCACCTTCCATAGTTACTCTGTAACCTTTGGAGTCTAAAACTCCCACTGAGATGAGATTCTTTGTCAGATCCGGTACATACCGAACATCTTCAAGAATTCTGATTGTTCCATCATGTATCTTTAATTGAATTGTTCCAATCCCCTTTGTCTGGCAAGCTTGGTCGTTGCCCATCAGCACAACTCCTCATTCGAACTCTCGTAAGCTCGAGAACCACTGCTTGTTCGGACACATGTGGTAGAAACATCCGGAATCCATAATCCATTCATCAGACTGGCCATATGATGAAACTGTGAAGACTGCTCCTTCACCATTATCTCCATCTCGTGCAACGTTTACCTTTTCTTTTGTCTTGTCTTTATTGGGACAATCTTTTGCCCAATGCCCCTTCTGGCGACAAGCAGCACACTCGTCTTTTGCAAGACGTCTTCTGTCTGAAGATTTCCCTCTGGATTTTGAGCAAGACTTTCCTCGCCCTGCATATCTTCTGTTATTTGTTCTGCCTTTGACTGTCAATGCCTCGGATACTGAGTCCCTGTTTGCAAACTTATCGTTCCTTCTGAACTCATTGTTCACCAAGGCGTTTGCAACATCAACATACTTGATCTTCTCTTTACCGTACAGTAAAGTAGTAGTGAGATGATCATACGAGTCAGGTAAGGAATTCAACAATAACAGTGCTTTATCTTCATCACCAATGTGATCATCCAAATTCTTTAAATCCGTAAGAATTTTGTTGAAGTTGTTTAGGTGTTCATTCATCGAAATACCTTTCTTGTAGTCGAAACGAAACAATCTCTTCTTCAAGTAGAGCCGATTCTCAATGCTCTTTGTCATGAACTTATCTTCCAGCGCCTTCCAAAGGTCCTTCGCAATATCATACTCTGTGAAGGCGTATTTCTCCTCTTTTGCAAGGCAAAGTCGGATGGAAATGCAGGCCAGGAGATTCACCTTCTTCCATTCTATCCCGTCCAGGTCATCTGGTTTGTTTCCCAGAGTGAAGTGCAGGTTCATCTGGACAAGCATATCTTTCACTTCGCATCTCCACATGCCGAAGTTGTTGCTTTCATCAAACTTCTCTACCTCGAACTTAGCATGGGACACCGGGGTCCAATGCCTAGAGTTGCTTGTACTCACTGGATTACTTACAGACTCGGTTGATCTGGACTCGGTTGATTCTGCCATTAAACTTTTAAGAAACTCCAATTCAAAAATCTGACCGTACGGATGTGTCCAGAATACTCTAAATAGTTGGAAAACACTATTGGATTGTCAAAAACGGACTCCGAATGACTTAGAATTAGCCAAAACAATTTTAACGCCTCAGATCACTCTCTGCACCTGGGTTGACTGGTCAGCGAAAGGTGACGTGGCAACACGTGGCCGACACGTGTCTGTCTCTCTGACACGTGTTGCTAACGTGTCGGGTGACGTGGCAGGTGACGTGGCAGAGTTGATGGCGTGGCGATGAGCTGTCGCTGACGCGGCGATGAGCTGGGTCGCTGACGTGGAGGCGCGTGTTCTGTACGCGCTTCTTCTCAGTCGCCTTCTTCCTTGTGAGGCGCGTGTGGCGTGTGGAGGGCGCGTGGGATGACTGCGGAATCGCAATAGGCGTGAGGGCGTGGTGAGAGTGAGCTTCACTCTCTTTCCGACGGCGTGGAAGCGCGCGTGGAACCTCTTCTGGGTCTGTTTTTTGCTTGGTTGGACTTCTGTCGTCGAGATCTTGCTTCTGGTATGCTCAAAAATGAATTTCGAGCACTTCAGAATCTGGGCACTTTCGAAAAAAATTTGATTTTTCACCACCCGAGCTTTGATACCAATTGTTGTGGATCGGAGGCATACCAGGAAACACACACAAGCAATAACATAAGAGATTTAATGTGGTTCGACAAGTCGAATACGTCCACGGGCAGCGGATTCACTATATTGAACAAATGGTGGAATTATACAACACTCTGAATAATTCTCTCTTTGTTTTCTCTCTTTAGTTGGCTGTGTTTAAACTCTGCTCTCACCCTCTCTATATATACACAAGAAGGGAGGGAGATGGCTGGCCTTGCACATGGCCAGCTGGATGGTAGATCAACCACTTCGGCGGCTTGTCGGTTGGCAGCTGTAATGGAGGAAGGAAGAGCTGACTTTGCTTGGTGTGTTCTCACAGAAGAGAATCACCCCTTTTCACATGGGGTGATCTCAATCTCAACATTCTGTAAAGTTCTCTGGATTTTTTTTTTTCTATTTAAAAGTGTTCATTCTATCACCTGCCGCCCACATAACCCAATTAAGTCCGAATTTGTATCTAGACAGCCAAGTTACCCCAGATATGAACATGGATAGAATTTGATACAGTTGTTTATGTAGAGGTTGGTGGGTGGGTGATTGTGTATATCCAAGATTCAATCTATAAGGGTGGATATACCCGACCTTAGAGAGATTACTCGATCAATAGCAAAACTTCGCCTAAAGATTGCTTCACAAGATTTCCTTTTTTTTTTTTTTGGGGGGGCGGGGGGGGGGGGGGGGGAGGGGTGGTGTGTGGTCAATATCAAGATTTCCATTTTGACAATATGAATCTTTCCACTTCAAAAAGGATATACGTATGTAGGTATGTATGTATCAGCAATTCTATTAGCACTGACCTCTCTATCCTGTTTTTGCTTTGCAGAGCTGAACAAATCTCATTTTGTTCACTCTAATATCAACATCTTCTTGATTGGAATGTTGATATTGATGTGAATTTCTGACTTATCCAAAAATATTAGAACCATTGCTTCCAAACTAGTGGAAAATAAATTGGTGGATTTAAAGAAAACAAAACACAAACAAATACATAGGATTACTACTCTATCAATACACTTGTCAGTCCATGAATCTTTACATAGAGCTGAAAAAAGAAGAATTTAATAGTAAAAAATTGTCGGGGTGATGCATCTGAAAAAGTTACCTCGTTAACAGAGAGTTCATTAACATTTGGTGAGGATTGGGTTGATTTCAAGACTAGTCAACCAACAGAAAATGCTGGTTTTGTTGGTTGAGGAAGTGTCATTGTATCACTTGCTAGCATAACAACTACGGATGACATAGTCGGTCTATCTGCTGGATCTTCCTGGACGCACAACAATCCAATGTGGATGCACTTCAACACTTCGTCCACAACACTTGATTGCACCAGTAATGGGTCCATCAATTCCAATCCTTGACCTTCAGACCATAATTTCCATGCTTGTGACGTTGTAGCAAGTAATGCAATTAAAATCAATCAATGTTTCTTCAGAATGCCTCTTTCTTTAAAGACAGAGAGGTAACTAAAAGCAATTGTTTAGCTAGGAACATACAAAGGTGAGGAGGCTGTGGCCATGCTCAGAAAATTTAAGCCGCTGTTCTTTCTTCCACTTGTTATCTCCAACAAGAGAACTCCAAAACTAAAAACATCTGACTTAATAGAAAATAGTCCTTTCATAGCATACTCGGGAGCCATGTATCCACTATTACACATAAAAGCATCACAAATAATATCGAATGATTAGACAAAATAAAATGACTGATTATGCATGAATACGTTTGTATAAAAAAAGAAGAGGGTTACTACGTTCCATCTACTCTATTTGTGTTGGCTTCACTTTGATTTCCCCCAAAAATTCTAGCCATTCCAAAAGTCCGATATCTTGGGATTCATTTCATGATTCAGCAAAATGTTGCTAGCTTTAAGGTCTCTATGAATTATTCTGAGATGGGAATCCTCGTGCAGGTATAGAAGGCCCCAAGCAATTCCATTAATAATAAAAAGTTGTCTCCTCCAATCTAGTTGCGCACTTTATGTGAATCTAGAAAGAAAAGAAACAAGCAGTCAAGTTGATTACAATCTTTAGTAATTCACTTTTAGCTTTTATTTGGTTGCAAGTGACTGGGGTTTAAAAGGGTCCAGACCAAAGAGAAAGACATCTAGCTTTTGTTGGGCATGTACTCGTATATGAGTAGTTACTCATCTCCATCCAAGCAACAACCCAACAGTCTTACAGGATTCCTATGTTGTAGTCTTGCAATTAAAATAACTTCATTCTTGAACTCTTGTAATCCTTGGTCAGAACTTCTTGAGAGTCTATTAACTGCAATTTCCTTGCCATCTGATAATGTACCCTGCAAACATTTTCAAGTCATGCAACAATCTTTAATAAGAAATGGCTACATTAATGCCTATTTATGGTTGTGTTGGTCCTTTAAATTTAACCCTGCATTGTCAATCACCTAGTGCACCATGTTACCCATACAAGTGACAAACTATGATTCATATCCTTCAAAGATTATTGTCAGCACCATATGTACCTTGTAAACTGGACCAAATCCACCTTCCCCAAGCTTATTTTCTTTAGAAAAATGTTTTGTAGCTGCACGTATAAGATCTAACTGGATTGAAGGAAATTCTTGTGATTTTCTGTGCTTGTCGCCTAGCAATTTTTTACTGTTGCAGTCATCACCAAATTGTCCTCCCAAGTCGAGTAAGTGGACTTCTTGGCTGTTTTCTTTGTCTTCTACAGGCAAAAAGAAGAATAAATTGACATATTAGGTTGTAAACATGTAATAGGATTGTGGCAATGACTAAAAGAATGTAGTTTCCTTTCCTTGCTCTTTTCCTTCTCCTTTGGTAGTAGATACAAGCACCAAGTAGAGATAGCACTAGGAATGCTGATAGAATTATGCTGACACTGATTGTAATTATTTTTCCTTTCCTACCTTCTAAAAACAAATGGTATAATTTTAGCCACTATTTAAATCATGCCCATTTTTGTTCAATTTGTATTAATGGAAACATTTTTTGAAAGGAAAAAATATTCTTTTTTTTTTTTTTTTTTGCATTTGGACCTTATCATATTATAAACAAAAGCTTTCATTCACAACATAAATAATGTGTAGAGCAATTAAAAAATTAACATAGAACTTTTCTACCATGAACACATGTGGGTCAATCCTACTAGGAAAAAAAACCACAAGCCCCAGCTGGGTGTGCTCAATTGTGGGTGGAATCGCACCGGGACACATTTTTCTATCTTCTTAATGGTAAGAGTTAACAATGGCAAGAATGTGAAGAGAAGGGAGAGATGCCCAGCTCAAACCTCCTTCACTTGAGGTGGAAGTCTTCCTATGCCATCTTTGCATGCATGCTTGTAGGTTAGATCTAACAATTGAAACACGAATGGAACTTCAGAATTTAATTTGTCAAAAGTGAAACATTGAAATTTAAAGTGTAAAATGCATGAACCTTAAGGGTTTTATTTTTTATTTTTTTAAATTTCTAATAACACACTAGTTACTAGTGCTTGTGTGGTGGGCAGTGCTGACAACATCAGCGGTAGTGGAAAAAAATGGCAATAACACCCAGCATTAAAAAATTAACTAGTCTAACTGCAAAAAAAATTAAAAAAAAAATAAAAAAAAGCTAAAATTTATGATCAATTGGGGACTAGCCGAGCTCGGGCTGAGCTTGAGTAGACAAGTTCTGGGACTCAAGCTTGGGAAGACAAAAGAAACTGTCAGCTCAGTCAGTCCGATCAAGCCGTCCCATGTTACCCCTAATCATGTTTGATCTTACTTTGTGAATTGAGATTGAAAATGTGAAATATGTCATTAAAAATCAAATGCTCACCACTGCTTCAGCCACCATCGTTGCCATTGTCAGGAGGTTGTGCTGCAACTGGCAGGTCTCGCAAGAAGGGGTAGAACTCATTCCTTATGTTACAGCTTGGTACAAGAACTCTCCCTACCATCTTTCCCTCGATAACGAAGAAAAGTGTGAGATAGCATCACAGAGGCAACCGCGGCAATCAAATGGTGACAAATCAGGGGTACACTGCACCATGCTATACAACCTCATAGAACTTGTGGCATTAGCTTTGCCTGTTGCATACATGCGATTCGAAGGATTGGAAGTTGCCATAATACTCAGATTAGAGAATGTTTTTCCCAAAATCTCATTGAATTTATCGTTCAAAAAAAAAACTCAGTTATATTTTTTGTATTTACCAAGCAAACCCCGTACCTGTGAATCTACTTTAGAGAAGAAAGATCTGTAAGAATAGCGAATTAAACACTCATCGTACCATATAATTGCCACTTTCTTGAAGGGACAATCTTTAACAATCTCATTGCTGGCCACGTTGATGCAATTCTGGCAGACGCTGGCTGGAACATCACCTCTACAGAGGAATAGACCATAAACTTTGTCAGGATTGTCCCCGTGTATCGTTGAAGAAGATGGAGTCACCGCCATTGTTGTAAAGAGATCGGATGTGGAGGCGTTTGAGGTTGCTGTCAAACTGGCTACCCATAGTGTCATTTGTGGTATTTGTTGAGCACATAGTGTATAGGTGTTTGGGTTGTGCCATGATCCAAGGGTGTTGAATAACAAGCAGGAGAGAAAAAAACAGAGGAATCATAGTTCCTGATGGGGTAGAGAGACCAACTACAGTTATCATTCTTTTCCTTCCAATTTTTACATAAGAGCAGAAATTGCTGATAATCGTAACATTTTTAATTTAATGCTTTTGTCACCAAAAACATAGACAATAATTGTGTTTCTAAAACTAGACCATTCATTTTTTGGTGACAAACGCGATGAATTGAATATGCTACAATTATCATATTGTCCTAATTTTTTTTGTGACTGATATACATGAAGTGCCTAATAAAATGAACGATTCAAATTATCGAAACAGAACCTATGATGACCCACAGATCCGAACATGGCCCTTCAGTTTGGATAAAGGATTGGAGGGGATCCACTCCCTATTTTTAATAGAGAAATGAATTATCATTACTTTTAGCATTGGACGGGTACAAACCACTTTTCCCATTGGTCACAACTATATGAATTATCATATATTACATATATTTCTTTCTATGTTACAAAAATTATTTCAATTTACAATCACAACACACAACAAAAATCACAGTAAGGGACAACTTTTTAGCATTCACCGTGATGATATGCTAGAAACAGTGACTTGATTTTTTATAGAAGGATCTGTGGATGAAATGGTTCGATATGAGCAACCCTACCAACAGAAAATGCAGGTTGATTTGGTTCAGGAAGTGTTGCTGATTCACTTCCCAATAGAACCACCACAGATGACATATTTGGTCTATCTTTTGGATCTTCTTGGACGCATAGAAGCCCAATATGGATACATCTTACAACTTCTGCCGTGGGGCATGACCCCACCAACAATGGATCTAAAAATTCTAGTTCTTTTCCATCGCTCCATAGTCGCCATGCCTATAAAATCACATTGTTTAATTTGAATGAGTAATTGTCACATTCTAGTTATTCGAGTATTTGTAGTTGAAGGGGGTGGTTGAAAACACATACATAAGCAAGGAGTGTCTGAGCATGTTCTGTAAGGTAAAAGCCACTGCTTCTTTGCCCACTAATGATCTCGAGCAAGATCACTCCGTAACTAAAAATATCAGATTTTACAGAGAATAGTCCACCCATTGCATACTCGGGAGCCATGTATCCACTATATCAAATATGATCATTATTTTATCTTCTTTTCAATCAAAATATATAGTTTCAATGAAAGATAAAGGAAAGAGCAAGGGTTTAAATAGCAATGTGTCACAATTGGTATTTGTCGCGGTCAATATCAGGTGTAATGAACGATACGTATTAAATCATCAACAGCCAAAAATAGCTTTATAGAGCTTTTATATATAGTAGTCATATCAACTTTTGAACCAATATGGTGGTGTTTGGGAACTTGGTAAAAAAAACAAATTCAAACAAAATATCACATCCAACCCCATAATCATTTTACTTTTTCTCTCACAAACATCACATCCAACCACAAAAAAACTAACTATCTTCCCAAACACTAAAAATTTTTTATCCAATAATATCCTACGTATTGGGAGTTGGTTAATATTGGTGTAATTTTTATACATCGGTATTGGAAGGGCTGAAACCTGATAAATATCAACCAATATTTAAAACTATGAGAAAGAATAGACTTACTATGTTCCTACAACTCTTCTAGTGTCAGCTATATTTTGGTTTTCACCAAAAATTCTCGCCATTCCGAAATCTGATATCTTAGCGACCATTTCTTGGTCCAATAGAACATTATTAGGTTTTAGATCCCTGTGTATGATTTTAAGCCTCGAGTCTTCATGCAAATAAAGTAGTGCTCGAGCAATCCCAAGAATAATGTTCAGGCGTATATCCCAATGAAGTTTTGCACGCTTCTCTGAATCTGAAATTGTATATAAAATTAAGCTACCTGAGATAATAATTTTTTTGTTTATTTTCTCAGCTATACTGAGCTGTAAGAAAGCCTATAAATAAAAGATACAAGAACAAACCAAATATGAAGAGATCAAGGCTTTTGTTGGGCATGTATTCATATATGAGCAACCTTTCTTCTCCCTCTATGCCACAACCCACAAGCCTCACAAGGTTTCTGTGTTGAAGTTTTGCTATTAGTATGACTTCGTTCTTGAACTCCTCTAATCCTTGCCTTGATTTCCTCGACAGCCTTTTGACCGCTATTTCCTTGCCATCACACAAGATACCCTACAAATTTCAGTGAAATATTTATGGATCAAAAAGGATAAAGGACTCTAAATTTGTATAATATCAATTGATATGATATGTGTTGAGATTTTGGACAACTAATATATCAGCTGTTATAAGACTGTATCACTAATACAAATACGTGTCCCTGATGCTATTGTTTAAAACCATCTGGAAGACTACGGGATTGATCACATTAACAAGGAAAAAGTTGTTACCTTGTAAATAGTGCCGAACCCACCTTGCCCGAGCTTATTTGTATCAGAAAAGTTTCCTGTGGCTGCCTTTATTGTAGCCAACTCCATGAAAGGCAGTTCCTGAGAACTGACAAATTCACCTTCTTGATTAATGTCAACACTAGGTGGGTTTGCCAATTCTCGTAGCAATGCACTTTGGCTTTTTTCTTCATCTGCAGGGCAGCAGACTCTTCTGTTAATGGTAGTTATTTCATTGATATGGTGCAGCTTGACCTGTTTGAGAGTAAAATTATAAACCAATGGCGGATTGACGGATAACCAAATTGTGATTTGGACGGTTTGGGGGCGGATTGACGGATTGAAAAATATTCTTAACCAATTATCAAGCAGTTGCATAATATGTAACACTAATTTGCATAATATTTTTTATATACATAACACAAACTAATTTTACATAGTATTATTCATATATATAACTATTAATTGGTAACAAATTAAAAAAATCTCTCTCATACTTATTTTTACTTTGATGTTTTATTAGAGGTTAAAAATATATATATATATATTAACTATAGTGGAGCGGAGTGGTTTTGAAGGCAAATTATAAATTTTAAAGTTTAATCCACGGTTAGCGGATAGAACGGTACGGATTGGTGCGGTTTTTACAAATTAGGCAATATTTTACGTAGTCCTAGACATTGGATTGTAACGTGTTCGTAATTAAGCATTTGGACAATAATAAGTCTTGAAATACATCAACAAAATGCAAAACCTGTGTCTGATTTTGTGTTTGATTTCTGTGTTTTTAAACGTGCTGTTTTGTAAATTTACCCTTTCGTGTTCGGTTACTTCGCTGATGCCGAATAACATAGCAGCCAGCAGCAAGACCTGCGAGCACAAATATTGTTGGACCGGTAACTAGCATAGCCACCTTAATCTTCTTTCTGTTCCCTGTTTGTTTAGGCAAAAGATCTATGTTCTCAATTTCGGTTCATATATTGTATACACTAATGACAATGAACATGTTTGGCAAATTCTTTTGGGGAAATTTTATTGAAAACACCCTTTTTAGGAAATTTTTTTAAAATCATTTTGGCCCAAAATTGAAACCATATGAGAGTTATTTGTGCAAAGTAGTCAAATGATTTTAGACAAACAATATGGTTTTCTTGTTTTCTTCAAGTATATGGCAACAAGCAATAGCATAGACAAACTAGCTATTTTAAATTCACTTTTCTTACCATTGACAGTAGGTTCGTTGTAAAACAGATATAGCTGAAACCTCATGTTGCAGTTTCTGCTTAAAACAGTACCGCCTTGGTGATAATCACAGCACCCATCAAGGTCTTCAAATTCAGAATTCAAACAAACTCTACAGTTGCTTCGAGAGATGTCTCTTGTACACTGTACAAGCCCATAAATCGTTTCATCTGTTGAAATTTTGGTTTTACCAGTAGCAAACATGAGGTTAGAAGGATTGAATGCAGCTTGATCGGAGAGTTTATTCATGAAATCCTTCAAAACTACAACAAAACCAACACTGTCCGATATATTTTTCTCATCTTTATTCGAGTCAGGATACATTCCAGTATAGCCGTCCCAGGAATAGAAAGGCCGGTATGAGTACTGAACTTGACAGAATTCATGCCATATAATTGCATTTTGGGTTGGACACACTGTCATGATCTCCTGGCTTGCATTCTTTATGCAATCCCGACACACTTCAGGAGTGACATCCCCTCTGCAGAGAGCTTGCCCATAAACTTGATCAGTATTGTTTCCGATTGCAATGCTGTTGAAGCCTTGATTCAATGGAGTGTTCGATGATAGGGACTCAAGAAGGATCTTGAGGTTGTTCCCAAATCGGCTATTTGGTGTGTAATTAGTTGGACTTGAATTACAAGATATGGATTTAGGATCTGCAGAAACAAAGTCACAGAGCAAGAACAGGGACAACATTAGGAAAATCATAGTTGAAAGTGCATTTTTGTTAATCTGCCTAATATGAGAGCACATTTGTGCTAATTTTAGCAAAAAAGCTTGAGAGATGAGAATAGAAATCGGATAACAATAGAAAAGAGATATAGTCTACATTCTTCTTTACAAAGAGGTCCATCAACAAGTTTTTATTGAACCCCAAGGTGTTGGCTTGGCTCGATAGACTAGGATTTGTTGGACCAGTGTGGAGGGGATCCTTCTTGAGATTAGACGATTAACAAAGATACCCAATTATTAAAAAAAAAAGAAAAAAAAAAGAAAGTAATTTAGAAATACATCATTTGAGATTTACTTTAAATATAGATTGCCTCTCGAGATTTTGAAAATTACAAATACCCATTTTCAATTTTTTTTTTTACAGAATTAACACAAAAAATAAAATTTCTAACTATTTTCCTATGTAACAATAAAATTACCACAATTGTTAATTGAAATATTTTTGATATCATTAAAAATTATTAAATAACTTAATGATTTATTAATAGAAGGGGTCATTTTTATTCCGATGTACCGAAAAAATAGAATGGGTCATTTGTTATGCGATTAAAAATTTAAAGAGGGTGGGATATAATTTTCAAAATTATAGGAGATAATTTATATTTTAAGCAAATTTGAAGGAATATATTTGTAATTTACTAAAAAAATATAAGAAATTACAACCGGGGAAAAAAAAAAAAAACCCAAGGTTTGACTCTTGTAACAAAATAAACTCTTAATTTTTTATTTTATCAATTTAAACCCAAATCTTTTGATCTCTTTTCAATCTAAATCATTCGCATATTATCATTAAGTAAAATCAACAAAAAAAAAAAAAAAGGGGAGAAAGAGTATTTTAACCATTAAACTCAATGTAGACGTGCATAAAATGTTTAAAATATCATTTTTTGTTGAGTTTATTGGTTAAAATACAATTTTTTCCATCAGAATTACTCGATGAAAGTATACAACTAGTTTACATTGAAAACAAATCAAAAACTCAATATTTATTTTGTTACAAATATCAAATCCTAAATTTTGTTTTTGTTTTTTTGTTTTTTAAGTTTCCTAAAAAAGAAGATTTCAATTAGACAAACTGATAATTTTCTTGGAAACTTCATAACCACAATTAATTTGACTAACAAGCACCAATGTCTATGTTGTGTGCGACACCGACATTGAACACTTCTTAACGCATATCAGATAGCTTTATAGAAAAATATAAAAAACGAAAAATTACATATGAAGAAGAGAAAAATGGTTCTTTTATGGCCATACAATTTGAAAGGGGAAGTATATAATTTTCAAGACATGGTGTTGGACTTCCAATCACAAAGAAGGCATCAGCATCTTGAGGTTTGAACGAGTCAACTCAAATCGAGGCGTAAGTTACTTAAGTTGGTTTTAAAATTGAGTAATACTATGTATATATCACTATCAATTTAGAAATTATTCACAATCTTCAAATTGTGGTTTATTCTACACATGCATCCCGCACTATACAAATTCAATTGAAACTGCACAATTCTATTCAGAGTAAATTTGGAGAAATTAAGAGTGGGTATTTAGAATTATTCTTAAAAATTTATTAAGTTTCAAACCATGTTTAAGATTAATTGTTTACCTAACAAGTCCATCTCAAATGAGTTTTTCACTAAGTCAAGCTAGCTTGGTTTTATATAATGCTTTAAATTTTTTGGTAAATTACAATAAACCCCTTGAACTTTTGCCCCCCGAAATTTCAAAACTCAATTGTTAATCCCCTTAAAATATTATCATATTATAGTTAACTCATTTTGTTAGGATTTTGTTAAGAATGTACAAAAAATTAGATTATGTGTAAAGCACATAACATATTTATTAAATTTTTAAGGCAATAATGCGCCAAAAATGGTGATCTCGTTTGCATTTTGTCACTAAAATAAGGGAAACAAAGTGTAAATGAAATCACCATATAAGAGTATTATTATCCTAAAACAATCATTAATTGGTATTATTGTCC
Organism: Camellia lanceoleosa; assembly: GCA_025200525.1. Classification (NCBI taxonomy): domain Eukaryota; kingdom Viridiplantae; phylum Streptophyta; class Magnoliopsida; order Ericales; family Theaceae; genus Camellia; species Camellia lanceoleosa. The sequence continues at coordinate 3,410,681 of CM045765.1, read as the reverse complement.
TAAAAATTCAATATACGTGTCATATGCTTTTATAGATGATCTAATTTTCTATAAATTTCTAATAGAATCCTAACAAAAAGTGTTAACTGTTGAGTTTTGAATTTCAAGAGACAAAATGCAAATGAATCATAGTTTAAGGGGGTTTACTGTAATTTACCCTAAAGTTTATTAGTACGTTAATAACTTGAAACTTTAAGTCAAGTTGTAATGTCACTCTTTCGTCCATCTATCGTTAATGAGATTTGACAAAAATTAAAAGTGGAGCAATCAGAACGAGATTTTAGTGAAAGTGCAACTACTAAAGCAAAATTTTAGTGAAAGTGTATAGTGCTAATGATACGAGAAAAATATTACATATAGCTTACATGATAAGATTCGTCAGCACTATTAACATCAAACATATAAGAGTGTAATATTATAACTTGACTTAAAATGTAAGGAATCAATTATCACAATTGAAAGTGAATGGGTCGAAATAAAATTTTAACATAAGTATAGAGATGCCAAGTGTAATTAATAATAATAGGGAAAATTATAATTTATACCCCTGTACTTTACACTTAGTTTCACTTTGTCCCATTGAGTTTTTAATTGTCTTAGTCAACCACCCAAAATCACATGGGACTTTCTGACTATATTTGAATGATATGGGGTAAAGTGCTCAGCCCGAACCACAAGGAGTGAAATGAATATAACCCAAAATTAAAACCATCTATATGTGACATTAATCAAATGAGGAATATACTTTGCCCCTTACATTTTACATCAATTTTCACTTTAATTTCTTATTTTTCTATTGCAACAAGTCAACATCTTACACTTTCAATCAAATTTTAATGCAGTTTAGTATTTTAGTGCTAATAAAATTGACGAATTTGTGGTGTGAGGAATCTAAGACATTTCAACGACAAGTACACTTCGAAGATTCCAGATAAGAATTGGAATAAGTTGACAACTACACTTTGAAAATTTCAGATAATAACTGGAATAAGTTAGAATATTATTCCTTCCATATCCAATTATAATTCCCCGGTTCTGTCATATGAGATAGAAAGATGTGAAAGGCAAGAAAAAAGACCGTGGAAATGACAACCCTCCAAAAAATTATTAGGGTAAATTACACCACAAGTCACTTTAGTTCGAATAAAATTTTATTTTGATTTTCGTAATTTTAATTTAAATAATTTAGTTCATATATTTTTAATTTTGTTGTAATGTGATCTTTCCGTTATATGTTGTTAACATTTTGTTCAAAAAAACATCATGTGCAAAATTAGAGGGACCATAGTAAAATTCAAAACAAAATTTCACTTTGAGTCTCTAGTTTTACACATGGTTTTTTCCGTTTCAAAGTTTAACGATAAGTGACAGAGGAACCACATTCCAACAGAATTGAAAGTATAGGGTTTATATTGTTCAAATTAAAATTATAGAAACTAAAGTGACACTTCACTTAAATTGCAGGGACTAATGGTTTAATTTACCCTAATAGAAACCATTGCTCAACTTGGCTTGATCAATCACCAAGGCATAATACCAGAAATTACTGATTCATTAATAGAATAATCTTTATCATTTGATTCATAATGATCGGTGAATCTCCCCACAGAGAAGGCAAGTTGTTCGGATTGGTTAAGAGTTACAACATCACTTTTTAGCATAACCACAACCAATGACATAGTAGGCCTATCATATGCATCTTCTTGAACACACAATAAACCAATATGCATGTACCTAAAGAACTCATCAAGATTACAAGACTCCATCAATAATGGATCAATCATTTCCAACCCTTTCCCTTCATTCCATAATTGCCATACATGTAGCATCACCGAGCCAAATATACTTATTCGAGCAAAACTTGCAACAAGACTATCAATTTTGAGAATTATAGTCTTATTCAAGCCGAATAAACTTTCATATGCTATAAGGCTAGGGGCGCGCTTAGTGAGATGGAAATTAGCCTTCCTCCTCCCAGTTATAATCTCAATCAAAAGGACATCAAACCTAAAAACATCAGACTTGACGGAATATAGTCCTTCCATTGCAAACTCTGGAGCCATGTAACCACTATCCAACAAGAGAAAGGATTGGAAAGAAATTCAATAAGCAAACTCATATGATTGATGAAGCTACATACTTAATTGTTTTAGACATAGATTACTTTTGAAAGAAAACATTTGATAGAAAAACAAGCAGTGAACTCACTATGTTCCAACAATTATAGCAGTGTTAGTTACACCATCACTTCCTCCGAAGATCCTTGTCGTTCCAAAATCCGAGATCTTTGGGTTCAATTCACTATCTAGTAACACATTGCTTGGTTTTAGGTCTCTATGAATGATTCTAAGCCAAGAATCCTCATGAAGATTGAAAAATCTAAAAAATCCTTGAGATGTTTATTTGTGATTCTATATCAATTTTAACCAGTAAATAACAATCCCAATCAAACAATCAAAGACAAATCAACACAACGATTTAATGTGGAAAACCCGCAATTGGAGCACCTCCAATTGTGATAAAAAAAAAACCACGGGAAAAAGCCACAAAACAATCCACTAAGAAGACGCAAATGAATTACACAAGTGTACCCTCAATTACCTAGCGAATCCGCGCCTGAATTGAACCGACCCCTATATGCCTCTTTCACTACCGTCTTCACCTCGGAATTGTCTTGCCCAACCTTGAATCCACAACGCCGATGTCGAAACTACTCCAGAATCCACCAAAGCTTCGGGCCCAAATTCCACAAAATTTACCGAAGAACAAATCTCTTGTTTGTGAATAATAAAACAAAACAAACAAACAAACCCTTTGATATAATCCACTCAATTCATGATATAAACTCTCACAGATATCAAAGGAAACAAGCAAAGAAGCTCCAGATGAAAACCCTAATCCTCAAAAAGAAGATCTGGAAGCCGTACCCTAGAAACTGAATTAATCGTGGATTTATAGAAAACAGAATCGCAATCTCCGCTCAAGCGCAAGAATGGCCGCTTGAGCGGGCTGACTAAAATGCGTGTTTCAGATCATGGATCTACACTCGAGCGCAGGAACGGCCGCTCAAGCGGAAAAATACAACTCCCAATACTTTTGCAGACGAATAGTGAAACTTCTAAAAGGTCACGATCTCCGTTCAAGCTCAGGAATGGTCGCTCGAGCGGAAAAACAACTTCGACTATGGCAAACATGAAAGAATTAATTTCTGAAACTTCTCTGCAAAGCACAATTCGGGTTGGATTCGCATCTAAAAACTCATAGTCTCGCTGAAATAAAAGTTGAACAAAATTACAACTAAAAGGAGTTTTGTCAAACGAGATCGCCAATAACAAAACCTAACAATAAAACATTTGTTGGGTATACCTCCTTATTGGAGTGTGGGACCCAATTGGTTTTGGAAAAAGAGTTTAATTTGGTTTAGTATTAATTATAATATATTTTTATATATTATATTTAATTTGTGGAGATCCAATTCAATTTTGGAAACAACTAAGGGTTTGATAAAAAACCCTAGATGCACAAATATATTATGGGTATTGTTTTTCCTAAAGAAAAAACAGAGTGAGCAGCAGCAGCATCTTGGTGATCAAAATTCGGTGAGAGTGGTTTGTATATCACTAAATTTTGTGAGTTTCAATTGGGGTTGTTTTGTTGCTCTAGATTTGACTTGGTCAAATAAGCTTTGGTGATTTTTGGTTTGGAGTGGCAGTGTATTGCTTGAGCTCCTTGTTCGTCTAGTTCAAATTCTGGTTCTGATTTGATTCGTTATTTTGGATCTTCTACAACTCTGGTTCTGAAGATTTTGGTTCATCTATTTGGTAAGGTCTTTCCTCTTGTTTATTTGTGATTATTTGGAATTCACCTAAGGGTGGTTTTGTGAGACCATTCGTGTCTCGTTTGTAATTGTTTGGAACTTATTTGGTTGATAGTGGAATCGGATTTCGATCCCGTGGACGTATCTCACATTGAGGGAACCACGTAAAAATTCTTGTGTTGCCTTTGATTTAATTTTTCCGCATTAGTTTTTATTCCCATTGATTGATTTACTTGTGGGGAATCACATCGATTTTCCCTAACAACTAGTATCAGAGCTTACGGTTTATTGGGGTTTATTTATTTGTGTAAATCAATGGAGGGGAATGTGGGTCGCATGTCTAGCTGCAATGGAAGCAATTGGGTAACTTGGAAAACTAAAATGGAGGACCTATTATTTTGTAAAGACTTGTATGGACCCATTGAGGGGGATAGTGGCAAACCTGCTGATATGAAAGATGATGGATGGAAGAGGCTTAATCGAAAAGCCGTTGGTGTTATCTGTCAATGGATTGATAACAGTGTATTTCATCATGTTGCTACTGAAACTTCGGCACATGATTTATGAAAAAAATTAGAGAGTCTTTATGATAGAAAATCAGCCACAAATAAAGCCTTTCTGTTTCGTAAGTTGGTTAATTTAAAATATAAAGAGGGCAGCCCTATTCTGGAACATCTGAATGAAATAAAGAGTATTGTTAACCAACTTGCTTCTATGAAAATTATTTTTGATGATGAGTTGCAGGCTTTGATGTTACTTAGTTCTTTGTCTGAAAGTTGGGAGACTTTGATTGTGACAGTTAGTAATTCGGCACCCGATGGAGTTGTCACAATGGGCCAAGTCACTAGTAGCTTGTTGAATGAAGAAACTAGAAGAAAATCAGCCGGTTCCTCTCATTCAGAAGCATTTGTTGTGAGAGGCCGAAGCAAAACAAGGGGGAGGAGTAAGACTCCTCATGGTCGTGATCAAAGCCGTGACAAATCAAAAGATGGTTCTTTTTCAAAGAAAGACGTTGGTGCTACTATTGCCATGAGAAAGGGCACATGAAGCGGGAATGCCGAAGGCTCAAGAATAAGGAGAAAAGACGTGACAAAAGTGTGGATAAGAAGCAAGAAGACACAACGGCAGTTACTACCGATGATCTCATGGTCGTTTGTGAATATAATTGTATCGATTTTGTGGGCCAAGAGAGCAATTGGGTGATTGATTCTGGTGCTTCTTTTCATGTGACTTCTCGAGTTGATTTTTTCACTACCTATACCGAAGGAGATTATGGTTCTATTCGAATGGATAATGAAGGTTTGTCCAAGATTATTGGTATAGGTGATGTTTGCTTGGAAACAAATTTGGGCTGTAAGTTATTGCTTAAAGATGTGAGGCATGTTCCCGACATTCGCCTCAATTTGATCTCTACTGGGAAGCTAGATGATGAAGGCTTCAACAACAAATTTGGTGATGGAATATGGAAGCTCACAAAGGGTTCTTTGGTGGTGGCTAAGTGCAAGAAGACTCATACACTTTATTCGATGCAAGAAAAAATTTGTAAAGGTGTTGTCAATGCACTTGAAGATGATACTTCTACTTAATTGTGGCACAAGCGACTTGGGCACATGACTGAAAAGGGGCTACAAGTTTTGTTCAAGAAAGAGCTTCTACCCGGTTTGAAAGGTGCACATCTTAAAACTTGTGTTCATTGTTTGGTAGGTAAACAACATAGAGTTTCTTTTCATAAAATGTTGCTTCTAGAAAAGAAAATGTTTTGGAGTTGATTCATTCAGATGTTTGTGGTCCTTTAAAAATTAGAACACATGGTGGTGCACTTTATTTTGTTACTTTCATTGATGATTATTTAAGAAAAGTTTGGGCTTTTCTACTAAAAACTAAAGATCAAGTTCTAGAAGTATTTAAGCATTTTCAGGCCATGGTTGAAAGAGAAACAGGGCAGAAATTGAAGTGCATCCGAACAGACAATGGTGGTGAATACATTGGGTCATTTGATGAGTATTGTCGCAGCCAAGGTATTCGGCACCAAAAGACAGTTAAGAAGACTCCTCAACAAAATGGCGTTGCCGAGAGGATGAACCGCATCATTGTGGAAAGAACAAGGTGTTTGCTTTCACAAGCTAAATTGCCAAGATCCTTTTGGGGTGAGGCAATGAGTACAGCGGTTGACGTGATCAATTTATCTCCTTGCTATTCTTTGAATGGTGATGTTCCTGAAAGAGTTTGGACTGGCAAAGATGTGTCTTATGAGCACTTGAGAGTGTTTGGTTGCCGAGCTTTTGTTCACATTCCAAAGGATGAGAGGTCCAAGCTTGATAGTAAGTCAAGACAATGTATTTTTCTTGGCTATGGGCGTGATGAATTTGGGTATAGATTGTGGGATCCAGTCAACAAGAAAATCATTTGAAGTCGTGATGTTGTGTTTCTTGAAGACCAAACAATTGAAGACTTTGGCAAAAGTGATCAACCGGAGCCAAAAACTAGTGATCTCATTGATATTGATTCATCTCCTTCATCTTCAGTTGATGATGAAAATGGGGGAGATGTGCAGCCACCTATTGAAGAAGTGGAGGATGATGCTAATCCTAATGAAGTTGAGCCAGAAATTGAGGAAGAGCATCCAACTCAAGAACCGCCACCACAACTTGAGTTAAGAAAATCTACAAGGGACCGACAACCTTCAAGAAAGTATCCTCCCAATGAATTTGTGTTGATTTCCGATCAAGGGGCGCCGGAGAGCTACCAAGAAGCAATTGAACATGCAAAGAAAGATGATTGGAAAAAGGCCATGGAAGAGGAGATGAATTCTTTGCTTGAAAACCAGACTTATGATTTAGTGAAGTTGCCTAAAGGGAGGAAAATTCTGAAAAATAAGTGGGTTTTCAAATTGAAGAATGATAGGAAGAATCTGAGGTACAAAGCATGTCTTGTTGTGAAAGGCTTTGGGCAAAAGAAAGGTATTGACTTTGACGAGATTTTCTCACCGGTTGTAAAGATGTCTTCTATTCGGGTTGTACTTGGCATGGCTGCAAGTATGAACCTTGAAGTTGAGCAACTTGATGTGAAGACCGCATTTCTTCATGGTGATCTTGAAGAAGAAATTTACATGGAGCAACCAGAAGGTTTTGTAGAGAAAGGGAAAGAGAAATTTATTTGCAAATTGAAGAAAAGTTTGTATGGTCTCAAGCAAGCTCCGCGGCAATGGTACAAAAAATTTGACTCTTTCATGATGAATAATGGTTTTTCTAAAACCACTTCGGACCATTGTGTGTTTGTGAAAAATTTTTCGGATGGTAAATTTATTATTCTTTTGCTTTATGTTGATGACATGCTAATTGTGGGCCAAGATTCTACCATGATAAATAGGTTGAAGTTAGAGTTGAGTAAATCTTTTGCTATGAAAGATTTGGGACCAGCAAAGCAAATACTTGGTATGAAAATTGTTCGTGATCGCAAAAAGAGACTGATTTGGTTGTCTCAAGAAAGCTACATTGAAAAAGTTCTTGAGAGGTTCAACATGAATAAAGCAAAGCCGGTTGGTTGTCCACTTGCAGGTCACTTCAAACTTAGTTCGAATCAATGTCCTACAAGTGAGAAAGACAAAGAAGAGATGTTGAAAGTTACTTATGCTTCAGCAGTTGGTTCTTTGATGTACGCCATGGTTTGTACAAGGCCGGATATTGCTCACGCCGTTGGTGTGGTGAGTTGGTTTCTCTCTAATCTGGGTAAAGAACATTGGGCAGCGATAAAATGGATTCTAAGATATCTTCGAGGGACTTGGAAGGTGTGTTTGTGTTTTGGGGATGGTAAGCCGATGCTTGATGGGTTCACAGATTCTGACATGGCTGGTGATGTTGATTCTAGGAAATCTACTTCGGAGTATTTGATGACTTTTACAGGGGGAGCTGTGGCATAGCAATCTAAATTACAAAAATGTGTTGCTCTCTCAACTACCGAAGCTGAATTTATTACCATTACAGAAGCTTGCAAAGAAGAGTTATGATTGAAGAAATTTTTGCAAGAGTTGGGTTTGAAGCAAGAAAAGTATGTGCTTTATTGTGATAGTCAAAGTGCTATTCACTTGAGTAAAAATTCTACCTTTCATTCGAGATCGAAACACATTGATGTGAGATACCATTGGATTCGTGATGTGTTAGACTCGAAATTGTTACAACTCGAAAAGGTTCACACAAATGATACTATCTCGGATATGTTGACAAAGACTTTGTCGAGGGACAAACATTTAAAGTGTCGAACTTTGGCGGGTATGGTTGATGTCTCCACCTAAGTTGATAGGGGGAGAATTGTTGTGTATACCTCCTTATTAGAGTGTGGGACCCAATTGATTTTGGAAAAAGAGTTTAATTTGGTTTAGTATTAATTATAATATATTTTTATATATTATATTTAATTTGTGGAGATCCAATTCAGTTTTGGAAACAACTAAGGGTTTGATAAAAAAACCCTAGATGCACAAATATATTATGGGTATTGTTTTTCCTAAAGAAAAAACAGAGTGAGCAGCAGCAGCATCTTGGTGATCCAAATTCGGTGAGAGTGGTTTGTATATCACTAAATTTTGTGAGTTTCAATTGGGGTTGTTTTGTTGCTCTAGATTTGACTTGGTCAAATAAGCTTTGGTGATTTTTGGTTTGGAGTGGCAGTGTATTGCTTGAGCTCCTTGTTCGTCTAGTTCAAATTCTGGTTCTGATTTGGTTCGTTATTTTGGATCTTCTACAACTCTGGTTCTGAAGATTTTGGTTCATCTATTTGGTGAGGTCTTTCCTCTTGTTTATTTGTGATTATTTGGAATTCACCTAAGGGTGGTTTTGTGAGACCATTCGTATCTCGTTTGTAATTGTTTTGAACTTATTTGGTTGATAGTGGAATCGGATTTCGATCCCGTGGACGTATCTCACATTGAGGGAACCACGTAAAAATTCTTGTGTTGCCTTTGATTTAATTTTTTCGCATTAGTTTTTATTCCCATTGATTGATTTACTTGTGGGGAATCACATCGATTTTCCCTAACAACATTTCCCTTACAATTCCATTGATGATATTTAGACGCCTACTCCAATTCATTTGTGCACGCTTCCTAGGATCTAACCGTAAAAGAATATATATATATATATATTAGGAAAATGAACTTCTGATTAACTACAATGAAACCTACCATTTTTATATACTAAATTTGTATTAAAAAATTGAGATAATAAAAAAAGAAAAAAAGAAAAGAAAGAAGGATATGAACCAAATGGGAAGACATCAAGGCTGCCATTGGGCATGTATTCATAGATGAGTAGTTTTTCCTCTCCATCTATGCAAAACCCGAAAAGCCTTACAAGATTTTTGTGTTGAAGTTTCAATTTAATAAAACTTCATTGGTGAATTCATCTAAACCTTGCTCTGAACAACTTGAGAATTGCTTCACCTCAACTTCCCTTCTGTCAAGTAATTGACCCTGGAGAAAAAAAAATGTATCAGGCAATTAAAACTAGGAACCAAGAAAAAAGAAAAATGCACAAAAGAACAAAAACAAAGGTCATCACCTTGTAAACAAGACCAAAACCACCTTGTCCAAGATTATTTGAAGCCGAGAAGTTATCTGTAGCTGCACTTAGTGTTGCCAAGTCAATGACCGGGAAATTCTGAGAATTCAAGTTGTCCCTTGCCTGTAAAATCTAATGATGTACATCTATCTTATTGGGGTCCCCAATTTCATGTAATTGAACTTCTTGGCCAGAGACTTGCTTTTCCTCTAAGATTGGGAGGGGAAAAAAAGGAAAAAGAAAAAAGAGTAGGTTTAATTTTAGAGTTATGAAAGAAAAAGATATAATTGTTAAGTGAGGGGAAAAAAAGAATCTTCTACTAGATAGCACCATAACATGTCTTAGCTTGATTCCTTATAGCAAGACAGTAGACACAAAATCCCACAAGTGTTGCAACTAGAATTGTTGATCCAATTGCAAGGCCAACAAACATCCAATACATTCAAATATTAATCACTACAACATTTTCTTAGTTTAGTGACATTTGAAAGTGCCACAAAATTATTCTTCTAATGACATTTTTTGGTCTTGTGGCATTTTGAACAAGTGCCACTTCTATTGGTGCCACGGTAGATACTTGCAAGTGTCACTGCACCATCATGGCTAAAAACTTTCAATGACATTTTAATGTCATGGTAGATATTATTTGTGGCACTATCAAGTGCCATTAAAAAAAGAGCTAGTGACACTTATAAGTGTCATTACAATATCAAGACTAAAACCTTTCAGTGACACTTTAATGTCATGGTAGGCACTATTCGTGACGCTATCAAGTGCCATTCGTGACGATAATTCGTTATAGAACAATTTATCCACTCTTGCGGAGACTCGAACCGCCAACCTCCCGCACTATAAACCTTATACACCATACTCTTCCCACTACACCTCTATAGCACCACATGATTATATATGCAACATTTATTATTTATATAGTACATACATCTATATTAATATGTATAAACATAATTATTTTATTGAACATAATTTATGTAAAATAAACTATTTACTACCAAAATAAAAAAAGACCACTTTTGGTGACTAAAAATATTTTTTAATCTCCAACTCTATACTTTTGGCTACTAATTATTTTTTAGTTGCTAAAAAACTTAACTTTTGTCGACCAAAATCGGATTTGGTCGTCGAAGATGCACTTTCAGCTACCAAAATTTTGGTCACCAAAAAATTTTATTCCCGTCTTAGGATTTTAGTTCTCCCGCGCTAAAAATAACCACTTTTGGCGACTAAACTTATTTTTTAGTCGCCAATTGTAGACTTTTGGCTACTAAAAATTTTTTGGGCACCAAAAAGCTTTACTTTTGGCTACTAAAATTTTTTTAGTCGATAAAACTCATATAATCAGTGACCAAACTTATTTTTAGTCGCCAATTGTAGACTTTTGACTACTAAATTTTTTTAGTCGCCAAAAAACTTTACTTTGGGCTACTAAAAATTTTTTAGTCACTAAAACTCATATAATCAGCGACCAAACTTAGTTTTAGTTGCCAATTGTAGACTTTTGGCTACTAAAATTGTTTAGTCGCCAAAAAGTTTTACTTTTGGCAACTAATGCTGTTTTGGTCGCTGAAAGCTATACTTTCAGCGACCAAATTTTTTTGGTTTGAAAATTTAGTCGCTGAATATGCTTTTTCCTGTAGTGTATATTGAGTTTAATTCATTTATTTTTAATCATTTACTGCATTTTAAAATTTTAGAAAATATATTGTCATTTTTTGTTTTTTCAAAAATGTCATTATAAGCTTGGAAAGTTTTTGGCTTAGTGGCATTTTTCAAAAACGTGCCACTAAATATCATTTTTGTGGCATTTTCTAAAAATATGTCACTAGTGTAGTGCAACTAAAGTACGTTTTTTTTGTAGTGTTGTGACACTTGTTCATTGAAATGTCACTAGAGCCTTTTATGTTTGTTATTTTGTGGTATTTTTCAAAAACGTGCCACTAAATATCATTTTTGTGGCATTTTCTAAAAATATGCCACTACTGTAGTGCCACTAAAGTATGTTTTTGTTGTAGTGTTGTGACACTTGTTCATTGAAATGTCACTAGAGCCTTTTATGTTTGTCGTTTTGTGGCATTTTTCAAAAACGTGCCACTAAATATCATTTTTGTGGCATTTTCTAAAAATATGCCACTAATGTAGTGCCACTAAAGCATGTTTTTGTTGTAGTGTTGTGACACTTGTTCATTGAAATGTCACTAAAGCCTTTTATGTTTGTCGTTTTGTGGCATTTTTCAAAAACGTGCCACTAAATATCATTTTTGTGACATTTTCTAAAAATATGCCACTAGTGTAGTGCCACTAAAGTATGTTTTTGTTGTAGTTTTGTGACACTTGTTCATTGAAACGTCACTAGATCCTTTTATGTTTGTCGTTTTGTGGCATTTTTCAAAAACGTGCCACTAAATATCATTTTTTTGTGACATTTTCTAAAAATATGCCACTAGTGTAGTGCCACTAAAGTATGTTTTTGTTGTAGTGAATAGACAATTTGTTAACACTTACTTGCAAATTTCCTTTGATTTTCTGTTGAATTTGTACTGGCATCCTCATAAAACGCATAGAAGTCATACCTTAAGAAGCAACTACGACTAAAAGTCTAGCGCCATAAGACCTAAAGCAGCAAGTTGAAATGTTTCCTATTGTTGTTTCAAGGCATGTGTTACAGTCATTTGGAGACTAATCTATAGTGCACTACACAAGAACGTATATTGTTTTAGTGTCTGTGAAGTTCACCACTCCAGTCGCATACATACCATATGAAGGATTGAATACTGCCAACCTGCTGAGCTTATGCATGCAACATGTCGTTCACAACAAAAATAAACCGGCCTAGTTCATCATCTGAAACATTTTCGTTGTATTGCCAAATGTTTCCATTACATCCAAGGTGCCAAAGAATGATTCATTGGCGTAGTAACCGCAATTTCCTTCCACACAACCTCTTCGCTTTCACAACAGCTTTTTGATGTTTTGATGTCTTGTATTGCAATTGCTATGCAATTCTCACAAGGCTTTGTGTTGCAAAATGGGTTATAGCAGTGAAAGAGACCGAAAAGTCTGTCTTGGTGATTTCTGATCTTGGTGGTGCAGAACTTGAAGACAGAAGCTTTTGAGGACAGAGAATCAAGAAACTTTTCGAGATTAATATGAAATATACTATTAGTTGTAGAAATAGTTATGTTTGAACAAAGTTCATAGGGAGGGGAAATGGCATGAACAAAATGATGAAGTGCAGAAAAGAATGAATACAGCAAAAGCATTTTCATTGTTTTTGGAAATGGAAACATGACTGACTCCTCTCCTTGAATGCACTATGATATGAACTAGTGCTTAGGCTTGAGGAGAAAACAAATAAAGTTGTCATGGACTCTTAAGTAAATACAATTGTGTTACAGATTTTCTTCCTCGGAATGGGCTTAGGACAATCAGCAATGCTATAGACAAGACTTAATACACAGAAAAGTACTCACGAAAGGGTAATACATCCCTCTAAAAAAACAGGGTGTGTCATATGCAATAATGCAAGTTATGACAATCAAATTACTTTCTATCATAACTTAATGGATTATAACCAAATATCTTTGAGACATAACCAAAGACTCCTTAAGTTATAACTAAACTTACAATTACAATAGGTTATAACTAAATCATAACCAACACCATAATATGTCATGACCGAGGGTCAGAATCAAACACCACTTGTTGTATAGCCAAAGACCTCTTCAGTCATAACCAAAATAACAATTACAATGGGTCATAACTAATCAATACTACAATGAGTCATAATCAAAGACGCTAAAGTACATAATTAGGGCACATGGTACACTTCTTTTTCAAAGTGTATATTATAGAGTGTCCCCTTAGGAAATTGGATTAATTATGCTTATCACCCATGTAATCTCACTTTGGTCCCTTCACTTTAATTGTGATAGCCAACCGTTTACACTTTAAATCAAGTTGCAGTGTCATCTCTTCGTCCATCTACCATTAACGCAGTTGATGAAAATTAAAAGTGAAAGGAAAGTGAGATTTTAGTAGAAGTGCAAGAACCTAAATAAGATTTTGATGAAAGTATGGGGACACTAATGAGACCAAAAAAATTGCCACATTCAACTGACATAACAAGTTATGTCATCCTTATGTTTCTTCAATGCATATCGGATTGGAGGGTGTTGCTGGACCTTTGTGGGCCCACCATGGATCCTACATTTATAATCCAAATCATCAATATGTAGTGTTTATCAAGTGCTTCATCCATGAAAAAACTTACGTTGATTAAATATCAATAGTCACTTGATCACATTACAATTGATTCAATGGTAAGTATGATTATAAAAATAAATTGTTGACATAAATGCAATTTGATCAAATAGATATCGATATCCGATCAACGTGATTTTTGCAAGAAAGAAGTACTTAATGAGCTTACACATTGAATGGTTCGGATCATCGATGTGGGCTTCATGTTGGGCCCATGGAGGCTCAATTGCACCCTCTAGTTGGTTTTCCTAATCGAGAGAAGTCTCTTCTTAACCGTGGATAAACAAAAGAGTGATATTGTAACTACTTTAAATGTAAAAGATTGATTGTTTCAATTAAAAGTGAAGAGATCAATGTGAATGCTAAGTGTAATTAACCCCAAAAAATTTGATGTGTAATTCAGATTTATTCAAAATGCAGACTTACTATATAAAAGTTAAATTCAAAATGCTAAGTGTAATTAACCCCAAAAAATTTGATGTGTAATTCAGATTTATTCAAAATGCAGACTTATTATATAAAAGTTAAATTCAAATTATAAATTATTTTTCTAAATATAAATTAGTGCATAGATTTTGTGTACATGTCTTAAATTACTTTACATGATTACGTTGTATGACTGTAACAGATGAAGAAGAATGGATGATAAACTAATTTCCATGCCAAATGTTTTAGTCTAGACCCTGTACTGGGCGTGTAGTGCTTTTGTAGTGCACCAAACTAATAATAATAATAATAAATAAAATAAGCAGATGCAAAAAGTAAAATAACCAGATGCACAAGGTTCTACAGAGTCCAATTTCTTAGATACACCAAGAAAGTAAGATTTGTTGGGTCCTTTGTTATGGTTATTTTCAGAGAGAAATTTGAAGTGGGCTTTGATGTGGGTAGGTATTGCCATAGTCAATGTTTAGAAACCCAGACTGGACTAGTCGGTTAGACCGGTTGGACTGATGACCGGACCTTGTCCTAGTCCAAAAAACCCTCTAAACTCGAACATAACTCAAAACTGGTGTAAAATGAAAGAAACGGAAGAACCACCAGTTCAACCGTCAAACTCGGTGACCCGGACTGAGTTTTAAGAACTGGCTGGTTTTGTCTACTGCTATATTCTTGTCTCTTGCTTCTCTTTTTCAATGCTCTGTTTCTTAAGCTGCTTAATGCATATTTTATAGCCGTTATCATGTCTAAACAAAGCAAAGAGCATTGAGGCAAAGAAAAGTCAATGATGGGATAGTAATAACCACTAAATATTTTTAAAAATTCATAAATAATTTTTATAATAAATTTTCGATTTCATAACTATTAGTTAATGGTTTGTGAATTAATTTTTTGATTATATATTCTGGCACTCATCTTGCAAAATAAACATATGTATACTCATCTTGCAAATATTTTGAAATTTCTATTATTTTGTTGAATTTAATTATTTTTTTTCATTTTTATACTTATATTTTAAAATATATTTATGATGTAATTATGACGTCACGGTTCGACCGCTTCAACCTAATGGTTGAACCGGTGACCCATCCACTCGATCCTTTTTTCGGTTCGCTCATTGGTCTGGTTTTCAAAACATTGGCCATAGTCATTGTTTTGGGAATTTGAAAAAAGGTTTATTGATAGATCAGAATAGAGTATTGATAGATGGTTATTGATCCGTAGTTTTGGGGCCTCAGTTTTGATGCGGTATGTGTTGGAGCCAAGTCTGTGGGCTCTGCTTGAGATTTGTCTAATTTACATGGAATGAGATTAGTCGAGATGCGCGTAAACAAGTCTGGACATGTGGTCATAAAAATAAAAAAATAAAAAATAAAAAGTAAAAAGTGAGAAAGTAGGGAACAAGTGTATGAAATGATCATTTGTAGTTGAGTTTTGGAGGGCAGAGAGTGATGGAGCACAGAGCTCTTTCCCTTACCCTCCCGATCTGCGAATCTGCTACCAACACCAAAGATTTTCCTAACTATTTAGATGGTCACTCATTCTATTTAAGCAGTTTATGTATAAAAAAGGAAAGATAAATAAATTATATCGATAATTCTTAAATTTTTTTAATTTCACTTTTGTCTCTTTAGTTTTGCACTTGTAGTTTTTTCATTTACAATATTAATGACAACTTACGGAAAGACTACATTGAAACTCAATTGAACATGTTGGTTTAATTAATAAAATCAAAATTTTACTTTACCCCTTTAATTTTACAATTAAAGTTTTTCATTTATAATATTAAAGACAACTGACAAAAATATCACATGAAAATGCTATTAAAAATGTGGGTTTAATTACGTAGACTAAAATAAAATTTTATTAAAACTATAGGGATCATTTGTCCATTTATTATCAGTAATACTACATACTCAAAATTTTTACCCATAATTTTATCCAAACTTATCAATTTATAAATCTCACACAATATGAATTCAATCTTCACCCCACGATCCTATGCTAGATCAAAATCTGGCATCATTCTTCTAGGTCTATAGTACTTCTGAATTATTCGGCTTACTGTATATCTCTCAAAAATATTTGAACAATACAATTGGGGGTGTTTGGCAACTTAGGTTTAGGTTATTTTTTGGTTAAAATTCACAAAAAGACAAACTAGGCTAAAATAGATAATAAGACAAAATATCACATCAAACCCATAATCATTTCATTTTTTGTCTCACAAACATCACATCCAACTACAAAAAAATCCAATCATCTTCCTAAACACAAAAATTTTAGCCTACTAAAATAGCCAAAAACTAAAATAGCCTACTAAAATAGCAACTTTCCAAACACCTTCAATGTGTGAATGTCCATGAATCATTTCACAGAACCAGGATTAATACTACAAGTCGCCGAGGTGATTGTAGACACCCCATTTTTGACCGACCTTAAGACTCAGACGTCACCGATTGAGCGCTCGGTGATGTTGCATACTGTGCTCGTTCAAAAGTCTCAGAGTCGTGGCCGCGCGCCCTGCCTCCGGACTTCCGAATTCTCTTTCGTGCCTTGTCTCGGTTTGCGAACCAGGCTCGGTTTTCTCTGTTTTCTTTCCTGAGGGAAGGGAGTGGTCCCGTAGATTATCTCCCGGTGGCCGTGAGCTACTTTTTCGTGGGTCAGAGGCCATTTTGCCCATTTCGGAGCCCGGTTCCCGGTTTTCGGGACCGTTAGGCCGTGTGCCTCGGCTCGGGACCGCCCAACCATCTCCGAGTTCTCCGGTTTTTGGCTTGCACCACTGTTTTATAGTTCCGAGGAACACTGAGGTCTCAGAAACCCACTTCGCAGCCGAACACCACTTCCGGTGCTTTCCCATTCTCGACCCCAAACAAGGCATGGTCCCGAGCATTCATTTCGCATCCGTTTTCTCCAGTTTTTGATAGAGACCACTGTTTTAGGATTCCAAGGAAAACTGGGGCCCCTGATGCCAACTTCGTGGCCGTATGCCACTTTCGGTGCCTGTAGCCCATTTTCGGGACCCCAAACCGCGCGGTTTAGGCCCCGAGCATTCATTTTGCATCGGTTTTCTCTGATTTTTGGCAGGAACCTCTGTTTTGTCATTCCGAGGGACACTGGGGTTGCAGATGCCCACTTCGCTGCTGAACACCACTTCCGGCACCTGCAGCCCATTTTCGGGATCCCGAATTGCTCGGTTTTGATCCCGAACGTTCATTTCTCATTAGTTTTTGTTCAAATTTGGCAGGTACCTCTGTTTCAACACCAGGAAGATCACTGGGGGGTGGGAGGCCAGCAATTATCCCAGATAGCCAGTTTCGCTCCTCCGGAGCCCGTTTTTCTCACTTCCGGGCCAATGTTGAACACCCTGGGGGTATTTTCTTCCAACCAAAGCCACATATCTGTGATCAGGGGACATGGGAGGACCCTAAACAAGCATGGTCGGCCAGAAAATTGGAAGTTCATTTTTGGGCCCCTCCTTCAAGCTCTATGTTGTGGCTCCTTCTTCAGTGTTGCCAAATTCCAACCTTGGAACCTTGTTCCACACATCTGGGAGGACACCAAGGGTATATGGTCGGCCAGAAATTGTGCATTTCATTTTTGAGGCTCTCCTTCAAGCTCTATGTTGTGGCTCCTGCTTCAGAGTTGCCAGATTCCGACCTTGGGGCCTTGATCTACACACATGGGAGGACACCACTGCATGGTGGTCGACCAGCAATTCTTGAGTCCATTTTTTTGGGGTGGCCGGCCGGCCATGGTGAGTGGCTGGCCGACCAGGTGGGGTGGCTGGCCGGCCACCTCCCAGAAAGTTACCTGGCCGGCCAGCTTCTTGCTTTCCAGCTCAGTACAGCTGTCCGGATATTTTTGCTAAAATATCACCCCATCCGGGGGATATTTTGGGAGGGAAAGCTTGGGTGCTTTTCCCTCCCCTTTTACACCCTTTTTGTGCCTATTTAAAGGAACCAAGAGCTCCTTTGCCTAGGTTAGAAAATTTGCTCTCAAGGACCCTTCTCCAAAAGCTTCCATCTCCATAGCCAAAACTCAAGAAAAACTTCCAAGTCCCTAGGCCTTCTCTTCATCAACCCTTAGCTCCACCATCCCTACTACCATTCCAGCAGCAAGGAGGTGTTCTCCAGTGGCTAAGGAGCAACAAATTCAGGCCAAGAGGTAGCAACAATTGATTCTTCAAGGGTAAGTCTTCAAATTTCATCTTTGTACCATTTTCTTGCTTGCCATTTTTAGTCTATTTGCATTTGTTTTTGGGGCTCCGACCCCTACTGGTTTTACTCTTATTTTGAGCCCCTCTACAACTTTGTAGAAGGGCTCAACTTCATTTGGTGCCTCCATGATACACTTGTTTCAATACCTAGCTTGTATGTCATAATTTTGCATGCCATTTTTAGCCTATTTGCATCTGTTTTTGGGGCTCCGACACCTACTTCTTTTGTGCTTATTTTGAGCCCCTCTACAATGTTGTAGAAGGGCTCAACCTTGTTTGGCCATCCTATATACCACCTCCCTTTGAAATGCTCTTTTGGCCCTAAATCTTGCATGTTTTGTAGCCATTTGTGTTTTCGGTTTTAGCTCTTGGTCAGAGCTAAGAGGGGTCTTATTTTGACTCCCTCTACATGTTTCATGAATAAAGTTTTGTTGTTTGGTGCATGCTTTGCATATCTCTTGTTACAACCTCTTTTGAGCTCCATTTTGCATGGAATTTATAGCATGTTTATATTCTGTTTTTGGGGCTGCCATCTTCTGTAAATGTGCTTATTTTTATGCCCTCTTTAATGTTGTAGAAGCATGTTTGTTCATTTGGGGTTTGTATATATCACTTGTCTCAATACCCTTCTTTTAGCCCCTATTCTTGCATGCTTTGGTTGCTATACCTATGCTAGCATTTTGGACATGCTTGTTACTGAAAAATGCCATATTTGGGACTGCCTTGCTATTGTTCTTGCTTCCATAATCATATTCTGCATGTATAGCATGGCTATAGGCCATTTCGGGGCTTAATTTCATATTTTCGGGATGATTGCATGCTTCGGTTGTCATTTCGTATAATTTCGGGGCTGTTTTACATCATTTGTGAGTGTTGAAATTCCTTTGTCATGCTTGCATATCATTTCCCATGTCATTTCATGCCTTAATGCATTGCCTCGGTTTGCGTGCCTGTGGGTACGCACTTCGAGGCACCTTCGTTTTATCCGACGGCCTCCTATGTGAGTGGTGAGCCGAGGCTCTCCTGCTGGTGTAAGCCCATCGCGGCATCCCGGGTGTCATTTCATTGCATTTTATCATCGCCTCGATTTGCGGCGCTCAGGCACGCGTTTCGAGGCACTTCGATTTTATCATTTTTCATCATCGCCTCGATTTGCGGCGCTGTGGGCACGTTTGAGGCACCGATTTTATCCAATTTTTCATCTTTCATTATCGCTGATTTGCGGCGCTACCAGCACGCAGCGTTTGGCACGCCATTTATCCGATTTTCATCTTTCATCATCGCCTCGATTTGCGCGCTGTGGGCACGCATTTGAGGCACTTCGCTTATCCAATTTTCATCTTTCATCATCGCCTCGATTTGCGCGCCTGTGGGCACGCGTTTTTGCCGCACTTGGTTTTATCCGATTTTCATTCTTTCATCATCGCCTCGATTTGCGCGCGCAGGCACGCACGCATTTGGCCGCTTATCCGATTTTTCATCTTTCATCGTCGCCTCGATTTGCGCGCATGGGCACGGCGTTTGAGGCACTTTGGTTTATCCGATTTTCATCTTTCATCATCGCTCGATTTGCGTGCTGTGGGCACGCGTTTGGCTTGCCAGTTATCGATTTTTTTCATCTTTCATCATCGCCTCGATTTGCGCGCGCAGGCACGCGTTTGGCTGCCATTTTATCCGATTTTCATTTTTTCATCATCGCCTCGATTTGCGCGCCTGTGGGCACGCGTTTCGAGGCACTTCGATTTTATCCGGTTTTCTCATTTTACCATCGCCTCGGTTTGCGTGCCCGCGTGCACGTTTCTCGAGGCATCTCATTTTCATCCCATTTTCATGACATTGCCCATACTAGGTTGTATCTTAGTTGTATTTCATGCGTGTTGCGCGGGAAACGAGGCACGTTTCGTACTCCTAGTAACGGAACGGGTCTCAATTCCCAAGTCACCAACACTCCAGATTACCCATGATGGAGTTCGGTTTTGTTGTAGCATTTACTAACATTCATCCCTATATTGAGTTGTGCAATTCGGCTCCTCGGCCATCATGCATCGGTATGCGCGATTGGTGGCACGAGGATCGAGGCATGCATATATTTGTGAAATACATTGCTATGCCCTTTTCCTGCTCTCTGTCACAGCAAAATCGAGGATCAACAACTTTCCGAGTCCGTGGCATTTCAGAAATCGCAAACGAGGCTAATCAGGGCATTCCAAAGGATTTCGCGCCATGACCCAACAGCGGCATCTATCGAATAAATTGTCCCTGGCTTGCACGCCAGTTTTACCGCTTTTATTAATTAATTTGTCAATTAATTAGAAATTTGTATATTTATTTCCGGACTGTATATTCTTTCATTCGGACTGTATATTTATTCGGACCCTCTGCGTGAGGGCAATGTTGTAATAAGGGTGTGTGAGTGTGATGTATGTCTTCCAACCCCCATTTCTTTCTCCCTTTTATTTATCCGCTTACAAAGGTTAGATATAGGGCATATTTCAATTAGCATACAGCATGTTTGCATCATTCATCTGTTTTGCACGCACCGGGCTCGGCGCATCATACAAACTGCATCTGTATTTCAATTCCAAGTTGAGTACTTGATAGCTGTTGCATCTCATATACCATGTTTAGAATAGCCGAGCCTGCCATTAGTTGCATTTTTGCATGTGTTGCATTAGGCATTACAGTATACTTAGGATCATGCATGATTTCTAATCGCTTGCTTTTTTTTGGTGAAAGTTTATGCTTTAGCATTCTTGCATGCGTGTGAGTGTTGCCATGATAGCATGCTTGCCATGAGGCTATGTGCTTATATGATACAACTGCCTTGAATGCCTGTGGGTGGAGGTTGAGTTATTTGAATTGGGACAATTCATTGACTGTTTGTTTTAAGCCCACTAGATAGTGGCAAAATCATGTTTTTCTAAGCCCACCGAGGGTGGCAAATCCAAGATTTTAGCCTACTGCGGGTAGCACCATCACATCATTTTCAAACAAACAAACATGAAATGTTTTGTTCCAATTCGAACGGCCCATTTATACTTGTTTCTTTGCGAGCATCACATAGTAACCTAGGCTAAATAACGGAATAAGAACTCACAATGTTTTCAAAAGCAGATATCATGGTTAGTAGAGGCGGTCTTTGACCGGCGAGAGAATGCTCACGATGTGACCTTCCCTAATCGCACCCAAGTTCGAACCAACTTTGGTGATAGCGGACACGTGGCCTTTAAGACCGAGTCGTGGTTTCCTAAATTTCCCATTTTAAAATATTTAGGTGGCGACTCATTATCCGCAAAGTGATCCATGTTTGGCACTTCTTTCAAAAATCTGTTTTCTCAAAACAATTTGCGGTTGGACTCTTTGGTTCGAGATTTAGAACATAACAAAAATCGAGTCGAATCAGCGAGGCCCCCATGCGAGCGTTATTCTGATTCTGGCGACTTCTTTGAGGATTTAGAGAATTTGACTCAACTCATGATATCTGGTTTTGACTACACTTGTGTGTTTCTTTGCATTGCATTTGCATTGGTGCGCCTAGGACCGTGTTTGCTATCTGCTATTCTGGCGGTTTGCCGGAGGCTTGTCTTGTCAAGGCATGTCCATAAGGTCGATTCTGAGCTCTGCCGATATGGGAACACAAACCCGGTTTCTTGGGGCACCCTTTTGACCATTCGACCTAGTGCATATTGGATCCATAGTGACCAATCCAAACTAGGACAAAGTTGCTTACCCGCTTATAGGTTGCTTGAAGCATTGCGTGCGTAGTGAAACCCTAGTTCCTGACAAAATAGGACAAGGAAACCCTACCCCAACATAGGGGTGTTTTGGCTCTCACTTATCTGCTATATGCTTGCTAGGGTGTGTCTCTACAGGGAATGCATGTATCAGTATGAGTTTGGGCATCGAACTGCGGGCATCGCTTTTGAGTTGGCACGTTCGCTGCGAGCATCGGTCGATTATTTGAGAATCGGTTGTCTGCGGATATCGATTCATTTTGAAACGATGTCTGAGAATAGTGATCGATGGTTGAGGACAATGTATTTCAGCTTATCCAACTGTGTTGTATACGATTGTGTGTTGTGTGTATTTAAATTTAAAATTTGTTATGCCGCTTTTACGGTCATTTATTTCTTTTTTGCTTTATTATCTTTTTTTACTAGGGCAGTTTGTAGCACGATTGCTTCTGAGCCAGTCGATACTCCCCGAGCAATCTGGACACGAGGTCGCCGACTCAACCGATCCGAGGATCTAGTTGACGGACATCCAGTGTTCTATTCATTACCCCGATTGCGGAAGAAGGCGAGATTATGTCGAGCACGGATCACGGAGCAATGATTTATTCTAGTATCAGAGCCAGTCGGGTTGAGACTCCTGTTTCTGCTATAGAGATACACTTGCCGTTCTCGAGATGGAACAACGTAACCGCAAATGGAGGCGATGATGCGCCAGATGAGTGAAAGCATGAAGCAAATGCAAGATGATGCTATCCGCCAGGCGGAATTTTCCAAACAACAGGCCGCTGTCATGGCCCAACAGTCTGAGTTGATCACCAGATTACAACAGCAGAACGCTGCATCTGCTTCACACCAGGTCCTTCCTCCACCAGGGGCACAGCAGGTTCCTCCACCACCCGGGGCCCCATTACCTGAACAGATATCTACTGGCCAGAATGCCCCTCCAAATCTGCAGAATACCCAAGCTACCCTCCCAAATCCACAAAATGCTCTGCCAAACCCACAAAACACCCAAGAGGACACGGGTCTTCCAACGGGGCTGGCTCCGCCCCCGCTTCTACCACAACTGTCCAAAAACATTACACCTAACTACCCGGACGCTCCATTTGAGTTCGAGGTAGACCGTATACCAAATTGAGCAAGTTGGAAAAACTCTTCAAGAAATCACAGGGGGTGAAGGCCATCCCAGACATTGAAGACGGCTATACTGATGTGGCCGTGACACTACCGGACAGATTTAAGATGCCCCAGATCGATCGCTTTGATGGATCTGGGGACCCTATGGTCCACCTCCGGCTCTTTTCAGACATCTTAAGACCAATGGGCCTAACCCGACCGCAAAAGCTTTCTTTGTTCGGTCGAACTTTATCGGGTGTGGCATCCACTTGGTATTCGAAGCTGGAAGATCAGGTGAAAATAAACTGGGATGAGATGGCCGAGGCCTTTGTTGCACAATATTCATATAACACACAGATCGAGATTACCACTCGTGATCTCAAGACAACAAGGCAGGAGCCCAAAGAATCTTTTTCAGACTTTGTAACCCGGTGGAGGGCGAAGGCATCGATGATGACCTTAAGGCCAACAGATAGAGATCAGATCCGGATGATTGTGCGCAATCTCCAGCCGGCGTTAATGAAGAAGATGATTGTAGTCCCTTTCCCCACTTTCGCAGATCTACATGATATGGGGATGCAAATAGAGGACGCAATGAAGCAAGGTCTGTTTGACCAAGATCGGGATCAGCCCCGAAGAACATTTAATCGGAATACCAATGCAGGCCCGAGTGGCTCTGCCAATACAAGAACTTCAGAGGTCGGAATGGTCACCACCAATCCCCCTTCCCAACCAAGGCCCGCAGCGGCCACACCTTTTTCTGATGCCTCTGGGAGCAGTAACCAAGCTTCAAGGTACCAACCCAGGGGTCAACGAACCTTCTCTCCACTACATATGCCTTTATCCAAAGTCCTCGGGGTTCTAGTCAGAAAAGGGCATCTGAAACCCTTGGAACCGAGGCCCCCACCAAATCCACTCCCCCCTTCCCATAACCCAGCCAAATATTGCAAATACCACCAGCAGCATGGTCACGACACCGACCAGTGTTACAGGCTGCGTCATGAGGTTCAAGATCTCATTGACAAAAACATCATCCTACCTCCCGAGCGACCCAATGTTACAACCAACCCACTCCCGACACACAACCAAGATCCACCCAAAAGAATCAATCATATCCAAACTGGGGACGTATCTTACGACCCTAGTATCTACATTACTCCCTCCCACCTACCCAAGCCAGAGATGATCCTCCCTGATAGCACTGACTTGTGCATGGTGGACACCTCCACAACCCAACCTGAGCCAAAGGTGGTGACCACCGAGAATGGAACGGGGCAGGCTTCCGAGGAGAGCAAAACTGTTGAGTCTAGGGTGGAGCAATCTGAGAATTTAGCTGGCCGAGCTTATGATCCGAGTGAATATATCTTGTCAATGAGCCAACCTAAGTTGAGTATGGGGTTGCCAGAGAAGGCTGAGTTGTGTATGATCCGGGGGGATAAACTTGAATCAGCGGGGGATGATTTGACTGCGGTGGAAGAGGGCTTCGCCAACCTTCAATTTTTCAACGATCAGGAATCGGGTGATGCACCAATTAACTGGTTCGATTACGAGGAGTCAGCAGAAGTCGTCGGGTGGTTGGATGATCAGCCTGACATTGTACCATTTGTGGCCGGAAGGGCCGAAGGTCAGAGTGAATTGCCGGAGAGCGCCGGTGCGAAGAATTCCGCTCGGGACCAAGACATTTTGAAAACCGAACAACTAACGCTGGAGGAACAAGAAAAGAGATGGGTTTCTGAGAGAGCCCGAAAAGCGAAGAACCATGAGGAAATTGGGAGTGCTGTGGGCACGAAAACTGAACACGCTGTGAGCATGAGGGAGGAAAATGCTGAGAGCACAAACAAACCAGAACCAGACAGGTGCCTGCTAGATGCTAATGGAATGTGGTGGGAGGATGACGACTTGTATCTCGCCCACACAGATGAAGATGGGCGGTGGCCAGACAAAGACTCCGTACCTCGAAGAAGTGGACCATATGACTAGTAGTGGGCGGTATTTCAAGCCCCCACACCTTGATCAACCCGAGGCATCAGGGAAAGATAAAGAAGCGGAGAAGCAGAGAGAAGTTGAAGAGGAGGTCAGATCAAGCGGCTAAAAAGAAAATACAAGCAGACATCTCCATCTGGGGGCGCTTATGGCTTCGTGGTACACAGACAGTCATTCTTTCGCTATGGACAAAGCTAAGCTTTCCATTGAAACTACGCCGTATCAGCTAGTTGGGTTGGTCTTCCGGAGGAGGTTCCGGCATTGACCTTTTCGGATATGAATTGCGCCGAGGCGTGGATCATAAGACCTCTCTACATCTCAGAGACTGCAGGATAAATGGATCCGGTGGTCTTGGTTGATACGGATCCGCTATTAATGTCTGCCGGCAGGCGGCAGATGCAATTGGGTTAAAACTGCGGACTTCACACCGACTACTCAAGTGATCGAGCCTATGACAATACAAGCGAGGATGTCACAGGGGACGGTAAAAATCGAGACCAAGATTGGGCCCGGACAACAAGAGGTAGATTTTCATGTCTTGGAGGTCCTGCATCTTTAACATGCTTTTGGGCGACCACGGTTGCATCGGTGAAGGTCTCATCTACTCTACATCAAATGGTGAAATACCCTATGGAAAGGGAGTAGCCATTGTTTTGGGAATTCATCAATCCATCCCCCCGAGGTATCTCGCCGATCCGGAGATCGAACACGGCATGGAAGATATGTTCATATCGGGATTTACATTGGCCGAGGCCCGGTGGTGCAAAACATTATGGTGTGAATGAGGGTGTGTGCGTTAGTGCTCAATCTCTACCTCATGAACAAGCTACAACATATCCCCGGGATGGGATTGGGAAGAAGCGGCAGGAAAGGAGTCGTGACGTTGGCCGAAGTGCCACATAATCCACATACCTTTGGATTAGGTTATCTGCCTACCAAAGAAGACTGGGCGAGGAAAGGAAAGGAAATGGCCGAAGCGAGGGCAAAAGCCGTGGGAAGCCTTTTGATCTAATGCATAAGCCCACACGAGGTGGCAAATCCGCATTTTAGCCTACAAGGGTAGCACCATCACATCATTTTCAAACAAACAAACATGAAATGTTTTGTTCCAATTCGACTACCATTTATACTTGTTTCTTTGCGAGCATCACATAGTAACCTAGGCTAAATAACCGAATAAGAACTCACAATGTTTTCAAAAACAGATATCATGGTTAGTAGAGGCGGTCTTTGACTGGCGAGAGGGTGCTCACGATGTGACCTTCCCTAATCGTACCCAAGTTCCCGAACCAACTTTGGTGATAGCGGACACGTGGCCTTCGAGACCGAGTCGGGGTTTCCTAAATTTCCCATTTTAAAATATTTAGGTGGCGACTCATTATCTCGCAAAGCGATCCATGTTTGGCACTTCTTTCAAAAATCTTTTTCTCAAAACAATTTGCGGTTGGACTCTTTGGTTCGAGATTTAGAACCAACAAAAAATCGAGTCGAATCATGGCGAGGCCCCCCAGCGTTACGATTTCTCCCATGGGGGCCTCGCCGATGATACATCTGAAATAGTTATCTCATTAACAGAGAGTACGTTAAGATTTTGTGAGCATTGAGCTAATTCTAAGACTTGTCGCCCAACAGAGAACACAGGTTGTTTTGGTTAAGGAAGTGTCATAGTGTCGCTTCCCAACATACAACAACGAAAGACATATTGGGTCTATCCATTGCATCTTTTTGGATGCAAAACAATCCAATATGGATGCACTTCAACACTTCACTTACCACGCATGACTGCACTAGTAGTGGTCCATCAACTCCAATCCTTGACCTTCGGACCATAATTTCCATGCCTGTACATTATTCAAGTTAAAATCGATGTATGTTTTTTTCATTATGTTTCTTCATTAATGACAGATAGAGATATAGAAACATACAAAAGTGAGAAGGTTGTGACCGTGCTCAAAAAGATGAAAGTCACTATTCTTCTTCCGATTTATTATCTCAAGCAAGATAACTCCAAAACTAAAAACATCTAATTTAACAGTAAATAATCCTTCCATAGCATACTCTGGAACCATATATCCACTGTTGTAGATTAGAACATCAAACAAATAATATCAAGTTAGACGGACGTGCACTTTAGAAACTCCATGATCATATGTGATGAAGTCCTAGTTTCATTCTCAAATTCTTACTACTTTTTTCCTATACTACACTACCATAAACCATGATTCAACTAAAAATTACAGATTTACATTTGTAAATGTATGGACACAGAAAAGGCTTACAATGATCCAACAATCCTATTTGTGTTGGCTTCACTTTGATTTCCACCAAAAATCCTTGCCATTCCAAAATCTGATATCTTGGGATTCATCTCATGATCCAATAAAACGTCGCTAGCTTTAAGGTCCCGATGAATAATTCTAAGTCGATAATCCTTATGCAGATATAGTATGCCTCGAGAAATTCCATTAATTAAGAGAAAGCGTCTCTTCCAGTCTAGCTGCTCTACTCTAGTTGAATCTAACAATTAGACAAATAAAATTACTATATATCTTCATATTGATCTTTGGTTTAGTATTGGTTGCATTAAAAATAAAATTGGATTGATTAGCAAATAGTAAGTGACTAGACTAGAAAGAGTCAAAACCAAAGAGGAAGACATCTAAGCTTTTGTTGGGCATATACTCGTAGATGAGCAATGACTCATTTTCCTCCAAGCAACAACCCAAGAGTCTGACAAGATTCCTATGTTGTAGCCTTGCAATTAAAACGACTTCATTCTTGAACTATTTTCATCCTTGGCCGGAAGTTCTTGAGAGCCTTTTAACGGCAATTTCTCCGTCATCTAGTAATGTACCCTGCAAACAAATTTCAAGTCATGTAGTCACTCGAATAATGGTCTTTTGAACCTAACATCACTTGATCCACAATGTATACAATTGATAAGCTATATATGATTTATAGTTTTTAGAGATTTGTCTTGAACTTTGCAAGTACCTTGTAAACTAGACCAAATCCACCTTCTTCGAGCTTATTTTTTTCAGAAAAATGTTCTGTTGCTACAAGTATAATATCTAACTGAAACGAAGGGAAGTCTTGCAATTTCGCATGCTTCTTTGCTTGCAAATTTTCACTGTTGTAGTCATTGCCAAATCTTCCTCCAGCCGTGTCAATCAATTCAACTTCTGAGCTATTTCCATTATCTTCTACACAGAGAGAAAGAGAGAGAGAGAGAGAGAGAGAAGAAAAAAGAGGAACAGAATAGAGAATCAACTAATAGTGGGTTGTAATTGTAAAAGAAATGTAAAAATCACTAGACTGTAATTACCTTTTTGTACAAGTGTTGCTTTCCTTCCCCTCTAATACTGTAACAACCCCCACTCCACCCTAGTCATGCTTGCATGTATTACATGATCTTGTCCCAATGTGTTGTATTTGCATCCCTTGATTTGTTTTGCATAAATGTTACTTGAATGGTGTGTTCCTTATTGGTGTGTATGTGTTTCAGCCGAGGTCATCTTGAGCCTAGGTCACCCTTTTGATACTCTTACACTTAGGACCATCTTGGGATTTCTCTGGTTGACCTCTCTCCGTACCCTGACATATTGGCTGAGATATCATTATCTAGGCCGAGGTGTTCACCACCAAGGCCGAGATGTGTACTATCTGGGCCGAGATGTTGCCCTTGAACCCAAGTGATCTTGCCCTAGACCGGTACAACCTAGGCCGAGGTGTGGCACAGCTGGGCCAAGAGTTGACCTTTCTAGCCGAGGTCATTGTCCCTTTGCTTGCCGAAGTCTTGTTATTAGCCGATGTCATTACTCGCCGGAGTCCCTTGACGCCTAGCTTGTTGAACACACTTTGTCAGAGTCTTGTCTTTTCAATCAGTCACCTTTTCAAGTAGAGCCAACCAACCGTTGCCACGTGTCCGGGCTGAGTGTTTAGTTAGCCGGCAAGCCTAAAATGTATCATTTTGTATCAAATCTTTGTTCTTGAGGAGAGAGAAGCTCTAGAAGGAGAAGGAGGAGTTTTAGAGTGAGAGAGTAGATAGCAAGCTTGATCCTTAGAGTTCAAACCGTTAGATTCGAGTATTGAGGTTAGAATCT
The DNA here is from genome assembly GCA_025200525.1 of Camellia lanceoleosa. Taxonomy (NCBI): domain Eukaryota; kingdom Viridiplantae; phylum Streptophyta; class Magnoliopsida; order Ericales; family Theaceae; genus Camellia; species Camellia lanceoleosa. The sequence goes on along the minus strand of CM045765.1, from coordinate 3,381,435 downwards.
TGACCAACTCTTGCTGTTCTTATTGACCACCTAGCTGCATTGCATGATTGAACCTGTTCTGCATGCCATGCATTGATTTAAAGTTGGTTTTAGAAAGAGAAAGTTAGTGTTCATGAATTCTTGAAGAAAAGCCTTGTTTGATTCGAAAGTTTGCAACAAGTTACATGTTTTTGTGTTTGTTTTCGTAAGTTCTTCTAGTATGGGTACCCAAGTCCATGTTTTCGAACTCATAGCATGAAATCTCAGATTTTGCAATAACAAGTTATGATCTTTGCATTCATCTTCTTCATGATCTTCATGTTCATGTTCTTCATGTTCTTGAGCAGAGGGAAAACCCAGATTTTTCCCGACTTCATTTCCTTGAAAGTGGCCCTCGGGACCACACCTCGGCGAGAAGGTGTGGGACCTCGGCTAAGACTTGGTTGGTGCCCAGCATGTTTTCCCGAGATGGGAGACAGTGTTTTATTTTGATTTGACCTAGCATCTGAGGAATGCCGAGATCATCTGCATGCATGTGAAACTTATTTGGAAGTGCATTCAATGATTTACGCCATGTGTTTGTAGGACTTGGACTTGCCTTGACCCGACGTTTGAAGAAATAAGTGAGTGGTATTTTAATAAAGTTATGTTACAATGTTTTAAGAAAAGTCTTGTTTTGCTTTGTTTTTGGAAAGTATTTGTAAGCATGAATGAATATCCCTATTTGTGTATCCAACATTATATCTTGTTTTGATGACATTCTCGGAAGTCCGTATGTTAGGGGGACTATAAGCATTTGTAGCACAAAGTTTGGAAGTCCGTATGTGCTAGGGGACTAGAAGCATTTGTAGCACAAGGTTTGGAAGTCCGTATGTGCTAGGGGACTATAAGCATTTGTAGCACAAGTCCTTAGTGTCTGGGGACTATAATGCAACGACACCATTGCTTAGAGATCTCTCTTGTCTTGTCTTGTCTTGCCGAGCAGCGGTTTTACCGCGTGGGTTTGTTGTCCGGAATGTCATCTCTTGTATTATATTGATATTAGTAAGCATTCCTTGAAGCTTTGAAGGATTTGATAGATGAGCTTGATTTATTCCATGTATTGTTTTGTTAAAAGATCTCGGATATCATTCATGTAAACCCTTTATTATTTATACCATTCACTGAGTATCCAAGCTCACCCTCTGTATATATATGTAGGTGATGAGCAGGGCGGCGGCGACGCCTAGATGTGTTTGCCGATGTGTTTTTGGATTCGTGTTTTGAAACATCTTGAAGATCATGCTTCTTAGTTATCTCATTGTATTTTGTATTTGATGGCTGAGAAGCCTTTTGGTCAAGATGTGATTTTTGTACTCCATTTTGTTGTATATAAGCTATTGTAAGATGTATGTCATTTCATTTAACTTAAGCACTGCTCTTATGGACTACTTAGCTTTTATTTATTGCTTCCGCATTTGTAAGCCCCCTATGTTTACTCTGATTTGTGTGTGTGATCTTGTAAGTGGCCTTTGGTAGTCTCGAATTACTGGCCATCATGGCACCATTCTACTAGGGGCGGGATGGGGTCGTGACAAATACTGATTGTAATTATTTTTCTTTTCCTTCCTTCAGAAAGCAAATAATCTTCATTTAACAACAATTTATATCATGGCCATTTGGTTTAAAATTCAATGATAACAAAAATTAAGGAGTAAATTACATTGTTCACCATTAAATTATTATCAAATTCTAACTTTGGTCTTTAACCTGTAGATTTTCTAAATTTGGTCATTAAACTGTTGAATTTTTCTTAATATGATTCAATTAATAATAACTAACATTCATTAACCACTATATTAGCATTGCATTTGTAGCAAATTCAGTAGAGTAATGCATATTTCTTAAGAAATTGAGCATTAGACTTCACCTTGCACCAAAAGTGCTAAAGTGGGATGGAAACACTCTTATATTGAATCTTTATACGATATTGAGTGTAGAGAATTGCTTAAGCGACAGAGGTTCGATGAACATAGAAGAGTTTTTTGATCCTCTAGAAAAAAATAATTAAATAAACAATTCCAAAATCCAAGCAATAAAAAAATCGAGAATGGATGACAAATGATAGCCAATGTGAAAGGAAAATTTATAAATGTTTATTTGAATGACAAGTACATGGAATGTGAAGGTGTTTTTAAGAAGATTAAAAAAAAAAAAAAAAAAAAAATCAAAAGTTTGCATATCCTATTGCCATGAAAATTGTTGCAATTTAGAGTGAAGAATTTCAAGATAGAAATATTGCATCTAAGCTGTCAAAAGTGATGTATTTTAACAACTAAAATCAAGACATCAATAGAAAATTCTAGTTTAAAGTGGTGTTGGAAAATAAACTTGTTTTTAGTAATTTGAGAGTAACTATCATGCACGTCGCTGACTTGACTTGTATGCTAATGTTTTTTTGGTTATAGTCTAGTGGAGGAAATGAGTCATAAATTATTTTAATGTGAGAATGTCAAAATTTATCTTGCAACTTTGTATGTACCTTTGTAATTGGGAAGTGGTGAAGAAGAAAAAGGGGAGAGATGGTGTGCAAACTTAAACAACATAGCTAAGCAAAGAAAGAGGGACACGGTCTTTTGACCCCTCCATATCTAAAGCCTTTGAAGTCCTTAAATCTTGTGAAATGGGAGAGTTTGGGAATGGTGAATAAGTCAAGAGTTATTCTAAATCATAGAGGGAGCCCATCATCAAGGGACGCCAATAATGAGGAGACTTCTAAGGAGGAAAATAAAAGAAAATTTAAAGAGAAACTTCATAACCTAAAAGTGTGAGAGGGAAATTTTGAATCCTCTTTATTGTGATAGTTGTTTTATGCCTTTGTAGGCTTAGTTTTGTGTCCTTTGGTGAGGGTAGTTTAGTGTTTATTCCTTTATTTTTGTGCTCCCTACAAAGATGTGTGTTGAACTTCATTGTATATCCTTCTTCTTTTTTTGTATAAAATGACTTACTTATCGATGCATACCAAATTTTAAAAAATAAGTATTTTTATTTTAATATTTTAAAATTAATATTTGATTAAGAATATTCTAATTTAGTATAGAATATTATATAATTATTTAGTTATTTAGTTTCCTAATTTGATATGCTGTAATTTTCCATTTTATTAGCCGTAATTTTTATTTCCTCTTTCATTAGTTTCTTGTGTTCCAATGATTGGGTTTATTATAAATGATGGCTGTAAGTTTTAGGGGAAAAAAGTTTTTGATGATTAATGAAATTGTGAGTTGATATACTCTTTTTCTCCAACCTTATGATTCTTTGAGAATCAACTATTATTGAGTCTTCATTCTCGATATTCATTGTGAATCAACGAGTTTAGAAAAGAATCTTACTTCTGGTATTCTTGTTTGAATCAATAAATTTTAAGATTGTTATTATTTTGCAATTTGTGCTTCATCACTTATTCAAGAAAAACAAAAGTACCTTTGTAATTTAGTTATTTGTTGTAAAAAATCCTATGTAGTTTTGAACTAAACCGCCAACTTTAATTTTTCCATTTAAACTAACGGATATCATACATACCATTTTTTAGAGTGGGCTTAATTTTCTAAAAGAATAACATGAAATTAACAAAACAAAAATACAATGCTACCCCATTTTCTCTAAACTTAAAATTAAAATTAAATTAAAATATAATATAATAAAAAAATTGATCTAAAACATAAAATGTAATTAAGGATTGATTTAGAATATAATTAAATAAAAATTTAAAATAAATAATAAATAAGGATTGGTCTAAAATATAATTAAATTAAAATTATATTAAACTGTTAACAATTACAATAAATATTTAAAAAATTAAAATTTGTGATCTAAAATATCATTAAATTAAATCTAGATTAAAAGTTGGAAATTACAATAAGTAATTAAGAATTTAAGATTAATTGGGATCTAAAATATAATTTAATTAAAATTAGAATAAATTGTTAGAAATTACCATAAGTAATTAAGAATTTATTATTATTTTTTTTAATTGAATTAATATTAGAAATTATAAATTAAGTCTATAAGAAAAGAGAGACAAAGAAAATAATAATAATAAATTATAAGATTTGAGGGTATTACAATTATTTGGCATCTATAGTTATTGGAGTTAACTGTTGCACTTTATTCTAAAATCATATTAGGGCTTTCTGTGTAACGCCCCCATTTTCATCCCCAAATGATAATACAATAATCATGGCCCTTTAAAGTAAGACTGATAATAAATCCTCATAGTGGCATTACATGATGTAAATAGTCTTCATGTGATAATACAGTTAATCCAACAACAATTAATTAAACAACAAATACCCCCAAAAGTTTACAAGTTTCCAAGGCTTGAGCCTGGTTACACAAAATGGTTATTCAAACCCACACATACAAAGCCCTTGGCTTACAATCAGAGTCACAGCAAATGAGCACATTAGGCTCTCTATACACACTTCCATGCCTTCAGTTAGGCGAAAACATCACATCTTTTCCTGCACAAAAAATCCCGTAGGGTAAGCATAAATCCCAGTAGGAAATTCTTAACAAAGTATATACATTTTATACAAGTCTCGTGAGATGGAATGCTTATACCATGCCATGCCTTTTTGAAAGTAAAACACACCTTCATCTTTTGAAAACCATTATGCTCAATGATGTCATACAATTTTAATTGCTCAACATTTATCAAATTTTATTTAAGGGGCAGTAAATACAACTTTGTAAATTCCTAGGTCGGTGTCTGCAAATAGACTATACAAGTACTATCAATTTGTCATTTTTACCAGTATTAACCGGAAGGCTCGACACCTCTAATTTGTCATTTTTACCAGTATTAACTAGAAGGCTCAACACCTATAATCTGTCATTTTTACCAGTATTAATTGGAAGGCTCGACATCTATAATCTATACCACCTTTCAAGACTTACCACTGTATTTACCCCAAAACTATTTCCTGAAAACTTGTTTCTCAACATTATTTTTGAAATGCAAAGTTTTCAAATCAATTTCAAAGCTCTTCATTATCAAATGAATTGATATGCCATTACAATGATTAATAATACAATGCAATATTTCTTCCACTTTCAATACTCCCACACAATATTTCCATTGTGATCAAAATTCTCATTTCTCACTTCAATGCAATTTCACAAGATGAATAAATACTTTTATTTCAATTCATCTGAGGGATAACATAATTCCCACATTTCAAACATTTCGAACAACTTAGTCACTTCAAGACTATATCAACACTTTTAAACAACAATTTCCAAAACTTCAACAATTCTCTTATTCCATGGAAAACCATCATTTATATGTAATAAATAAACAATTTTCAAACATCATTTATTTTGGCACACAAAATAAATATAACAACATATTCTAAAGATTTTCAACATCTTTCTTTAAAATTCCCAATTTCTAGGTTTTCTCACCAAAAACCATTCATCTTTAAATATTTGAGAAGATCTCACCAAAAACATCTTTCTTTCATCAACATAGTTCAAAAACCAAGTTGTAGCATTTGTGTCCTTCAAAGCTTTTGGGAAAGTGTATTCGAATCCTTTATTTTTATTTTGGAAATCTTTGGTGTTGTTATGGGTTGGTTTTGGAGGAGTATAATCCGATTTAAACTTGTTGGGTTTGGTTGTTCGCACTTATTCTTGTCAAAAGTTCCCTGGAGACTTAGAAATTCCATTCTAGGGTCGACACTGGCCTTTCTAAAAAGGTCGACCCTTACCTGTTGGAGAAGTTTCTGGAAGTGTTGCTGGAAAATAGGGTAGACACCAATCTGGAGAGGGTAACCCTCTTATGCCTGTGGTGTTAGTTATTGGAAAATAGGCCTAATTGACCCCTCTGTCTAAGGGTCGACCCTCTTACATGCCGTCAAACATAAGTTTCTTCATAGAGTCGACCCTTGTGTTGCAAGGGTCACCGCATTTTTTTTTTTTTCCAGATTTCAGTCCGGTTTTGGGTCTATTTTTTGGGGATTTTGACTTGATCTTTTGGGTTGATTTTGGGACTTCATTTTACTTTGACCTAGCATTATAAATAGGTCCCTCACTTAACCTTTTTTTTACTTTTTCTTCTCTTTTTCCCTTTCCAAGCCATGAGTCACTCTCTCCATCTCCAAAATCACTTTTTGTTCAAAGATCTTTAGATCTACTCACTTGGAAGCATCTTCTTGCCTTGCTCCTTTGAGATTAAGTGTAGAGCTTATCAAGAGCTTCATTTTGATCTAAGTAGAAGTTAGTTTCGACAACTTTAGAGTTTCAATCTTGTTTTGCTCATCTTCTTTTCTAAGCTTAAGGTAAGAATTTTCTTTGAGTTATATATATGTTTTTCCAGGATCTAGATGATTTTCAAAATCATCCTTTGAGTGTTTTTGAAAATTGATTGTTGATTCAAGAAGATAAGTGATTTTGAAAGTGGGTTTACTTCCTTTTCCTTTAAAAATAGAAATTGAGGATTTTTGAACTATGTTGATGAAAGAAAGATGTTTTTGGTTAGATCTTCTCAAATATTTGAAGATGAATGGTTTTTCATGAGAAAACCTAGAAATTGGGAATTTTTAAGAAAGATGTTGAAAATCTTTAGAATATGTTGTTATATTTATTTTGTGTGCCAAAATAAATGATGTTTGAAAATTGTTTATTTATTACATATAGATGATGGTTTTCCATGGAATAAGAGAATTGTTGAAGTTTTGGTAATTGTTGTTTAAAAGTGTTGATATAGTCTTGAAATGACTAAGTTGTTCGAAATGTTTGAAATGTGGGAATTATGTTATCCCTCGAATGAATTGAAATAAAAGTATTTATTCATCTTGTGAAATTGCATTGAAGTGAGAAATGAGAATTTTGATCACAATGGAAATATTGTGTTGGAGTATTGAAAGTGGAAGAAATATTACACTGTATTATTAATCATTGCATTGGCATATCAATTCATTTGATAATGAAGAGCTTTGAAATTGATTTGAAAACTTTGCATTTAGAAAAAAATGTTGAGAAACAAGTTTTCATGAAATGGTTTTGGGGTAGATACAGTGGTAAGTCTCAAAAGGTGGTGTAGATTATAGGTGTCAAGCCTTCCAATTAATACATGTAAAAATGATAGATTATAAGTGTCGAGTCATCTAGTTAATACTGGTAAAAATGACAGATTAGAGGTATCGAGCCTTCCTGTTAATGCTGGTAAAAATGACAAATTGATAGTACTTGTATAGTCTACTTACAAACACTGACCTAAGGATTTACGGAGTTGTATTTACTGCCCCTTGAATAAAATTTGATAAATGTTGAGCAGGTTAAATTGTATAACATCATTGAGCATAATGGATTTCAAAAGATGAAGGTGTGTTTTACTTTCAAAAAGGCATGGCATGGCATAAGCATTCCATCTCACGAGACTTGTATAAAATGTATATACTTTGTTAAGAATTTCCTACAAGGCTTTATGCTCACCCTACAGAATTTTTGTGCAGGAAAAGATGTGGTGTTTCCGCCTAACAGAAGGCGTGGAAGTGTGTGCAGAGAGCATAATGTGCTCATTTGCTGTGACTCTGATTATAAGCCAAGGGCTTTGTATGTGTGGGTTTGACTAACTGTTTTGTGTAACCAGGCTCAAGCCTTAGAAACTTATAAACCCTTGGGGATATTTATTGTTTAATTAATTGTTGTTGGATTAACTGTATTATTGCATAAAGACTATTTACATCATGTAATGCAAGTATGAGGATTTATTATTAGTTTTACTTTAAAGGGCCATGATTATTGTATTACCATTTGGCATAAAAATGGAGGCGTTACAACTTGGTACCAGAGCTACCCAGCTTGAATACTTGGAGCTCGTGGGAAGTGGTTGTTTAACCACAATGGGTTCATTTAGCATGCTTTCAAAGTGTTATGCATTTTTGTGACTATGTGATAACATGTTTATGTGACTAAATGGGTATGGGATTGGACTTTTGGAATGTTGTTTCCGCCTGTTAAATTCCTTGAGGTCTTATTAGAAGGGTACTTGATCAATACTCATTCTACTAACAATACTTGGTTTTTCATGGAACGAATCTCATCATAAGAGTATAATCCGTATGTGTTTACATGACTAAGTGCTTATGTAGAGTGAAATTGAATTGTGTATATAGTAGAGAAATGTATGGAATTGTTGTAGTCGAACATGTGAGTCAAGTTACGAGCACATATGAGTTAATGTGCTAAATTATTTCTCTTGTGTCCTTGATTAGGATGTCAAGAAGGGGTCAAGTCTGTGGTGGTAGAGGCGAGAGGCGTGGTAGGGCTCGTTGACGTGTGCATGAGGTACCGGTCCATAGGGTTCCGGTGCAAGAAGAAGGGTTCGGCCAAGCTAATATGGCCGAGCAAGCAGGCCAAGCTAATGTGGTTGAGCAAGTGGGATAAACGGGTCAAACCGCAATGGGGCCCTAGCTCGAGAAATGGCAGGGGCTTTAAGAGAGTCTATGAACTTGTTGAGGGTGGAGAATCAAGCCCAAGAGAACACCGCGGAGTCAAGGACGAGTTTCCTTACTAGAGAGTTCTTGCGGGCCAAATCGGATGAGTTCCATGGTGGTCCCAAGCCCAAGAAAGCGGATGAGTAGCTCGAACAAACTGTGAAGACATTTGAGATGCTTCACATCAAAGATAGTGAACTAAGAGTGACTCTAGTGAGTTACTACCTTAAGGGAGACACGGGTTAATGGTAGAAATATGCCAAGGGTAGAGTGGAGCCGACATGGGAAGCCTTTGCGGTTGCTTTCCAAGATAAGTACATACCTTCCACTGCTAAGGAGAGATTGAGGCAAGAGTTTAAAGACCTTAAACAACTCAACATGCCCATGGCCGAGTTTGAGGCGGTCTTCTCTAGTTTGTCCATATTTGCACCGGAGTTGGTAGCAACGAAAGAGTGTCGTTGCATAGAATTTGAAAAGAATTTGAAAATTAAGTTCTTCTTCAAGCTTGTCGGGAATATGATTCGGGAATATGACCGTCTTGTAGAGACGACGGCATACATAGAAATTTCCATACAAGCCGAGGAGGAGAAGGTTCGGAGTTCGAGGTCTAGAGGCCAGGAGTCTCAAGGAGACTATAGGCAGAACAAGAAGAGCAGGAATGTCTATCCACCCCAGTCCCAACCACAGCAGTCTAGATCCACTTTTCCTTTGCCTAGTGCGGGTCCGGAAAAAAGTGCATTGAGTGGTGTCTCGTGTTTTAAGTGTGGCCAACCGGGCCACAAAGCCTTTTCGTGCCCACAGTAGGGTGGAGGACAGTTGATGTTACCACCACCTAACCGATCTCAAACTCAGTCTCAGTCTCAGAGTAGAGGCCAAGGATTTAATTGTTATCAGTGTGGTTAGCCGAGGCATATGAACAGAACTTGCGCTCAGTTGGGAGGCGTTTTTGGCGCATCAGGGTCGAAACAGACTCAGAGCCACTAGCAGGCTCATTCAACTCAGAACTCAGGCTTCACGAGCAAATTAGGGAGCCGCTTCGCCTCAGTCAGTACAACAGGCCTATGCTCCGAGAGGGGGGCAAGTTAATTAGGGGCCACAAGGACGCGTGTATGCTGCTACCGTGCCAAAGCAGTTGCCAGAATCCTCAGTTGTGAGAGGTACTTTTGTTATGTGTAATTCTTTGGCTAATGTGTTGATAGACACGGGTGCATCTTATTCATTTATATCTATTGTATTTGCTTCTACATTGGGGTTAGAGGTAGCACGATTAGTACCTCCACTCAGATTAGAGTCACCTGTTGGGGGTATAGTTGATTTAGACCGGGGTTGTCATGATTGTGAAATAGAAGTTACCGGGCGTCGACTTCCGTTTGCTTTTGTGTTGCTAGATATGTCGAGTTTTGATGTCATTTTAGGCATGGACTTGGTTGTCTCTTGATGCAAGAGGGAAAAGTTCTGGCCTATGGTTCACGACAATTGAAAACTCATGAGAAAAATTACCCCACCCATGATTTAGAATTAGCGGCGGTGATTTTTGCCTTGAAAGTTTGGAGGTATTACTTGTACGGTGAGAAGTTTGAAGTCTTCTCCGATCATAAGAGTCTAAAGTATTTGTTTTCTCAAAAGGACTTGAATTTACACCAACGGAGGTAGATGGAATTTATGGAGGATTATCACTTTGAGTTACATAATCATCCGGGGAAGGCCAATGTAGTAGCCAATGCTTTGAGTCGAAAATCTGTGAGTAGTTTGGCAAGTGTAGCCATTCGGGAATTGGTTATGCTAGGTGAAATTGGCAAGTTTGATTTACACTTGGGTGAGTCCAGCGAGAGTGCTACTTTGTTTACTTTGACTGCTCAACCTACCTTGATTAGTGAGGTCATAGAGGCACAACAAGGGACCATGAAGTAGAGTCTATCCGGGTTAAAATTTCCAATGAAAAGGAAGAGAAAGGTTTGAACGTTCACTCGGATCTGAGTGTGCATTATCTAGACCATTTGTTTGTACCGGAATCTTGTAGAGAGGAAGTACTTCGGGAGTTCCATCACTTACGCCTTGCGGTACATCCGGGAGGCTCCAAAATGTATAATGATCTTAGCCATCAATTTTGGTGGAGGGGTATGAAGTGAGATGTCGCTTTATTTGTATCGAAGTGCCTTACTTGTCAACAAGTGAAGGCTGAACACCAAAGGCCAGCGGGTTGGTTACAACCCTTACCGATAGCCGAGTGAAAATGGGAGCGCGTTACCATGGATTTTGTAGTTGGGCTTCCTAGAACACATCGAGGCAAAGATGCCGTTTGGGTGATTATTGATAGGTTGACTAAGTCTACCCATTTCATTTCGATGTGCACCAGCGACTCAGTTGAACGCTTGCTAGAGTTGTACATTAGAGAGATAGTCCGACTTCATGGAGTCCCTGTGACTATTGTGTCGGATAGGGATCCTCGTTTTACTGCCCGGTTATGGCAAAGCCTTCAAGAGGCGTTGGGAACTAAGTTGACTCTTAGCACCGCTTATCATTCTTAAATCGATGGACAGTCAGAACGTACCATTCAAATTTTGGAGGACATGCTTAGAGCTTGTGTCCTTGATTTTAAGGGGCCTTAGGAAAGGCACTTACCATTGAATGAGTTTGCTTACAACAATAGTTATCAAGCTAGTATTGGGATGGCACCATTTGAGGCCTTGTATAGCCGACCTTGTAGATCACTGGTTTGTTGGGCTAAAGTGGGTGATGCACCGTTACTGGGTCCGGAAATTGTTAGAGAGACAATCGAGAAAGTTGTTCTCATTTGGAAGAGGTTAGCTACGGCCCAAAGTCGACAAAAAGTTATGCCGATAAGAGGAGACGACCTTTATCTTTTGAAGTTGGTGACCATGTGTTTCTAAAAATCTCACCAAGGCGGGGTTTGATGAGATTTGGTAAGAGTGGGAAATTATCTCCAAGGTTCATTAGGCCTTTTGAGATCTTAGAGCGAATTGGGAAAGTGGCATACCGATTAGCTTTACCGCCACAACTTTCGGGAGTTCACAACGTATTTCATCTATCTATGCTTAGGAAGTATGAACCCGACCCTTTTCATGTTCTTGATTGGGTTGACTTGGAGGTAGATTAGGATGCCTCTTACGAAGAACGATCGGTTCAAATATTAGATACTTAGGAGCAAGTGCTACGGGGCAAAACTATACAGTTGGTAAAAGTGTTGTGGAGACACCATGGGGTTGAGGAAGCAACTTGGGAACGGGAGGCAGAAGTCCATTCCAAATATTCGGATTTGTTTGAAAGTGTTTGAGTTACTTTTCGTTGTAATATTCCCATGTGTTTGAGGGAAATGTATAGAGATTGTTAAATACATGTTGTTATGTATGTTTTTATTTTAAGCATAAAGTTGTTATGGGTTATCATTACATTTGGAAGAACTTCATGTTGATGAGTAATTGAGAGGTTGTTGATAATGAGGTAACCATGATGTAATGGTGAGATTTAGTTGAGAGCTAATGTTGTGATTTGGAAATGGAAGAGCGTGGTTTTGATCGCTTGAAAAATCTTTATTTAGGTAATTTGATTTAATTTCGGGGACAAAATTTCTTAAGGTGGGGAGGTTGTCGCATTTTTGTCCTTCAAAGCTTTTGGGAAAGTGTATTCGAATCCTTTATTTTTATTTTGGAAATCTTTGGTGTTGTTATGGGTTGGTTTTGGAGGAGTATAATCCGATTTAAACTTGTTGGGTTTGGTTGTTCGCACTTATTCTTGTCAAAAGTTACTTGGAGACTTAAAAATTCCATTCTAGGGTCGACACCAGCCTTTCTAAAAAGGTCGACCCTTACCTGTTGGAGAAGTTTCTGGAAGTGTTGCTGGAAAATAGGGTAGACACCAATTTGGAGAGGGTCGACACTCTTATGCCTGTGTGTTAGTTACTGGAAAATAGGGTCGACCCCCTCCTATCTAAGGGTCGACCCTGTTACATGCTGTCAAACATAAGTTTCTTCATAGGGTCGACCCTTGTGTTGCAAGGGTCGACCCCTGCAGATTTTTTTTTCCAGATTTCAGTCTAGTTTTGGGTCTATTTTTTGGAGATTTTGACTTGATCTTTTGGATTGATTTTGAGTCTTCATTTTACTTTGACCTAGCATTATAAATAGGTCCCTCACGTAACCTTTTGTTTACTTTTTCTTCTCTTTTTCCCTTTCCAAGCCATGAGTCACTCTCTCCATCTCCAAAATCACTTTTTGCTCAAAGATCTTTAGATCTACTCACTTGGAAGCATCTTCTTGCCTTGCTCCTTTGAGATTAAGTGTAGAGCTTATCAAGAGCTTCATTTTGATCTAAGTAGAAGTTAGTTTCGACAACTTTAGAGTTTCAATCTTGTTTTGCTCATCTTCTTTTCTAAGCTTAAGGTAGGAATTTTCTTTGAGTTATATATATGTTTTTCCAGGATCTAGATGATTTTCAAAATCATCCTTTGAGTGTTTTTGAAAATTGATTGTTGATTCAAGAAGATGAGTGATTTTGAAAGTGGGTTTACTTCCTTTTCCTTTAAAAATAGAAATTGAGGATTTTTGAACTATGTTGATGAAAGAAAAATGTTTTTGGTTAGATCTTCTCAAATATTTGAAGATGAATGGTTTTTCATGAGAAAACCTAGAAATTGGGAATTTTTAAGAAAGATGTTGAAAATCTTTAGAATATGTTGTTATATTTATTTTGTGTGCCAAAATAAATGATGTTTGAAAATTGTTTATTTATTACATATAGATGATGGTTTTCCATGGAATAAGAGAATTGTTGAATTTTGGAAATTGTTATTTAAAAGTGTTGATATAGTCTTGAAATGACTAAGTTGTTGGAAATGTTTGAAATGTGGGAATTATGTTATCCCTCGGATGAATTGAAATAAAAGTATTTATTCATCTCGTGGAATTGCATTGAAGTGAGAAATGAGAATTTTGATCACAATGGGAATAATGTGTGGGAGTATTGAAAGTGGAAGAAATATTTCATTGTATTATTAATCATTGCATTGGCATATCAATTCATTTGATAATGAAGGACTTTGAAATTGATTTGAAAACTTTGCATTTAGAAAAGAATGTTGAGAAACAAGTTTTCATGAAATGGTTTTGGGGTAAATATAGTGGTAAGTGTTGAAAGGTGGTGTAGATTATAGGTGTCGAGCCTTCCAATTAATATATGTAAAAATGACAGATTATAAGTGTCGAGTCTTCTAGTTAATATTGGGAAAAATGACCGATTAAAGGTATCGATCGTTCTGGTTAATACCAGTAAAAATGACAAATTGATAGTACTTGTATAGTCTACTTGCAGACACCGACCTAGGGATTTACAGAATTGTATTTACTGCCCCTTGAATAAAATTTGATAAATGTTGAGCAGTTGAAATTGTATGACATCATTGAACATAATGGTTTTCAAAAGACGAAGGTGTTTTTTATTTTCAAAAAGGCATGGCATGGTATAAGCATTCCATCTCACGAGACTTGTATAAAATGTATATACTTTGTTAAAAATTTCCTACTGGGCTTTATGCTCACCCTACGGGATTTTTGTACAGAAAAAGATGTGGTGTTTCTGCCTAACAGAAGGCGTAGAAGTGTGTGCAGAGAGCATAATGTGCTCATTTGCTGTGACTCTGATTGTAAGCCAAGGGCTTTGTATGTGTAGGTTTGACTAACCGTTTTGTGTAACCAAGCTCAAGCCTTAGAAACTTGTAAACCCTTGGGGGTATTTGTTGTTTAATTAATTGTTGTTGGATTAACTATATTATCGCATGAAGACTATTTACATCATGCAATGCAAGTATGAGGATTTATTATCAGTTTTACTTTAAAGGGCCATGATTATTGTATTATCATTTGGGCATGAAAATGGAGGCATTACATTATGACTATATTTGAAGCCTAGAATGATAAAGTATTTTGGTCTCAAACCACAATATGGTATAATAAATTTTGCCCAAAAAAGCTAATATGTTCTGACTATAAAAAATTAAGGGTGAATTACACTAACAGTCCCTAGAGTTTGGGCTCAGACATTTACTTTGGTCATTGACTTTTCAATTTTGAAACATGTGACCTCAATTTTGAATATTGTTTCAAATAAGGAGAATTGAAGATACCATTGCTCAATTTTAAGGGCAAAGCCATCGATTTGATAAAATGTAAACTAATTTGACAAATATAAATGTCAACGAATTTTTAAAAATAATTTTTACCCATCAAAGATAAAATTATGTAAAATTGATAAATCTTTTAGGCATTTATTTATTTATTTTTTACCAAATTAATTTTTATTATGTGTTTGGATAATGATCATGTAATAGGTGGTTGTTAGGCTTTTAATGTGTAATTGATGTATTTAATATATGAAATATTTTTAGTTTTGGATTTTTTGATTTAATGGATTGATTAAATGATGATATCAAAGTTATCGCCATATTTAATTTTTGAAAAAATAGAAACTAATTTAATGAAAATAAAAATAACCACCCATTACATGATCATCATCCAAACACATAATAAAGATTAATTTGGTAAAACAAAACAAATAAATAAATGTCTAAAAAATTTATCAATTTTATATAATTTTATCTTTAGTGGGCAGAAATAATTTTTAAAAATTCAAAAATATTTTTTTGACATTTATTTTTGTCAATTTAGTTTATATTTTATTGACGACTTTACCTTTAAAATTGAGCAATGGTATCTTCAATTGTCCTTATTTGAAATAAGATTTAAAATTCAGAGTTAAATGTGTCACAATTGAAAATTTAAAGACCAAAGTGATACAAACTCAAACTATAGGGATTGGTAATGTAATTCGTCCAAAAATTAATAAGCCTAGTTGAAAAGATTAAAAAAAAACTCATGTCCTGTTTTGGAACATAGCTTTTTTAGTGTTTTTCTAATTTTTTTTTGACATTTTTATGAAGTGAAAAAAATTTATGCATTTAAAATAATATTTTTAGCCAAATAAATAATTATAAAAAAGTAATTCTTTAATATATATGGTGTGATATTTTAATTTTTTATGATTTTTTTCAAGTCAAAAACTTTGTTGCCAAATCTAACTCTCAACGTTTAATTTATTGAGCTAGATTTGAGTAGAAAAAGTTTAGATTTGGGGTTCGGCTTGGGCAAGTGTAAGCAACTAGGACAACCAACACAAGTCGATTTCAACCAGAACTCTCATCGTGATCAAATCAGTCTTAATTGCACCCTAATAATGTACGATCTGACTTTGACTTGAGATTAAAAATAAGAAATTTATCATTAAAGATCAATAGGTTACCACCAATGATACAAGGGCAAATTAGAAGGACAAATTACACTAACACCTACAATTTTTTCAAAATATCACTGTCACTCCCTTTATTTTTTAAAATATCTTGCATTCTCTTGCTTTATAAAAATGTGTAATAAAATATCTTGCATTCCCTTGCTTTGCAAAAATGTGTAATAATTTAGTCCAATCGTTAATTAACTGTCTATTTATTAGAAGGAAAATCATGACAGCAACACAAATAATTCTATTCATGTACTATTTCCTTTTTATTTATTTATTTCTCTCTCCTCTTTAACAAATCTAGCGACAAAAATCATCACTTAAAAAATCACCATAACCAAACCATGGAGATTTCTCATCACACCACCCCCAAATACACCTTCTTCAAACTGATTTAGTCAATACTGTTGTAATATCTACCCCACAGAGGATTCATTGTTGTTGGAAATCTAACTACATCCAATCATTACTTTTCGGTTTATTACATTTTGTATCGAGGGATAGTCTCACAGGAGATGATTGGTGACGATAGACTAAATTTTGAATGGTGAGAGTTGGTTTGGGATGTCGGTAGGTTTTTTAGTTTTTTTATTTTTTGGTTATTTTAAGAGAAAAAATGAAATGATTATGTTTTGGATGTGATATTTTGTCATATTAGGCTAAAAAACTTATTTTGTCTTTAGGTCTGGCTTCTCTCTAGTCCCAAATCGAACTAGAGAGTACTATTAGGCCTGTAAGGACCCACCATGGATCCCGTTAAAAAACATGTTAACATGGGGTGTTAAGTATAATTTACCCATAATACAAACATGTTGATATTTGCTATACCAAAACACACGCAGATGGCATTTATGTTGGATTAACGCAATGATATAAAAATGGTTTGTGGGCCCAAAACTCGTCCAGCCCAACCTAATTCCCCGGAGTTAGGGCCTTAGCCAGAGTTGTTTTGGCTTGCCCAGAAACCTAGCCCACTAGCCCGATCAAGGCTTGCTTAAAGGCCCGTCTCGTCTGACGCTCAACGTCATTTTCAAGCTGTTTTGGTGAAAAAAATTTAACAAAATGTCAAGCCTGGCCTGCTGACCCGCCTGAGGCTCAATTACCTCCTGGGCCTGGGATTGTGCCTAGATTTTTTGGAAGTGGGCCATCCCAGTCCAATTTTTGCTGGGAGCTTAATAGGCTCGAAATTTGGTTGGCACGACAGACCCGAGCCCGGGTCAAGCCATTTTTACATCCTTAGGCCAATGCACGCACTCCTTATATCATTATATGGATGTTTGTTTGAGTGCAAAAAAGAAGAGAATTCGCACTTATTATTAGTCAAAAATCAATTCAATCCATATATTTTAAATTACATTAATTTTATATTTAAACTTTGAATCAATTTTATTTCACTGTCAATTTCCGTCTATAATTAGACAGAATAATGTGACACCAAATTTCATTTTATCCTTTAAACTATCCCTCATAAATCAATTAGACTCATGAATATATAAAAAATAAATATTTAAATATTTATTAAAAATAATTTTAATCTACAAAAGTGAGAAAAAAAATTTTAAAAAAAATTGACTATTTGTGTGGTTGAGTATTCTCCAAGAGAGTTGTTGCTAACTTTTGCCGCAATAGTGCCATTCAATCAATGATAATACCAAGTATTAATATCGATTTTGCAGGCAGAGATCTCGACATATTCATTTTTATAGTTTTCCAAATGTCGGAAGAAGAATAAGTATAGTTTAAATTTTCACTCACACAATTTTAAAACTATCACTTGTTGATCAATCTGGTTAGAATAAGTTTGGTGAATAAACTAACTACAATTGCACAGAGAGAGAGTGAGAGAGCAACTTAGGAATTTTAGACTCAATTATTTTAATCAAGACTGGCTTAAGGTAATTTGAAACTTAAAAAGACAATTTTAAAGGAGGCTTTTTTTTAATATAGTTTCTCAATTATTTTTTTGTAAAAAATATTATTTATATTTTATTTTCAACATTTTTTAGATAAAAATTTATTAATTAATTAAATATTTAAATTTAAGTGTTTATATTCAGTGGTCTAATTAATTTTTGATAGATAGTTTGGGGAATAAGATGGAGTTTCAAATGAATTTTGGTACCACCTCAACAAATTCCGTCTTATTATAAACTGTAGTGACAACTAATGGTGTGGTGAAATTGATCCAAACCGAATAGTTTAGACGTAAAATTGATAAAATTGAAAAAATATGGAATGAATTGATTTTGAGTGATAATTTTGAAGATAAAATGAAATTTCCTCTAAAACTAAATATGCTACTATCTTTATTCAAAACTTACCATGGTTGCCACTATCGCCGCCGTTGCTGCCATCACTGTTAGGCCTGTTAGGTGCAGGAGGGTCCAACAAGAAGGGGTAAAATTCATCACTGGCGCTGTTTGGGATTTGGCTACAACGGCTATTATAGCCTATTTTTCAAAAATAGCCCAAAAGCCCTAACTGTAGGTAATTTTTTCAAAAAAAAAAAAAAAAAAAAAAAAGGCTGTCACAGCCGGCAGTCATCATTTCAACAGCAAAATTACCATTTTGCCCTTTCATATTAATTTAAATAATAAAAAGTTAAGGATAAATTTGTCATTTTACATTTAAACATCATTTCAACACACTTTTCAATACAACAACTCAACTAAAATAGCCTCTCATCTTCCCAAACACAAAACTAAAATAACCTACTAAAATAGTCAAAAAGCCAAATAGCCTCCTAAAATAGCCACTTCCCAAACGAGGCCACTATTAGACCTGTGGGCTGCAGGAGGGTCCAGCAAGGAGGGTACAACTTGGTGACACAGATCTCCCTCCTTTTTTTCCGCCCATGGATTTACGAAATCCAAAGACAATAAAATTTAGGAAAGTACGACAATCCGTTGGTGATAAATCAGGCGTATACTGCACCTATTGGAATTATGGTTTTTTATAGGCTTAATTTGGGTCAACTTTGAGCTCAAGTTTGAGTGGGTCCCAAACGTCTTTTGGAGTGGGTCCAAAAAGGTGACGTGTTTCTTGACGCGTGGCAAGTCACACAGTGTAAACAGTTTATCAAAACTATTTATGAGTGAATGGGAAGTTGACGTCGTTTTCGGATTCATGGAATGAACAATTAAAAAATAAAATGTGGGTTTCCTTGTAAGGCTTGTCCCACATTGGAATCTTAAGAGAATTTATGTGTGTATATATAAGTTTTAGGTGGCAACACTTGGATTGAGTCCCAAGGGACACCTCAAGTTTGTAGAATGGAAGAGTTATGAACAAAGTAAACCGTAGTCAAACCACCACACGTGCTCGCCGCTGGGTGCGGGTGTGGGTCGGGTCGGTTCTAATATTAATTTTTTGGATAAAATTTATTTGAATTTTTTCTAGAAGTTCTTGCGGGAAAAATTAATTTCTTCTAAATGAAATTAATTTAAATTTTTTGCGCCAAATTTTTTTTATCCAAATAATACCCTTGTTCCGTCCAATTCCAGCAAGATCAAACTGTTTTTTTAACAATTATAAAACTGCCCAACAGTTATGAACAGATATGAAACTCCTGTAGTTATCTATTCAAAATTTGAACTGCACCTATTCATTTCAAACTGCATATGTTTGGTTTGAAATTCAGGCCTGTTCGGGTCTATAAATTCCAAGCCTGTTCCAACAATTAATCAGTTCAAAAACAATCCAAAAAAATTACCTTGTTTCCTGATTTTACTCTTGTGTATTGTTATTCTTCATATTAGTTTTAGGGAAAATTCAAAGAGTATAAAACATAGATTTTGTTTGCCGTACAGATTGTTTGGAGTGCTACTACAATCTGTGTAAAGATCATTGTATCCTGAGAGATAGACGCCATTTATCCTTAAGCATCTAAGCAGGGCGAATATGTCTTAAGGACAGAGTGTCACACACTCGACTTAATCTATTTTGTACTTATTCACTTCGGTAAAATAAATGTTGTGTGCTATTTATTTTTATTTGTTTGATTTGTTTCAAGTTATTTATTATACACAGAAGATTGTTCCAATAATCTTAAGACAGACTCGAATTATTCTGTTTATACAGAATTTTTCGTTTGTTTCCTTCTCTTCTTTTCTTCTTCTTACAGAAATTATTTTATGTGGTTTTAAAAAATAATATTCTGGTTGGAAAATACAAATAGTAGTAATATACTATTTGAAAAATAATAGTAATATACTGTTTATTTTCTTTGACAACTAGTAGTAATATACTGGTAGTCATTAACAATTCAGAATATTTATTTGTGAAGTTGGTCAGAAATTAATTTTGGCTTTCAGAAATAATTTATGAGTTTTCATTAATTAAAATTCTGTTTTCAGTATTTTAATTTTTGAAGTGTTACAGAAATATTTTTCTATGTGAAATTAATTTGTTTAAATAATTTTTTATTTGCAAGTTAATTGAAAATAAAAGTTACAATTCTCATTTCTTTTATTTTTACAGAATTTAAATTTTGTGTTTTTGGTTAATTTTTTTGTGTAGTATTAATTCTAATTCTAATTTTGTTTTATAATTTAGAATTCATGGCTACTGCAACTAATGCTCAAACAAGTACTAGTGTGGTGGCTGCAATTGCTCCAACCCCTCATCCCATTGTGACTGTGCTAGTGAATCACGGCAAAAAGTTAAAAAAGTTCTTAGGAACTGATTTTAAAAGATGGCAGCAGAAAATACTATTCTATCTTACTACTTTAAATTTGGCTCGTTTCCTCCGTGAGAATGCTCTTACTTTGAATGAAGATGAAAGAGACTGGCAAGTGGTTGGTGCAGTTGATGCCTGGAAACATGTTGATTTCCTTTGTCAAAACTACATCTTGAACGGACTTGATAACACATTGTACAATGTCTACAACCCTATCAAGAAGACAAATGAACTTTGGGAGTCTTTAGAGAAAAAGTACAAAACAGAAGATACTAGCTCAAAGAAATTTGTGGTTGGCAAATTCTTGAACTTTGTAATGGTTGATTCTAAAACTGTGATCAGCCAAGTTCAAGATCTTCAACTCATTTGTATGACATCCATGTAGAAGGCATGTTTCTCAGTGAATCCTTTCAAGTTACTGCCTTAATTGAAAAATTACCACAAGGTTGGAAGGAATTCAAGAACTACCTCAAACACAAGTGCAAATAAATGACTTTGGAAGAATTGATTGTATGTTTGAGGAGGACAACCGCAATTCAGAGAAGCAGGCTGGTAAGCATCCAATGAAGTCTAAGGCAAATGTGGTGGAATATACTCCAAAAGCAAAGAAACGAAAGTTTTCTAGAGAAAGTTCCTTACAAGGCTTTAAAGGAGGGGAAACTAAAAAGTACAAGTTTACTGGAAAATGTTACATCTGTGACAAAGAGGGACATCGAGCCAAAGATTATCGTAGCAAGCGCAAAAGCAAAGAAAGATCAAGCAAGAAGCCTACTCAAGCCATTATGACCGAAGTGGACAAAATTTCCAATGGTGTTGAGGACATAAATCTTTTTGCAATTATTTCCGAGGCAAACTTTGTTGAAAATCCTAAAGAATGGTGGGTGGACATTGATGCTACTCGCCACATCTGTGCTGACAAAAAGATGTTGACATCTTATTCTGTGGTGGACAGCGGCAAACAACTTTTTATGGGCAATTCCTCAACTTTTAAAGTTGAAGGACAAAAAAAGATTATTCTGAAGATGACATCTGGAAAGGAACTCACTCTTGCTGCATGTAGCGGACATTTGCAAGAATCTAGTCTTCGGATCTCTGTTGAGTAAAAATGGGTTTAGGCTAGTTTTTGAAAGTGACAAATTTGTACTTACTAAAAACGGGACGTATGTAGGAAAAGGTTACATATCTGATGGCCTTTTCAAACTAAATGTAATAACTGTTGCCCCCTTTGTTATTAATAATAATACATCTTCTTCTTACTCGCTTGAGTCTTCAAATTTATGGCATGGTAGACTAGGACATGTTAATTATGGATCTTTGCGCAGATTAATTAATATGGAATGTTTACCAAAATTTGACATTGATTTAATTCATAAATGTAAAATTTGTGTTGAGGCAAAATTAACCAAAACTCTTTTTTCATTCAATTGAAAGAAGTACGGAACCACTTAAATTAATTCATGGTGACATTTGTCATTTTAAATAAATTCAAATTAGAGGTAGGAAAAAATATTGTAGCACGTTCGTAGATGACTATACTAGATATAGTTATGTTTATTTAATTCGAACCAAGGATGAAGCTTTGGAAACTTTCATTCAATATAAGAATGAAGTTGAAAATCAATTTGGTAGGAAAATTAAAAAACTAAGAAGTGATAGAGGTGGTGAATATGAATCACCTTTTGGTGAATTTTGTAAAAAATATGGAATAATTCATCAAATCACCGCTCCTTACCCACCTCAACAAAATGGAATTGCTGAAAGGAAAAATAAGACTTTAAAAGAAATGATGAATGCCATGTTGATAAGTTCTGGATTACCTTAAAACTTGTGAGGGGACGCAATACTTTCTGCTAATTATATACTTAACAAAGTACCTCGAGGGAAAGTGAATCAAACACCTTATGAAATGTGGCATTAGAGAGTACCATCCAACAAATACTTAAAAGTGTGGGGGTGTTTGGCTAAAATGGTTATTCCTAGTCCTAAAAAGACTAAGATAGGTCCTAAAACTATTGATTGCATTTTCATTGGTTATGCCAAGAATAGTAGTGCATATCGATTTTTGATTCATAAGTCAGAATATTCCGAAATGCATGTAAATACTATTGGCGGTATTTGGGGAATTTTTTTTTGGGTTTTTTTTTTTAATTTTTTTCACTAAAAGATAGTTTTTGCAAAACCAAAAAAAAATAAATCCAAACAAAATATCACATCTAACCCTATAATCATTTCATTTTTTCTTTCACAAACATCACATCTAACTACAAAAAAACCCAACTATCTTCCCAAACACCAAAAAAATTTTATTCAATAATATCTTACAACTAAAAAAACTACATAAAAACCCACTTCCCAAACACCCACATTATTGAATCTCGAAATGCATCATTCTTTGAAAATGTATTTCCAAACAAAACTGGACAAGAGACTAGTTCTAACAAAAGAACTTATGATGTTATTGCTAGTCACGATCAAGAACATGATCAAGAACAAGAGCAAGAGATAGATCAAAAAGAGAAAGAGGAACCTAGGTGTAGTAAACGTGCTAGAACCTCAAAATGTTTTGGTCCAGATTTTCTAACATTTTTGTTAGAAAATGAGCCTTTAACTTTTAAAGAAGTTATGTTCAGTCCTGAGGCTCCTTTATGGAAAGAAGCTGTAAACAACAAAGTTGAATCCATCATGAAAAATCACACTTGGGAATTGGTGAATTTGCCGCCAGGTTGTAAACCTCTTGGGTACAAATGGATTTTCAAAAGAAAAATGAAAGCGAATGGATCAATTGACAAATACAAGGCAAGACTTGTAGTCAAAGAATATAGACAAAAAGAAGGTCTTGACTACTTTGACACATACTCACCAGTTACTAGAATAACATTCATTAGAATGCTAATTGTATATACAAGAAAGTAAAACAGTTGTATGATCATGCATTCTCAATCATAGAAATCGAATACATAAATCGAATGAAAAGATTATTTGAATAAAAGATTTAAAAACAATCATATAACAATTATCTAATTCGAAAGACAAACTACAATTAAAATACAAAATTACATGATACTTGACTAGAGTTTCATCATAATCCTATGAAGAAAGCTTAGCCGCTCATTGAGAGGTTGAACACTTCGAATGTTGAAGAGGAAACCATGAATTGATGATTTGCTCTTCTTCTCTAGCTTATAGTCATTTTCTCTAGGGTTTCAGATCCCAAAATAGGTCCCCAAAATCTCTTTTTATAGCCTCTAGTCAATGTCGAGTACAAAACATACGCACACATATCGAGACAAATCCACTTTCATGATTAGAATTCCGCTCATGCAGATCCAGTCAGAGGCAGTTTTTGGTAGGGAAATCCACTCATGGGGATTTATGAATTCCGCTCATGTAGATTCACTCAGTCATGGACTTTTCACTTTTTTTGCGATCCTTTTTTTTCCGGAGTGATATTAACTTCAAAATGATGAAAAACACCTTATTATATCAAATATCATAAGCTAAAAGACTAAAAACATAAGATAGGGAGCCTTAAAGTGTAGCATTTCGGCTCAAATCACACTCCCCAACTTACACTTTACTAGTCTTCTAGTAAAGCAAAATAAAGCAACATCTATCTAAGCCACTTTCATAGGGATCACAATTGCATTTAGCATATGCTATAAGCCTTTTAAACCACAAGGTTACCCAAGTGAACGAGTAAAGTCTCATGAGGGTTTCTAGAGATGATACTCACAAACATCAACTTGATCAAATGAATTGAAACTTGGGACAAATTTATACACAATTACTCAACACTACCCCCTTTTCATCAAAACCAACCTCTCTCACTTATGAAAAATTTCAAGTAAGCAATTTAGACAAATCTTCAAACTATCCATGAGCCCATAAATATGAAAACAAACAGCATCGAATCACAATCGGATGGAAGGCACCAAATGTTGCTTTCGTGTAAAGTGAGATTCGGTGTGGAAGGAAAGACAACATCTCGTACTCATGTACTAACTTCCAACAACTAAGTGCCTTGAATCTTTGAAATCAAACATGGGTTTGATTTTTTATTTATTTATTCTTATGAATGGATCTTTTAAGCTTTCTAATTAACCCATGTAACAAGCGTTAGGCCAGTGACTCCTAATCCAAACGGACTTAAGGCACTAGGTGTAGAGCACCCCAACAGGCTTAATAACTCGAGTGAAAAAGGCTACAAACCAAACATTTTATTTTATTTTATTTTTTTGTGACTATGCAATGTTTAAGTCCCTTTAGCTTTCTAATTAACTCATGTAGTGAGTGTTAGGCCAATGACTCTCAATCTAGACGGACATAGGGCACTAGGTGTAGAGAAACCCCAACGGGCTTAATAACTTGAGTTAAAAAGGCTATGAACTCAAACTAGCCATTTTTTCCCCCCAAGAATCCATGCTCGTATCTCAAACCCCAATTCATCTTAAGCTGTTCGAAGTAACACATGATCAAAACTGTCAACTTTAACTACCACAACCAATTTGAACATGTAAATGCACAAAGTGACAAATGATACCAACAATCCTCATGCAATAGTACCGAAATGAATTCATATTTCATAAGTCATGAATAATCCAAAAATATCTGGCTCACGCACTCTCAACTCGAGACATAAGTAAACTAGGCTGGTGTAGACACCCCATTTTTGACTGCCCTTAAGACTTGGGTGCTTTAATCCGAACACTTGATGATGAAACATTACACTGTGTAAATTCTTTAAGCTTTCAGCAAAAGAATTCACTTTTGAGCTTCAAAACCTACACCTAAACCTTACACCGAAATGAATTCATATTTCATAAGTCATGAATAATCCAAAAATATCTGGCTCACGCACTCTCAACTAGAGACATAAGTAAACTAGGCTGGTGTAGACACCCCATTTTTGACTGCCCTTAAGACTTGGGAGCTTTAATCCGAACACTTGATGATGAAACATTACACTGTGTAAATTCTTTAAGCTTTCAGCAAAAGAATTCACTTTTGAGCTTCAAAACCTACACCTAAACCTTACACCGCTTCTTGACCAAAACCACTTTTCTTTTAGCCTAACCACCTAGAGAACTATAGGCCATCATATGGCCGACATGACAGTTTTATTTGGCTGGCTGTAGATACCCCATTTTTGATCGCCCGAAAGACTTGGGCGCTTTGTCCTGGGCACTCAATGATGAAAGTTACATTGTATATGATTCGAATTCTCAACGAAGAAATCCAAGGTTGAGCTCCAAAAAAATCCCAAAACCTTTATATTTACCTCGTTCTTACCTCAGAGGTCCCTTATTGAACATTGTGCCACCCTACATTGAGCCTGAAATAGAGGAACAAGGGAACACATTGGGGCCTGGCCGGCCATTTGCGATCGGCCATGCCTTGTGGGCAATAAACACTGTTCTGGGCAGAAGCCCACCAACTATCTATTTTTGAAGATATTTATTTTTCTCAAATTCTATAAATACAAGGTCATATCTATGTTTTGAGGGTTGAAAAATTTCCAAAGAGCTTATACACTCACTTGAGAGCTCTTTCTTCCTTGCCAAGCCATCTTTGAGCAAGCCTATCACCCTTGAACTATATCCATACACCAGACACATCCTCAAACCTTGACCTTGGAGCCTTGGTTGAGCCATGAGAATCATAATTCAACCTTAAGAGTGTGCTAAGATCAAGTTTGATCAACAACCAAAGCTTACTCTCTTCAAGAGATATAAGCTTGTCACCCTTGTTTTTGCTTTCATTTTAATCTATCTCTATCTATTTCTTGTGTTCTTGTGCTGTTTTGGATCCATTTCAAGTGTTAGAACATAGGTTTGAATAGTTGTCAAAGGTAGAAAGGTTTAACACCCTTTCTTGCACCTTACTTCATAGCTCACACCCTTGTTTTTACACTCTTTTCTTTGACTTTTAAACTGATTTTCGGAGTTTAAAAAAGGCTAAAAAACATGGTTTGAAGTCTCAAAAATAGAGGGGTTAGCCACCTCTCCTTGCTCTTGCTTACTAGTTTAGTGTCTTCTTGCTCTCACCTATCTTTTTGTGTTCTTTAATACACTTTTAGCCATTGTTTTCTTGTGTTTTAGGAGCTGTTTAGGCTTGTTTTAGTTCATTTAATTAGTTTATGCTTTGAATACTTTGCTTGTGGTATTGTAAGTCCTCATGGTTTTGCTTGTTTAAGCCTTAGACATCAAGCCATTTGAGTTGATAGCTTTGTTTACTTAGTTTCTATTTAAAGAGTCTCAATTTAATAATCAATCTTGCATAATCATTTCTGCACTCTTCCTTCTTTCTTTTTTTTTTTCTTTTGTTTGAGAGTTATTTCAATCAATTGATTGTTATTGAAGGCATGAGAAAGAGATCTATGCTTAATGGCTTAATCTCTACGGAGGTTCATCGTCAATGCATAGTCTCTCTTTCATGCTATGGATCACTTCTCGTTTGATGTTACTTCTCATTTAGTGGACTTAACTATCACTTTGGACAAATTAATTAAAGAATAGAATGGACTAAGAAAATTGGCTTAAAATCAATGAAACCAACATAAAGAAAATGAGTAAGATTGCTTGGATTCGGCTGGACGTTCTGCTGAGTCCATCGTGTCAAGAGACGTCACATACCAATTCATGATGTTTTGATGAACCTTGAAGCGGGTCTACCTCCCTCTTTAAGCTCACTTCATGATAGGAGGAATGGGTGGTTGTCTTTCATTACATTCATTGATCTTTTGTCCAAATGTGTTCAAAATCATCAGGCCATCAACTTGTGCTTATTGATGATTTTAGAACCAAACTTGTTCTTCTCTTGAGCTTTCCTATGACAGAAAAGAGCAGAAGGGACAAATAGAGTTCAGAAAGGCTCTGTCAACACTGTTTTTACATCAGACCATATAAGCAGATTTTTGCTTGCATTTAGGGCACGATCGGCCTTTTTGGGACCCGGCCAGGCCTCATTAGGGGCCAGCCGGCCGACAATGTTTGGTAAATAGAGTGTTTTTGCAGAAACAGAGGACAGTGGTTGAAGGTGAAACAAGGCAGATTCCTAGGGAGGCAGACAGAGTAGTTTCTAAACATTGTGCAAGCGATCGTTGTGCATTAATATTGTTGTTTTAATTATTATTTTTGTTTATTACATTGATTGTAATTATTACAGCTTGTTAACTTAAATAGATAATTTCTTTAGATAGCTTAATATTCTTGTTGTAATGAAAATTAGATAGCTAGTTATTTATTTAGTATTCATTAGAATTTGTAATAAGTAGTTAGTTTAGCTTAATTCATTCATTTGGTTTTGTAATAGCTAGCTATTAATTTGGAGACTTGGACATTCGGACCCTCTTGCATGGGGGCAAAACTGTAATAATATTGTATGTCTTCCAACCTCCATTTTATTTCACCCTTTTATTTCTCTGCTTATGATAGTAGCATAAAACATCATGTTTTCTTAGCATTTTCCATGATTTGCATCCACTTGTCTTGCATGCATAAAAGCTCGGTTCATCATTCTAACAAGTATTGTTATGATAATTTCTTTGAAAATGTACTTTGACCACATGCCTTGAATTGATTCACATGCCATGTTCGCAGCCGAGCTTATTAATTACATAACTATATGTGTTGCATTAGTCATATTGCATTAGTTAGGATCATGCATTTTTTTCCTAACTCTTTTATCTTTTTGGCTTGCCTCGAAGTACTAGGTGAGCATTTAATGGATTTAGCATACCGCATGCGTGTGATTGTTGCCATGTCATCAAAGCATGATTCCATAAGGTTAAGTGCTTAAGTGATATACTTATTTCAGTGTCGGTGGATGAAGGCCTTTTTGCTTAAATTGGAATAGATTGATTAATGTACATACAAACTCATTTTTTCAAATGACGCATATTCAAAACACTTTTCAAAACAAACATAACATCAATGTGTTCTAAATTTTGTGAATTGGTCTATACTTGTGTGCATCACATAGTAAAGTTAGCCTAATAATCAGAACAAGAGCATATAATGTAAATAAGAATCACATCATGATTAGTAGAGGCCGATCTTTGATCGGGCAAGTGGGGTGCTCAATTCATGACCTTCCCCTCTCGTACCTAAGTTCTCGAGCTGAGACACTTTCGTGATGACGGACTAATGGCCTTTGACACGAGTCACGGGTTTCCTAAATTTTTCAAAAATATTTAGGTGGTGACTTTAAAATCTGGCAAAGCAGTCCATTTTTGACATTTTTGATTAAAAATTAATTTTCCAAAAGATTTGCTAGATTTGGACTCATTTGTGTTTATTTATTTCACATTGTACTTGTGACATCAGATTTATAATCATGGAAGTCTGAACTGTAGGGTTAATCGTATCTGAAAGAAGCACGAAAAGCAAGCTATAGTTTCTGGCGACTCTGTTGGAAAAATTAAAGAACTTGACTTAAACTTCATGATATGAAATTTTGTCTCCATATATATGTTCTTTGCATTGCATTTGTATTGGTTCTTTAAGTTACTATGTTTTCCATCTACTATTCTTGGACGGTTTACTGGAGGCTCGTACAAAAAGCTTGCCAAAAGGCTGACCGATCGTGGGCTCTACCATGTTGGAAACACAACCCTTGGATATGGACTACCGCTGTACTGCTTGATCCTCCTTTCACTTCTCGATGTTAGGAGTGAGAGGTATATTAGGTAGTCTTGCTGAGGTACCCCCTTTGACCATTTGGCCTAGCTGCATATAGTAAAATCATAGTGACTGTTCCAAACTAGGACATGATGCTCACCCTTATGCAAGATTGCGTAAAGCTGCTTGATTGAAATAGTGAAACCCTAGTTCATGATCAAAACTAGGACAGGGTAACCCGACCCTCCTTATAGGGGTGTTTTGGTTCTTCTTTAACTAGTATGTGCTTTATAGTGAAACTGTACAGGAATGTTTATATCAGTGGCACAATTGGTATTTGTTTTGGGAAAAATTCAGTATAGCGTATAGTCATACAACTTTGATCCTGTTTGTGTTGATAACATCTTAGTTGAGGTGTTATGCGGTTTATGATTACTGTTCGTTTACTTTATTTCTTTTGCTAGGTAGACTAAAACCATAGCTTCAGAAGGTTCTGATATCTTGCAAGTACTCTGGACCCGTGTCGAAAGACTTTGCAGGGTCGGGGATCTTGTTTGGTGATAGCTTGTGTTTTCTTCGCTGTCACCAGTTGTACAGCGAAGGAGGATCAGATAGAATTCACCAGTTCAGTTCTTATAGTAGTCACCTCTTGGCTCACCTATATTCAGTCCAATTCAAGAGCAGTCGTCTACTTTTAGTCCATCTCATGACCAATCACCTATTCCTATGGCATAGTATCCCTCGGCCAATATGGAAGAACTAATTCTCTATCTGCAGCAAACAATTGAAATACTACAACGTGATGCAACCTATTAGGCCAAGGTTACGGCCCGTTAGGCTGAGGTTATAACCAGGCTACAATAACAACAATTGCAGCCGGTCGCAACCCCTGCGTCCCATGTACCCATCGCAGCTATCCCTGTGCCTGGTGCTACAGCTAATACTGCCGTTGCTCAGGATCCACAGACCGAGGATATTCCGATTTTTCCAGTCCCAGCATAACCCATCCCAACACAAGCATCCAAAGTCTCGGTTTATCAGACCGAAACACCGTTCAAATTCGAGGTTGATCCAACCGCGCTTAAAGTCAACAAATTGGAGAAGCTGTACAAAAGAGCACAAGAGGTCAACTTCATTCCTAATATGGAGGATGGATACACCGAGTCTGTAGTTACATTACCAGAACGGTTCAAGATGCCACACATTGATTATTTTGATGGTTCTAGGGACCCAATGGTTCACTTACGGCTGTCTTCGGACATCTTACGGCTGATGGGTTTGACTAGGCTATAGAAGTTATCCCTCTTTGGTCAGACTATGTCAGGTATAGCGGCCATCTGGTACGCCAAGCTAAAAGATTCAGTAAAACAGAATTGGGATGAATTAGTCGAGTCCTTCATGGCTTGGTACTCTTACAATACGCAAATCGAGATCACAACCCATGATCTCAAGGTGATGTGCCAAGAGCAAAAGAAGGTTTCTCTGAGTTTGTGATGGGATGGAGGACCGAAGCATCCATGATGAGCACTCGACCTTCAGAAAAAGATCAAATAAGAATGGTTGTTCGGAATCTGCACAGCAAGTTTCTACAAAAGATAATTGTTCTACCTCTATTCACATTCACAGAGCTTCATGAAATGGGGCTTCAAATTGAGGATGCTATGAAACAAAGGCTTATTACTGATGAGAAAGAGCTGGCTAAAAGGCTGTTTGTTCATAGTTCCAATGCTGCCAGTGGTACATAGCTGCAAGGTCGTCGGACGTAAGTGTTGTCACCACAACAAAAACTACCAACCCCTTTGCTAACATGGGCCCACAAATATCATCAAAACTTACTCAACCTTAGAGGACTTTTAACCACTATACATGACCCTTTCCAAAGCCATACAGGTGCTGATCAAAAAAGGGCACCTAAAACCCTTAGAACCTCGCCCACTTCTTGACCCTCTTCCACCTAAGCATAACCGTGCAAATACTGTGCCTTTTACCAACAGTACTGTCATGATACCAATCGGTGTTATCGCTTGCATCATGAGATCCAGGATCTTATTAACAATAAAGTCATCGTTTCACCTGCCAAACCAAATCTGACCACCAACCCACTTCCTGCCCATAACCAAGTTTTCTCACCTCGAAACCTTAACCTTATCCATACCCTGGCCACTTCTTATGACCCCAGCATATATATTACCCCCTCTCACCAACCAAAACCGATGTTGTTCATTCTTGAGGGCACATATTTGTGCATGATGGGTGCATCTAATCCACAACCTGAGCCTCACAATGTGGTGACAATACCTATAGTGGAGATTTTGGCCTCGGAGGAAGGTAATAGTTTGTCGTCCGAGAGTTGCGAGAACCTATTTGAAATGGCATATGATCCGAGTTGCTATATCATGCCAAACACTCAAACCAGGCCCGAAGTGGTGTTAGCAACCTTGATGGAGATTAATTGGGTTAGGGAGGATGGCCCGAGCGAAGGGTTGGACGACCTGGTAGATCTTAAAGAAGATCTAGACAACCTGTAGTTCTTTGATGAGCATAAGCAAGGAGATACACAAATCGGGTGGTTTGATCTAAATGGATCGACCGATAATACCGGATGGCTGAGTGATAAGCTAGACAAGGAAGAAGAAATTGGGATGAAACTAGGGGGAAAAGAAACGGGGATAACTGCGGTTGTGCCTAAAATCAAAGTTGTGCCTATGAGTAAGGCTATGATTGAGCAGGAACGGGAGTTAAAACAATTCTAACGTGAAAGGATAGAGAAAATCCAGAGGAAGATAGCCCTGGGGCAGGGAAAAATGAAGGGTAAAGCACTGGCCGAGCCAACTGCAGATGATGTTCAAAGCATGGGAGAGCCCAAATGGGAGCCTAGTGACAGGAAAAGAATTTTGAGAAAACTCAGACAATACTGGAATGCAAAACCTAAAATTGCTGTAAAAGAAGAGTGATATGATGACGGGGGGCGTGATGTGAACATGCTCTAAATAGAACCGGATAATGGTCCAACTATAGCTGATGGCGAGTGGTGGGACGATAATGATCTGCATCTGATCCATACTGAAGAAGACTGGGGAGGCTGCATCCCAGATAACACATGGTATGTTCAGGAGATAGATCATATCACGAGAAGTGGATGGTTATTTAAGACTCCAAACTTGGATCAAGCAAAGCCATCAGGAAAGGACAAGGAAGTCGAGAAAGAAAAGGGGAAGCGATTGGAAGAGGAGCTAGTTCTAAAGTAGCTCAAGAAAATCCAAGCTGATATCTCTACCTGGGGACTCCTTATGGCTTCACGAGTGCACCGGAAGACAGTATTGTCGGCAATGGACAAGGTTAAATTATCCATTAATGCTACGCCCGAACAACTTGTGGACCTGGTGTTTCCAAGCGAAGCCAAGCCAATGCTCACTTTCTTTGAAAAAGAGCTGTTTTCGGAAGGCTCAGCTCACAACAAACCATTATACATCTCCGTGGAATGCAGGGAGAAGTGGGTGCTAGTGGTGTTGGTAGATACTGATTCTGCCATTAATGTCTGTCCTTCCCGTACTACCTATGCGATTGGCCTCAAACCAGCAGAATTTGTTCCCACAACTTAGATGATACAGGCATATGATAACACAAGCAGAGAAGTCATGGGCACAGTGAAGGTGCGAGTTCAGGTAGGCTAGCCAGAGCAAGAGATTAAATTCCACGTGTTGGATATACCGGCTACCTTTAATCTGTTGTTAGGAAGACTTTGGTTACATCACGTGAAGGTTGTCTCCTCCATCTTCTATCAGATGTTGAGGGAGGAGTAGCAATTGTTTTTGGAAACTTATCCATCCATCCGCCACCAGAGGTGATAACGCCAGTACTAGAGATCAATCATGGCAACGAGGATATATTCCTCTCAGGATTTACTCTGGAGAAAGCCTGGGTAGTTCAAACCATTCTGGCTGTAGACGAAGGCATGTATGTCAGTGCCCAGTCCATCTACTTTGTGAACAAACTGCGACACATTTCAGGAATAGGGCTTGGACAGAGCGAGCAGAAAGCTGTTACAGTATTAGCAGAGGTGCCACATAGCCCGCATGCCTTTGGGTTGGGCTACATGCCTACCAAAGAGGATTGAATAAGAAAGGAAGAAGAAATGAGGGGCAGAGCCAAGGCCAAGAAAGCTGGGAAGCACTATGAGCTCATCCACATGCCAATCTGGGGGACATTAAATGGCCGTTTTGTTCGGGAGGGAGAGGATTTCCCTTTTTGTGGCTTTCTTGAGCGTTGGGTAAATTCCTCGAACAAACGTGTCCCTAGATTCGAGATTTTCTTTGATCTACAGATGCAGGACAGTGATGAGTAAGGGGCTGAACCAAGCAGCAAAGTTAGCCAGAGCATGGAAGATGACTCGGACAACAGTGAGGCTAAAGTAGGGCCAACATTGGTCAATCTCCTAATAGATCCCGCGATCGACTCGAAGAACTTGGGGGATAGCTTTACTATCTCCATGATCGGGGAAGAACTGGGTGTGGACCCAACCAGTGGTATTCTAGATACATCAAGGGCACCATGTCTTACTTGGCAGCTGGAGAAAGGCTTCCTTTCTAGTTTTGAATCTGGTGATGAGCTAGAATCTGATTTCGCTGAGTCTATGGCGTCGGGATCAAATTCAAGTTTTCTGAGTCTGAGGCTGGTATTTCTGGGGGTGGTAACTCAAATACCAAAGTCTTGTCTAGCTCTTCATTTAGCTTTTCCTTTGAGTCTATAACCGAAGATCTGGACATTTTGAATGGGAATGCTGCAGATTCTGTGTACTACGTTGTGCTGTTAGGTTGGGTTTATTGCATTGACCAAGATTTTCAAAATTTTAATGAAAACGAAGAGGAATAACTTCCTCTGGCTTTAAAAAACTTGATTATTTGACAAGAGGAGAGGCGTGCTAAGCCCTGTATTGATGAAATCATTGCCATTAATGTAGGTATTGAGAAGAATCCACGCTTGGACCAGATCGGGTCCATACTGTCTTCGGAGGAACGCAAGTGTTTAATCACTTTATTAAAAGATTTCAAAGATGTTTTCGCGTGGTCCTATGAAGACATGCCTAGAATCGATCCTGAGATTGTACAGCACCGGATCTCTCTTGACCTTGAGGCCTGACCAGTCAAACAGAAGCTGTGTATAATTCGTCCAGATTGGGCACTGAAAATCAAGGAAGAGATCACCAAGTAGATTGATATAGGATTCTTGTTAATGTCTGAGTATCTGACTTGGTTGGCCAATATCGTCCCCAGTTTCGAAGAAGGATGGCAGAATTAAAGTTTGTGTTGACTTTCAAGATTTGAACAGAGCCAGTCTGAAGGATGACTTTCCTCTGCCGCATATTGATGAGTTGGTAGACTTCACCGCGGGCCATGCATTGCTATCATTTATGGACGGGTTTTCCGAGTATAACCAGATTCTAATGGCACCAGTAGATAGAGAGAAAACTGCATTCACCACGCCGTGGGGTACTTACTGCTACCGGGTATGCCGTTTGGGTTAAAAAATGTTGGGGCTACTTATCAGAGGGCTACTACCACTATTCTACACGACATGATCCACAAAGAGGTTAAGGTGTATGTGGATGACATGATTATCAAGTCCAAAGAGTGAGAAGGCCACTACACCGCATTGGAAAAGTTCTTTCAATAGATTAGAGAATACCGATTGAGGTTAAACCCACAGAAATGCACCTTCGGGGTAACGACAGGGAAAATGCTGGGATTTTTTATCACACAAAGGGAAATTGAAGTAGACCCTTCCAAAATCAAGGCTATCTTAGAAATGCCACCACCAAAGACTGAAAAGGAGGTGCACGATTTTCTGGATAAAGTGCAATTCATAAGACGATTTATTTCAAAATTAACCTTGACTTATGAACCACTGTTTGGTCTTCTAAAGAAAGGGAAGAAATTCTGATAGGATGATCGATGTCAGTTTGCCTTTAAGCAGGTCAAGTAGTACCTCTAGAATCCACTTGTGTTGTAGCCGCAGGGAAAACCTTTGATTCTGTACCTGTCAGTCACAGATTCAACTATGGTGTGTGTGCTCGCTCAAGAATCTGAAGATAGGGTGGAGAAGGCCTTCTACTATTTAAGTAAGAAAATGCTGGACTATGAGACCCGTTACACTCCCCTAGAGAAAGCTTTCCTAGCCTTGGTATGGGCTACCTAGAAGTTAAGGCATTACTTGTTAGCTCACTCTATAATCCTAGTTTCGAAATTAAATCCTATCAAATATCTCTTTAAGAAACCTGTGCTTACGAGTAGGCTGGCTTGTTGGCTGCTTCTTTTCTCCGAATTTGATCTTAAGTATGTAATGTGCAAATCAGTTAAAAGGAGAGCTTTGGCGGAATTCTAGGTGGATCACTCGGTAGAAGGAAATGAGGCAGTGGAATACTTGTTCCCAGATTAAGACATTCTGCAAGTGGAAGAGGAAACATGGACGATGTACTTTGATAGAGCGTCTAATCAGTATGGTTATAGGATTAGTGTGTTGCTGATAGCACCCGATGATTCTCATATACCTTTAGCTTTTAAACTCCGGTTCAAAGTGTCCAACAACGAAGCAGAATATGAAGCATGTATTGCTAGTTTAGAAGCTGCCCTAGAACTAGCGACAATAAGGTTGGACGTAATCGGGGACTCGAACTTTGTTATTTCTCAAGCAAATAGGGACTGGAAAGTTAAAGAGGAGAAAATGAAGGTTTATCATCAGACCCTAGATATTCTGATTCTGAGGTTTGAAAAACTAACATTCACGCACCTGCTTGGAGAGAACAACCGGTTCACTGATGCTTTAGTAACTCTATCTTCCATAGTAAACATCCCGCTTGGAGTCAAGATGCATTCGATTATTATCGAACAGAAATACACTTTTGCTTATGAGACTATTGCCACGATATATGATGTTCAAGACAAAAACCCCTGGTACTACGGCATTTGGAATTTTCTAGAAAATGAGACATATCCACCAGGGACAAATGCCAAAGACAAAAGGGGAATACAGCGTCTGTCCGTTCAATTTGTCATCTATGGGGGTAAGCTATACAAGAGAGGCCATTTGGGAATGCACAAGCTGTGTGTTGAAGAAGAGAAATCAAAGTGGTTCATGGAGGCCATCCATGGAGGGGAATGTGGGGCACAGATGAATGGTGTGATGCTAGCCCAGAAGATCCTCAGGTAAGGTTATTACTGGTCTACAATGTAGGAGGATTGTATTGGTTTTGTACGGCGATGCAACAAATGTCAAATCCATGCCAATCGCATGAATATCCCGTCGTCAAAGCTGTACAACATGACTTCACTACGGCCTTTCTTAGTCTGGGAAATCGATGTTATCGGTGCAGTCTCACCAAAGGGTCGAATGGGCATGAGTTCATCGTGGTAGCGATTGACTATTTTATGAAATGGATGGAAGCTTAATCCTATGTTGGGTTTGAAAGCGTTGTATGTGGCCAAATTTATCAAAAACAACATCATCTGCCAATACGGGGTTCTGAACGAGATCATATTTGATAATGGCTTGTACTTCAAGAAAGAGGTGGTGGACCTGCTCGAGAAATACAACGTGGCTTTTCACAATTCATCAATGTACAGACCACAAACCAATGGAGCTATTGAGGCCGCAAATAAGAACGTCAAGAACATCCTGTAAAAGATGGTTGAGACCTACATAGACTGACCAGATAAACTGTCGTTTGCTCTTTGGGGATACAGAATATCAATTCGAACATCCACAGGGGCAACCCCTTATTCGTTAGTATATGGGATAGAAGCTGTTCTGCCGATTGAAATCGAAGTGCCGTCACAGCGAATTATGGCCGAATGTCAGATAGCAGAGGCAGATTGGCAACATAATAGATTCAAATAATTGATGTTATTTGATGAGAGGAGGCTGAAGGCATTGTATCACATTAAGGGCTACCAGAACAGAATTGCTAGGGGTTTTAACAAGAAAGTTAAGTCCAAGAATCTCAAAGAAGGAAACATAGTGCTGAAAGACAACCGAGCTCCCATCCATGACCCTAGGGGCAAGTTCAGACCTAATTAGACTGGTCCTTACATCATCAAATCCATCTGGTCAGGAGGAGCGATTATTCTCATGGACTTAGATGGCCTAGAATTTTCACAGCTGATCAACATAGACAAGTTAAAGAAATACTACCCTTGAGAGACTCGCTAGGCCGAAAACCTAAAAGGGTTACCTAGGTAGAAGTTAGAGCATGAAAAATTAGAAATAAAGAAAAACTGAGCTCGCAATGTTGAAAACCCTAAAGGGCGACTTTGGCAAATGTTAGAGCGCAAAAGGAGAGTATTAATACTCGAGTGAATCCGAACCGAACTATGTAAGGCCTGATTCCCATCTTTGGGATACATAGGCAACTTCATCCCGAAGTTCGGCCATGACCATCTCCAACTCAACTATCCTAATTCGTTTATTTGATCGGGCCATCTTTCTCCATTGTCTGTTAGCTTGGCTGTGATCTTTATTTAGATAGAAGGGCTAGTTACGATGCAAAGAAGTAGTGGTAAATGCAATTGGGGGTAGTTATGATCTGTTGATTTGTGGTTGTACATCTTGAGGATTGATTCTGTGCGTGTCAGATAATGAGTATTTTCGAAAATGGTTTTGAAAAGTTTTAATAAAAGTTGATTTTTCCTAAAATTTTACCTTTTAAATTTTTAGGACCAAAAGGAAAATTTTTAGTGCTCATAACTTTAATTCCATTTATTTCAACACAAATACATTCTCCAACTCTCTGATATAAATCAAAGTTGCTTTTACATCATAAAACTTGAAAAGAAAGGTCGAAGCAATAAACTAGGGGCATAGGAGTCAAGTGGTCCTGCGTCCCCTACTCATGCTTGCGGAAGTCTCTGCAACCAAAGTTGGCCCCACCTATGCCTTGTCTTCAAGCCAAGCCAAGCACTCACCGGAAAGGGCGTAACAGAAACTAGGGGCAAGGCCAGAAGCTCTCTTGTCCTCCAAGGAGTGAGGTACCGCACCAGATGTGAAGCACGAATCAGGAATGAAGCTGGGTATTCCATCTCTTCTAGACAAGTCTGATCATGTCCAAACTGGTGTCTGAACTAGAATGGGAAATAGGACACGCTATGCGTGAGGCCAATCAACTATATGCCCGGCTTCCGGGACATGCTGTAACTCATCTCAGTCAGATTGAGCTAGGGGCAGCGCCAAGTAATGTCAGCTGCAGGTTTGCTGCACATCCAGTCACACCACAATCCCTCTAAAGGGAAATCTACTAGCCGCTGACAGAAGAAGTAGGCTCGAGCTGAGTATTCGAGACAGAGATCCACCACTTTTAGCTTATCAATTAGCCATACCTGGGAAGGAATGAAAAATAAGAGAGATTAAAGAATATAGAGGTGTACGTTGAGAAAAGAGTAAGGAAAGGGCTTTGAGAGGAAAATAGAGAGTGAGTGTTCAATGATGCGAGGAATCATAAATAAGAAAGGGTGGGAAACAATACCTGAAGAAGCAGTGGATTCCCTGTAAACCGAGAGGTCTCTTGCCGATGAAAAGCATCTAAAGCCATCAGGGTCTCGGCAAAGGCCAAACCTATGAAACTCTTACTCTCTCTCAAACATTAGGCCATTTCAATCAACTTGAAGCTGGCTCCGCCACAACCAGGGGTAAGAAGAAAGTGTGCGAGTAAGCATAAACAAAGGGCGTGTTGGCGGTAACCTCGCCAGAGAAGGTCACCTCTGTCTCCAATAGCAGAAAATTAACAAATCAAACCTGGGATGTCCAGCTCCCTATCATGAGCCAAGGACTGTGTAAAGTAAGTCCACACATCTGATCGAGTGGCCGTGCATGGCTCAAACGGGGTTGCAGTATTGTTTCTTCATCATGTCAAGGCTCCATCAAGGCTTGAAATTCTTCGAGTGTCGGACACATTTCTTATGATTCGAAGCAAAATACATGTGTTACCGGGTTCCAGCACCGAACAGCGGCATGAAGGAATGGAAAGCAAAGCGCTGTGTGGCTCAAAGGAAAAAAAGCGTTTATGCTAAAACCACAAAAATTCACCTTTTTTGAGCTGTCGAAGGTGGCGACCTAGTCTCGGAGTCTATTGTTGAGGAAAATCTCCATCTTAAAGAGCAAGGTATCAAAGACTTGCTATTCTGCTAGGAAAACAGCTTGGAAGCACCTTTTATAGACTTTGAGAAGGAGCAATGCAGGATAGCTGGATCCCACTGATCGACATCAATTTTGGGCCCAGCCGTGCCTATTTGGACCGGCCAAGTCTAAATGATGGTCCAGAGCAGAATAGTCATAGAAAGGACAAGATCTGGCCGTGGTTTGCTGTGGCTATGTTTTGAGTTTTATTTTGTTTGTATCAAGTATTGTTTAGCGTTTTTAGGTCATTTTCATATTGTTTTTCTGTTATCGAGTTGTATTTTGCATTGTGTCCGATTATAGGTTGTTATCTGATTCGAGAATAAATTGAAGAACAAGCATTCACAGTGGTAAAGTCCTGTACAAGGTTGCTTTGCAACGGTTATGCCATCCATCACATTTCATGCAAGAGGAATCATCCGAAAATTTTCTTTTTCATCCAAAAAATTTCCTTTTCCATACACTAGCGGGTCCAACCTTGATCATTGTTTTACAAAAACACAAGAAAAGTTTTCAAAAACAAACAGAGGGTCTACCTGAAGCTAGTTTTTAACTACAAAGCAAAAGAAAAGCGAAAAGAAAAATAATCAACCCATCCTCGTCCTCTTTTCCTCGGCTGTGAAGGAGGCGCGTCACTGTCATCGCTTGGCGTAGCTCAGTTTTTTCCGCTCCCTTTCGAAAGAATGAATAGCCCTTATAGTTCGGACTCTACTTGTGTTGGTTCTGAAACTGATTTCACAAGTGCAATGTGAAACAGTGGAAACACAAAAAGAGTCCAAATCCAGCAATTTCTTTTAGAAAATCGATATTTGAATCAAATGCTAAAAATGGACTGCTTTGCCAAATTTCAGAGTCGCCACCTAAATATTTTTGAAAAATTTAGGAAACCCATGACTTATGCCAAAGGCCATTAGTCCGTCGTTACCAAAGTGTCTTGGTTCGAGAACTTAGGTATAAGAGGGGAAGGTCAATAATGAGTGCCCCACTCACCCGATCAAAGAACGGCCTCTACTAATTATGATGTGATTCTTATGTACAACATATGTTCTTATTTTATTTTTTAACATGCAAGTATAGACTAATTTCACTAGAAGTTGGAACGTTTGATTTCATGTTTGTTTTGAAAAAGTATTTTGAATATGTACCACTTGAGAATGTGATCTCATATATATACATTTAATCAAAGTATCCCAATTTCAGTAAATAGTCTTCATCCATGGGCATTCAAACAGGTATATCAAGTAAGCATTTAGCCTCATGGTAGTATGTTTGATATGGGAGCAATCACATTCATGCAATATGCTAAAGCAAAAAATGCTTACCTTATGTCCGAAGGCGAGTCAAAAGAAAGCAAATAGTTGGAAAAAATGTATGATCCTGATTAATGCAACATGACTAATGCAACACATAAAACGTACAATTAATAAGCTCGGCTACTAGCATGGTATGTGAGTCAATTCAAGGCATGTGATAGCGCACGTATTCAAGTAAAGAGTTTGAATTTGATATTTGAATAACATGAGGAGCCGAGCTTTATGCATGCAAAACGAATGAATGCAAGTCATGGAAATGCTAAGTTGAAAATATGATGTCCCTATGCTAACCATCATAAGCAGATGAATAAAAGAGAGAAAGAATGAAGGGTTAGAAGACGTACAACTTATTACATATTTGTCCTCACAAAGGAGGGTTCAAATGTCCAACTGTCCGAATAAAATAATTATTACAAATCTGAATGACTAATAAATGAAAGGGGCTGTCTAATTTATTACAATAATGATATGTAATGATTGCTCGATACTTCTCAGGAATTACTCTGTCAGCCTTGCTGGGATTTGTTTTGTTTCACCCTATCATTGCTTTCAACCAAAAGTGTATTGTTTGCAATTTATTGGAGCCTTGCCGACTGAAAACGAGACTTAGTTGAGCCCCAAATAAATCCAATCATACCTTGTTTTCTTTGCGGAAATCTGTTTTTTGTGCCTGAGGTGAAACAGTGCAGACAGGGCATTCCTAGCCATGTTGTAGGCTCGCCTTTTTCTCGCACCCCGTCTTTCAGAAAGGGTTTGAAAAGAAGGCCTCACAGTTCAGACTCTTGCGGTTTTGAATTTAGTCTCACAAGTGCAATGTAAAACTGATAAACACCAAAGAGTCTAATTCGACAAATCGTTTTGGAAAATCAAATTTTAAATCAAATAATGTCAAAATTGGATTGCTTTGCCAGATTACAGAGTCGCCACCTAAATATTTTATTTTTGAAAAATTTAGGAAACCATGACTCGTGCCAAAGGCCACGTATCCGTTATCACTAAAGTTGTCTCAGCTTGGGAACTTGGGTACGAAGGGGGAAGGTCATGAAATGAGCACCCACGCTCGCCCAATCAAAAGATCGGCCTCTACTAATCATGATATGAGATTTTAAAAAACTTTATGTGTTCTTATTTCGGTTATTAACTAACTTTACTATGGGACGCACATAAGCAAGTATAGACTAAAATCGCGAGAATTGGAACAACTCAACTCATGTTTGCTTTTGAAAATGATTTGAATTTGCCACCCTCAAGTGGGCTTAGAAATGCGGATTTGCCACCAAACATGGTGGGCTTAAAACATGATTTGGCACTTCGCAAAGTGGGCTTAAAACTCACACTCATTGAATTATTCCAATTCAAGCAACAAAGCCTCCATCCACAGGCACTCATGCAGTTTAGCATTTAAGCACATAGCCTCATGATAAGCATGCGAAACATGGCAATATGGAAATCACACTCATGCAAGCATGCTAAAGCATAAAACTTACCGAGTACTCCGAGCCAAAACAAAAACTAGTTAGAAAGAATGCATGATCCTAACTATACAATATGCCTAATGCAACACATGCAATAATGCAATTAATAGGCTCGGCTACTAATATGGCATATGTAACACTTTGATAGCATGCTTTGAAACACATATTCAAGTAAGTATTGAAATTGACAATGTAGTTTGAATAATGCGCCGAGCCTTGGTGCATGCAAGACAAATGAATGGATGCAAACATGCAAGCATAAGGTATGCTTATTGAAAATGTCCCTAAACTAACCATCGAAAGCGGTTAAATAAAAAGGAGAAAGACGTGGGGTTGGAAAACATGCACACACGCACGCACGCACACTTATTATAACATTACGCTCTCGCGAAGGAAGGTCCAAATAAATAAGCTAACTAGCTACGCTAATTACACTAACTATTACAAAACGAAACTAATTAACTATTCCAGTTAACTAGTTATTACAACCGAATTAAGCTAATTAATTACAAAATGAATTAATTAACTAAATAATTACAACACTTGTATGAATGAATTAGCTACGACTACCTAATTAAACAAAGCAAGTAAATGGCCTCGAGGGCGAGGGACGCATGCATGCTTGGTTGGTTTACTCCCGAAAATCCACCGCCTTGCCATCGGACACCTCTATTTGCACTTGCTTGAACACCAACAGTGCTGCCAACTTCTAGAACATCTCTGCTCCAACTCAGGAACACACTTGTGCAAAATTTAATTTTTGGCCAGTCGGCTACCATTGGTAGCCAATCGGCCACTACTGGTGGCTGGTCGGCCACCCCTTCCCTGAACTTCTTCTTTTGCTGCAACAGAGAGCAAACAGAGACAAAGTAGTGTATTCTCAAGGAGTGCATGTACTGCTACTCTCCTTATCATCACACAAGCTCAAAGAAGTGTAGCTCTTGGCCCTCAAACCATCAACCAAGCATTTTCATGTATGACGGCCAAAGAACCAAGCTTGTACAAACTTAATGAGTGCAAAACAAGACTCAACAAAACCACAACCCTATCATGCATTATCAAGGGTGATAGTGACCAAGAAAAGTGGCACATTTCATCACTTTGAGTATGAAACGTCCCATTTTTCTTGTGTTCGAATTAACATCCGATCCGAACACATGCTATGCAACATAAAAGATGTTTATCTTGCCTCTTTACTTGTCATGTTTTATTTACCCATTTTAGCTTACCAATCCATTCTTTAATTGATTAGTCCAAAGGGTGAGTGTCCTCTAATTGAAAGAGGGCTTAAACCACAAGTACCTTGAGCATGAAAAAGACCTCATACCGTTGGTTAGTAGAAAACCTCATACCGTTGGTTAGTAGAAACCCTCAAAAGAGGATTAAAACCACCAAGCATGAGTGTTTCGATTTCACATTCAAGCCAACAAGGGGTTCAAAGCCACTTTCAAAATAAATGAAAGAGTAAAGAATAGAGGGAGATTGCAGAGATTTCAGTGCTAAAATGGAGTGTAAAAAGACACTAAAACATGCCAGTAACTCATGCAATTCATGCCAAAAAAGCCTAAAACATTAAGCCAGTGAAGCCTCTTTGCACTACAATCACACAATACAAGCCTCAACTGAGTTGACCAGCCCAAAACAGAGCCAAAATAGGTCAAAATAGTGACTAAAACATGCTGAGATTAAGGTACAAAATGCTAGAAAAACATGCTCACATGTTAAGCTATTTAGGCATGCAAAGAAGGCACAAGGAGGGAAGGCTACCCCCTCCAATTTCGTACTTCAAAATGAGGTTTTTGCCACTGAAATAACTCTGAATTTCAGTGGTGTAAAGACCCAAAAAGTTTGATTTAAATGTGCTAAAAGATGATGCAAAAGCTTACATAATTAGGCAACAAGAAGGGTGGACTACCCCTTAACACAAAATGACTTCAAACCACCATGTTAAGCCTCAAACATTAGAGTTTTTTTTAGTTGAAAACTAGCTCAAAAATAGTATAAAAGGATGGCAAAATAAGTAGCCAAAACAAGTATACTAAGCAAATGAACTACCTCTTGAAGCTCAAGCACAAAACAGCCTTAAATTCTAGTTCAAACTTCCTTCAAGAGCTCAAACTAGACTCCAAAGAACCTCAGCTCCAAGATAAGGGTGTTTGGTTAAGGGTTAGTGTGTAAAAGTGTAGAGAAAACTAACTACCGAGCACAAAACAAGAAGAGAGAGAGAGAGAGAGAGAGAATTTTGATTCAAATTTTCTAACCCTTCAAAATGGGGGAGGACATCCCCTATATATAGAAAAACAAGATTAAAGCTTGAATTCATCATACCATACACGTGTATGGAGATGCACTTCAGTGAACAATAGCTGGCACAACTGGCAAACAAATATCTGAAAAAGGAGAAAAATGGCCATTGGCCATCAATGTGGTCGACCGGCCACCACTGATGGCCGGCAGGCACAAGCCATGGCCGATGGACTGCAGGGATGGCCAACAGGCCACCCTCTCCTCCAGACTTGAAACAACAAGCTCTTGGTCCACAACCAAACACAAAAC
The DNA here is from genome assembly GCA_025200525.1 of Camellia lanceoleosa. Lineage (NCBI taxonomy): Eukaryota > Viridiplantae > Streptophyta > Magnoliopsida > Ericales > Theaceae > Camellia > Camellia lanceoleosa. The sequence goes on along the minus strand of CM045765.1, from coordinate 3,336,867 downwards.
AGACAAGTTTAGAGGCTCAAAGACAAGATCATCGAGTGTTCAAGCGATGACATTGGGTGTTCAAACGATGACATCTTTGGGCACTCAAAATGAACACGAGCATGTAAGATCATCGAGTGTTCAAACGATGACATCCAAGTCTTGCGGATGGTCAAAAATGGGGTGTCTACACATGTTTGTCTCTTCTATCCTTTTCTATCATAGAAAATGCTCAAGAGAGAAGCGAACTGGGTTCCCAAATCATCTATGGTTACAAGTTGATTCGCAAGATGATTTTGGACATGATAGGACAAAGATAAATAAATGCAATGCATAACAACCACCCCTCTCACCTATCATGAAATGAATTCAAGAAGGGAAGTAGAGACGCTTCAAGGTTCATCAAAATATCATGAGTTGATGTCAGACAAGCCTTGACACAATAGACTCCGGCATAACGTCTGGCCGTAAAGACACTTCAAGATTCATCAAAACATCAGGAATTGATGTAAGACAAACCTTGACACAATAGATTCGGTATAACGTCCGACCGAATCCAATATTAGTTCTTTATGTCGGTTGTAATCCAATTAACCAATTTTATTAGCCTTTTTTATTACCTTTCCATTTCTTTATCTTTTCTCCTTTTTGTCCAAAAGTGATATTTACGTCCACTAAGTCCAAAACAATAAAGAGAAACAAGCATCAACTTAACCTGAGAAAATAAACCTTATTTTCTTCGGGGGAAATTATAAAGGAAGATTCAAACTCATTTACAAGTGATAATGGATTTCAAGTCAAACCCAAGATGTATAACAAGGACTAGTCAGACTCAAAAGAGTGATAATGACTTAGGAAAAACTCAAAGTGAGCGATAATGACTTAAAATCCAAACTTGATAATAAGTGATAATGACGCTTTCCTTGATAATTTCCAAGGGTCCATTAGTCCCTTAAAAGTAAACACAGATAAAAAGAAATAAAAAAATGAAAGATTGGCTTTAGTATAAGAAAGATGTATGCCTTTGGTAATGAACCTCCGAAGAGATTAACCCATTAAGCATGAAAAAATTCTTATGCCGTTGGTAATGAACCTCCGAAGAGATTAAACCATTAAGCATGAAAAAATTTCTTTCTTATGTTTGAATAACAATCTCAATTTTTCACAGCTTTTTAATCGAAATAATCAAACAATGGAGGGAGGTTGCAAAGATGATTATGTAGAGTTGATTAATTGGTTATTATAAAACAAACATAATATGTAAAACAAAATTATTGAAATAAATTAAACAGCCCCTAAATAGCGTAAAATAGTGCTGAAATTAAGCTATAGAAGGTGTACAATCATAAAGAGATTAAAGCGAGTAAACAAGTATAAGAAAGGGTGGCTAACCCCTTCATTTGTACAACTTCAAATTACATAGTTTCGATGTTGAAGAACAGCCCCAAAACAGTGGCAAAAATAAGTAGTAAACACAAGGATTTAAGCTAGGAGTAAGGTTCAAGCAAGGGGGATTAACCCTTCCACCTTTGGGTAGCTTTTAATCACAAGTTTCAGCCCTCAGAATAGTCCAAAAATAATATGAAAACACAAGAAAAAGATGAACAAAGATTGAAATAAAAGCAAGAAAGCTTTACCTCTTGTAGAGAAGGTGTTCTTGTTGTAAATCAAACTTGATTCCAAAGCACCCTCAAGTTTGAGTATGATTTTTAATTCTCAAATCAAGTTCAAGTTCAAACTCTTGTATGGTATTTATGGATGATATGAGAGCTTCAACGCTATGGAAGAACAAAGATGAATTCAACTATTGTATAGTTCTCACATTTCTTTGATATTTCTCTTGGATATTTCTATATTTGATCTTTGTAACTAATATCTCATTTTTGAAAAATAAAAACAAATTAATGTATACAAATAAAAAAAAAATGACAAAAACGTAAATTAAAAAAAAAAACCACAAAAATACGCCTCATCCAAAAAAATAAAAAATAAAATATAAAAATAGAAATTAGAATTTGCCACGTAATTTAAAAATAAATAAAACACATGAAAACTTATTTTTGAAAAATAAAAATAAATTAATGTATACCAATAAAAATAAAAAAGAAAAAAAAGTAAATTAAAAAAAAAGAACAAATTAATGTATACAAAAAAAATGACAAAAACATAAATTTAAAAAAAAAAAAAAAAAAAAAAAAAGAACCATAAAAATACGCCTAATCCAAACAAAAAAAAACAAAAAAAAAATCCGGTACAATAACGCTGACGTGGAGGATGTAAGGCAAGGAGTTGACATGTAAAAATCACTTCAAGGGCAGTTTGGTCATTTAACATGAAGACACCTCACCAAAAAGTCAAAAAAAGTCAAAAAGTCCTTCCCAAACCAGGTTTTTTAATCCCAGATTAAAATAGCCAAAAAAATCAAAAAGTCAACCAACTTTTCAAATTACACCTTAGTATGTTTGGGCTTATTTATTTAATTTTAACAAGTTCAAATTCAAGTTCAAATGCAATAAAAATTTAACAAACCAAATTTAAAAACCGAACACAAACTTCATCACGTACGACCCTATTCATTGCAGCTCTATGCACTGGTGTCAAAAGATAACAAAAATGAAAGTATATAGGCCTTGCAAAACAAAGGCCATTCAAGCAAAACTTCGTCATACTGAGCCCAACTACACTTAAACTATTGGTGGGCCTTCATTGGGCCCTTTAAAACACTGTTACATTAAAAGGCCAAATTTGGATTGACCATGTCTCAGCCCAATAAAGATATGTCTTGGTCCAGTTAAATTCTGTAACCCCGCACGGATCTGGTTTATCCAAGGTGGGCCCTGGGGACCCATCCTACCGATTGATCACAAATATTAGCATATATTTTTAGGTTGGATTTCTCTCAAGTTCGGTAAAGTCTAGCACAGGTCTCATTTGTCTAGAAATACAGACATAAGTAACGAGAAATCGGACACATATATAGATAGATAAGATTTTTTAAACAAAAATGTTTCATATTATTAATTTAATATTATTAAATAGATCACTAATGATATGATAGTTTGGCCTTTAATTTTTTTTTTCTTACACTGCCACGTCATTAGTGTTGGTTTTAGTAATGGTGTATTAGTGGTCTGAATCAGAACTCTTTTTTAAAAATAAACTCCATCAAAAAACTGTATAATCTTATATATATTTTATATTTAATATTTTATTTCTATATTTGTAACAGAATTGATTTTTCTATCAGGTGACTACTTGGCTAGTAGAGGTGCTCAACGGATATTTCGATCGGCTCAAATAAATCGAACCAAACCAATCTGTCGCATTTTAGACTGATGTGTGATGATGAGTAGACGGTTGCAGATTGATTTTTTTCAATCCACCTAGTTTTAGACAGATGACAGATTTGAGGTTCTTTTAGCTGCAACTAAACCATCAAATCGCGAGCACCCCTAGTAATTTGTAAGACTTATATTTTAAATTTATATAGATATTCTATTTGTGTTTTCAATTGAAAAAGAATTTAGATATTCTGTTGTGTTTTCAATTTGAAAATCCTTTTATCAAATGTCAAGTATTGATAATTGGTATTTTGTGTAAAAAAATATGAGGCTTAATTTTGTCATTTTTTTTTTAAAAATCAAATTAAATAGTTCATAAATATAAAAAAAAAAAAGGTGATTAAATAATTTTGATAATGCATGACTTTCTTATATATATTTATTATTGGTATTTGACAATTTACTTGATAATCTTTTAGTTATGCTGAGTTGGATTGTTATCTAAAAAAAAGTTGACAAGTTGTATTTTGTTCAAAATTTGTAAAAGTTTAAACCGATAAATCGATTCACATCCATCTGCTAATCCGTCAATCCGTATTAGCCAATTTAATGAATGGATACAAATTAATATTTTTTAATCCATTAATATGATAAATGGATGACAAATTAAAATTTTTTTAACCGTAACTAAACCGTGAGCACTCCTACTAACTAGTGCAGGCTCTCAGAAGGTAGGGGTTTTATTTTTATTTTTAGGGTTAATTACACTAATAGTCTTTATAGTTTGGGACTTGTGTCACTTTGGTCCTTGACTTTTCAATTGTGACACATTTGACCATGAATTTTGAATCTTGTTCCAAATGAGGACAATTGAAAATATTATTAGATTTTTCAAGAGTAAAATCGTCAAATTGATAAAATATAAACTAATTTGACAAAAATAAATGTCAAAAAAATATTTTAAATTTTTTTAAAATTATTTTTATCCACCAATGATAAAATTATATAAAATTAATAAAAATTACATGACTAATTTTTTAAAATTAATTTTACATGATCATCATCCAAGCACATAATAAAAATTAATTTGGTAAAAAAACTAAATAAATGTCTAAAAGATTTATCAATTTTACATAATTTTATTTTTAGTAGATAGAAATAATTTTTAAAAATTCAAAAATATTTGTTTAACATTTATTTTTATCAAATTAGTTTATATTTTCTCAAATTGACAATTTTACCCTTGAAAAATCTAATTATATATTCAATTGTCCTTATTTGAAATAAGATTCAAAATTCAGGGTCAAAAGTGTCACAATTAAAAAGTCAAGGACCAAAGTGACACAAACCTCAAACTATAGAGACTATTTGTGTAATTTGCCCTTATTTTTATTATTATATTAGTATTATCATTTTGATTTGGAATGGATCTCAAAAAGGTGGATAGGTGATGACCAAGGTAGTAGGAGAGGCTAGCAGATTCAAATAATGGGGATATGTTACAAACGATTAAAACCTATTAATTTGGCCCATAACATTCATATGCTCATAGTATGTGGCCCATCCTTTCAAAAGCTGATTTATCCTTATCCCTCACATACATAAATATAAATATATATTTATGAAAAATGTTAAAAAATAGCCTAGAAAACTATCATTCAGTGTGTTTGGTTTGAGTTTTTTTAGATTAAGTTTTTTGAAAATTGATTTTTTGATTTTTTTATTTTTAGTAAATATTTTTTAAATTTTAAACATTTTTTTTTACTTTTTTAGATGCACCTTACTTAGATGTATCTAAAAAGTAAAAAAATTGTGAAAAAATATTTTAAAAAATTAATAAATACATAAAAATATAAAAAATGTATTGAATTCTTGTTTTTTTTTTTTGTATTTTTGGTATTTAGTGAATTTTTAAAAGATTTTTTTTAGAATTTTTTTACTTTATAGGTGTGTCTAAAAAGTAAAAAAAAAATTGCTTAAAATATTTAAAAAATTCAGTAAAAATAAAAAAAATACAGAAAATAAGAAAGTAGAATTTTCTGAAAAAGTATTTTTTGAAAAGTGGAAACAAACAAGGTAAGTGTTAGAAAAATGTATAAAAAAATATATTAAAATATGTAAAAGTATTTTGAGATATGTAAAAAATATATGAAAATTATAAATATTTTAGCATTTTATAGTACCCATTTATTGACAATCTTAAAACTATCATTAGCAGGACTCTTTGTTTATATTATTTTATTTTATTATAGGGCATTGCTAGGGAGCTCAAATATTTGGCTCAAATTGTGGCTCAAATTTCCCTATTAGGTAAAAAAAAAAAAAAAAAAAAAACAAAGTTACTAAAACTGGCAATTTGAGCCAATTTGAGCCACAGTTTTTGAGCTACCAACCATTTTCCTTTATTATATAAAGTCTAGGCCTTGTTAAAGTTTCGTCACAATTTTTCATTTTCAAACTGCTTTGCGAATGTCTCACTTTTTTATTTTAAATTTCAAAATTTTATGACTTCTTCAGTTATTTTTCCTATTCATCTACATTTTATTGGTCAATTAATAACTGTTCGACTCATTGATTTTTATAACACACCCATCAATTATTACGCACCTTCTAATATATATATATAATATGATCATATTATTTTGAATTTCTCTAATACTCACTGTATACATTTCCACCTTTGTATATTGAGAGGGCTTTCCCACCTCTAATATTCACTATATATTTTTACTCATTGTTGTTTTTTTTCTTATTTTTTAGATGAAGAAAATTTAAATTTGACTAAAAGGTAAAATATTTTTGAGAAATCTAAGAAAAATAAAGCGAAAAAAGAAGAAGAAGAAATTGTGGTAAATTTTATTTTACAAAAAAATTTTCTTTTAATGTGCATCAAGATTAGGTATATTTAAAAAATATTAAAAAATAAACTACAATGAACAATAAAAAATAAAAAAAATAAAAACTAAAACCAAAGTAGAGTCTTAACAACAATTTTCTAAAACAAAACCAAACAAAGACTGAAACTAGAAAGCTCCTAGGTCCTTCGAGATATAATTTAAGTAGAAAACCATTACCTAATTTTTTATTTTTATTTTTATTTTTACTTTTTAATTTTGTTAGGAAATTATTATTTTCACTCTACGTATTTTAGTTATATTTTAAATTTTACTTTTACTATCGTAAATTATAGAAAACACGATTTACATACACAATAATAAAAATAAATTTCGCTCTCATTATGCTAAATGGTTATGTTAGTTAATGACTGTGGAAACCCGAGCAAAATTATAGAAAAAAAATTATAATTCAATATAAGAATAAAAAAATCTAATGATGAATTTTATAAACACTAATATTTTAAATTTTAAATTTTTTATGAATTTGTAATTATTTTTTTGAAAAGACCATCAAATAGTATTTTCTCTAAAGTTATATCTAGTCAAACGCCTTGAATAATTTGATGTGATGATCAGTGTCATTTTCTACTCAGTGATGTATACCAACGAATATTTAACTAGAAAATGAAAGTCAGCTTAGTTGGTTAATTTGATCCTTATGGGTGATTATTACATTTGAAATTAAATTTTCAGAGTTAGATGTTGCTTGTGCTAGTCCAATTTTAGGACAAGAGTAATGGTAGTATAGTCAAAATTTTGTTCTAAATTCACTTATGATGGATGAAAGATGAAGTTATTGAATAAATGCAATAATGACATAGAGAGGTAGGCCTGGTTTGACAATTTTATTTATTGATTAAAATAGTCAAAATAAATTAATAAATAAAATTAAAAAAATTATTAAAAATTTTAAAAAATTAAAAAGTTATTAAAAAAATCAAATATCTCACGAATTGACGGTTTTTGTTACAATTTTAAAAAAGGTCAATCCTAAACTTATTAATTTTTTTATTTTAAAAAATAATCAAAAAATTATTAAAAAAATCAATTCCCAAACAACACCTAAGTAGTTTTTATTAGAGTATCAATAATGTGATGGTTACAATTGTGTATTGAATTATTTATTAACTGAGAAAAAGTGAGTAGGTTAAGTGTTTGTTAATTTAATAAGTCAATGAGTATTCCAATTATATAATTAAAATGTGGATTAAGTGAATAATATATATTATATATGTAGAAAAATGACAAGGTCTATCTTGTAATATTTTTCTCTCTCTCTCTCTTTTTTTTATGTCGTCAATTAATTGATATAAAAAAATGATAAGTAAATCACACTTTATATCTGAGAGGGCAATTTATACGTAAATTGGGCCGAGCTGGGTATTGGGCCGTTATGGGCCATAGTGAAAGTTACTCCGGTTTGGGGTAGAATGACTCAGTGAGTTACTTCGGTTTGAAGAAGTAGCCTTGAAAGTTACTACAGTTCGGTTCGCCAGGATCTTAAGTTTACTTCGGTTGGTAAAGCGTGTTGGTAGTTCGGTCTTTGTTGAATAAGACCAGTCGTGCATTGACACCGGTTTGTCCGTGTTAGTCCGGTTTGGGCACGCTGTAGTTCGGCTCGATTCTCTTATGGTTAGCTCGGTCGTAGCATGGAAAAGCCGAGGTAAGAGATAGGAAGGTCATGGTCGAACTATAGGTTACTCCGGTTGTATGGGAGTTTGGCCATAGTTGAACCATCTCACTTGATTTATGCAATGAGGGGGGTGTTGGAGGATAAGCATTGTCTTTCAGGAGTATGAATCCTAGGAGGACTCTACGCCAGAAGGAGTAATCCTAGAAGGACTCTACACTTAGAGGAGTAAGAGTCCTACCAGGATTGTGCCACGCGAAACCTATATAAGCTCACCAATATCACCTTTGGAGAGGTAATGCAACTTTTGCTCCCTGAATACATTGAGCTTTTACATTTGTCTTGCTTCTTGACTTAGGCATCGGAGGTTTCCGCACACCACGGCTAGCTCACGTTTGTATTTTCAAGTGGTGGAACGACGTCGTACGAGGACGCAAACTTGGTCAACAGGATTATACGAGAAGGTGTATTTCTTTCCCGTACAATATCTATGTACTTTGCATTGGATTTTACTTTAGGCTTTATATATGAAGTCATGGCAGTCAATCCTTACATTTCTGGTCAAATCTCACTTTGATTCTTGTACATGAAATTGTAACAGTCAACTTTCTATACTTTTAGTCAAATCTCATTTTAGTTTCTATACAAGTGTCAATGTTTCATTTCTAATTATTCAATTGTTTAAACTTTTAACAGAATCTAATCATATGATAAGAACGTGACTACGGCATGACAGTTAGAAAATAAAATCATTTACATCTTCTATCAATACACACTTTATCTCAAATTTTACATAAGAATATGACTGTATTATGCTAAAACAAAACATAAATTATGAACAATTAAGAAGATGAACTAGGATTTTACATATATTAGAATCATGAAACTCTGTTTTTCACTGTAACACTGTTTTCTATCTATTCATCTTTCTTTCTCTTTGATTTCTTTGTTGTATTTTCTTTTTAAGATTTCAAAAGTTCTATTTTCTTGCATTTTTATCCTAATTTTACCGTACGAACTTACATATATATATATATATATTGTATTAAATAATTTTCATGTGCTTATCACGTAGGATAAAGTGTATTGGTGAGAAACATAGATAATTTTTCTCTCTTACTCCCATTTCGTAGTCACATTTTTGTCACATAATTGAATTTTGTTAAAGATTTAAAAATAAAGTAACAGAACATAGATATTAACACTTATATAGGAACCAAAGTAGGATTTAAATAAAAGTATATTGGGTTGACTGTCTCAATTTCATGTGTAGGAATCGAAATGGGATTTGACCAAAAATACAAATAATTGATTGTCATAATTTTATATATAGAGACTAAAATAAGATTTAATGCAAAATAGAGAGATGCAAAATATACTTTACCCAAAATAATTTTGAAGTGTCCATTGACAATTTCCTTGGATCATATAAGCACGTGGTCGCTTATCATCAAATAGACAAACAACCAGAGTGTATTTCCCATAAAGATCTATGGTTGTTTTTCTAAAATTTATTTTAAATTTTAAAAACGCAACCAAACAAATCTCTTTTAAAAAAAGAAATAATGTAAATTACCGAAGATTCAAAAGTGTACAACCCATGTTGGTGGGCATTATCTGTTTGGAATAATTTTTTTTGTGTAAAATAAATCATTTGAAATTAAATCACACAAATAAAAATAAATTACTTACAGAATTTATTTATCGAAATAAAAAAAATATAAAATTGATCAAGTTAAGTATGTGACACTCTGTCCTTAAGACAGATTTTCCCGCTTCAGTACTTACGGATAAATGGCATCTATCTTCCAAGATACAATGATCTTTACATAGATTGTAGTAGCACACCAAACAATCTGTACAACGAACAAAACATGTGTTCTATACTCTCAGAAATTTTCCTAAAATAATATGTAGAATATATATATGCAAGAGAGAAGAAAAAAAAAACAAAAAAAGGCAAGAAAAAATATTTTCGGAATGAAACAATTGCTGGAAAAGTCCTGGTATTTATAGGGCCGAACATGTATGAATTTCAAACCGAACAAGTATGTTTTTGAAATGAACAGATCTATTGCAAAATAGAACAGGTGCCAACTGTTTGAACTTGCTGGAAAATGGACTGAAAAAGGGCATTGTTTAGACAGAAAATTTGGCGCAAAAATTAAATTAATTTTGTTTAGAAATTCAAATAATTTTTTCCTAGAATTTGAAAAAATTCAAATAAATTTTATCCAAAAAATTAATGTTAAGACACATAACCCGGCTCTACCGAACAGAGACGGTGCGTGTGTAGTGGTTTGAGCCAAAACTCACTTTGTCCACAACTTCTCTCTTTTATAAATTTGGATACCCTTTGGGGACCAACCCAGGTATTCCCATCTAGAGCTTATAAACACATACAAGCTTTCTTTAAGTTCCAATATGGAACAATCTATTTCAAGAAAATGTATATTTTATTTCTTTAATTATTCATTCTACGAACCCAAAAACGATGCCAACTTCCTATTCACTTATAAATGGTTTTGACGAACCGTCTTCACTGTGTGATTTGTCATATAGCAAGAAACACGTCGCCTCTTTGGATCCACCCCAAAAAGAGTGTGGCTTCCACTCAAATTTAAACTTTAAGCTCAAAATAAGACCATAAAAATTATAATTCCAACATTATCAACATGCTAGTTTTTTTGGGTGACAAAGTGCCATAAAACCTCATTAAGTCTGAGCGGCAATCATAAGCTCCACGTAATTATGCTTTGTAAGTAACCAAACTGTGATTTATTAATTTAAAATAATATTCATGTGCTTTTTTACTAGTCGGAAAGCCATCACAATGATCTAAAAGTGCCACTTTTTTTTTAATCCAAATTCTTAGTCACTAAAGGATATTTGCGTGTTTGAATCACTAATAAACTCTACAAATTGGATGGCAATGATTAAATTTGAAGATTAGCACCACCAAAAGCAAAAAAAAAATTCCATGAGAGAGCTCAACAATTAGGTGAAATACACTCGACGAAAAAATAAACTCTATCAATTGAGACATTGTTGGGTTTAGTGAGCTTATTTTAAAATTGATTTTGATAATTTAAAATATTTATTTTACAGGATTTATTGAGCAGATCAACTATGCATTAAGTTAAAAAAATTGAAAATTGAAAATCAATAATTATGTGATTAGATCACATTTATCTTTAAAAAAAATAATGACGAGCATGATTTTAAGAATAGATTATCCGTTTTCTTTTAAAACAAATGTGATTCGATAGATATTTGATCATTTATTTTTATTTTTTTTGACGTGTGCTCTAATTAGTCAATCCTACAAATTAAATGGCTCTGATTATGAAAATAAGCCTTGAGGTATTCTGACAAAGGCATTTAGAGTATTTTTGATATTTTAGCTGTGTTTGGTTTTGATTTTTTTGATTAAAAAAGCACAAAAGATAAAATTAACTACATAACCCACTAAGATAAAATGTCACTTTCAAATCATGATCATTATATTTTTTTATTTACAAAAGTCAAAAAAAATAAAAACAAAAACTAAGCAAGATTAAAAAAATTACGTTAAAATAATCAAAAAAATCATGCTATTTTAACTCTTTCAAAACGAAGACTTTGCTTAGTGTCTTCGAAATGGCACTCCAACATGATAGGCCGCCACAAGGTAAGCATTTGGATTCATTCTCTCTTGGATAGTTACGTTTAGAGAGATTAGAGACCAAACAAATCAATTTCGAGAGTAAAAATGTTATTATAGTACGCACTGGGTAAAGTGATTAGGCAACACTAGTAGGCATTTTGCCTAACAAAAGTAAATAAAAAATATATTATGTATTTTGTTTAACCACTTTGCCTAATGTGTATTCTAACAATACATTTTATTTTTTGAAATTGATTTGCTTAACTTTCAAGACTTTTCAATATGAAGATGAAACAAAATGTCTATAATATTTCTTATTAAAAAAAGGAAAATGTTTGGGATCCCTACAAAAGAGGATACTATGACCCCTATTGATGTTTGGGTGTGTTTGATTGGACGGACTGGATAGGGGGCATTAGAATCCATCGGATTTGAGTCCTGAGACTGTGAATCTTCCGGACTATTCAGTTGGATTGGATATGTATCCTGTGTTTGTTTTTTCATGGGATTAGGTGTCTGAAAAGAACTACTTTTAGTGAATTCAACGTTTGGTTGGACGGACTGAATAGGATAAATGAACAAAAGACTATTTTACCATTTTTCAATTGTTTACTAAGTTATATCAATATTAAATATATCTTTAATATTTTAATTATTTTTAACTAGATTAAATAAAAATTTTATTTTATTTTATTTTATTTTTTACACAATTAAATAAATTTATTTTTTTTAAATAAATAAAATATCAATAAAAATATATATTATTTTTTTAATTAAAATTTTAAATAAATTTGTTTTTAAAAATAATAATAATCAAACAATGAAATTAAATAAAACATCTATTAAATTTAAATAATGAAATTAAATAAAATATAAACAAAATTTTAAAATAAAATATCAATAAAATATCTATAAAAATTATTTTAAAAAATTAAATAAATAAAACATCAATAAAAAGTTAAATAAAATTATTTTATTTTTAAATTGAGACATTTAAATTTTATTGAATTTTATTAAATATAATACATAATTAAATAGTAGAGGGTCAAAATGGTCATTTTGACCACCTAATCCCAACAGTGGATAGTTCTCCAAAAACTATCACATACCCCCCTAAGACACAATAGTCCCCCATATGGGGGATAAGGCGTCCAGCCGACTAGAAAAAAATCAAACGGTGGATAAGGAGTACTATTTGGATTACAATCCAAATAGTGGATAGTCCTCCCCCTAATCCGGCAAATCAAATACGCCCTTTGACCATTGATGTGTTTAAATTTTTTTTTGAAATTGTATCTAACAGCGACATGAATAGTTTAAATCATTTTGGGGGTTGTGGGGGTCTCGATCATTACTGTTAAAAAAATTAGTGAAACATCCCTCTCTAATTTTGAATAGTAAAAGAGATTCAATATATATATATTTTTTTAATAACTAAAGTCCTTCGATGAAATTTCTCTGTAAAAATTTTAAAAGATCTCAACTACTATGAAAATATTATATATCATTTATCTTATAAAATTTTAATATCAGAAACTTTAAAAAAAAATTATCCTTCCTTATTTTCCTAAATTCTATTACGTAATAATACTTCTTTCCTATTGAAAATACACCGTGTGTAGAGTCAAATGAAACTTCAACTCGAAAGTGAAAATCTTACAAATGAGTCAAATTTGACAACCCTGAAGATGATAATAACAATGCATATGAAACTTGTGTTATTGCATAGAAATGACATGTCAACATCACGTGAATCCTGTTGGTGGTCCAAATGTTTACCAACTCTTTCAAAATTCTACTAAACAGGGACAAACATTATCTTCCCAGACCCCAATTAAAAAATGTGATTAAGTTGTAAACAACTCATCATGTTTTTTTTTTTTTGAACAAAACTCATCATGTTGGATAACAAAAGAACACATCACTTGCAAATGTTGTATTGCTATTGTTTATGATTAATACATAGCATTTAATTTACATTACCAATGAACGTGTCCATTTATATATGTGATAAAAGAATAATTTGTCTGTTGTTCACTTAGTCGATTGAATCGTACAATCTAGGCTCGTGACTTTATTATAGTTTTCATTTTGATGATTCGATTCGTTCATTTTTTAAATAATTATTTATAAATCGTCTAAAAAAAATAAAATTTGATTTGATAACTGCAACCAAATGATTTTATTATATTTAATTTTTAAACAATAAACAAGTACGAAGATAAATCGTATTTTAAAAAGTATATATACGGCTTGTTTGATTATTTTTATAATTATCATGTGTTATAATTATCAAATTAACACACGGTAAAATCATGTGTTATAATTATCAAATTAATTTAATTATTTTTATAAATGATCCATATATAATGGCTTAAAAAATAAACAAATTGGATTTTAAAAATACTATCTGTTATGTTTCCATAAACCTGAATTGCACAAGAAGTAGACAGGAGACAAACTCAACCAGTACCACGAATTGTAATATAAGTGACATGATACGCTACAACCAACATTTTAATTTAATATTGTTATGTACACTTCTAATGTTGTTGTTGTTTCTAATTTAATATTGTTGTGTACACTTCTAACCTATACTACATATATAATGAAATGGAGTACTTTTTTAAAAGGCTTCAAAAATCTATTCCTAAATTCTCATAATTTTAAAAAGAAAATATATATATATATATATGTGTGTGTGTGTGTTGGGGGGGGACCTTCCTTTCCACTATTTAGGTCATTTCACTGTCTCTCCTCGAAGTGGGATGAAATTAACTAAGTCTTAGTGTTACAATCCAAACCCGCCCTTATAGATTTAGCGTCGTAACCGACCAGTAATCCGTAATTACCGAAGGCCTGCTAATCACTAATGACAATAACACGATAATGGAGCTGGCGGAAGTTAATAAAGAAGAAAATAAAACGTCCAACGAGTTGTGAAGACTTAAATGAGACAAAACGAATTTTCATATAGACATATGTATATATATACATGGTCCATATCAAGTCCATATATCAAAAACAAAAACAACTCCAAACCCATTACCGAAAAGGTACACAAAATCATAAATCATTCATACATTAGAACCCATCTCAAAGGGTGAATCCCAGACCACCCAAAAAGCTGTGACATTTGCCCAACAGGAACCTCGTGACAAGGCGCAAAAGTTGGCTTGACAAAACTAAGGCTAGGTCGACGCCACTACGTCCCCTCCTGCACTTGATCACCTACATACATATATAAAAGAATGCGCATGAGCTAGGGCCTAGTGAATAACAACAGTGTGAAGAGGTTAAGAATGAAGTCCTTGCTGCAATTCAAAATCGGTTAATTATAGCAGTAAACAGAAAATCAGAATCATCATACAGAAAACATAGCAGTCATACGTGGTACATCCAACAACAAAATAGTACAAACGATCAAGAAGACCGAACAATTACATGATGGCCATCAATACGGTAAACAGAAATTCAAAGGATTGGAATTGACAGAGATCTCTGTAATAGCAACAGTAAACAAATACTACAAATGCCACGAATATAGTTTAGAAAAGCAGGACAATCATTCATTTAAGCAGAAATGAGATCTCAGAAACAAAATATAGTATAAGTCAGAAAATACTTAAAATTGAATATATCTTTACACGATTGTTACTCAAAGTTGGCTCTTCAGAATGCGTAGGTAGGACGTGGTGTTTGACCTACATAAATAAATTTAAACATAATGATTTAACACACAACCCTCACATGCAAACACTTCATAATCTAATCGTTACTTACTCTCTAATTCGTTCCCATTCGTTTTTTTCATTTTCTCTTGTGATCATACAATGCATATGCACATGAAAACTATTGAAAACCATGCAATTGAAGGCCCGGAAAGTAGGGAAAACAGAAAGGAAGCAAACTAAAGCTAGCTTTGCTGGCCGCACGTGTGGCAGCCCTGGCCGATCGTACGGTGGCCTTGGCCGCTCTAGCGAGTAGAATGCAAAAGTGAACAGGGGAAAGCTGGCCACTCGAGCAATGGCTTTGGTCATGCGGTCCCTCGTGATGCAAATTGAACCAAAAACGAGTCGGTCACTAGGGAAAAACTAGTTCGAAAATCTGCTATTGTGGAGAAAACCAACCTGTCCACAACCCAACTCCATTTTTGTACAAATCCAATCTCAAAGCCCTCTAAAACATGTTGAATAAGCAATTTCTAACTCCAAAAAACATCAAACTTTCACACAAAACACAATTTCCATTTTAAAGATCACAAGCATGGAATTAGGGCCAAAATCAAAACCATGCCAGTGTTAAGTTCAAAACTCAAAATCCATGGAGTTTCATTCTCCCTCCTCAGGAATCATGCAAGAAATAAATGTTTGATCATGAGAAAATGCCATGAATGACAAGATTTGAAGCTATTTTCTACAATTCCACTCTTGAGGGTTTATTACTTGGATTCATTAAATTATAAGGTTAAAAATTAAATGATGGACTAAGTGGTTAGAGCCTAATTCACCTTAAGAAGATTAAGTTTGGGTTAAGTTAAAGTAGATTATATGAGAATTGCTTTGATTAGGTGAATTTGATTTAAATTAGGTGAAGCTTAAAATTTGATTAAGGAAAATTTTGGTTAAGTCAAGATAAAGGGAGAGATATTTTGTAGGGACTTATGAGAGAGTTCTAGAGAAAGGGAGAGACAGAGCTCAAGAAATGAAAGAAGAAAATAGGAGAATCAAGGGGAGCAGAGCAATCTTCAACAATCCCTCAATCAAAGGTAAGAATTCTTGTCTAAACCCATGAGATTAAGTTAATTTAGCATGAGATTGAAGAATTTGAGTTGAATTAGGAAGTTGGGTGGTCTATGTTAAAGTATAAACCCTAAAGAGAGGAATTGTAGGAAATAGCTTCAAATCTTGTCATTCATGGCATTTTCTCATGATCAAACATTTATTTCTTGCATGATTCTTGAGGAGGGACAATGAAACTCCATGGATTTTGAATTTTGAACTTAACACTTGCATGGTTTTGATTTTGGCCCTAATTCCATGTTTGTGAAGTTTAAAATGAACATTGTGTTTTGTGTGAAGGTTTGATGTTGTTTTGGAGTTAGAAATTGCTTATTCAACATGTTTTAAAGGGTTTTGAGATTGGATTTGTACAAAAATGGAGTTGGGTTATGGAAAGGTTGGTTTTCTCTGCAATAGCAGATTTTTGAACTAGTTTTTCACCTACACCGCTCGAGCGGGCTAGGCCACCACACGAGCGGCCAGCTCTCTTTTGGTTCAATTTGCACTGCTTGAGAGGACGCCTGGCGGCGTGGCCACCGCCTGGCGACGAGCCACCGCCAAGCGATCGGCCTTCCCTTGTTCACTTTTGCATTCTACTTGCTCGAGCAGAGAAGGCCACTGCATCAACAGACAGACCACCGTACGTGTGGCCAACAGAGCCAGCTCCAGTTTGCTTCTTTTCTATTTTCTCTGCTTTTCGGGCGTCCAATTGCATGGTTTTCAACTATTTTCATATGCATATGCATTGCATGATCACAAGAGAAAATGAAAAAAACGAATGGGAACGGATTAGAGAGTAAGTAACGGTTAGATTATGAAGTGTTTGCGTGCGAGGGTTGTGTGTTAAATCATTGTGTTTAAATTTGTTTATGTAGGTCAAATGCCACGTCCCACCCACGCGTTCCAAGGAGCAAACTGTGAGTAACAATCGTGTAAAGATATGTTCAATTATAAGTATTTTCTAACTTAAAATATATTCTGTTTTTGAGATGATGTTTCTACTTAAATGGATAATTGTCCTGTTTTTTTGAACTGTATTCGTGGTATCCGTAGCATCTATTTACTGTTGTTGTTACAGAGATCTCTATCAATTCCAATCCTTGAAACTTTCTGTTTACCGTATTGATGGCCATTATGTAACTGTTCGATCTTTATGACCGTCTGTACTATTCTGCTATTGGATGTACCACGTATGACTGTTATGTTTTCTGTATGATAATTCTAATTTTCTATTTACTGCTATAATTAACTACTTTTGAATTATAGTAAAGACTTCATTCTTAACCTCTTTACACTGTTGTTATTCATTAGGCTTTAGCTCATTCTTTTATATATGTATGTAGGTGATCAAGTGCAGGAGAGGATGCAGTAGCGTCGACCTAGACTTAGTTTTGTCAAGCCAACTTTTGTGCCTTGTCACGAGGTTCTCGTTGAGCAAATGTCACTGCTTTTGGGTGGTTCGGGATTTACCCTTTGAGATGGGTTCTAATGTATGAATGATTTATGATTTTGTGTACCTTTTCGGTAATGGGTTTGGAGACCCTTTCTTTTGCTTATGTGTTTGATATATGGACTTGATATAGACCATGTATTTATATATATCTATACAAAAATTCGTTTTGTCTCATTTAAGTCTTCATAGCTCGTTGGACATTTTATTTTCTTCTTTATTGGCTTCCACCAGCCGTATTATCGTGTTATTGTCATTAGTGATAAGCAGGCCTTCGATAATCACAGATTATTGGATGGTTATGACACTAAACCTATAAAGTCGGGTTTAGGTCAGGTTTGGGTCATGACAGAATGGTATTAGGGCACGAGTTATACCGCACACACACGTCCAAATGAGCTATAGGATATCCTAGAAAAGAAATTAGGGCATGTTACTTGCATGTGTGAGTGTGTGTGGATTTCTTCTATGCCTGTGTGATAAAAATGGAAATGTGAAAACCTGTGTGTCCTATGTTTATTATCATTCTGTTTACCTATAGACCAATGGAGAATGCAAGACCTACAGATGCATCTAAGTCTTCTGATGTAAGAATGGGCCGGTTAGAGGGAATCGTGTGGAATTACTGACAGAAACATTGAGACAACAACAGAGATAGCCATTCCCACCTCCTCCTTCGCCACCAATTCTTGTTGAGCCACCTAACAATGGTGATATTATCGCCTTGACGCAGAAGTTTAACAAAATGAAACCACCTACATTTTCGGGAGGCCTTGAACCATTGAAGGCCGAAGCATGGATCTTAGCGATTGAAAAGCTGGTTGAAGTTTTTCTATGTTCTGAAGAGCAAAAGGTTTTGCTAGCAACGTTCACCTTGCAAGAAGAAGTGAGAAAATTGTAGATGTTTACTGCTATGACTAGGGACAGTTTAAAGAAGCATTCTATGAAAAATATTTCCCACAGTGTGTAAGAGACCGCAAAGTAACGAAATTTAAGCAGTTAAAGCAGGGTACTATGTCGATAGCGGAGCCAAATTCACCAAGCTTGTACGGTATGCGCCACATATGGTAGATACCGATTATAAGAAAGTGAGGAAATTTGAAGGCGGACTTGATGTTGAGGTCCTTGACTAGATCAATGTACTAAAGTTGGTAAAATATGTTGATGTTCTAGATAGAGCCCTTATAGCTAAGGAAAATATTGCTGCCCTAAAACAAGCAAAGACACCGGTGACCGAATGGAAGGGTAAGAGATAGGGATTCAACTTTAAGAAGGATTGGAACAAATCAAACAATTCCCAGAACAAGAGACAGAATACAGGATCATTAAATAGCTCTAGCCAAGGGAATGATACACCACTCTGCCCAGAATGTGGAAAAAGACATAAGCGAGTTTGCCACAAAATTTCTGGTGCATGTTTTGGGTGCAAAAAAATAGGCCACATGATTAAGGATTAGGCTTGGCATCCCAAGGCACACATAGACCCATAGCAAGTTTAACCGCATCAGCCTCAACACCGAAGTCTAATTTGAAAGCTGATACAAGGAAGGAAACTTTGAGGCAAGGACGAGCATTTGCGCTTGTACTGGGGATGTCTGATTTCTGAAAGGCAGTAGTGTCAAGTATACTTTCCATCTGTGCCCAAAATGCTTATGTTTTAATTGATTCGGGATCTACGCATTCTTTTGTATCATATGCTTTTGCTCCAAACTTAACGAGACCTATGGAACCAATGAATTACTTGTTAGCTGTGTCTTCATGACTTGTGCTTATATGTACCTTGCATGTAAAATTGTTATTGGGGATATGACTCTATATGTTGATTTATTACCTCTAAATATAGGTTATTTTGATGTAATTCTAGGAATGGACTGGTTAGCAAAATATCATGCCACCATTGACTGTGTAACTAAACAAGTAGTGTTCTGCCTACCTGAATTGCCTGAATTTACATTTAATGGAGTTGGTGTTGTACCTCCCATATACTTAATTTCCTCCATGAAAGAAAATTGGTTGATTAACAAAGGCTATAAGGGATTTTTATGCTTCGTGTTAAATGTGACAACTGTTGATAAACCTACTGTGGAGAGCATTTCTATAGTCAGAGATTTCCTAGATGTTTTCCCAGATGATTTGCCAAGGCATTTGATTGACAGAGAGATTGAATTTACTATTGAGATAGTACCGGGTGCACAACCAATTTCTAAAACCCTATACTGCATGTTGACGACCGAATTGAAAGAGTTAAAAATTCAGTTACAAGAGTTACTAGACAATAAATTTATCAAGCCAAGTACGTCACCGTGGGACGCTTCAGTATTATTTGTGAAAAAGAATGACGGGTTCTTAAGGCTTTGTATTGATTATCGAGAGTTAAACAAGGTGACAGTAAAGAACAAGTATCTGTTGCCACACATTGATGATTTATTTGACCAATTGCAAGGGGCACAATTGTTTTCCAAAATTGATCTTCGATCGGGATGCCATCAACTGAAAGTTAAAGCCAAAGATGTAGAAAAGACTACTTTCCGAACAAGGTACGGTCACTATGAATTCCTTGTTATGCCTTTCGGAGTTACTAATGCACTGGCTACTTTTATGGATTTAATGAACAGAATCTTCAAGTCGTTCCTAGATGAGTTCGTTATTATTTTTATCGACGACATTTTGATTTATTCCAAAAGTAAAGAGAAACATGAACATCATTTGAGACTTGCTTTACAAACCTTAAGGGAAAAGAAACTGTATGCTAAACTGTCTAAGTGTGAGTTTTGGCTTCATAGTGTCATGTTTTTTTGGGCCATGTGATTACTAAAGATGGCATTCTGTTGATCCACAAAAGATAGAGGCATCTGTGAATTACCAACTAATGTTATGGAGATCCGCAGTTTCTTGGGTTTGGCCGGTGTAGACGTCCCCGAACGCCCCATGAGGATGAGTCCCGTTCTGTTCATTTGGGGCTCACTACAATTCGGACTCAAATTGTCATGGTTCGTAATCTGAACCAAAGAGTCCAAATCCGGCAAATCGTTTTGAGAAAACAGATTTTTAGAAAAGAAGTGCCAAACATGGACTGCTTTGCCAGATATAGAGTCGCCACCTAAATATTTTATATTGGGGGAATTTAGGAAACCCTGACTCATTGCCTAAGGCCACATGTCCGTCATCACCAAAGTTGCCTCGGCTCGGGAACTTAGGTACGATTGGGGAAGGTCACTTCATGAGTACCCCCGCTCGCTCGATCAAAGATCGGCCTTTACTAACCATGATATCTTGTTTTGAAAATATTATGCATTCTTATTTCGATTATTAGCCTAGATTTACTATGTGATGAGCACAGCATACAAGTATAGACTGGATCGCCTGAATTGGAACGAAACATCTCATGTTTGTTTTGAAAACAGTTTGCTACTCGCAAGTAGGCTAAAATGTGGATTTGCCACCCTTAGGTGGGCTTAGAAAAAATGGTTTTGCCACTATCTAGTGGGCTTAAAACTCACAGTCAATGAATCATTCCAATTCAGATAATCCAACCTTCACCCACAGGCATTCAGGCAGATATATCACATAAGCATATAGCCTCATGGTAAGCATGCTATCATGGCAGTCACTCACACGCATGCAAGGATGCTAAAGCATAAAAACTTACCGAGTACTCCAAGCTAAAACAAAAGCTATGTTAGAAATCCATGTATGATCCTAACTATATAGAAATGCCTAATGCAACACGTGCAAAATGCAACTAAGATAGGCCCGGCTATTCTAAACATGGCATATGGAATGCTACAGCTAACAAATACTCAACTCGGAATTGAAATACAATGCAGTGAGTTATGATTCGTCGAGCCTGGTGCATGCAAAATAGATGAATGAATGCAAACATGCTATCATACTGTATGCTAATTGAAACATGCCCTAATCTAACCATCATAAGCTGGTAAATAAAAGGGAGAAAGACGTGAGGTTGGAAGACATACATCACACGCACGCACACTTATTACAATTGTGCCCTCACTCGGAGAGTCCGAATAAATAATATACAGTCTGAATAAATAGTACAGCCGAATAAATACAAAACCCTAATTAATTAACAAATTTAACTAGGAAAATAGTAAACTAGCACGCAAATCTACAGACCGCCTCGGCTCTGTTCCGAATGATGAATGATGCATGCTTGAGTTACCTTGCGCGGAAATCCATTGCGATGCCCCAATTAGCCTCTGTTTACAATTAAGCCCGAAATATCGCGCGAAGCTCCCAAAGACTGCCGGTTTCTGATTTGCTACAATAGAGAGCAAGAAAGGGGTATGGCAATGTATTTTCACATATGTATGCTTGCCTCGATCCTTGTGCCATCAATCACGCATCCCGATGCATGATGGCCGAGGAGTCGAATTGCACGACTTAATATGAAATGAATGCACATGAAAAGACCACAAGACCGAGACTCCATCATGGATAATCCGGAGTATCGGTGACCGGGAATTGAGACACGTTCCGTCACTCGAAGTACGAAACGTCCCTCGTTTCCCGTGCTTGGGCTAACTCCTATCCCAAACACAATGCAATATGCATGACATGCATGAATGCAATCCTAACATGCAACCTAGCATACTCAATGCTATAAGATGGCATACACAATGCGTGATGTAGCAAGGCATACACAATGCTCTAACATACAACCTAGCATACACAATGCTATGAATTGAAATGGCATACACAATGCATAATGGACTTACACCAATGTGAGTGGACCTCAGCCACACCCACATCAGTAGCCATTAGATGAAAATGAGACAACCGAAATGCGTGCACACATGCACGCAAACCGAAGACCGAACTTAAGGCACAACATGCAATTCTAACAAGGCATGGCAAGGATGAAGCATGGCATTCAAACATGTAAATTCCAGCACTGAAACATGATGCTAAAAGGTCCCGAAACATGGAAACATGGCACCCGATGCATGAGATGAGCCCCGAAACTCAAAACTAAGCACATGTATTGACTTATAGCTATACAAAGCATGCATTATTTGACTATGAAGCACAAAGACAGAGCCAATGCAGTCCCAAAACATGAACATTTCCAGTTTAAAGCATGGCCAAAAGGCGCTCACATAAAGGGCTAAGGCCACATGCAAGATTGACTAGTAAGCATGAGTTGTATGGCATGTATATGAAGCATATGAGAACTCATGAAACCAGCCAAAAACAGTGAATAAAACATGCCAAAATATGTCCAAATAATCACTGAAATGAAGCCAATGCATGCAAAAATAATGAGCTCCTTTAGAGGGCCATACAAGGGGTTATTAAGCACATACAAGATAGACATGTAACATGGAAAAAACTCCTCTGGAAATGGAATATGAAATCCCTAAAACTCACCAAATTGGCCCTGAAATGGGTTTAGGAAACATGCAAAGGAAGGCCTCTTTGAGAGGCCTTGAATGGGATTGCTCTACACATGCAACATAGGCATAAAATATGGCAAAGAGGGCCTTGGATAGAGCCAAGGCAGATCTCAAAACTCTCAGAATGAGGCTTGAAATAAGACTTCGATGCATGCAAAATAGGGTTCCTTTGGGAGGCCCAAAAGACCACCAAACAAGACAAGGAGAGAGGGGGTCACCCCCTTCTGATTTTGGCCCTAAAAAATACACCTAAACTATTGAAAATTCACTGGATTTCAGTGTCTAAGAGGCCAAACCATGGCCAATGCAAGTGCTCTAATGCATAGCCCTAATCATGAGATGAAGCATGCATAGGGGGAAGATGACCCCAAACAGAAAATAGACCTTAATCAAACATGAAGATGATATCAAAAAAAGACTTTTTTCAGTTTAGGTCGAGGTCCAAAAAGGCTCACAAATAAGGCTAATATATCATGCAAAAAACGGCCCTAGAAGAGGGATTGAACAAACAGGATAGTAAAAGGCCTCAAAAAGTAAAGAGCCCTTCAATAAAGTTGAAGAGGGGCTCAAAATAAGACTATTTTCAGTTTATTGAAAATCTCGAATATGTTCACAAGTAAGGCTAAAATATGATGCAAAAATAGCCTTAAAAGAGAGATAAAAGGAAAGGGATAGTAGATGGCCTCAAACAGAAAAGATCCCTTCAACAAAGTTTAAGAGGGGCTCAAAATGAGGCACTTTACAGTTTAGATCGAAGCCTAGAAATGCTCACAAGTAAGGCTAATATATCATGCAAGATAAGCCCTAAAAGAGAGATAAAGCACAAAGGGAGAGTAGAAGACCTCAAACAGAAAAAAGTTCTAGATCAAATATGAAGATAAGCTCAAAATAAGACTATTTTCAGTTCATGTCAAAGCCCAGAAATGCTTTCAAAAGGGGCTAAGATATAGAGCAAAATAAGGCAAGAAAATGTGAAATAAGGACTCACCCTTGTAGCACAGCAAAGCAACAGCCTTTGGTCCAAGATTTCGAGCTTCCAACCTCTGCAAATGGCCTCCAAGTTGCTGGAATGGAGTGTGGAGGTGGTAGGCTATGAGGTGTAGGGTGAAATGGCCAAGAACCAAGGTGTTTGGAGGCTTAGAGTAGATAGATTTATGGTTGTATGTATCAATGCCCCAGCTAGTTTTTCTAACCCTTAGAAATGAGGTAGGGTGCTAGTTATATAGAGGGAGAGGAGCCAAAGAGAAGGGGGGAAAAATCAATTCAAATCTCCCCCCAAAAGGATAGATCCTCGGACAGAAGGTCTGGTGCAAAACAGCTGGCACAGCTGGAATGCACCAGGAGGGACAAAAATGGCCGGCCAGGTGCAAAAGGGTCAGATGGCTAGCCGGCCACCTCCCCTGGTCGGCCGACTAGGGGTCAAAGGGGTCAACAAGAATTGCTGGCCGGCCACCCCAAAAAGGTGGCCTCCCAGATGAGTGCAACACAGTTGTATGGTCAAAACCCAGAAAATGTGAACCAGGAGAGAGAAAAACCAACTTTTTAGAGGGGTTCAAAAGGGTCATAGACAATTGTTGGCCGGCCTACCCATATTAGTGGCCTCCCAGGTGTGTACAACATAATGATGTGGTGGAAAGTCAGAAAAAGTGGCCCGGGAGTGGGAAAAACCAGCTTTCTAGTGAAGAAAACGGGCGATGAAGAGCGATGAAGAAATAAACTGGTTTTTAGAACAATTGCTGGCCTCCCACCTTCCTATAACCTTTCTAACAATGAAAATAAGGTCTCCGCCAAAAATGAACCCAAACCGATGCAAAACGAAGGTTCGGGGGCCAAAACGCGCAGTTCGGGGCCCCGAAAACTTACTATTAAGCACCGGAGGTGGCGTTTGACCACGAAGTTGGTCTCTCAAGCCACAGTGTCCCTCAAAAGGGAGGAAAGAAGGTGTATGCCAAAAACCAGAGCAAACGGACGTGGTTAAGTGGTCCCAAACCGAAGCACACGGCCGACGGCTCCGAAAAATGAGAAACCGGGCTCCAAACGGAAAATATGGCCTACGACCACGAAACGTAGCCTACGGTCACTGAGAGATAGTCTACAAGACCTCTCCCTCCCTTCAGGAAGAGAAAACGAAGAAAACGGGACCCAGTTTGCAAACCGAGGCAAAGCGTGAAAGACCCCCGAAGTCCGGAGGCAAGGCTCGCAGCCGAGACTCTAAAACTTCAGAATGAGCACAATATGCAACATCACCAAGCGCTCAATCGGTGACTTCTGAGTCTTAAGGTCGGTCAAAAATGGGGTGTCTACAGCCGGGTACTACCGCAGATTTGTGAAAGGCTTCTCTAAAATTGCCTTGCCACTTACACAGTTGATGCAAAATGGGGTACCATTCGAATGGACTAAACAGAGAGAGTAAGCTTTTCAAAAAGTAAAGACTCGACTTGTGACCGCATTGATTCTCACCCTACCTTAAGGTACAGATGGCTTTACTATTTTCAGTGATGTATCTTATAAAGTTTTGTGGTGTGTGTTGATGCAGCATGGAAAAATGATAGCCTACGTTTCCTGATAACTAAGATCACATGAAAAGAATTACCTGACTCATGACTTGGAGCTTGCTGCAGTAGTTTTTGCATTCAAGATTTGGCACCACTATCTGTATGGGGCAACATGTGAGGTGTATACGGATCACAAGAGCCTTAAGTACTTTTTCACCCAAAAAAAGTTAAACATGAGACAACATTGATGGTTGGAGTTAATTAAGGATTATGATTTGCAAATCTTGTATCATCCAGAAAAAGCTAATACTATTGTCGATCCTCTTAGTCGCAAATCTATTGGAAACTTGGCTTTTTTACTTACCGGACAAAGGTTCTTGCTACATGATATGGAAAGATTTGAACTTGATGTTGTTTTGCATGAACAAGGCGAGGTTTTAGCTGTTATTTCTGCACAACCAGCAATCCTTGAAGAAATCAAAGAAAAACAATTACAAGGTGACTTCTTAAAGAAAATTGTGGATGAACAGAATTCCAAACCAAGACCAGGTTTCATTTTTGAGAATGACATGCTAAAATTTCATGGGAGGCTTTGTATACCAAGCGATGTTGAATTGAAAAAATGAGTTATGCAAGAAGCACATAGTTCAAAATTTGCCATCCACTCGGGGAACACTAAAATGTACCAAGACTTGAAGCAACATTACTAGTGGCCGGGAATGAAAAGAGAGATTGCTGAATTTGTGTCTAAGTGTTTACAATGCCAATAGGTCAAAGCAAAACATCAACGACCCACAAGATTACTTCAACCATTACCGATACCAGAGTATAAATGGGAGCATATTACAATGGACTTCATCGTTGGACTACCTCGCTCTAATAGAGGTATGGATTCATTCAATTTGGGTAATTATTGATCGTTTGACAATATCTGCTCACTTCTTACCTGTCAAAATAAATTATACTGTGGATAAGTTGGCTACACTGTATATCAATAAAATTGTGAGATTGCATGGAGTGCCTATTTCAATTGTTTCTGATAGGGATTCGAAATTTACTTCGAGATTTTGACAAAGTTTGCAAAAAAAACATTAGGAACCGAGTTAAGATTGAGCAGTGCATACCATTCACAGACCGATGGCCAATTAGAAAGGACAATCTGATATTTGGAAGATATGTTACATATATGTGTATTGGATTTTCAAGGGAATGAGGAGACTCATTTTTCTTTAACCGAATTTGCGTATAATAACAGTTTCCATTCCAGCATTGGCATGG
Source organism: Camellia lanceoleosa (assembly GCA_025200525.1). NCBI lineage: Eukaryota > Viridiplantae > Streptophyta > Magnoliopsida > Ericales > Theaceae > Camellia > Camellia lanceoleosa. The sequence goes on along the minus strand of CM045765.1, from coordinate 3,310,013 downwards.
CACCACATGAGGCTCTTTATGGAAGGAAATGTCGATCACCAATTTGTTAGGCTGAGGTTGGAGATAGACTTTTGTTGGGACCCGAAATTGTGCAAGAGACAAGGGAAAAAGTAAAGCTAATTCATCAACGGTTGAAAACAGCACAAAACCGATAAAAAAGCTATGCAGATGTGCATAGACGGGAAAGAGAATATGAAGTGGGCAACCATGTTTTTATCAAAGTTACCCTAATGAAAAGGCAGACTCGTTTTGGAGCCAATGGCAAGTTAGCACCTCGGTATATTGGGCCATATGAGATCATTAAGAAAATTAATCCTGTAGCATATCAGGTAGCCCTACCTCCGGATATGTAACATATGCATAATGTCTTTCATGTGTCTATGTTACGAGTATGCCTTTGGGATCCTCTTTATGTTCTTGAGCCTACTCCTGCACCTATGAGTGATGACTACACATATGAAAAACGGCTCGATCGGATTGTTAACTACTAAATCAAGAAGTTGAGAAATTAAGAAATTATGTTTGTAAAAGTGAATTGGCAAAACCATAGTGAATGTACGCGAGTTAGGAAAGATAAGAAGATATGAAGCAAAGATATCTCGAATTGTTTACCTTAGACCTCACGCTCTTCCCGGAAGAAGGTAATTAAGTTAGGAGGACCAAACATCTTAAGGGGGAGAGACTGTAACACCCGCCTCCTTTATTAACTGTTAAATATGAAGGTTACCTTAATCATGTGTTTTTATGTGCTTTAGATGCTTATATGTGTGTTAATTATGTACCATAAATTATTTGAAGTATGTTTGATTGACAGATATGTTAATGTGCAAAAATGACCTGTCTGATTTGTTAAATTATAAGGTTAAAAATTAAATGATGGACTAGGTGGTTAGAGCCTAATTCACCTTAAGAAGATTAAGTTTGGGTTAAATTAAAGTAGATTATATGAGGATTGCTTTGATTAGGTGAATTTGATTTAAATTAGGTGAAACTTAAAATTTGATTAAGGAAAATTTTGGTTAAGTTAAGATAGACAGAGAGATATTTTGTAAAGACTTATGAGAGAGTTCTAGAGAAAGGGAGAGAAAGAGCTCAAGAGAGGAAAGAAGAAAAGAGGAAAATCAAGGGGAGTAGAGCAATCTTTAACAATCCCCCAATCAAAGGTAAGAATTCTTGTCTAAACCCATGAGATTAAGTTAATTTAGCATGAGATTGAAGAATTTGAGTTGAATTATTAAGTTAGGTGGTTTATGGAATGCTCTGGTGAGGTGCTTACTGCTGAGCCGGGTCTAAGCCATGGCAATAATAGCCTCAATGAGAGTTTGCAAAGCTACCAGGATCTTCCTTTGCGTATCCTGGAGTGACTGAACTACTTCAACTATAACACTATGGTCACAGTCCTTCACATGTGCTGTTCCGCCATTGAAAGAGCCTTGCTGCCGTGGGGGTTACTGAACTTCATACTCTGCCATCTTTTCCAATGAAGTGTGTAAGCCACTACGGATGTGAATCATCAACAAAGTAGCCTCCCTAGCAAAGTCGCCAAGAAATGTAGGGGGATTCGAGGTTAGGAAGATGATTAGAGAGGCAAAACTATGATAATGGTCCAAGAGTGGTGGAATGGCTGGAGAATGAGCAGCAGTAATTGTCTGGGAGTTGGAGAGCGTGTAGCTGGGTGAGGGTGAAGCAAACAGCTCAAAAAGAAATGTATGGCAGTACCAAAATGGGCAGCATCTCCCCCAAATCCCTAAAATTCCTCCGTTTGAACCTTGGGAAATGGGTCTTATTTATAGGCTTTTCCTTGGTACCAAGAGGGCACCAAGTGGCCAAATAGAGAGAAAACATGTGTCCCAGAGGATCACATGGAATATTCTGCCTTGAGCCACCAGACTGAAGGTGCCACTTGTCCCTCTACATGTAATATGTACTATTTGTTTGCTTCCGTAACTACCCTTTTGAGCCTCAGCAAGTGTAGTTGCAATGGGAGTGTTTAGCACTGTAACTCCCTTTTGAGCCTCAACAAGTACAGTTGCAGCAAGAGTGTTTGCCTCTACAATGCCTTCTCAGCCTGAACCTCAGCAAGTGCACTTATAGCGGTGAACCTTGCCGCTGCACTTGCCTTCTCAGTTCTATTTGGTCAGTACATGCATTCTTAGAACCCTATTAGTCTGCTATCGGCTATGTTCATTTTCACCTCAGTGAAGCCTCCACCCTTAGCCACCTAACCACAAACTCCCCAACTTTCCAGGGTGAAGGCCACAGCCAAGCCTGCTATCAGCCATGTTGTTCCTTAGTACCAAGCCCAAGAGGGCTTCTTTTGTCCTACCTGTGTGACTAAGGCAAATCCATGACCTGGGTAATGGAAAGGGAGTCCCTTATACTTGGGCTACCCTGCTCTTATTTTCGCGGGATCGCCACGGTAAACTGGTGTTTCTGGGTGTAGACGGCCTCGAACTCGCTCCGTGCACCCCCCTCTCGGAGAGGGCGCGAATTGTAGTTCTAGCTACTACAGTTCGGAATCCTGTCATGATTCTGAATCTAATCTCACAAAGTGCAATGTAAGACTGATAAATCACCAAAAAGTCCAAATCCGGCAATTGGTTTTGAAAAATCAATTTTGAATCAAAAAGCGCCAAACATAGACTGCTTTGCTAGATTTCAAAGTCGCCATCTAAATATTTTGTTTTGGGAAATTTAGGAAACCCTGACTCGTGCCAAAGGCCACGTGTCCGTCATCACCAAAGTTGCCTCAGCTCGGGAACTTGGGTACAAGAGGGGAAGGTCTTAAAATGAGCACCCCTGCTCGCCCGATCAAAGGATCGATTTCTACTAAGCATGATATGTTGTTTTGAAAACACATGTGTTCTTATTCTGATTTATTAGCTATCTTTACTATATGATGCGCACAACACACAAGTATAGACTAAATCGTAAAGATTGGAACAAAACATCTCATGTTTGTTTTCGAAAATGGTTTGAAAGTGCTACTCGCAAGTAGGTGTAGCAGGTTCGCGAGGGACCGCGCGCCACACGCTACAGTTCGGACTCGATTTTGTTTGCGGTTCTAAATCTGAACCAAAGAGTCCAAATCCGGCAAATCGTTTTGAGAAAAATAGATTTTTGAAAAGAAGTGCCAAACATGGACTGCTTTGCCAGATACAGAGTCGCTACCTAAATATTTTTTATGGGGGAATTTAGGAAACCTTGACTCGGTGCCAAAGGCCACGTGTCCGTCATTACCAAAGTTGCCTCGGCTCGGGAGCTTGGGTACGATTGGGGAAGGTCAGCTATGAGCACCCCCTCTCGCCTGGTCCGAAGACCGGCCTCTACTAACCGTGATATCCGATTTTGAAAACGTTATGTATTCTTATTCCGGTTATTAGCCTAGAATTACTACGTTGTGCGCACAGCAAACAAGTATAGACTAGATTGCCTAATTTGGAAATAAGCATTGCATATCCGTTTGTCTTGAAAAACACTTTGGAATTTGCTACTCGCAAGTAGGCTAAAACACGGATTTCAACGAGTTTTTCCAACTCAGACAATCCAACCTTCACCCACAGGCATTCAAACAGTTTATCTCATATAAGCAATTAGCCACATAGTAAGCATGCTGTCGTGATAGCATTCACACACATGCGATATGCTAAAGCATGAAAATACTTACATCGTACTCCGTGCCAAAACAATAAACTAGTTAGCAAACATGCATGGTCCTAGTTCATGTTAAGTTTGACTAATGAAACACATACAGGATGCAATTAGGGTAGGCTCGGCTAACCTAAACATGACATGTGAAATGCAATCAATCGGTGCACGTATTCAATTTGAATTTGAAGTACAAATGCAGTTAGCATGATGTACCGAGCCCAGTGCATGCAAGACAAATGGATGCACGCATGCATAGCATAAGGTATGCTAATTTAAACATGCCCTAATCTACCATCATAAGCGGGTAAATAAAAGGGAAGAAAGAAGTGGAGATTGGAAGACATGCACACACACTTATTACAGATTCGCCCTCGCCCGAAGGGACCAAATAAATATTATAGATAATTAACCTACAAGCTAATTAAAATATTACAGTCCATTTAATTAGCTAAGCATATTAATTAATTTAGAGAAAATAGTAAACCGCCTCGGGAGGAGAGCCTGATGCAATGCACGCTCGGTCTTGCTCGGAAATGCACTGCCATGCGCAAGCTGCCTCTGTTTTCCCTGCTATACTCCTTTGAAGACTGCCAAAGCCTCAGGGTTGCCTCTCTGAGCACTGTGAAGTACCACCGGCTAGGGAGAATGGCCACCGGCCGTAAGAGATGGTCGTCGGCTGAGAATGAGTCCATCGGCCACCAATTGTTTGCCGGTCGGCACTCTGTGCAGTCGATCGGCAAAAAGTTCCTGCAGAACCTGTTTGATAGCAGCAGAGGACAGAGCTTTGCATGGCAATGCAATTCAAGCCATGTATGCACCAATCATGTCCCTTATCATGTGTATGACTCAAAGGGACATGGTCCTTGGTTCTCGGACCACCAATCGTGCATTTTCATGCATGATGGCCCAAGAAACCAAGTGTGCATGTTGATTTCAAATGCAATGCAAACCAACAAACAAAGGCCCAATTCTTATCACTAGATCAAGGAACAAGGCATGCATGCAAGATGCAATGCAACCTAGGCATGTGAACTAGCATGCAACATGGGCATACAAGGTATATATGTAAGTATGCAAACAACTATGCAAGGTAAGCATGCAAACAAGCAAAGAATGGACTTAACCCTAATTTGGGCAGCCCTAATTAGGCCCAAAACAGTGGCCATAAGCTCAAGAAATGGGAGCAAATACACATGCACCCATGCACATGTTAAGACCTAACACTTGAGCATCAAGGGACAACTTTCAAGCACACTTGAAAGGATGCAAACACGGACTAATGGCATGTATACTAAGCTCTGAAAATCATGCTAAAATGGTGCCAATACCAATTAAACAAGACAAACAAGGCATGCAAACAAGGCCGAAAACCCAAAACAAGCCAAGAGGCTTAAACCAAGACCAAGTCAAACAAGCCTCACAAGGCCAAGGGGACTTAAAATAGGTCTAATGCAAACCTAAACAACACCCAAGGAACACCTAGATGGCATCTAAGTGGCTCAAGTATAAAGGCATACACCAATGCTTAACATGGAGCATACAACACAAACATTTGGAGCATCAAAAGAGCTATGAAATGCAAGCATGTGAGCATGTTATAAGGACTGAAATGGCATGTTGGGTGGTTCCAAACCACCAAATCAAAGCAAGTAATGCATGCTACACATTCACACACTTAAGGCTAACAAGCCAAAAATGCAAAGGGGCTATACTAAGCATGCCAAAGTCGACCCAAACAACTAAGGATAGACCTCAAACATAGCAAAATAAGCACAAAAGCTTCACAAAGCCAAGCCTAAAACATGCTAGAACAATGGTTTACAACCTAAGGCATGTTAAGGCAACAAAATGGCATTACAAGGCATGTATGCTAAGAAAGCATGGTGTACCAAAACCAACATACAATAATGCTATTTCATGGCAAAATAAGCATAAATAATAGTCAAGGCATGGTCAACATGAGGCTTAGCTAGGTGCTCATTAAATAGGCAAAAATGGCCCTTTTAAAGGACAATAAGAAGAGGGGGTGGCCCTCTCCTTCTTGGGACTTCAAGGCACCATCCTTACCACTGAAATCCCTCAAGATTTCAGTGGTGAGGAGGCCCAAACACCAAAGTCCCGGAGCTCACTCAAAATAGCACAAAATGGAGCCCCTCAAGGCTTAAGAGGGGTCAACCACCTCCAAACCACAAAACACTCTAAACAAACTATTTAGAGGGCCCAAAAACAGAACTTTTTTTATATTATACACTAAACTCAAAAACAGTTCTAAGATAGGCAAAAATAGAATGCAAGAATGGGGTAAAAAGGGGTAAGATTGTTACCCTTGAAGAACCTCTTCACAAATGGTGGACCAGCCCCTTCCTTGAGCTCAAAACAGCTCCAAAGCTTCAAGAACAGACCTCTGGCCCTTCAAGAACCAAGAAAAGGTGTAACACTATGTATTTGTGTGCAATAGTAAGCCTAAACACACACAAATACAAGAGAATGAGAGATATAGATATAGGATAGATACAAAACCCTAAACCTAGAACCAGAGTTTCTCTCACAACTTCTCTAACCAAAATCTCTAACCCTAAAGCCAAGAGAGAAGGACTCCTCTTATAGAGGAGCCAATCTTGTAAAGCTTACCAAGGAAACTAACAAAAAGGCCATCCCTCCATACACGTGTATGGAGGGGAACAAAATGCAAGCCAGCTGTTTTAAAATATTTGCAAAAGAAGATGAACAGTAGTCGACTGCTCAAAATTGCCATTTTGACAAAATAAACTGCCGACCGACAACAAAGAATGCCGACCGGCAATATACATTGCCGATGGCAACACAATACCAGCCGATGGCCTCCAGCCATGGCCGGTGATGTGTGGGGATGCCTCACAAGGTATTCCCTGCCCCTCCAAGGCAAAACATAAGTGTTTGGTGCAAAACCAGACACTAAACAGTCAAGTTCGGAGATCTTGAGGCAAGGCGCGTAGCCGAGACCTCCGGGAACTCCAAACGAACACAAACATGGATGATCACCGGGTGTTCAAACGGTGACGTCCAAGTCTTGAGGACGGTCAAAAATGGGGTGTCTACAGTAGGCTAAAGCGCAAATTTGCCACCCTTAAGTGGACTTAAAACAACATGATTTTGCCACCTCAAGTGGGCTTAAAACTCACATTTGATGAATTGTTCCAATTCAAGTAATAAAGCCTTCACCCACAGACCTTCAGACAGTTAAACACTTAAGCAAATAGCCTCATCGCAAGCATGCTATCATGGCAGACATTTACACACATGCAAGGATGCTAAAGCATACACACTCACAGTGTACTCCGAGCCAAAACAGAAGCTAGTTAGTAATCAATGCATGATCCTAGCTATGTCAACAATGCCTAATGCAACACATGCAAAATGTAACTAAAATAGGCTCGGCTAGCTAAAATGGCATATGAATGCAACATCTGATAGCATGCTATAAAACACGTATTCAAGTAAGTATTGAAATACGATGCAGTTTGTATGATGCGCCGAGCCCAGTGCATGCAATACGAATGAATGATGCACGCATGCAAGCATAAGGTACGTTAATTGAAATATGCCCTAAACTAACCATCAAAAGCTGCTAAGTAAAAAGGAGAAAAAAATTGGGACATGCACCCTTATTACAACATTTGCCCTCTTGACGGAGGGTCCGAATAATAAGCTAACTAGCTACGCTAATTTAACTAATTATTACAAAACAAATCGATTAATCAAGCACATTAACTAATTAAGTACAAAACCAACGAATTAGCTAACTAAGTAAAGCAGCTAAAGCAGTTAAAAGAGATCCTCGGGGGTGAGGGGTGCATGCATGCTCAATCGCCTCGCTCGGAAATCCATTGCTATGCCCAGAATTACCTCTAGTTGCATTTGATTTGGTCTCTGAAAAGTGCACTAACTTGTACATTGCTTCTGCTCCAACATGGGGACCTCCTGGTGGGCTGCTGGCTAGAAAAGGGGGCTGCAGACCAGAAAAAGTGGTCGGTCGACCACCTCTACTGGTCGGCCGACCAGTTAATTTGCCAAGCTTCAGTTTTGCTACAATAGAGAACAACAAGGGGCATAGTAGTGTATCTGCAAGATATGTGTGCACAACCACCCTTCCTATCATTTCTCAAGCTCAAGCGAGTGCGGTACTTGACTCTCGGGCTATAAACCGAGCATCGCAACACACAATGGCCGAGATGCCAAGTTTGCACAAGTCAATGTCAATGAATGCACAAATAACACATAAGGGCCTCCACCTCTATCATGCTTGATTAAGAGGGTCGGCGACCAAGAAATGAGGCGTGTTTCATCACTTCAGGTATGAAACGCCCCTCGTTTCTCGTGTTTGGATCAACATCCGATCCAAATACAATGCAATGCAACACATATGCAAACAACATGCTTATCTAAACAACATGCTAATCTTGACATGTTAAGGTGGAATGCACAAGACTCTAACATGCAAACACTCATACACAACATACTAGAACACTTAAGCATTAAACACTAGTGAAGGATACAACACTAGGACCATGCAACACAATGCTCAATGGACTAAACCAACACTAAACAGACCTCATGCATGCCAAAACAGTGGCAAAAATGATCTAAAATGATAGCATGAATGGCAAGAGAATGATGCTCATGCATTGGCTCACAAACAAGGCATAAAGGTGCAACTCTCAAGAACACCTCAAGAGTGAAAAACATGGAAGTGTGGCAACACTATATGCTCTGAAATAACATGCCAAATGATGCCAAAACATGCAACCATCACAAATATAGCATGCTAAGGTGCTCAAAACTCAAGACTAGGTAAGGCACTTGCACCATAGCCATATCAAGCAAGCCCAAAACGACCAAGATCACTCAAAGCTATCCTAAGGCATGTCAAAACAATGCTAGAAACATGATGGAGTGTAGCCAAAACAAGCTAGAATGGTAAGCCAAAACACTAAGCATGCAAGGCTAATGAGTGGGATTACACTACAAGTACCAAAACCAAGCAAGAGGTGACTCCATCAACCAAAATTAGAGTTGTAACATGGCAAAATAAGGCCAAAAACATGTTGAGATGGTAGCCCAAAAGTGTAGACAAGCATGCATACGTATTGGCTCAAAAACATGGCATGAAGCATAACTGTAAATCACAATTAAAGAGCGATATATATGAGTGTATGATGGAAATATATGCCCTGAAATTACATGCTAAAGGAAACTAAGGCATGCAAACATCACAAGCCAAGCATGCTAGGGGCCTTAAAACACAAGGCTAGCAAAGGCACTTGCACTATAGCTATGCAATACAATCCTCAAAGGCCTAAAACCTTTCAAAATAGTCCTAAAGCATGTCAAAACAAGGCCAAAAACATGCTTGAACATAGCCAACATATGCTAGAATAAAAGGCCAAAACACCAAGTAAGCTAGGCAATTATTGAGATTGCACTACAAGTACAAAAAGCAAACAACAAGAGGCCAAACCAACCTAAAACAGAGTTATATCAGGTCCTAAAAGTCACAAAAACAAGCTCAAACTAAGCCTCAAGAAGGGAGAAATACATGCTCATTTGATAGGCCAATAACACATGCAAACAAGAAACAAGGAGTGGAGGCCAACCCCTCCTATTTTGGACCTCAAAACATGGTTTCCACCACTAAAATACCTCTAATTTTCAGTGGTAAAAAGGCCAAAAAAATTGGATTTGAAGGTGGTGAGAAGTTGCACAAAAGGTCTCATAAGCCAAGGAACAAAAAGGGAGAACAACCCCCAAACTCACCAAGCCTTAAACTACCATTTTTACACCTTAAAAATAGAGTTTTTGACAGTCCAAAACCAGCCCCAAAATAGTCCAAAACAATGGAAAAAGGATGGTGAAGCAAGTATGCAAAACAAGCTTAAACAAGGGAAATATTATACCTTTGAAGCAATGAGCACTTTAGGCACCAAGGAGGCAACAAACCAAGCTCAATCCTTCTTCTAGAGCTCAAATAAGGCTCCAAGTAATCTCATCCCAAATATGGTCAAGTTTGGTTAAGGATGCCTTTGCAAAAGTGTAGAGAGTTCTAAGCTTAAGGCTCAAAAACAAAAGGAGATGAGAGAATTCTAAAGAAAGAGAGAGTTTGCTCACAAATCTTTTAGAGAGAGAGAATTCTAGAGTGAGAAGCTCCCCCAATTTTTCTAACTCTTGCAATCTATGAGATATGGCTCAATACATAGCAATATATGAGCATTTGGTCGAAATATCTCAATTCATAAATATCTGGAACAGTTTGGAACAGCTAGAGCAAAATATCTGTAATTTCTGAGCTTTCTAGGCACAAGTGGTTGACCGACCACCTCAACTGGTTGACCGATCACTTTTTCTGGTCGGCAAGGATCATTTTTGGTAGGCATATGGTCGGCATGCTCCATTTGTGGTCGGCACACTCCCTTAGTGGTCAGCAGCAAAAATCAGTCCTGGTCCCCGACTTGAAGCAAGCATAACTCCTTCATCCGGATGCCTTTTCAGGTCATTCTTGAGCCTAAACTGAAGCCCCAAAAGTCTTATTTCCAATGGTAGTATCCTCACATCAAAATTCCAAGTGTGCTAAGAGATATCCCTCTTTTAGTGAAGCCTACTCAGTTTCGGTCCAACCGGATTGATGCCTAACTTCCAACAACCATATCTCTCCCATCCGGACTCGGCTTGAGGAGGTTCTTGAATGACAAATGAAGCCCCGGAAGTCTTATTTCCAACGGTGGCAACCTCATAGCTGAAATCCAAGTGTACAAGTGGATAGGCCCGATTTAGCGAGGGCCGCTTGACTCTCTCTTAACGGTTCATGCCTATCTGCTTCCCCAACTTAGTTTCTTCCCTCTTCTCCTCTTTTCTTCAACTCCAAACCCCTAAACAAGGTGTTTTGAAAGATTTTTCAAAGATTTCATCTCTTTTTCATTTATTTCCACTTTGTCTTTGCTCGGTTTACCAAAAAGCGCAACATTTAATGAAATGCGAGCCTCGAAACATCGTAGAAGCATTTTCAAAAATGTTTTGAAAGAGAGGGTTTTAAGGTCTAAAATCTTTGGTCAAAAGGCTTTGGTCCACAACTGGGGTGTGAGGTTGGGATTTGATTCTCTCTCCTTGCCAAAGAAACCGAACCTTTGCACTGCATAGCCTACACCATCAGGTAAGCCATCAGTAGTGGCACCCAAGTCTTAAGGGCAGTAAAAAATAGGATGTTTACACTGCGCCTGCTATCAGCTCCAACCAGTAAGTCTTGGGGTCTGCTATCAGCGCCATGTTAATGAACTTTGGGGCCTGCTATTAGCCCTGGATTAGTAATGCCTTGGGGCTTGCTATCAACGCCAAGCATTAGCTTTTTCTTGTAGAGGGAAAGCTTTCCCCAAAGGTTACTATCACCTCGGTGGGATGTTCCTGTAAACACCCCATTTTTGACCGACCTTAAGACTCAGACGTCATCGTTTGAGCGCTCGGTGATTGTACATATTTGTGCTCGTTTCGAGTTTCTGGAATTTTTGACTGAGTGACTTGTCTCCAGGCCTCTGAACTCTTTGTGTTTCGGCTTGGTTTGTAGACCATGCCTTGTTTTCCCTTGCCTGGAGGGAGAGAGAGGTCTGTTGACCACTTTTCCCTCTTGTAGGCTAGTTTCCGGTTTCCGGAGCCTTCGGCCGAGCGCCTTGTCTTGCTTCCTTTTTGGTTTGGTTTTGAACCAAACCTTATTTTCCCTTCCCTAGAGGGAGAGAGAGATCCTGTAGACCACCTTTTTGTGGTCGTAGACCACTTTTCCCTCCTGTAGACTAGTTTCCAGTTTCTGGAGTCTTTAGCTGCGCGCCTTGTCTCGAGACCGCTTAACGTGCTCCTCTTGGCTTGGTTTTTGGACCATGCCTTGTTGTCTTTGTCTAAAGGGACACTGAGGTCTTGGAGACCACTTTTTGTCATCGTAGACCACTTTTCCCTTGTAAACTCCTTTTTGTTCCTATAGACTAGTTTTCAGGATTTCCGGCTGGGCGTCTCGACCCCCCGGACTCTTGTCTTGCATCCTTTTTGGTTGGTTTTTGGCACAAACCTTGTTTTCCTTGCTTAGAGGGTGGAATGAGGGTTGGAGACTAGTTTCTCTCCTTGAAAACCACTTTTCTTTCCCGCCAGCTTGTTTTCTGGTCGACCAACTGGCCTTGGTGGTCTTTGGACCACCAAAAGTGGTCGGCAGTCATGCCACCACTTTGCTTTCTTGGTGCAGACCACCTCTCGTCCTGGCTGACCACTTTGTCTCCTTGGAGACCACTTCCACTGGTCGGCCAACCAGTGTAAGTAGCTGGCCGACCGCTTTAAGTAGTCGGCAGCTTTCTTGCATTTTCTGTAGAGTTTGTGGATACTAGCTGTACCAGCTGGAGAGCACAGATTGCATTCTCCATACACGTGTATAGAGGGATTTAACCAAATCATTTCAGAGCACGTAGCATTGCCATATTCTCATGCATGTCACTCTTTAATTGCATCTAAGAGTTGTGCCTTTATGCCTTGCTTGTGAGCCATGAGTTGAATGTGCATTCCATGCTCTTTATGCCTAGGTTTTGTTGAGTTTTGGCCACTGTTATGAAGTATCTCAGATGTGTCCATGTTTGGTTTGGCCATTTGAGCATTGTCTTGCATGCTTCATGTATGATGCACTTCATTTGCCTTGAGGCCTTAGCTTTTAAGTTTGCCATGCATGCATTGTTTGCATGATAGAATCTTGAGCATGCCATTCTAGCACTCATAGAAGAGCATGTTGTTTGCATGTTGTTATATAGCATTACATGTTGTTACTTTGCATTGTGGTTGCATGTTGCATTGCATTATGTTTGTATGCTCATGTTGCATTAGCATTGTTTGCATGCCATTAGCATTGATAGGTTGAGCATATTGTATGCATTGCACTATGTTTGGATTGGGCCTTGATCCAAACACGAGAAACGAGGGACGTTTCATACTTGAAGTGATGAAATGTGCCTCAATTCTCGGTCGCCAACCCGCTTGATCATGCATGATAGAGGTTAAGGCTTTTATGTGTTATTTGTGCATTGATTCACATTGATTATGGAATCTTGGCTTCTCAGCCATTGTGCATTGCGATGCTCGGTTGGTGGCCCGAGAGTCGAGAACTACACTACCTTGAGCTCATGAAATGATAGGGAGAGTGGTTGTCTACACATATCGTGCAAATACGTTGCCATGCCCATTCTTGTTCTCGGTTGTAGCAAAATGGAGTTGTGCAGCATTTTCTGGTCGACAGACCAGTAAAAAGTGCCTGGCCGACCACCTTTTATGGTTTGCAGCAAGTTTGGATGGTCGGCAGGTGGTTGGCAACACCAATAAGTGGTCGGCAATACTCCTGGAGGTCTCCATGATGGAGTAGAAGCTAGCTGGAGCTTTGTGCAGAGTTTTGAGAACAAATGCAAACAGAGGCAAATTGGGGCATCGCGATGGATTTCCACATGAGGCGACCGAGCATGCATCCTTTATCGTTCAAGGCAGAGCTGAGGCAGCCTACTTCATATAGTTTACATGTTTAGTTAGTTGCTAACTTAGTTATTTTGTTAATTAATTAAAGTTGTGTAATAATTAGTTGTAGCTAGTTATTTAATTTGTTGTGTAATAATTAGTTTAATTAGATTAATTAGATTAGTTAGGTCAATTAGCTTAGATTTAGCTAGTTAGCTTATTATTCGGACCCTCCGTTGAGAGGGCATATTTTGTAATAAGTGTGCGTGTGTGTGATGCATGTCTTCCAACCCCCATTTCTTTCTCCCTTTTACTTATCAGCTTTTGATGGTTAGTTTAGGGCATGTTTCAATTAGCATCCTTATGCTCGCATGTTTGCATCATTCATCTATCTTGCATGCACCGAGCTCGGCACATCATACTAGCTGCATTGTATTTCAATACCAATTTGAATACTTGTTATCAAGTTGCATTCACATGACATCTTAGAATAGTCGCGCCTATTTTAGTTGCATTTTTGCATGTGTTGCATTAGGTATTGTTAACATAGCTAGGATTATGCATTGATTACTAAATAGCTTCTGTTTTGACTCAGAGTACACTGTGAGTGTTTACGCTTTAGCATCCTTGCATGTGTGTAAGTGATTGCCATGATTAGTATGCTTGTCATGAGGCTAACTACTTATGTGTTTAACTGCATGAATGCCTGTGGATGAAGGCTTCATTGCTTGAATTGGAATAATTCATCAAAATGCGAGTTTTAAGCCCACTAGAAGTGGCAAAACCATGTTTTCTAAGCACACTTGAGGGTGGCAAAATCCGTGTCTTAGTCTACTTGCGAGTAGCAACTTCAAACCATTTTCCAAATAAACAAGCATGAGATGTTTTGTTCCAACTTGAGTGATTTAGTCTATACTTGTGTGTTGTGTGCATCACGTAGTAATGATAGATTAATAACCAAAATAAGAATGCATGTGTTTTCAAAAACAACATATCATGTTAGTAAAGTCCGATCCTTTGATCGGGCGAGCGGGGGTGTTCATTGCATAACCTTCCCCTCTCGTACCCAAGTTTCCAAGCTGAGGCAACTTTGGTGATGACGAACACATGGCCTTAGGCACGAGTCAGGGTTTCCTAAATTTTCCAAAATAAAATATTTAGGTGGCGACTTTGAAATCTGGCAAAGCAGTCTATGTTTGGCGCTTTTTGATTAAAATCGATTTTCCAAAACGATTTACCGGATTTGGACTCTTTGGTGATTTATCAGTCTTACATTGCACTTTGTAAGATTAGATTCAGAACCGTGACAGGACTCCAAACTGTAGTAGCTAAGAACAACGATTCGCGCCCTCGTGTGCCGAGCGGAGTTCGGGTGGTCTACAGTTCCCTTTGTAAATTGGTTGCGGTGGCTATAGTTGTTGTGGCATTCGTTTCCCGTGCCAAGTTCAAATGGCTAAAATCGACAATATTGGAGATGGCGTCGACAAAGTGCCTCTGCAACTTAGGCGCTGCAAGTAATGCCTCTGCAACTTTGTTGCTTCGGTTTTCTCCTTCCCTCAGCAACTTCAAATAGCTGTGGTACCGACATTACTTGGAATGGCGGCGCTGGGGTGAAATTTCTTCGCAACTTGGTCGTCGCAAGTGTTGCCTCTGCAACTTAGTTGCGTCGATTTTTCTTTCCTTCAGTAACTTCGGATGGCGGCAGAACCGAAGATATTAGGAACGGCAGCGCTGAGGTAAAGTGCCTCAATAACTTTCCCGCTGCATGTGTTGCCTCTGTAACTTGACCGTTGCATGTGTTGCCTCTGCAACTTGACTTGGGCATTTTCCTTCGTGGAGTCCATTTGGACCCTTGGCGGGTTCGACTTGCTTTGGCCCACTATTGGCTCACTTCCTCTAGGCTTTAGCCCATGTTCCTTCAGTCATTCCTGGTCACCTTAAAGGGGCGACCCTAGCACTTAGGCCTATACTTAATTTGGGGCTTAATTTCTAACCCTCTACAAAGAGCAAGTATTTTATAAGTCTATGAAAAAAGATTCTCAGTCTCATATTGCAATATTAGTTCATGCTATAATTAACACCCTTCCAACCTCGTGGCCTATACAAGAAATTCATAAAAAATTAAAAAAGACTTCCTAGAAACATGAAAACATTGATAGTTATGTTAGAGGAAATTGAAAATGATATGATTTGTTTACAAGCATCGGATGAAGTAGAGCAACGCAT
Organism: Camellia lanceoleosa; assembly: GCA_025200525.1. NCBI lineage: Eukaryota > Viridiplantae > Streptophyta > Magnoliopsida > Ericales > Theaceae > Camellia > Camellia lanceoleosa. The sequence continues at coordinate 3,294,638 of CM045765.1, read as the reverse complement.
TAACTTGAACAACAAAATAGTGGTTATGATGAAAATGAAGTGGAGCGACAACACAAAAATGAAAACAACCAAATCAACACTCATTATAAGATAATATATCTAAACTGTTCTTTTCTTTTTTCAAAGTTTGTTTATATGTAAAAAATGACAACAAAAAAATGTTAACACTTTTATTTTCTTCTTTTTTTTCAACAAGTACTTTTTTGGACATTTGGACGTGATGAGCAACATTTATCGACTTTTAATTTATCAAATATAGATAGATTTGATTTACGACATTCAGTTTGTTATTAGGTTTTTTTAGCATATATATGTTTTAGGCATTAAGTTCATTGAGAAACATCTTATTTATTGTTAGCATAGATTTTTTCATTAGTTTTCAAGAAAAAATGATGAGTTGGATGATTATAATATTTTATGAATATTTGCTTTCAAATATTATTTTAGGCGTATTTGCATATATATGTTTTAGGCATTAAGTTCACTGAGCTCCCTGGGACAACTGGGGATTAGAACCTCCCTGCCTCTTATTGTCCCCCTGACTGTCCTGGCCCCTGACTTTCCTAGCTCCTCCCAGAGCCCCTTATTCTCTCTTCCTCTGCCTGCATAATGGTCTCAAGATGGGACACCGCCTCCATAAGGTGCCCATAGTCCCTAATCATAGACCTGGCCGCTCGAACCATGAGCCTGGTCCTTAACCGTTTGTCAAACTCCAGAAAACGGCATTCTTCAGTCGTCACAAGCTCAGGAGCAAACCTAGAGAGGCTAGTGAATGTGGCATCAAACTCAGCCACAGGTGTGTTCAACTGCACTAGCTTAGAAAACTGGTTTCTTAACTTCTCTCTAACTGTGGAAAGCAAAAACTTGTCCTAGAAGGCGTTGACGAATGCCTCCCAAGTCACCCCAATGTGCCCACGTGCATACTTCCACCACTGACCCGCATCTCCCTTCAGCTGGAAAGACGCCAAGGTCACCCTCAACTGGTCGTCCTCGATGCCAAACATCTCGAATGTCTTCACTATTTGCTCTAGCCACTTGTCTGCCTTCAGTGGCTCCTTGGGACCACCCAAAAACTCATCTAGATTTGACTAGAAAAAATCTCTTTTAAGAAAAGATGGCCTTGCCTCAGCTACTTGGGCTTGGACTTGATTCTCAGCTCTGAGAATGTCCATAGATTCCCGTAACACTCTGGTCATTTCGTGGGCTAAGACACCCATGGCTTGTTGACCCACTGGTTTGGTCATATCGGCTTGACCAACTCCCTCTTGCCGAATATCATTCGGTAGGCACCTCCGCCTCCTAGGCCTCACTACCACCACCACAACCACGCCGACATCCTAATGAAGGTAACACAAGAGATTAGCACATTCACAAATGTGCTGAAGCTAATTCACTCGCGTCCTAATGCGTTGAACAACAGTAATTCACTCTATATAATCACATAGTCATGTAAACACATATAAATTTCCTTCCTAGATAATGACCGTCTCGCGGCATTGCTAGAGTTCCAATTAGAAATAGCAGTGATCAAGTGCTCTTTTAATAGGACTTCCAGAAACTCGTAGACCCACTCAATATCTTATGAACTAAATCTCATACCCATATAATCATATAAGCATGTTATCACACAAGCATACAATACATACTAACGTCTCAACTAAACGAGACAAACCCATTGGGGTAATAACTACTTCCCATGTACCTAAAGTATTCAAACTCGATACGATTTGATACTAAGTTGTAACGCCCCCAAAATAATACGATGAAACCAACTCATAAGCAAAAGAATAATGGAAATAAGATACTTTCATTCATTAGAGTTCGTTTACAAAAGTTAAAACATGCAATATACATTCACCAATGTTCATCCTGAATCTATAGCATATGTTACGATGTTAAGAGAATTGAAACTAAACATATAGTCAAATGCCCTATAGGTTTACATATTTCCAAGTCATTGCTTGGTTACACAAAAGTGAGCCTAGCTCAATACAATTCAAGCCCTTGGCTATACAAAAGAATAAAACAAAATAAAGAAGCTCTTGCTTCCCAAAAGTCCCTCCAAGCTATTGCCTTGGCGGAGGCATGTCACCAGCACTTGAAAATATTTTTCCCAAATAAAGTGAGTCAAAGCCCAGTAGGAACAATCTAACACAGTATATGAGGTTTAACAAAAGATATAAGTGTACAGTGCATATACAATGTCGATGACAAAATATTCACATTTTTATATGATTGCAAAGCACCAAAGTTCATATTTCAATTCATATTCCTTCAATTCAGTTAGTTCATTCAGAATTCTCAACTCATGAGTTGATTTCATTATCTTTCAATAGCCCAACAGAGACTACAACTTAGTGGTTTTCCAATTCAATACACTACCACACAAACACTTCAAATCTGCCATTTTACGAAAATTTCATCCGCAAGATCGGCACCTATGTATACACAAGATTTTAGGACTTTTACCCTAAATACTCTAACCAACTTAATTTCAATGGAGTCCATCCCCTTTCTTCTCCCAAACAATCATACATATACAATGTATTTAAAACATAGTCATATTCAATGACAACCAACAATAGATTAGTTTTAATTTACCTAATCCTCATGCATTTTCTACAACAATCACTGTTATCCTCCACCAATAGCCCAATACAGATATTTCTAAACAGATATACAATCTTCTCAATAAATAAATTAATCAAGTTTCCATAGGTGAGAGACAACACGTGTCCAACTCCACCATTTACATAAACAATCATCCAATTCCATATTAACATTATCAATTTTAGTTATTTGTACAAAATAACAATTTAACCCATTTAGGGCAAAACTCTATTTTTCATATATCAACCCAAGTGCCAAGATTAACTGCTTTGCCACCATAGAACATCATATTCGAACCCCATAATCATTTATTTCACACTCATTTAGAAACCCTTCTTTTTATTTCACACCCAAATCCTAGATTTGTTCAAACCACTCTCAAATCCCACGATTGTTACACAACGACAAATAACTAAGCTAAAAGCCATATGAAAGTGTAGAAAATCCTTACCTTAAAGTTTAGAAGACCAAAATAACAAAGGAGAAACCTCAAAGACGTCGAAACCAACTTCTACTCAGATCAAAACGGAGCTCTTGAGATGCTTTACCTTTTCTCAAAGGCATTATGGTAAATGGATCTAGGTGAAAATATAAAGAGAAGATGAGTTTTAGAGAGAGAAACTCAAGATTTAGGTTTTTGGAAAGTTTAGAAAGAGAGAGATAGGTGAAAAAGTGATGAAAAAAGTCATCCTCACGATCTGTTATACACACAGTCCGCTCGAGCGCAAGAAGTGATGCTCGAGCGTAGAATACACACTTTCAGAAGTTTTGTAGACGAAGGACATCGCTCGAGCACAAGATTTGATGCTCGAGCATAGGAAACGCCGTGCGAGCATAGAATACTCTAATCCAATATTTACAGGTCTACAAAAATACTGAGAGTTTACAAAGCCCGCTCGAGCGCAAGAATGGCCACTTGAGCAAAGGAGCAACAATTACAAAACCTGCTTGAGTGTAAGAACAACAAAGGTTTGGAAAAACAAGCAACCAACCTGTTTCAAACACACAACTATAATCCAAATTGCCAAACCAAGGAATGACAAGAGGAAATGAAAGATGAACAACAACATTGAATCATGAAACTCGAGTCTAGAACATAATAAAATGTCGGGTCAAAACTGGAGTTACTATACGACTAACTTTTCTTGCTCGGCCCAAGCATTGGGCATTCAACCAACTCTTGTTTCTCGGTCCACTTCAGAGTGAACATTAGGCGTCTGACAAACTTACATTGCTCGGCCCACTTCGAAATGGGTATTGGGCATCCAATCAACTTTTGTTGCTCGGCGCACTTCAGAGTGGGCGTTGTGCGTCCAACCAACCGCTGTTGCTCAGTCAAAGCATTAGGCGTCCAACCAACTTCTACTACTCGGCCCACACATTAGGAGTCAGATCAATTTTTGTTGCTCGGTCCATTTCGGATTGAGCATTAGGCGTCCAACCAACTTCTGTTGCTTAACCCACTTCAAAGTGAGCGTTGGGCGTCCAGCCAACCTCTGTTGCTTGGGTGTGTTTCAGAGTAGGCGCTGGGTGTCCAACCAACATCTGTTGCTTGGCCCAAGCATTAGGCGTCCGACCACCTTTTGTTATTCGGCCCAAGCATTGGGCGTCCAACCAACTCTTGTTGCTTGGTCTACTTCAAAGTGAGCATTTGAGGTCTGACCAACTTCCGTTGCTCAGCCCTTTTTGGAATTTGTGTTGGGCGTCAAATCAACTTCCGTTGATCAGCGCACTTCAGAGTCGGCGTTAGGTGTCTAACCAACTATTGTTGTTCAATCGACCAACTTCTACTACTCGACCCAGGCATTGGACATCCGACCAACTTTTGTTGCTCGACCCAGGCATTATGCATCTGACTAACTTTTGTTGTTTGGCACAAGCATTGCATTGGGCGTCCGACCAACTTTTGTTGTTCATCCATCTTCGTAGTTTTTCCACTTCGTAGCACATTCGCTAGGCCAAGCTCCTTCTTTTGTAATAAAACTTTAAGTTAATGAAGTATTTTTGAAATTTGCCAAGTGTTGGACTTGTAACTTGCACTTTCAATTTATTTATGTTTATGTTGTTTGCCCTCCAACTGAGGATCAAGGATATAGTCCTACATCGTTGGTTATTCGGCCAAACTTTACCTTATGCCTTTGAAAAGTCGGGTTGCTATTCCGATCGAGCAATAATAGGGAAACCTTGCAAGATTGTTCATTTGGCCTTAACTGAAGCCAGTTGTTTTACTGACCAAGCAAAAGATTCATGGTAACAAGGGTTGTCTGCTCGGTCAAATTAGGCTTCGTGCTCTCCAGCCAAACAGAGGCTCTAAGGGCGAATGAGGCGTCTGATCGATCAGGCTAGGCATCGTGCCTTAGGGAAATTTGAGAAAGAAATCTTTCCATGCCCTCGACTGAGCAGAGGCTTCGAGGTCGAGTGAGGTGTCTGATTAATCAAACCAAGCTTTATACCTTAGAAAAATTTTGAGGAAAGAACTTTTTATGCCCCCTAGCCGAGCAAAGGCTCCAAGACCAAATGAGGCGTTTTATCAGTCAGATCAAGCTTTGTGCCTTAGAAAATTTTTGAGGAAAGAACTTTTCATGCCCCCGCCAGAGCAAAACCTTTGAGGGCGAACATGACATATGATTGGTCAAACTAAGCTTTGTACCTTAGGAAAATTTTAAGGAAAGAACTTTTCATGGCCCCAACCGAGTAGTAGCTCTGAGGGTGAACGGGGCGTCTGATCAGTCAGACCAGGCTTCATGCTTTAGAAAAATTTTAAGGAAAGAACTTTCCAAGCCCCCAGCCGAGCAGAAGCTCTGAGGAGCGGACCATCTATTCGGACAGACTAGGCTTTGTGCCTTAGAAAATCTTGGGCAAGTTTTACTCATTAGAGAGTGTAGCTTAGTTTTTTGTAAGCACAAGTTATTATCATGGACCATATCTTTCAAGTAACGATACTTGGCACAAATTCCACCAAGCTATACCACTTGGTGCCCTACTCGGACCAAAGGGCCGAGTTTTCGTGCTGGGGCGTAGGTTAAGACTCATAACCCATTCTTTCTCAATTTTCGAGTGAAATATGTACAACACAGGAAAAAGAAACTCATCGGAGAGTGTAACTCGACTTTTTGTGAACGCAAGTTGTTACCATGGAACATGCTTTCAAGTAATAACACTTGGCACAAATTCCATCAAGTTGTACCACTTAGCACTTTATTCGCGACCAAAGGGCTAGGCGTGGGTTAAGACCCCCGTTACCCATTATAGAGGATGAATTTCGGCGAACTGTACTTCAAGGGAGCTTCCACCGCTTTAATCTCAGGGCAGAGTGGGGAAGGGACTAGTCAATCTGGAGCATGACACTCCATCTAACGAACAGACTAATCTAGATACTCTTTTTCCCTGTCTAGTCGCTACTTCACCACTTTGTTCGACTGTTAGTCATACCTCTTATTGTTGTTTAACCATGTCCTTAAGTTACGAAATCGCTCGGTGAGGAGGATGAGGGATTACCGAGTAATGACTGACGATCTTTCACAACTTTTACCTCTTGTGAGAGTCTTCTCAGAGATTCTTCAATCTAGGATAGTCTGTACTGCTACTGACCCTTTTGCTACGTACTGAAATCAGCCAACTACGCTCACCACGAACAAGACCGTGGTTGGACCGTTCTTTTTGTGGTAGTGAAAGTGAAGTACACCTCATTTTGCTATGATGACCTTTCTCCGGACTTCCTTGGCTCTGCTAGAGGCATCATTTGCTTTCTCAATTGAGCACAAAGCTCTTCAATCTTCAGACTTATCAAGTCGATGATGCAGTCACGGTGGTACTTCTTAACAAATAGATGTTGAGACGATTCAAAAGCGACGACATAATGTTGCTCTACTGCATCAAGGGCCGGATTGTCTTGGTCCATCAAGTCGTCGTTCCTTGTGGGGAGGGCTACACCTTTTTACTTGGTTCTCTCTATTCCTGGAGTCTTCTCTCCAATCCTAAGTGGTGAGGTATCTTTAATTCCTATCGTTAGAGTTTGTCATGAAGTAATTAGAGAACGTTTCCCACAGATGGCGCCAATTGTGCGAGGGTGATTTTTGCACTATGAAGGGTTTAACTTCGTGGAAGAACAACGTGCTCCGAGAAGTGAAAATCTACACAAAGTAACAAACGATGAGGCTGCCCAACCGGGGTTTGGTCGGAAATCCCTCCGATGATAAAGTCAGGGACTAAGAGAGAGGAAGAAAAGAGAATACAAAGAGTGTATATATTAAGTGTCTGGATTCCCCCTTCCTTGAGGGTGAATAGTGTTCACCTTTTATAGGAGAAGGTTGTTTGTCGTCCAAGACCTTCTATTTCTCTCATTTGTCTTGTTCGTGATCATCCCCCATTAGAGGTGGACGACTACTCCGCCTGACACTCGGAAGTAGGTCTGTCTTGTTTGTCTCATTTGTGATCGTCTCTCATTGGAGAAGGATGACCACTATACCTGACACTCAGGTGCAAGTCTGTCATATGTGCGCCTTATCGTTTTGTGCCTTCATGTCTCCACGTTCTGTTCAGACAGAGGGAGAGAAGCAGAGTTGCTTGTCTTTTGTGAGCTCCAAGAAAGATATTTAGTGAATTGGCCTTCTCTAAGTTAGCCTACTTCGAAGTGGTTGCATGCCCAACAAGGAGATCAAACATGTTGCTCAGCCCACTTGGAGTGGTTGTCCAACATGTTGCTCGGCCCATTTCGAAGTGGTTATCCAATATGTTTTTTGGTTCATTTCGAAGTGGGCATGGCACTAGGCCGCTACCTTGATTGCCTTGCTTTGGAGCTAGTGCTTGGCCATTGGGCCGAGCCCTTAGCTCCCCTACTGGTGTGGATCCGGGGTTGAGCCGAACACTAAGTGTAACACCCGCCTCCTTTATTAATTGTTAAATATGAAGGTTACCTTAATCATGTGCTTTTATGTGCTTTAGATGCTTATATGTGTCATGCCTAACCTGTTCCCTGAGGTTCAGGCTTCGATCTAGGTGCCTCCGGTGGTACCTCAAACGAATAATCTGATATTGGTTCCCGGTTGACCCAGGAAGCGAGCAGGACCATTCCAGTCCACTCACTTTGTTACTCTAGCCGATGTATAAGCTATGCTCAAGCAAGAGCACAGCAAGAAGCAATTACCATCTCTCCTCGACCCAGATGTGAAACCCCCATACTCTTAGGTGATATTGACAATGCCATAAGTGCCTAAGTTTATTAAGTTTGATAGAAAACAAGGCAATGCCAAAGAACACGTGGTGAGGTTCATTGAAACTCTTGGTATACATGGCAGTGACCACTCTCTGCACCTTTGGGAGTTCTCCAAATCACTTACTGAGAGGGCTTACAGTTGGTATGTGAACTTGGCTCCTAACTTAATTAAGAGTTGAGAAAAGATAGTGAACAAGTTCCACACGAAGTTCTTCCAAGTCCAAGAGAAAGTTACAACCCTCACACTTGGGCAAGATGTCCAAAAAGAAGGCGAAGATATACTGGACTATGTTAAGCAATTCCAAGATAAGGCTATTAACTGTCATGAACCAGTGGATGAGGCCCACTTAGTCAGCATATGTGTGAAGGGTGCCATATGCGACTACAAAATTTTCTTGGTGAATCATAATCTGCCTACCTTTTCAGCCTTGATTTTGCAGTTAGGAACCTCAGTACCACTGGTCCCTTGCACAGATCTCGTGATAGGCACCACTACCCCCGCAGTAGCAGAGTTGCTGCAGTAACCTCTGCAAGAGGGAGCCGCTCGCAAGGAGAGATGTCATCCTCTCGGAAAAGGAAGAGTTATGAGGATAGGAATCTATATCCTTGCAACCTTGAGAATGTTAAGGCCTTAGTTAAAGAATGGGTAGCCAATGGTGAACTTACTTTGCCTCCAATTGATGTCCCTCTAACCAAAAAGGACAAAAAAAACCCAGATTATTATATCTATCATAGAACCACCAGACACCCTACTAGGAACTGTTGAACTTTGAAAAGTATCTTCAAGAAGAAAGTCGACACAAATGAGCTGAAGTTCAAAGATACCGATAATCGTGATGTAAGGAAGGACCTTTATCCTAACCATAAAAAAAAGGGAAAGAATGTACATATGGTTGGGTACCTTGGGCCTGTACGCGATCAAGTGCACATGGCATCCTACTATGATGAGTTAGAAGAAATCGTTAGCAGCTAGCTCCTTGAGACAGTACCTGCAGAGGCAAAATTCGCAAAGGATACTTATGCTCAAGCCTTACAAAACTTTGTTAAGTTTCGCACCTTCTTTGACTAGCTGGGGCTGAGCCAAGCCACTAGATTGGAAACAACAGAGGCCCTCATTAACATTTCCGAAGTGCACCATGCCGAAGTTGCTGAGGCTAAGGAGTATGTGCCTTGGCGTATCCAGGAAGATTATGGGGCCATTACTTTCTCAGAAACAGACAGAGCATACTCATTTCCTTATAACCGTCCTCTTTTTGTCACAACTTACATCAATGATGTAAAGTTCAAGCGTGCTTTCCTTGATGGTGGGGCGTCCATAAACATCATCACTACTAACACCTTTGTAAAGGCTGACATCCCAGAGAACAGGATGGTTCACCAACCCATCAATGTAACGGGTTTTAGTGGTGAGAAAAAAGTTACTAAGGGCCATGTTGTCATGGACTTAGCAGTTGGTGAGATCCGTTCGGCAACTAAGTTCCATGTGATTGAAGTGGACACAAACTACCATGTGATACTTGGTAGAGCTTGGATGCATCGATATGGGGCTACCCCGTCGAGTTATCACCAATGCGTAAAGGCAAAATTAGGAAGGTGCACAGTAACCATAAATGCGTCTAAAAAACCATTCGGAGTGAATGAGGCACACTATTCGGATGCAGTTTTCTTTACTGAGTTGTCAACGGATGAAACTTCAAGGACTGGTAAAGTCGTAGGGGTAAAATTGCCGAAATAGGAAGACATTCGAGATATAGAGGCTACTCCAGAAAGTAATGAGCAGAAGAGAAGCAACGAGTCGACAAGTCCTATGCCCAAGATTGTTAAGGTGCGCAAGGGCGACAAGACAATTTACTACTAATGACGGTCTTGGGGGCCAGACTTCATACCTTGGGAGGATGGCCCCGAGACGAATAAATACGACAGTGATGAGTCCCAAGAAGGGTTAGTGGAGACGCTTGAGCCCACTCCTGAATGCATGCAAGATAGACCCAAACTGTAGCAGAAGTTGCTTGCTGAGGTCAACCTCAGCGACTTACCAAGTCAGAGCAAGCTTGTGTTTATCAGCAATACAATGGATCCAGTAACTAAGGCAGAATCGATAACACTACTGAAGCGGTACAGTGACGTCTTTGCTTGGACATACGACGAGATGCCTGGTCTTGACCCATCCCTTGTCACTTATCATCTGGACACTTTTCCCAACTCTAAGCCAATCAAGCAGCATGCTCGAAAGTATCACCCTGATCTTGAAGCAAAGATTAAGGCGGAGGTAGAAAAGTTGCAGAGGGCCAAGTTTATTAAGCCTATACAGTACCCAACTTGGCTAGCAAATATTGTGCCTACGTAGAAGAAGAACGGTCAAATCAGGGTTTGCATAGACTTTCGCGACTTGAATAAGGCATGCCCAAAAAATGAGTTTCTATTGCCCCACGTTGACACACTCGTCGATTCTACTGCAGGTCATCAGATGTTCTCCTTCATGGACGGGTTCAGTGGTTATAACCAGATCAAAATGGTACTAGAAGATGTAGAAAAGACGGTTTTTAGAACGCCCTTGAAATTTTTTTTCTATACGGTGATGCCCTTCGGTTTGAAAAATGTAGGGGTAACTTACCAACGGGCTATGACTATAGTGTTCCATGACATGTTGCATCATGAAGTGGAAGTACATGTGGATGATCTAGTGGTCAAGTCTACTGCGGCAAACCGACACCTCTGCGACTTGGAAAAAGCTTTTCAGCGTTGCCGTAAATTTTGCCTAAAGACGAACCCTCTCAAGTGTGCCTTCGGAGTTACCATAGGCAAGTTCCTTGGCTTTCTTGTATATCAGGGGGGATCGAAGTAGATGGGGATAAAATCAAATCAACCATGGAGATGCCACCACCGCACTCTCAAAAGGCCTTGAAGAAATTCCTAAGCAAAGTGTCATACCTCAGGAGGTTCATTCCAGCCCCTACTGTGATAACATTTTCCTTTGGGACACTGCTGAAAGGGAATCATAAGTTTGAATGGTTGCAAGAACACTAACAGGCATTTGATATGGTGAAAAAAACACTCACCTTTCCACTTACAATGATTGCCACACAACCTGAAAAGCCTCTGCTACTATACCTAACCTCTACACCTCAGTCTATTGGAGCTCTACTTGTCCAAGACACGGATAGCATTGAGAAGCCAGTCTATTATATCAGTCGCAAAGTCAATGGTGCCGAATCGCAATATACCCCAATTGAGAGGCATTGTTTAGCCTTAATCTTCACAGCATAGAAGTTGCACCACTATTTTTTGGCACACTCGATCCAGGTTGTGATCTGGAGTGATCCAGTCCGTTACTTGCTAAGCAAGCCTGCTCTGACTAGAAGAATGGCAAGATAGCTTTTGGCTCTAGCAGAATTTGACATCACTTGTGTTACTCCCAAGGCTATTAAGGGCTAAGCACTTGTAGACTTATAAGTCCAATTCCCATCTGGTGAATATGAACTTACAGAGGTACCTCTACCAGGTGAGGTCCATGTCCCAGCAGCTACAGTTGAGACTTATTGAGACTTAAAATTTGATGGAGTTTCCAGAGCTAGGAAAGGTGGAGCTGGCATAACACTAACCAGTTAAGAAGGAGAGAAGTTTCATCTATCATATAAGCTTGACTTTGAATGTTCAAACAACGAGGCTGAATATGAGGCATTGATATTGGGTCTAGTTGTCAATCAAACAATGGGTGATTTCGCCTTGAAGGAGCCTCTGTTGGCCTCATATCGCACCGTAGTTCAATGGTTGCTCATTCAGCTTGATGATGTCCAAATCCAGCATACCCCTCGAACACACAACTATTTCCCCGATGCCTTGGCTACACTTGGGGCAAAGGTGAGCATACCAGATGATAGTATAACCATCATCATCGAGAAAAGAATAACACTAGCAGTGTTAGCCAAAGAATATATAGAGCAAGATGCTGAGAGTTGGAAAGCAGATATAATACAGCAATTGAAAACAGGTCAGGGAACAATCAGACTAGCAGAACTTACATCGTTTTTGCTTCTTAGATGAGAGTTTTATTTTTGCGGTCCCAACAACTTGCTGGCAAAGTGCATTAGCAGACAAGAAGCAACTTACAAACTTAAGCAAATCCATACTAAGTCCTATGGAGATGGAGATATCAGTCTACACCGATGGATACAGAGGCAAGGGTATTACTGGCTAGAGATGGAAAAGAAAAGTACTGAGTTGCAGAGGCAATGTACAAAGTGTTAGTCCCATCCTAAGCAAGAGGAAGCCCATTTCTTAAGCAGTGAAGAATAGAGGTAGCCATATAATAACTACCTTGGAAATGGCATACTACCTGAGAACAAAGCCGATACAATCAGAGTTAAGAGGCGGGCCCTCCGCTTCTTCCTTGACCAAGGCAAGCTGTGCCAAACAAGCTTTGAAGGGGAACCTTTGGTGTGTTTATCAAAAGATGAGGCAAATAAGGTGCTGGTGAAAGCCCACAAGACAGAGCATCAATAAGGGCAGCAATTATATGGACATCTCATTCATCTCGGTTACTACTAGCCGACAATGGAAAAGGATGCTAAAAACTTTGTAAGGAGATGTCAATCCTGCCAGAAGTTTGGGAACTTGATACATGCACCGGCGGTTGAACTACACAACATCAAGACTCCTTACCCATTTCATACTTGGGCATTCGACCTAGTGGGTCCTATAGCGCAGCAATCCAAGGGCCACAGATAGATACTTGCAGCGACTGAAGTTAGCACCAAGTGGGTGGAGGCTATATCGATGAGGAAGGCAAATGGGGCAGGAGTGGCCAACTTCATCAAAGAAAACATAATTTGTAGGTTTGGCATACCCAAAGTAATGTTGTCTGATAATGGAACTCTCTTTGTAAATCGCCAAGTAGGAAAACTGTTGGATGCCTACCAGATTAAGCACTACAAGTCTAGTCCATACTATCCTCAAGAAAACGGACAAGTTGAGGCAACCAACAAAACTCTCATTTGAATATTGAGAAAAATGATGGATAAAGCAAGGGGCACATGGTCTAAACAACTCTATGTAACACTCTGGGCGTATAGAACGTCAAAGAGGAGGCCAACTCAGGCAACCCCATTTTCCCTAGTATAGAGGGTCTGAAACTGTGTTATCAGTTAACTTGGCAATACCCTCAGCAAGAATGGATATGTTAGCACACTTAGTTCCAGATAGTAGAAAGAATGACATAGAGACAGCTGAAGAAAGAATAGATTGGGCCTAACGGGCAATGGAAAAGTATCATCAATCCATAGCTCGAGCCTACAATCAATCTGTTCAACACAGGGAGTTCAATGAGGGGGACTTGGTATGGAAAACAGTGGATGCAATCATGTGGGGGCAACCAATCCCCAAGTTCTCACCCAGATGGGAAGGCCCCTAAAAAGTTGCTGAGGCAAGCAGCAGTGGGTACTACAAGTTGACAAGAGTAGGTGATGGGTTTAGAACTAGCCCTATCAACGCCAAGTATGTGAAAGAGTATTTTCCTTAATTTCTTTTGTCCAAAAAAAAAAAAAAAAAAGAGTTGTAAGTTTCTTTGTTAATACTTCCAAAGTAAAGTGTAAAGAAAGTGGCATACACTTAGTAAACTCGTTATCCTTGTAAACACTTAGTGCAAGGAAAGTTGTCCATACCTAGTGAAATTTTAGCCTTGTAAAGACTTAGTCATGGTGGAGTTCCGTTCATAGCAAGAGTTTTGTTTAGGTTTAGAAGATATGTAAAGGCAATGAAAAAAATGCCATGAAGTAAGACTCAATATCTTTGCTTCTCATAAACATCAAAGTTTTCCATAGCATGATTACAATGTTCAAAAGGCAAAGGAGAAATAAAAAAGATAGCAAAGTACAAACAAAATGAGCCATAACAGAGTCACACTAAATCAAATCAAACCCTTCATGAGGGAGTCCATCAGGGTCACATCCCTAGGCAGTTGGCAACCAGCACAGAGTCTTTCTCTTTAAACCAAGCCAGGTTCTGCCGATGCTACTCCAAGCCACCCTCACACTCCTTGATAGTCTCCTCTAAGGATGCAATCATGGCCACATTGTTTACATGCTCAAGGAAACCATCGATTGCCTGAAGCCTATCCCTCATCCATGATAGGTCCAAACCGTTCCTCTCAAAGCCGCTCAGGTTGGCCTCAGCACTTTCCATGAACTTGCTAAGGGTTGTCAGAATCTTCTTAGCAGCAAGGTCGTGAATGAAGCTGGCAAGTGACTCCAGCAGTGCTATTTGCACCATAGATCCAAGAACGTTAAAAGCAGTAAAGGTACCCGGATGCAGCGCCTGAATACAGGCAAGAGTGGAAGCAGCTTTGAAGAAGACCCAATAATTTAGAAAAGAAACTTTCCACGAGGTGGGGACTCTCTCACACCTTGATCGGCTTCAATTACTAGAGGGAGATTGGCAGAGCGACCAAAGGTCTGAGAGCGACGCACCTGCCCTAAAGATGATTGCCCAACAGCATTGGAGTGGGTAGATGCTAGGTGGCGGCCAGGCAAACTGGCCTCGCGAGAAAGGCCAAAGTTGCCTGCACCATCATGTCGCTTCGAAAAGAGGTCGTCCATACTATAATCCTCAACATTTAAATCTGGCACAATAGTGGTGTCCATGCCCACATAAAAGTCTCATGATCTCCCAAGGTTAGCTAACACCTTAGGGAAGTGAGTAGGATATAGGTCAGCTAACTGCTTAGAAGTTGCTGAGGCAACTGGGTCAGAAGCATCATCAACGGCAATGGTACCATGAGTAACCAGGTTAGTAGTTGCCTCCGTAAGTTGGGCCAAATTTTGGGGGCCCACAATAGGAACACTCGTTGCATCTGCACCTCCCTCAGCAACTTGAACATTGGGAAGTGGGGTTTGTGGAACCAGTGGAGACTTAGTGGACTGGGACAAACCCCCAGATACAGCTCCTAGATGGGGTGGTGCAACTTTTAGTGGCGCTCTTACGCCATGATCCTCTCTAGGAGTCTCTGGGACAAAATCATCTCCACCGACAAAGAAACGGTCAGAGTGGACATAATTAGCAAGGTTTGGAGGTTCTACACCCTCAACAACTATATCACCCGTTGCAATTTCCATAGCAAGGGGGAGTTGTTCATTTTCTATAGCCTTAGCAACTGGCTCAGCCTCAATAGTTAGTTTGGCCTCAGCACTTGGTCTTTCCTCAACATCTGGAAGTACCATTCTACGGGTTCTGAATCTTGTGACCCTTGAAGCAATGGGAAGGTCGTTGTCGTCATCTGAAGCTGAAGAAATTTTGATGGCAGTAGAAGAATCTCCGCGGCTTGAAGGTGGTATGGCTAATGGGCCCTGAAAAGAAAAAAAAGATCATATGATTATTAAAATAAATGTAAAAAGCCCAAGGAAGTAATGCAAGCCCAAGGAAGTAATGCAAAAATATTTTCTAAGTATGGATACCTTTCAGAGTCTCTTCCAACTTGGTGAGGCACATGCCTCAACAACTGATGTCGCTGTTTCTTAGGCTACCCTCAATCTAGAACGGGTCATGCGTACTGTTACACCAATCGGGTGAAGAGCAACTTGCAGGGATTGGACAAACATTGCCCCAGATGGATGAGGCTCCTCTATTGCAGGTAGGGATAGAAGCTTGAAACGAAAAAATATACTAGTCTGTTTCCCTCGACTAGAGGGGAGACGAATGGATAAGTCAGGTTGCAGAATAGATTTCATCGCAGGGACAACGGAGCACTGTTGCAAAAGTTGAAAAAAGAGTTGAGGTTACGGTGCCAGAATAGCTTGTTGCTAGGAGTAAAAGCACCTTCTCGTCCAAGTGAAGGCAACTCCATGAGTCTTAAACCCTCTACGAGTAAGGCGGTGTAGTCACGAGCAAACCTCTAGAAGTTCTGATGAAAATCTATCTAAGGTGGAGGGGCATGGGGAATGCCTTGGTCCATGTTGAATTACCTAAGGACCCTATCCGGTCAATAGACAACATTGGACATGCCCTCCTCATTCCATACGGGCAAAAACTCAGGGCGTATCATGGCAGCCAGTAGAAGGGAGTTAGCCTGGATGCTATCAAGGGAGAAATCAACATGACGAGCCTTTGAGAAATAAAACGAGACAATAGAAATGCCTGGAAGAAGTTGTGTAAAAAGGCGAACACACACTTCTCCATGCGATCGACGTAATCCACAAAGGGTCTGTTAGTGCCAAGACCAGACCACCAAGAGATGCGAGAGAAGGATTGGCGCACTTGTCTTGTGACAGGTCGACCCTCCGTATCTAGAACAGGACGACCCTCTGCATCAAGGACTTCGTCGGTAAAGAAGGGAATCACTAGTAGAAGAAGGTGGTTAGGAACTGAGTGTGTACAAAGCTCCATACATCATAGCGGTCCATAGACCTCTCTATGTCCGAGTGAATAAGGTCAAGGTGGAAGTATAAGTTCTCCAAGAAGGAGGGGGCCAGAGGGATTTGACTGCCACTGCAAAGTTTAACAACCAGAGGGAACACCAAAGGATTAATACTCTCAACAAGGTTACTGGGGAGAACAAAAAAAGAGATGAAATAACTGACAAAGGCAGCAGGGTATAAGTAGCCGCGGTAGCCTGGCCCTACTATGGAGTTGCGACTCTCCTCTGTAATGTCGCCTACAACCGGTTGTAGATCCTTGAAGAAATGTTTCAGCCAGGAAAGGTAGGTGGTCTTGTCCCTCTTGGGCCCTTCTTGGAGTAATTCCCTAGTCTTAAGATTGTACTAGAAGCCGTACTTCTATGCCTCTCGAAACGCACTTTAGAAGGCGGTGACAACAACTTGTTCTGCAGAAATCAGGGACACTGGATCGAAGAGGTGGTCTCCACGGGTACTTAAGCGCAAAAGGATGGCAACATCTTTGAGGGTTGGAGTTATCTCCCCCCATGCCAAGGCAAATGTGTGAGTGTCACGACTCCAGCGGGAGATAACCATATCAGTGTTGGTCTATACCTTACGCACTAACAACTCCCTTGAAATCAAAATGGCATTGAAGAGATGAACATCCCTCAAGTGCTGTCCGAAGCCACAATCTGCAATGATGTCATTAGCCCAAAAGGACCAGTTTGCTGGAGAGCCTGAATGAGTGAAGTAGTAGGTGTATGAATGGGGAAAGTCACCACGCTCTACGCGAAACTGTAGCATAGAGATTGGGTTTGCCATGTCAGCATCGTCCAAAGTAGCCTCACCAAAAGAAAGTAGAGGCTCCTCCAAAGGGAGGGCATTAGGGACAAAGGAGTCAACTGCCTTCTAGAAGGGGTTAACCAGCCCTCCGAAGTATGGGGCCCTCCTTCACTCAGTAGGGAGTGGGGCAACCCTATCAGGTTGAATCCTTGTGCTGGCCATGACGAAGAATAAAGAAAAGTAAAGATGACTTTGAAAGGTCGGGGCAAGGAAGAGAAGAAAACAAGAAGACAAGAAAGAGTGTTGTGGCGGAAGTGGGGGACCAGTGGACCCAAGAGGCACTATTTATAGAGAAAGCAACAAAAGGGCACCAACACGTGTCTCTAGGCTCATTATGACCTATTAGTCAAAGAGGGCACCTTTTCAGAGCCAACACAACTTCTGACCTAATCGATGCAACTCCTAGGTTACTTGCTGACGTCATGCATGCATGGGAAACAAGGAGCGTGTCCTCCACGCGCGCAAGGGCAAATATAGATGGTCAAAAATTAAGCCCCAAATTAAGTATGGGCCTAAGTGCTAGGGTCGCCCCTTTAAGGCGACTAGGAATAACTGAAGGGCCATGGGCTAAATCCCAGAGGAAGTGTGCCAACAATAGGCCAAAACAAGTCCAACCCGCCAAGGGTCCAAATGGACTCCACGAAGGAAAATGCCCAAGTCAAGTTGCAGAAGCAACACATGCAACGGTCAAGTTGCAGAGGCAACACATGCAGCGAGAAAGTTGCTGAGGCACTTTACCTCAACGCTGCTGTTCCTAATATTTTCGGTTCCGCCACCATCCAAAGTTGCTGAGGGAAAGAAAAGCCGACGCAACTAAGTTGCAGAGGCAATACCTGCGACAGCCAAGTTGCGGAGGCACTTCACCCCAGCACCGCCAGTCTAAGTAATGTCGGTACCACAGCCATCCAAAGATGCTGAGGGAAAGAGAAAACCGAAGCAACTAAGTTGCAGAGACATTACTTACAGCGCCCAAGTTATAGAGGCACTTTGTCAACGCCATCTCCAATATTGTCAGTTTTGGCCATTTGAACTTGCCATGGGAAATGACTACCGCAACAACTATAGCCGCCGCAACCAATTTACAAAGGGAACATCCCACCACGGTGATAATAGCCTTTGGGAAAAGCTTCCCCTTTGCAAGAAGAAGCTAATACTTGGAGCTGATAGCAGGCCTCAAGGCATTACTAACCTAGGGCTAATAGCAAGCCCCAAAGTTCATTAACTTGGCGCTGATAACAAGTCCCAAGACTTACTGGTTAGAGCTGATAGCAGGCCTAGAAACACCAGTTTATCTCGGCAATCCCACAAAGATGGGAGCAGGATAGCCCGAGTATAAGGGACTCCCTTTCCATTACCCAGGTCATGGATTTGCCTTAGTCGCACAAGCAGGACTAAGGAAGCCCCCTTGGGCTTGGTACTAAGGCATAGCATGACTGATTGCAAGCTTAGTTGTGGCCTTTACCCTGGAAAGTTGGGAAGTTTGTGGTTAGATGGCTAAGGGTGGAGGCTTCGCTAAGGTGAACACGAACATAGCCGATAGTAGGCTAATGGGGTCATGAGAATGCATGTACTGACTAAATAGAACTGAGAAGGCAAGTGCAGCGGCAAGGTTCACCGCTGCTAGTGCACTTGCTGAGGTTCAGGCTAAGAGGGCACTGTAGAGGCAAACATTCTCGCTGCAATTGCACTTATTGAGGCTCAAAAGAGAGTTACAGCGCCAAACACTCCCGTTGTAACTACACTTGTTGAGGCTCAAAAGGGTAGTTACGGAGGCAAACAGATAGTACACAGTACATATAGAGAGACAAGTGGCATCTTCAGTCTGGTGGCTCAAAACAGAATATTCCATGTGATTCTCTAGGACACATGTCTTCTCTATATTTGGCTACTTGGTGCCCTCTTGGTACCAAGGAATAGCTTATAAATAGGACCCATTTCTCAAGGTTCAAATGGAGGAATTTGGGGAATTTGGGGGAGATACTGCCCATTTTGGTACTGTCATACATTTCTTCTTGAGTTACTTGATTCACCCTCACTCAGCTACACACTCTCCAACTCCTAAACAATTACTGCTGCTCATTCTTCAGCCATTCTACCACTCTTGAACCATTAGCATAGTTTTGCCTCTCTAATCATCTTCCTAACCTCAAACCCCCCCTACACTCTTTATGTAGCATATGCTCTTGTACCGTTAAATTTGAAGTCATCCGCTCTTGCTCAAGTTTAATCCATAGAGAATGGATTTCATGCTCCTTCTCCATTAAAACATCCATTAAAGAAAATTATAACACAATAATTTTAAAGTAAACAAAGATAACGTAATCAAATTATTATTCTACATGAAAAAGAAAAAAAAAAAAAAAAGCACAAAGGAAAAAGAGAATTCTATTTTGATTTATTGTTAGATTTATTTTAAGATTTTTTTGATTTACAAAATAAACACATAGTGGTGTCTTTGCGTGGACTTGTGTTTTTTATTAATTTATTTAATTGATAGTGATATTTATTTAATTTATTTAAGTTATAGGTATTATTAGATTTTATGTGATAGACATTTGATTGAGTGAATTGTGGATGATGGATATGCATAGGTAAATTGTAGGAATAAGACTTGTATTTATTTATTTATTTATTTTTAATAACGTGATAGGCATTGGATATTTATAATTTGTTCATATGTTTTTAATTTATTTAAGTTATAGATATTTGAGATTTTTTTTTAAATAACGTAATAGACATTGGATATTTGTAAGGATTGAGTCCTGACAGTTGGACTTAATTTCTATCAAATCTTATTAAGGCTAAGTTTGGGAAGTTTAGAATAAGTGCACTTTTTGACTTTTTTTGTATTATGTGTAGAAAAAGTAGAGAGGAAATGTTGATTGATGTGACCCAAAAAAGATAAAAAGATGAAATAAGTGCACTTATATTGGAATGCCAAACTTGGCCTTAGGCCCATTTGGAAGTGACGATATTCTTTGTGTGGGTTGTCTTGGCAATAACTGTCTTGACACAATAGGCCATTCGGGCCCATTTTGATAATCCGAATCGTTCACATTTTAGAATATATCAAGTAAAATATGCCTGTAAAAAATTAAGTTAATCGGATATCGTTTACCCATTCATCCACTCACATTTGTATTCATTTTAATACTTTAAATCACAATTATTATTTATTTTTGTAGATACAAATGTGAGTGGATGAGTGAGTAAACGATATCCGATTAACTTGATTTTTTGCTGGCATGTTCTACTTGATGTATTCTATAATGTGAACGGTTGAGATTATCAAAATAGGCCCTGAAATGGGCCAATTTTGTCGCGCAGCAGCATCCCAACATCCAATAAAATTATACCGAAAAATATTTTTTGTAACATTTTTTACATATGCCACTAAAAATTGACAATTAGTGACTTTTTTTTGTCATGATTTTTGTAAATTATCGCTAAAACTTATAATTAGTGACGTTAATCTGTGACAAAATTTTCAAACCATCACTACAAGTTAAAAATTAGTGACTTTTTTTGTAATAATTTTTAAAACTGTCACTAAAACTTATAATTAGACCCCATTTGGGAACATGCTAATTTAGTAACTTTTTTGCTATTGGCTAAAATATGAGCTAAAAAAAACTAGTATGTTTGGGATGACTTTTTGACTTTTTACAAAAAGATGTGCAAAAAGTAGAGAAAAAATAGAATCTTTGACTTTTTGGTATAGGTTGTTAACTTTTTGGCTAATTTAGTAACTTTTTGATTTTTTTGGCTAAAAATGAGGGTTTCCAAACGAGGCCTTAATGACATTTTTATAGCAAAATTTTCAATTTGTCACTAAAAATTAACAATTAGTGACATTTTTATTAATATTTGATGAAAAATATCATTAATTTACATAAGATTTATTAGATAATAAATTCACCTATTAAAACCTACACACAAGTCTCCTTTAAACTGTGTGTCTTAGTTATAATAATGAGAATTTGACTCCTACGTTTTAAATTTAAGGAGAACTAAATTTAGGTGGGGAAAAAGGGGAAAATTACAAATAGAAAAATGCTTTAGACCTCTAAATTGTGAGCTCTAGAAGAGCTCTAATATGTGGGCCCTAGTGTTTGATTTGTTGTTTTGGCCTTTGTTTTGTATTTTTTTTTTTTTAGATTGTAACGTCACTAGTGCTATTATTAGAGCTCTATTATTAAAGCTTTTAATCACCACTGTTATGAATATATGAGGGGTGCAAGTGTGTATGTGGTGGGGCGTAAATAAAATGTTGTAGAGGTGCAATTGTCACTTGCATCTCTCCATGTATTGATAATTATTTTTTTCTTCTCCCATCTACATGTAGTTTTCCCTTAAATTTAAAATTGCTTCTGACTATGGGAAAGTTTAGTCCAGCTTCTATCAAATTGAGAATTGACAATCAAAAAATAAAAATTAAAGCACTTCTAAGTTGGCTTCATAATAATTAATTTTTTTCAATTTATTTAAATTGCATAAATTATACTTTGCCCCATTTTTATTTAACCATATTCTCACTTTTGGCTATTGTAGTTTTTTTTTTTTTTTCATTCAACTTACTCCCAAAGCTAATTTATGTTCAAAATTAGACAAAAAAATGTCATATTAATCACCATTCAACATAGAAAATATATTGATATATTTAAATTTGGATTTGTGTCAAAGATGTGAGTTATATATAATAAAATATTTTTATTCCACGTGATAGTCAATATTTTATTTTCTGTCTAATTTTGGACAAAAGTTAGTTTTTAGAGTAAATTGAGAAAAATTATATATATATATATATTAAGAACCAAAGTGAGAAAATGATTAAACAAAAATGGGACAAAGTGTAATTTATCCATTTGTATTATTTTTATCTCGTAGGTGGTAACCAAAAACTCTACCATACACTTTGAAATTAATTTCTAAAATTAAAAAAAAAATTATAAATATTTTTATAAATTGTATCAAACAATCCTACCTATCACAAAATTTTAAGCCATAATTTTCTACTTAAAGAGTTATTTTTCAAATAGAAATATTAAAAATAAAAAAAATATAAGGATAAATTATAAATATATTCTTAAGATTTGCTTAAAATACAGATCGCTTTATGTAATTTTCAAAATTATATCCCCACCTTTTAAGTTTTTAATTACATAAATTATTAATAAATTATTAAGTCAATTATCAATTTTTAACGATTTCAGAAATATAGTTTAATTAACAATTCAAGTAAGGGTGCTCGCGATTCGAGTTGAGTTGAGTGACCTCTCATCATTTATCCGTCCGAACTTAGACGGAGTGAAAAAAATTAATCAACATTCGTCCGCTTAATTAGCAAATGTAGATTGAGTAAGCAGTGTTGGTTGGCAGATGGATACAAATTAGATTCAAGATTTGATGTTTTGGACATTTTTTTAATTATTTTTCAGTAATTTTTTATTATTTTATATGTAAAATTTTTTGTTGTTCAATTTTTATAATAAAAAATATAGGTTTACTTTCATATTTCATACATAGCACATTGGCATCTGAGCGACTTATAAGTCAGATTATTTGCTTTTTTTAAAAAAATTTATTTGGATTACATCACTCTCTAACTTTTATATGTCTTTTTATAATAAATAAATAAATAAATCAACTTATTTAGCACTTTTCAAAGTAGGCAATTATAAATATAAAAAAATTTATTTTTTTTATTTTAACACACAAAACATAGAAGTAGAACATCATATTTTTAGGAGGATTGACAGATCAAATTGGATAGTATCAATCTAAAGTTAGGCAGATTGAAAAAAAAAATACAGAGCATTGCTATATACCTCGATGAAGTCGCGACGGCGTGTCAACCAAAAAAACTGTTTTTTTTCCTCCAATCCTAGCCCTCCACCTCACTGGGGGTCGACCCCCAGTGGGGTCTTCAGCATTTTTGAAAAATACATTAGCATCCATTCACTTGGATCATTCAAATGGTCAATTATGTAATGAATTTGTTCGGGTCATTGGATTTTGATAGATTAGGTGGTTGTTTGTCTAATTTTAAATTCAGATAATTTTATTATTGTGTAAAATAATGGTTAAAAATTTATTTATTTATAATTAATTTTGCTTGATAACAAATTTTCATGAGATAATATTTATAATTTTTAAAATAATAATTTGTATTTTAAACCAATTTTGTATTTATAATTTTTAGAAAAAAATAAACACTAAAAAAAGAAAAGTGAAAAAGTCCACTGTGAGCGGTATTATATGTGACTTTAATTTGGTAGGGCCTGTGTATATGCAGAGGCTTTTCTGTTTCAAGTGTGTGGTCTTAAATTTCTTGAAATCCGAGAACACTCAGAGGTTCACCAGTTTACCCACTAACCGACACTACAGGTGAAAAAGGCGCCAACCAGTTTGATTTTGGCTCGATCCCCAATAAAGCTATTCACCGTCTGATGCTGATCGAACGGCGGGCGACAAAGCACTCGAATATAAAGCCTCTACCTGATCCACCGGTAACGAAACCCAGTTGGCAAACACGTGTTCGCTACCTTCTCTAAGCTTTCATTCTCTGACCTTACCTGACTCTGACCCTGACTATTCTCGTAAATCTTTACCAGACACAGACACTGCAAAGGCCAAGTCCAACAGGCCAAGTCTAACTTTAATTTCTCAAGGCTACAATTCACTACGCGTTGGGCCAAGCCTGACTGTGGGAAAGACTTATCTAGACGAAGTGGAAGATGTCAAAGAAGCTCGTGATTAGGGTTATGCTCGGTGTGGTTTGGGTGATTTGAGAGTAAAATTATAAATTGAATAGTAGGTTAGCAGATTGGTAAATTATAATTTGAGCGATTTTTGATGGATTGACCGATTAAAAAATATTTTAACTAATTATTATGTATTTGTATAATATATGACACTAATTTGTATAATGTTTTTTAAATATATAACACAAAGTAATTTACATAATATATTTAATATATATAACTACTTATTCATATATATAACCACTAATTTGTAATAAATTTTATATCTTAAATCTCTCTCACTCTCATTTTTGCATTGATATTTCATTGAAAGTTAAAAAATATATATGTATTAACTATAGCGGAGAGGAACGGTTCGGTTGGCGAATTATAAATTTTAAAGTTTAAACCGCGATTAGCGGTTAGAACCGTACGGATTGATGCGGATCGGTACGGTTTTAACGGGTTTGGTAGTATTTTACACAGCCCTACTCGTGATACAATATTTGAACTCACCTATCAATGGCTTGCTTTGGCAAGCTAGTAAAAAGCTAACTTTTAACTTTTTTAGCTAAAAAAGTTAGTTTTTTTATCCAAGTCATTACACAAAAAACTAGTTTAAAAAAAAGTTAAAAGTCAACTTTTTATCAACTTCTCAAAACACTATAATGTGTCGAAACAAATGAGCAACTTTAGGAATCATTCTCCAATAATGCTAGGGAACATGAAAAATATATCATGAAATTCATGATGAAAATTTTTTATCTCTTAATTAGTATGTGGTGCTTTATTGTATAAATAATTCAAAAATAAAAAAATTTTCATAATCATTTTCATGATTTTGTTTTATGATCCCTAACATTACTCACCATTCTCGGCCTTGCCCAAGGAACAGAACCGTGAAACTCCTGCCAATGTGGAGTTGATAGAAGATGAGACGACAAAGAAAGATGAAACCTAACTAAATGAGATGAAACCCAATAGAAATTTTAGATTTTTCATATTTTGGTAATCGCCAAGTCAAAATTTTAATTTATTTTCAAGTAGCTGTTGTTTAGATGCAGAAATGTTTAGGCTCTTTGGTTTTCAGAATTTGTTTCCTGGGAAAAAAAAAACTTATTTTCGTGAACAAATTGAATTGAAAAAAAATATATATATAAAAAAAAAATCATGGGTTTCATACGGTTTTATCATTTTTTAGGGCAAAAATAATTTCTAAAACTTCAAAAACATATTTTTTGTGTTTTTTTTTTGTTAAACAAATTTATATATATTTTGTTAAAAAAATCATAAAACTGATTCTGAAATTGAAAACAGAGCATTAGTAACTGTTGTATACTAAAAGGGCGATTATCCAAGCAAGCCAGAGTTCATCTTCTTGATACAGAACCTTTGGGTGTATCCAACCAATTTCTACTTAATTGCTTATTTTGCTACTCTCTTTTTGTTTCAGTGCTCTTCTCAAACATGTTGCATATAAAGTGAATACAGCATATAAGTAAGCTGTGTTTTGTGCCTATAATCTGTACTGACCTTTGTAATTCTTCACTGCTTCCATCTTCACTCTTTGATAGTTGTGTGGTGTGATTGGTGTGTTCCTCAGTTTCTCTCACTGATTTTTCGGATTACATTTGCCGGTCGACCAGCATTTTGTTGGTCGCCAAAATTTCATTGTTGGAGCGCTAGATATCAGATAGAGGAATTTCTCAAATTTTTATTTAGATTTGATGAAATATTTGATACACCGTTAGAGATGCCCTTAGAAATGCAAGAGAATTGTTTAAAAAATTTTAGATTAATATACTTTTTAATTTTTTTTTTTAATAAAAAATATAAAATATGAATTAGGATTAAAGTAATATAATAGAGAGGTAATATGATACAAATAAAATAATTGTGATTCAAACAAGATAATATAACAAACTCCAAATCTAAAAATATTTCTTTTGAAAATAAATAAATTATATAAGTACATTTAGTGACTTTTGTTTTAAATTATGTTAAATCTTTTTATGTTTTCAATCTATCTTGTGTAAATGAATTAAAAAAATAAAAAAATAAATTGAAAACACCAAAATAAGTAAATCCTGGACACCATAACTTAAATATTATTGGACAAATTATAAATAAGTGGAACATTTACAAAATAATTACATTAATGTGTAATTCTAACACACATAAAAGACTAACACCAAGCACATAAACTTGTAACCATACACATAAAACACTTCAACATTGTAAAAATAAAAATATTTTTTCATTACTTGACTAAAATGCAATTTTTCAATAATATTATTGGTGAAAATATTGTACCCACCATTTTTATGTTTTTATTTTTATTTTTATAAAACAACACAATACATATATAACAATTAGTGGTGTAGAGCAATGTCCCTCCTTTTCGTTTATTCTTACACATTCTTTTGACAATTTATTAGTTTTAAAAAAAATAATATCTATTTTGCTAAATAAATTTTTTAAAAAATCATTCATTTAGGTATGCTTAGAGGTGGTTTAGAGTTGACTTTTTAGTAATTTTATAATTTTTTTAAAACTTTTTTTTTTAGAATCTAACAAAACTATTTGCATTTAGTAAAGTTGAGTATTTTTTAATATTTTAGTAAGTCAGAAAATTGAGTGATTTTTTATATTTTTTAAAATTTCTGATAAAGAATTTTTGTTGAATTTTTCGGCAATATGAGATTTTAGTTTAAAAGTTAAAAATTTATTAAAAAATTTAAAAAAGTCAACAAATATAAAAAAAAATCAAATATCCATATTCACTCTATTTTTTGTATATATTTTTCATAAAAATTTTAAAAGTCATTCTAATCATATTAATTTTTTTTAAACTAAATTTTTTTTCATCTCATATTTTAGTTTAAAAAAAATAAAAAAGTCACTAAAAAAATTTATTCTCAAACGATCTTGAATTAGCTAAAAAAAACTTTGGAATATGCAAAAAAATAAGTAACTTTTTTTATTAACTTTTTTTTTATCAGTTTGTTTTTATCCAATAAATTATTTTTAACTAAAAAAGTGATAAAGTTCAAAAGTTAAAAAATCTATTTATTATCAATGATTTGTTTTTTCAAAAAAATAATTCAATTTTTCATTTACACAAAATAATTTTAAGGAGTATTTGAGAATTGACTACTTTCATTTATTTTTTAATTTTTTATAAAAAAAATTTAAAAATAAAATAAAAAAATAATGTGATAATTTATAGTATTTTTTTAAAAACTATATTAGCTTATCTTCAAATGAGGGCTTAAAAAGTGAAATATATATAAAAAATTAAAAAAAATAAAAAGGTTAATGCTAAAATTTGTTTTGAGAATTTTAATTTTTTTAAAAAATATATAAAAATATAAAAAAGTGATATGACTAAAAAAATATTAAGGCCTCATTTGATAATATATTTTTTAACTTAAAAGTCAAAAAGTTACCAAAAAAATCAAAAAGTCAACAATCTATACAAAAAAGTCAAAAAAAATTTTTTTCTACTTTTTATATATCTTTTCGTAAAAAATCAAATAATCATTTCAAACATATTAAATTTTTTTATACCATATTTTAGCCAAAAAATTTAAAAAAAAAAACCTTAAACGCTTAGGGCCTGTTTGGTAACGTTTGCATTTTCAGTTTATATTTACAAAAATTTTATAAACTAGTTTTTGTTTATTTTTAGAAAAATATAAACTATAAATGCGTTTGGTTTAGACAAAAATATTTTAAAAAATTTAAAATATAAAAAAGAGTGAGAAATGACAAGTGGTGGGGAAAGCAGGTGGTAGAAAATGATTCTTGGTGGTGGTGGCGTCGTGAAGTGGAAAATGGTGGCGGTGGTGGTAGTGATGGCGTGAGGCGATGGTGGAAAGTGGTGGTAAGTAGTGGGTAGGTGGGTGGTGGTGGCGGCGAAAGACAGTAATGGAAAGTGATGGCAAGTGGCGGGTGGTGTGAGGAGGATGGTGGTGGAAGCGGTGGTGGGTGGTGTGGTGTGGGTGTGTGTGGCGGGTAGATGGCGGGTGGTAGTGGTGGTGGGTGGGTGGGTGACGGTGGCGGGTGGTGGTGGTGGTGGTGGTTGCGGTGGATAGTGGTGGCAGGTGGGTGGGAGGTGATAGTGGTGGTGGTGGTGGTGGTGGTGGCGGGTGGTGGGTAGTGGTGGCGGGTGATGGTGGTGGTAGTGGTAGTGGTAGTAGTGGTGGTGGCGGTGGTGGTGGTGGAGTGGTGGTGGTGGGTGGGTGGTGGGTGGTGGTGGTGGTGGTGTGGGTGGAGTAGTGGTGGGTGGTGGTGGTGGTGGTGGATGGCAAGTGGGTGGTAGTGGTGGTGGTGGGGGCGAGTGGGTGGCAAGGGGGTGGTGGGTGGTGGTGGGAGGTGGGTGGTGGTGGCGAGTGAGTGGCAGGTGGATAGTGGGTGGTGGTGGTGGGTGGTAGTGGTAGGTGGGTGGTGAGTGGTGGTAGCAGGTGGTGGTGGAGGGTGGGTGGTGGTGGTGGAAGACGGTGGTGGAAAATAGTGGTAGGTGGTGGCTAGTGTTGAGTGATAAAAAAAAAAAAAAAAAGCTCAAAACAAAAACATATTTTTTGAGTTTACATTTTTTTGTCAAATTTATAAACTGAAACAACTAATTTATAAATCAAAAATTTACCAAATAAATTTTTATTTAAATTTTTAAAATTTTTATGAATACAAACTAAAAACTAAAAATATAAGTGTTACTACCTTAAAAAACGATTTTTAGCTGAGTTGCCAAAATAAGGCTAACTCTCGAACTTTTATAAGAGGACATTAGAGTAATTTCACTCTCACTCATAGAATACGACGACGTCTCATCGGCAACGCCGACAGTCCCAATGTCCCAATCAACCAAACTAAAAGGCCAAGCCAGCGTCACCGCCAACAGCAACCGGTGTGAACATCAGCACCATTCCTACCAGTGGGTGGGTCCCAACTTAAAAACTTAAAAACCAACACTATGCTCTCCTCTCCTTAGTTTTTTGTTTTTTTCATGGTCTGTCACCTTGGTTGACTTCCCAATCTCGTCACTCTAGCCTTACCTCAAACAAAAAAAAGCCACCAAACAAACCAAATCCACTTTTCTATATATACCCTAATCCTATCTATTATTCGTTCCTCTTCTCTAAAATCCACCATTAATCCCAACCTCCAGAGCTCTCTTCACCTTCCATTGTTCTTTCACCAACACAATTCCTTCAACCAAGATCATATAAACCCAAAATGGAGAGGATCAAGATTCAATTTTGATCAGTCTCTGTTCTCACTCTTACCATGAAAGTTACTTGAACCCAGTCTCTATCTTCACATATAGATAGATATTTGAGCTTTGAGCTTTGAGCTTTGAGCTTCGTGCTTTGTGCTTTGCTTGTGGTTTCAGCAATGGTTTCTCTGCAAGATTCTCACTCCAATTCAAGTTGCTTTCCCACAACGCGACCCTTCTACAGTCCATCTTCTCTCTCCTCCACCAGGATTCAGAGGTCTCTGGGCCGGTCCATGCGAACCATCCGGTCCAACTTCTATAAAACCGACCATAGCTACTCCTTCCCCGGCTCGACCGCCGATAAGTCGGTCTCCGAGAACCTCACCGACTCCGCCATCGACATGCGACTCGGCGAACTCGCCGCTCGGCCTAGTAACTCGGCGAAGTCCTCTTCCTCGTCTTCCGACGAATTCCTCGATCTCTCTCAAGCCTTCAGCGAGTACTCGGCTTGTAGCAGTGATATCTCCGGCGAGTTACAGCGACTCGCCACGATTCCGATTTCGGAAATCAAATCGGATCCGAACCCGGAACCCGAGATAGAGCCATGTACCGGGTTTCTTGAACGCGAAACGTTCTCTACCGAGATTATCGAGAGTATATCGCCGGAGGATCTCCAACCGACGGTCAAGATCTGCATCGACGGTCTCCAATCGCCGTCGATCGCCGTGAAACGGTCCGCGGCCGCGAAACTCAGACTCCTCGCGAAAAACCGGTCCGACAACCGCGCTCTGATCGGGGAATCCGGGGCGGTTCCGGCTTTAATCCCTCTGCTAAAATGCACCGATCCGTGGACTCAAGAACACGCGGTGACAGCTCTATTGAATCTCTCTCTCCACGAAGAGAATAAGCCTCTGATCACCAATGCCGGAGCAATTAAATCCCTAATTTACGTACTGAAAACGGGAACCGAGGTTTCGAAGCAGAACGCGGCTTGCGCTCTGCTCAATTTGTCTTTGATCGATGATAACAAGATGTCGATCGGAGCGTGCGGAGCGATTCCACCCCTGGTTTCGCTGCTGATAAACGGGTCGAATCGGGGGAAGAAGGACGCATTGACAACGCTTTATAAGTTGTGTAGTGTGAAGGTGAATAAGGAGAGGGCGGTGAAGGCGGGAGCGGTGAGGCCGCTGGTGGGGCTGGTGGCGGAGCAAGGAATTGGGATGGCGGAGAAGGCCACTGTGGTGTTGAGTAGCTTGGCGGTGATTGAGGAAGGGAGGGAGGGGATTGTGGAGGAAGGTGGGATTCCTGCTCTTGTTGAGGCGATTGAAGATGGGTCCACCAAGGGGAAGGAGTTTGCTGTGTTGACATTGTTGCAGTTGTGTGGGGATAGTGTGAGGAATAGGGGTTTGCTTGTTAGGGAAGGTGGAATTCCCCCCTTGGCCGCTCTTTCGCAGACCGGGACTGCTAAAGCCAAGCACAAGGTGACATTTTTATTGATTTTGAACTTCTGATACCGATACTGATACATGTCTCCATACTGTTATTTATATGAATGATTATGTGTTTGTTGCTTGCTTATATTAGCTTGATTATGGAGTTGATCGGGTTACTTTGCATTATCATTTGGTAGTTTTTCAAATGGAGTGTCTAGTGTCTACCATCTTCAAATGAGTTTTGTGTGCTAGATTAGAGTGTTAAGTTTTTGGTAACTTGTGAAATTGAAATTCTTGTTTGGATCTTGAATTTGTGAAGGGAAAAGGGAGTAGAAGAAACTAAATTTTTTTTCGACTTTTATTTTGGTAATCAATTATACTCTCTTATGTTTCTTGCCTATGTTACCTTAATTATGGAGTTGGGGTTAGCTTAATTTGCGTCATCATTTGGTGGTTTCAAATGGGTGTCTTTCAAGTGAGTTTTGTATGCTATGTTATAGTGTCAAGTGTGCTGACTTGTGAATTGAAATTCAATTAGACTGTCCTTTGCTTGGATCTAGAATTTTGATTAGGAAATTTGAATGAAAACAAATAGATATTAGTGAGAAAGATAGAACTTTGATAATTACCAATAAGTAATAAAATATGTACAAGTAATTTAATTTTCTTAAATTTTTTGTTTATCTTGACAAATTCAAGATCTAAGCATAGTTTGCTTGGCTCAGAAATGGCAATTATGCCATTTTGAAATTATTGTACTTACTAATTGAATTATTAGACATGTTAGGCGGGGTGAGGAGGAAGTAAAATATCTATCAATTTTCCTCTCGGTCATGAAACTTTAAATTTGTTCATTTCTTGTGAAACATCGAATTATTTCACAATTGATTATGAAATATAATTTGTTTGATGGCTGCATACAAATTTGCAGTATTTCTTTTACTTATTACGAAATACCAAACAAATTTATTGATTCATTCCGATTAGAAGTCTGAATGGTGGTTAGTCATGGCTGTCTTTGACTGTCTATTAACCAAATATGGAAATAACAATTAATGATAACATGTTGTACTCTTTTGTATAATTTTGATCTATTGGCTGCATCTATGTTCAAATTTAAGACTATCTGTATATCAGTAGATAATAATCGTATTGCTAGTGTTGATATGTATTTTGATACCGTTCTTTAATGGTTATTTGGTTGGTTTTGTAGGCAGAGACGTTGCTTAGGTACTTGAGGGAACCGAGACAAGAAGCTTCTACGTCGAGTCCTTGAAGGGAGGTAATCTCATATGAGATGGTTAGGTTCTAATATTTAGTATACTAGGAAGTGTTTTGGTTGTTGTTTGTATATAGGATATATTTTTGATGGTTTGTACAGAGGGGTTGAGAAATTTGGAAGTTTGTGTTAAAAGAATTAATAATTTTAGTAGAACGCTAGTGAGAAAGTTTGTGTTTAAAGAAGTGATAAATTAGTGGATGGAAGCTAGTGAGGAGAAGAAGCTGACCTTTTTGATTAGTTGTTTGGTTGTTGACTAGCCTAGGGTTTTCTGGGGGTTTTTGTTTTTCTCTTTCTTGACTATTATTTTTGTTGTTGGAAGGAGAGAGAGAGAGAAAAAAAAGAGTGGGTTTGGGGTTGTTGATGAGATGATTTGGGTTAGGTTTTGTTTGGATGGACCCAAATTCTTCTTGTAAAAAGGATTTCTAAAGGTTTGCCAATAATACTTGTTTGTGGCTTATATACAGAGATAATTTTTGAGAAAAAATCTCAAAAATTTGTTTGGTTAAAAATTTTTGAAAAAAAGAAAAAATTCAAAATTACTTCTTTTTCTATTGGACATTAATCAATCATTTTTTTTTTTTTTTTGCCAGCTCTTTCTTTTACATTCTACACATTTTTTTTATGCTTTTTCTTTCTCTCACATCGTACACAATAAATTATTTTTTCTTATACTCATCTATTCAGCTATCAAAAAAAAAAAAAAAGAATTTTTTTTAAAAAAAATTAAATTAAATTAAATCATTCCAAACTCTAAAATTGTTCTCAAAACATATAATTAAACAAAGTTTTAAATTTTGAAAACTCTTTCTAGAATATTTTTAAAATTGTTTTACAAATACAAATCAAACATGACTATAATTTTTGTGTTTGTGTTATGTTGATGTTTTCTTTTTGGGTTGAAGATTTGGGTTATGTTTTGTATGGATAACCCAAATTTTGCTGGAAAAAAATGCGGCTTAATTACACTTTGCCGCCTCTACTATTATTGATTCATCATTTTACCCCCTCAACTTTAGAACTGAACATTTGGGTCCCTTAACTATATAAAAAAAAAAAAAAAATTCATACAAATCACTCTCTCCGGAGGAGTGAAAATGAATAAATTTTGATAGCGAAGTGTAATATTTTATTGATTTTTCTTTTTGTGGTTCTTGAGTAACACTCATGTGAGATGGAGAGCCACTTTCGGATTCTGTTAATTAGATGGTGTCTGGGTGGGTGGGGTATAAACTATGAAGGGGGTGACTATATATATATATTAGAGGGCTGGATGGGCAGAGGACCCCATATATATTTAAATTTTTACAAAAGTTTTTACATTATTTTGTATAATTTCTGTGTATTATCTGATTACTGTTTTTTAAAGTCAAGATATTTTACCATGAGAAAATAACCTATAGAAAGTAAGACTGCAAGGGTAATTAATAATGTTAAGAATACAAATTTGGTCACATAAAATGTGAGAGAAGGTTAGAATTAAATTCAATTATGGAGGTGTCTATATTCATAAATCTGTAAATTTCGACGGCGACTAAATTCAAATGTTTAAATAGAGACTAATGCTGTGTTTGGTTGGAGGATTTGAGGAGGAATTTAGAAAGAGAAAGGGAAAAGGTGTGTGAAACTATGTGAAATATAGGTATATTTTTTTCACATTTCACCTACCTTTTTCATTTTTCTTTCCAAATCCCTCCTCAAATCCCTCAACCAAACACAGCATAAATGTTATATCTGTAAATTTTGATGGAGACTAAATTCAAATGTTTAAATAGAGACTAAATATTAAATGTTAGTAAATAGATTTGAACTCAAGATTTCTTTTTTGATATTATCTCAAAAGTTTAAATTATTAAAGAATGAATTTAGCAATATATATATCAAGTTATTTAACAGTTTCACGAGACGTGTATCACAAATGGAGTATTGGTTCGTTATGTTTGGCCAAGAAAGAAAGAGTACAAATATGATGATGGCATGGACCATGGTAGGGTCTTTTGAACCTGCCAGTCTTTGGCGTAAAGTAATTTCATCATCCGCCAGTTGTGTTTTTGTGTCCTATCAAGGCATGCATGCGTAAGAGTTCACTATTCACTACATTTTTAAACAAATTTTCAAAATATAAGTTAGTTTCCAACTTTACTTTTCTCAAACTTGAGTTGTTTTTCAAAATTATGTTTTCAAAACACGGCTTTTAAATTTGAAATTGTATTCATGATTTCTAAAAATTTTGGTGTTAATTATGCCAAAATTCTTTGGCTACTAGTGAATATTAAGTTACTCCATTTATGAATATGTATATTTTTATTTCTTCAATTATACTAGTAAAAAGTTGTATAAATATGCCTTCATATATAAGAGGGATAAGTTGATATTTACAAATAGATAAGGAAGATTCAATGAAATTGTATATCATTACTCTAGGTTGAAATTATAGGGATAAGTTGATATGTTTCTTTAAAAATATATATATATAATTAGATATGCAAAGATATATATGTCATGGAGGCAGAGCCAGCCAGCAGACAGCCAATCCAACAACCAACCCCACCAGAGGATGATGCAAGGAGTTGGTATATATGGGCTGCATATATCTTTTATCTCTCTCTTTCTTTCCTTTTTGTCTTTAATAATTAATATATTATTATTATTAGAACAATAATTCATACCACTAAAAAAAAAAAACTACTAATAACACTAATGCATTGGAAATATTTAAAAAAAAAAGAAAAAGAAAAAAAGAAGAAGAGCATTAATAGTACTATTAGAGTACCACTTTTAGTGCTCTCAATCATTTTTCTTATTATTATTATTAGTGTGCATTAGCTGGCATGGAATAGCAGGTTTTGTCTCTCCCTCCCTCCCTCCCTCCTCTCCTTGTGTATATGAGAGAGAGTAGCAGCTTTGCCATTTTTTGCACTTAGGTACTGAGTTATTGAATGCTTTTGTTGTTCTCCTTAAGGGGTAGTTTGTTTCTGTCTGTATGGTACATCTGTTTGTTTATCTTGTGATCCCTTAGTTCCTCCTAATCACTCATTTTTTTGTCAAATTGTGTCACTTACTGTTAAAAAGTCCTTGTTTTGCGCTGTCTCTCCCTCCTCTCTTATCATATGATGATTTGTCTCACTTTCTGTATTAACTTTTTTTAATTTTAACAATGTGATAATATATTATTTTTTTTTTGATAGGATATGAAATAGAGGATGAGATAGATAATTAAAGAAAAATAATTGAGAGCTCTAATAAAAGAGTTTTAATGAGCTCTAATGGGAGTGGATCCCACTATAATGTGATGTTTTGGCCTTAGTTTTATTTTATTTTATTTTTTTTATTCTCTGCAACATCATTAGAGCTCTAAATTAGAGGAATATATCATTGCTCTCTTTTTTTTTTTCCCTTCTCTCTCATGCCTGGATCTCTCCTATTCAAAAGCCCTTCTCTCCAATTTCAAAGTCCTCCACCTATCAAGTCAAAATAGATATATCTTATGATAGACAAGTAATTTGGAACATAAAGATACTCGCAAAGGCTTATGTTATTCCGTTTGAATGAAAAACATAATTGATATCATCGAAAACCAAGAGTTAAAAATTATTTTGCTTATGTAGTTCCACAATGCCCTTACATTTACGAAAGAGATGTAAAAGGTCCAACATCATTCCTCCACCTCCATACACTACAAGAAAAAGCGTTTTTGGCGACTAAAAATTAATTTTTCGTCGCTGAAAGTTGTATAATTGGCGACTAAAATGGATTTAGTCGCCAAAATTGAACCCTTTTGCCGACTAAAATAGTTTAGTCGCTGAATACCAGGCTTTTAGCGACTAAAGGTTGTTTGGTAGCCAAAAGTGACGGTTTTTGGCGACTAAAATAATTTAGTAGCCGAATGTAGGGCTTTTGGCGACTAAAAAACATTTTAGTCGCCGATTATAGGTGTTTTGCCGACAAAAAAAAAAGATTTGTCGCTGAAAATGAAGGTTTTTGGCTACAAAAAAAAAATTAGTAGCTAAAAACAGTGAATTGGTGATTAAAATTCAGTTTAGTAGCCAAAACGAGACATTTTTGGCGACTAAAAACAGATTTTGTCGCCGAAACTACTATTTTTAATTTCAACTTGTTTTTTTACCGACAAAAAAATAATTAGTAGCCCAAAAATCATAGAATTGGCGACTAAATAATGGATTTGGTTGCCAAAAGTGGCCTAAATTTTTTTTTAATAAATAATTTATTTTTTACATAAATTATATTGAATTAAAATAATTATATATATATATATATTATTTTCTATTAATAGCAGTTAATATACTATATAAATAATATATATTGCATATATACTCATGTGATGGTGTACTGGCATAGTGGATGGAGTGGTTTGTACAAGGTTCGGAGTGTGGTGTGCTGAGAACGTGCCAGGTTTGAAACCTGCGAGCAACCTGTTCAGAAATTTTTTTTTTTTTTTTTAAATATGCTTTTGGCGACTAAAACAGGTGGTTGCCAAAAGCTATAGTATTGGCGACGAAAAAAATAGTCGGGAAATGTATAAATTAAAAAAAAAAAATTAACTATTGGCGACTAAAAATTTAGTCGCCAAATGTATAATTTAAAAAATATAAATGAGCTTTGGCGACGAATATTTTAGTCGCTACAGAGTTTGTTTTTGGCGACTAAAGGCGGGTTGGTCCCATACTTTCCGCGACAGTTTTCCAGCGACAAACATGGCGACTAAAAAATTTAGTCGGGAAAAGCTAAAACCCGACTTTTGGCGACTAAAAAAGTACTTTTGGCAACTAAAAATTTAGTCGTCAAAAGTGTATTTTTTTGTAGTGATAAAAAAACTTCTAACACTAAGGCCTAGTTTAGGAAGACTAAATAAGTGTACTTTTTGACTTTTTATGAAATATGGGTTGAGTTTGGGTTGGGTTTGAAGTGATGTGTTAGAGAGGTGATGTGACTTAAATAAGATGATGTGACTTAAATAGGATAGTGACTTTTTGTCTTTTTTCAATCTTTCCAAACTACCCTTATTCGTTTGAGGAATTTGCTATTTTAATAGGCTATTTTACTTTTTGATTATTTTAGTAGGTTAAAATTTTTGTGTTTAGAAAAATAGTTAAATTTTTTTTTTGTAATTTGATGTGATATTTGTGAGAGAAAAAGTAAAATGATTATGGATTTGATGTGACATTTTATCTTATAAATTATTTTAATCTATTTTACTTTTTTTTTTTTGTAAATTTTAGCCAAAAAAATAAAAAAGAGGCCAAAAACCCACTTGCCAAACAGTGCCACTCAAATGAACAGTTTCTGAATAGTTTATAAGATTAATATTCCAGCATCTGCATCACAATAACTGTTATATGTTATCACTGAATCCAAGACACAACACAACATGAATTGCTAAAACAATTTAGTACTGCATGGATAGTAACAGTATTGAGAGTCAAAAAATATATGCAAACCATTATAAACCTCTCATAAAGCTAAAGAAAAAACATCACATCTCATATTCTTTTTAATCTCTAAAAAAAAAAAAAAAAGCATAAGAATAATCTTGTCTAGCGACTAAACGGCAATCTAATAGCTAAAATTACCATTAGTCTGAGACAAAATTCTAATTCCAACTGATCTAAATTAAAACAGTTTTAAAACAGATTCTAAGGTTAGCTCAAGCAGGATCGACATCCTTTTGCTTGGAGCAAATGCTTGGCGTATACCCCTTTTCCAGCATCTTCTCAACTTCCTCAAATGGCAATCCTTTCGTCTCCGGTACAAGAAAAAATATCGCTATTAGTCCCAGAAACGAAAACCCGGCAAAAAGCAGGAATGTGCCTGCAGAGCCAACTGCCTCAGTTAAAGTTAAGAATGTCTCACTGACGAGCAGATTTGAAATCCAGTTACTAACTGCTGCTATCCCTCCTCCGATGCCTCTGTATCTCAACGGGTATATCTCTGAGTTCACAATCCACGGTACTGTTCCCATCCCCGGTGAATACATTATGATGTACAATCCCAGAAGTAGGACTGCTAAAGCCCCGAATTTGGTTGGACAGCCCTTCGTGTACCATGTACGATGTTCTGTGCGGCAGGCATCTCTTGTAGCATCGGTTGCAGCCAAGCATGCTCCCGGAAGATACTGATGAAGGGGAAAGTACATTAGTAAAGTGGCAATTGGCAACCTTTACGGATTAGTGTATACAAAACACGTTTATACTTATTTTTGGTGTGTATACATCGATGTGTTTCAAAATTTTGTTTTGAAAACGAGTGAGAGCAGGTGTTTGCAGGTGGTTATCGTTAGGGGATGGTGGCCGAAGGTCATTGCTAATCATCGGAGGTAGTGGCTATAGATCGTCTTCGGTGGAAAGATTGTTGCTGAAGGTGGTCTTCAGTGGTTGGTTGCATAAAGCCAGAAGTAGTTGCCGGATGTGATGGCCAAAGGTGGTTGCCGTTAACAAGAAAGAGGTGGTGGCCAGAGGTTGCTGACAGCAGTACTAGAGCGGGTTGCCGGCAACAGTGGCTTGATGTTGGAGGTGGCCGGATGTGGTGGCTGGCAGTGGTGATAGGCTGGGGGATGGTGGCAGGGTGAGAAAGGTAGGAATGAACAAAAAAAACTTGCTTTCAAAACAAGTGAAAATAAATTTTTTTATTACAGTAATTTAATAAATCGTGTAAACTACAAATCTTGTAAACTATTTTATAACTTTTTACAGTTTTTACTTAGAATTTTCAAAACTTCTGTTAATGTAAACAAAAACAGCAATGCTAGGTATCATGAAAAAAATTTTATGAAAACAATCATGAAAGTTTTGTGACTCTTGGATTACACTTAGAATAAAGCACCACACATTAATCAAGGTGATCCAAGGATCATAACTCTTTCATGATCATTTTCATGAAAGAATTTTCATGATCCCTAACTTTTCTCAAACAAAAAACTGTGAACATAAACATCTCAATGGTAATCAACATTTGTTAGGATGACAAAACATGAATGTTCAAATAGATTGATTCATTGAAGGAGTTAAAAGAAAAAAGAGGGCAATGAATCAAAACTTACTTTGTTAGGTGAATTAGCACAAAATGCACAGTCTGATGCTGCTTTCAAACATTTCGTACAACTCCAAGATGATGCATCCTGTGCTGACAAATAACTTGAACACATGGAGTTCCCGCCAAATCGCATGGATTCGAACCTACTAATTGGTGGAGAGTGAACAGAAGCTTGGAAGAACACAACCGATAAGGCCACAAGGCAGACAATAATCCCAATCATCGACAAAATCATCAACCTCCTCCTCCCATATCTGTCAACAGTAACCATACTAACAATTGAGCCAAGAGCATTGAGACCGGAAGTGATGAGAGAGAGCTAAAGCAGTCTTGTTTGAAGCATAACCGGCCAGTTGAACTATAGTTGGACTGTAATACATGACAGTGTTTATACCCACAAATTGCTGAGCCACTTGAACTGTGATCCCTGCGTAGAGGCCTCTCCTAACCACATCGTTTTTCCAAGCACACTTTATTTTTGAAAACATGCCATCCCCGATGGCAGCTTCCTCCACCTTTTCAGCTTCAACCGATGATTGTAAGGCTTTCATTTCTTCTTCGACTTCGTTAGCAGGGTAGATCTTCTCTAAGATGGCCTGGGCCTCGTGTACCTTATTCTGATTATCAATTCAGAAGACAAAACTGTTATCCAAATTGCATGAAACGGCAAGTCTGTTTATAAGTCCATCAAGGTTCAAACTAATATGTACAGTATGTACATTCAAAAAAGGAAAAAAGAAAAAAAAAAAAAAAATTGATGAGGAATTAAAAAAGAAAGAAGATGAGATCTTTCTTTTATCACTTAGGAGCCATTTGAGTTGAAAGTCTCATGCACGGTTTTGAATGAGATAAACAAGTGAGGAATTCTCTTTTTGACTCTGACTCTCCCAATCCAATGGTTGCTTGGATGGCGAGCAAAGGCAATTGAACACGATGTGATCAAACTTTTCCTCACCCAACTCTGAACACGATGTAATCAAACTTCTGCCCATTTATGAAGTGGAAAAAGTAGTGAGAGGGTAATTTATATTTAAATTAGGCCGAACTGAATAAAAGGGGCCGAGCTGAGCCAAGCCAAGTAAAGGGCCGGTTTGGGCCGCACTACTAAGGTTCGAATAGAATGACCATATAAGTTACTCCGGTCTGGAGAGGTAGTATTGCAGATAGACCGGTCTCACAGCCGAGATAATTAGCACGGTTGCGTGAGGCCTTATTTGTACTTCGGTTGAGAGATGTGTTGATTGAAGTTCGGTCTTCAGTGGTGAGTTCGGTCGAGGCGTGTGAAAACCGAGGTGTGCCACGCCCTTGAGAGGCCTTGGTTCTAAAGATAGTTCGGCTTAAACTCTCTTATGGTAAGCTCGGTCTTAGTATGGGAACCGAGGTAAGGGAAAGAGAAGTAAGTGCCTAACTAACATGTACTTCGGTCATACTAGTAGTTCGGCCGTAGTAAAACCATCTCACTTGGTTTAAGCAGTAAGGGAGGGTGTTGGAGGATAAGCATTATCTTCCAGGAGTATGAATCCTAGGAGGACTCTACATGGAGGAGTAAGAGTCCTACCAGGATTGTGCCACGCGAAACCTATAAAAGCTCACCAATATCACCTTTAGAGAGGTAATGCAACTTTGCTTCCTGAATACATAGAGCTTTTGCCTATTTGTCTTGCTTACTAACTTAGGCATCGGAGAGGTTTCTGGCCCACACCCGCCGGGTAGCTCACGTTTGTATTTTCAGGTGGTACAACGACATCGTACGAAGGAACGCAGACTTGATCAACAGGATTATACGAGAAGGTATATTTCTTTCCCGTACAAGTAGGAATAGCATAAAATTGCATATTGATGTATTACCTGTCTATAGAGCCATCTAGGAGACTCAGGAAGTAACAAAGATCAAGATAAACCGAACAAGAGCAGAACACCGGCAACCCTACCATCCATCACTGTGTACACGGTGCTCAAACACATTCATTTGGAGGGATTAACATTAACACAATCAATAAAATAAATTTAAAAAAAAAAAAGGAGTTACAAAAATCAAAGGAGATAATCAATTTTCACACCTTTGTAAATGCGAGGTTGATGAGATACGACAGAATCGCCTCTGGTTATCAGCAAACCATTTGTGCTGACAAGTGCTCCCCTAATTCTAGCAGGAGAAGCTTCTGAAATATAGAGAGGTGAGGTCATGGAAGCCATTCCAACTCCAAGACCTACAAGTATTCGTCCAATAATTATCACCCAGGGAGCCGGAGCAACAGCCATGACTATTGCACCGATAAAGAACAAAACATCAGCCATAAGAATCGATTTTCTCCTCCCGAACTTGTCGTTCATCCATCCACCAAAGGCTGCGCCAATTATAGCTCTTGCAACTGCCATGCTCACAATGGTTTCCTGCAGATTGAGGAAGGTATACGATAAATCATCACATAAAAGAAAGATATGAATTGAGAATGATTTCAAGAGAGATCAATTGAAATGTGTAAGGAATTAACTTGCCTGTAGCCATGTCTTCCTACAAACCACAAAAGAATTCTAATGTAGAACATGTAGCTTATGTATTTTTAGAACTTTGGGAGCAGCAAGAGTCAAAGCAGGATTGCAATGGGTACAAGGGTATAATGTCATTTTTCTATACTTGAAAAGTTTTGTTTTGTTAGTTACGTGGTCTAAAAGACTCTGATTTCACTAGGTTTTTTTTCTCAAATGTTTCTTTAGGATTCTAGTACCAAATTTGAACTTAACTCAAATTTAGGCCAAGTTTGGAAAGTCTCAAAAAAGTTAAAAAGTCAAAAAGTTACTCAAAAAGTTAAAAAGTTATCACTATTCACCAAAAGTCAACAATTACGGCTGCACAACTCTCAATTCTAATTTTCCTCTATAAACCAACTTTTACAATTTTTTATTATACATTTTTCTATAAAATATCAAAAAGTTAACCTAAACATTCATATTTTCAACCTCAACTTTTTAGTCTAAAAAAATAGAAAATGCACTTATTTAGGACACCCCAAACAACCCCTTAAACTTGTCTCCTATAAATTTAAACTTCTCTTAAAAGCTTGGCTCGTGTTACCATCATCCCAAAAGAAAAAAATGAATGGAAAAACCTTGTATTACCGGTGTCATAACCAACTAGGAGCCCTCCAATGCCGGCTGATAGAGCAAGTCGCATTATGTATGGTGTTTTCCAACTTGTCCGCCAAAGATTCTGGAATTGCTTTTATCCGGTTTGCCACCCCTTCCATCCGATTCGGGCCGTTGAGATAAATTTATCCTGAACTTCGCTCAAGAAATTTTTTTGAAGAAGATAGAAGAACAATGCAGAAGAAATATTTGATGTATTAAATCAAAGTGAACTCAAGAAGAAAAATTAAAGAAAAGATCACAAGATTGAAGCCTATGCACCATTAGTGAGCAACATGATCAGCATATACAATAATCAGAAAATTGGATATGATCAATCACATAAAAACCAGTATCAAATTCTTTGTAAAACACATAATTGAATAAAATTATCGAATGTAACCATAGACGGAAATTTGTTCCGATAAAAGAATAAAATAATAGATCAGATTATACATAAATAATATGGAAGAAGAATGAATTGTGCAGTAACGTATTCCTTAAAATTCAACGAAAAATTAGGGAAAAAATAGAAAAAAGAAAATCATTAAACACATTGCTGGGAATTATGAAGAAGCATTCAATCAAAAAATATGTGGGCATGCATCTATAAACATAGATAATTTCTCCATGGTTAACCATACTCAATTCTCTTCAAAAAAAGAACAATATAAAAAAAAAATCTCTGCACTGATTTCAGGCAAATCTCAATTCAGTTGCGATTAACAATACTTTTACAAGAATGGAATGAAATCAAACCCATTGTTGGCACATAAATTTTAACTAAATTTATGACACGTATGGAGCATATGATAGGAAAGTTGTAGGTAATCACTTCCTAAAAAAGATCAATATGATCCGTTGAAGTACATAAACAAAACGACGTTGTATCTCAACAATGACACGTGGAGCCTACGAAAGATGACACCTATAGAGCCTACAGTAAGGACACCATACAGGATGAAATCCCAAAGATCAATCCGGTTAATCAAATATACGATTAACCAGATAGTGCTATTATTCAAAATTCAAATGGCTAATCAAATATACGATTGATCAGATAGCGTTATTATTCAAAATGCAAATGGCGCTATCATTCAATTTGAAATTCAAATTGAAGATGAAGCATTCCTATCACCTGATGGCCCTTCATAAATATGAGGATCATCACACAAGACGGGGGATGGGAGAAAAATCAAAGTGAAAAGATCAGAGAGAGAGAGAGAGAAATTGAGAGCTAAAGAAATCATTACAAGAAAGAAGAAGAGAAGCCTAGAGAACTGTAGAGCCTGCGCTAATGGCGATGAATAGGTAAAGGGTTCCAAACCCAAAAAAAAAAATTGTATTTTGTATTCGAGGGTTCAAAATCCATAACTATTTCAATAAAATGTTTATTTTTCTTAAATTGTCTTTTGTTGTTTATTTTGTTCTTCATTAATCGGAGGTTTCATTCGTATAAAATGTGTAATTAACGATCTGAAATACAGATCGGAAATAAGAACCTGCTATTCAAATGATCAACACTGTTTAGTCCAAGAAAAACTAAACAGTGGACATTTGTAACATAAATTTTGAAATGTGTTGAAACACTTCATGTTTTAAAATTTGTGTCTACAAATTCTAGCACGCCCAGTGGGACTTATTTCTCCTCCCATCTCTTGAAGAACAAAAATATATATATATATATAGTTGAAACTTACTGATGTATTCTTTTGTTATAGGAATGCTGGAGCAACTGTCAGGAGACAAACCTACAATCCAGTGGTTCTGAAATCACCAAGGGTGGAGATAGCGCCCATCACCCAAGGGGCTCCGGAGCGAATGCTCTTGGCTATCCCAAAGGTAGAACCAGCGAAATCCTGGAAA
The DNA here is from genome assembly GCA_025200525.1 of Camellia lanceoleosa. Classification (NCBI taxonomy): domain Eukaryota; kingdom Viridiplantae; phylum Streptophyta; class Magnoliopsida; order Ericales; family Theaceae; genus Camellia; species Camellia lanceoleosa. The sequence goes on along the minus strand of CM045765.1, from coordinate 3,250,889 downwards.
GATGCACTTCTTTCCCCTAAAACCCAAGGGGCTCCGGAGCGAAAGCTCTTGGCTGTCCTGAAGGTAACTGGTGTCACAAAAAAAGTCACACTTCTCCAGAAAGCTGAAAGTTTGAGAAAGATTACTAAAGATTATGTGAAAGCGTCAAAGCAGTACGCAATCATGAGGGCCACAGCCAGAACGAAGAGCTTTCTAATTCAGGCAAAGGAGGCTAATCAATTTGCAACTACGACTTTTGTTGCAGCTTCAACGGGGGCAACAAAAAATGTTGTGGCCCAACTACTTAAAAAGGTAGAAGACTCCATTAAAATGGTGGAGTTTACCTAGAAGAAAGCCTCTGCTGAAAACATGGCCATCATTAGGGCCATTGGGAGGAAGGTAATGACCCAAACTCCTGTTGATGGAAAAAAGACCCCTATTGTTGAAAAAATAGTTTCGGCCTACGAACCAATAGTTCTATTCAGAGCACAAAATCGGTCAAACCAAATCTCAGTCAACTCTCAGGAGCCAAAGGAACACTCGTTGGCTCAACAGGGTTCGAATAAGGAACACCCGTTGGCTCGACAGGGTTCGAATAAGGAACACTCGTTGGCCCAACAGAATAAGGAACATCCGTTGGCCCGACAAGGTTTGAATAAGGAACACCTGTTGGCCCAACGGGACTTGAATCAACATCAATTGGTCCGCTCTAAAAATGTAGGGACTGCTTTGAAAATTCACGAGGAATTTGCAAAAATGCAAACGGTTCCGTCTATGCCCCTAGGGGCTTGACATGATATGTCATCCGGTCCAGTTTCAAAAAGACAAAGGCGAAGAAGAAATAAGGCCTTAAAGAAACTGGAACTAAGAACAGTGGCAACAAATGTTATAGGAGCTATTGAAAGGGCTCTCTCGACAGATGAACGCCAAAAACAAGTTGAAAGTCCTGTCTTTGTTGGAAAATCCAAGGTGGAGGAGGGTAAGCAACCCTTGGGAAATATTTCTACTTTGGTTGAACTATCTATGGATGGAATAAGAAAAGGGCCTGTAACAAGGTCCATAACCTGCCAGGTTCAAAACAAAGCATCACAGTCAGGTGCTTCAAATATGAGTAATGTTGTGGGGATTGATAATCCTTTATACGAACAAGATGATTCTATCTCGTTTGTTTCAACGAATATTGGAAACAATGAATTGAAAGATATCAACAAAGTCATAGTTATGATGACTGAGGATGAGAAAGAAGGTGAAAATTCGCAGGTCCAACAGGACCAAGGTCTCAAGGAAAAAGTGGTGGCCTTGCAAGAACAACTCGAGAGAAGAGAACGGGAAATGGATGCTATGTTGGAGCAAATGCAACAATTGCAGGCCCAAATGACAGGACCAGGAAGTGCACCCAAACAAATGACACAACCTGTTGTGGGGACATCCATAGGCATACAAAGCACACTAGCCCCAGGGGGCAATGGTCCTTGTTACTCCGATCTAACCAGTGGTGGTATGAATCCAATGCTCATGGCCATGATTGATGATATGGTGAGGAGACAAGTAAAGAAAGTCAAAGAAAAAGATGATGAGAACTTTTGAATAATTACAAAACCTTACCCAGCATGGGTAGATGCTGTTCCATTCCCTTCTGGTTTTTCCCAACCAGATTTCAAAATGTTTGATGGAACAGGAGATCCAAGACAACATGTGGCTCATTTTCTTTCAAGGTGCGGGCCAATAGCCCATAATGAGGCCCTGTGTCTGCAGCTATTTGTTCAGTCACTTGAAATTTCTACATTTACTTGGTATGCTAACCTTCTTGAGGGATCAATCCTAAATTGGGATTCCATGGTGAAGGAGTTCCTTGCAGATTACGCAACACACAAAAGGCGAGTTGGAGTACAGGCTGATTGAGACCAAGCAACGTGACAATGAGTCTGTTACAGATTTCATTGCAAGATGGCGAGCTTTGACATTTGCTTGTCCTCAAAAGTTTACGCAATTAGAGTTAATTCGGATGTGCCTTAACAACTTCCGACATGAGCTCTCTACGGCTCTTATGGCCCAAACTTTTGAAGGATTTAATGATCTATGCACTAAAGCTCATGATATGGAGCTCCATCTAGCTAAACGGAGGAGGCCTAGGGCCGTTGAAAGGGTTGAGTCCTCGACTGCAGCTACAATCGAAACCAGAAAGAAGGGTCCTGTTGTAGTAAGGGCTAAAAAGCCCAAGGAATTTAAAAAGGTAACTATGAAAGAGAGGTTGGAGAAGAAATATTCTTTCATGGATGATCTGGTCGAAGACCTATTTGAAGATTTGTTGGAGCAAAAGTTGATTGCTCTCCTGGAGGTGAAAAGACCACATGAGGTAGGAAAGACCAACGATCCAAAGTATTGTCCCTACCATCGTTTGATTAGCCATCCGATAAAAGAGTGCTTTGTTCTGAAAGATAAAATTCAGGAACTTTTGGACTCTAAGATTATCGAGCTCCCTCCTCAAGATAAAGCATCTGCTAACCCAATCACTATCGACAATGATAATGAAGGTGAATGGGTTGTTTATCAATCAAAAAGCATGAAGAAGAAACAAAATGCCACAGTGAAAGCTAGAAGTGTGGTTGATTCAACAACACAAAGGCCAAAAGTTTCCAAAAAGCAAAAACCAAAAGTTTCTAGGAAACAGAAAAAAGCCAAAGTAAGTAAGAGAAAATGAAAGAAGAACCCAAAGAAGGAAAAAGGGGAGAAATTAGTCCTTGATGAGCAGTTAGAGCAAGGTCCTCTTGTCCCAGTCACATTGGAGGAATTTCTACCTTCAAAATTTTAATCTGTGGAGTTGCAGACATACTTTGATAAAAGAAAGGAAGAAAAGTTTACTTTGGCCCCTTGCCTAACCATCATTGTTTTAAGTGATGATAAGGAAGATGAGGGTGAAGTTGGTTCAAAAGTTAGGGAAGGAGATTGCATTACATCTCCTATCTGCATACTTGACTCACCAGAGTATACACCAGCTTCTCCAGAATACACACCAGCCTCTCCTGAATATACACCAGCTTCTCCAGAGTACATACTAGAAGCTCTTTCTCCAAAATATTCGCCAGTACCACCAGTGTACTATCAAAGCACTCCAGAATATGTAAGGAGAACAGAACAAGGAGACACCGGGTGTAGGTCCGACTCTGAGCTTCTGAAAAAGGCGAAAAAACGACTACACTTCAAGGATGATGAGGTGAATGGCAAGTGTATGTCGGATGATGAAGTATGGAAGCATTTAAGCAAACAAACAAAGTCATCTCAAGTTGAGGATTCCAACGAAGACTGGGAACTTGACTTTTCTCCTGATGGTTCACCATACGCATCCCCAGCTAGGACATACGATGGAGAAAGTGTATCAAGTGACCACTTTGACTTTCCCTATAATGTCATCACTGTGGATGTAAATTTTGAAGAGCGAGAAATACATATCATTCACAATCCAGGTGATGATGAGAAAGCAAAAATTGAAGCTAGAAGAGAAGCGGAACATCAAGCAAAAGTAACAGTTTCCTTGAAAGATGAGGGTTTTGAAGCCCATCAAAATTTGATTATCGAAAGAAATCAAATTTCTGGACACCCTTTCCCTAATTGGGTTGAATGGGTTCAGTTCCCACGAGGATATGCAGTACCTCGTTTTCCTTTATATAATGGGACAGGTTGTCCAAGGCGCCATTTGGTTCGTTTCCTTGCACAATGTGGAAACACAGTAAAAAGTCAGGCGTTACTTCTACGGCAGTTCATTCTTTCTTTGGAAGGATAGGCAGCAGATTGGTACTTCAGCCTGCCACCTAATTCAATCCCAGATTGGGACACCATGGCTGATCGATTCTATAGGACATTTTATAAACCATGGCCAATAGAAATTGAGATGTCAGAACATTTGGATGACAAAGTTACATCTTCTCAAACATATGATTTCATAGAAGGCACAATTGATGAGAAGATTGAAACTGCCCTTGACCTTCGAGAGATGGGCACTTATCGCCCAAGGGATTTGTTCCCTTTATGGGTAGAGCAAACACCATTTCCTAAAGGATATGAACTTCCAAATTTTTTCCTATATGAGGGGTATGGAGATCCTCAAAAACATATTAGGCATTTTTTTGAAACAGTGTGGGGAAACAGCTCAAAATGAAGCACTTTGCCTAAAACAATTCCCCCTTTCCTTAGAGGGGATTGCCTTTGACTAGTATTGCTCCCTTGATGGAGTCGTAGTGCCTAGTTGGGAGGCCATGAAGAATGGTTTTGAAGAATCTCAATGCTTTTATAGGCGTGACTCCCGGTACCTAAGAAATGGGAGAAGAATGCAGCTCCAGGAAGATGGAGAAGTGACTGATGATGATGATCACCCTACAGCTAGACCAGTTAACATGGTCCAAATAAGTGAGAGAATAAAAGAAGTTGAGGTCAACGAAAAGGCGGTTGCTGAAGTATGCTAGACTTATTTGACCTACCGAAGGAAATTACGAAATCCTCAAGACCCTCAAACGTCAGAAGTTCCACAGGTTTTGCTGGAGGAAGAGCAAGTGAAATATGATGTACTAGCTCATCTAAAGAAAATTCCAGCATTGTTGAGTGTATATGATGCACTGAAAATGTCTCCAGAGCTTCGAAAGTCTTTAATATATGCCCTGTCCAAGCAAAAGGATTTCCACAAAGAAATCGAGGGTAGAAATCAAGAGAAGGCAACTACATGCATGGCCATGATAACCTTTGGTGACAAAGACATGTGTGCTGAAATGACAGACCATAATCAGCCTTTGTTTATCACTGGGCTTATCCATGATGTGAAAATTTCTCAAATTTTGGTTGATGGAGGATCTGCGGTAAACCTTCTACCTCGGAGGGCCTTAAACTTATTAGGGGTTCGAATTTCACAACTTCGCCCAAGTCGTTTGGTCATTCAAGGATTTAATCAGAATGAACAACGCCCAATGGGGAAGATTGAATTGCGAACCAAGTTTGGGGATATTGAAGGAAGCACTAAGTTCTTGGTCATTGATGTAGACACCTCTTACAATGCTTTGCTTGGGAGACCATGGATGCATAATCATCATGCAGTGCCATCAACTTATCACCAATGTATTAAGTACCCGTTGCCTTAACCCAAAAAAAAGGGGACAATTGTGGCTGACAATGATCCATTCGGAGAAGTAGAGGCTTATTATGCTGATGCTCGCTTCTATACAAAAACTTCACAAAGAAAGGGAAAAGATGTGAAGAAGTCTGAAGATGCTCCAAATGTCAAAGAAGCTCTAGAGTCTACTCCAGTTTCAACAAAAAGAACTTTTCGATATGTGCCAAAGTCCGAAAGGAAACTGGGGGCAAAGGCTCTGGCCCCAATAAATCCAATTTTGGATCTCAAGAGTGAGTTCACATTGCCATTAAGGAGGACAGAATGCACCTATGTGGAGAAATATAATAAAGTTGTGGTCCCTTCTAAAGGAAAAGGGTCGAAACCCATCATATTCCACTCACTTGGAGATGTTGAACAGAAAGTGAAAGTTGAACAAGTGCCAGAAGAAAACATATCGAGTTTTGAGAAGCCTACTTTCAGTACAGAAATTACACAGATGTTGGTGAAAGTTGGTTTAGATCCTGAAAAAATACCAGAAACAATGACACCCTTTGACTTTGCATTAACACCTTCGCAGAGGCAGGCTATCCAGCAAGGCGGTATTATCACCGCTAGGACAGAAGGGTTAGGCTATTGGGGGGATGAGGAAAAATTTTCAGTAAACATGACTATCACTCAAGATGTGTTGGAAGATGTTGACCAAGATGAAGCTCAACTTGCACCAACAGAATTTGAAGCAGGAGGCCAAGCCACCGTGGATGACCTTCGTGAAATAAATCTGGGTGATGAAGGAGAAAACAAACCAACCTTCATTAGTGCAAATTTAAAGGAAGAAGAAGCTCGACAATATATTTCCTTCTTAAAGGAGTATCGTGACATATTTGCATGGAACTACAGTGAGATGCCTGGTCTTAATCCAGAGATTGCAGTCCATAAGCTTGAAATTCACCCTGAGAAACGGCCAGTTAAATAGCCTCAGAGGCGAACTCGACCAGAGCTTACAGCCCAAATTGAAGCCGAAGTCGACAAGCTTATCAATGCAGGATTCATCAAGGAAGTCAAATATCCAACTTGGCTAGCAAACATAGTGCCAGTCAAGAAAAAGAATGGTCAAATCAGGGTTTGCATTGATTTCCGTGATCTCAATGAGGCTTGTCCTAAAGATGACTTTCCTTTGCCCATCACTGAACTTCTTGTAGATGCAACTACTGGATATGAAACCTTGTCTTTTATGGATGGATACTCAGGATAAAATCAAATCCGAATGGCACCTGAAGATAAAGAAATGACTGTATTCAGGACTCCGAGAGGAGTCTTTTGCTATAAGGTAATGCCTTTTGGCCTAAAAATGCTGGAGCCACGTATCAAAGGGCAATGACTGTAATTTTCGGTGATATGCTCCATGACACCATCGAATGCTATGTTGATGATCTGGTCGTCAAGACAAAGGAAAAAGAAAACCATGTGGAAGATTTGAGAAGAATCTTCGAACGTTTAAGGAAGTACAAACTCAAGATGAACCCACTAAAATGTGCATTTGGAGTTTCCTCTAGAAAATTTCTAGGGTTTGTGGTTCGAAACAAAGGGATTGAAATTGACCCTACCAAGATTAAAGCCATTGCTGAAATGCCTCCTCCACAAAATTTAAGGGAATTGAAGGGGCTACAAGGGAGATTGGCCTATATCAGAAGATTTATTTCTAACTTGGCTGGTCGATGCTTGGCATTCTCAAAATTGATGAAAAAGGGTGTTCCATTTGAATGGGATCAGCAGTGCCAAAATGCTTTTAATAGTATTAAGGAGTATCTTTTGAAGCCTCCAGTACTTATGAGTCCAATAAAAGGGAAACCACTCTTGTTGTACATAACAGCCTTGGACGGTTCGTTAGGGGCACTGTTGGCACAACACAATGAGCATGGGAAAGAAAATGCCTTGTATTACTTGAGTCGTACTCTGGTTGGGGCAGAAGTCAATTACTCTCCTATCAAAAAGACATGTCTTGCCTTGGTGTTCGCCTTGCAAAAACTAAAGCACTATGTCTTGGAACACGAAGTCAAGTTGATATCAAGAGCAGACCCCTTGAAATATATACTTTCACGGCCCATACTTTCAGGGAAAATTGCAAAGTGGGCTGTAATTCTCCAATAATTCGCAATTGAATATGTTCCCCAAAAAAGTCAGAAAGGTGCTCTAGTAGATTTTTTGGCACATCCTATACGATGACTCACCTCTAGTGGCGATTTACAGATGAAGAGGTTATGCAAGTAGAAATTCAAAAAGGATGGGAGATGTATTTTGGTGGAGCTTCAAGGAGTCCAGATGGCAAGAAGCAAGAAAATCCTAAAAACAATAAAGCTGGAATTGGAATTGTGTTTGTGACTCTAGACAATGCTATAATCACCCATTCTTTCGCCTTAAGTGAAGGATGCTCCAATAATGAGGCAGAATATGAAGCTGTAATTACTGGATTAGAATTGGCATTACAAATTCCTATTGAAGAACTCTCAATTTATGGAGATTCGGGCGGTGGTAAAGCAACTCCGTGGAGAATACATTGTTAAGAAAACAAGTCTCATCCCGTATCATGAAAGGGCTGATCAATTGCTTTCGCAATTTAGGAAAACACATATTTTCCATGTGAAGAGAAGAACAAATGCTCGAGCTGATTCACTTGCAAGTTTGGCTGCATCACTCACCCTACCAGATAGCAAAACAATTACTATCACGGTAGGTGAAAGAAGGGTGTTACAACCTTTAAAAGAAGTTTCGACTTGGTTCCAATCACAGTCGTCACCATGAAAGGAGAAAACGAGGAGGATTGGCGGGAACCATTCATAGCTTACCTCCAACATGGTAGGCTACCTGAAGATAAAGTAAAAAGAATTAAAGTGAGACGTAGGGCTACCAAATTCGTCTCGTGGAAGGATGGGTTATACAAAAGGTCTTTGGATGGAATGTACATGCGGTGCATAGCCAAGGAGCGTATTCAAGAGGTAATGGCAGAAATACATGCAGGTGTATGTGGGGCACACCAAAGTGGTCCTAAATTACATATGCAGCTAAAACGGTTGGGATACTATTGGCCGACTATGATTGCAGATTGCATAGATTATGCTCGAAGGTGCCAAGTCTACCAATTCCATGGGAACTTTCTCCACCAACCCCCAGAGCCTTTACATTTAACAACTTGTTCTTGGCCATTTGCAACATGGGGTATGGATATTATTGGTCCTTTTGTACCTCCATCTTCAGCAGGATATCGATACATCCTAGCTGCTACTGACTATTTCTTAAAATGGGCAAAGGTCGTGGCTTTAAAGGATATAGAAAGCACAGTTGTCTCCGAGTTCATCCAAACCCATATCATTTACAGGTTCGGAATTCCAGAAAGTGTCATCATGGATAATGGACAGCCGTTCAGGAGTGATGCTTTGAACAAGTTATTTGCCAAGTACAAAATCAAAAACAATCATTCATCAAGATATCATGCACCTGCCAATGGTTTGGCAGAAGCTTTCAACAAGACATTGTGCAAAAATTCTTAAGAAGATGGTGGATAAGAATAAAAGATCTTGGCACGAAAAGTTACAAGAAGCTTTGTGGGCTTATCGGACTTCCTACAGAACTCCTACTCAAGCAACCCCTTATTCGTTGGTTTTTGGAGGAGAAGCAGTGTTACCACTTGAGGTTCAAATACCATCATTGCGAGTGGCAATACAAGAGTCCTTAACAGAAGATGAAAGTGCAAGAGTGAGGTTGGCTGAGCTGGAGACCCTGGATGAAAGAAGGTTGTACGCTCGACAGAACTTGGAGATCTACCAACAAAGGATGGCAAATGCATTCAATAAAAGAGTGAGGCTTCGTTCCTTTAAAAAGGGAGACTTGGTACTAATGGTTAGAACACCCATAGTAGTCTCACGAAGAACCAAAGGAAAGCTTGAGCCCAAATGGGAAGGACCTTATGTGATTGAGAAGGTTTATTCTAATGGGGCCTATTTGTTGATAACAATGGATGGTGACAGAATCATTCCCCCAACCAATGCAAGGTTCTTGAAGAGATATTACCCTAAGAAAGCCTGCTAGGTTGAAAACCCAAAAGGGCAACCTAGGCAAAAGTTAAAAAAAAAAAAAAAAAAGAGCTTGCTAGGTTGAAAACTCGAAAGGGTGGTCTAGGCAAAAGTTAGGGCAAAAAAAAAAAAAAACCCACCAACGGTATTGTATGTGGTTAAACTGCTAAAATATCCCACCGAAATCTAAGGTGGTAAAACATTGGATACTCCTGGCCCGCAAGAGTATAAACTGTGTACGGCTAAACAAAAGTCGAATCCCACCAACGGTATTGTATGTGGTTAAACTGCTAAAATATCCCACCGAAATCTAAGGTGGTAAAACATTGGATACTTCTGGCCCGCAAGAGTATAAACTGTGTACGGCCAAACAAAAGTTAAATACCACCAACGGTATTGTATGTGGTTAAACTGCTAAAATACCTCACCAAAATCTAAGGTGATAAAACATTAGATACTCCTGGCCCGCAAGAGTATAAACTGTGTACGGCTAAAATAAGACAAATCAATGTATTGTATTGAGAAATTTCATATAACAAATAAATCTGTTGTGTACGGCCAAAATAAGACAAATCAATGTATTGTATTGAGAAATTTCATATAACAAATAAATCTATCACTGAGCGAAATTTCATAAATACATTATGTCCGGATGAATAACAGATTAAAAGTGCATTCATTCATTAAGAGAAGCCTTGGCCCTTTCAAAAGCACGTTCCACAACACTGTGTTGTCCATTCTTCTTCTTGTGTTGGCTCAAAACATTCAGAGCAGTTTGCACATGTTCTTCTGATTTAGAAACACTCTCGGAAGCTTGTGCAAAATCAAGCATAAAGGATGCATGTTCCGCTTGGGTGGATGACAATTCCTCTTCAAGTTGTTTGAGTGACTCTTTGGTTTGAATAATCCTTTGATTAAGACCCGCAATGTGCTCATCCGACTTGATAATTGAAGCAGACAACTGTTCATGTTCGCCAGAAACTTTGTCGAAATGAAGCTTCTTCTCATAATATTGGGCCTCAAATTCTGCGGTAGACAAGTTTGAAGAATCTACAAGTTGGGTTTTCAAAGCAAAGCACCCAAGGAATATCTTCACCTTCTTGTGAAAGGAAATGAAGTCTACACCCAAACTCTTCAAAATCATGAAAACGTTGTTTGCTACAGCAATCATGCCATTAACATCCGTCATTGATTGGAGAGAAATAGCAAGGCCTTTCTGAATATGGGTGGCTGCATCATTAGAGGAAGTTCTCAAAAGAAGGCCAGATGGAGCAAAAGGTGCTTCAAGTTGATCAAATAATTTGTTAACCCCATTTGCTTCAAGTAAGTTTGCAAGAATTTGGGCCTCTTCCGAGGTATCAGAAGTAGTTTCCTCTGTCTCTTCCAATGTGTCAGAAGTACTTTCTGTGAAAATAGAAAGAGGTACTCAATAAAAAAAAAAAAAAAAATAGAAGGTAAAAACAATATATATATATATGAATGAAGTATACCTTGGTGTACAGCTTGAAGAGACTTAGGTGGATTAGAAGACAAGTTGTGATTCCCACAGGTGGACCATGGATTTTGCAATGTGGCATGATCTAAAGAAAAGAGTTCCTTGAGTATCTATACATGATGAAATAAAATGAGGTACAATGAATGAATAAGAATACCTTTAAAGGTAGCCAATGGCATATGCGAGGCAGCTGGGGAAGTCCGAGGCGCAGTGCCTAAGAAAATGAAAGGTATTAAAAAAGAGAAAAAAAAAAGAGAAAAAAAAAAAGAAAAAAAAAAGGAGTTATACCTTTCTCTAATAGCTTGGATGGCTCGTTCAAAGGAGAAGAAAAAGCTACATTTGCTGAGGGCAATTTACTCATCTTAGTCGGTGTGCCATCTAAAAGAGGGGTGTAGTCATAAAACTCATCTTCACTCTCGCTACTTCCATTGAGAGAACAATCAAAAGATTTGGTAGGAGAAGGAATTTCCACACTCTTAATGCGAATACGACCCAAGGCAGTTAATTCATACCCATCTCCCTCAAAGAGTTCTTGAATCATATTCTCATCTTTATCTTCAAGAAAAGAGTACAAATATGTGCAAAATTGATCCATTGGGGTTTTGGTCGCTACGGTGGGTTGGGAAGTTCCTGTACAATCACTGATAGACATAGTCTCTGGAAAAAGCCTTGCGAGACTAGAAAATTGAGGACCAAAATCTACTTGCTCAAAGCTAAATCTCATTTTAAATCGAGAATTACACATATCCTCGAAAAGATGAAGGAGATCTGAAACCGAGTAACTAGATCGAGAAAGAGTAATAAGTGGTCGACTATTATCTATTCTCTGCGGTGATGATGCTTCCAGAGCAATAGGTGAAGATGATGACCTAGCTCTAGAGTAAGAAGGATTCTTCGTCTTTCGGTCTTTAATTGACATATCTAGTTTTCTCTTGCTTGAAGATTTCGGCTGGGAATGAGTAACATATTGAAGCACGGTAAAGGAAGTTCCCAACCACCAATTAGCATACGGCATGGTTACATGAGAAGTAGATCGGGAGCCTGGTAACTCCAATGAGACTTTTGTACCGCAACGTAGCATATGACGCCAGTTGTAATAAAATTTAGCCCATTCAGAGGGCTGCCGACAAGATACATTATACGCTTGAGCAAACCCAAATTGACGACCGAATCGGTTAGGGAAGTACGGTTCAGAAATGAAATTAAATCCCATTTTAAAAGTTAAAATCCCTTGCCTCAAAGATATAAGATAGCCAAGATGGAAAGGTGATATCCTTTCAGAGTCGACCAGAATGCCTGAAGGTTCACTTTCATGGGTAAGAGCCCTAAACTGACACTCCGTACGATAAGTTAGGAGAGAGTCCACAAATGGAAATTTATCATTAAAAAACTGGGCAGCCGATTGGTTTCCAATAAACCCAAGATATGGCATGAAATGAATATCAGGAATTGGACAAATCGACTGAGGATCCCCATGAGAATAAGTCTTGACAAAATATAGTGAAATCCATCCAAAAAAGTAATGTAAAGGACCCTGAACATTTTCCTTCCCAGGAGAAGATGATGATGCCATTTTACCAAGAGAATGATAGAGGTATGCAAGGACAGGGATGGCCAGGCTAAATAAGGTTCCACCTGCCATTTTGGTGGCTACATGAAAAGTCGTCGGACGAATTTCCCCGGAAGAGTAAGGGAAGACAAATCCGCTAAGCCAGCTCGCCAAAAAACCAGAAAGATACACATCATCAGCAATTCTATCTTTTCATTGAAAACCACTAATCGAAGTTGGGGATTTGTCCATGAATTTGAAAGTCCAGTGGTTAAACTTCTTGGATTGCAAAGAGCTGGCATAAATGTTGAACAGCCCACGGCACGCCTTGGATGTCTTGGACGAATATAAAATGTCATTGGAGGGGGTGAACTCTTCATAAAACTCACCACAAATGGGGAGCCCGCTAATGCGATGAAGGTCCCATAAAGAGATCCCAAGTTCGCCGTAAATGGTGTGGAAAGTGTTGGTGTCGGGTGACCACCGCTCTAAGAGGGAGACATTCCTAGCATATGCAAATTGGGATACATAGATTGCAGCATAAATCCCACATTTCTTCAAAATAGGGGCAAATGTGGAAAGAACATCATTCAACCAAAAAATCCATATGGGGGATTGCAAATGGGTAGAAATGTCGCGGACATTAAAAGAATTATCCCACTTCAGTTTTTCATGCTTCATTCTCTTAAGAAGAGTATTAAATTCAGAGCAGTCAAGGTCTTCAGAAAATGGACGAAGGATTGAGACAGGGAATGAACCAATTGATTTGGAGTGCCCTTTCTCGAGAATCTCACAGCAGTTTCGAATTCCTGTATAGACCAAGTCTTCGGAAGCCGCATGTAAAGGGATGTAGGGATCCAACTCGATGGGTGACAATAAAGCAGTGATAGGTTTGTGCCGAATTATTTTTGGACCAGATTTATCTAGTACATCCCTCTCGTCACGTCGAAGATATTCAAGTGTCTTGTCCATGCTTCCTAAAAAATAAAAAAATAACAAAAATGGTTAGTGAAGGCAAAATGTCATAATATAAAGAAATTGACAAAAGCCCCTTGACCAAGAACTCAAACCGTTGGGGTGACGGACACATTCACTGCCAAGAACTCAAGCCATTGGGGTGACGGACACATTCACTGCCAAGAACTCAAACCGTTGGGGTGACGGACACAATCACTGCCAAGAACTCAAACCGTTGGGGTGAATGACACAATCACTGCCAAGAACTCAAACCGTTGGAGTGAAGGACACATTCACTGCCAAGGCTTCAAGCCATTGGGGTGACGGACACATTCACTGCCAAGGCTTCAAGCCGTTGGGGTGACGGATACAATCACTGCCAAGGCTTTAAGCCGTTGGGGTGACGGACACAATCACTACCAAGGATTCAAGCCGTTGGGGTGACGGACACAATCATTGCCAAGGATTCAAGCCATTGGGGTGACGAACACAATCACTGCCAAGGATTTAAGCCGTTGGGGTGACGGACACAATCACTGCCAAGGATTCAAGCCATTGGGGTGACGGACAAAATCACTGCCAAGGATTCAAGCCGTTGGGGTGACAGACACAATCACTGCCAAGGATTCAAGCCGTTGGGGTGACGGACACATTCACTGCCAAGGATTCAAGCCGTTAGGGTGATGGACACAATCACTGCCAAGGACTCAAGCCGTTGGGGTGAAGGACACAATCACTGCCAAGGTTTCAAGCCCTTGGGGTGAATGACATAATCACTGCCAAGGATTCAAGCTATTGGGGTGAAAGGACACAATCACTGCCAATGATTCATGCCATTGGGGTGAAAGGACACAATCACTGCCAAGGATTCAAGCCACTCATTGCCATTAGGCTAGGAGGGGCAATGATACCTGCAAATAAATTCCAACGCCTTGCGTGTTGCCTGCAAAAGAGATAAAAAGACATGAAATAATTGTTAACCAAAAAAAAAATTAAAAAATTGATTCGACTTTTAACAAAAAATTGGCCAATTGTACAAAGGGCTGCTACTAATACAATATAAAATAAAAGGTAGCAGGCTTAAAAAAATCGATTTTCAAAAAAAAAAAAAAAAAAGATCTGTTCATATTTGGGTTTAGCAAAATCTGCTGCTACAAAAAAAGTATAGCAGGTTTTTCTTTAAACAAGAAAAGTTTTTGTTTAGGCTCATAGTTTTAAAATAAAAAAAAAATAAAAAAAAAATAATCTCATTCTGTTTGGTCTAGTTAAATTTTTGTTGAACTGCGAACCAGTGTTGATAGGAATTTTAATTGGGTCCTACAAAATTAATCACGTGGAGCCCGAATAAAGTGATATACGTTTGGCTTGAACCCTTCACTTTATCCATGTATTTCTCGTTTGTTTCATCATGGCCATCATTTGGTTTGTCCCCTATTATACGGTGGAAATTATTTTGAATAATCCCGTTGTATGCTGTGTTTCAAAGAAAAAGGACCAACAATCCTTTTAAAGATCAATGGATAACGAAAATTTATATCTGGAGTTTTATTTTAGAGTACATCATATTTGAGGGTACTTTAAAAGTCACTTCTCCCGTGTGTGACTTTTGTTGGTCTATAAAATAAATTTTTGTTTGGCCAAGGACCATTGATCTTTTCGACTTAAAAAAAAAAAAAAAAGAAAAAAAAAATCAAGGACCAAAGCAAATAAATAATTTCATTTTTTTTGGTTCATTTAGATTCATGGTCTACAAAAAGGGGTTTGAAAATTTTTTGAAATCTTTGTTTGGCCTATTTTCATGGTCTACAAAAAAAAGGGATTTGCTAAACAGTTTGAAATTTTTTGAAACCTTTGTTTGGCCTATTTTCATGGTCTACAAAAAAAAAAGGGTTTGCTAAACAGTTTGAAAATTTTTGAAACCTTTGTTTGGCCTATTTAGATTCATGGTCTACACAAAAAAAGAAAAAAAAAAGAGGGTTTACTAAACAGTTTGAAAATTTTTGAGCCCTTTGTTTGGCCTATTTAGATTCATGGTCTACAAAAAAAAAAAAAAAAAAAAAAAAAAAAAAAAAAAAAAAAAAAAAGGGCCAAGGACCAAAGCAAAAAAAAAAACCCATAACTATTTCAATAAAATGTTTATTTTTCTTAAATTGTCTTTTGTTGTTTATTTTGTTCTTCATTAATCGGAGGTTTCATTTGTATAAAATGTGTAATTAACGATCTGAAATACAGATCGGAAATAAGAACCTGCTATTCAAATAATCAACACTGTTTAGTCCAAAAAAAACTAAACAGTGGACATTTGTAACATAAATTTTGAAATGTGTTGAAACACTTCATGTTTTAAAATTTGTGTCTACACCCATCAAACAAGAAGTATAGTTTCTTTATCTAATTTAGATCATCCCAATTGTTCATTAAGTTTGTTGAATTTACAATGCAACCCATCAACACCATATAAACTATTTTGATCACATGCAACACAATCCAAAAACTAAAACAAAAGAAAAGAAAAATTGATAAGCGTGTTTTTCAAAGCAACAATTGCCTTCTTGAAATTTTACTTCCAAAAAAAAAAAAAAAAAAACACCTTTCAGTGAAATATCATTACCTTGAGAAGCTTCCCTTTTTCTCCTCCTCCTCTGCTTTTTCCTCTCTGTTTTTTAGATTTACTCAAACCCTTTACTCTTCTTATTATGATATATCTACACATATTTATTGAGATTTTTTTTTTTTTTTTTTTTTTTTTTTTTTTTTTTTTTTTTTTTTTTGCAGTTAATGAGGATAAGACTTCATTTGAATTTATGTTTGCGACCCACATCAGAATCAAGCAATTCCCTTGGAATCTATGATTGGACGGCTTGATTAATAGTCTGAGTGGTGGTTAGTCGTAGCTGTCTTTGACTGTCCATTAACCAAATATGGAAATAACAATTAATGATAACATGTTGTACTCTTTCGTATAATTTTGATCTATTTGCTGCATCTATGTTCAAATTGAAGACTATCTACATATCAGTAGATAATAATTGTATCGCTAGTATTGATATGTATTATGATACCATTCTTTAATGGTTATTTGATTGGTTTTGTAGGCAGAGACGTAGCTTAGGTTCTTGAGGGAGCCGAGACAAGAAACTTCTATGTCGAGTCCTTGAAGAGAGGTAATCTCATATGAGATGATTAGGTTTTAATATTTAGTATACTAGGAATTGTTGAGATTCCTGAGTCAACACACTTTGAAGCCCAGATGGTAAATGATAACGGCATTGATGTGGTCACAAATGAAAGGGAAAGTCAAAGCAATTAGGATCTTGAACCCAGTAAGACAATCAAAGGTAAAGAGAGCAAGCGGGAAAAAAAGGAAGAACCAGGGAACATTAGTGATGAAATCTGGGTTTCAAAGAGGGGCCATCTTTAGAGCAGTTGTTGCTGCAATTTCTTTCTTCATTACTGTCTCGTAACAGCAGCTCAAGCAGTCAAAACAAACTACTTTCGGAGGCTCAAGCTACCATACAGCTTGGGAAAGAGTTAGGAATAGATTTCAAAGGCAAAGATGAAGTTATGAAGAAAATTATTGAAATGGAAGAGAAGGACATAGAGCAAGCTGCTGAAAAGAACAATGGTGTTGGGGCTTAGAATAGCATCAAGGGAGGGTCAAGAGTGAAAAATATTTTTTATGAAGACTTTTTCTTGGAACATTAGAGGGCTTGGTAGGCCTGAAAAGAAGAGGGAAGTCAAAGAAGCTATCAAAGAAAGAAAAGTGGACATGGTGCTTTTGCAGGAAATAAAAAAAGGCAAATGTTTAGAGCAGTTTGTGAAATCTATCTGGCCTCATGACCTAGTTGGCTACATGAATGTGGATGCTGATGGGAGTGCTGGAGGTCTGCTTTGTGTTTTGAAGTCTGAAATCTTCTCCTTAGCTAACTGCTGCTACAACAGGAACTTCATCATAGTATCAGGTACCTTATTTAATAGTTTGGAGTGTGTGATTGTGAATGTATATGCACCCAATATGTGATTGATAGGAGAAATTTATGGTCATCTTTAATCAATATTAAGGCTATTTCCCCCAAACCTTGGTGCATAGGAGGGGACTTTAATGAAATAAAATCACTAGATGAAAGGAAAGGCTATGTAAGAAGGGATAGGAGAATGGCAGATTTTGGTAACTTCATAAGTAGCTTGGAATTGATTGATGTACCTATGTTGGGAAGGAAATATACATGGTGTAATTCAGTGCAAGGTGAGAGATGGAGCAGGTTAGACAGGTTCCTTGTTAGCCTAGAACGGTTGGAATGGTTTAGATACAAACTCTGGATCTACTTAGATCCATCTCAGATCACTATCCAATTATCCTGATGGAGGATGAGAGAAATTGGGCCCCAAAGCCTTTTAGATTCATCAATGCATGGGCATCTCACCCTTCTTTCATTAATGAAGTGAAAAAAAGTGTGGGAGGGTACTTTGGTAGATGGTTGGGCAGGTTACAAACTAAAAACCAAACTGAAGGCACTTAAACAAGCTTTAAAGAAGTGGAACATTGAAGTGTTTGGGAATATGGACTCTAAACTGAAGCAAGCTAAAGAAAAATTACATGCCCTGGATTTAAGTGCTAAGAGTAGAAATCTGGATGAAGATGAAGGTAGGAGGAGAAGAGAGGTGATGGGAGAAGTTGTTGGGGAGTTTTTCAAAAATGGGTTTGCAAATTTATTGTTTAGTTTTGGGTGTTTTTCAAAACCTTCCATGTTTTTCTTTGGAAAACATGAAACAAGCTTGGAGAATTTGTCCCACATTGGAAAGAGAGCAAAACATGGAGCACTTAATAAAATGCTACACAGAATATTCCTTTGAATATGATATTATGGGATGGATGCTAGTGTACATGCACTCACACCTCAAGAATGGTGCTTTGCACCATCTGCACACGCATTTGTGCATGGCGTGGTCAGTGGGCTGTGTGGCGTTTGACGGTGCACTTTACACAGCATGCTGGTACATTTGCTTCTTATCTCTGTGTGTCTCGCACCATGTTTGATTATGATAAACATCACAAAGCCCACCTGGGGCGCGTCTCGATTGGTTTATTTCGAAAACAACCTAGGTCTCATAAGAGCCCCCGTAGAATCTTCCAAGCATGGTTGATCTTTACGCCTGTGACCTGAAAAAGCTTTCTCAGTCGCTCAGAGGTAATATATTCCCTTTCCTTCAAGTAAATCTAACCGAGCCCAAGCTAACAACAGCCCAATCCTTGCTGGATCTTATAGAGCAAGAGTAGTCTTACTCAACCGAAAACGCTCTCTTCCCTCTTCCCTTAGAGATGTAGCTTCGAAGCAGTAAGCTCTATGCTCTTATTCTTTCAACCAATACAAGCCCGAAACCGCCTCCAACCCCTAATTATAATTATAGGCCGACCCGCTTGCTTGCCCATATCAAAGAAGGGAGCTTCGGTTCCGCTTGTTGCCTCGTGGAATGCAGGATACTTACCCTATTATCTTGCTTAGTACAAGAACGATGTGCGTTAACCTTCTAACCATATTGGTATCTAACTCTTGAAAACAACATTTCACACCGGTCCGTCTACCATTATTTATATGTAATTGTTCATTCGCTTGACCTGGAAGTTCGGTTATGAAACCCACTCCTTTATTAGTATTAGTAAGCCTTTGCAGGAAAGCACTTAATAGTGTGGTAAACAAAACCCCGCCGACCTTGGCTATCGCCTTTCAGCGCCGCTAAGATCACCAATAGAATAAATGGGAAATCTTCTCTCTAGAGTCAGTGGAAGTGTAATTGTCACTTTATCTTAATAGGTTTAGCTAGCGGAGAGGGGGGGTTAAGGAGGAATATCCGCTAGCCGAGCTGAAGCTCAGATATGAATTGGTGAAGTTCACCACGAAGAAGAGCCATCTTTGCTTTCTAACAAAACTCTAAAAGTCGCGAAATGGAGGATCGAAGACCTCAGCTAAGAAAAAGCATTCGACTGATGATGTGACAAAATGGGTTAGGATTTCAAGCAACTAACTGGCTTTAACGAAGAAAGACACAGCCATTATTACTTACGATAGAGTGCCCTAGTTCCCGGAGATTCATTAAAAGAGGAGGTGTGACTGAGATTCAATAGAAGAAGAGGTTGTGCTAATGAGATGGGATGAGAGTGGCAATGCGTCGTGTGATGCTTCAGCTGTAAGCCTTGTCGGAGCCTTAAGAGTGGAAATTCTGGCTTTATTGTTGTACGATGATCTCAAAATCATCCCTTGAATGCCTAATAGGGGACTTGCCCCTTCTATAATCTTTTCCTGGATAGCTGGATAGAGAGTACATCTGCGTGTCTATTGGTCTTGCTAGATGAGATGAGGCATACTTGGCCCCTCAACCATTGCCACTTTCTTTATTTGCTGTGTTGTAGAAGGGTAAGAAGCCGAAGGAAAATGACACTAGCTAACCAACAGAGAGAGAGAAGGCCACAAAGAGTACATTCCTCGCTCGAGACCGAGACATAATAGAATTCGATTATGCCTCACTTATCTTATATGCCGGGTCCATGCAGTCTCACTCTGCTTTCTCTTCCCCCGCTAACGGATAGTTGATATAAGACTTAGAAGTCAGGGACTACTTTTCCTCTTAAGTCAACTATCCACTCTCTCTTTCTTACCCGAAGAAAGGTAAAACTCTTTTCTTCTCTTCCTTATAGCATAGGTTGCTCTTTTTCCCTATAGGGAGTAAGGGTATCCGGTCGGTCCTCTTCTCTTGTTTGAGAATCCACAGCAATAGATGAGACTGTTGAGATTGAGCTTTCCTTGGTGAAAGCTCTCTATGTCGGTATTACTGCTGCACTCGGTCAGTGACTCTTGCCTTTAGTATAGTATAAATAGGCCTGTGCCATGAGAACGAAATTAGTCCCGTGAACAACTAACACTATTCTTTCTATTCACAAAGCCCTTTCTTTTGCATCATAGGTTATCGGTCCTTGCTTCTTAGCGCTCCGTAGGTCAACCAGGATAGGTCCTTCCACTTCTTCAAACTAGGGCTTTGATCGAGATAGGAAGACTAGTTACCCTTCTTCTCTTTGTCCAATCATTCCCTTTGATAAAGTATTAGAGCCTATTCTTGCAAACAACCTTTTTTTTGTCCTAACTGCGCATTTGAAGCTTCTTCTATCAAAGAGCTTGGGCATCTTTCGATGAGCAGGTTCGGAAAGAGAGTTAAGGCAATACCTCCCTCAAAGCTGTTACTCCGCTTCTTTCTCTTTTTCATGTGAAGGGGGTGCTTTCAGTAGTGACTAGACCACTTCCATGTCATATCCTTATAAACAGGGATGTATATCCGATCTTGCTTAGCCGAAGAGAAATAGTGTAGTCAGGGGGGCCTTAGTTAGTGTGTAGCCAAACTACGGCTTAACTTGCCATTGCCTACTTTTTCTATCAGGTTATGTGCTCTCCAGTCAGTAGGTGAGGATAACTCAATTCAATAGCTAGGGGATTTAGCTGAATATTCAGGAGATCAATAAGTATGCTGATAAGCTGTATCTTGCTTTTATTCTGTTTGTTGCTTCTCCGGAAACGACTTTCTTTAGCCAGGAGAGAAATCAGTAGGCTTCAAAGCGCACTACTAAATTAGAGAAAGAGATAGGATATTCCATAGATGCCGAGTTTACATCAGTGGATCTAGTTGACTATGAAGGTGGTACAAAGGCAGCATCATTCCCGATGCCGGTCCTATAGAATGAAATTTCCTACCCCTTAGGACTTATCCTCCGAATCAGCAAACTACGGCCTACCTAGATACGGCTTTGTTGAAGCAATCTCTTTCACCGAGCAAGCAGATGAACTGAAATAGCCCCTTTCTTTAGTCAGAAGAGTGGTATGACCTTTCCTACTTCTTATTAGTTCCTTCTTGTCAGAGTGTGCCAGTTCAAGAGCAAGGGATAAAAACCACGGGCAGCAGTTCTCTATCTCCTATAGTACGTCTCCTTTGCCTTGAAAGCCATTAGCTTTGTTTGAGCAGTACTTTTCAGCTTGACTTGAATGAGTAGAGGAGACTCTATGCTGATGCGGTCCTAACTTATCTCCCTATCTTGGGATCAGTCCAAACGCTCAGCAATGTTAGCCATATCTAACTCGTAAGCAACAGAATCAAACTCAGAATCCACAGCTTATGATGAAACTAGATCGATGGAGGAAACGAGCTCTCTTTCAGATCCTTACACTTCGGCTAAAGGAGATTACTCGGCTACAGTTGCTTCCTTTCTTTCACATGAACCTACTAAGGTTAGGCGGATTCTTCGGATAAACCTCCTTCATTCTACTTGGATCTTTTCTGTACCTTTGTTAGCTTCCTATGAAGCCAGTATGCCTCTTTGCACACCTTTCCCCCCATCCAATTCGGTGCCTAGCCTCTTTGTCATAGAGTACATGCGGGGAACCACTTTTAAGAATGAGTTGAGCATTGGTCCTCCAAAGTATGGGCAGTAGTAATGGTTCAAAAAATGTGGGGAGGAGCAGGGAAAGAGCCTGCCCCATTGTCCAAGTACTAAACGGACGTTAAACTAGAGCCAGGAGACAGATCCAAATACCCACACTCGAGGAACAGGCCAACGTGGCTTACGGGGAAGGAGATCAGAAAAACTAAACCGGGAGTGCAGTTACGGTAGCTAGTTTCTTGAGGAAACTCTTTTTTCACAGGTTCCTTAAAGCAAGCTTTTGGCTGTGCAGATGGAGATCTATTGAGATCAGCACTTCCGACGATTCAAGGAAGGAAACCGAGACTCCAGGCAAGTCGATCAGAGCAAGGACCAGAGAAAGACGTTAAAGCTAGTACAGGTTTAGTTCCATCTATCTCTTTCAGGAAAAAAGCTAGTTGGGTATGCTCAAAAGTGAAGTCAGTTAGCGGAGCCCGTTACCGTTAGTCAAGTGATTCGCTCAGTAAACAAGTAGAAAAAACCCTTTTTTCAAGTCAAGTGGAAGAAAATGATAATGCGCTCCTGGAGAACAGAATCTATCCTTTCGGTTCAAGGCTCAGTGCTTGGTAGGATGTAGATAAAACGATTAGTTACGTTACGGGGGGTCGAGGGCTATTTCCAGAATAGACCTTTAAAGTTAGCCTTTCAAGAGTAGCCCTTCCACAAGCAGATGGAAAAGGGGAAAAGGTACCTGGAGTTTGGCTAATATAGGTCCAGCTGATCAGAGGGAGGAAAGGGCAGAGTGGTTTGATGAATTTACTATTCATTGCAATCTTATTCACTCGTAGAAATAGAATAGAGAGGGTTAAACAAAATCGTTGTTAACGCTTGTAGCTTGAGTGTAGTAAATAAATGCCTCAAGCATTCATTTTTTATGCGGTAAAGACAGAGTCACTGAAGGTATCTAAGGAAGGGAGAGCTACTGAGTCAGTAAGCGGTCTGAACAGGCTATCTTCAAAAAACATATCTCTCTAGTCATCCCAAAAAGTGGTAGCGAAGCTCAGGTGGTAATGCAAGTGCGCGGTGAGCGTAGTAGCCCACTCCTTGTACAACCAAGCTAGTGAGGGCCTTTAAGCCTGTAAGAAGTAGGTAGCTTTTTCTCTGGAACAAAGTAGCTCTCTCGGAGAAAGAAGCCCTATCTAAAGGGGGCATCCCTCCATCTCTCTTTTCCTTTATCTTGGATTTATTAACCCCACTTTTAGTTGAACAGCTCTACCAAAATAGGTCAGTCGAGGACTCGACCGGGTACTTGGCCAGTAGAGTAGATCCACTATAGCTTGCTCTTTCATCGTCTTTCGAGAAGTACACGTAATGTCAAAGAAGGAATGACTATCTAAGTCGCTTAATGCAGGTAAGTTTGAAGAACGAAATCCAAGTTCTATTACGTGTGGGGGCTACCTATTTGGCAATGTTCAAGTTGAAGCTTCTAGTCGATTAGTTTAAATTCCGGTAGTTGTTTCTGTGGTCCGTGCTCTTAGGCGAAGAGTAAGCTATATTGGGTTAGGACGTAGTGCCAGACTGAAGTCCCACACTTAAGAAATAGCTCAGAAACAACCTCAACATACTAATTAGAGGGTAAAGTAGTAGCTAATCACTAATCAAATAATAGGGAGGAGGAAATAACGGGAAATAATCATAATGGTAAACCAGAGTCACCGGTAGGAGGGAGTTCCAACTTCCAAAAGAGGAAGGTATGATCCATCAAATTGATTCATGAGAGGGGGGTAGAATCTTTCCTGTAGTAGTTAGAGTCAGAGGAATGATGACTTGGCTAAGGGTGTAGGCATGAAGGCAAGCTTCCTATGTTTAGAGGTCTTTAGTTGATTTTCTCATTTTTCTACGTTTTTTGGCATATCATTGTGATGATAGAAGGGGGTGATGCAATATCATGTCAAATGATAAAGGAAAATGGCCTAATAATCGACATTCCTTCATTGCAAGACAAATTCGAAACGAAAAAAGAAAGGGTGAAAGAGGAAGAAGGCCCTTGCAGATGAGGCGGATAGGCTAGGATCGGAGGAGAAAAAGGGCTACTAGTGAGATCGGCTAATAAATGAATCGGCGGATAGCATCCTCACTCTCGTTGATCAGACGCAATTGGTAGGCAATCGTCTGGGCTGTTATGAGGGGATCATCTGGTTTCTCTTTTTTTATCCTTTGAATCGTCTGCCTTCCGGCGGATAGTGGGATCGAGTAGCAGCACGTCTTGCAGCACATTATTTGTACATTATGTGTTGTTTTATGTGCTGTTCGAGCTTTCTACCCAAACCTTTTGTTGAGCTAATTCGAGTCCTTTACATTCTCATCCTCAACTTCCACCATTGGGCTCTTTGATCAAGATGTAATTTAAGGCCATGTTCTTTACTAATTGATCTTTCTTCGATGCTTGATGGTTGCCACCACCTTACGAGCCTGAATCACATGCCTTATCTTGGCCTCTAGAACCCACATTTTCTTCATTGGATTCAAGTCTTGCATGAGCCAGCAGTTCACAACCATGGAAGGGAAGACGGGCGCTTCCCTTCCAGGTTTGATTATTCGATCCGAAGAACAAAACCAAATGGAATTGTTGATCAGATCATAAAGGCCTCACTCGAAACATTGAATTGAAGGCCATCTTTCTATAGCCAAAAGCCTCGTTCTTGGCATTTCAACGATCGTTTAGATCACTTGATTGGCCTTGAGAACGTCGATTTCGTATTAGTAAACCTCGAATTTAAGCACACTTCCTCTTATAATCGTAGCCGTCTAGCTAGCCTTCCCGCTTCCTTGACACTTTGATTTGAAAGCACATTTGGCTTTGTTGGATTCGTTATCCTACGTACCCAAATTAGTGTTGAAAGTCTAGAGAAAGGAACTTCTACCTCTCTTGCTTGGGCGCCAACTTATCCTTCTCATAAGACCGACCAATAATTTAAAATTTTATTTTTGCATTTATCTGTCATTGTTCTTGATTGATTTTATTAAGTGCACAACATGGGGCGTAAACCCTAGCTTTTGCTAAGTAACCCTATAGGCAGGGAGGGTACCGGCCAATAATTATATGCTGCTAGAGAATCACCTAAGGGAAGAAGGGAAATGAGGTCTTTAGATTAGAGTTGCGTCCTAGCCCCCTCACTTTCTTGTTATCGTGAGGTAGTGCCATAAACTCAGATTGGGCAAGCGCTTAAAGCACAGAAGAAAGAATAAGAGACGGAGGAAAGGGCTTGCCTAGACTAGAGGAATTGAGAGCGAGATCTCCTCCTAATAGCCTTGAAAGAAGAGCTGCTTGCCTAGAACAACTCACGAACCCTTTTTGGCGCTTTGGTTCGACGAAACCGTTAAGCCCTACCTCTCACCTTGCCATGTAGAGGATGAAGACTTCGATTTCAAATCCAATGATTTCTTTACTTTACCTATGAATATGCTATCCGTAGGAACAGACACAAACTCCTTGCTTTCGAGATGCCCATCAGCAACTTGAGCCGAGACTTGATCAAGCCAAAAAGATAATAAGCGTTCGGTCTCTTGATTGATTGACTCACAAAACAAGAATTCGGGGCATAAGAAGTAAAGCAAATCCACGGACTTGTCGATCCCTCGTGATGCAACTATTATCAATTGGTGGCATCGAAGCAGGTTCCATACGTGAACTAGATCAAAGGGAGAAGCCTCAGTCGTTAATCGATTTGACAAACCCAACCGGCGATTTATTCTCGCGCCTTACAGTTGAATGCTCTGGGGCGAGTGCCCGGCTTTTAACCCCACCTTTTAGTTTCCTAATGCAGGGCGTAGCCCTTTTTTTCACTCCTGCTCTAATAACTTCAACTGCCATATAGTGAGATCTATATTTCGAAGTTCTAAATAATCGACGGCGCAATTAGTCTCTCTCCTCAACAACGTAGTCCGGAGCGAGTTTGACGAGCGCTGTAAGAGGGGTGCATATTAAGCATAGCAATGTGGAATTGATCAAAACGAATGAAAAAAAGTGTGGAAAGATGAACTTCGTGAAGCAGCATAGATGTAGCAAGTCCATTGAAAGCAATTCCCCTGTCTGTAGGAAAGTTCAAGGTGAATCTCTCTCGTTTTTGGCTTGCAATAAACTCCGGTGTCCCGATTGAGCAAGACATATTCCTATCTATCCACCTCTAGCGTTAATTCAATTTCTCGAGTCTAAGTAGCGCAGGGCTGGGAGCAGTTTATGTTAATCTTAGGTCCTCTTTACTTCCTGCTAAGGAGATTTTGTACAGCTTATTCTCCCAACCTCCAATTTCTTCGGGGTTTCCAATCATTTCACTTCCCCAGGTGTTTTATTAATTTAGCACTTAGCGTGTTCTCGTCCCACGAGAGATTATGTTCATCTCATTTTTGCTTTAAAGATATATATAGGTTTTTCTTCCCCATCTTTCGACCTAGCTATGAGGGGCCAGTTGGTGTGATCCTAATACTGCGTTTCTATATATCTACATATAGTTACACAACTCGGTTTCTTGTTTAATAGAGGTATTGTTTTTATATTGAAATTCCTTTTCTCATTCCCCCTTTTATATGTATATATCTCCGCCTCGAAAAAAAATATTCTACTACATTGGGTTTGCTCTGACCTGAACAGATCTTTGAAGGATAAGAAGTCCCCCTCTTCTTTTGGTTGCGCCTCTTCCTTTTTTAGGGGTATGAGAGCAAAGTCGATGAGCATCACCTTGTGCTCCTTGTTTTTTTCCAAAAAGGTTGGACTTCTTCGTATTCTCTGTGGGAAAAAAAAAAAAGGCGTAATGAGGGGATTGTTAGGGGTTTCCCCCTAAAAGAACATTCTCGGTCTCCTCAAAAGGTGAAAAAAATTGATTGGCTTCCAAGGAAATTTCTCTGCAAGGCTCATTTTCAAAGACCTTGGTGACTTCGTAGTATTGAAGATTCCTCGTGCAGCAAACACTTTTTCCCATGTGGGGTTCTTTATGTAATAAAAGGTAGACCTACTCATCATTATATTCTAGGTTTAGAAGAGTTGGGGTAGGATTTAGATAAGCAAGTAGAGATTGTTGGATCCTTCTATCGATGCATCCAAGTAGTGTTGCTATGATTCGCCCTTCTTCCAAATTCTGGATTTTGGTATAGAAGGGTAGCCTAATGAATCTAGCTCTAAAAGGTCTATGCTTCTCCATAATCCCCAAGAGTTCATTCGCTATCATTATGATGGGAACCTTCCTATGTTTCCTAAAGGTCTGTTGATACTTGGAATCCAGTCTACAGACTTGTCCATCCAAGACCTTTAAGAGAGTGTTAGCATAGGTAGTCGTTGCTCTGATAAGGTGAGTTGATATGGCTGATGAAATTCATCGTATAGGTAGAGATCATAGTAGTTGTTAGCACTTGAGAAGTCGTTCGCCTTGGCACTAGCGAAATAGATGCGAATAACTTTGGCGAGCATATACATAATTAGGGTCTTCTGGGTGTTAGCGGCCCCATATATGAAGAGTTGTTTCATCTTAATAAGTCTTTCGAAACACAGGTTACACGCAATCCAATCGAGTAGGAGGTATTTTTCCTGTAAATCCTTAATGCCATACTCTTTTGGAAAGCCATGGTCTGTTACATAATTGAGAATGCGTTGGTAGATCATTCCCTCCCCCTCTTTTTTTGTTTTTATATCTTGAAAAGCTTCTTTCAAGTGAAGGAGTTTCTTTAGCATGACTTTTCTTAATATAGGGTTGTCATAAGCATTGTACCACTCGTGGTTTTCCGCCAATCCAATCGTTCCAGGATTTCTATTTCATTTGAACCTTTTTTTTTTTGTTCTGTTTTGCGCATGCGATGGTCTCGACAGTTTTTAGCTAGATTAAGGATCTGCTCCTTCGATTGATCCCTAACCACGATTGGATTTGGATCCTGTTTCGTGAGATAAGTAAAAATAGGCGGCCACGCTCTGTGATGCATTTGAATATTACATGCATATTCATCTCATTCAGGAAAAGCTCTCCTCACCTTCTTAACTAGGGAATACCTCTATGTCGAAGACTTAAGTATGCCAACATGAAAATGGTAGCCATCCGCCTTGTGTAGTTCTTTCGCGAGAACTATACAATGACATACAAATAGACCCCAAAAGCCTTCGAATGATCTCGTCCGTATTGATATTCTCTCTCCTTTCAGCATGGTTTAATGTAAGCGGGAGGAATCTCTTAACAGAAGAATGCCTTTGTTTAGAAGCTTTCTTTTGTGTTTGTTCCTCTTATACTTGTCCCTGTGCCTCTTGCGTTGATATAAGGTTGAGCTTCTCCTTACGAGTAAAATCGAAAACTAAGCGATTGATCATGCCCTGTGGCACAAAATTCTCGAATTTACAAAGCATACCAAAATTCAATTTCCTTATTCCCCCTTCGCTTGCTCTGTTTTATTGCCTCTTGTCTTAGGCTAGCTGTTAGCCAAAGGTTACCGGCAACACTATTCCGACTACACAACGTTAACCCTTGCTTGGTCAGTCTTGAGATGCATATGAATCAGAAATCGAAAACGGGATGTTGGAGGATGGCAATTGGCTTCAAAGTCCGTAGGTATAAGCTATTGATGGAAACGCTAGGCAAACCTGTAATATAATACGGGTCAAGTAGCAGATCCAAAAGAAAAGGACTCAATCCTTGGCTAGACCCATCTCTCTATTTCAAATCATTCATTCCACTCTTCTTTCTTAGTGCGGTGGCATCAACAATTCCATCAGTTCTTGGTTCTGTGGATGAAATTCCAAAAGAGAGGGCCCTAGTAGAAAGACAGAAATCATGTTCGGGCACCGTACCCTAGGTAGGTCCTCCGGTCAGTCAAGTGTTGACATCGGATTAGGAAAGAATTTCCTTCCTTCTCAATGTTCGGATGAACATGCATTCTTTTTGATACAGTATGGTAGAGTATGGTAGAGTTGTAACCAATCCAATCGGAAACCCTAATTTGAGAGATCAAACTAGCAAAGGTGTTATTGTATTTTCTTTCGTACACCTTTGCCGAAACCGGTACCTCTTATCATTGGCACTTTAGAAAAATAAGGGGAATTTTTATATACCATATACAAATGCCAAACACCGATGTTTTGGTTCCCCCTCGCTTTTCCTTGCTTAATGAGTTCTAGCTTACGCCTTGATAACTGAGTATCTGTATTGTATGCATAGTGCATCACAAAGGCGTTAGCCAAATCTGGCCATGTGCGAATGGTATTTGGGTCAGTGTTCATCAACCAAGTCAATGTGGGTCCGATCAAACTGTGCTGGAATAGTTGGACAAGTAGCTCATTGTCGATTCCCATGGGCTGTAGAGTTCCGACATACATCCTGCCTTTTTAAGCTCCGAGGTAAGCCTCTTTTTATCCTATTTTGTTATGCATCCGGTTCCATTATACTTATCTATCTCTAGCCACTTAAAACTGTACAAAAGCCTGACTTTAGGGTATAGGGAGAGATTCTCAAGATCTACAATATCATACTTGTCCCCACTCAACTTATTAAGTGCCCATTCAAGGCGACTAGTCTTCTTCATCAAAGGATCGGACGGCTGTGGTGGCACGTATGGCACTATCTCATTCATAGGAGTGGAAGCCAAGGACACTACCAGTGCTGTAGGAGGCTTTCTTCGGATCTCTTTCTCGTAGTGATATATAGGTTCAGGAATTGCGGGCTGATTCTGAACTGGAGGGGGTACTGGGTCTAAAGGTATAGCAT
Organism: Camellia lanceoleosa; assembly: GCA_025200525.1. NCBI lineage: Eukaryota > Viridiplantae > Streptophyta > Magnoliopsida > Ericales > Theaceae > Camellia > Camellia lanceoleosa. Next base: position 3,221,604 of record CM045765.1, on the reverse strand, counting down.
CTGCTACTTTTGGTTGGCTTTGTAGTTATGGATCTGTGTCCCCTGAGTCGGGGTAGTAGATGGAGGGCTTGTTCCTTGAGCAGCAGGTGCAGCCAGGGTCTTTTCGATGGCTACCTGTAAGGTCAATTGTGCTAGTATCCAGGCAATCTCAAATAGTTAACGGTTAACTGCCTCGTTAGAAAGTTGTTGATTTGTCTGGGCTGTAGGGTTCAACTGGTGGTTAAAGCCAATGAACTCTTCATTGTCCCTATCATAGAGAGGGTTCCTGGTGCCTCGGTGACTGGCGTTGTTGGCCATGATCTCTGGGTCTGATTCACTAAGGCATTCTAGGTTCTCTATTTTGACTAACCTCTTGGACAAGCCTTTAGTAGTTCACACCCGCCTGCGGTTTGCAAACTGATGGCAAACTGAGTCTAAGAAGGATTCCTCTTCTGCCGAACCTATGGTTCAACACTCAAGATTAGGGTAGAATGTACCCTAAAGGCTGACACCGGCTTAATAGAATAATAAGGAAAAGACTGCAAAGATGTGTGCTTGTTGCTATATGCTTCCTGATTAACGTCCGATATTGCACTGCTATATACTGAATCAAGCGGTCCCGGAAATAAGTGCATACTGAGTGTAGTGCGATTCACTGGGTTCCTTAGCAGGCTATGCCTAGGTTCAGTACATGCATGAGGTTCAACACGGGTAGGCTTAAGGCTTACCTTAGCAAGCTCTTGCCCTATATACCTCGTAGCCCAAAGACTAGTCACTGGTACTGGCTAAGGGTGTGGGAGTTCGCAGCTATGGTCAATCAATAGGTCTTTTTTGACCTTTTTTTCCGTCCTAAAGTTCCAGGTTGGACTATATATCTGAAAACCTAGGAGGATATCTAAAAACCTTTTCTTTTGATAAACTAGAACAAATACAAAATCCAAAAACCTCATCAACTCATTCTTCTAGTGATGCTGTTTAAACTCGCTCTCTAGGATCTATGTTTACCCAATGGTTGAGGAATTTTCTACCAACCCGGGAAAAGAGCAGGGATAGAATACTAAGCATTGAATCCAACCTCCTGCCTTGATCGACTCCCCTCATCATAAGTAGGGCCTTTCCCTTTTGATTGGGTTTACCATGAAAGAAAGATTCTTTAATGCCTCTAGGGGCTCTCCATCTTACTAATAATAATAAAGGACTTATTGGTCGACTTAGACTCAAAATATCTTTGATCAAAGGAAGCGAAGAAAGCTACAGGGCGCTCATGCGTGTGCGGAGGACATGTCAATAGCCAAATGCTCGCTAAAAAGATCATTCGATAAGGATATAACGGATCAAGATTGTAATAAATTCATCAGGAGATGCATGAAGTGTCAAATTCACGCAGATCTAATTCATGCACCGTAATCATCACTCCATCCTATGTCGTCTCTGATAACTATAGCTTTAAGAGAAAGGTTTTAGGAGAATAAGCATTATCATTAACTGGAAAACAGGGGCTTAAGCTCTATAAGTAAAACTAAAGACAATGAAATCATATCTAACTTCCTAGGCATATACAAATCAAGAAGAAAGCAAATGACAGAAATAGCCGTAATACAACTTGTTAATAATACATGATATTACACTCCCCTTCAAACTCGAACAAATGTGAGGTCAAGAAGCGAGAGTTTGCCCACCATGAATTCATGCCGAGCACGAGTATGAGACTTGGTAAACAAATCTGCAATCTAAAGGCCTTACTCATTTAAGGTGAAATAAAGGGTTGTCTTTTAATCCAAGTACTTCTCGCGAGTAAAGCGCCCTTTTTTTTTTATGTAAGGGTAAAGCCACTTCGTTTATTATTGGTACACTCATTAACGACAAGGTTGGTTGCAATTTGAATAGTGTCGTTATTGTCATAATGAAGCGGCATTGCAGCAGTGAGATAAACCCCAAGATCAGATAGAAACCTACGTAACCAAACCACTTCACTAGTGTAGACACCCCATTTTTGACCAACCTTAAGACTCAGACGTCATCAATTGAGCGCTTGGTGATGCTGCATATTGTGCTCATTCTGAGATTGCGGAGTCCCGGCTACGAGCCTTGCCTCCGGATTTCCGAACTCTTTTGTGCTTTGTCTCGGTTTGCGAACCAGGCCCCGTTTTCTCTGTTTTCTCTTCCCAAAGGGAGGGAGAGGTCTCGTAGACCATCTCTCAGTGGCCGTAGGCTATGTTTTGTGGTCGCAGGCCATTTTTCCCATTTCGGAGCCCAGTTCCTGGTTTTCGGAGCCGTCAGGTCGTGTGCCTCGGTTCGGGACCACCCAACCATCTCTGATTTCTCCGGTTTTTGGTATGCATCTCATTTACTCCCTTTTGAGGACCTTTGAGTCTCGAATACCCACTGTGGCGAACACCACTTCGATTGCTTGGCCGATTTTTAGGCCGAACCTCGCGGTTTGACCCCCGAGCATTCGTTTTGCATCGGTTTTTGTTCAATTTTGGAAGGTACCTCTGTTTTATCATAACGAGGGACACTGGGGTCTCAGATACCAACTTCGTGGTCGCACACCACTCCCGGTGCCCTAATGACCCACTTCGGGGCCCCGAATCTGCGTGTTTCGGCTCCCGAACCTTCGTTCTACATTTTTGGGCTCCGACCCGAACTTGAGATAGTCATATTTTGAGGTCCTTTTCATGTTTGATTAAGGACCTTTTACTGTTTGACATCTCCATCTGTCACTTGTCTCTTTACCTCTTCTTAGGTCTGTTTTGCACGGTGTTTTAGGCATACTTGTGGGCTGTTTTGGGCTTGGTCGTAAACTAAAAAGTTTCTTATTTTGAGCCCCTCTTCAACTTTGTTGAAGGGCTCTCGGTCATCTGAGACCCTTAGCTATCACTTACCCCTTTTGCACCTTTGAACCCCTTAAAGCTTCTAGAAGCTTGAACCCTTTGGCCAAGCTTCTTGGAGAAGCTTGGCCAGCTGTATTAGCTTCTCCTAGAAGCCTTGCACCCCCCCTTTGAACCCCCTTTGCCCCTTTGACCCTTTCCATTTGCTTAGCCATTAAGTTAAGAGCTTATACTTGGCCTATATAAGCTCTTCTCTTCTCCTTTGTCTAGGGTTGGGAGTTTTGGAACAAAAACCAGAGATATATAGATATATATCTGATATAGATAGATACAACCCTCTATCTCTCTCTATATCTCACTCCTTTACCTCCAAAAGTCCATTATTCTTGGCCATTCCTTCATCAACCCATAGCACAACTCATACACACTCCACACCAGCGACTTGGGGGACATTTGCAAAGGTTAGGAGCTCATTTTCTTCCATCAAAACCTGCTGGTTTGCTGGTCTTCAAGGGTAAGTCTTCATCTTCCCCTTTCTAGCCTTTTCTTGCTTCATATCTAAGCCTTGCTTGCAAGCACTTTTGGGCTCCGACCCAAACTTCAAATAGTCTTATTTTGGGGTCCTCTTCATGTTTGATTGAGGACCCCTTTCTGTTTGGTGATTGCATCTAGCACCTATCTCAATATCCTCTTGTATGCCATGATCCTTGCATAGTATATTTGGCTGTTGTGCAATCTGTTTTGAGGAATAATGTTAGCTGTAAGTAGGCTTATTTTGAGCCCTTCTTCAACATTGTTGAAGGGCTCAACATTGTTTGCATACTCCATGTGCTACTTGCTTTAGAATCCATGTTTTACCCTCATTTTTGCACGGTTTGTTAGCCTACCATGCTTCTGTTTTTGGGTCTTCGACAGGCCTGAAAAAGGTCTTAGTTTGACTCCCTCTACATGTCTCATGAAGGGTTTTTGTCTGTTTAGTGAATGCTTTGCATACCTCATGTTGTGGCCTCATTTTGCCCTTGTTTTGTATGACATTTTGAGCCCACTTGTATCTGTTTTTGGGGCTGACCATAAACTGTTAAACACTATTTTTCGGGCCCCTCTTCAACATTGAAGAAGGGCCTTTCTATTTTTGGACAGCAGCTGGGTTGTTTCAATAGCTTGCTCTTGGGGCCATTTTCGCATGCTAGTTTAGCCTCATTTTTGTTTGCTGTTTTGCCATGCTTTATACTGAAAAGATACTTGTTTTGGGACTGTCTAGCTTCTGTCTTCATACTTCATGTTCATATCTTGCATGTTTGGCATAGCTATAGGCCATTTCGGGTGCCAAAATTCATGTTTCGACTATTCTGCATCGGGTGTACTTTGGCCATGATTCGACTGTTTTCCCCACATTTCAGTGCTGAAATTCCATTAGCATGTTTGCATATCGCTTGCCATGCCATTTCATGCCTTTATGCCATTGCCTCGGTTTATGCGTCTGCAGCACGATTTCGAGGCACTTCATTTTCATCTCACTACCTCTTATGTGAGTGTGGTTGAGGCTCTCTCATGTTAGTATAAGTCCATGTTGCATTGTATATGCCATTTTAGCCATATTGCATTGTATATGCCATCGCCGGTTTATGCATAAGTGTGCACGATTTCGAGGCGCCTCATTTTCATCTTATGGCCACTGTTTTAGGCTTGTTTGAGGCTGCCTAATCTGGTTTAAGTCCATTCCCTCATGTGTTGTAGCATGCTTACTTTGTATGTGTTGCTTAGGTTGTGTACCTAGCATGTTTATATACTTGCATGTTCATATTGCATGTTAGATTGCATGCTTAGGTTGCATTTGACATGCATGTTTTACCTCTTGAATTGAGTATGATAGAGGTTGAGCTCTTTGTTTGTTTATGTGCATTTCATTCCACATTGAAGTTGCACACTTTGGCTTCTTGGGCCATCATGCATTGAAATGCGTGATTGGTGGCCCGGGGGTCGAGGGTCATGCTTCCTTGAGTTCCTAAACATGATAGGAGGCAATGGCCGTGCATACATATGCCTAAAAACCCATGCCATGCATTGCTGGTTTGCTGCTGCTGTCAAACTGTCCCCCTGCAGGAACTTTCTGCCGACCGACAGTATAATGTGCCAACCGGCACTATATTTTCAGCCGATAGCCTCCAGAGCAGCCGGTGGTAAATTTAAGCGGCCGGTGGTCATTTCCTCTAGCCGGTGGTGCACTATAGTTCATTTGGAAGGCATTCTGGGACTCAGGTAATTTTTGGAGAGACAGGGCAGTAAAAACAGAGGCAGCAGTGCTATGGCACGGGTTTTCCGAGCAAGGCGGACATCGAGCATGCATCATTCGCGCATCCCGAGGCGACGGGCTGTGGCCCCCTTTTATTTCACATTTATTTATTCAGTAATTAGAATTTGTAATATTTATTCATTTATTTTGGGACTGTATTATTATTTTGGTCCCTCCGAGCGAGGGCAAAATTGTAATAAGTGTGTGTGAGTGGGTGTATGTCTTCCAATCCCCATTTCTTTCTCCCTTTTATTTACCCGCTTATGTTGGTAGATTAGGGCACATTCAAATTAGCATACCTTATGCAATGCACGTGTGCATTCATGCATTTGTTTACATGCATCGGGTTCGGCACATCATACAAACTGCATTGTATTTCAAATCTAACTTGAATACGTGTTACTCGTGCATTACACATGCCATGTTTAGGTTAGCCTACTCTAAATTGCATCTTTGACTGTGTTGCATTAGCCATTTAACATGAACTAGGTCATGCATGTTTGCTAACTAAGTTTATTGTTTTGGCACGGAGTACGATGTAAGTATTTTACACTTTAGCATATCGCATGCGTGTGAATGTTAACATGACAGTATGCTTGCCATGCGGCTAATTGCTCACATGTGATAAACTGTTTGAATGCCTGTGGGTGGAGGTTGGATTGCTTGAGTTGGGAAAACTCATTGAAATCCGTGTTTTAAGCCTACTTGCGAGTAGCAAATTCCAAAGCATTTTCAAAACGAACGGATTTGCAATGTTTATTTCCAAATTAGGCGATCTAGTCTATACTTGTTTGCTGTGCGCATAACATAGTAATTCTAGGCTAATAATTGGAGTAAGAGCATATAAGGTTTTCAAAAATGGATATCACAGTTAGTAGAGGCCGGTCTTCGGACCGGGCGAAAGGGGGTGCTCATAGCTGACCTTCCCCGATCGTACCCAAGCTCCCGAGCCAAGACCACTTTGGTGATGATTTTACATGTGGCCTTGACCGAGTCGTGGTTTCCTAAATTTCCCATTTTAAATATTTAGGTGGCGACTCTGTAATCTGGCAAAGTAGTCCATGTTTGGCACTACTTTTCAAAATTTTGTTTTCTCAAACGATTTGCCGGATTTGGACTCTTTGGTTCAGATTTAGAACCGACACAAATTGAGTCCGAACTGTAGCGCGAGGTCCCCCGCGGACGTGCTACAACTAGTGGCTGCAGACATAGCCTAGTATTCTTCCTCTACACTGGATTTGGACCTTATTAAGTATTGCAAAATAAAGGTCCTACTCTAGCTAGGTATTCCCTTCAAAGGTGAGATGGGATGAGATCAGTTCGCTGATTTCAATTCCTTTCTCTGGTAGCGATGAGGTCTTGCAGAGCCTCAACTGCCTCACGTGACAGATAGAGCAGCGGGCATACCAAAAATGGATTGTCAGGAATGGTAGATGGAATAAGGCTACATAGCAGGCTTAAAAGACGACACAAGTAGGACGCGCTGAGGCCAAGCTTTCCTCTACTACAGTATCTTCTTCCCTTATCAGAACGCTTTGACCGTTTGCCATAGTTACAGAGATTTGTGGTAATAAATAGAAATCATTTGTTTGTGGACAAAAATGAAAGATTACGCCCCTTTCCGATAGATAACCAAAGAGCAGACATGAGCAAGCCAGAGACCTATTCCATATGAGCTAGCTAGCCAATGAGATGAGCTATCCATTGAGGAAGCTTAAACCGATGTCCCTATGTGCCAGCCGTTACCTTCCTTTCAGATAGGTCCTTTCTTGCGTACTATACTTAACTTATTGAATTCCAATTTCAATAAACGGCCTATTAAAGGGGGGAAAGATCAGTTGGACGAGCCTCTTCAGGTAGAGCTGATCGCGTCTCATGATCGGCAGAGGCCTTATGTTGTAAGTTGTGGTTCGAAGACGAGTATTTCAATCCCTCGTATTCGACTTATCAAGCTTACCTTCAGGGCAGTTCTTGGATCATAAGGGATTCGAATAAATGAGAGTTCATTCCTCCACCTTTTCTTCTATGAAACTTCTGATGGTTGCCTTCTGATAGAGATAGCTGCAATATGCTATCCTTTAAAGAACCTCTAGTTCACCTCCCTTCGACCACCCGATATCCGAAAAGGGACTAGACAATACTGAATAGACTGAATAAAATGGATAGATTGATCGGCTGGTTCCTGCGAGGAAAGGAAGTTACTCCTTTTATTAACAAAGGGTCGAACTTCGTGAGGAGAGCATCAAACTCCTTCTATCATTTAGCGAGGAATTCTATCTCTTTAGGATAGGTGGTACTCCCTAAATGAGTAAGGCCTCTTCACCGATCGATGGATAGGAGAGATCATGGTTTAAGGCTTTAGTGGCGGAGGAGATGGAAATGACACGATCTACGTCCTGCTAACACATTAGTAGATGCCTTCTAAGTATATGCCCCGGTCCAAAGTCGCTTTTTTCCTCCTATTCCGTATATATGCTTTCAGCCCGGTTTTGTTGCATCCCTAACTTGAGTGAGTGAACGGCCACTACTTTCCTTTGTGTTGCATGAAATGAGGGTCCCCTATCACTTAAAGGCGACCTCCTAACCCATGGAACCCGCTTGTTCGGTGGATGAGAAAGTGACCGCCCTCAAAATCGGATTCAGATGGAGTAGGAAAGAGGAGATCTAAGTCAAAGGGAAGGATAGCACCAAAGCAAAACACCTACTTCAAGGCAAGGAGAGCACCAAGTCGAAGAAATAGGTTTTAAGGAACCAACTCAGCAAGTTGAAGCTCAAGGATGAATGAGTTCTTGAGTCAGCAAGCTTTCTCCTCTTTGGCCCCCTTTTGAACTTGAAGAACGAGCCGAGTTAGCGGGCGGCGCTTCTTCTTTCCGGCCGAATGGACGACGTGTTACACGAAAGGAACCTTTTTCACCCAAGAGGTTAATTTCTTCCATGGGATCTCGCACATCCGCCATTTGTGCTCTTAAGTGCCATCTTGGTAATCCGCTTTTCTCTGAATAAGTTTAACCCATCGCTCTTCAATCGATGATCTATCGCTCTCTATACCTAGCTAAGTAGGCTCGCTTTTGCTTTTGCCCTTTTTCTTAGTAAAGACCTCGTTCAGAGAAAGCAGCTCCAAACCAGTGAGGACAGGTTTTCGATGGAGAATGGCATTCAAGGGAGGGCATGCCTGAGTTCCACCGAGACAATCGAGACCCGATGGCGCTGGTATTCAACATTGGTTCTTGGAATAAAATAGTATGCATTGAACTCATCCGACAAGCCGTGAATCGATTCGGTGAGGATATTTAAACCTATATCCCTGTCCAACTCCCCTTGCTTCTATGCGTGTGCTCTGTAATTATTAACCACATTGCTCATCCAGCAGGATCAGTTTGTTTGCTTAAAATTCCCATATCAATGAATATGAGTAAGATCACTCATCCATATGGTGCAGAAAGTCTTTTTTATATTCCATAGATAAGAACCAAGTCTTCATTCTAACTATCTCGATTAACATGTGTATCGTCTTAGCTGGACTAGCTTTTGCCCAACTTGGACAAAGCTAGAATCCAAGCTCGGGGAGGTTTTTTACTAGATGCATTTCTTCATGTTCAAACTTCCTAAAGTGTGCCAATTTCGTTTCATGTAGATGACCTGGTCGAGATACTAGACTAAGTGTTACAGAGAAGAAGGTGACTTGCGAATGAATGGAGATCCTTGAAAGCTCTACCCAGAAGTTTTCACTTCACTTGCTCGATGTAACATCGACTTCCAAGCTTGGACAACGGCAAGGGTTAGTAGGCGAGGCAGATGTCCACGCAGTGGCAGAAGGTGGTAGAGCTCTATCCGAATTTGATAATCAATCACCTACCTGATCTTCTTCCAAATTAGCCTTTCCAGATTACTATATTCTTTTCTATAGGTTCAGGTCTTTTGAGCCTTTTTCTGTTTATTAGAGTGATCTCTATACTGATGAGTGGTTTACTCTGCTAAGCTTGATTTCATCCTTACTTTGACTCTATTTTCATAAGTAAAAAAGTAATCTCCTCATTTTGCAGAAGTAGAAAGTAGTAGCAAATCTCTTGGGCCCTTCCTCTTTCGGAAACTTAATTTGGGGAAACTTGCTTGTTAACTATAAATGTAGGATGTGTAGGGTGCTAGCCCAAAAGCAAAAGTCCTACTCAATACGGAAAGTCAAGTATTTTGAAAGGAAAGGGCTTTTTGCCAAGTTAAAGAGAAAGAGCTCGCTTAGCCGCCTACAAAGGGAAAAGAAGGACCTTTAGAATAAATAGGGAAGGGCTTTGAATTAAGCCTAATTGGTCGAGACCTTCGAATAGAGCCTAGTGTTGATCGAACGGTTGTGTGTCCGATTTGGAGCGGTTTGATTATAGTCGTTGATTGGAGATGTGTGCGATCATACAGATGAGATGGCACCCGGTCGTGATTAGGTGTGATTAGTCAAGGCATCTATCCGGTGTGAGAATGATCTACACCGTAGATCGTCAATCCAACGGTCAGATCTGATCGGATGCAATCAGGGACATGACCATTCGATCAGATACATTGAGGCCTATAAATAGGCTGCGAAATCAGCCATTTCAATCATCAAAAAATAAAATAAAAAAATCCAGAAGTCATTTATGCAATTCTCTCTCTCTTTCTCTCTTGATTAGAGTTTTCGATCAAGAGTTTCTTAAGCTAGCTTTTTTTTTCTTATTGATAATCAGGTTTTGCAGACTTGATTATCAGTGTCTTGGCTTTCTTGATTATATCAAGAGTATTCTGATCTACTGTCACCAATGCTGACGCTAGTAGACTTGATCTTTAGATCAGGCTTGATTATATCCTGGAGGCAAATTTCCTGTAACCCCCTACACACCGTTTGGTGGGTGCAAATATTGTCTTTAGGAAAGCAACTTAGTAATGCGACTTGATGCATCAAATTTTTTGTTCTACATAGACAAGATCATCGCCAAGTTTTGAAGACCCGAAGACCATTAACTGAACAATTCAAGACGAACTGTTCCAACATTCTAAAGACAATATATAGATATGGAGAAGTCTATTCAGAAAATGACTTAAGTTTTCATGAAGCTTAACTGATTTGATGGTGGAAATCTTTGACGCTGGCAAAAGATGATGCACTTTTTGCTCACCACTCTCAAAGTGGTCTATGTGCTAACTACCCCCTATCCGGTGAAGCAAGAAGACGAGACTATGAAACAAACCTGTACCAGAACCAAATGGGAGAATGACGACTACATTTGTCAAGGCACATTCTGAATGCACTGCCAGACTCTCTATGATGTGTATCAACATCTGGAAACGACAAAGCAACTATGGGACATATTACAATCAAAGTATCTCATTGAGAATGCCACCAGTAAGAAATTTCTTGTTAGTAAATTTATGTGTTTTACTATGATTGATACAAAGCCCATTATGGAACAATTCCATGAGATCCAACATATTCTGAGTTAGTTTCGACAAAAGAATATGAACATGGTTGAATCTATTGTAATTTCGTCTATAATAGAGAAACTACCATCTTCTTGGAAGGATTTGAAGAAAACTCTGAAACACAAAAAGGAACATATAACTTTAGAGGAATTGGCTCAATGCCTTCAAGTTGAGGAAGAGTCAAGATTTCTTGAAAGTAAAGAAAACGAATTGGCTCAGACTTCCGAGATTCACATGGTGGATAATGGCAAGAGGTTCAACAAAAAAAAGCGTAAGCGTGATCCCTAACCTGAGAAATATGCTAAGAAGCAGAAAGGTGCTTGCTGGCATTGTGGCAAGCCATGCTCAAAGATGCTAGTGACTGGTGGATTAATTCAGGAACAACAAGGCACGTCTGCAATGACAAGAGCTGTTTCACTATCTATGAACAAGTGAGTGATGGAACAGTTCTCTACATGTGCAACTCTTCAACTGTTGCTATTAAAGACAAAGGGACAGTGGATCTAGAGTTCACATTTGGAAAAGTCGTAAGTCTTAATGATGTATATCATGTACTTGATGTTAGGAAAAACCTTGCATCTGGAAGCCTGCTTAATAAGCATGGTTTCAAGTTAGTATTTGAATCGGACAAATTTGTCTTGTCTAAGGGTGGAATTTTTGTTGGGAAGGGCTACATGTATCAAGGAATGTTCAAACTTAACGTTATCAATAATACATCTACTTTTGCTTATATTGTTGATTCTCTTTCTTTATGGCATACTCGTTTAGGTCATGTCAATACTAGGAAAACACATGATATGGTTAATTTCGATTTAATTCCTAAGTATGACATAGATACGTTTAAAAAGTGCAAATTTTGTGTGCAATCTAAAATTAATCGCATTCCATTTCCTAAAGTAAACAAAATCACATTTCTGCTTGAACTTGTGCATAGTGATATATATGTGACATGCATAGTACCCCACTAGAGGTGGTAAAAAATATTTTGTAATATTCATTGATGATTTTTCTACGTACTGTCATATCTATCTTTTGCATTCGAAAGATGAGGTGCTTGATAAATTCAAGATTTTTAAGACAGAAGTACAAAATTAGTGTAATGTCAAAATAAAGAGACTTAGGTTTGATAGAGGCGGTGAATACCATTTTCCAGAATATTGTGAAAATGTTAGTATTATTCATGAGAAGTCTGCACCCTACATACCACAACAAAATGGAGTAGCTGAAAGAAATAATAGGACATTAATAGAAATGATTAATATTATGCTTTCGTACTCCAATTTTAGTTCTGGTTTTTGTGGTGAAGCCTTGCTCACTGCCTGTCACATACTCAATAGAATTCCTTTCAAGGGAAGAAATGTTACTCTTTATGAACTTTGGAAAAACAAGAAACTTAATCTAGGTTACTTGAAAACATGGGGCTATATAGTAATAGTCAGATTGCTTGAACATAAAAGGAAGAAATTAGGTGAAAAAGGAATTGAATGCATATTCCTTGGCTATGCTATTCGTAGCAAAGCATATAGGTTTATGGTAATAGAGCCTAATGGTTCGGTGGAAATAAATACCATCATTAAATCATGTGATGCGGTATTTTATGAGAATTGTTTCACAACCATCTCAAGGTCAGATTCTAATCAAGGAAATGAATCAACTCCTTTGATGTCTACAGATGAAAGTGAACGACATGAACTCATTGAGCATAATGAACCTAATGAGCTTGTTGAGTTAAGGAGTAGTAAGAGGGCTAGGACTGAGAAGTCATTTGGCCCTAATTTCATAGTTTACCTTGTAGAAGGAACTAGGAAAGCTTATTGTAAGCAAACAATGATTTCTTTGAATATAGATTCAGATCTATCAACCTTTGAGGAGGCTATGAAGTCTCGAGATATTGCTTTCTAGAAAGAAGCAATAAATGACGAGATGGATTCAATAGCAGGTAACAATATTTGGATTGTGATACCCCTGTTCCGAAATATGCTAATGGGTCCTTAATTCGGATATGATTATGTGTTTAGCATGATTTTATGTGCCATTATGTGAATATAGGTGATTTTGAAATTCTATCTGTTCACCGTAGGAATATCTGTTTGAATAATCCGCTTCGGAAATTAAATTGAGGGCCTTATCGGCCACAAAACCCGAAATTGATTACACCATCGTGGTTGGCATAATTTTTAGAGCCTACGGTGAAATTTAATTGAAAATTGATTCGGGTCAGATTAAATTGATTTATTTAATGGCATTGTGCTCAAATTGTTTAATACTTTTAATTGTGGCTAGTTGGGTTTGTTGTATTTGAGCACTACACTCTCCATTCTCTCCTATGACCTCATTTTGGCTGATCAAACCTTGAGAAAGGGGGAGAGAGCCGGCTGTTGGAGAGAGGGGGAGGAGAGAATTGTGCATTTGTCGTTCAAGACTTAGACCTTTTGGAGATTAAGCCCAAGTATTACTAAATTGGGAAGATTAAAGCTCCTTGGTGAGTGATTCATGCATTTATAGTCATCATCTTGTGAATTCAAGTTTAATAGATGGTCAAGAGCATGAATTAGTTTGAATGTAATAGAATTGAGTTGTATATGTTGGATTTCAAGTTAATAGAAGCATGCATGTAAAGAATTGCTATGGATTTCCATGATTGAGCTTAATTTGTGTAATCTATGTTGAAGTTGAATGAAATCCATATGTATGACCATTTCTTCACCAAATAAGTTGTGAATAATGTGTATTTCTTACATGCAAGAGTAGATCATGAAAGAATAAGCTTTGCATGTTAGAATTTGATATGTTGGTGATGAATTTGGATTAATTTGAGACATGCATGTAAATAATATAAGAAATTGAGCTTCCTAATGTTGTAATCTTGTATTGGTATCATGTTAATATGTGTATATTTGAGATTTGAGCCATAACATGCATATTTGGTTGGTTGGAATTCGAATTGGAGCTCAAGAACTCAATTTGGAAAACCCAGATTTTTTATGTCTGCTCGAGCGGGGAAATGGCCACTCGAGCGGGAAAATCGTGCTCCCAGCACTTTTTGCAGAGTTAAATGTCCGCTCGAGCAGGATATATCACGCTCAAGCGAGGAGTTTTGTGGACAGGCCTTCCGCTCGAGCGCTCCATTCCACGCTCGAGCTTATTTTTCATGCAACTAATACTTTTGTAGGCCTTAAGGGTTTGCTTGAGCGGGTAAGTCGACGCTCGAGCGGGGACCATGTTTTCTGAAATTTTGTTCATGCGTTCTGTGTTTCGTTTTCCGTTCTTTTTCACTTGTAATCACTCTTAGGCATATTTTAAACATTGTAAATGAGTTAATGAGATAAGAATAAAGCCTAGAGAGGAATATGTGAATTAAGGAACGGATTAAATTGTTAATGACACTTTTGTATTCATAGAATGTGTAGGGTCAAGCTCCAGGGCGAATCCACAAGCCGATCACTGTGAGTAATATCGATATTTGAAAGCTTATCAATGTCCAATTGTGTATTCCCTTATAAGCTTTATGAGTTGCTAAATGGGGATTATAGACAAAAGTCTGACATGAATAAATGATTGGACCGAAGGTCATTTTGATAATAATAATAATGGACCAAAGGTCGTTTTGATAGAACTGAATGGACCGAAGGTCGCTCTGATATAAATAAATGGACTGAAGGTTGTTTCGATAGAAATGAATGGACCGAAGGTCATTTTGATAGAAATGAACGGACCGAAGGTCGTTTTGACATATATGAATGGACCAAAGGTCGTTTTGACTTATATGAGTGGGTCGAAGGCCGTTTTGATATGAATGATCGGGCCGAAAGCCGTTTTGACATAAATGATCGGGCCGAAGGCCATTTCGACATGAACGAGTGGGCCAAAGGCTGTTTTGACATAAATAAGTGGGCCGAAGGCCGTTTTGACATGAATGGAAATCCGAATGGGCCAAAGGCCAGAATGTTGAAACTACAAGTCACTTGATTTGAAATTCGTATAGTTATATATCTGTCAAATAGAAATGTGAATTGGGCCCGAGGCCGTTCGGAACCTGTTGTTCTACATTGTTATGTAACTTCTGTATTTGATATTATTCAATGGGCTATCGCTCACGCTCATTCATGTGTTTGTAGGTGAGCCAAGGGAAGTCCAAACCCAACCCCAGTGAAGTCTGCTAGGAACAACAAGAGTTTTGGAGAGTCAGCCTTGTGTCTCACGCACGAGACCCATCCTTGCCATTTTGTTATGCATTTATACTTAGTCTTGTTGGCAAGGTCTTTGTGTATATTTGTATATAGTCTGTTATGGGTTGGCTCAGTTTAGATGATCCTGTCCGTAAAGAAGTTTATGCTACTGTACTTTTGATGTCGGTTGTTAACATATATGAGTATGGTTTATTATGTGCATTAAGCATGGCTCTATAGACAAAGTTTTAAATTTTGAATTTTTGCTTCCGTTTGGCCCCTTTACTCTAACGATTTATGTTTATTTTGGTCTGAGGCCGTAGGTAATCACCGGATTACTGGCTGGTTATGTCCTTAACCCATAGGGGCGGGTTCGGGTCATGACATGGATACTTACTGATTTGTCACATGGATCCAAACCAATTGGTTGTAAATGGATTTTCAAGAGGAAAATGAAAGTTGATGGCACAATTGACAAGTTCAAAGCAAGATTAGTTGCTAAGGGTTTTACTCAAAAGGAGGTTATCGATTATTTTGATACATATGCTCCGGTGGCCAAAATCGCCACCATTAGAGTGTTGATTGCCTTAGCCTTAATCTACAAGATTGAAATCCATCAAATGGATGTTAAGACCACTTTTCTAAATGGAGAGTTAGATGAGGAAATCTACATACAACAACCAAAAGGATTTGTTGTACAGGGTTAAGAACACAAAGTGTGTAAACTCGTGAAGTGACTATATGGACTGAAACAAGCTCCAAAATAGTGGCATGAGAAATTTGACAAAGTAATTATGTCAAATGGTTTTAGGATATATGAATCTGATAAATGTGTGTACAGTAAGTTTACTGGTAATAGAGGTGTAATCATATGCCTATATGTAGATGACATGCTTATTTTTGGTACTAACAATGATGTCATTAAAAGTACTAAAAGTTTCTTGTCATCTAGCTTTAGTATGAAAGACATGGGCTTGGTTGATGTAATCCTGGGTATTAAGATCAAATAAGAGGACAATAATTTGATTCTTACCCAATCGCACTATATTAAGAAAATTCTTAAGAAATTTAATCAATATAATTGTACACCCATCTCTACATCTTTTGATTCAAATTTGAAATTGTATCCTAATACTGGAAAAGCTATTGATTAGCTAGAATATTCAAGAGTGATAGGTAGCCTGATGTATGCCATAACTTGAACTAGACCTGATATTGCATTTGTGGTGGAAAAACTTAAGAGATACACTAGTAATCCCAGTAGTGTGCCTTGGCATGCTGTTAACCGAGAACTTAGGTACTTTAGGAAAACAATAGACTATGGAATAGTCTATAATGGCTATCCAGCAGTGCTGGAAGGATTCACAAATGCCAGTTGGATAATTGGCCGTGAAGATCACTCGTCCACGAGTGGTTGGATTTTTACTTTTTTTTTGGGGGGAGGGGGGAGGGGGGACTGTCTCCTGGGGTTCCAAGAAACAAACATGCAGAACAGACTCAACCATGGCGTCTGAGTTTGTAGCATTGGCTTCTTGTAACAAAGAGGCAGAGAGGCTAAGGAATCTCCTGTTAGAGATTAAGATATGGCCAAAACCTATGACACTAATATCTTTACATTGTGATAGTGAAACAACTCTATCACGAGCCTATAGCCATGTCTATAATGGAAAGTCCAGGCATATAGGATTGAGACATAGCTGTGTTAGGCAATTAATCACAGAAGGTGTGATTACTATTAGTTATGTAAAGTCAAGTGAAAACTTGGCTAACCCCTTAACAAAGGGACTTGCAAGGGATTTGGTGTGGGCAACATCAAAGGGGAAAGGTCTTAAACCCACTTAACATAATCATTCCTGGTGGAAACTCAACTCAATACTTGAAAAAACATCAAGTCCTGAGTTCAATGAGCCCGAGTACACCATATGTCATGATTGCAAGCACTTAGTTTTATTTCATTTTTATCCCAAGGTTGAAGTGCTTAGTACCTGTAATGTGAAAAGAAGAGGATGAGTTAGCAAACTCTTAATAAGCTTAAAATTGGGTTGTTAGGGTACTGTAAATTACAAGGGTACTCTCAGTAAGCTTACCTATGTGAGTGTAGGAGGTGGTGCCGTTTCCTATGAGTCCAAGGGCTTGACTCTAGAGCACTCATGAAACAGGATATAGACACAAGGCCAATCCACGTGTCGGTTTGTTTGAATACTTGAGGTAACATGTACTGTGTGTGAGACATGTTCGGTTAGTCGTATAAGATCGCTAGTTCAAAAACAAGTCTACTATGCCATCTTGACTAACTTTGCGATGTCTTCACTAAGTGAATGATTCAAATTGTGAGATATCTTCTGTAGCTCGCTTAACAGTTCGGACTCTCGTGGTTCTAAATCTGATTCCACAAGTGAAATGTGAAATAAAAAACACAAAAGAGTCCAAATCCGGCAAATCTTTTGGAAATTCTATTTTTAATCAAAATGCCAAAAATGGACTGCTTTGCTAGATACAGAGTCGCCACCTAAATATTTGATTTCGAAAAATTTAGGAAATCTGGGACTCGTGCCAAAGGCCACTTATCCATCATCACCAAAGTTGTCTCGGCTCAAGAACTTACGTACGAGAAGGGAAGGTAATGAATTGAACACCCCACGCGCCCGATCAAAGATCGACCTCTATTAATCATGATGTGATTCTTATTTACATTATATACACTTGTTTTGATTATTAGGCTAACTTACTATGTGATGCGCACATAAGTATAGACTAATTTGCCAAAATTGGAACATTTGATTTCATGTTTGTTTTAAAAATTGTTTCAAATATGTACCACTTAAAAAAGTGATCGCATATGAACATTACTCAAATTATTCCAATCAAACAATTAGCCTTCATCCACAGGCATTGAAGCAATTTATCAATTAAGCACTTAACCTCATGGCAAAAATGCTAGACATGGCAAAAATCACACTCATGCAATATGCTAAAGCATAAAAATGCTCACCTAGTACTCCAAGGTGAGCCAAAAGAAACAAAAGATTTAGAAAAATGCATGTTCCTAGCTAATGCAACGTGCCTAATGCAACACATGCGATATACAACTAATAGGCTTGGCTACTAATTATGATATGCGTGTCAATTTAATAGCATACAGCCTAAGCATGTATTCAAAGAAGTATTTAATTAACAATGCAAATTAGAATGATGCGCTGAGCTTAATGTATACAAGACAATGGATGCAAGGCATGAGAGATGCTAAACAAAACATGATGCCCTAAACTAACCATCATCAGTAGGTAAATAAAAGGGAGAAAGACATGGGATTAGAAGACATACACATTATTACAACTGCACCCTCATGCAAGAGGGTCTGAATAAACTAACTAGCTAAGCTAATTAACTAGTTATTACAACAACAAATTGACTAATTATTACAAACCGAATAAACTAACTACGCTAGCTAGTTATTACAAAACCAATTAATTAATTAACTATTCTATGGAACTAACTAATTAATTAATTACAAATTAGAATTAACTAATTAATTACAACATGAATACAACATAAAAGAAGTAACTAAGCCACTAATCAGCCCCAGGAAACGAGGGATGCTCATGCATGCGCGAATTTTCATCCGAAAAGCCCATTGTTCTGCTACCAGAATGCCTCTGTTGCACAGTTAGAACATCTTTTCACCTCAGCCTTTGCTCTGTTCTGTTCCAAAAAGTTACTCCTCAGTTTGAAAAAAGTAGCTGGTAGGCCATAAGTAGTGGACGGCCGGCCACAAAAGGTAGCCTGTTGTCCAAAAGAAGTGGTATGCTGGCCTATCACGACCCAAACATACCCCTATAGGTTTAGCATCATAACCGGCCAATAATCCTTGGATTACCAAAGGCCTTTGAACATAATAACTTATAATTAGGGGCTGCAGAAGTGAATATAGAAACATACATAGTCCATTGAGCGGTGGAGACGTATATTGTAGCACCCTCAAAATAATCCAAATAACCCAACTCATAAGAGAAATGGATATAACATAATTAATACGCTTTCATACATCAGAGTTCATATTACAAAAGGTATTACATGCATTATACATTCATAGATGTTCATCCTGAATCTACAGCATGTAATACAAGTTAATAACAAAAAAATAAATGCTCTACGGGCTTATATCTTTCCGAGTTATCACTTGGTTACAACAAAAGAGAGAGTCACAAGCTCTATACATTTAAAGCCCTCGGCTTGAATAAATACTTAGACACAAAAATGACAAAATAGGGCCTTCAGCTCTTAAGTCCTCCCAAGCTATGTCCTTGGAGGAAGCATATCACCTGTACTTGAAAATGGTTTCCCAAGTAGGGTGAGCCAAAGCCTAGTAGAGATAAACTAACACAATATATGTGATTTAACTAAGATATAAGTGTCAAATAAATGTTCAATGTTCATGACCGACTTACATTCTTTCCATGACTACTCAGTATTGATATTCACATCTCAATCCATTTCCATTTTTTCATTTCAAACCAATTTATAGATATAGTTCCTTATTATCTAGACAACCCCAAATGAGACTACAACTCATTGGTTCACAATTCAATAACAACCATTATTCAAACACTTCAATTTTTGTCATTTTATGGAATTCACATCCGAGGGAATTGACACCCATAAATGTAAGGTTTCGGGACTTTCACCCTAGACACTCCGGCCAACTTTATTTTAAATGGAGTCCATCTCCTATCTTCTTCCAAACAATGGAGTACATCCCTTATCTCCTCCCAAACAATAATACATATACAATGTATTTAAAGGCATTGTCATATACAATGACTATCCATAACACATATCCAATGGTTTAATCAAACCGTCATATTCAATGACATAATTTATATGATTTGTTAATTCACCTAATCCTCATGCAATTTCTACAACAATCATAACTATCCTCCACTGATAGCCCAAAACAAATATTTCTAAACAAATATACAATCTTTTAAACAAATAATTTATCAAATTTCCATAAGTGAGTGATTTAACAAATCCAACTACACCATTCATTTACATGTCCTCCCAATTTCACATTTCCCATATCAATTTCATTATTTATACAAAATAATTATCTGACACAAATTAGGGCAAATTTTTCCCTTTTCAAATATCAACCCCAAGGTCAAATTTCACTATTTTAACACAAGAGAGTTTCATATTCAAATCCCCACATTCATTTTCCAAACCAACATGGAAAACCTATCTTTTAATTTGAATCCAAACCCTAGTTTATCCAAAATCACTCCCAAATCCCATCATCTATACATAACAACGAATATTTAGGTTAAAATCCATATTGAGGTGTAGAATATCCCTACCTCAAGAGTAGAAGCCCAAAAAAGAAGAAAAAAAACTTCAAAAATGCACAAAACCAAGCTTTGTTTGGATGGAATGGAAGCCCACAAGATGTTCCACCTTTTTCTCAAAGAAAGAAGGGTAAAAATGCTTAGATCTTGGAGTGTTTGTAGAGAGAAGTCAAGTTTTAGAGAGAGAAGGAGCCGATTTAGGGTTTTTAGAAGAAAAGAAATCAAAAAGTGATATAAAAATGCTCTGTTGCGAATTGATATACGCAAGGCTCACTCGAGCGAAGGAGTTGTCACTCGAGCGACCAGACACAATAGGTGCCTCGCTCGAGCACAAGAAATGTCGTTCGAGCGCAGAATACATACCTTCAGAAGTTTTACAAACGCACACCCTCGCTCAAGCGTAAGAAGTCTTGCTCAAGCGAAGAACTTTACTTTCCCAGAAATTCTACAATTCGGGAAAAAATACTAGGAACACCCAAAGCTCACTCAAGCGAAGAAGTAAATTCCACAAGGCTCGCTCGAGCGCAAGAAGCCTCACTCGAGCGAAGAAGCAAATTTCTGGACAACAACAACTTGAACAACTAGCAACTAACCTGCTCCGAACATGCCCAAGACATTCCAATACTCAAACCCAAAGACAAAAGAGGGAAAACAAGACATGGATAACAATATTAAACTACGAAACCCGAGTCTGGAATACAATGAAGATCGGGTCAAAACCGGGATCGCTATATATATGGGACAGAAATTTTAAACCTTTATACACATATTCATGACGTCATATTGTAGTAGTCTCACATCACATTCATTACAGATACAGCTAAAAAGGGACTTAGCCCAATATACAAATAACAGAAAACTTGTTCATAACCCAAAAGAAAACAAAGCTTTTACGTTCACAAAACATGACCATAAGACGTATGGAATCTCCTCGGGAGGCACAAAGGCTAGTTAACAAAAACTCTCCAGGCAGTCATCATTGAGCCTGGCCACGCGCTTGATCACTTACATACATAAATAATAGAGTGAGCGAAAGTTTAGTGAATAATAACAAAATAAAGAATTTAATGAATGATGTCCATCTCAGAGTTAAAAATTAGAGTTTATATCAAAAACAGATTCTTATGCTTATTCAGATTTCAAATTAGAAACAGATTAAGATTCAGGTACTTATCCAGAAATCATAATCAGTTATAGGTGGTATATCCACTAGCTATCATATCAACTTGGTCTTGACACCCACATATATAGTCAGTACCGACGACCATAAAGGTCCATATCTTGCACGCAAATAGTCATGATATTGTTACCCCTAGACGAGGGCCACGTGAATATAGGCCTTGGTATTACCCCCGGGCAAGGGCCACGTGAATATAGGCCTCATTATTGTTACCCCCGGGCAAGGGCCATATGAATATAAGCCATGGCATTGTTACCCTCAGGCGAGGGCCACGTGCATATTAGCCATAGTATTTTTACCCTCGGGCGAGGGCCACGTGAACCATGGATGCCACAACTATATTTCAAAAAAAATGGATATTCATTCATGTTTCATAATATAGCAATTTAGAGAACAGATCATATCATATCTTTCAAAAAATACTTATTATTAAACATAGCTTTACAGAGTTATTACTCACAGATGGCTCCAAAGCAAACATACAGAGTAGACAGATCAGATAACTTGCAGCGCGTGACCTACAGAGATACAGAACGAATTCGTACAGAATTACACACCCGGAATCATTAACTTAGTTCTTTCTTATATTAGTGTGTTCTACCTCTTTTCTTCATTATTGCATGTTAATTAGGGCTTAGGAATGCCTAGAATGGAATGAGGATGCTAAAATGTACTTGAAAACTCTTAACAAAAATTGCTGGAAACAACGGTTCCGCTCGAGCGGGCTTGAAAAATATGAGTGGTTGCTTGAGCGTAACTCCTTCCACTCGAGCAGACTATAAACTTCTATGAAAGTACTGGTTGTGTGAATTTCACGCCCGATGAACGCTCGACGGTCACTCAAGCGTGGGACTCAATTTCTCGCTTGAGCTCAACTCTTGTCGCTCAAGCGGTCTGCAAGACATGTGAACTTCTAAGAGCATGCTTCATGCTTGAGTGGACTTTTGGTCGCTCGAGCGAAGATGCAGAAACCAAGGTGGCTGCTTGAGCGTATGATCTATCGCTCAAGCGTAGAGGTCAAATTCTGGAATTTCTAGATTCACCTCTAAGCTTCCAAACTCAGCTTCAAAGCTATAAAACTCATCCTTTTGAGCCAAATACTTGGGAAAACACATTTAAACTTGGAAAACATTGAGAATTCAAGATTATTTCATGAAATTAAGACCTAAAAGCATGCCAAATGTTCAAAACTAAGCTCAATTCTTTGAAAAACATAACATGCATGTATTGTCTTGACTTCAAAACTTTCAAACATGATCAATTGGTATGAAATGGTATTAATCAAGATGAATTCTCAAAATAAAGGTAAGATGAACACATGCATAAGAGAATTCTTTGAAATTAAACTCAAATTGTGCTCAAATGGACATGCATGCATGAGATGTTCTTCTTTTCTACCTCTTAGTTCAATTCTTGCTTAACTTAGCTCACTTCTCTTGAATTCATATATGGAATGACTTAAACTCAAACCTAGAGGTTGAATTCTCACCTTAGATGTTCAATTATGCTCTAAAGTGTTAAAATCTTCCAAATTCTCTTCCAATGCTAAGCAATCCCTCTCTTTCCTTCCTTGTTTGATGTATTCAAATTCTCAAGATTTTCTCTCCCTCTCTTCTCATGTTTGATCTCAAGATAATAAAATGAGAGTGTGTAAAGTATAGCCAAGGGTCCACTTATGCCTTATATAGGTTTGATTAAAGAATTGATTAATTAGGCTTGAGTGAACATTAATTATTCTAATTTAATCGTTCCGAACAGAATTTTAATTGAACCTATCATAAAATTCTAAAAATTCTAATTAACATGAAAATCAAGTCAATTTTGTGATCGGATGCCGATAAGGCTTTCAATTCGCAGAATAGAACAAAATCATAGACAAATATTCTTACACATAACAGATAAAAACTCATTTAACACATAACACATGTAATGAATGCAAAATTTCACTTATTAGGCATAATTAATCATGGATTAACGTTAATCAGAGGTTGGGGTTATTATAGTCTCCCCCCTTTAAAGAGTTTGGTCCCCCAAACTCGAATTACCTTCATTATGGAAGAAAACCAGGTCTAAAGGAAACAAATCTGGTTATCTTCTCATCATATCTTCCTCTGTTTCCCAGGTTGCATAGGTCTCTCTATGGTTTTGCCAATCAACCTTTAGTAGTGGAATTTCCTTGTTCCTCGGTCTTTTGACTCTTCGATTAACAATTTGGACCAGCCACTCCTTATATGTATAATCATCTTTTAGAAGCGCATGAGTTGGTTCAATCACATGTAGTAGATCTCTCAAATAATTTCGAAGCATAGAAACATGAAAAACATTGTGCATATGTTCCATGACCAGCAGTAAGGCTACCTAATATGTCACTGGGTTAATCTTCTCAAGAATTTCATATGACCCAACATATCTCGGCGCCAATTTGCCTTTCACTCCAAACCGCGTTTGCCTTTTCATAGGAGTTACTTTGATAAACATGTGATCTTCTCTCTGTCTCATTTTCGAACATCTGCATAACTTTTTTGGCGGCTTTGTGTAATTTTTAATCTCTATTGAATCAATTTCACATTTTCAGTTGTTTTTTGCGCAAGTTCTGGTCCTAACAATGGTCTATCTCCTACCTCAGCCTAACAAATCGGAGAACGGCACTTCCTACCATATAAAGCTTCATAAGAAGCTATCTCGATACTCGAATAGTAATTGTTGTTGTATACAAACTCGGCGAAAAGGAGGTGTAGATACCCCATTTTTGACCGTCCTCAAGACTTGGACGTCACCGTTTGAACACCCGGTGATTATCCATGTTTGTGTTCGTTTGGAGTTCCCGGAGGTCTCGGCTACGCGCCTTGCCTCAGGATCTCCGAACTCGACTGTTTAGTGTCTGGTTTTGCACCAAACACTTGTGTTTTGCCTTGGAGGGGCAGGGAATGCCTTGTGAAGCATCCCCACACATCACCGGCCATGGCTAGAGGCCACCGGCTGGTATTTTGTTGCCATCCGCAATATATATTGCCGGTCGGCATTCTTTATTGTCGATCGGCAGTCCATTTTGTCAAAATGGCAATTTTGAGCAGCCGACTACTGTTCATCTGCTTTTGCAGATATTTTAAAACAGCTGTCTTGCATTTTGTTTCCCTCCATACACGTGTATGGAGGGATAGCCTTCTTATTAGCTTCCTTGGTAAGCTTTACAAGATTGGCTCCTCTATAAGAGGAGCCCTTCTCTCTTGGCCTTAGGGTTAGAGACTTTGGTTGGAAAAGGTTCAGAGAGAGCTTTGGATTAGGGTTAGGGTTTATACATATTTCCTATCTCTATATCTCTCTTGTGTGTTCTAGTGTGTGTTTTAGCCTTAGGATTGCACACAAACACCTACCATCACACTATCCTCTTGCAACTGAGGTTCTTGAGGCCTGTTTTTGAAGCTTTGGAGTTGTTTTGAGCTTAAGGAATGGGCTGGTCCACCATTGTTGAAGAGGCTCTTCAAGGGTAACAATCTTATCCCTTTTTACCCCTTTCTTGCATTCTATTTTTTCCTATCTTAGAACTGTTTTTGTGCTTAGTGTATAACATAAAAAAGTTCTATTTTTGGGCCCTCTAAATAGTTTGTTTAGAGTGTTTTGTGGTTTGGAGGTATTTGACCCCTCTTAAGCCTTGAGGGGCCTCCATTTTGTGCTATTTTGAGTGAGCTTCGGGACTTTGGTGTTTGGGCCTCCTCACCACTGAAATCTTGAAGGATTTCAGTGGTAAGGATGGTGCCTTAAAGTCCCAAGAAGGAGAGGGCCACCCCCTCTCCTTGTTGTCCTTGAAAAGGATCATTTTTGGCCTCTTGAGGGAGCACCATGTTTGAGGGTTTGTTGATCATGCCTTGGCTGTTTTTCATGCTCATATTGTCATAATATAACATGGTTTTAAGTTGGTTTTGGTACACCATGCATGCTTAGCATACCTACCTTGTAATGCCATGTTTAGGCCTTAACATGTTTTAGGTTGCAAACCATTGTTCTAGCATGCTTTAGGTTTGGTCTTGTGAAGCTTTTGTGTTTATTTTGCCATATTTAAGGTCTGTCCTTAGTTGTTTGGGTCGGCTTTAGCATGCTTTGCATAGATCCTTTGCATTTTGGCTAGTTGGCCTTAAGTGTGTGAATGTATGGCATGCATTACTTGCTTTATTTCAATGGTTTGGCACCATCTATAGCATCATTTCAGTCCCCTTAGCATGCTTGTATGCTTGCCTTGGATGCTTCTTTGATGCCGTATGAGCTTGTGTGATATGCTCCTTGAAAGTGCATCTGTGCATGCTTTTGAATTCAAGCCATTTAGATGCCATCTAGGTGGTCTTTTGGGCTTTGTTTTATGTGCCAAAACTGCTTTTTGGCCATTTAAGTCTTGCCATGTGTGGTTATATCAAGTGTAGTTCAATACTTCATTGGCTTGCTTCGAATTTTGGATCTTCTATGCATGCCTTGCTTATCTTGTTTGCTTGGTTTGGCATCATATTCTTACATGATTTTTAGAGCTTTCTATGCATGCTAGTTATCCATACTTAGCCTCTTTTAAGTGTGCTTGAAAGTTGCTTGCTTAATGCTTAGGTTTGTGCCTTGACATGTGCATGTATGTATGTGTGTTTCGCCTCATTTCCTTTACATTTTGGCCACTGTTTTGGGCCTACTTAGGGCTGCCCAAGTCATGTTTAAGTCCACCCCTTTGCTTAGTTTGCATGCTTGTCTTGTATGTGTGTTTGCATACTTGCATTCTTACATTGCATTGTCTATATTGCATGCTAGCTCGCATACTCACATGCTTAGAAATTGCATTGCATTGTACATGCTTGGCCTCTTGAAATGAGTATGATAGAGGTTGGCCCTCTTATGTGATTATGTGGTTTGCATTGCATTTGACATCAAAATGTGCACACTTGGTCTCTTGGGCCATCACGCATTGAAATGCGCGATTGGTGGTCCAAGAACCAAGGAACATGTCCCCTTGAGTCACTAACATGATAAGGGACATGGTTGGTGCATATATGGCTTGAATTGCATTGCCATACAAGGCTCTGTCCTCTGCTGTTGTCAAATAGGTTCTGCAGGAATTTCTTGCCGATCGACTGCACAGAGTGCCGGCCGGCAATCAATTGGTGGCCGATGGATTAATCAACAGCCGATGACCACACCCCACTGCCGGTGGCAATTCTACTCAACCGGTGGTGTCTCCTAATGTCCAGGGAAGCAATTCAGAGACTTTGACAGTCTTTAGAGGGGCAGAGCAAGGAAAACAGAGGCAGTCTATGTATGGCAGTGCGCTTCCGAGCAGGACCCGAGCATGCATTGCATTGGGCACTCTTCCCGAGGCGGTTTACTGTCTTTCCTAACTTACTTAGTTTGATTAACTAATTAGGTAATTTGTAATAATTAATTAGCTCGTAGTTAGTTAATCTGTAATATTTATTTGGTCCCTCCGGGCAAAAGCAAATCTGTAATAAGTGTGGGTGCGTGTGTGTGCATGTCTTCCAACCCCCACTTCTTTCTTCCCTTTTATTTACCCGCTTGTGATGGTAGATTAGGACATGTTTAAATTAGCATACCTCATGCTATGCATGCGTGCATCCATACATTTGTCTTGCATGCACCGGGCTCGGTATATCATGCCAACTGCATTTGTACTTCAATTCCAAGTTGAATACGTGCATTAATTGATTGCATTTCACATGCCATGTTTAGGTTAGCCGAGCCTACTCTAATTGCATCCTGTATGTGTTGCATTAGTCAAACTTAACATAAACTAGGACCATGCATGTTTGCTAACTAATTTATTGTTTTGGCACGGAGTACGATGTAAGTATCTTCCTGCTTTAGCATATCGTATGTGTGTGAATGCTATCATGACAGCATGCTTACCATGAGGCTAGATGCTTATGTGAGATAAACTGTTTGATTGCCTATGGGTGAAGGTTGGATTGTCTGAGTTGGAAAAACTCGTTGAAATCCGTATCTTTAGCCTACTTGCGAGTAGCAAATTTCAAAGTGTTTTTTCAAAACAAACGGATATGCAATGCTTATTTCCAAATTAGGCAATCTAGTCTATACTTGTTTGCTGTGCGCATAACATAGTAATTCTAGGCTAATAACCGGAATAAGAACACATAACGTTTTCAAAATCGGATATCACTTAGTAGAGGCCGGCCCTGACCGGCGAGTAGAGGGTGCTCATAGCTAACCTTCCCCAAGCTCCCGAGCCGAGGCATCTCTGTTGATGACGGACACGTGGCCTTTGGCACCGAGTCAGGGTTTCCCAAATTTCCCCATTAAAAAATATTTAGGTGGCGACTCAGATCCGCAAAGCGTACCATGTTTGGCACTTCTTTTTCAAAAATCTGTTTTCCCAAAACGATTTACCAGATTTGGACTCTTTGGTTCAGATTTAGAACCAAGACACAAAATCGAGTCCGAACTGTAGCGCGAGGTCCCTCGCGGGCGTGTTACAGGAGGTAAGTCTCCCAATTTCCTTGGAAGTCCAACACACACATATGTAGCATATCTTCCAAAGTTTGATTGGTTCGTTCTGTTTGGCCGTCTATCTATGGATGATAAGCACTGCTTAGCTTCAGTTCAGTTCCCAAAGCTTGTTGCAAACTTTGTCAAAACCTTGACGTGAACTTTGAATCTCTATCAGATACAATGGATACTGGCAGACCATGTAATCTCACAATCTCATTCATATAAACGTTGGCCAATTTGTCCACATTGTCTATAGATTTAACAGGCAGAAAATGGGCAAACTTAGTTAAATGATCAATGATAACCCAAATAGAATCCATACCTCGAGAGGAGCGAGATAGTCCAATAATAAAATCAATGGTAATATGCTCCCATTTCCATTATGGTATTGGAAGTGGCTGAAGCAATCCAATGGGTCATTGATGTTCGGCTTTAACTTACTGGCAATGCAAACATCTAGTCACAAAGTCAGTAATGTTTTTCTTCATTCCAGGCCACTAGAAGTTCTGTCTCAAATCATGATACATCTTTGTGTTCCTTGGATGCATAGCAAATTTAGAATTATGGGCTTCAGTCATAACCCGTTTTCTCAAATCACAACAATCTGGTACACAAAGGCGATTCTGAAATTTTAACACATTATTGTCGAGCACAAATCCCGGTCTCAGTTTTAAGTCGATTTCATACACAATCTTTTTCAGAAATGCATCTTGCAGTTGCCTGTCTCTTATCTCTTCAATAACTACGGGTTAGGTAGAAAGATCGGCTAGAATTCCACCCTGTTTACGCAAAACCACTTCAATTTCATTTCATTCCAATTCACATAACAATTTTCTCGAACCAAAGGAGCAAACATGATAGATTCCCAATAGATTTTCTACTCAATGCATCTGCAACGATATTTGCCTTCCCTGGATGATACAAAATTTGCAAGTCATAGTCCTTGATTAATTCTAGTCGTCTTCTCTGCCTCGTGTTCGACTCCTTTTGGGTGAAGAAATATTTTAAGTTTTTATGATCTATATATACTTCACAAGTTACTCCATACAGATAATGACACTAGATTTTCAAAGCAAACACCACGGCTGCCAGTTCAAGATCATGAGTTGGGTAGTTCTTTTCATGAGGACGGAGTTGCCGAGAGGCATAAGCAATTACCTTCATATTCTACATTAGCACATAACCCAAACCTTTGTAGGAAGCATCACTGTAAATCTGAAACCCATCAACTCCGTTAGGTAAGGTTAGAATTGGTGCAGTTACCAGTCTAGTTTTCAATTCTTGGAAGGTCAATTCGCTGATCATTCCAATCAAATGGTGTATTTTTCAGGTCAATCATACCAATGGCATAGCAAGTTTTGAAAAATCTTTCACAAATCTACAATACTAACTTGCAAGCCCCAGAAAAAATCTAACTTCTGACACAATGGTTGGTCTTGGCCAATCTACAATGGCTTCGATTTTCTATGAGTCAACAGAGATACCATCCTTGTTGATTACATGTCCCAGAAATGCCACACTATCAAGCCAAAATTCACATTTGGAAAATTTTGCATATAGCTTCTTTTCTCTTAGAGTCTATAACACAATTCTCAAGTGATTCTCATGATCTTCCCTACTTTTGGAGTAAATCAAAATATCGTCAATAAATACAACAAAAAATTCATCTAGATATGATTTAAACACCCTATTCATAAAGTCCATAAAGGCAGCAGGTGCATTAGTCACCCCAAACGGCATTACCAAAAATTCATAGTATCCGTATCTAGTTCTGAATGCAGTTTTCTCTACATCTTCTGCTTTAACTTTTAACTGGTGATATCCAGATCTAAGATTTATCTTGGAAAACACTTGCGCTCCCTGAAGTTAGTCAAATAGATCATCTATTTGGAGTAATGGATATTTGTTCTTCACAGTTACCTTGTTCAACTCACTATAATCAATACACAACCTCAAGGACCTGTCTTTCTTTTTGACAAACAACACTGGAGCACCCCAAGGTGACATGCTCGGACGAATAAATTTGTTGTCTAAGAGTTCTTGGAGTTAAACTTTCAACTCTTTCAGTTTAGAAGTTGACATTCTATATGGGGTTTTGGAAATTAGTTGTGTTCCGGATATAACATCAATAGTAAACTCAATTTCCCTATCAATTAAATCTTCGGCCAATCCAGTTGAAAATACATCAAGAGATTCATTTACTATAGGGATGTTCTCTAAAATGATTATCGTGGCCATTACCAAACACAACACATATACCCTCTACATCCATTCCTAAGCAATTTAGCGCTTTTATGTAAATCAAGTATGGGAGGGACCACCCCATTCCCAAAGGAACACAAACTCAGTAACCTTGGCGGATGAAATATAACAAACTTATTCACACAACCAATATTTGCACAAGATTGCTAACTAGTCCATACCTAATATGCAGTCAAAATGATCAATTCCCAAAGGCAATAAATCAACATACAACATCACATCACCAATCACATTATCACATGCCGGATACACATACACACATATCATAAAGCCCCCAGATGGTGTAGATACAGATAATAAATAATTCATGGATTCTAAGGGTCTAGTTAATTTTTGAGAAAAAGCATGCGATACAAATGAATGCGTGGAACCAGAATCATTCAGTACACAGGCATTCTATACATCCCCAAGAACCAATGCAAACATTCTCCCTTACCATAGTGTTTCATTTCCAATGCTGCCCCTGGCATTAGTTCTCGCATTTGACCTTGCTACGTATGGCACCTGATTGAACTTGCCGCAGTACAGTTAACATCATCGGATCTCAGCGGACAATCCCTAACCATGTGGCCAGCCTTGCACACCGAAAACACGCACCTGATGCATGGTAACACGCAGCTTTATGCTTTATTCCATAGTCGGGATAGTTCAGAATCGAGCCACTATTCTAACTAGAGCTACTAGAGGATCTTGTATTCTGCCTTTTTGGAATGACCGACCTTTCTTGAAATTGAATCTAGACCTTTTACTTCTCCATTCTGTGGTTGGTGCCTTAGCTTGTTTTATTGCTGCTAGGGTGGCTTCCGTCATTATTGCTCTATCCAAAACTTCCACATAGGTAGGCAACTTCAAGATGCCTACTCGATCAAACACTTCCAAATCTAAGCCGCCTTCAAATTTTTGCACCTTTTTGTAATTAGTATCCACCATGTGTGGGGAAAACCGAGCCAACTCAATGAATTTGGCTTTATACTTGACCATGGACATCCTACCCTGCTTAAGTTCTTGAAACTCTGACACTTTCTGATCTCAATATCTCATTGAATTGGGTCCATGTCATGTCCCTATTGTTATTTCGAACTAACAACCACCATCTCCAGGCTTCTTCCTTTAAGGTATAGATGGCCAAGAGTACTTTCTACGTCATGCTCAAGGAAATCAGACAACTTGAAAATTTAAATAGTCCTGTAAATTTTATATTAGTATTATTTAATTATAAATGATTTCAAAAAAATAATTTTAACTTTATATTATTATTCGATATAATTTTCTGAGTTTTATGGTATTTTTATTATATTTTTCTCTATATTTTTCCTGAATCAAAATACACTGAAATATAACATTTTCGATACAACTATGATGCATGGCCCCCAAGTCGCTTGCTGCCTACGCCTTGTCACCGATATATATAAGGATAAACAACATGTCCCATTAACACTCTCAGTCTCTCTCTCTCTCTCTCTCTCTCTCTGCCTCTAAGTGTTTTGTTTTATAAATAAAACTTCAAGTTTCATTTGGAGTATCTACTAAGTCGCAGTGAGTGAAAGATAAAAGTTGGAATTAAAGTTAAAGTGAGTTATATTATACCTTGAGTTACTATAATATATTTTACGTATGTTTTGACTTACCATACTTTATTTTATACAAGTTATATTTTATGAGTTATATTAATACAAGTTATGTTTTATAAATATTTCAATTACGTGGATTAATTTCTGAACTCTATTTGTTTAAAATGAAACCCATGGATATATTTGTTTATATTTTAAAGAATATTTGACTATGACGTTATATACAATTATGTTTTGTAAGTACCACCACGGGAGTCCCACGCTTTGGGGGACTTAAATAACCATTGACATCTGTTTGGTCACTTTGTGGCCCTCTGTTATCAAGGATCTATTGACCTCTATTCTGTGCGGAGCAAAGTGTTGTGCAGAGATAAGTGCTACACTATTGTGGGAGCCACCTCTATAATCCGTACGAGTCACCTCTTGAATCCGTATCTTTGTTCTGACTGTTAATCCTGTGACCTTTATTCTATTCTGTTCGATACCGTGGTTATGGTTATAAATTTACATAATCTCAGTTTTGCTACTTAAATGATTTTTGTTCAGACTAAGTTATCTTAAATATTTTAGTCACATAACTATCCATGGTTATTTTGTGTCTCTTATACTCTTGGCATAATATTTCTAACTCTACCATGTGCTTATAGTCATACCAATTTTCAGAACAATACAATTAAATAGCTTTTGGAAAATCTTAGACACCTGGTCATGAATAGACACACACATCACTTTTATGATATTTTCTATGTAAATATCGGCCTTTTTGGTCAATAAATTTTGTTATAAAAATAAAAGCTTCCAATGATTATTTTGGTACCCTCACTTGAGTATTATTTCCGCTCGCGTTTATTAATTTGTTCAAGAATTCGCCGGAGGTAACTTCAGTTACTGGCCATCACGATGCTTAACCCTTGGGTACGGGGAGCGAGTCGTAATAGAGACACTTCAAATAACTTTTCCATTTCGAGCAACCATGTTTCTCCCTTTAGGGGTTCAATACCACCCAAGAAAGTTGGCAGTTTCATCTTCATAAACTTTTGGGTCAAGTTGATTATATCATTGTTATTTGGCTCATTTTGTGCTAGTGGAGGGAGCAAAGGTTCTGGCCTCTGTTGTTGAGTCATTGTTTCAGTTAAAGTTGTAAGCATTTGCTCCATGCGGCCCTCAAATAATTCGGCTACTCCATCATTTCTTGTATTCTCCATTTGCTATAAGTAAATAGAGCACTATAAAAATAGGCAAATAGTCTTTTTCATAACATTTAGATCATTTGTTTCAATTTCATGTGTTCATGTTCTGATATAGTTTTCTCATGCATAGAAATTAATACACACTCACACATGCAGATGGAATATCCCTAACTCTCACTAGGACATCCTATAGCTCATATGGACTCGTGTGTGCGATATAACGCTGCTCGATACCATTCATTCCGTCACGACCCAAACTTGCCCTATAGGTTTAGCGTCAGAATCCACCAAAGAATCCTTGGATTACCAAAGGCCTTTGAACAAAATAACTTGTAATTAGGGGCGGCAAAAGCGAATATAGAAACATACATAGTCCATTGAGCTGTGGAGACGTATATGGGATATAAATTTTAAACCTTTATACACATATTCGTGATGTCATATTGCAGTAGCCTCATGACACATTCATCAGATATAGTTAAAAAGGGAATTAGCCCAATATACAGATAATAGAAAACTTGTTCATAACCCAAAAGAAAACAAAGCCTTTACGTTCACAAAACATGACCATAAGACGTATGGAACCTTCTCGGGAGGCACAAAGGCTGGCTGACAAAAACTCTCTAGGCGGTTATCACTGGGTTTGGCCACGCGCTTGATCACGTACATACATAAATAATAGAGTGAGCGGAAGCCCAGTGAATAATAATAAAGTAAAGAGTTTAATGAATGATGTCCATCTCAGAGTTAAAAATCATAGTTTATATTATAAACAGATTCTTATGCATATTCAGATTTCAAATCAGAAACAGATTCAAATTTACTTACTTATCCAGAAATCATAAACAGTTATAGGTGGAACATCCGTTAGCTATCATATTAACTTGGTCTTGAGACCCACATATATAGTCAGTATCGACGACCATAAAGGTCCATATCTTGCGCGCAAGTAGCCATGGTATTGTTACCCCTAGGCAAAGGCCACATGAATATAGGCCTCGGTATTGTTACCCCTGGGCAAGGCCACGTGAATATAGGCCTCGGTATTGTTACCCCCGGACAAGGGCCACATGAATATAAGCCACTGTATTGTTACCCCGGATGAGGGCTATGTGCATATTAGCCACAGTATTGTTACCCCCGGGTGAGGGCCACGTGAACCATGGATGCCACAACTATATTTCAAAAAAATAGACATTCATTCATGTTTCATAAAATAACATTTTAGAGAACAGATCATA
Organism: Camellia lanceoleosa; assembly: GCA_025200525.1. Taxonomy (NCBI): domain Eukaryota; kingdom Viridiplantae; phylum Streptophyta; class Magnoliopsida; order Ericales; family Theaceae; genus Camellia; species Camellia lanceoleosa. Next base: position 3,187,603 of record CM045765.1, on the reverse strand, counting down.
TCATATCAACCTGAAAATATTTATAATTAAACATAGTTTTATAGAGTTATTACTCACAGATGGCTCCAAAGCAAACAGACAAAGTAGATAGATCAAATAACTTGTGGCGCGTGACCTACATAGATACAGAATGATGTAGACACCCCATTTTTTACGGCCCTTATGACTTTGGCGTCATTGCTTGCACACCCAATGATGAGTCTATATGCTTGTCAAGTGCTCAAAGTCCTCAGCGGAATGCCACAGCTTTGAGCCTTTCAAACCCTACACCTGTTGCCTTATTTTTGGACCAAAACCTAAAGATTTTCAATCTTGCATCCTCTGGTGGCCTACCGGCCACTACTATAGGTTGCCGGCCTTTGCTCCTGGTTACCAGCCACTGATGTGGCCTACGAGCCACCATTAGTGGCTTGCCGGCCACCAATGTGTTTTGCAGATATTTTGTGACAGCTGTGCCAACTGTTTGCATAGATGCTTGCATCTACTCCCACATGTATGACTGGATGTTTTTAAGGGAGGTTCATGTTTCTCTATATATAGAGGACCTCCCTATTGTTATAGTTAGAAAAATTTTGGATCAAAATTTTTCCTCTCTCTACAATTCTCTCTTGCAAATTTACTGACCTTTGCCTATACACTCTTCACCTTTGCCTGTACACTCTTAACCAAACCTCTCCATCTTTGTGCCTTGTTTGAGCTATTGGGGGTGTGTTTGCCTTATTTTGTTGCCTAGAAAGTGATCTCCTCTTCAAAGGTATAAAGCTTTGCCTCTTTACTTGCTTTATTTAGGCTTTTTCCTACTATTTTCCAACTGTTTTTGGTCTATAAAACTCAGATTTTTGGGCTCAAACTTGGGTTTTAAGGCCAATAAAGGTTGGGGGGTGGTTCACCCTCCTTTGCACATTGCTCTCAAGGCCTTTACCGTTGTGTTTCCCACCTTTACATTATCTTTTTTTGAGCTTTTAAACACTAATTTTCAGAGTTATTTCAGCGGCTAAAATCATGTTTTGAAGTCCAAAATTGGAGGGGTTAGCCTCCCCTCCTTATGTTTTTGCTCACTAGCCTAGTAGATTCATGTTTTAGCTTATTACTCTAGCTATTTTTGTCTTAATTCCAACATGTTTTAGGACTTATTTAGGACTATTTTAGGACTGTTTCTAAGTGTTTGTTGCATTTGAGCTTTGTTTTTCATGCTTGTAGTGTAATTGTCCTCATAAGCTTGGTGTTTTAGGCATTAGATACCATCTTATTTGAGTTGATAGTGTTTATTTATGGCTTTAAATACTTGTGATCACTCTTAATCACCTTTGCAACCCTTGAGTCTTTAGTCGTTTCATACTCATTAGTGATGAAAACGGTTCAAGATTCATTGTCAACTATTTCCCTTGATCTTACATGATACAGAGGTGGTTTTGAGAGTCTTATTTTGTTATATTCATTGAACTTGCACACTTGATTCATAAGCTATCATGCAATGAAATTGCATCCATTGGTGGTTTGTGAATTAAACTTACTACTCCTTTAAGCTATTCAAATGATAAGGAGAGGTAAATTGTGCAAACAAACCCTTGAGAATACACTATCTCTGCTCTATTTGCTCTCTGTTACAGTAAAACAACCCAATCAACAGTGGCCGGCAAGCCATCATCAGTGGACGGCAGGCCCTCTGCCAGCCACCAGTGCAAAATCAAGCAGTGTCCTTTTGAAGTAGAACAGAGTTGGTCTGGAGGTAAAAATCAGTGCAAATGTTCTACTGTGCAACAGAGGCATTCAGCAACAGAAATAGTGACTTTTTCGGATGAAAACCGTATTCATGCATGAGCCCTCCATCGATCCTCGGGATCCGTGTTATAAGTATATTAGTGTTATGCTTAAAATAGTGGTTTTGTAAGTAATTAGTTAGAATAGCTAATTCGTCTTGTGTTGTAATTATTTTAATTAGCTAGATTAGTTAATTAATTAATTTATTCAGTTTGTAATAATTAGTTAAGTAGTTTAACAAAATTATTCATTTGTTGTTGTAATAGTTAGGTAATTAGTTAGCTAATTTATGCATTCGCGTCTCCTCAGGCATGAGGGGCTTAATGTTGTAATAATGTATATGTCTTCCAACCCCACGCCTTTTTTTCCTTTTATTTACTAGCTATTTATGGTTAGATTACGATCACGCTTTTGTTTAGCATTCTCATGTTTGCATCCACTTGTATTGCATGCACTAAGGCTCGGTTCATCATTCTAACTTGCATTGTTAGTTAAATACTTCTTTGAATACGTGCTTAGACCGCATGTTATCAAATTGATTCATTTACCATATTAGTAGTCGAGCCTATTTAGATTGCATATTGCATGTGTTACATTAATCATATTGCATAAGTTATGATCATGTATTTTTCTAACTCATTTATCTTTTTTGCTTTAGCATATCACATGCGTGTGATTGTTGCCATGTCTAGCATGCTTGCCATGAGGCTAAATGCTTAATTGATAAATTGCTTGAATGCCTGTGGATGAAGGCTAATTGCTTGAATTGGAAAATTTTGAGTAATGTTCATATGCGATCACTTTTTCAAGTGGTACATATTCGACACTATTTTCAAAACAAACATGAATCGAGATATTCCAATTCTTGCAAATTAGTCTATACTTAGTGTAAAAGCATCACATAGTAATGCTAGCCTAATAAATCGGAACAAGAGCAAATAATGTAAATAAGATTCATATCATGATTAGTAGAGGCCGATCTTTGATCAGGCGAGCGGGGGTGCTCAATTCATGACCTTCCCCTCTCGTACCTAAGTTCCCGAGCCGAGACAATCTTGGTGATGACGGACACGTAGCCTTTGGCACAAGTCATGGGTTTCCTTAATTTTTCAAAAATAAAACATTTAGGTGGTGACTCTGTATCTGGCAAAGCAGTCCATTTTTGGCAATTTGATTCAAGATTGATTTTCCAAAAGATTTTTCGAATTTGGACTCTTTGGTGATTATCCCTTTCACATTGCACCTGTGGAACCAAATTCAGAACCGCAAGAGTCCGATACTGTAAGGCTTATTCGTCTACCAAAAGAGGGCATGAAAAATCGAGCTACAAATGAATACGCATAGAATTACACACCCAGAATCATTAACTTAGTTCTTTCTTATATTGGTGTGTTATACCTCTTTTCCTCATTATTCCATCTTAATTAGGGCTTAGGAATGCCTAGGATGCAATGAAGATGCCAAAACATACTTGAAAACTCTTAACGAAAATTGCTGGAAATAGGGGTTTCGCTCAAGCGCACCTTCCTTTGCTCGAGCGGGCATGCAAAATATGAGTGCTCGCTCGAGTGAAATGTTTGCAATTCGAGCGGTCTATAAACTTCAGAAAAGTATCAAGGTGAATTTCACGCCGATTTAACGCTTGATTCGCTCAAGCGTGAGACTCAGGTCCTCGCTTGAGCGTAACTCTTGTCGCTCGAGTGGTCTGCAAGACATGTGAATTTCTGAGAGCATGAATTTCACACTCAAGCAGACTTCTGGTTGCTCGAGCGGAGATCCAGAAACCAAGGTGGCCACTCAAGCATAAAGGTCGAATTCAAAATTTCCAGTTTCACCTCCAAGCTTCCAAACTCAACTTCAAAGCTATAAAACTTGTCTTTTTGGGCCAAATACTTGCGAAAACACATTTAAACTTGGAAAACATTAAGAATTCAAGATTATTTCATGAAATCAAGGCCTAAAAGCATGCCAAATGTTCAAAAATAAGCTCAATTCTTTGAAAAACATAACATGCATGTATTGTCTTTCAAAACTTCCAAACATGATCAATTGGTATGAAATGGTATTAATCAAGATGAATTCTCAAAATAAAGGTAAGATGAACATATACATGAGAGAATTCTTTGAAATCAAACTCAAATTGTGTTCAAATGGACATGCATGCATGAGATGTTCTTCTTTTATACCTCTTAGTTCAATTCTTGCTTAACTTAGCTCACTTCTCTTGAATTCATGTATAGAATGACTTAAACTCAAACCTAAAGGTTGAATTCTCACCTTAGATGTTCAATTATGCTCTAGAGTGCTAAAATCTTCCAAATTCTCTTCCAAGCAATCCCTATATTTCCTTGTTTGATGAATTCAAATTCTCAAGCTTTCCTCTCCCTCTCTTCTCACGTTTTGTCTCAAGATAACAAAATGAGAGTGTGTAAAGTATAGCCAAGGGTCCACTTATACCTTATATAGGCTTGATTAGAGAATTGATTAATTAGGCTTGAAAGAACATTAATTATTCCAATTTAATCGTTCCGAACCGAATTTTAATTGAACCTACTGTAAAATTCTAAAAATTCTAATTAACACAGAAATCTAGTCAATTTTGTGATCGGATGCCGATACGGCCTTTAATTCGCAGAATAGAACAAAATCAGAGACAGATATTTCTACACATAATAGATAGAAACTCATATAACACATAACACATGTAATGAATGCAAAATTTCACTTATTAGACATAATTAATCATGGATTAACGTTAATCAAAGGTCGGGGTTGCTACAGTCTTCCCCCCTTAAAGAGTTTGGTCCTCCAAACTCGAATTACCTTCGTTGAGGCCATTATCCAGTTCATTGTGGGCCTAGATACTGACTTCTTCAGAGTGGAGGGTGACTACGCAACGTTCATCAAGACTCATATCATGCTCCCCTTGATGGGCGTTCGCGCAAGCAAGGCAACAGGTGCTCCTGTGGCAGGTGAGGCAACTCAAGCTACCAAGGCCAATACTAGAGGGGCCCCTCATGTTAGGTAAATTACCGATTGGTTAGAGATTCCCACTATGCTTACATGTTGGCGACCGACCGGGACAGCCTACCAGATTCCTATCGAGCCGGCAGAGGCAAGGCATGCGTATGTCAGAGCTCGAGGCGCACGTCAGGTATGGACTACAGTTTACAATTTGCACCCCACATTTTCCATTTCAAAAATTGATTATTCTAGATACTGATCATTCAAATGCACTTGCAGGCATTCGCGGAGTATACAGAGAGCCTCCTCAAGCTAGTTGCTTCTTTGATTGGTATGGTGTAGAAGGGAGAGACGTTGTTTGGTCTCCACGGTATTCAAGTAGTTTCCTCTATTTCAGCATACATTTTACTACTAACTCTATTGTACACCATATTATCATATTCCCACTGATACATTAGCACTTTTACTGTAGTCTTTCCCAAACTGCACTGATGCACTACATTGGCACACTATACTCATATTGTGTTTGGTTTCGGGATGACGCTCATTCTGTATACTATGTATGTATCTGATACACACATTGTAGCTGATATGTTGACAACTGTTTTTCCAGATTCCATCTATACCAAGGGCACCAGTGGCAGCACCACCACCAGCACCTCCTCCAGCAGTAGGAAAGAGAGAGAGACAAGCCCCAACACATGGCCGAGATGTGCGCCACGGTCGAGGCAAGGATAGGGGTACCCGAGGCTGGAGCAGTCCTTCGGAGCTCACTTTGAGTGATGATGATGTCGAGACCAGCGACTTCGAGGAGGCAGGGAGTTGACATTTTGAGTTGTCTGAGAGCAGGGGTGATGACACTAGCTCGAAGTCCGGGAGCGGAGATGACGCCGAGGCTAGCTCTGAGGTAGAGAGTGGAGATGATGAGACCAGCTCTAGCTGAGAGTTTGATTCTAACAACGGTACTAAGGGAGACAGTGCCCCTGAGTCTCTTCTGAGGAAGAAGACGAAGAGGGCCTCTCAAGGTTGAGATGACTGGCGCCGATTTTTGTACCTTTTGCTTAGTTTCTTTTTGTTTGGTAGCTTAGCACATGTATAACTTCAGATAGGCTTTACTTTTGCTTTTGAAACTTGTACTCCCTTTTATAACATCATGATCGGAATAAAAGTTCGCAATTTTTATGAAAAGTGTTTTTGTTTTTGCATCATGAGCACCATATTTGCATGAAATGGAAATAGTATTGAATTTGAAACCAAAAAACAAAACTTGTATTGGCACGGTTTTCTTAATCGGGTAATGAGGCAACCAATAACCAAAATACAAAATACAACTTGATAAACAAAGCAAAAACAACTCAAACATAGCTATACACAATTGCTAAAACCAAAAGACTCAAAACAAGACCTCAAAACATAAAGGTCAAGACAAAACCAGGTTGCCAAACCGCCTACTATAGTGAACGGCCACCACCACTAGTGGACTCAAGCTAGAAAAAGTGAATGGTTACCACAATTAGTGGCCTACTCGCCACTAATGTGAAGAACCACCGTAAAGTCGATAATTGGCCTCCACTCATGTTCTATATTCTACAAAAGGTCCTCCTTGTGATTTTTTCTCCACAACCTCATTTTTATCATTGCTTTTCCACAAATAGAGACATTTCTTGCCGAGAAGCTCACAGATTGGATAGCCACTTTAGATGGCATGGAAAAGGTAACTTTCTAAGGTTTCAGCATAAACGCACTTTTTTCGTTAAGCCATACTCCAATTTGTTTTTCGTTCCACCATGTCGCGGTCCGATGCTGGGACCCGATTACGCATGTCTTTTGCTTCGGAGCACAGGAAATATGTCCAACCCTTGAAGAATTTCAGGCACTAATGGAATCTTGGCACGATGAGGAAATCATGCCTCAGCCCCGTTTTGGCCATGCCCTAGCCCTGAGACGAATATGTGGGCTTACTTTGCACGAAGCTCGATCTCTGGCTCATGACGGGGAGTTGGATATACCAGGCTTGGTTCATCAATTTTCCGACATCAGTGACAAAGAAGACCTTCTTTGGCGAGGTTTTCAGCAACATGCCCTCTGTTTATGTATGCTTGTGTATTTCTTTCTTCCCCCTAGTTACGGCAGAACCAACATTTGGTTGATTGAAGTGGCCTAATGTCTGAAAGAAGGTAAGAGTTGTATCAGTTTGGCCCTGGCCGAGACCGTAATGGGTTTAGATGATTTTTATTGGCGAGAGACCACCAGATTTGCAGGAAGTCCACTACTGCTCTAGGTATTGTTTCCCACCCTTTCTGATATATGCCTCACATATCACTCGACACTCATGCTCTATTTTCTCTCAAAGCCCTTTCTTTACTTTTTTTTCCACATACATCTCTCTATTCTTTAATCTCTTATTTTTCATCCCTTCCTAGGTATGGCTCATGGATAAGCTGAAGGTGGTAGACCCTTACTTCGAGTATTAAGCTTGAGCATATTTCTTCCGCCAAGGACTAGTGGACTTTCCCAATGAGGGTTGGTGGTGCAACTGGATATGCAGCAGGTCTACAGCTAACATAGCTTGGCAATGCCCTTGGCTCAATCTGACTGAGATGAGTTATAACATGACTCGGCAGCCTGGCATAAGTTGATTGGCCTTACGCACTACGTGTTCTATTTTCCCTTTTGGTTTAGACGCTAGTTTGGACATGATCAGACTTGCCTAGTTTCAGTTATGCCTTTTTTGGCGAGTGCTTAACTTGGCTCGAGGATGAGGCACAAGTCGGGGCAACATTGGCTACAGAAGCTTCCGCAAGCATAAGCAGAGGACGCAGGAGCACCTGACTCACCTATGCCTCTAGTTTATTGCTTTGACTTTTCCTTTCAAGTTTTATGATGTAAAATCAATTTTAATTTGTATCAGAGAGTTGGAGAACTTTATGTTGAAATCAATGGAATTAAAGTTGTGAGCAATAAAAAAATCTCCTTTTGGTCCAAAAATGGTCTAAGTTATAAAAAGTAAACTGTTGAACAAAATCAACTTTAATTAAAACTTTCCAAAACCATTTTCAAAAATTATCACCGCCTGACACACACAGAATCAATCCTCAAGATGTACAACCCCAAATCAGCAAATCATAACTACCCTTGATTGAATACCACTACGGCTCAAGATTGTAACCAACTCTTCTTCCCGAATGAAGATCACAACCTAACTAACAAATGATGAATAGAGATGACCTAATCGTAAAAATGGACAAGACAGCTTGAGTTGAGATGGTTACTACCAACTTCAAGATAAAGTTGCTTACGATCCCAAAGATGGGAATCAGGCCTTATGTAGTCTTGCCTCAAGTTCACTTGAGTATTAACTCTCTCCTTTTGCACTCCAACTTTTGTCAAAGTCGCCTTTAGGTTTTTCAACCTCATGTAGCTCGGCTTTTTCTTTATTTCTAATTTTTCATGCTCTAACTTTTGCCTAGGTCGCCCTTCTGGGTTTTTAGCCTAGCGAGCCTCTCAGAAGTAGTATTTCTTTAACTTGTCCATATTGATCGACTGTGAAAATTCTAAGCCATCTAAGTCCATGAGAATAACCACCCCTCCTAACCAAATAGCTTTGATGATGTAAGGACTAGTCCAATTGGGTCTAAACTTGCCCCTAGGGTCATGGATGGGACCTCAGTTGTTTTTCAGCACCATGTCGCCTTCCTTAAGATTTCAGGACTTAGCTTTCTTGTTAAAAGCCTTGGCAATTGTATGCTTGTAGCCCTAAACATGATACAATGCTTTTAGCCTCCTCTCATCAAACAGCATTAACTCCTCAAGTCTACTCTGTTGCCGGCTCGCTTATCTAACACTCACCATAACTCGCAGGACGTATTTCAATTTCACTAATGTAATAGCCTCCATCCCATAGACAAGAGAATATGGAGTTGTTCTCAGAGATGTCCTGGATCGAGGTCCTATAGCCTTAGAATGCTAATGGCAATTTATCCGCCACCCATGTAGGTCTTAACCATCTTTTGCAAGATGTTCTTGATATTCTTATTGGCGCCTTCAACAGCTCCATTAGTTTGTGGCCTGTATGTGGATGACTTATGAAAGGCCACATTGTATTTCTCTAACAAGTTTATCACCTCTTTCTTGATATGGGAGCCGTTATCTGATATGATCTCGTTCGGAACTCCGTACCGACAAATGATATTGTTTCTAATAATTTGGCCACATGCGATGCCTTCAACACTGCATAAGATTGAGCTTCCACCCACTTTGTAAAGTAATCAATTGCCACCAAGATATGTTCATGCCCATTCGATCCTTTCAGCGGGACAGCACTGATAACGTCAATTCTCCAGACTAAGAAAAGCCATGACAAAATCATGTTGTAAAGCTTTAACGGCGGAATATTCATACGATTGGCATGAATTTGACATTTGTAGCAGCACTGCACAAAACCAATACAATCCTCCTCCATGGTGGACCAATAATAGCCTTGTCTTAGGATCTTTCGGGCTAACATCACACCATTCATATGCACCCCGTATTCTCCGCCGTGGATAGCCTCTATAAGGCCCTTCGAATCCTCTTCCTCCATACACAACTTATGCATTCCCAGATGACCTTTTTTTATATAGCTTACCTCCACAGATGATAAATTGGATAGCGATATCAGATTCTCCTTTTATCTTGGCATTTGCCCTCGTGGATACGCTCTTTTTCTAGGAAATTCCAAATATCGTAATACTGGGGATTTTGTCTTGCACTTCATCTCGTCATGCAATAGTTTCAGAAGTCATGGTACTTGCGCTCGATGATAATTGGACACATCCGGACTCCAAATGGAATGTCTACCATAGAAGATAGAGTTGTTAAAGCATCAGCGAACCTATTGTTCTCTCTTAATAGATGTGTGAAAGTCAACTTTTCAAACCTAGGAATCAAAACATCTAGGGTCTGATGGTAACCTTCATTTTCTCTTCTTTGACTTTTCAATCTCCATTTGCTTGAGAAACAATTAAGTTCGAGTCCCCGATGACATCCAACCTCATTGTCCCTAGTTCCAGGGCAGCCTCTAAACCAGCAATACACACTTCATATTCTACTTCATTGTTAGACACCTTGAATAGAAGTTTGAAGACTAAGGGTATATGGGCGTCGCTTGCTATCAAGAATAAACCTATCCCATAACCATACTAATTGATGTTCAAAGTACATTGTCCAAGTTTTCTCTTCAACTTGCCATCTGGGAACAAGTATTCCACTAACTCATTTCCTTCTACCGGGTGGTCTGCTAGGAACTCCGCTATAGCTCTTCCTTTAACCGACTTGTGGCTAATATATTTGAGATCAAATTTGGAGAGAAAAAGCAACCAACGAGCCACTACAGAAGCGCTGTTTTCAAAGAGATACTTGATGGGATCTAATCTTGAAACTAGAATTACAGAGTGAGCTAACAAGTAGTGCCTCAACTTCCAGGTAGCCCATACCAAGGCTAGGCAAGCTTTCTTTAACGGAGTATAGTGGGTCTCATAATCCAACATTTTTTTGCTCAAGTAGTAGATGGCTTTCTCCATCTTATCTTCAGATTCCTGAGCGAGCATGCATCCCATAGTCGTGTCTACTACTGACAAGTACAAAATCAAAGGCTTCCCCGACTATGGCGGTGACAACACAAGTAGATTCTGGAGGTACTGCTTAACCTGTTCAAAGGTAACCGACATCGATCATCCCGCCGAATTTCTTCCTTTCTTCAGAGACCAAATAGTGGTTCACAAGTCAATATTAATTTGGAAATAAACCGCCTTATGAATTGCACTTACCCGTAAAGCCTCGATCTTATTTTCACCTTGGTGATGGCATTTCTAGAATGGTCTTGATTTTGGAAGGATCTATTTCAATGCCTCTCTATATGATCAAAAAGCCCAAAGATTTTTCCCATCGTTACGCCAAGGTGCATTTCAGAGGTTTAACCTCAATCAGATTCTTTGATCTCGCTGAAGAATTTCTTCAACGTGGTGTAATGGCCCTCTCGTTCTTTGGACTTGACAATTATGTTGTCCACGTACACCTCAACCTCGTTGTGGATCATGTCATGCAGAATGGTGGTCGCATTCCTCTGATAGGTAGCTCTATCATTTTTCAAACCAAACGGCATAACCCGGTAGCAGTAGGTTCCCTACGATGTAGTGAATGTAGTCTTCTCTCTATCTTCGGGTGCCATCAAAATCTAGTTGTACCTGGAAAACCCATCCATAAATGATAGCAATGCATGGCCAGCAGTGAAATCCACTAATTCATCAATGTGCAGCAGAGGAAAGTCATCATTCAGACTGACTTTGTTCAAGTCCCGGAAGTCTACACACACCCGGATTCTACCATCCTTTTTCAGCGTTGGGACGATATTGGCCAACCAAGTCGGATACTCAAATACTAACAAGAAACCTGCCTCGATTTGCTTGGTGACCTCTTCCTTGATTTTCAGCGCCCAATTTGGATGGATTCTATGCAGCTTTCTCTTGATTGGTCAAGCCTCGGGGTCAAGAGGGATTTGAAGCTGCACAATCTCAAGATCAATTCCAAATATGTCTTCGTAGGACCATACAAAAACATCTTTGAAATCTTTTAACAAAGCGATTAAACGCCAAGACTCTCAAGACAATGGGACCCAACTCGACCAAAGGATCCTTCTCAAGACTCTACATTAATAGCAATGATTTCATCAGCACAGGATTTAGTAAACCTCTTCTCCTCTTGATTAATCAAGTTTTTCAAAGCCAGGGGAATTTTTTCCCCTTCGTTTTCATTAAAATTCTAAAAATCTTGGTCAATATAATAAACCAACGGCACAAAAAAGTACACAGAATCTGCAGAGTTCTCATTCAAAAGGTCCAGACCTTCGGTTACAGGCTCAAAAAAAAAAATGAATAAAGACCTAGAGAGGACTTTGGTATCCGGGTTACCACCCCTAGAAATACTGGACTCAGACTCAAAAGAACTTGAATCTGATCTCGATCCCACAGACTCAGTGGAATCAGATTCAAGCTCATCACCTGATTCAAAACTGGACAGATAACCTTCCTCCAGCTGCCACATAAGATATGGTGCCCTTGATGCATCCAAAATGCCACTCGGTTCTTTCCCGATCATGGAGACAGTAAGGTTATCCCCCAAGTTCTCTAGGTTGGCCACAGGATTTGTTAGGAGACTAGCCAAGGTCGCCTCTTACTCCAAGTTCGCCGCCATTTGAGTCACCTTTTATGCCCTATTCAAATTTGATGCTTGGTTTGGCCTTTTCTCATCATCATTGTCCTCAGCTTGTAGATTAAAGAAGATCTCGAACCCGGGAACACACTACTTTAAGGTATTCACCTAAGGCTTGGGTAAGCCATAAAAAGGGAAATCTTCTCTCTTCCGAACAAAGCGGCCATTCAGTGTCCCCTGGATTGGCCTGTGGATAAGTTCATAGTGTTTTCCGCTTGCTTGGCCTTGGCTCGCTTCTCATCTCTTCCTCCTTCCTTATCCAAATCTTGGTGGGCACATAGCCCAGTCCTAAGCCATGTGGGTTGTATGGCTCATCTACCAGTGCAGCAACTCCTGTTCGTCCACTTCTTCTGAGTCTCATTTCTGGAACATGCTGTAGTTTGTTCATAAAATAAATGGACTGGACGCTAACATACATGCCTTTGTCTGCGGCCAAAATGGTCTACACTACCCAAGCTTCATCCATAGTGAATCCCGAGAGGAATACATCTTTTTCGCCATGGTTGATCTCCAAAGATCGGCGAGTTACTCAAGTGGATGGATAGATGAGTTCCCAAAAACAATTGCCACTCCTCTGCCATGAGGGTACTTCAATACCTGGTGGAGAGTGGAGAAGACAGCCTTTAGATGGTGCAACCAGGGCCTCCCTAACAACAAATTGAAGGTAGCCGACACATCTAAGACATGAAACTTGACCTTTTGCTCAGCTAGGCCCACTTGGACTCTAACTTGCACTGTACCTATGAACTCTCTACTCGTGTTATCATACGCCCGTATTACTTGGGCTATGGGAACAAAGTCTGTTGGCTTGAGGCCTATTGCATAGGGGGTGCGAGAAGAACAAACATTAATGGCCGAACTAGTATCTACCAACACCACCGGTACCCATTTCTCCCTACACTCCATGGATATGTAGAACGGTTTGTTATGAGCTGAGCCTTCCGATGGCAGCTCTTTGTTAGAGAAAGTAAGAGTTGGCCTGGCACCGCTTGGAAAAACCAAACCCACAAGCTACTCGGGCTTAGTGTTAATGGACAATTTAGCTTTGTCCATTACTGACAACATTGCCTATCGGTGTACTCGCGAGGCCATGAGAAGACCCTAGATGGAGATGTCAACTTGGATTTCTTGAGTTATTTCAACACTGCCTCCTATTCTAGTTGTTTCTCTTTCTGTTTCTCGGTCTCTTTGTCTTTTCCAAACACCTCTGCTTGATTTAGGTGCGGTGACTTAAAATACTGCCCACTTCTTGTCAGATGGTCTATTTCCTCAATATACCACGTATTTTTCGGAAGGCATTCACCCCAATCTTCGTCAATGTGGGCCAAATGCAGATTGTTATCATTCCACCATTCGCCTCAAGAATGACAAACAGCTTGTCCTACCGCTTGTATCACCTTCACATCATAGGTGTCCCCACAGACATTGTGAATTTATGGTTTCCTCACCTATCTTCAATCCTTTCTCGCTCAAAATGCCTCAATGTAGTTTCTGCTTAGTGTCCACAAAGGTTCACACTTCTCGAGTTAGGTTTTCCACACCAATGCTCTCCCAGTAGTTTTCCTTTCTCATCACTCTTCCTACCACTACAACTATCTCTGCTTTCCTTTCCTTCGGTTTCATTCTAGTTTTTCTTCCTTGTCTGCTCATCACTCACCCATCCAAAGGTTGTTAGTTGAACCATTTAGTCGAACCACCCGACCGCACATCTCCCTAATCCTGCTCATCAAAGAACTACAGGTTGTCCAAATCCTCCCCGAGTTCTACCAAATCATCCAACCCCTAGCTCGGGCCATCTTCCCTGATGACATTGATGCCTACCAAGGTTGGCAGCACCAATTCAAACTTGATTTGGCCAGTTGACACAATGTAGCAACTTGGATCATACACCTTATCAAGTAAGTCCTCAAGACACTCCGGCAATAAACTTTTACCTTCCTCTAAGGTCAACTTCCCTTCCACTGTAAGTCTCATCACCATAGGCTTGGGCTGAGGGTTGGATGTGTCCATCATGAACAGGTCTGCACTTTCCAGAATGAACAACATTGGTTTTGGTAGGTCGGAGGGAGTAATATATACGCTAGGGTCATAGGGGATGGCCAGTGTATGGATCAGGTTGAGATTTCGAGGTGGGGGGACTTGGTTATAGGTTGGAGTGGATTTGTGGTCACGTTTGGTTTTTGAGGTGGATCAATCCCCTTGTTATCAATGAGATACTGAATCTCATGACGTAATCGAAAGCACTGGTCGGTGTCATGACCATGCTGTTGGAGAAACGCGCAGTATTTTGCGGGGTTGTGTTTGGGTAGAAGAGAATCAGGCAATGGGCAGGGTTCTAAGGGTTTGAGGTGCCATTTCTTGACTAGAACTTTCATGGCTTGAGAAAAGGTCATGTAAAGTTGGTTGTAAGTTCTCTGGGATCGGGTAGGGTTAGACGGTGTTTGTGAGCTTGTGTTGGCAAAGGGGTCGGCAGTTTTGGTTGTGGTGACAATGCTTACATCTGACGGCCAAGAATCGTAAGCTACCACCGGCAAGATAAAACAGGAACAAGCAGCCTTTTTGCCGGCTCCTTCTCATCTGTAATAAGCCCTACTTCATAGCATCTTTGATTACCCTTCCATTTCATGGAGTTCTATAAATATGAACAGAGGTAGGACAATCATTTTTTGCAACAACTTGCCGTGTAGATTCTGGACAACCATCCTGATCTGGTCCTCCTCAGAAGGCCTCGTGGTCATCATCGAGGCTTTAACTTCTCCATCAGACGCCTCGAACTCTCCGACATCCACGCACGAAGGCACGTAAATCTCATTTGTTCCGAAGCACTACGCTCGACTAATGTCACTTTCTTAATCTGATCTCACAAAGTGCAATGTGAGACTGATAAATCACCAAAGAGTCCAAATTCGGCAAATCATTTTGGAAAACTGATTTTATAAAAAAGTGTCAAACATGAACTGTTTTGCCAAATACAGAGTCGCCACCTAAATATTTTATTTTGAGAGAATTTAGGAAACCCTGACTCGTGCCTAAGGCCACGTGTCCATCATCACCAAAGTTGCCTCGGCTCGGGAACTTGGGTACGAGAGGGGAAGGTCATGCAATGAGCACCCCCGCTCCCCGATCAAAGATCGGCCTGTACTAAGTATGATATTTTATTTTTAAAACATATATGCTCTTATTCCGATTAATTAGCTAATCAGCTAATCTTACTACGTGATGCGCACAGCATACAAGTATAGACTAGATCGCCTAATTTGGAACAAAACATTGCATGTTCGTTTGTGAAAATGGTTTGAAGTTTGCTACTCGCAAGTAGGCTAAATCGGGGATTTCAATGAATTGTTCCAATTCAAGTAATCCAACCTTCACCCACAAGCATTCAGGCAGTTATATCAAATAAGCAGTTAGTCTCATGACAAGCATGCTTTCATGGCAGTCAATAACACACATGCAGCATGCTAAAGCGTAAACACTCACAGTGTACTCCGAGTCAAAACAAAGAACTAGTTAGAAATTGTGCATGACCCTAGTTCATGTTAAGATGGCTAATGCAACACATGCGAGAATGCAACTAAAATGGACTCGGTTATCTAGAATATCATGTGAAATGCAACTTGGTAACATGCTGTTTGAACACGTATTCAAGTAAATGTATTGAAAATACAATGCAGTTAATATGATACGCCGAGCCCGGTGCATGCAAAACAGATGAATGGATGCACACATGCAAGCATAAGGTATGCTAATTGAAATATGCCCTAAAACTAACCATCGTAAGCGGTTAAGTAAAAGGGAGAAAGAAATAGGGGTTGGAAGACATGCATCACACACATGCACGCTTATTACAACATTACGCCCTCTCGACGGAGGGACCGAATAAAAAAGCTAACTTGCTAATCTAAGCTAATTAAACTAATTATTACAAAACAAATTGAAATAGCTAAACGCATTAACTATTTAAAGTACAAAACGAATGCTTAATCTAGGTAAGTAAAGAAGCTAAATAAAGCAGTAAAACAAGAGGTTCTCAGAGGGAGAAGACTGGATGCATGACAGTCGCCTCATTCGGAAATCCGTCGCGATGCCCCAATTTGCCTTTATTTACAATTGTTCTTAGAACCTTACACCAAGCTCTAGAAAGATGAAACTCCATCATGGGAACCTGTAGGAGGGCTGCCGACTAGTTGTTGAGGAAGGAAACCACCTGCCGACCACTTTCTGTGCTGAAAAACCAGAAAAAGTGGTCGGCCAGCTAGTAATACTGGTCGGCCGACCAGTTGTTGCTGCTGAATTCCAATTTGCTGCAACAGAGAGCAAGAAAGGGCATGGCAATGTGCTTGCAAGATATGTGTGCACAACCACCCTCCCTATCATGTCATGAACTCAAGGGAGTGCGGTTCTCGACCCTCGGGCCACCAATTGCACATTTCAATGCGTGATGGCCGAGAAGTCAAATTACACAATTCAATATAAAATGAATGCACAAGTAAACACATAAAGCCTAAAACTCTATCATGTATGATCAAGAGCGTCGACGACCGAGAATTAAGGCACGTTTCATCACTTCAAGTATGAAACGTCCTTCGTTTCTCGTGCTTAGATTAACACTTAATCCAAACAACAATGCAACACATAACATGGCATGCTCAATGCAAACAACTTAGCATACTCAATGCAACGTGACATGATCAACTTAACAAAGCTAATGACATGCGAACAATGCTAATGCACGCATATACAATGCAATGCTACAAGGGCAACTTAGCAATGTTAGGAACATGCATACTCAATGCAATGAAATAACTTGGCATACGCAATGCAAATAAGCACATGGCATGCACAATGCAATGTAAGATGGCATACTTAATGCAATGAACGATAAGCATGCGAACAACATGTAAATAAACATGCTGAATGGACTTAAATCAAAAGGGAGTAGACCTCAGTCATGCCCAAATCAGTGGCCAATAATGCTAAAATTAAGGCACATGAAGCATATACAAGTCTGCACATGCAATAGCCCACCAAGTAAGCCTAAGAGCACAACCCTTAAGAAGGCTCAAGGAGTGACAAATGCAGAAGTGTAACAACACTAAATGCACTGAAATAAGGTAAGAAATGATGCCAAATCATTCAAACAACACAAGCAAAGCATGCATTGGTCCTAAAGCATGAAAGCTAATAAGGAGGACTACAAAGGAGGCATGCCATACATGGCAAATATGAATGAACCAACCACAAACAAAGCTCAAGTAGGTCAAAACATGGACCAAAACATGCTAAGTTAGGGGCTTAAAGGCCTAGGCAAGATGGCATACATGCTAGGCCACAAACTAGGCAACAATGCACAATCCTTAAAGGCATTCAAAGCATGAAAGGAGTGGGAATATGGCAATGCTATAAGCTCTAAAATGAAGTATTAAATGATGCCAAATCATCTAAATTGCTCAAGGATAGCATGCATGAGTCAACAAAACACAAAGGTAGCAAGGCCAATTACACTACAGCTATACAAAGCATGAAGGATATGGCAAAGGCAACCCAAAACACTCCTAGAACATGTCAAAATGATACTAAAACATGCATGGAAGGAAGCCAAAACAAGCTATTATGAAGGGCATAAGGCATGATGCATACAAGGCAAATAAGGTGGATTACACTATACCTATTAAAACCAAGCATGGGATGACTTAACCAATAAAAATCAGAGTTATATTATGGCAACATAACCCCAAAAATATATTGAAATGATGGCTCGCAAGCAAATTCATAAAGGCATATGCAATGGCTCATGTTAAGGCATAAAGAGGGCAAACCCTCCAACGCATTGAATGGGTGATAAATGCAAGTGTATGAGCATGAAACATGGACTGAAATCACATAATAAATGATGCCAAATCATTCAAATAGTCCAAGAAAAGCATGCTAGTGGAATTGATGCACAAAGCTAGCAAGCTAGAATGAACCAAGGCTATACAAAGCAAATCATGCATGGCCAAAACAACACAAATCAGAGCTAAAGCATGTTAAAACATAGACAAAAACTTTTGTTAAGCCAAAAGCATGCTAGAATGACATGTTAAGGCATGATGCATGTTAGGCTATTTCATGGGATTGCACTACAAGTGCATGGAGCATGCAAAGGCCAACCAAACCAAACCTTAACAGAGGTATGACATGGAAAAGCATCACCAAAAACATGCTGAAATGGACTCCAAGCAAGCTAGAAATACATGCTACTTCATGAAGCATACAAAACTAGTGTGTGTGATTTACACTACAAGTGTATAAACCATGCATAGAGTGACCAAGACACCAAAAACAGTGGCATGCCACAGAAAAATAACCACAAATACATGCTAAGAACAAGCCAACACAAGCTTAATAAACATGCTCACACATGAGCCATTCACACTACAAGAAAGAGCACCTTTGGCGACTAAATTTTTAGTTGCCAAAAGTCAACTTTTTAGTTTCCCCGACTAAATTTTTTAGTCGCCGGTTTTGTTGCGAAAACACAGTCGAGGAAGGTATTGGTGACTAAAAAAGTTTTAGTCGGCAAAAAATAGGTCTTTAGCGACCAAAATTTTGGTCGCCAATAGTCAATTACACTTTTTTAAATTATACATTTACCGACTAATCTTTTAGTCGCAAATAGTCAAGGAATCGCCGACCAAACCTTTTAGGCGCCAAAAGCAACATTTTTGGCGACCAATAGTTTTAGTCCCCAAAAGTCATTCCGTGAAAAAAAAATACTAACTCTTCTTCCGCTAAGATTCGAACCACCAACCTCCCACATTCTAAACCTTAAGCAACACATTATCTCCACTATGTCTCTACAACACCACACGATTATATATGCAACGTATATTATTTATATAGTATATTGACCAGTATTAATATAAAACTATATATAAATATATAAACATAATTATTTTTATTCAATATAATTTATGTAAAAAATAAATTATTTACTAAAAAAAAAAAAGGAGACCACTTTTGGCGACTAAATCTGTTTTTTAGTCGTCAATTCTATACTTTTGGCTACTAATTATTTTTTAGTCGCTAAAAAAATTAATTTCCGCCTAAAAATAACCACTTTTGGCGACTAAACTTATTTTTAGTCACCAAAAACCTCCACTTTTGGCAACTAAACTAAATTTTAGTCACCAATTGTAGACTTTTAGCTACTAAATTTTTTTTAGTAGCCAAAAAGCTTCACTTTTGGCTACAAAATTTATTTTTGTTGGTAAAATACATATAATCGGCGACCAAACTATTTTTTAGTCACCAAAACCTATACTTTTGGCCACTAAATGTTTTTAGTCGCCAAAAACCTTCACTTTTGGCTACTAAAATTTTTTTGGTCGCTAAAACCCATATAATCAGCGACCAAACTGATTTTTAGTCACCAATATGTATACATTTGGCTAGTAAATTGTTTTAGTCGCCAAAAGTGACTAATTCCATTTTAGTCGCCGAAAATGCTACTTTTAGCGACAAATGAGGATTTTTTAGTCGTCAATTCTGCTTTTTCTTGTAGTGTCAAGACAAGTATTGAAGACACAAGGAGAGGAGATGACCCTCTCCTTTTTGGGACCTTAAAACACCATCCCCACCACTGAAATCCCTCTGGATTTCAGTGGTGAGAAGGCCAAAACAAGGTGGTCCCAAAAGCTCACAAAGAAGGCACAAAAACAAGGCCAAACAAGGCCCAAGAGGGGGTAAACAACCCCAAACACAAAAGTGATCTGAAACAAAGATCTTAAGCACCAAAATTCAGAACTTTTTATAGTTAAGAGTTAAGCTCAAAACAGCATGCAAATAGGCTCAAAAGCTTAAGCAATAATGGGGGTTTAAAAGGTTAAAAACACACCCTTGAAGACCCTCTTTAAAGCTACAACTCCAGCAACTTCTTTGAGCTCAAACCAATCCAAAAACTCCAAAAACAACCTTAAGAGGCCTTAGCAACACAAGAATGGTGTTTGAGTGTGTGTTTGTATACAAAAGTGAGACGAAACTACACTTTAAGACACAAAACAAGAGCAAACAAGGAAGAATAGATACAAGTCTATATCTATCTCTCAAGCCTCCACTTTCTGAACCTAGAGGAGGGAGGAGGAGCCTCCCTCTTATAGAGAACAAAAGCTAAAGCTTCTCCAAGAAGCTAAGGCTCAAGGCCATCCCTCCATATGGAGGATGGTTCAAATGTCCTCCAACTGTGCCAGCTAGCCCAAAATATCTCCAAAAATGTGACAAAAAGTAGCCGACCACTTTAAATGGTCTGCCAAGACAAAAATTGGTTGGCCATAGGCGGGAGAAGTCTACACACTGAAAGCAAGGTGATGGTATGGTGGCCGACCAGAAAAGGTGGCCCAAAGACCAAGGAAGCCAGTTATCTGACCAAAAATTGGCTGGCAGGAGGAAAAGTGGTCTCCAAGGGGAAAAACTGGTCTCCCACCCTTGTACCATCTTTCAAACAAGGAAAACAAGGTTTGTACCAAAAACAAACCAAAACGGATGCAAGACGAGAGATCGGGAGGCAAAGCATGCGGCCGAAAGCCTCGAAAACTAGTCTACTGGCATCAAAAGTGGTATAGGACCACAAAAGTGGTCTCTCAAACCACAGTGTTCCTCTAGGCAGAGGCAACAAGGCATGGTTCAAAAACCATGCCAAACAGAGAACGTTAAGCGATCTCGAGACAAGGTGCACGGCCGAAGGCTCCAAAAATCATAAACTAGTCTCCAAACGGGAAAAGTGGCCTACGACCACAAAGAGATAATCTACAAGACCTCTCCCTCCCTCAGGCAAGGAAAACAAGACTTGGTCCGCAAACCGAGCCAAAGCACAAAGAGTTCAGAGGCCCAGAGACAAGGCTCTCAGCAAAAAACTCCGAAACCTCAAAACGAGCACAACATGCACTATCTCCGAGAGCTCAATCGATGATGTCTGAGTCTTAAGGTCAGTCAAAAATGGGGTGTCTATATCCACCTTGTCACAAATTCAGAGAAGCCCTCCTTTGGCTCTTGGCGTGTTGCCTCGAGATCACGGGTTGTGACCTTGATTTGAGTATTGTACGAATCCTGAGCAATGAAGGCCTCAGCCATCTCCTCCTAATTCTGTTTGACAAAGTCTTCCAACTTAGCATACCGATTGGCTGCTATACCAGACATGGTACAACCAAACAAAGATAGCTTCTATAGTCTAGTCAAGCCCATCAGCCGTAAGATATTAGAAAATAGAAGCAAGTGGACCATTGGATCTTTGGAGATATCAAATTGATCGATGTGCGGCATTTTAAGCCGATCCGTAATGTAATCAGAATCAAGATACCCGCTATTTATGTCCGGATGAAGTTAACCCTTGCACCCTCTTGAATAACTTTTCTAGTTTATTGACCTTGAGTACGCTGGGTCAACCTTAAACTCTAATGGAGCCTTGGTCTAATAAATAGTGGTTTTGAAGGCTTGTGCTGGGATTGGCTCTGTTGGATTGCCTTGATTTTCTTGGACATTGGTAGTATGAGCAGAGGCTTCGGGTGCTGAGATACCTATGGTAGGTGGATGCGATGCAGAGGCCGCAACCAGTTGGGGTTGTTGTTATTGTAGCCTAGTTATAACCTCACCGATGAGTCAGGACTCACCGGGCGAAAGATTTTGTCAGAGGGTCCTAATTGTCTACTGTAGATGATGTATCAATTCTTCCATACTGACTGGGCGATAATGTGTCATTGGAATAGGTGATTGATCTCGTGCTGGGCTAAAAGTAGATGACTATCCCTGAACTGGACTGGACACGGGTAAGTTAAAGGGTGACTGCTGTAAAAACTGAACTAGTGAATTCTGATTGATTCTCTTCCGTCTTGTAACTAGTGGGAGTGAGGTAAACACAGGCTATCCTTGAACAGGATCCCTAGCTTTACAAAGTCTTCTGACTCGAGTCCAGAGTACTTGGGGGATATCCAAACTTTCTAAAGCTATATTTTAAACTACCTAGCAAAAGAAATAAAGCAAAATAGCAAGAATCAGAAACTGCACAACACCTCAGCTAAGATATTATCAACACATACATGATCAAGCTGTAGGATTGTAGTCCACACTAAATTCTACCCCCAAAATAGATACCAAATTTGCAACTGCTATGCACATTCTTGTACAGTTTTACTGTAAAGCACATACCAGTTAAGAGAGAGCCAAAACACCCCTATGAGGGGATAGGGTTTCCCTATCCTAGTTTCGTCAAGAACTAGGGTTTCACTAGTCAATCAAGCAGTTTTCACGCAATCCTGTATTTTTAGGTGAGCATCATGTCCTAATTTGGACCAATCACTAAGGCTTTACTATATACAGCTAGGCTAAATCGTCAAAGAGGGTACCTCAACAAGACTACCTAATATACCTCTCACACCTAACACTGAGAAGTGAAAGGAGGATCAAATGGTACAACAATAGCCCAGATCCAAGGGTTGTACTCCTATCATGGTAGACCTCACGACCGGTCAGCCTTTTGGCAAGCTTTTGGGCAAGCCTCCGGCAAACCGTCCAGAAATAGTAGATGGCAAACACAGTGACTTAAGCGCACCAATGTAAATGCAAATGCAAAGAAACGTATAAGTGTAGATAAAATTTCACATCATGAAGTTCGAGTCAAGTTCTCTAAATTCCTCAATAGAGTTGCCAGAAATTGTAGCTCAACTTTTCTCACTCCTTTTGGAAGACGATAAGCCCTACAGTTCGGACTCTCGTGGTTCTGAACCTGATTCCACAAGTGCAATGTGAAATAGAAAACACAAAAGAGTCCAAATTTAGCAAATCTTTTGGAAAGTCAATTTTGAATCAAAATGCCAAAAATGGACTGCTTTGCCAAATACAGAGTCGCCACCTAAATATTTGATTTTGGAAAATTTAGGAAACCTGGTACTTATGTCAAAGACCACTTATCTGTCATCACCAAAGTTGTCTCAGCTCGGGAACTTAGGTTCTAGAGGGAAAAGTCATTAATTGAGCACCACACTCGCCCAATTAAAGATTGGTCTCTATTAATCATGATATGATTCTTATTTACATTATATGCTCTCATTCCGATAATTAGGCTAACTTACAATGTGATGCGCACACGAGTATAAACTAATTTGCCAAAATTGAAATATTTGATTTCATGTTTGTTTTGAAAATTCTTTCGAATATATACCACTTGAAAAAGTGATCGCATATGAACATTACTCAAATTATTCCAATTCAAGCGATTAGCCTTCATCCACAGGTATTCAAGCAATTTATCAATTAAGCACTTAGCCTCATGGCAAGCATGCTAGACATGGCAAAAATCACACTCATGCAATATGCTAAAGCACAAAAATGCTCACCTAGTACTCCAAGGTGAGCCAAAAGAAACAAAAGAGTTATAAAATTGCATGTTCCTAACTAATGCAACGTGCGTAATGCAACACATGCGATATGCAACTAATAGGCTCGGCTACTAATTATGACATGTGAGTCAATTTGATAGCATGCGGCCTAAGCATGTATTCAAAGAAGTATTTAACTAACAATGCAAGTTAGAATGATGCGCCAAGCTCAATGTATACAAGACAATGGATACAAGGCATGAGAGATGCTAAATGAAACATGATGCCCTAAACTAACCATCATAAGTAGGTAAATAAAAGGGAGAAAGACGTGGAGTTAGAAGACATACATATTATTACAATTGCACCCTCGCGCAGGAGGGTCCGAATAAACTAACTAGCTATTACAACAACAAATTAACTAATTATTACAAACCGAATAAACTAACTATGCTAGCTAGTTATTACAAAACCAATTAATTAATTAACTATTCTATAGAACTAACTAATTAATTACACTAATTAATTACAATATGAGTACAACATGAAAGAAGTAACTAAGCCAACTAATCAGCCTCGGAAAGCGAGAGATGCTCATGCATGCGCGAATTTCCACCCAAAAAGCCCACTGCTCACGCTGTAATGCCTTCATTGCACAGTTAGAATGTTTTTTGACCTCAGCCTCTGCTCTGTTCTGTTCCAAAAATTTGCTGCTCAGTTTGACAACAATGGTCGGCAGGCCAGAAGTAGTGGCCGACCGGCCACAAAAGGTAGCCTCCCATCCAAAAGAAGTAGCCTACCAGCCACCGAAGCTGGGTTCTCCTACTATAATAGAAAGCATACAGAGCACAAAACAGGGTATTCTCAAGGTATGTTTGTACACCTTACCCCTCCTTATCATCAAAACATCAATCAATGCAATTTCATTGCATGATGGCCTATGAACCAAGGTGTATAGTTTCAATAAATGCATAATAAAAGACTCTCAAACCTCCTCCTTATCATGGATTGATCAAGCGAAGTGGTTGACCTTGGAAACATGAACCATTTCATCAGTAGCAAGTATGAAATGCCTCAAGTTTCCATGTGTTCAATTAACGACCAATTGAACACCAAATTACTTATTATCTTGCATTATTTTTAGTTTCAATTCTATTACTCCATTTTAATTACCAACTATTCCTTAGTTTATTAAGTCCAATAGTGAAGATTAAGTCCTCTAATGGAAATGAGTACCAAACCAAGAGTTGTTTTAGGAATGAGAGAAGTGTCATGCGGTTGGTAATGAACCCTCAAAGGGATTAAACCATTAGGCACAATACCTTTATCTCAAGCTTAAACAAGCAAGTAGTTTGAAACAACTTTCAAATAAAAAAAATAATAAATAAAGCCAAGAAAATAGGGAGGTTGCAGAGGTGATTAAATATGAATACAAGCAAGAAAAGCAAGAAATAAACACTATCAACTCAAATAGGTTGGTAGTTAAGGCCTAAACCACCAAGCCTATGAGGACCATTACACTACAAGCATGCTATACAAAGCTCAAATGTAATGAACAACTGAAAACAGTCCTAAAACAATCTTAAAACATGCTGGAATTAAGACAAAAATAACTACAACATGGAGCAAGTTAAGCTAGTAAGCAAGCACAAGGAGGGGAGGCTACCCTCTCCATTTTTGGGACCTCAATACATGATTTTAACCACTGAAAAAGCTCTAAAATTCAATAGTAAAAAGCTCAAAAAAAGATAATAGAAATGTGGGAAACACAATGGCAAATACCTAAGAAGTTAGGTGCAAAGAAGGGTGATCCACCCCTTTACCCTTAATGGCCTTAAACCACAAGATTCAGCCCAAAAATACATAGTATAAACAGTTCAAAAATAGTCCAAAAACGGTAGGAAAAATATCAAATAAATCAAAGAAATAAGCCAAGACTTATACCTCTTGAAGAAGAGAACCCTTTCTAAGTGACAAAGAAACCCTTACACACCCTTAAGCTCTCAAAGTAAGCTCAAAAGTATCTCAACTCAAATACCACAAGGTTTGGTTTAGAGTATATAGGCAAAGGCTTAAGAATTTGCAAAAGAGAGAGGGAATTGTAAAGAGAGAGAAATATTTTTGCTCCAAAATTTCCAACCCTCAAAAATGAAAGGGGAGGTCTTCTATTTATAGAAAAACATGAAACTCCCTCAAAAATATCCATACATACACGTGTAGGCAGATGCATGCACTTGTGGAAGTAGTTGGCATAAATATCTGCAAAAACACATAAGTGGCCGGCAGGCCACATAAATGGCTAACAGCCCATACTAGTGGGCCTGCAGGTCCTAGGGTTTTTAGGCTTGAAAAATTGTGGTTTTGGTTCAAAACAAGGCAAAAGGTGTGTAGGGTTTGAAGGTTGTGGCATTCTGCTGAGGACTTCAAGCACTTGGCAAACATACACAAATTCATCATTGGGTGTGCAAGTGGTGATGCGCAAGTCATAAGGGCGGTCAAAAATGGGATGTCTACATCTTCACCTATGCATAAGGCTGCCAAGTGAACCAAGAATCATTATCTGATATTTTGAATGTTGGGGAATTTTCAAAAATGGGTTTTCAAATTTATTGTTTAATTTTGGGTGTTTTTCAAAACCTTCCATAATTTTCTTTGGAAAACATGAAATAAGCTTCGGGACTTTGTCCCACATTGGAAAGAGAGCAAAATATGGAGCACTTAATAAAGTGCTACATGGAATATTTCTTTGAATATGATATTATGGGATGGATGCTTGTGTACATGCACTCACACCGCAAGGATGGTGCTTTGCACCATACGCACACGCGCGCGCACTTGGCATGGGCTGTGTGCCGTTTGATGGCACATTTTACACTTAGCACGGACGCATCGGAGCAAGGCGCCATGAGGGCGCTTTCTTATTTGCATTGGACAAGTTGGAGCGATGACGTGGATCCAGCATTCCATAGGTGACGTAGAATACAGTCAACTCCACATGGCAGTGACATGACATCCGTTGGCGATGAGTTAACTAACTGATCGGATGGTTGTGTGTCCGATCTGAAGCGGTTTGATCATAGCCATTGATTGGAGATACACGAGATCGTACGGATGAGGTGGCACCCGATCGTGATCAGGTGTAATTAGTCAGGCATCTATTCGGTGCGAGAATGATTTGCACCATAGATCGTCAATCCAATGATTAAATCTAATCAAACGCGATCAAAAGACATGACCACTCGATCAAATGCATCAAGGCCTATAAATAGGCTGCAAAATCAGCCATTTCAATCATCCAAAAAAAAATTTAGAAGTCATTTCTACAATTCTCTCTCTCTCTTTCCCTCTCAATTTAGAGTTTTCGATCAAGAGTTTCTTAAGCTAGTTTATGTTTTTCTTATTGGTAATCAGGTTCTGCAGACTTGATTATCAGTGTCTTGGTTTTTTTGATTATATCAAGAGTATTCAAATCTATTGTCATCAGTGCAGACGCTGGTAGACTTGATCTTTAGACAGGCCTCATTATATCCTGGAGGCAAATTTGTTGTAACCCCCTGCATACCGTTTGGTGGGTGCCAATATTGTCTTTAAGAAAGCGACTTAGTAATGCGACTTGAAACATCAAATTTTTTGTTCTACATAGATAAGATCATCGCCAAGTTTTGAAGACCCAAAGACCACTAACTGAAGAATTCAAGACGAATTGTTCCAACAGAAGTGTGGAATCTCAGAAAGATGATGGAAAGAATTTGGCTACAAAAGTCAAGGCTGAATTGGAATTTAAAAGGAGATAAAAATACTAAATTTTTTCACATCATAGCTACAAAAAGGCAGAATATTAATGCAATTGATTCTATGATAGTGAATAGGGCAGCAGTAAAGCAACCTATGGAGGTGAAACAAGCTATGTATGATCACTTCAAGATTAGTTTTAATGAACAATGGAAGTACAGACCCTAGCTACTGGGCCCATTTAAAGTGATTGAATAGAGCCAGCATTTTAGTAGTTTGGAAGTGGAATTTTCTAAAGATGAAATTTGGGTTGCAGTTGCAGAATGTGATGGCAACAAGGCACTTGGTCTTGATGGGTTTAACATGACTTGCTACCAAAAAGGATGGAAATTCATGAAAGGTGATATCCTCACTTTCCTGCAGGAATTTTATATCAACAACAGTTTGGTTGGGGCCTTAAATAGTTCCTTCATTACATTGGTCCCTAAAAAAGAAAACCCTTCAGGCATCTAAGACTACAAGCTTATTAGTCTTATAAATTCCACATACAAAATTTTATTCAAGGTTCTTGTCAACAAATTGAAAAGAGTACTTCCTGTTGTTATTGATAATGCCCAATCTGCATTTCTAAGGGAAAGGAATATTTTGGATGGTGTATTGAAGCGTAATGAGGTGGTGGACTGGTGGAAGAAATCTAGAAGAAAGGGCCTGATATTGAAGTTAGATTTCCAAAAAGCATATGACACAATAAATTGGAACTTTCTTCTCCAAATGCTATCCAATATTGGGTTTGGTGCTAAGTGGGTGAATTGGGTCCATACTTGAATTTCTTCAGCTAAAGTTTCTGTGTTGGTAAATGGCTTATCCACATCTGAATTTTGCCCTCAAAAAGGACTAAGGCAAGGCGATCCATTATCACCTTTCCTAGTTAATATGGTGGGTGAAGGTCTAAACTTACTACTTACAAGAGCAAAAGAGTTAGGTTTGGTTAAAGGGATAACCATTGGGTTCAATGGCATTAACATGTCCCATCTCCAGTTTGCGGATGACATAATTATTTTATGTGAAGCCGAGTGGTCTAAAGTGTTAAATGTGAAGAGAATACTCAGATGCTTTGAGATTATTTGTCATGCCCCAAACCCGCCCCTAAAAGTTTGAGCATGACCTATTCAGAAACGGACATGTAACCTGGTAACATAACATACGGGGCCTTATCGGAAGCATGAAAAAAATGGAAATAATGAAACAAATAAACTCCATTGAGCTACTTCTACATGCCAGGATCTCATTCATCACATGCATTATAGTGGATAGATAAAGTTCCAACTATAACCCGGAGCATATACATACACATTTACAATGCCAACCCCATGATTGGGCGTATACAAAAAAAAAAAAAAAAACGAACATGAAAGTATATACAACAACCTTAGAGGGACACCCATAAACAAGTCAACATCTTAACAACTTGACAAAATAAATGGCTTATACAGTGCCTGGACATACGAAGGTTGACAAAAGAAAGCAGGCGTCTTGGCTAGGACTGACCACCTGATTGGTGACCCACAGAAACAGACATAATAGAGAGTGAGTCGGGCTCAGTGAATAGTAATACATAAATAAAATGATGCTTAACTTGAAACATAATACATGTCAATGCAATAGTCTGATTCTATGCTAAGTACATAATGGCCTTAGGCCCAATCTTGCAACATAAACTTGATGGCTATAAGCCCTTGAAATGTGGTGGCACGAGGCCCTTGAAATGTGGTGGCACGAGGCCCTTGAAACATATGGCACTAAGGCCCTTGAAACATGTGGCATAAAGCCCTTGAAACTTGTGGCATAAAGCCCTTGTAACATATGGCACTAAGGCCCTTGAAACATGTGGCATAAAGCCCTTGAAACTTGTGGCATAAAGCCCTTGTAACATATTTAAACTTGTAACATATACTTGAAACATACCTAAACATACTTGAACTTGTAATATACTAGAAACATGCCTGAAACATACTTGAACATCATTCATTAATTTAAATGGAACATATCTTGTATCATGTCATTATCGTACACTTAACAATGAAAGACTAATTCACATTCTCATGAGGGTCACACAATGATGCTAAAATTTGCACTTATATCGTAGATTCTGAATAACTTCCAATTCATAAGCAACATAGCAAAATAACTTCAAATTCATATGGATACACATAGCTACCCTTATATTTACTCAGAATCTATTCTTCAAGAATGAATATAAATTCTTTTGGGTAAATGACTT
The DNA here is from genome assembly GCA_025200525.1 of Camellia lanceoleosa. Classification (NCBI taxonomy): domain Eukaryota; kingdom Viridiplantae; phylum Streptophyta; class Magnoliopsida; order Ericales; family Theaceae; genus Camellia; species Camellia lanceoleosa. The sequence continues at coordinate 3,158,266 of CM045765.1, read as the reverse complement.
AATTCACGTGCTCTATTAATCAATAGTATACACTGTTGTTTAATCGTTCTTATATGTTAACATAGTTGCCTTGCCTTGTAATTAACAGAGTCCTAATGATAACCGTTACATCATTCCCATGAGTTGACATAATTAACATAAAGTTAACAGGACAAAGTAAGCACATTTTCATTAGATTACAGATGACTTTATCGGGCCACAATTCCACGCTCGCCCTTGGCCTGAGGGGTTCACACATTCATAATAGCCTTTAGGTTTCATAGATTCACAACTTATCACATCGGCCTTCGGCCCTTTGGATTCACAAGTTCACAAGTTTGGCCCTTGGCCTCATAACTTCATATTTCACAAGTTCTTTTGATGTTTTCATAATTTCATAATGTTTCTCACATAACATACATAACTTCACAAACTCTTTTGAAGTTTCCATAATGTCACAAGAGTTTCCACATAGCATACATAACATATATGTCAACATAATTCTTACGATTTAAGATTTAACATCAATAACGATAAACGGTTAAAGGCACATCAAAGTACTACTACTCACAAAGGTTACAACGGAGTGCTTGGCCCTCCCAAGTGTGCCCTGTACACATATATAACTTAGTCATTAGTTCTTTTTCCTTCCTTCATTATTCTTCACAAGCCTACCATTATCCATCCATTATACCACAATTTCCTCCATCTCAATATATCTATATATAGAAATAGAAGATTACCATTCTTGCAAACACAATATGGAATTTATAATCAATCACTTCGATTTCAAGATAGGAAGGAATTGTATGGACATCTTCCACATTTTTCCAAAAATAAATCATTCTCTTGATTTTAATAACCAAGCAAGCCCACAAGTATTTAGCAAAATAATTTGGGATTAACCCATTTTGGAAAACTCCACATTTTATGTCACAAAAATCAAAGCCAACATAGTCAATACCATCTCACATAATCACTACAATTCAACATAAGCAACATGATTCAACTCAACATCATTAAATATAATTCAACATAATTCAAGAGGAATTCTTAAATTCCATTTCAACATTCCATAACCGAGTTTATGTCATCTATATCATTAATAAATCATTTTCCTCAATTTCCTTCTCATTATAACATGATTTACATTGCTCATAACAAAATTCATTCGCAAATTTTAAATATAATTTTCAAACATAACCAAATTCCAATTAAACTTGTACATAGATAATTCAACCTACCAATTTCATGATTCAACTTTCAATTTGGGCCAAATCATTGATTATCATCAAAAATCAACCTAGGGTTTCTAGAAAAACCTAGAAATTTCAAGAAAAAATTCAAACTTCTTAACCCATTATTTTTTCTTCCAATTTTTCCCTTCATTATATATCCTAGGTTCATAATCCATAATCTAAACCCAACAATAAAACCCCAAATTCTTCAAATCCGAAATCCCCAAATTTCCATAATATAACCCTATATGCTCAAAATGTAGATTTTGCATTTATATACTCCAAAATACCACAAATCTATCTATTTATGTAAGCATTGAAGGAGAACTAGGACCCCTACCTCAAGATTGAAAGCAAGGAAGCTAGGTCAAGAGCATCACTTCGAAATTCCAAAATCCAATCGGTTAAAAATGTTGATCTTCACTTGTTCTTCATCGTTGATGCAAAATCCATGGTTGATTTGTTGATAAAAGTGGAGGAAATCAAGGTTTTTAGGGCTAAGTTTTCGGACATGGAAGAGGGGAGAAGAAGAGAGGAAAAGAAAATGTAAGAAATGGTCCAAAAATCACGTTTTTGAGCTGCTGTCCCGCACAGCCCGCACGTACGGCGCTATTCCCCGCACGTGCGGCTTTGCTTCCAGCACAGATGTGAAAACTTCAAACGAGTATAACTCTCTCATCGGGACTCCGTTCTAGGTCGTTCTTGTGTCCAAATTGAAGCCCCAGAAACAAGATTTCCAATGGTTCCAACCTCACATTCAAATTCTAAGTATGGAAGGAGAAAAGGGCAAAGGAGTGACGGCTGGTCAAAAATTCAAACTCAAATTTGGGACTTTTTATCTAATCTTATCTATATATCTTGTTAAGGCTTTGATCAAGGTTCCAAACATCATCCAAGGGTCCTCAATTATAATATTTAAAGTTCACTTGCCAACCCATCAATATCAAGAGTCTGACAATCATACAAATTTTAAGGTGACAGGCACCACTATACATCAATCCAATGTGAATTTAAAATCCAAGTCGTTATATTATTTTTGGGTTAAAGATCAACTTTCACAAGAGTGTTGTATGTGGCGTAGGAATTTCTGATGATACTGTCACGCCCCAAACTCACCCCTAAAAGTTTGGGCATGACCCGTTCGAAAACGAACACTTAACCTGTTGTAAATAACATATGGGCCTCATCGGAAGCATAAAGTAAGAAAATAACTATACATATAAATGCCATTGAGCTACATCTACATGCCAGGACCTCTTATACATCACATTCATCATGGAAAATAGATAAAGCTCCAAACCATATTTTGTAGCATCGGTGATAAACAAACAAACGTACAGACCCAACCCCATCATTGGGCTTATACAAAAATCATTGAAGTTCTACATCTTCAACTTTAAATGGGTAATCAAAATTAAGCCAACAGTTCAATAGACTTTACAAAAATAAATGGCTTCGTGCAGTGCCTGAACCCACAAAGGTTGACAAAAGAAAACGGGTGTCATGACTAGGACTGACCACCTGGTTGGTTACCTACAGAAATAGACATTAAACAGAGTGAGCCAAGCTTAGTGAATAGTAATACATAAATAAAACGATGCTTAGCTTGAAACATAACACATAGCAATGCATATAAAGATGTAGAGTTCACATAGTTAGTCTGATTCTGTGCTAAGTACATAACGGCCTTAGGTTCAATCTTGCAACATAAACATGGTGGCTATACGCCCGTGAAACATGGTGGCACGAGGCCCTTGAAACATGGTGGCTATAAGCCCTTGAAATATATGGCACTAAGCCCTTGAAACATATGGCACTAAGGCCCTTGAAACATATGGCATAAAGCCCTTGTAACATATGGCACTAAGGCCCTTGAAACATATGGCATAAAGCCCTTGTAAAGTTTGGCATTAAGCCCTTGAAAAGTTGGCATGAAGCCCTTGATACAAAGAACTTGTAACATCCTTGAACTTGTAACATACGTGAACTTGTAATAGACTTAAACTTGTAACATGCATAAACTTGTAACAACATAAACTTGTAACATACATAAGCTTGTAAATGCACTTAAACTTGTAACATATACTTGAAACATACCTGAACATACTTGAACTTGTAACATACTGGAAACATGCCTGAAACATACTTGAACATCATTCATTAATTCAAATGATACATATCACACTAGAGCATTTCTTGTTGTATCATGTCATTATCGTACGCTTAACAATGAGAGACTAATTCACATTATCATGAGGGTCACACAATGATGCTAAACTTTGCACTTATATCGTAGATTCTGAATAACTTCCAATTCATAAGCAACATAGCAAAATAACTTCAATTCATCGGAATGCACATAGCTACTCTCATATTTACTCCGAATCCATTCTTCAAGAATGAACATAAATTCTTTTGGGTAAATGACTTACTTTACACGCTCTATTAATCAATAGCATACACCTTGTTTAATCATTCTCATATGTTAACATAGTTGCCTTGCCTTGGAATTAACGAGTCCTAATGGTAATCGTTGCATCATTCCCATGAGTTGACATAATTAACGTAAAGTTAACAAGACATTGCTGATAATTAGTAACGAAAAGTAAGTACATTTTCATTAGATTATAGATGACTTTATTCGTTTCACAATTTCACAAGTTTGGCCCTTGGCCTCATAGCTTCATAAGTCACAAGTCGGCCCTTGGCCACATAGGTTTGATCTTCACAAGTTCTTCTGATGTTTACATAATTTCATAATGTTTCTCACATAGCATGCATAGCATTTATGTCAACATAATTCTTACGATGAAGATTAACATTAATAAGGATAAACGGTTAAAGGTACATCGAAGTACTACTACTCACAGTGTCGTGATAACGTACTTGTTCCGCCTGTAGTGTGCCCTGTACACATTCAAATCTTATACATTAGCCCCTTTTTCTTAGCATTTTACCTTATGTTTCACTTCACTTCGAAAGAGTATATCAATATCAAAAAGACCCCAAATACATATTCCGACAATATTGAAGGATTCTACACGCAAAACGGAGAAAACCGTATTTAAGATGAGCCGCACGCGTCGTGAGCCCGCGACGGGCGTAAACTCGCACGCGGCGCGAATGTCCTCAAGACGTTTTTAGCATAACCAAACCCAAAATTTTCAACATTTGCCGCGCGGCGGCGTTGACTCGTGACGTGGCGATTCTGCTTGGTAAATTTGCAACAAAATGGGGTTCTTTTGGGAATGTTTGATAGGTCCTAAATTGAAGCTTTGAAATACAAAATCATGATTCAAAACATGTAATTAAAGGTGCTTCATATCATCATTTAACTTGAATTAAACCCATGAACACAACTCAATGAATTTGAACAAAGTTGAAGCTCACAACATGATTTCATTCTTGGGCTCTTAACTTACATACATATAACTTATCTTACACAAAACATGGCTCAAGCATGAGTATCAATTTGGTGAGTAAGAGAATTCCATCTTACCTTGGCTTTAATTCTTCTCTACTCTCCCTTAGCTTCTCTTCCTAGTCTCCTAAGGAACATTTGAACTAAGTTTTTTTTTTTTTAAGAATTAAACTCAAGAACACACACACAGACACACATATATATATATAGCTTTGAACTAATAAGACCTAATAAGACAAAAATCAATCGTTTAAGCATCCCGAATTGAAATTTCACAACATTGCTTAATATTACTTAAAAATCATGCTGATCGCATAAATGAAATCAATTTCTGATAATTAAGCCACTAAAGCTCCCAATTTCTAGTTCAAACCTTCTAACATGACAGATACCTTTCTTATTTGGACAGATAGACATCCTTAAACATGCCTTAATTATGAAGTTCACTTACTTAGCTATAATTCCTCATGAAATTCACCTTAAACAGTTAAAGGCACAAAACAAGGACTGACAACAGATCAAACAAACATGTACGAGGGTCGGGTTATTACAGATACTATGGAAACTTTTGCTTCAAGACTGAATTTTACCTGCCAGAAGCTCCCTTTGAAGTATCTTGGAATGCCATTAGGGGCCAACCCATCAAGAAGAGCAACATGGAAGCCTATGGTGGAGAAATTTAAGAAGAAACTAATAGGTTGGAAAATGAGGTTGGAAAATGAGGTTGATGTCCTTGCGGTGTAGAGTAACACCAATCAAATCTATACTTTCTCATTGCTTGTGTATTATATGTCTCTGTTTAGGTTGTCTAGATGTGTGGGAAAAGAGATTGATAAGATTCAAGCAGCTTTCTTATGGGTAGATTCTGATGTGAAGAAGAAAGTCTACCTAGTGAAATGGAAGGATTTAACCAAGGATAAAAAGCAAGGGGGGTTGGGGATTAGAAACTTAAGCATTGTGAACAATAGCTTGCTTGCTAAGTGGTGATGGAGATTTGGGATGGAAGATAACTCATTATGGAAACAACTCATTTGTGATAAGTACAAGTCAGAGGAGGGTAGATGGTTTCCTTTTCATGTGGAGGCAAACAATATTTCAAGATTGTGGAGTGACATTTTACTTGTCAATGAATCTAACAATAGCCTATTCAACCATTATTTGCACAATGCTAAAATCAAGATTGGCAATGGTGAAAGAATGAGTTTCTGGGTTGATAATTGGATGGGAACCATTTGTTTGAAGTCCCAATTTCCTAGATTATACTACTTATCAGTGGAAAGAGACATCCTTGTATATGCAGTGGTCTAGGGCTAGAAATCAGAACAGCTGGGCATTCAACTTCAAAAGACCCTTATTGGCATGGAAGGAAGATGAACTACACAGACTTCATGATGTTCTAGGAGGGGGTCTTGAATTGAGATTGGAATCTAATGATAGAATTTTGTGGAAAGCTGATCCTGCAGGTATTTTCAATGTTAAAGGCGTTGTTAACTGGTGTGAATCATCAAATGGACCTACTCTAAAACTTCCTGACTTGATCTAGCATAATCCCTCTCTACCTAAAGCCTAATTTTTCTCTTGGTTGGTCTAGAAAGGGAGGTTAAAGACTTCAGATTATTTACATAGAATTGGTATCCTAAGTGATGAAGTTAGTAGTGAATGTGTATTTTGTCATGCGAAGATTAAATCACTTAATCATGTTCTGTTGATTTGTCTCTTTGCTTGGAAATATGGTCCACCATAATCAAGTGGTGGGGTTTGCGACGGGCCTCCCCTAGTTTAGTGGACATGCTAATGCGCTGGTAGATAGGTTCGACTTTTAGAAAAATGGAGAAGCAACTGTGGAGATCAATTTTGATTGCCAGTTTGTGGTCCCTTTAGAAATGCATGAATGATTGTTTGTTCAATGAGTTACAGCCCATTTGTGAAGATCTCTATGAGTTAATTAAAATTAAAGTGGCCCTTTGGATAAAAGCACACTCATTTGGGCAAGGGTATGCAGTCCGCAAGTTTGTCTTCAACATTCAACGGAGACTCATTTGTCTTCAACATTCAACAAGTTAGAAGCTACTTATAGTACCTTTGCTGGGTCTGTGTGCACTGCTTATAGTGATCTACTGGGACTGTGTGGGTGAAGCAGAGAATGTGTCATGGTCTGAGATGGAGTTGTGAGCAAAGGAGATCTGTTTTGCTGTTGTTTTGTTTAGCTAATTTGCTGCTGATTTGCTGTTTTGCTAATTTGCTACTGTGAAGCAGAGGAAGTGTCATGATCCTTGTTGCTTTTGGTTTTGTTTAGCAATTATCTTGGGTGTGGTTGGTTCTGTGTTTGTGGTTGGTTATTTACCAACTCTTGATGGTGTGCTAGCATATGATTGGGCGAACTTATTAGTGCCAACCTAGTTGGGATTGGTTTGTTTCGTTATGATACTTTTTGCACTCATCCCTTTTTCCTTTATTGATGTAATATTCTCTTAATTCATCAATAAAGTTTTTTTTTTTTTTTTTTGCTGATAAAAAAAAAAGTGTTTTGATTGTTGTTTGTATATAGGATATATTTTTGATGGTTTGTACAAAGGGGTTGAGAAATTTCGAAGTTTGTGTTAAAAGAATTAATAATTTAGTGGAAAGCTAGTGAATGTTTGTGTTTAAAAAAGTGACAAATTAGTGGATGGAAGCTAGTGAGGAGAAGAAGCTGGCCTTTTATTTAGTTGTTTGGTTGTTGACTAACCTAGGGCTATTCGGGGGGGTATTTTTGTTTTTCTCTTTCTTGACTATTATTTTTTTTGTTGGAACGAGAGAGAGAGAGGGAGAAGAGTGGGTTTGGGGTTGTTGATGAGATGATTTGGGTAAGGTTTTGTTTGGATAGATCCAAATTGTTCTTGTAAAAAAGATTTTTAATGGTTTGCCAATGATACTTGTTTGTGGTTGTCTCAAAATTTTGTTTGGTTAAAAAATTTTGAAAAAAAAAAATTAATATTACTTTCTCTTTATTATACATCAATTAATCATTTTTTATCTATCCTCTTTTTCTCTTACATTCTACACATTTTTTCTCTGCTTTCTCTTTCTTTCACATTTTACAAATCAATTAATCACCTTTTTTCACTCATCTATTCAACTATAAAAAAATAATAACAATTAAATCATTCCAAACTTTAAAACTTTTCTCAAAACATATAACTAAATAAAATTTTAAATTTTGGAAAGTCATTCTACAAAACAATTTTTCAAAATTGTTTTACAAATACAAATCAAACATGGCTATAATTTTTGTATTTGTGTTATGTTGATGTTTTCTTTTTGGGTTGATGAAGATTTGGGTTATGTTTTGTTTGGATAACCCAAATTTTGCTGGGAAAAAAAAATAGCTTAATTACACATTGCCCCCTCTACTATTATTGATTTATCATTTTACCCCTCAACTTTAGAACTGAACATTTAGGTCCATTAACTATAAGAAATCATACAAATCACCCTTTCCGGAGGAATGAAAATGAATAAATTTTGATAGCTAACTGTAATGTTATATTGATTTTTCTTGTTTTGGTTTTGAGTAGCATTCATGTTAGATGAAGAGCCACTTTCAGATTCTGTTAATTAGATGGTGTTAGGATGGGTGGGTATAAACTATGAAGAGGGTGACTATATATATTAGAGAGCTGGATGGACAGAGACAGAGACAGAGACCTTATATATATTTAAATTTTTACCAATGTTTCATCTTAATAATATAGTGGCAGCATTTTTAAAATCATAAGCTACTTTGATGGGTTTTTTTATTTTTAAATAAATGAGTACAAATTTGTTACATTATTTTGTATAATTTTTGTGTATTATCTGATTACTGTTTGTTAGAGTCAAGATATTTTACCATTAGATGTTGACCTATAGAAAGTAAGACTGTGAGGGGGAACACAAAATTCAATCACATAAAATGTGAGAGAAGGTTAGAATTAAATCCAATTATGGAGGCATCTACATTCAAAAATCTGTAAATTTTTACGGACACTAAATTCAAATGTTTAAATAGAGACTAAATATTAAATGTTAATAGATTGATTTGAACACAAGATTTCTTGTAATCAACATTTTGATACAGCAATACTAGGTATCATGAAAAATTTGTCATGAAAATAATCATGAAAGCTTTGTGATCTTTGGATTACACTTAGAATAAAGCACCACACACTAATCAAGGTAATCCAAGGATCATAACTCTTTCATGATCATTTTCATGAAAAAATATTCATAATCTCTAACTTTTCTCATTTTGATATCACTACAGGAATTATGAGTTTTTACGACGTTTATTTAATGGCGTTTTATAAAACGTCACATTTTGTCATATTTAATGGCGTTTTTTAAACGTCATTTTCTTTAATATTGAAACGACACCTTTTCAATATTCGAAGGCGTTTAGAAGCGTCTTCAAATGTCCTCCCCTATATCGGCAAGCTGGTGAATTCGTTCACTCATCGCTCTCGCTCTCTCTCTAAACAGATGCCCTAATCTCTTCCAAATTAATGCCTTCAGAAAATTTCGAATCTCTTACTCACTCATCTATTTATCGATTCATCTCTCTCTAAACAGAATGCCCTAATTTCAATTTTGATTCTTTAAACAGAATGTCTCGATTTTGAATATCCTTCAATGAATCTGTTTATCGATTTATCTCTCTCGATTTCGATTTCAAAATTTATGTTTCGGTGATTCTCTCTCTCAATTTCGAAGCCTATTTCGAATCTGAGTCCTCACGCCTTCTTTGATTTCTATTTCATCTGAATCTCTGATTTCGATTTCGATTTCGATTTCAATTTTGAAGCTCCACTGCCACCACCATCTACACCGACGAGGTAGTTCCCAGAGATTCAAATCTATTTCAATTTCGAAGCTCCACTGCCACCACCATCTCAATATCGTCTACTAAGGTAAGCTCCACCGTCTCTCTATTTCTCTCTGAAACTCTTCATTGTCGTCTCTCTCTCTTTCTCTCTCTCTCTCTCTCACACACACACACAGATTTCAATGGAAGAATATAGTTTGCCCTAATTGTGATTTTGTGTGTTCTTAATTGGAATAGTCTCTAATTTATGTGCTTTAATGGAAAATCTATAATTCTTGTTGTGCTCTAATTTCTGAAAACATTGGGGATTATGAATTTGTGTGGATTTTTTTGTTGTATAGTTATAGTTATGGATTTGAAAAAAGAAAAAAGAAGCAAAAAAATAAGGAAAAAAAATTATTCAATCTCGATCGGAGTTGTTGATAAATTTTTTGGTAGTAAGAAACAAATAATAGAGAGTTCTGATTCAGTTGATGAAGATTTGGTTTGGTGATTAAGAACCTAATCAATGTATAAATGATAAGCTAAGAAGAGAGAGTTTATTAAAGAAACAGTATTCTTTTATAGAGACAAAATCATATATACATATAGAGAGAGTTTGTGTAAACTACTTTCCCTGGGTTGTATAGCATGGAAACCCTCAACTACACAATGAGCATATGTTGATCCATCTATCTACCTTCATGCATACCTATCTATATTTGCATTAATCCATAGCTTCTATGAAACCCACCACATTGAACTTTCTCGTCCCAAAAAATCCCAACAAATTCCTCCCCAATTCTAAGATCCTTTTTTTTTTTTTTTTTGACAAAATGGCCTGTAATTAGTCAAAATTGGCTTTAGCTTTGCCAAGGAGACTATAGTCATTTAAGGTTTTGATCCGTGTTATTTTTTATACAACTCTTGATGATTTATCTTTAAAAAATAAGAAATAAAAATAGAAAAAAAGTTGAAGGGGAGGAAAGAACTTTGGCTTCTAAAAATTAAGGGGTTAAAAAACAATTTATGAAACACAAGATTCTTATCCACCCATGTGTTAGGTACTTGACTTTCAGAATTTTGTTTTTTGAATCTTCTAGGGTTTTTTGGAGAAGTTTTTCATGGCATTTGGAATGGGACAGATGTTTCCATTAAAGTTTTTCTTGGACAAGATTTAACTGTTGAGAACATTGAAGACTTCTGCAATGAGATATCTATTCTAAGGTTTGTCTTAATTGATCTATTTGCAATCGTAGCTTCTCATATTTCCCCTCCTCCACTTTGTTCTTGTCCATGCAATTGACTTTTTCTTTTCTTTTCTTTTCTTCTTTTCATACACAGCCGTCTACACCACCCAAATGGTAATGCCCTGCATTTGTTTGATCAACTTAACTTTGGCATATTATGTTTACACTTTACACTATAGGATTTGTGAATGGAAAAAACACTCAATTTTTTTCTTTTGATGTTCAGATCAGAAATAATTATAGTGTAGTGATATGAAGAAAATAATACATTTTTTGTAGTTATTTTATTCCTTGGTGCCTGCACAAAGCCTCCTCAACTGTCCATGGTGGCTAAATACATGGAAATGGGATCATTGTATCATTTAATCCATGTGAGTGGGCTGAAAAAGAGACTCAACCGGAGAAGGAGAATGAAAATGATATGTGATATATGCAGGTGCGTTTAACCATCACCTTTTCCATTGCACTACCTCATTGACATTGCACATTTATGTTGGTACTACTGCTAAATAAGTAACTTATGGTTGCTTTTGGAGCTCAGTATATTTTCTTATGTTGGTATATTTGCTTTTGCATTAATGAAAGAGCATTCCTTCACTACAGGAAATATCTGTTTTGTGGAAAATGATTACTCTTTTTTTTATATTTACCATAGGCCTATATTATTCAATTAAATGTTGAAGGTGTATTTCCTGGTTAAGTATTTTGTAATTTTTCAAGTTTAAAATGAAAAGGTTATTATACCTTTTGTCATTTGCAGTGACTACTTGTTCAAGCTTTTGCTAATTGGAGATTCTGGAGTTGGAAAATCATGTCTTCTTCTGAGATTTGCTGTAAGTGCTTTGGAATGTTTTTCACTTTCTCCTATATTTCTTCTTTTTAATGAATAGTATATTACATTCTTATTGGATGTTAGTTGAACATGTTCCTTAAGTTAAAGCATATTGGTGGCTTGTTGCACCACTAATGGTAAACTCATGACTTAGATAACCTCTGCATTACAGCTGGATTTGATTTGTCTCTCTCTCTCATGTTTGTATATGTGCATATAATTTTGTGCTTGAGCTTCCAGATTGGTAAATGGAGGGTTGGATTTGAGTTAAATTAGAGTTGATAGCAACCCAACCTATTTAAGAAAATTTGTCTGTAATTGCTCATCCTTTTTATGTTTTTGGCTGTCAATTACTTACCTGTTGGGGGAAAAAACACCAAAGCTTCTATTCTTAACTTAAGAACCTAGTTTGCTATAATTAAATCCATATTTCATACAATTCTAGTGGTAACACTGCATGATGAGTCTTCGAACATGAGCAAATTGTGAAAAATCTTTCCTGCATGTTTGTTTGCTTATTTGTGTCTTTCGAATATATATCTAAAATGAGTCATTCGGAGAAAATGTGAAAGTTTAATATAGGAACAAGATCTCGCAATTTACAACTATTTGACACTGCAATGGCTATTTAACTTCTTATTTCCTTATTGATGTTGTGTTGTTAGTAGAAAGGAGTACAAGGGTATCAGAAATTGGATTTATTACTTTAAATTGCCTAGAGCTAATATACAACTTAAGTCTTTTATTGAATGATAGATTGTGGATTCACTTAGTAGTCATCGCACCATTCACCTTTTAAATACTTGTTCTTATTAAATGTAGGCATTTTCGGATCACCATTAAAAGATTTTGAATGCCTTCCGCCTGAAATCTTCTCTGAGCTAGTGCAGATATGTGTCGCAGACTCACATCTATTATTTATTTTTAAATGCTTAATCTAGGTTTTTGACAAACCTTAGCAAATGATCTAGCTTTGACATTTATAAGTTTGAGATTTGAAATTATTAGTGTTGTGCTATTTGATATTTATTTGTTTCTTATTAACACACTGCATAGACAAGTAAATATTTGTGAATGTTCTTGCAATTCCTCTTTTTTGATCCCTTCAATTTTGTTTTTCTAGAATGACCATCAAAGAAGTTGGTTTATCTGATGCTGCATTGGACGCACTGGTGTAGTGTTTTTCCAGAAAACCTTTTAAAATCAAGGTATTCAATATGCCCTTCATGTGAGACTTACGTTGGTCTTAATTCTAGTGTCTATTGAATAAATGTTTTTGCTTTTTTGTGGTGCTACTCAGTCTTCTCCCATTTTTATCTAATAAAACTGGTCATAGTGAAAACTCTGGTCCAGCTGTGTATTATAGCGGCGTTTTTTAAAGGCCGCTAAAAGCCTAATTTTCAGCAATGTATTATCTCAAAAGTTTAAATTATTAAAGAATGAATTTAACAATGTATATTAAGTTATTCAACAATTTCATGGGACGTGTATCACAAATGGAATATTGGTTCATTATGTTTGGCCAAGAAAGAAAGAGTACAAATATGATGATGGCATAGACCATGGTATGGTCTTTTGAACCTGCAAGTCTTTGGTGTAAAGGAATTTCATTATACACCTATTGTGTTTTTGTGTCCTGCCAAGGCATGCATGCGTATGTAGAGTTTGGAATTCATTAAATTCACTTCATTTTTAAACAAATTTTCAAAATATAAATTAGTTTTGAACTTTACTTTTCTCAAACTTCAGTTGTTTTTCAAAATTATGTTTTCAAAATATGGTTTTTAAATTTGACGTTGTATTCATGATTTCGAAATTTTAGTGTTATTTATGTTGGCGTGAGTCATGATTCCTACCTATTTAGGAATCCTTGATTTGGTAGTGTTATCTTGATTTGGTATTGTTAGGAGTATCCATAATTAGCATGATTTGTTTTTCCATTCTTAGTCCATCTTGCAATCATATATATATCTCATCTGTAGAGTGAAATATATAACAATTCTATTCCAAAGTTTTCTTTCAACTTGGTATCAGAGCAACAACCAAACCCTAGCCGTCATGACCATTCTCTTGGCCGGCCAAATCCCAAACCCAACACTGCCCTCTGTTTCCGTTGGTAACAACTCCAAACCAATCAACAAATCAACTCATCAATTTCTCTTAGCTACCATCACAGAAGAGTTGTCTTCTACCGTGATTCATGTTGCCCCTACTATTGCTCTAATGGTGATCGTTCAGAATGATTCTTCTACTGCACCATTCAATATAAAATTGAATGGGACCAATTACAAAACATGGTCTCAAATGATGATGATTCATGTTGCCAGACAAGAGAAGAAGGGCTACTTGACGGGAAAAATAGCCAACGTTGATGAAAGCAATCATGGGTATGACAAAAGGGGTAAAGATGATTCCACAGTTAGGGAATGGATGGTGAAAACCATGGACCCTCAATATTTGGGACTCTTCCTTGACATGCCTACAACAAAAGATATGTGGGAAGCTATAGCCCATATGTTCTATAATGAATCGGACGAGTCACAGCTCTATGAACTCCACTGCAAGGCCACGCGCATCAAGCAAGATGGACATGATTTGTCAGTCTATTTTGCAGAAATTAAAAGTGTGTGGTAGAAACTTGATCAACGACGTCCTATTGGTATGAAGTGTGCTGCCAACATTAAAATTCGACAGGAAGAGATTACAAAGGATCGCTTGTATGACTTTTTCACAGGATTAGATGATGAATTCGATCAAAGTCGAGGAGACTTGTTACGCATGAGTCCCATGCCCAATTTGAATGAATCATTCAATTTTGTTCGTCAAGAGGCTCAACGGCGAGTGACTATATTGAAAAGGGGTGGTTTAATAGGAACTTCAGCTGCGCTGGTTGCATCGACTGCTTTAGTTGCAAAATCATCTAGGAATAATCAAGTCTATCGTCCTCAAGTTAAGAACAAAGATGAGTTGCAGTGCAAGCACTGTAGTGGGACAAAACACACGGAGGATTCATGCTTCCATAAACATGGGTATCCAGATTGGTTTATTGAACCGAGGAAATAACTCAAAGCAACAAAACGGACTGGTGGTCAAACCAAACTGGCAGGAGCAAGCACCAGCGTGGCTGGCATGGTCTCTACACACGACCAGCCCACTCTGGCCAGATCAACCACCCGAGAGGAACCGGTTCTATCTCTTCTCTCTCAGCTAGCAAAACCTAAAGCTTTAAAGGATGTAGGTAATCAAGGCCAAGCATTCGTTGCAGCTGACAATCATTATAAAGGTTGGATTATTGATTTCGGTGCGACTAATCATATGACATATGATAAGACATTGTTTCAATCTATGACCACTCCTATGAAAACAAATGTTATCACGGCTAATGGTGACTCTAATCCAGTAATTGGGGCTTGTTCCATTGCTCTCTCTCCTACCTTGTCTTTACATAATACCTTGCTTGTTCCTACCTTGTCTAACCATTTGTTATCAGTTAGTCAAGTTACAAAACAACCATTTGTACTAATGTTTTCTTCGTTTTGTTTACTTCATGACATTGAGACGAGGGAGATCATTGGGCGTGGTACTAAGAGAGAGGGATTGTATTATGTTGAGGATATGACAATGGGACAAGTTCATCATGTTAGCAGCTTCAACAGTGACAAAGAGAAAAAAATTTGGTTATGGCATCGACGACTCGGGCATGCATCTTTAAGGTGTCTGAAGTCTTTACTTCTTTCACTATTTGACGGAATAAAACTCTATGCATTTACTTGTACGAGTTGTATTCTAGCAAAAAGTCATCAAATTTCTTATCCACCTAGTTTTAATGAAAGAACAACTCTATTTGCTTTAGTCCATTCCAATGTTTAGGGCCCATCTCCTATTGTTACACCATCTGGGATCATTGATTTGTTATTTTTGTGGATAAGTGCACTAGAATGACCTGGTTGTATGTACTAAAAACTAAAAGCGAAGTACATTCAATTTTTTCAATATTTTATCAGATGATTCAAACACAATTTTCTTCTCCCATTAAAGTGTTTTAGTTCGATGGTGGTGGAGAATTTGTCAACAACCCACTTGCACACTTTTTTCAGGATCATGGAATTCTTCTTGAAACAACGTGTACACAAACTCCCGAACAAAATGGGGTGGTCAAGCAGAAGAATCGACATATCCTTGAGACTGCTCGAGCTCTTCTTTTGGGCGATTCTGTACCACAGCGGTATTGGGCTGATGTTGTAACCTATGCCGTGTATTTGTTAAATCGAATGCCATCTCGAGTACTTGATTTTCAAACACCATTGGCAGTATTAGGTACTCATGTCTCTATCACATCGTCCTTGAATCTTACTCCTCGGATTTTTGGGTGTATCGCTTATGTACATCTCCATAAAAATCAACGGAGTAAATTGGATCCATGTGTTCTGCGCTATGTGTTTCTGGGTTTTTCTCCACCGAAAAAAAAGGTATAAATGTTATCATCCCCCTTCTTGCCGGTGGTATATTACTATGGATGTTACCTTCCTTGAGAGTGAGATGTTCTTTAATACCGAATTGACCAACTTTATTCTTCAGGGGAAAATAAACATGCCATGTGAAAAACATATTTGGTTTAACGTTAGCATGAGTGGAGAATCAACAACTACTACTGTTCCTACAACAACTAATATTGTTCCTACATTCAGTTCTCCTTCCAAACCAGACAAGTTTTCTACCTCCACTCCTCCGACACCCAAAGAGTTTTCCACTGCTGAACCATACAACCAAAATGCAAGTAAGGCAGTTGATGCACATGTCATGCTAGGTGATACTTTAACTGGTATTTCACTTACTGAAACTTTGCCTGAGCTGATTGAGTCTCCCCTTCACACCACAACAGTACGCACTCTGTTCTTCTAAATGTTCCTGAGGTATGTATTTCAGAACCTAGTCTCAATACTCCTACTCCTATTCCTATTGATAGTATTGAACAATCTCACCAATTGCCTCACAGAGTAAATAGAGGCGAACCACTTGATAAGTACTCACCAGAAGGCAAAGTTCAATATGTAATTGCCGACTATATGTCCACACACAGGTTGTCTAAACAGTGTCAAGCATTTGTGAATCAGATGGCAGGAGTTGCAATACCAAATAGAGTTGAAGAAGCTCTTAGAGAGCCCAAGTGGATAGCTTCCATGAAAGTGGAAATGGAAGCATTACAGAAAAACGAGACATGGGATATAGTCTCATTGCCCAAAGGGAAAAAAACTAGTAGGTTGCAGATAGATATTTGCAGTTAAACATAAGGCAGATGGGACAATTGATTGATATAAGGCAAGGTTGGTAGCAAAAGGGTATACTCAAATGTATGGTGTTGACTATCAGAAGACTTTTGCTCCAGTAGCAAAAATGAACACTATTCGGTATTGTTTTCTCTAGCTGTAAATTTAAATTGGCCTCTGAAACAATTTGATGTTAAAAATGCTTTTCTTCATGGAGATTTAGAAGAAGAAGTCCACATGGAGTTTCCTCCAGGTTGTGGACTACATAGTGGAGCTAGAAATGTGTGCAGATTATGAAAGGCTCTTTATGGTTTGAAATAATCCTCTCGAGCATGGTTTGGGAGGTTCACTTTGGCAATGAAAAAGTTTGGGTATCGACAATGCAACTCTGATCATACTTTGTTTATCAAACACAGGAGTGGAAAGGTTACTTTGTTAATTATTTATGTCGATGATATGGTTGTTACTGGTGATGATACAAATGAGATTAAGAATCTTCAAAAATATTTAGCTTCTAAATTTGAAATGAAGGACTTGGGAAGTTTGAAATATTCTCTAGGAATTAAGGTTACACGCTCTACTAACAGTATCTGCTTGTCTCAGAGGAAATATGTTTTGGATTTATTAGCAGAAACAGGCAAGCTAGGGTGTGCACCTGCAGAGACTCCAATTGTACAGAATCATCACTTAGCAATCTATCCAGATCAAGTACCAACTAATAGGGAAAGATATCAGAGAATAGTGGGAAGGTTGATTTATCTATCACATACTCGTCCGGATATTGCTTATGCCATTGGTGTTGTGAGCCAGTTTATGCATTCGCCTAGTGAAGATCATCTAGCAATAGTTATGCGAATATTGAGTTATTTGAAGGGAGCTCCAGGTAGAGGGTTAATATTCAAGAGACAAGCACATTTGAATGTCAAGGGATACACTAATGCAGATTAGGCAAGTACTATAACCGACAAACGTTCTACGTCAGGCTTTTTTACTTTTGTAAGAGGTAATCTAGTTGAATGACGTAGTAAGAAGCAGAATGTGGTGGCTAGATCCGCAATTGAAGTTGTGTACTGGGGAATAGCTCAGGGAATTTGTGAACTTCTCTGGTTGAGGATTTTACTTACCGAAATTGGGTTTCAACAAACTGGTATTATGGCACTCTACTGTGATAATCAGGCAGCCCGAGTAATTGCAAATAATCCAGTCCAGCATGACAAAACTAAGCATGTTGAAGTGGATCGTCACTTCATCAAGGAAAAACTGGTTGGGAAGTTGATTGATATCCCCGCTTGTGAGATCTAAAGAACAACTAGCAGATATCTTAACACATGCAGTGTCCTCACGGATTTTCCATGACTCACTAGACAAGTTGGGATAGGAGATATCTACGCACCAAGTTGTGGGGGAGTATTGGTGTGAGTCATGTTCCTACATATTTAGGAATCCTTGATTTGGTACTGTTACCTTGATTTGGTACTGTTAGGAGTGTCCATAATTAGCATGATTTGTTTTTCCATTCTTAGTCCATCTTGTAATGATATATATGTTGGAACAATCTTCTGTGTAAATAAAATAACTTGAAATAAATTCAAATAAAAAAAATAAATAACATACCAGATTTATTTTGTCGAACCAAATAAAAATTACAAGACCAAGTCAAGTGTGAGACACTCTGTCCTTAAGACAGATTTGCCCCGCTACGGTGCTTACAGTTGAATGGCGTCTATCTCCCAAGATACAATGATTTTCACAAATTTATAGAAGCACTTCAAATAAATTTGTTCGGCGAACCAAACCTGTGTTCTAACTCTCTGAAAAATTATTCTAAACTAAAATGAAGAATAATGTACTAAAAGAAAATGGACAGAAAAAGGACAAAATTCAGACTCAATTTTTCGGACCCAAGACTGCTGGAATCAGGCAATATATATAGGCAAAAACCTTAGCCCCGAACAGGTGCAATTAAAAGTGAACAGATGCACTATATATTTCAAACCATTTGTTTGACCGTTGGCACAATAAAACCAATGTTCAAACAATTTGAAAAGTTGACCGTAGAACTATTCAAGTAACTTCTATTAATTTAACTATAGGAATATATATATATATATTAAATTAATAAATATATATATATTAAACAAATTGAATAGTTTAATAAATAAAGTAAGAGGTACAAATTTTTAGGAAATCACTTAGGAACTCAAAATTTGAATTTAGAATTAAATTAAATTCCCACAATTACAAATTTTAAGAAACCACTTAGGAACCCAAAATTTGAATTTAGAATTAAATTAAATTCCCACAATAATTTTTATTTAAAAATTCAAAAGAATTTTATTTAAAAAATTAATGTAAAATCCGAAAACGACATCAATTTCCCATTCACTCATAAATGGTTTTGACGTTCCGTCTTCACCGTATGACTTGCCACACGGCAAGAAACACGTCACCTCTTCGGACTCACCCCAAAAGACGTTTGGGGCCCACCTAAATTGGGGCTCAAAAATATGCCTATATTAAACATTTTTCCAACAATCCCCCACATGAATGGAATTTGACGGAGAGAAAATGCAACAACATGAGCTAATTACAGAGAGTATAGAAATTGAAAATATTCTACAAAGGATAGGTAGCTTTTGGCTTTGAACCTTCCCTTGTGAGACACTATCGGATTTACTAGCTAATCAGTGAACATGATGTCTTGAACTGTTCAGCCGTTTGTGTAAACCAAGACAATAGAACTCACACAGTATATTCCCAGACACAGTTTAGTTCTCACTATTGTGTTCATTTTGGCCTTGAACAACCTGGTCTTTCATGAGTACTCTAAAGACTTGTAGCTCTTCACAAATCTTATAGAACCGGCCCAGTTCACACTCACATAGGTGATTCTTATGAAAAGTATCCTGCCATACTCCACTAAGTTTACCTAGATATAAGAACCATTAAAATTTTACTTAACCTCAAACGCTGTAGACATCACTATTTCATCAAAGAAATGGGTAGGAGTTAGACTCCCCAGTGATTCTTCTGAGTCTGTCACAACTCAGTTGTCCCTTGGAACCTAGATCTTGGGATCTCCAGTCAACTAGGTTGGGTTACCGTTGTGGTAACGCTTATTTAATAGGCTTGAGTCCCATTCCCCTCGACGAATTCTCAACTAACTCTCTTGCTAACCCTTTGGTTAGTGAATCCGCTATGTTGTCTTTAGACTTAACATATTCTATGGAAATAATTCCATTAGAGAGTAGTTGTCTCACGGTGTTATGTCGACGACGAATGTGTCGTGACTTACCGTTATACATATGACTCTGTGCTCTACCTATAGCTGATTGACTATCGCAATGTATGCATATAAGAACGGTTTTGGCCATATTGGAATATCTTCAAGAAAGTGACGAAGCCATTCTGTCTTTTCCCCAGCTTTGTCTAAAGCTATAAATTCAGATTCCATAGTAGACCTAGCAATACAAGTCTGTTTGGAAGATTTCCAAGATACTGACCCCAAGAGTAAAGACATACCCACTGGTGGACTTAGAGTCTCTAGTATCCGATATCCAATTTGCATCACAGTATCCTTCAAGTACTGCTGGATATCTAGTATAATTCAGCCCAATGTTACGAGTAAATCGAAGATATCTTAGAACCCTGATAATTGCTTTCCAGTGTTCTACTCCTGGGTTACTTGTATATCTACTTAATTTACTTACTGCATAAGCTATATCTGGGCGAGTGCAGTTCATCAAGTACATTAAGCTTCCAATAATTTGGGCATACTCTAATTGAGAAATACTTTCCTGTATATTCTTAGAAAGATACAAATTAACATCTACAGGAGTTCTAGCAAGATGATCATCATCTTTGCTGAATTTGTCAAGTATTTTCTCAATGTAATGAGATTGTGACAAAGTATAACCTTCTGATGTTTTGGTAATTTTCATACCAAGAATTACATCAGCAATGCCCATGTCCTTCATGTCAAAATGTTTATTCAACATTTTCTTGGTAGTTTTAATCATGTCATTATTACTACCTATGATGAGCATATCATCTACATAAAGACATACAATGACATAACCTTTGTCTGTGTTTTTAATATAAACATATTTGTCACACTCATTAATTTTAAAACCATTTGACATCATTGCCTTGTCAAATTTCTCATGCCATTGCTTTGGGGCTTGTTTAAAATCATATAATGATTTAACCAATTTACACGCTTTCTTTTCTTTCCCTGGAACAGAAAACCCTTCTGGTTGTTCCATGTAAATTTCTTCATTTAACTCACCACTTAAGAAAGCGGTTTTAACATCCATTTGATGAATTTCTAGATTGTATAGAAATGCAATGGCAATTAGCATTCTAATGGATGTTATTCTAGTAACCGGTGAGTATGTGTCAAAGTAATCTAGACCTTCTTTCTGTCTAAAACCTTTGACTACAAGTCTTGCCTTGTATTTGTCGATTGATTCATCTGCTTTCAATTTTCTTTTGAAAATCCACTTGTACCCAAGAGGTTTACAACCTGGTGGCAAGTCCACTAATTCCCAAGTGTGATTTTGCAAGATGGATTCAACTTCACTGTTGACAGCTTCTTTCCATAAAGGAGCTTCAGGACTGGACATAGCCTCTTTAAAGGTTAAAGGCTCATTTTCTAACAAATATGTTAGAAAATCTGGACCAAATGATTTTGAGGTTCTAGCACGTTTACTACGCCTAGGTTCCTCTTTCTCATTTTGATCTAACTCTTGTTCTTGATTATGTTCTTGATCCTGACTAGTAATGGCATCATGAGATCTTTTATTGTTACTAGTCTCTTGTCCAGTCTTCTTTGGAAATACATGTTCAAAGAATTATGCATTCCTTGACTCAATAATAGTATTTACATGCATTTCGGTATGTTCTGATTTATGAATCAAAAACCGATATGCACTACTATTCTTAGCATAACCAATGAAAATGCAATCAATGGTCTTAGGACCTATCTTAATCTTTTTAGGACTAGGAATAGCCACTTTAGCCAAACACCCCCACACTTTTAAGTATTTGTAGGATGGTACTCTTCCATACCACAATTCATAAGGTGTTTAATTTACTTTCTTTCGGGGTATTTTATTTAAAATATAATTAGCAAAAAGTATTGCTTCCCCCCACAAGTTCTGAGGTAATCCGGAACTTATTAACATGGCATTCATCATTTCTTTTAAAGTCCTATTTTTCCTTTCAAAGAATTCCATTTCTTCGAGGTGAGTAAGGAGCAGTGGTTTGATGAATTATTCCATGTTCTTTACAAAATTTCACCAAAAGGTGATTTATATTCACCAACTCTATCACTTCTAAGTTTCTTGATTTTCTTACCAAGTTGATTTTCAACTTCATTCTTATATTGAATGAAAGTTTCCAAAATTTCATCCTTGGTTCGAATTAAATAAATATAACTATATCTAGTATAGTCATCTATAAAAGTGATTACATACTTTTTTCCACCTCTGGTTTGAATTGATTTAAAATCACAAATGTCACTATGAATTAATTCAAGTGGTTCCGTACTTCTTTCAATTGAATGAAAAGGAGTTTTAGATAATGTTGCCTCAACACAAGTTTCACATTTATGATTTGAATCAATGTCAAATTTAGGTAAACATTCCATATTAATTAATCTACGCAAAGATCCATAATTAACATGTCCTAGTCTACCATGCCATAAATTTGAAGATTCAAGCAAGTAAGAATAAGATGTAGTATTATTAATAACAGAGGGTACAACAGTCATTACATTTAACTTGAAAAGGCCATCAGACATGTAACATTTTCCTACATACATCCCATTCTTAGTAAGTACAAATTTATCACTCTCAAATACTAGCCTAAACCCATTTTTACTCAACAAAGATCCGGAAACAAGATTCTTACGAATGTCCGGTACATGCAGCACATTGTTGAGAGTGAGTTCCTTTCCAGATGTCATCTTGAGTACAATCTTTCCTTGTCCTTCAACTTTGGAAGTTGAGGAGTTGCCCATAAAGAGTTGTTCACCATTGTCCACTATAGAATAAGATGTGAACATCTTTTTGTCGGCACAAATATGGCAAGTAGCACCAGTGTCCACCCACCATTCTTTAGGATTTCCGACAAGATTTGCCTCGGAAACAACTGCAGAAAGATTGATGTCATCTACACCATTGGAAATCTTGTCCACTTCAGTCATATGGGCTTGAGCAGGCTTCTTGCTCATTCTTCTTTTGCTTTTGCCTTTGCTACGACAATCTTTGGCCCGATGTCCCTCTTTGTCACAGATGTAACATTTGCCATTAAACTTGTACTTTTATTATCCCCCCCTTTAGAGCCTTGTGATGAACTTTCTCTAGAAGACTTACGTTTCTTGATTTTTGAAGCATGTTCCACCACATTTGCCTTAGACTCCATAGGATTCTTACCAGCCCGCTTTTCAGAATTGCGGTTGTCCTCCTCAATCCTTAAACGCACAATTAACTCGTCCATAGAAATTTCTTTGCGCTTGTGTTTAAGGTAATTCTTGAATTCCTTCCAGCCTTTGGGTAATTTTTCAATTAAGGCTGCAACTTGGAAGGATTCACTGAGAGACATGCCTTCTGTGTGAATGTCATGCAGAATGAGTTGGAAATCCTGAGCTTGGCTGATCACAGTTTTTGAATCAACCATAACAAAATCTAAGAATTTGCCAATCACAAATTTCTTTGAGCCGGCATCTTCCGTTTTGTACTTTTTCTCCAACGATTCCCAAAGTTCCTTTGCTGTCTTGATTGGACTGTAGACGTTGTATAATGTGTTGTCAAGTCCGTTCAAGACGTAATTCCGGCAAAGGAAATCGGCATGTTTCCAAGCATCAACCGCAGCAACCACTTGCCGGTCGGTTTCATCCTCTTTCAGGATAGGAGCATTTTCACGGAGGAAACGAGCCAGATTCAGAGGTGTAAGATAAAATAACATTTTCTACTGCCATCTTTTAAAGTCAGTTCCTGAGAACTTCTCTTGCTTTTCACCATGATTTACGATCTTGTCATCACAGAGAGGGTTGGTGCAATCGACCACCACAATAGTACTTGTTTGGGCATTAGTTTCAGTAGCCATCAATTCTAATATATAAAACAAAGTTATAATTAGAATTTACACTACACAGAAAATTAAACCAAAATCACAGAATTAAATTCTGTAAAAATAAAAGAAACAAGAATGTAACTTTTATTTTCTAATTAATTTGAAAATAAAATAAAATTTAGTTAAACAAATTAATTCCACGAGAAAATAAAAAGAAATAAAAACTATAACTTTTATTTTTCAATTAATTTGGAAATAAAATAAAATTTTATTTAACCAAAATAATTCCACACAGAAAATAAAATTCTATAAAATAAAAGAAATAAGAATATAACTTTTATTATCCAAATAATTTGGAAATAAAATAAAATTTTATTTAACCAAATTAATTCCACACAAGAAATTAAATTCTGTAAAATAAAAGAAATAAAAATATAACTTTTATTTTTCAATTAATTTGGAAAAATAAAATTTATTTAACCAAATTAATTTCACACAAAAATTTAAATCTCTTGTTACACTCCAATAATGAAAATACTGAAAACATAATTTTAATTAATGAAAACTCAGAAAATAATTTTTAAAACCCAAAATTAATTTCTGAAAAAATTTCACAAAAATATATTCTAAATTGTTAATGATACCAGTATTGTACTACTAGTTGTTGTCAAAGAAAAAAGACAGTATATTACTACTATCTGTCAAATAGCATATAATCACTATTTGTTTTTCCAACCAGAATATTATTTTGTAAATCCACAGAAAATAATTTTCTTACGAAATTATTTACGAAGAATGAAAAAGGGAAACAAACGAAAAATTCTGTAAACAGAATATTTCGATCTGTCTTAAGATTGTTGGAACAATCTTCTGTATAAATAAAATAACTTGAAATAAATTCAAACAAAATAAATAAATAACATATCAAATTTATTTTGTTGAACCAAATAAAAATTATAAGACCAAGTCGAGTATGAGACACTCTGTCCTTAAGACAGATTCGCCCCGCTACGGTGCTTACGGTTGAATGGCGTCTATCTCCCAGGATACAATGATCTTCACAAATTTATAGAAGCACTTCAAATAAATTTATTCGGCGAACCAAACCTGTGTTCTAACTCTCTGAAAAATTATTCTAAACTAAAATGAAGAATAATGTACTAAAAGAAAATGGACAGCAAAATGACAAAATTCAGACTCAATTTTTCGGACCCAAGACTGCTGGAATCAGGCAATATATATAGGCAAAAACCTTAGCCCCGAACAGGTGCAATTAGAAGTGAACAGATGCACTATATATTTCAAACCATTTGTTTGACCGTTGGCACAATAAAACCAATGTTCAAACAATTTGAAAAGTAGACCGTAGAATTGTTCAAGTAACTTCTATTAAATTAATAAATATATATATATATTAAACAAATTGAATAGTTTAATAAATAGAGTAAGAGGTATAAATTTTTAGGAAATCACTTAGGAACTCAAAATTTGAATTTAGAATTAAATTAAATTCCCACAATTACAAATTTTAGGAAACCACTTAGGAATCCAAAATTTGAATTGAGAATTAAATTAAATTCTCACAATAATTTTTATTTAAAAATTCAAAGGAATTTTATCTAAAAAATTAATATAAAATCCGAAAACGACGTCAACTTCCCATTCACTCATAAATGGTTTTGACGTTCCGTCTTCACCGTGTGACTTGCCACGCGGCAAGAAACACGTCACCTCTTCAGACTCACCCCAAAAGACGTTTGGGGCCCACCTAAATTGGGGCTCAAAATATGCCTATATTAAACTATTTTTCCAACAATATATACATCAGCTGTAGAGTGCAATATATAACAATTCTATTCCAAAGTTTTCTTTCAACTAATTATACTAAAATTCCTCGACTATTAGTGAATATTAACTTACTCCATTTATGAATCAGTATATTTTTACTCTTTCAATTATACTAGTAAAAAATTGTATAAATATGCCTTCTCATATAAGGGAAATAAGTTGATATCTGCAAATAGTTGAGGAAGATTCACTAAAATTGTATATCATTACTCTAGTTGAAATTATGTTTCTTTAAAAAAAAATTAATAATAATTAGAGTAATAAATTCAAAACAAGAATCTGTTTCAGAAAACAATATGCATAGATATATATGTCATGGAGGCAGAGCCAGCCAGCAGACAGCCAATCCAACAACCAATCCCACCAGAGGGTGATGCAAGGAGTTGGTATATATGGGCTGCATATATCTTTTATCTCTTCCTTTCTTTCGCTTTTGTCTTTAATAATAATAATAATTATTATTATTATTATTATTATTATTATTATTATTATTAGTGTGCATTAGCTGGCATGGAATAGCAGGTTTTGTCTCTCCCTCCCTCCTCTGCTTGTGTATATGAGAGAGAGTATGGCTTTGCCATTTTTGCACTTAGGTACAGAGTTATTGAATGCTTTGTTGTTCTCTTTAATGGGTAGTTTGTTTGTCTGTCTGTATGGTTTATCTTGTGATCCCTTGGCTTCTCCTAATCACTCTTTTTTTTATCAAATTATGTCACTTACTGTTAAAAAGTCCTTGTTTTGCTCTATCTCTCTCTCCTCTCTTCTTATATGATGATTTGTCTCACTTCTTATCTTAACTTTTTTTAATTTTAACGATGTGATAATATATTAAAATTTTCTTGATAGGACATGAAATAGAGGATTAGATAGATGATTTTTTTTTTCTCTCTCTCTCATGCCTGGATCACTCGTATTCAAAAGCCCTTCGCTCCAATTTCAAAGTCCTCTGCCTATCCGATCAAATCAAATCAAACCAAACCAAAATAGATTTTTCTTATGATAGACAAGTAATTTAGAACATAAGTATACTCACAAAGACCCATGTTATTCCCTTTGAATGGAAAGCATAATTGATATCATTAAGAACCAAGAGTTAAAAATTATTTTGTTTATATGGTTCCACAATGCCCCTACATTTAGGAAAGAGATGTGAAAGGTCTAACATCGTTCCACCACCACCATAAAAAGCTTCTTACTCTGAATATGAGTACATAATAAAAATGCAATACACTTCACAACACTGCTGCCAGCAAATATCTAAACCAAACATTTTTACCTTCCCTAGTTGTGTGTTCCCCCATTATTAGTTTAGTAGGCTATTTTATTTTTTGATTATTTTAATAGATTAAAATTTTTTTGTTTGGAAAGATGATTGAATTTTTTTGTAGTTAGATGTGATATTTGTAAGAAAAAAAAATGAAATGATTATAGATTTGATGTGACATTTTATCTTATTGACTATTTTAACCTGTTTTATCTTTTTGTGTACATTTTAACCAAAAAAAAAAAGCTCAAAAACTCACTTGCCAAACAGCGCCACTCAAATGAACAATTTCTGAATAGTTGATAAGATTAAAATTCCAGCATCTGCACCACAATAACTTCATATGTTATCACTGAATCCAAGACACCAACACAGCAAGAATTGCTAAAACAATTTAGTACTGCATGGATAGTAACAGTATTGAGAGTCAAAAAATATATGCAAACCATTATTATAAACCTCTCATAAAGGTAAAGAAAAAACATCACATCTCATGTTCTTTTTAATCTCTTAAAAAAAAACATAAAAATAATCTTGTCTAGCGACTAAACGGCAATCTAATAGGTAAAATTACCATTAGTCTGAGACAAAATTCTAATTCCAACCGATCTAAATTAAAACAGTTTTAAAACAGATTCTAAGGTAGCTCAAGCAGGATCGACATCCTTTTGCTTGGAGCAAATGCTTGGCCTGTAACCCTTTTCCAGCATCTTCTCAACTTCCTCAAATGGCAATCCTTTCGTCTCCGGTACAAGGAAAAATATCGCTATTAGTCCCAGAAACGAAAACCCGGCAAAAAGCAGGAATGTGCCTGCAGAGCCAACTGCCTCAGTTAAAGTTAAGAATGTCTCGCTGACGAGCAGATTTGAAATCCAGTTACTAACTGCTGCTATCCCTCCTCCGATGCCTCTGTATCTCAACGGGTATATCTCTGAGTTCACAATCCACGGTACTGTTCCCATCCCCGGTGAGTACATTATGATGTACAATCCCAGAAGTAGGACTGCTAAAGCCCCGAATTTGGTTGGACAGCCCTTCGTGTACCATGTACGATGTTCTGTGCGGCAGGCATCTGTCGTAGCATCGGTTGCAGCCAAGCATGCTCCCGGAAGATACTGATGAAGGGGAAAGTACATTAGTAAAGTTGCAATTGGTAACGTTTACGGATTAGTGTTTACAAAACACGTTAATACTTATTTTTGGTGTGTATACATCGATGTGTTTCAAAATTTTGTTTTGAAAACAAGTGAGAGCAGGTGTTTGCAGGTGGTTGTCGTTAGGGGGTAGTGGCCGAAGGTCATTGCTAATGATCGGAGGTAGTGGCTATAAATCGTTTTCGGTGGAAAGATTGTTGCTGAAGGTGGTCTTCAGCGGTTGGTTGCATACAGCCAGAAGTAGTTGCCGGATGTGATGGCATTAACAAGAAAGAGGTGGTGGCCGGAGGTTGCTGACAGCGGTACTAGAGCGGGTTGCCAGCAACAGTGGCTTGATGTTGGAGGTGGCCGGATGTGGTGGCTGGCAGTGGTGATAGGCTGGGGGGTGGTGGCAGGGTGAGAAAGGTAGGAATGAACAAAAAAACTTGTTCTCAAAACAAGTGAAAATAAATTTTTTTATTACAGTAATTTAATAAATCTTGTAAACTATTTTATAATTTTTTACAGTTTTTACTTAGAATTTTCAAAAACTTCTGTAAATGTAAACAAAAAACTGTGAACATAAACAACTCAATGGTAATCAACATTTGTTAGGATGACAAAACATGAAGGTTCAAATAGATTGATTCATTGAAGGAGTTAAAAGAAAAAAGAGGGCAATGTATCAAAACTTACTTTGTTAGGTGAATTAGCACAAAATGCACAGTCTGATGCTGCCTTCAAACATTTCGTACAACTCCAAGATGATGCATCCTGTGCTGACAAATAACTTGAACACGTAGAGTTCCTGCCAAATCGCGTGGATTCGAACCTACTAATTGGTGGAGAGTGAACAGAAGCTTGGAAGAACACAACCGATAAGGCCATGAGGCAGACAATAATCCCAATCATCGACAAAATCATCAACCTCCTCCTCCCGTATCTGTCAACAGTAACCATACTAACAATTGAGCCAAGAGGATTGAGACCGGAAGTGATGAGAGAGAGCTAAAGCAGTCTTATTTGAAGCGTAACCGCCAGTTGAACTATGGTTGGACTGTAATACATGACAGTGTTTATACCCACAAATTGCTGAGCCACTTGAACTGTGATCCCTGCGTAGAGGCCTCTCCTAACCACATCGTTTTTCCAAGCACTCTTTATTTTTGAAAACATGCCATCCCCGATGGCAGCTTCCTCCACCTTTTCAGCTTCAACCGATGATTGTAAGGCTTTCATTTCTTCTTCAACTTCGTTAGCAGGGTAGATCTTCTCTAAGATGGCCTGGGCCTCGTCTACCTTATTCTGATTATCAATTCAAAGGACAAAACTGTTATCCAAATTGCATGAAATGGCAAGTCTGTTTATAAGTCCATCAAGGTTCAAACTAATATGTACAGTACGTACATTCAAAAAAAGAAAAAAGAAAAAAAAATGATGAGGAATTAAAAAAGAAAGAAGATGAGATCTTTCTTTTATCACTTAGGAGCCACGTGAGTTGAAAGCCTCATGCACGGTTTTGAATGAGATAAACAAGTGAGGAATTCTCTTTTTGACTCTGACTCACCCAATCCAATGGTTGCTTGGATGGTGAGCAAAGGCAATTGAACACGATGTAATCAAACTTTTCATCACCCAACTCTGAACACAATGTAATCAAACTTCTGCCCATTTATGAAGTGGAAAAAGTAGGAATAGCATAAAATTGCATAC
This sequence comes from Camellia lanceoleosa, assembly GCA_025200525.1. Classification (NCBI taxonomy): domain Eukaryota; kingdom Viridiplantae; phylum Streptophyta; class Magnoliopsida; order Ericales; family Theaceae; genus Camellia; species Camellia lanceoleosa. The sequence continues at coordinate 3,128,422 of CM045765.1, read as the reverse complement.
TTATGTATTACCTGTCTATAGAGCCATCTAGGAGACTCAGGAAGTAACAGCATCAGTATAAACTGAACAAGAGCAGGAACACCAGCAACCCCTACCATCCATCGCCAGGTACCTGGTGCCTGAAACACATTCATTTGGAGGTATTAACATTAACACAATCAATAAAATAAATTTCAAAAAAAAAAAAGGAGTTACAAAAATCAAAGGAGATAATCAATCTTCACACCTTTGTGAATGCGAGGTTGATGAGATACGACAGGAACTGTCCTCCGGTGATCAGCAAACCATTTGTGCTGACAAGTGCTCCCCTAATTCTAGCAGGAGAAGCTTCTGAAATATAGAGAGGTGAGGTCATGGAAGCCATTCCAACTCCAAGACCTACAAGTATTCGTCCAATAATTATCACCCAGGGAGCCGGAGCAACAGCCATGACTATTGCACCAATAAAGAACAGAAAATCAGCCATAAGAATCGATTTTTTCCTCCCAAACTTGTCGTTCATCCATCCACCAATGGCTGCGCCAATTATAGCTCCTGCAACTGCCATGCTCACAATGGTTTCCTGCAGATTGAGGAAGGTATACGATAAATCATCACATAAAAGAAAGATATGAATTGAGAATGATTTCAAGAGAGATTAATTGAAATGTGTACGGAATTAACTTGCCTGTAGCCATGTCTTCCTATCGACAGATTTGAAGTCGTCCCGGATGTACAGCAGGGCACCAGAAATAACACCTACAACCCACAAAAGAATTCTAATGTAGAACATGCAGCTTAAGTAGTTTTAGAACTTTGGGAGCAGCAAGAGTCAAAGCAGGATTGCAATGGGGTATAAATGTCATTTTTCTATACTTGAAAAGTTTTGTTTTGTCAGTTAGGGGAGCTTCTATTCACACACACCAAACCCCCTCTCCACACACACTTAATGAAGGAGTGTGTAAAAAGTGTGTGAGGGGGAGATGTGTAGAAAGGGTATTTTAGGTGTGTAAATAGAAGCTCCCGTCAGTTAGGTGGTCTAAAAGACTGATTTCACTAGGTTTTTTTCTCAAATGTTTCTTTAGGATTCTAGAACCAAATTTGAACTTAACTCAAACAACGCTGCTGCAGACCTCTAATTAGAGGTGCAGCCGTACAGCTCTAGTGAGCTGTCAAGCAATAAAAAAAAAAAAAAAAAAAACAGTGAAGTAAAAGACAAAAGAAGGGGAAGAAAAAGACAAATTAGAACTCCATTAGTGGTCTTTTTTTAGAGGTATGAATCATTTTTCTAACTCAAATTTAAACTTCTCTCCTTTTAATAAGGATGTGACCATTGATTGGGATTGTGAAAAATTCTTTTACTTTCCTTTTGGAATCAAGTTTGTTCGACTTGTGGATTCAAGAATCTCGTCTACCAGAACAATGTCAAGTCTTTTTCCTTATTATCGCTGCATCAAATTCAGTGATTAAACAACACAAAAATGGTTTGGACTGTAACATGATTCAAAGTATTATATCAACTCATGCTACTTCAGTAATATGTGTATGCAACAGTGTGATTGCAGTGGGAGTGATAGTAAAGTCGGAAAAAGATAAAATATAAAAAATATAAAAAAGTCTTCCAATCTTAGCTCGTGTTACCATCATCCCAAAAGAAAAAAATGAATGGAAAAACCTTGCATTACCGGTATCATAACCAAATAGGAGCCCTCCAATGCCGGCTGATAGAGCAAGCCGCATTATGTATGGTGTTTTCCAACTTGTCCGCCAGCATTCTGTGAATTCTGTTTTATCCGGTTTGCCACCCCCTTCCATCTGATTCGGCCTGTTGAGATAAATTTATCACTGAACTTCTGCTCAAGAAATTTTTTTTTTGAAGAAAGAAGAACAATGCAGAAGAAATATTTGATGTATTAAATCAAAGTGAACCTGCAAGAAAAATTAAAGACGGCATCACAGTATATTGAAGCCTATACACCATTAGTGAGCAACATGATCAGCATATACAATAATCAGAAAATTGGATATGATCAATCACATAAAAACCAGTATCAAATTCTTTGTAAAACACATAATTGAATAAAATTATCGAATGTAACCATAGACGGAAATTCGTTCCAATAAAAGAATAAAATAATAGATCAGATTATACATAAATAATATGGAAGAAGAATGAATTGTGCAGTAACGTATTCCTTAAAATTCAACGAAAAATTAGGGAAAAAATAGAAAAAAGAAAATCATTAAACACATGGCTGGGAATTATGAAGAAGCATTCAATCAAAAAATATGTGGGCATGCATCTATAAACACAGATAATTTCTCCATGGTTAACCATACTCAATTCTCTTCACAAAAAAAATATTAAAAAAAAAATCTCTGCACTGATTTTAGGCAAATCTCAATTCAGTTGCGATTAACAATACTTTTACAAGAATGGAATGAAATCAAACCCATCAAACAAGAAGTGCAGTTTCTTTATCTAATTTAGATCATCCCAATTGTTCATTAAGTTTGTTGAATTTACAATGCAACCCATCAACACCATATAAACTATTTTGATCACATGCAACACAATCCAAAAACTAAAACAAAAGAAAAGAAAAATAGATAAGAGTGTTTTTCAAAGCAACAATTGCCTTCTTGAAATTCTACTTCCAAAAACAAAAACAAAAACAAAAACACCTTTCAGTGAAACATCATTACCTTGAGAAGCTTCCCTCTTTCTCCTCCTCCTCCTCTGCTTCTTCCTCTCTGTTTTTTAGATTTGCTCAAACCCTTTACTCTTCTTATTATGATATATCTACACATATTTATTGAGAATTTTTTTTTTTTTTTTGGCAGTTAATGAGGATAAGACTTCGTTTGAATTTATGTTTGCGACCCACATCAGAATCCAGCAATGCCCTTGGAATCTATGATTGGACGGTCTGATCATAATTGTGTTGTGTCTAAAGTGGGCCAACAGATTATCCTATGTTGATTCAAATAGTTGAATACTTTTAGGAAACAAATATATAGTCCAATTATGTAGTTTGACTAATATAAGTTGTTTCCTTTTGGAACTCAAAGTCAGCATAAAAAAGTGGAAATTATTGCATGTCAAGGTGGATAAATCTTTGGGATTACTTTACATGGTGAATATTTAGAAAAAAATATTTTTAAATTAGTTAAAAACTTTATAAATTTTAAAAGTTATGATCATAAATTTGTAATTGATTTTTAAAGGTGTCACTGACGTGTATCTTTATGTGGCTGTGTTATATTTTGATTTGAATTTATGGTTATTAATTAATTCTACGAATCTAAAATATTTATGAAAAGTTTTCAACAATACTGAATTCATTTTGATGCAGTGGATCTTTCGTAATGAATAAAGAGTTTCATTCTATTATTTAGCAATTAGGGAGTATTTTGGAAAGTTAATTAAAAGTTGATTTTTTTTTTTTTTTTTTTTAAAGGTGTACAGGAGTAGAGAGATATTGTTTGGTTAGTTTTTGGGAGAGTTGTTTCTGAGTTATTTTTAAAAAAAAAATTTGTTTGGTCTGTGATTTTTCTTAAAAAAATTTCAAAATCACTTTCTCTCTCTTATATATCAATCAATTACTTTTTCTCTCTCATTCTGAATTATTTTTTCTCTCTCACACACATCTATTCAATTCAACTTTGCTAGAGACCCCCACTCCTTTCCCACCCCCACCACCCCACACACACGTGGGGTTGGTGATTGAAGGAAAAAATAAAAATAATAATAATTTCTGACCAATCAGCACCCAGTGAGGGTGTTGTGGTCTCCCGGGTCCCAACTTTTTCTCTATTCAATTACAATAACATATCAAATCATCCCAAACTTCTAAACTACTTTCAAAATATATAACCAAACAAACTAAAAAAAATTCTAAACTCTCTTCCCAAATTTTTTTTTTTTGAAAGTCACTCTCTCAAAAATAAACCAAACACACCGATATGACTCAAAAAAATTAAAAAGTCAAAAAATTGACTTTTAACAAGCTTGCCAAAATGGCCTTAAGTGTCTACATTGCTGGGAATTATGAAAAAGCATTCTATTCTATCAAACAAATAAATTATATATGGGCCTGCATCTATAAACACGGATAATTTCTCCATGGTTAATAATACTCTATTCTCTTCAAAAAAATATAATAAAATTAAAAAAATAAAAAGCTCTCTTCAGATTTTAGGCGAATCCCCATTGTGATTAAAAATACTGTTACAAGAATGGAATTAAATCAAACCCATCAAACAATAAGCACTGTTTCTTTATCTAATTTAGATTATCCCAATTGTTCATTAAGTTTGTTGAATTTACAATGCATTAACACCATATTAACTATTTTCATGACATGCAACACAATCCCAAAAATAAAACAAGAAAAGAAAAGAAAAGAAGATTAGATAGAATGTTTTTCAAAGCAACAATTGGCTTCTTGAAATTTTACTTCCAAAAGCCCAAAAAAAAAAAAAAAAAACACTTTTTAGTGAAACATCATTACCTTGAGAAGCTTCCCTCTCTCTCCTCCTCCACTGCTTCTTACTCTGTTTTTTTTTTTTTTTCAAAAAAAAAATAATAATTTACTCAAACCCTTTACTCTTCTTATTATGATATACACATATTTATTGAGTTGGAATGCTAGTTTTGGACTTTTCACATTACCTTTTTGGAGAAATTTACAATGTACACCATTTTAAATGATGTACATTGTAAAATAATTATGATTTTTTATGATGAATGTTATGATTGTTTGTAATGTGTGTTATGATATTTTGTAATAAAGTTAATAAATAGTAAATTTATGATGTGTACTCTAAAATTAAGAATGATAATATTAATGATATTTTGTAATTTTTGTTATGACACTTTGAGATTTTGTTATGACATTTTTCAATGAAAAAAGTTATGACTTTTATAATTAAAAAGTTATGACATTTTGGATTTAAGTTATGAAATTTTGTGAAAAATATATAAAAAGCATACCATATGTTCCTTTTTTAGGGTGCACATCGTAACATCTCCCTATTATTATTATTTTTAAATTTCTATGAAAAGAAAATTTCTATGATTATTCACCCAAGAAGAAAATTTCTATGAAAAGTTTTGACAGTTAATGGGGATAATAAATACAAAAAAGTTAGAATTTGAGAACAAAATTTATCCAGAAATGGATATGTGTGGTGAAAATTTTATTGATTAAGTATAAGGATCACATATGAAATCAATCTGAATCATTGATATCAAATTCTGAATAATTTTTGAATTTTTATGTTTGGATTCGTAGCATTACTATAATAAATATTCCCTCTGTTTTAAAATATTAGTCTCTTATTTCATTTTTTATTATCCCAAAATATTAATTCATTTTTAAAAATGAAGGACTAAAATCTTTTAAATTCATTAATATTATTTGAAGTGTAATAATTATACTACTAAAAAGTAATTTTAAAAAGTTAATATTATTGAAGTGTAATAATTATATCACCAAAAAAAATTAAATTTCCCAAAAGAACTAATATTCTGAGATGAATCATGTTATATACACCAATTGATATATTAATTAGTGTATTAGCAAATGATATAACATAATTTTAGAAGTTTTGAATAGTTATAAATTATGTAATAGGTGAAATCAATAATAATGTCATAATATATATTAATAATTGCTTATAGGCCTCGCTTGGTGTAGCTGTTAAAACATATTATAGATTATAACTTAACAGATTATAAATTATGACTTTAATCAGAAGTTGTTAATCTATTTGGTATAACTGTTAGATTATATATTTAAGTTGTTGAATAGTGTTTGTTAAATAAATTGTAAAGTAACTTTTTCAATTAATTTTTATTTTTTATTATTCACTACTTGTCTACATTTTTCATAAAAAATATAATAATAATCTATAATCCATTTGGACCTTTTTCTATTTTTAAAAAAATAAAAAATAAAAAAATCTAAAAGTATAATTGTAAATTAATATTTCCACAGCAGAAGCTGATAAGCAGAAGCAAGGTTGAGCACTTTCTCAAAATTAACTTTTTTAAATTAAAATAAGTTGTTAGAATCAAAAATTATTTCAAATAAATTCAATCAAATAATTCAAAATAATTTTTTCAAAGTTAAAAATTATAACTCAAAAAAATCTAAACAAACACCTGCATGACACCACCGTTTTGAGATTATGGATAAGTCATAGGAATCAGATATGGCTTTGTTGGAATTTATGTTTAGGACCCATATCGGAACGGAGATAGAATAGAGATGATTTATAGTGAGGAGATTAATAGTAAAAGGATTGTTAGTAAAGGGATTGATAGTGAGGAATTGTTAAATTATTTTTATATAAAATAATAAAACAAATAAAAAAACTATAAAAAATTAAACATTAATATTTAAAAAAAATTCTCAATATATAAAAAATAAAAAAAATAAAAAAATTTCTAATCTCTTACTATTTTTCTAATATCATCTCTTTCTCCTCCTTACCAATCCCCCTTCCAAGGGGACTACTAATACCAAAGGATTGATTGTCCCCTCTCCATCTCTCAAAGCAAATACCCCATTAATAATACTAAGGCCACGTTTGTTTGGCAGATTAGGTTGGATGGGATTATTAGTGAGAGGATTGTTAGTGAAGAGATTGTTAATGTGTGGATTGTTAGTGAGGGGATTAAGTAAAAGTGTGTTTGTTTTGATGATAGTTTAGGAGATGATTAGTGATGGGATTATTAAATTATTTTTATATAAAATAAATAAATAAATTATTTCTATATTAAAAAAAATTAAAACAAATATTAAAACAAATAGGAGCACTTGGTAAAAAAAAAAAAATTAAAATAATAAATTTTTTATATAAAATAGACTCAATCCCCTCACTATTTTCCTAATTCCACCTAAAATTCACCCAAGCTAATCCCCCTATGGAGGGGGATTACTAAGCCCCCTTCACTACTAATCCTATCACATTGTGTTACATCCAAACAAGGGTTTGGTGGGTCCCACGGATTGCTAATCCAATCCACCCTCCCAAACTCTCAATCAAACATGGCCTAAGGGATTAGTAATTCCAATCCCCTTCCCGTAACCCCAAACAAATAGTCTATGATTGGACGGTGATCTACATTGGGTTGGGTCATATGAAACAAATACATAGCCTTGGCAAGTGGGTTTACTTATAGTTGGGTATATATGGGCAAATTACATTACTAATTTTTATAGTTTAGAATTTATGTTATTTTAATTTTTAATTTTTTAATTGTAATATATTTGACTCAAAATTTTAAATCTTATTTTAAATAAGGACAATTAAAAATATTATTGTTTAATTTTAAGGGTGAAATAGTCAATTTAATAAAATATAAACTAATTTGATAAAAATAAATGTCAAAAAAATATTTTTAATTTTTAAAAAATTATTTTTATCCACCAATGATAAAATTATGTAAAATTGATAAAAATTAATAAAAATTACATGATTAATTTTTAAATAATAATTTTACATGATCATTATCCAAACACATAATGAAAATTAATTTGGTAAAAAAAATAAATGTCTAAAAGATTTATCAATTTTACATAATTTTATTTTTAATGGGTAGAAATAATTTTTAAAAATTCAAAAATATTTGTTTAACATTTATTTTTGTCAAATTAGTTTATAGTTTATCAAATTAACGATTTTATCCTTGAAAAATTTAATGATATCTTCAATTGTCCTTATTTGGAACAAGATCCACCAATGATAAAATTATGTAAAATTGATAAAAATTAATAAAAATTACATGATTAATTTTTAAATAATAATTTTACATGATCATTATCCAAACACATAATGAAAATTAATTTGGTAAAAAAAATAAATGTCTAAAAGATTTATTAATTTTACATAATTTTATTTTTAATAGGTAGAAATAATTTTTAAAAATTCAAAAATATTTGTTTAACATTTATTTTTGTCAAATTAGTTTATAGTTTATCAAATTAACGATTTTATCCTTGAAAAATTTAATGATATCTTCAATTGTCCTTATTTGGAACAAGATTCAAAATTCAGGATCAAATGTGTCACAATTGAAAAGTCATGGACCAAAGTAACATAATCCCCAAACTATAGGGACTATTAGTGTAATTCACCCAATATATATATATATATAAAGATAAAATATTATATTTAAATTATAATTATTTTATTTTTTATTTACAAAAATTAGAATATCAAAAAAAATTAATTTTTTTTTCCAAATAAAACTAATTTAGCCAAATTAAATTAGTTAAAAAATCAAAAAATTTAGGCTACTCAAACAAATACATTGCTTTGGCAAGTGGGTTTACTTATAGTTGGGACTAAAAAAATATATATATATGTATATATATATAAAGATAAAATAAATTAAATAAGTTAATAAGATAATATATTATATTTAAATTATAATTATTTTATTTTTTATTTTAAAAAATTAAATGATCAAAAAAATTTAAATTTTTTTTTCAAATAGAATTAATTTAGCCAAATTAAATTAGTTAAAAAATCAAAAAAATTAGACTACTCAAACAAAGTTGTGGTCAATGGTAGAGGTGAGCAACAGATATATCGAGCCACCTAAACCGATCAAACCGAACTAATTCGCATTTTAAACGGATGCGTGATGACAAGCGGACAGTTGCGGATTAATTTTTTTTAATCCGCCTAATTTTAGACAGGTGGCGGATTTAAGATTCATTTGAACGTAACTGAACCGCCAAACCGCAAGCACCCTTAGTAATTTATAAGATTTTGTGTTTTCAATTTATTTAGATATTCAATTCGTGTTTTTAATTGAAAAAAATTTAAATATTCTGTTAAATTTATTCTGTTGAAAAAAAAAATTCAACTTGAATATATTTTTTGAATTGAAAAAAATTAATGTATTATTTATCTATATTTTTTGGTTTTTAAATCTAACTTTAAAAATAATAAATTAAAAAGCTGATATATGCTAGTTGGTTTTTGTTTTAAAAAAAGATATAAATGTAACAATACAAAAACATACAATCTGTACTGCTCTGTTCATGGTTTTGGTAGTTTAAATTGTTTTTATATTTTAAGAATCACATATATTGTGATAGTTTATGTGGATAAGGTATGTTGCAATTGTAATATATAGATGAGACATGCAGTGATTGTAATATTCTAAAATTTCAAACTTTCTTTCTTTGAATGAGGCATGTAATGATTGTAATACTTTTTTAAGTCATTAATTATAATACTTTTTTTTTTTTAGGAAGTGCATAAGTTAAATCATATTGAAAGTTTATAAAATTTTAAATTGTTAAATTGATTCACATTCATCTATTAAATCTGTTCAATTCACATTTACCGAATTGACGGACGAATGCAGATTTATTTTGTGCTGTTTTGGGAACCCACTACAAACGCTGCGTTTTTAGGTTGGCATCCAAAACGCTGAGTGTGCAAAAAAGCTGAAACAGCCATTTGGGAAGCCAAAAAAACGCAACTTGGCTTTTTACAAAACTACCCTCAGCTTAGGTAAATTTCTTCAATTGACTGGGGGTGTTTTGGTCATTTTGTAGTGATGTGACACTTTTAAAAAATATAAACCAAAAAGTAAAAAAAATTAACTTTTTACTAACTTCCCAAACCACTATCAAAAAAACCAAAAAATTTAATAAAAAATTAAAAATTAATTTTTTACCAACTTTCCAAAACACCCTTTATCTAACTAATCTAACGGATTGAAAATTTCGTAATCACAACCCACACGCAGCACTCCTAGTCAATTGGGGTAACAGAAATGCCTCCTACCCCCAGTAAAACCCACCCCCAGTGACCCCCAGTGCCACGTGGCACTGCGGGATTGGGTGGATAGAAAAAAAAAAAAAAAAAAACAAAACAGACCAACGGCAGCGCGACACCTCACTGGGTGTCGGCCCCCAGTGGGGGTGTGAAGCAGAACTGTTGTAGTAATGTGTTTGACTTCTGTTGAACAAAAAGTCAGCATAAAAAGGTGAAAATTATTGCATGTCAAGGTGGATATATTACCCCTCTAAAAAATAAAAATAAAAAGTGGATATATATTTCAAAATTTTAAATTAATTATAAATTTTATAAATATTAAATAAAATCATAAATCATGAATTTGTAATTAATTTTTAAAGGTACTATTAACCTGTAAATTCCCCTAAATCTTTATGTGGTTGTGTTAAATTTTGATTTGAATCTATGATTATTATTAATTGATGATACAAATGTAAAAAATTTGTGAAAAGTTTTCAACAGTACTGAATTTAATAGGATGAAGTGGATCTTTCATAATAAATAAAAAGTTTCATTCTAAATTTTTTTATTTTGATAAAGATTAATGATTTGTCCATTGAATTTGTCCGATTGAATTTTCAAAAAGAAATTCATTCAAACGAATTCAAACTAAATAATTTTGATGAATGTAGCGATACTATATGAATACTATATGATAAAATTTATGCATTCCAATATTCGGGATCGACTCAGACATGTTGGGTAAGTTTATTTTTTATATTTCAAATATAGTTTTTAATTACTAATGCACCCTACTAGATTTAGAATGACGTCAAATTACCGTCCCCACCACCATCAGTCCTAATTGTTGCATTGCCGCTACCACGGCGATGACAATTACCTTTCTTTTCTTTTTTTGTTTTTGTTTTTATTTTTGTTTTTGTTTTTGTTTTTATTTTTGTTTTTTGTGGGAGGGAATTGAAAAAATAAATTAGCAAGGACAACCCATATTGATATTTTTGCTATATTTCATGGGAAAGAAACAAGAAATCCTATTTGAGAATTTAAATTCAATTTCGAATTAAAACATAATACTCAATAAAAAGAAGAAGAAAAGAAGAAACAACTGGAAATAGAACTTTTTTCTCACCAATTAATTTTTTTTCAACTCTTCCCTATGATCTCTTTCTTTCTTTGTTTCTTCCCAAATTGGGCTCTTTCTTGTGTCCTATGCATAAACTGCGATTGATACAAAAGTCCCTCTATTTACTAAATTAATAATAACTAAGTGGATTAGTGTGAAAACTCTACATTTAATTATTCTTAAAAGAAAATAAATTAATTAATTTTGTCTACAGTCTATCTGAATTATATATTAGTGTAAAAGTTAGTTTTAAATTGACTCAATTCAATCACTAACAATGACATTATTAAGAATAATAATTTTGTGGGTGTTCAATATTTATTGTTTATAAATTATTTTAATTAGGATTTAATATAATAATTATTCTTACTAAATACCTTAGTTAAAAATCTTAGTGTATCAATTTTTAAAAACCCACACAAATACAAATACAAAAAAAAAAAAAAAAAAAAAAAAGAAGAGGAAATCAAACCTTTGCAGAAATTTGGTGGAGGCTTTCCACATGTTGATTTGCATGCTTGTTTAGGGAAGAAGAGCTAATGATACTCTTGGAATTGAGAGAAAGAAAACTTAGAATGAAGAGAGAGAGAGAGAGATTTGTGCAACAAGCATTGTATATATATATGCGTGCAAGCCTTCATTGTCTAGAGGGTGCATGCAAGCATTCGGTGAAAAAAAAAAAAAAAAAAAAAAAGAGAAATCCTTGAAGCAACCAAGCTTAGTGATAGGAGAGGAAGAAGAGTAGGAGATTAAGGAAGCCAAAATTCTGAACCATTTTGTCACTCTATTACTAAGTAAGAAAACCCTCTCAACCATCTCATTTCTTTTTATTAGTGAAATTTTCAGATTACTTCTTTGTGATTAAAATGACTACTCATAAATAGAAATTTTATATATATAGGAAAATTGTGATGAAAATAGTCTATTTTGAATCTGTCAGAATGTTGTCCGAATTTTTAGACAATTTTATACTCAAAATTTCGAGATGATTTCTTCTACAAAGTTGTTGATAATGATGTCTAGTTCATCCAGGAATTTTGGCAATAATTTTTGAGCTTTTTACGAATTTATACAAATTTTTAACTAAATCTGAAATTGTGATAAAAATAGTCTGTTTTGAATCTTCCAGAATGTTGCCCGAATTTTTAGACAATTTTATACTCAAAATTTTGAGATGATTTATTCTACAAAGTTATTGATAATGATGTTTAGTTCATCCAGGAATTTTGACAACTATTTTTGAGCTTTCTACGAATTTATACAAATTTTTAACTAAATCTGAAATTGTGATGAAAATAGTCTGTTTTGAATCTACCAGAATGTTGCCCGAATTTTTAGACAATTTTATACTCAAAATTTCGAGATGATTTCTCTAAAACGTTGTTGATAATGATATCTAGTTCATCTAAGAATTTTGGTAACAATTTTTGAGCTTTTTACGAATTTATACAAATTTCTAACTAAATCTGAAACTGTGAGACAGATTTTACCATGTATTTGAAAATTTATTTAAAATTTTATACTAAGCCAAATCTGGTAATTTCTAACTAAAATATGAAATTTGAGAAGTCTAGTTTCATGATAAATTTTTAGATTATGGGTTTGATCTATAAATTTAAGCATGGTATTAATATAAGGAAATGTGACAAATCTGTGTCATAAATACCCTTGGAATTTTTAAGAATTATTTATAATTTATTTTTAAAAAATGCTTTCTGAAAAATAACCATAACATATTTATTGAGTATTCTGTAAATTGATATGAATTTTAGAGTTGTATAAGTAATGTATTTATAATTTTATTTGCAAGATATATATTCTGAAAATTTTTCTGGATAGGATAAAGTCATCACTTTAATATTGTGCTAGTCTAATTTAGTAAATCAAAAATTCGTGCATGTGTGTATTTATGATTTATTTCTTGTATTTAAGTTATTATGTTCATACCATGGTTTTAAGTAATTGTCTACTAAATTTTGCACATTGAACTACATGCATAATGTTTTATGTTGGGAGTTTTTTTTTAGTTGGTATAACGTTATTGGTGATTGAGATTTGAATAATTTGTGTTTAATATATAAATTAACCAAAATGATTAACGGTATATAATAAGTTACTGAAAAAGGGTTAATACCGGGTATTCAGGGTGAACCCTGGTTTTTAATAAGTTTTAAGTAAATTGTGTCGCGAAACCCTAAGATGGCACGGGACTTATTTGAACCCTTTTCGATATTCGGTTTTGGAATAAGGGTGGATGTGTCAGTGGCACACAGGGAGGTTACGTACCCCTGGCAGACCGTTTCCTTGGGGCAGACCACGGATGCCACTACTTGGGTACATAACTCCGGACGTAAGCATCCTTGGTGGTTACGGTTGGTAACACTTAAATATTTGACCGAGGGTTTCAAAATAACTGTTGCCATGCTTAGTGGTTGGTAAGTTAAATCTCTTTGGTGAGATTTCGAGTGTCACTTAAGTTATTAAAATTATTTGAATTATTTTATTGGTTGTAATTTATGTTTACAATTATATTATTATCTCGTGTTTATAATCTCATTATTTTCTCTAAAAAAGAATGGTAGGTGTTTTCTTATTGTGTTGCAAAACTCATGGTATATATTTTGTTGCCCTAGCGTTTCATGCCAGAATATGTCGAGGAATGGACTGAGGCTGAAATTGGAGCTACTGCTAATATCGAACCATGGCTAACTCAGAGTCAAAATTTTATCAAAATAAAATTCGATTATTTCTTGTATTAGTATTTAACTATGTTGTGATGTTGTGTGTGAACTTATAGTTTTATTTTGTTGTTGGACTTTGACTATGTAAGAATTTAAAATTTCCTAATTAGTAGTTAAAATTTTATCTAGCAAGTGATTGTTATTTAAAGTCTTATGATGTCTTAAAGAAAAAAGAAAAAAGAAAAAAGAAAAAAAAATTTGGGGGCGTCACAATTAGTATTTTGAGAGTGATTTACTCCTAACAAAACACTTGTCCCAACCAATCCTACTTTAATGTGGATAACAAGACCCAAAAAAAAAATATAAAATATAAATAAATAGAGCAATACTACATCTACTTAAAATCTTACAAACAATCCTACTAAAAGCATTCATGTCCAAATATCGTTGGAGTTTTAAATATTATTATTTTTTTCACAACCAATTACATTTGACTATTTGTATTTTTAATAAGATTGTTAGAACCCGTAAAATTATTGAAAAAGATAATAATAATAATAATAATAATAATAATTGAAGATATGTTTTTCTTTATCATTATCTTGATTTTGTTCAAATTAGGATGTGAGGAGCGCAATCGGACATGGGATGCTGTTGTGACTCCAAGTTAAAGCCTGCTGTGAATTCTCGTAGAGGCTCATATCGAGTCTTTTTCAATAATCTAAATCGTTCATATTGTAAGGTTTGTCGAGCATATCATTTATGTTAAAAATCAAGTTAATTAGACATTCATAGGCCCATGATCGAGTCCTAATTGTTTTTAAAAAATTATAAAAATAATATTAATCATTTATTTTTTAAAAAACAAATGTTCTCTTATTATAGGGCTTTAGATTTTCAAGCAATTTGATTTTTTACATAGATGATTTACACAACAAACCTTACAATATGAGTGGTTCAGATTAAAAAAGAAAAAAAAAAAAAAACCCTTGAAATAGGCCTCCATGAGACTCATAACAAGCTACATCTCCATTTCCAAGAAGAACTAACCTCTTATCACCATCACTGGCCACTACATTCAACCATCCCCACCTCTAACTATTCATCTTTCCCTCCACTGACCATTGTCTTTCTCCCCACCTCCGACCAACGTTGTTGGTGACGTCCTCCGACAACCACGTCTCTCCATTAATAACCTCCTTCGATTGCTGCCAACTATCCCCACTTTGTGGCAACTAGCTTTGGCCACCACTTTCCACCAACTGTTACCAGAAACTACCTTTGACTACCACCTTTGGCAATCGATAATTACCTTAAAACACTTAAACATCTTGTGGTTGGAAATTATCTTTAGACATTGCCAATTTCTTCTAATTGACAACAATCACCTTCAACACTTGTTAGAGATCATCTCCAAAAGTTAACAGTCGCCTCTAATTACTATTTTCTGTTAGGAAAAATATATGATTTCCCACAAGTAAATCAATCAATGGGAATAAAAATTAATGCGAAAAAATTAAATTAGAAGTAACACAAGAATTTTTTCGTGGTTCCCTCAATGTGAAGTACGTCCATGGGATCGAAATCCGATTTCACTATTAACCAAATAAGTTTTCAACGATTACAAACGAGACATGAATGGTCTCACAAATCACCCTTAGGTGAATTCCAAATAATCACAAATGAATAAAAGGAAAGACCTTACCAAATAGATAAACCAAAATCTTCAGAAATCAAAGTTGTAAAAGACCCAAAATAATACTCCAAATCAACCCACACAAAGCAGCTGAATATTCACACCAGCAGTAGCCAAAAATCAAGAATTGATTCCACCAAATTTCACCTAAGCACTATCTCACCAATCAATTGATCAAAAAGTGCTGCTGCTGCTGCTTCACTCAACTTCGGGAAAAACAAATATAATTAGGCCACTGTTGACTCTCTCTGTCACGCCCCGAACCCGCCCCTAGAAGTTCGGTGACGAGACCGGCCAGTAATCCGGGGATTACCACAGGCCTCTCCATACAAAACATAAATAAAGGGGCTCGCGGAAGCACATGCAGATAAAATAAAGAGTCCGAGAGCTGTGCGTAATATGAACATTTATATACATGCCGAAAATAAGTTATTTACCCACACCTGTACAAAACATGTGACAAAAGATCCTGTGCAACACTTAAATACATAAACAAAACAAAAGACAAAACTCTGCAAAACGGCCTTCCAGGCCAGGCCTCGACTCAGAGGCACTAATTCGGGTAGGCTTTCAAAACGGCGGCTCGACACGAACTCCGCCTAAGCTTGACTTCCCGGCTGCTCACCTATAAATACATATATACGGGGGTGAGCTAAAGCCCAGCAAGTAACAGTAACGTAAAGGGGTTAGGGAATGAAGTCTAACATTTAAGTAAAACCGTAATAAAACATCATAATCAATCAGTCAACAGTCATCATATAGAACATACATAATGGCGTACTCCATAGTTCATATAATAACATAACATAACATGTGTCGACGAACGACTAGAGTAACCGGTCCCGGACACCGATTAAACACATACCGAGATCTAAATCGGTCATGGGCCTACATATCCGCGTCCCCCATGACTCAACCGCATGGGCCTACACGTCTATGTCGTTCCCCACAACTAAAACTATCTATGGACGCCATACTAGATTCGCAATCAAGACATTCATTCACGTAAAACATTATCATTTAAACATATCATAACATTGTCATTGAACATAATTCATAATAACATATCTTTACGAAAATGTTACTTACAGGGATTCTTGGCACCGATAGCACGGTCTTCACGTTGTCCTGTAAACATCAACAGTAGCACATTCTTAACATATCATCATCAATACATAACTCATGTCATTTCCTTTCTTCTTTTACATTCTTTCATATACATTTCATGCTCATAAGATGCTAAATAATGCCATTAATATGCTGTAAATCATGTAGAACATCTTCCCAAACTTTCCTGAAAATAAGCCCTTACGCTCGAGCGCCCATGTGTCCGCTCGAGCGGACAGTACATTTTTACAAAACTTCTGGAAGGCTGATTTTCCCGCTCGAGCGGACTTCTCCACGCCGGCGGACCTCAAACCAGATTTTCCGGTTCTTCTCCTCATCTCATCCTCTACTTCACTTTTCTTTACAACAACAATTACTCATACAAAATTCAACATCAAGGCTTCAATCAAAACCCACATAAACCATAACAAGATCAAACCCATATATTGAGGTGAAGAATTATAAACATATAGATACAAACTTCATATCTCTATTCATGGAGGTTTTACTTCCCATAAGCCAAATCTTCATAAATTCATGGATTCATCTCATACATGCGCAAATTACCCATTCTATTCCCTTTTCTTGTCATGAACTATGGATGATCAACCTTAATTGAAGAACTTAGAGAGGGATTCTTACCTTAGTTGCCAATTTGGAGAGACAAAGCTTGAATCCCCTTTCTTCTTTCCCTTTCTCTCTTTCCGATTTCTCTTCCTCTCTCTCTTTTCTAGATTTAATTTCCTTTTGTTGAGTCAAATGGGTCAACATGTTTATCTATAACCATATATATCATAAAAAGTAGACTTATGACATAAATTCAAGCCAAACGGGCCTTAACGATTCGCATGTGATTTCACCTTCAATTTATCGTTTGAATAGTTCTAAATATTTCCAAAGATCGCATAGGTATTTTCAATTTCATTTTCGAACTCATTACGGTCATTATTTTCAGTCCCGAAGATGTCATGTCACCAGATTTCTTCTCATTACAAACAGATAATTCTCAATTAACTCAATTATTCCCGTAATTAAGGAACGGTAATGACGTCATATGGGTCCGGGTCATTACATTCTCCCCAACTTAAGGAGTTTGGTCCTCCAAACTTTTCTTATCCTAGTAAAAGTTCAACTAAAGTTCATGTAGTAACCTCATAGAAGCCAGACATAGAACAAACATACTTGTCACGTACTGAAGTCGACTGTCAAGTTCCATCAGGATCAATGCATAGATAGTAACGTAGATATGACAGTTCATAAGAATTCATAGCAAAGGGAATCTAAATCATTTCATCTGAGTCATATGTTCATATGTTCAATATTGCCATGGCATAGGTAATATTGCCATCATCATAAGGAATAATAAAGTCATACCTGCCGGTGCTTTTCCAGTATTTTGTGTCTTTTCTGGTATTAAGCTATAAACTCTTGCTTGCCTTAAACCACTCCCTTCGGATGTTGCAATCGTCATCGGTGTTGCTGTTGAGTTAACTCCACTAGCAAAGGATTTCTCATTCCTGGAAGAAATTTGTGGGCAGGCTTTAGCTATATGTCCTCTTTGTCCACATCGATAACACACTCCCGTTCCACGGCGACATACGCCCCAATGCTGTTTTCCACAATCTTTACAGGTAGGTACACTTCCCTTTGTGTTATCAGTAACAGTTAAGTTTGATTTATCATTTGCGGAGCCCACTGATTCACTAACCATTTCTATTCTCTGTTTCTTGAACTTCTTATTTTCTCCTCAATCATAGTAGTTGCTTGAGATGTCTTCAAAGTCGCAATATTAGTTTCCGCCATCAAGGCTCACACGCCAACATACTTTTCCAATTTCAACACATTCACTCTATCCAGTACTTCGACATGTAGACCACCCTCGAATTTTCTTGCCTTCTTATATTCCGTGTCAACCATATGTGGGGCATAACGAGCCAACTCCGTAAACTTGCTCTCATACTCACCATCGACATCATACCTGCTGAAATTTGCTCAAACTCAGATATTTTTCTATCCCGCATGCACTGTGGAAAATACTTTTCATAAAACATCTCCTTAAATCTGTCCCATGTCAATTCTCTATTTTGTTCACGTACCAGCATCCACCATCTTCTTGCTTCTTCAGTCAAAGTGAATGTCGCCAATGTAACTTTATATACATCATTACATGGGAACACTTCAAAAATTTTCTCTGTTTCTAACACCCATGCTTCTGCTTTTAACGGCTCAATGCCTCCTGCAAACTCTGGCGGTTTCAGTTTCTTATACTTCTGGGTCAATGCAATCACATCATCATTATTCATATGTTCTACTTCCACCGCTGGTGGTGGAGGCGGAAATGGCATTTGTCTCTGTGGTGGTTGACCTTGCTCTAGTTGTTGTCTAACCAATCCTGTTAAAGTTTCCATCATTCTTTCCAACCGTTCTATTCTAGCATCAGATGCTTCAGTTTCATTTACATTCCTTGTACTAGTCTCCTCCATTCGTCTATAGAATCCATAGCAGATAAAACATTTCATTTGCCATATATTGTTTCCTTTACTGTCTTATCCTCATTCAATTCTTGTTTCCCATATTCAGAAACACACACACACACATGCACATATGCTCATGCCATGCCCTATATCTTTTCTAGTGCACCTAACAGCTCTTATGGGCACGTGTGTGGGAAATAACTCGTGCTCTGATACCACTCTGTCACGCCCGAACCCGCCCTAGAAGTTCGGTGTGAGACCGCCGATGTCCGGGATTACCACAGGCCTCTCCATACAAAACAAAAAAAAGGGGGCTCGCGGAAGCACATGCAGATAAAATAAAGAGTCCGAGAGCTGTGCGTAATATGAACATTTATATACATGCCGAAAATAAGTTATTTACCCACACTGTACATTACATAACATGTGACAAAAGATCACGTGCAACACTTAAATACATAAACAAAACAAAAGACAAAACTACGCAAAAGCGGCCTTCGGGCCGGGCCTCGACTCAGAGGCACTAATTCGGGTAGGCTTTCAAAGCGGCGGCTCGACACGAACTCCGCCTAAGCTTGACTTCCCGGCTGCTCACCTATAAATACATATATACGGGGGTGAGCTAAAGCCCGGCAAATGTGATAGCGTAAAGGGGTTAGGGAATGAAGTCTAACATTTTAAGTAAAACCGTAATAAAACATCATAATCAATCACCAACGTCATCATATAGAACATACATAATGGCGTACTCCATAGTTCATATAATAACATAACATAACATGTGTCGACGAACGACTAGAGTAAGGTCCGGACCGATTAAACACATACCGAGATCTCAGAACTGGTCATGGGCCTACATATTCTGCGTCCCCCATGACTCAACCGCATGGGCCTACACGCCTATGTCGTTCCCACAACTAAAACTATCTATGGACGCCATACTAGATTCAAGAATCAAGACATTCATTCACGTAAAACATTATCATTTAAACATATCATAACATTGTCATTGAACATAATTCATAATAACATATCTTTACGAAAATGTTACTTACAGGGATTCTTGGCACCGATAGCACGGTCTTCACGTTGTCCTGTAAACATCAACAGTAGCACATTCTTAACATATCATCATCAATACATAACTCATGTCATTTCCTTTCTTCTTTTACATTCTTTCATATACATTTCATGCTCATAAGATGCTAAATAATGCCATTAATATGCTGTAAATCATGTAGAACATCTTCCCAAACTTTCCTGAAAATAAGCCCTTACGCTCGAGCGCCCATGTGTCCGCTCGACCGGACATTACATTTTTACAAAACTTCTGGAAGGCTGATTTTCCGCTCGGCGGACTTCTCCACGCCGGCGGACCTGCGAAACCAGATTTTCGGTTCTTCTCTCATCTCATCCTCTACTTCACTTTTCTTCTTTACAACAACAATTACTCATACAAAATTCAACATCAAGGCTTCAATCAAAACCCACATAAACCATAACAAGATCAAACCCATATATTGAGGTGAAGAATTATAAACATATAGATACAAACTTCATATCTCTATTCATGGAGGTTTTACTTCCCATAAGCCAAATCTTCATAAATTCATGGATTCATCTCATACATGCGCAAATTACCCATTCTATTCCCTTTTCTTGTCATGAACTATGGATGATCAACCTTAATTGAAGAACTTAGAGAGGGATTCTTACCTTAGTTGCCAATTTGGAGAGACAAAGCTTGAATCCCCTTTCTTCTTTCCCTTTCTTTTCTCTTTCCCGATTTCTCTCTTCCTCTCTCTCTTTTCTAGATTTAATTTCCTTTTGTTGAGTCAAATGGGTCAACATGTTTATCTATAACCATATATATCATAAAAAGTAGACTTATGACATAAATTCAAGCCAAAGCAGACTTAACGATTCAGACAGATTTCAGCCTTCAATTTATCGTTTCGAATAGTTCTAAATATTTCCAGCATCGCATAGGTATTTTCAATTTCATTTTCTGAACTCATTCTGGTCATTATTTTCAGTCCCGAAGATGTCATGTCACCAGATTTCTTCTCATTACAAACAGATAATTCTCAATTAACTCAATTATTCCCGTAATTAAGGAACGGTAATGACGTCATATGGGTCCGGGTCATTACACTCTCCGAAAACAAAGCTATATATATATAAAATCTTGGATTTGTTGTATCAAACCCTAGTTGTTACCAAACTAAATTAGGTCTCCACAAATTAGATATAATATATAAAAATATATTATAACTAATACCAAACAAAATTAAACTCTTTAACCAAAACCAATTGGGTCTCAAACTCCAATAAGGAGGTATACCCAACAATTCTCCCCCTACCGACTTAGGTGGAGATATCAACCATACCTGCCAAAGTTCGACACTTTAAATGTTTGTCCCTCGACAAAGTCTTAGTCAACATATCTAAAATATTATCATCTGTGTGAACCTTTTCGAGTTGTAACAATTTCGAATCTAACACATCACGAATCCAATGGTATCTCACATCAATGTATTTCGATCTCGAATGAAAAGTAGAATTTTTACTCAAGTGAATAACACTTTGACTATCACAATAAAGCATATACTTTTATTGCTTCAAACCCAACTCTTTCAAAAATTTCTTCAACCATAACTCTTCTTTGCAAGCTTCCGTAATGGCAATAAATTCAACTTCGGTAGTTGAGAGAGCAACACATTTTTGTAATTTAAATTGCCATGCCACAGCTCCCCCTGCAAAAGTCATCAAATACCTCGAAGTAGATTTCCTAGAATCTGTCAGAATCTGTGAACCCATCAAGCACCGGCTTACCATCTCCAAAACACAAACATACCTTCGAAGTCCCTCGAAGATACATCAGAATCCATTTTACCACTGCCCAATGTTCTTTACCTGGATTAGAGAGAAACCGACTCACCACACCAACGGCGTAAGCAATATCCGGCTTTGTATAAACCATAGCGTACATCAAAGAACCAACTGCTGAAGCATAAGGAACTTTTAAAATCTCTTCTTTGCCTTTCTCACTTGTAGGATATTGATTCGAACTAAGCTTGAAGTGACCCGCAAGTGGACAACCAACCGGCTTTGCTTTATTCATGTTGAACCTCTTGAGAACTTTCTCAATGTAACTTTCTTAAGACAACCAAATCAGTCCCTCTTTGCGATCACGAACAATTTTCATATCAAGAATTTGCTTTGCCATTCCCAAATCTTTCATAGCAAAAGACTTGCTCAACTCCAATTTCAACCTGTTAATCATGGTAGAATCTTGGCCCACAATCAACATATCATCAACATAAAGCAAAAGAATAATAAATTTACTATCCGGAAAATTTTTCATAAACACACAATGGTCCGAAGTGATTTTAGAAAAACCATTATTCATCATAAAAGAGTCAAATTTTTTGTACCATTATCGCGGGGCTTGCTTGAGGTCATACAAACTTTTCTTCAATTTGCAAACAAATTTTTCTTTTCCTTTCTCCACAAAACCTTCTAGTTGCTCCATGTAAATTTCTTCTTCAAGATCACCGTGAAGAAATGCGGTCTTCACATCAAGTTGCTCAACTTCAAGTTCATACTTGCAGCCATGCCAAGTACAACCCGAATAGAAGACATCTTCACAATCAGCAAGAAAATCTCATCAAAGTCAATACCTTTCTTTTGCCCAAAGCCTTTCACAACAAGACGTGCCTTGTACCTCAGATTCTTACTATCATTCTTCAATTTGAAAACCCACTTATTTTTCAGAATTTTCCTCCCCTTAGGCAACTTCACTAAATCATAAGTGTGATTTTCAAGTAAGGAATTCATCTTCTCTTTCATTGCCTTTTTCCAATCATCTTTCTTTGCATGCTCAATTGCTTCTTGGTAGCTCTCCAACTCCCCTTGATCAGAAATCAACACAAATTCATTGGGAGGATACTTTCTTAAAGGTTGTCGGTTTCTTGTAGATTTTCTTAACTTAAGTTGTGGTAGCGGTTCTTGAGTTGGATGTTCTTCCTCAATTTCTGGCTCAACTTCATTAGGATTAGCATCATTCTCTACATCTTCAATGGGTGGCTGCATATCTCCTCCATTTTCATCATCAACTGAAGATGAAGGAGATGGATCCATGTCAATGAGATCACTAGTTTTTGGCTCTAGTTGATCACATTTGCCAAAGTTTTCAATTGTTTGGTCTTCAAGAAACACAATATCACGGCTTCGAATGACTTTCTTGTCGATCGGATCCCACAATCTATACCCAAATTCATCACGCCCATAGACAAGAAAAATTATTGTCTTGACTTACTATCAAGCTTGGACCTCTCATCTTTTGGAATGTGAACAAAAGCTCGACAACCAAACACTCTCAAGTCCTCATAAGACACATCTTTGCCGATCCAAACTCTTTCTAGAACATCACCATTCAAAGGATAGGAAGGAGACAAATTGATCACATCAACCGCTGTCTTCATTGCCTCACCCCAAAAAGATCTTGGCAATTTAGCTTGTGAAAGCAAACATCTTGTTCTTTCTACAATGATGTGGTTCATCCTCTCAGCAACGCCATTTTGTTGAGGAGTCTTCTTAACTGTCTTTTGATGCCGAATACCTTGGTTGCGACAATACTCATCAAATGGCCCAATGTATTCACCGCCATTGTCTGATCGGATGCACTTCAATTTTTGCCATGTTTCTCTTTCAACCATGGCCTGAAAATGTTTAAATACTTCTAGAACTTGATCTTTAGTTTTTAGTAAAAAAGCTCAAACTTTCCTTGAATAATCATCAATGAAAGTAACAAAATAAAGTGCACCACTATGTGTTCTAACTTTCAAAGGACCACAAACATCCGAATGAATCAACTCCAAAACATTTTCTTTTCTAGAAGTAACATTTTTCTGAAAAGAAACTCTATGTTGTTTACCCGCCAAACAATGAACACAAGTTTTAAGATGTGTACCTTTCAAACCAGGTAGAAGCTCCTTTTTGAACAAAACTTGTAGCCCCTTTTCACTCACATGCCCAAGCTGCTTGTGCCACAATTCGGTAGAAGTATCATCTTCAAGTGCATTGACAACACCTTTACAAATTTTTCCTTGCATCGAGTAAAGTGTACGAGTCTTTTTGCACTTAGCCACCACCAAAGAACCCTTTGTGAGCTTCCATATTTCATCACCAAATTTGTTGTTGAAGCCTTCATCATCTAGCTTCCCAGTAGAAATCAAATTAACGCGAATGTCAGAAACATGCCTCACATCTTTAAGCAACAACTTGCAGCCAAAATTTGTTTCCAAGCAAACATCACCCATACCAATAATCTTGGACAAACCTTCATTACCCATTCGAACAGAATCATAATCTCCTTTGGTGTAGGTAGTGAAGAAATCAACTCGAGAAGTCACATGAAAAGAAGCATCGGAATCAATTACCCAATTACTCTTTTGGCCCACAAAATTAATACAACCATCTTCACAAACGACCATGAGATCATCGATAGTAACTGCCATTATATTTTCTTGCTTTTTATCTATACTTTTTTCACGCCTTTTCTCCTTGTTCTTGAGCTTTCGACATTCCCGCGTCATGTGCCCTTTCTCATGGCAATAATAGCACTCAATGTCTTTCTTTGAAAAAGAACCATCTTTTGATTTGTCACGGCTTTGATCACGACCATGAGGAGTCTTACTTCTCCCGCTTGTTTTGTTTCGGCCTCTCACAACAAATGCTTCTGAATGAGAGGAACCCACTCATTTTTTTCTAGTTTCTTCATTCAACAAGTTACTAGTGACTTGATCCATTATGACAACTCCATCGGGCGCCGAATTACTAACTGTCACAACCAAAGTCTCCAAACTTTCGGGCAAAGAACTAAGTAACATCAAAGCCTGTAACTCATCATCAAAAATAATTTTCATAGAAGCAAGTTGGTTAACAATACTTTTTATTTAATTTAGATGTTCCGGAATAGGGCTGTCCTTTTTATATTTTAAATTAACCAACTTACGAAACAGAAAAGCTTTATTTGTGGCTGATTTCCTATCGTAAAGGCCTTCTAATTTTTTCTATAAATCATGTGCTGAAGTTTCAGTAGCAACATGATGAAACACACTGTCATCAATCCATTGACAGATAACACCAACGGCTTTTCAATTAAGCCTCTTCCACTCATCATTTTTCATATTATCAGGTTTGCCACTATTTCCCTCAATAGGCCCATATAAATCTTTACAAAATAATAGGTCCTCCATTTTAATTTTCCAAGTTACCCAATTGCTTCCATTGAAGCTAGACATACAACCCACATTCCCCTCCATTGATTTATACAAATAAATAAATCCCAATAAATCGTAGGCTCTGATACCAGTTGTTAGGGAAAATATATGACTTTCCACAAGTAAATCAATCAATGGAAATAAAAATTAATGCGAAAAAATTAAATCAGAAGCAACACAAGAATTTTTACGTGATTCCCTCAATGTGAGGTACGTCCATGGGATCGAAATCCGATTCCACTATCAATCAAATAAGTTTTCAAACGATTACAAACGAAACACGAATGGTCTCACAAACCACCCTTAGGTGAATTCCAAATAATCACAAATAAATAAGAGGAAAGACCTCACCAAATAGATAAACCAAAATCTTCAGAAACCAAAGTTGTAGAAGACCCAAAATAATACTCCAAATCAACCCACACAAAGCAGCCGAATATTCACACCAACAGTAGCCGAAAATCAAGAATTGATTCCACCAAATTTCACCTAAGCACTATCTCACCAATCAATTGATCAAAAAGTGCTGCTGCTGCTTCACTCAACTTCGGGAAAAACAAATATAATTAGGTCACTGTTGACTCTCTCCGAAAACAAAGCTATATATATATATATGTAAAATCTTGGATTTGTTGTATCAAATTTTAGTTGTTACCAAACTAAATTACGTCTCCACAAATTAGATATAATATATAAAAATATATTATAACTAATACCAAACCAAATTAAACTCTTTAACTAAAATCAATTGGGTCTCAAATTCTAATAAAAAGGTATACCCAACATTTTCGACCATCGACAAACCTTTCGAGCCACAGCCACCTATGAGCCATTTTTCTTACTTGTATTAAACATGTTTTTAATTTTCATTTTTATCAATAAATAAACATGCTTAATGTTATTCCAATAAGGAGGTATACCCAATATTTTCGACCATCGACAAACCTTTCGAGCCACAGCCACCTCTGAGCCATTTTCCTTACTTGTACTAAACATGTTTTTAATTTTCATTTTTATCAATAAATAAATAAATAAACATGCTTAATGTTATGACCAACCTTATTGCCTGTCATAGCTGGAGTTTCTTCTTCATGTAAAAGAACAATCATTTCTAATTCAACCTATAGCAAAAACCAACTCAGTGGTATTACATTGTAATATACAAAGAAAAATTGCAAAAAGTTTGTCAAGAATGGGATTCGAACCCATGCCCTTTCGGACCAGTACCTGAAACTGGCGCCTTAGACCAACTCGGCCATCTTGACATTTGTGACTTCAGCTTAATTGTTTTATATTTAGATACTTTAAATTTTGAGAAAATTAATGTGAAAATTGGATGCTACCTGAAATTTAGTTTGGATAATCTTTTATTGAAATAGTGGATTTAGGAACCAATCTGAATTTTTTTTTTTTTTTTGGATTGGTAAAAATTTGTGATTAGTTGTTAAATTAGTACCTCAGTGGAGTTGAAACTCATACTCATACACATTATAAGAAAATATTATCCTTTCATTTCACTCCTAGAAGTGGAACTCTTGAGAGAGATTTGGTTGCCAAAAGGCTAGCCAACTAAGCTAGAGCCCCTTGATTTAGTAACCAATAGTCATGTTTGATTCACAAGATTAATAGTGAAGTATTAATAATCCTATTAAATTAGTGTGGTATTCACTATCCAATTGGATTAATATCTATGGGATTAATAATCCCATCCCTATCCCATTACTAATAATCTTACAAATTTGTTGGATTAATTATCCATTGGATTAATAATCCTAAACCAAAATATTAAAACAAATATAGGATAATTGGACTCACAGATTAATAATCTCAATCCCATGCTCTAATCCACCCAATCAAACATGTCAAATATGAATTGGGTGGAATAGTATGTCATTACTGAGTTGGGTGAAGTAACAAGTTGTCTAAGTTTGATTTAAAAATTTAATAAATTAAAAAAAATGTTCAAATTTTGTTAATTTATCTTTCAAACCTACTTAAAACAAGTTTTAATTGAGCATTGGGTGGAGAAACCTTTAGGTCATGTTTGATATAGGGACACTTACCAATTAGTCATATTAATCAGATTTATTTACCTACAGGTCTTAACTGATAAATTTATCACTATAAAAATAAGAAATTAGTAAATTTATCACTATAAATTTATTCATAAAAATAAAAAGATTGATAAATTCATCATTATAAATTTATTCATAAAAATAAAAGACTAATAAAATTATCACTTAATAAATTTATTAATAGGACTTAATAGATCATAAATCTCAAAAATAGGACCTATTGATAATTTTTCCTTTAATATATGAGGGGATTTGTAGCACACACAATAAGAGTTGAAATTATATTTATTGGGGATCCGTTTAAACCATTTTTGGTTAGGGTTAGATATAACAAGGGATTAGAGGGGAGTGATTAAAATAATATCTGTCCAGAAGGGGGTGGTGTTACATATTCATTTATTAAATAAATATTTAAATTAAATTGCGTTGAATTATATATGAATTGGATAAATAAATCCAAACAAAACATTTATTTTATTGAATTTTTTTCCTAACAGATGGTGACGATAGTGGTGAAGATGACGATAATAGCAATATTTGTGGAGTGACGATATTAGTGTATATAAACTGGTACTTATACCCTATATATTTAAACTTATTAAATGAATTGACAAGGTATGTAATTCATTAAAATTTTTATATGGATAAATTTAAATAAATTTTATGTAAATGTAATTCAACCCAATTCAGGTTGAGTTTTCCCACTCTAGCTAGCCATCTCCAACCACTAGGGGGGCTGAATCTGTATGGTAAGAATACATAGCATCTATCATGTTTATTGAAAGAAAAAAAAAAGATTGGGAAGATCAGTTTTAGAGAGCTTTACCGGTGTGGGTCTTATAATGATGTGATGTTTATGTCTTGATTTTTATTTTTTTATTTTTTTTTTATTGTTAAGTCATTAAAACTCTATTTAAAACTCATAAATTAGGGAAATGAATGATTTCTGGTATTGAAACATGGCATTTCTATCTCTATCGCTGCTGGATAAGGCATTGTGTTCTTGCAACTGCTGAATGATATGATGTGGAAAAATTATGTGTGACAGTTCGCCTGGTGTCTTAATTTGATATTATTAATTAAATTATGAGATCTTATGTTTTTTATTAAAATTCTGAGAGATTACTTGACGTGTCTCAAATGATAAGTTATGTGTAGTATTATTCTTAAACTACCAAATAATCTCTTCATGGTATTCAAGTGTATTGTGATTAATTGAGAGAGTGAAATTTACAATTTTGCATTGGATGTAATTGAAAAATAACAGGAGACATGATAATTTTTAATTGATCAAGAACATGGCAACAAGGTGTTCTTGGACTATGAAATAATTTTTTCTCTTTATGATATGATATAATATGGTAATTTACTATTGAATAAGTTTAGGAATCTAGACTTAGGCCTCATTTGGAAATATGTTATTTTAGTAATTTTTAGTTTTTTTGACTAAAATATAAAGTAAAAAAAAATAGCATATTTGGAATGATTTTTTGATTTTTTATGAAAATATGTGTAAAAGTAGAGAAAAACGGAAATATTTGACTTTTTTGTATAAGTTATAGACTTTTTAATTTTTTTAATAATTTTTTGATTTTTAGACTAAAACAGACAGTTCTCAAACGAGGTCTTAATCACCCAGATTTTTCTAAGTAAGTAGTTATGTGTATAGTATAAAATTTATACGTAAAATAAATTTAAATTATAAGATAATAATTCTAAATAATTTTTGAATAGTTAAATTAAGGAGTTGTTTGGCATATATTAAAAAAATATATTTTTTTTTTATGTTTTTATCTATTTTGAATCACATCACTTCTCTACTTTTCTACAAATCTTTTCATAAAAAATTAAAATATATATTTATTTAGCACTTCTCAAACAACCTTTAAAATCTCAATTGACAGCATTACTGTTTGCGTCCGGATCCTCTAGAGTTAATTCTCTAGAGTGATCTCCTAAAGTACCTAAGCGGACGGCTGAGAATAAAACTCACCAAAACGACGTCGTTTTGGTGGGTATTTTGAAAAAAAAAAAAAAAAAAAAAAAAAAAAAAATTTCAGAATTTTCGATGGTTTCAACTGAAGCCATTGAAGAACAAGAACAAGAGAACCCAGAAGCAGAAGCAAACGTGGTTATGGAGGTAGAAGAAGATGAAGCAAAGGAAAACCCAGAAGAGGAAAAGTTAGAGATCAATGACGAACTACCAGAAGAAGAAGAAGAAGATCAAGAACCAGACCCAGAAGTCCATGAAGCGAAAGAAATGAAAACGATTGTTCATCTGAAGCTGTTGTAGATCCAAAGAACTTCGAAAATGAAGATCCACTGTTGATTCAAGAGACAGAAGAGGAAGAGATTAGAGCGAGCCATCGCTCTTCTTCAGTATCGTCCGTATATTCAGATTTAGCAGAAGAAGAAGAAGAATTAAAGGATTTTCAGATTTGCAATCCCTAAATCTGAAAATCTGAATTAGAGACATATTTGTTTGAAATCACCACACACACAGAAATCTGAAAGGATTTTCAAAACAATCCCGCAAAACAATCTGAAAGAATTAAAGGATTTTCAGATTTACAAATATAGGGATTTTCAGAGTTAGTGATATATTTGTTTTGAAATCTCTAATTCTGAATTTTTTTTTTTTTAATTTTCAAAATACCCAAAATCTTTTACCTTTGAATGATCTAGAGGATCCGGACGCACTCTTACAAATCCATTTTCTACAAATCCATTTTCTTCTTGAAGTTGCAGTAAGAGTTGCAAATCCATTTTCTTCTTGAGAGAGAGGAACTGCTAGACCATGTACAGTTAGTAAAGTTGCAGTAAGAGTTGATCCTGTAAGAGTGCGTCCGGATCCTGTAGAGTGATCCCTTGAAAATGGATTTTACGCAGTTTCTCTAGAGTGCGTCCGGATTCTCTGCAAATCCATTTTCTTCTTCTTCCTCCTTCCTCTCAATCTGCAACTCTGCAATTTAACTCTTTTTTTTTTTTTTTTTTTTGTTTTTTTTTTTTGGCTCACCAAATCATCTAAGCCATTGATGCATGAATGGGACACGTGTTGCAACCTGAGTGATCACTCTAGAGAATCACTTCACAGGATCACTATAGAGGATCCGGACGCTTACTGTTTATTATTATATAGATAAATTACAAATACATTGTGGTTCTAGAAATTACTTTATACTTCCTAAGGTTTCTAATTTCATAACAAATAGGTCTTTTGAAATTATCAAATTAATTAATAATTTTTAATAATGTTAAAATTTTATTTCAATTAATAATTTAGATAATTTTATTATTGTATAGATAAATAGTTAAAAATTTTAATTTTTTAATTAATTCTGTTAAATAAAAAACTTTGATAGAGAAATATTTATAATTTTTTAAATTACAAAAAATAATTTATATTTGGAAAAATTACATATACTTTCCTAGAGATTTAACAAAATTATAGATACTCCTGAGATTTGAAAAATTACAAATACTCCTTAAAAGTTATATTTTCATAACAAATTAAGAGACAATTTGTTATGAAAATATAAATCTCATAAAAATATTTATAATTTTCAAAATCTTAAGAGAATATCTGTAATTTAATTAAATCTCGAAAGAGGTATATGTAATTTGTCCTTTATATTTTAAGTAAACTTTGGAAATTGTATTTGTAAATTACCTTATTATTATCCAATCCAACTGTCCCTACGGCTAGCTACCATTTCAAGCATGGCTGTACTGCCAAACAAAAACTCACTCGTCACGTCTCATCAGAAATGGGCAACAACCTCAATGCATGTATGTATATGTATAGAGTTATTTCAATATAGACCAGCACGACCTTCACGTGCTACAGACCAGCACGACACGCACATGTAAGAGAGAGAAAAATATATATATATATATAAACATAAAAACTGATTATTAATTAATTAGGGGTCATTAGAATCATTCATTTGGAAGTCTCAAACATTAATCTGTCAATAATATATACATAATGATTATTTGATTATTTTAAAATATTATTTTATATTATTTATCACTTGGCATTAATTAAATTATTTTTTAAAATCATAACAAGAAGTATTGGATTCTTTAATTTTAATCGATAAATATCAAATTAAGATATCACACGAATTTATTACAAAATCACCACATAATTTTTCATACGCATAAGCTTTTCAAATCCGATGTTGTAAGGCTTGTAGAGCTCATCACAACTCTCATTTTGATAATTTAAATTATTTATTTTTTAGATTTCTATGTGTAGATTATTTATGAAAAACTCAACTTACACACAAAGATCTAAAAAATGAATGATTCGAATGATCAAAATAAGATTTATAATAAGTTTTAGGAACCCAACACCCAACTTTACTATGGATAGGGTTGCAAACGAGTCGAATTGTGCTTTATTGAGCTCGAGTTGGGCTCGTTTGCTTATTAAGCTCGTTTATTGAGCTTAAACTCGGCTTGACTAGATAATATTTATGAAATTCAAACTCAGCTCAGTTTAGATCGATAATTTTTTATTATTATTTAAATAAAAAATATTATTTATATTATTGAATACATAAAATAATATATTTGTTATATAATTTAAATAATAATAAATAAGTCAAACTTGACGAGCTAAACTTATTTAAATTCGAGTTTAGTTCATTTAAATGAGCTGAGTCGAGTTGATCCCTTGACAAATCGAGCAAAGTTAACTTGTGAATTCATTTACAATACAAATTATGAGTTATCATTTGGTTGAAAAAGCAAAAGCCCAAAGGCTCGCTTAGCCCAACAAGCTTTTACCAAGCCCAAGCCCTTATCCTGGGAAAGATGGCATTGGTAACCCGACCCAAACTATTTCTCCATGAAAGGAGAGACTCATCGACTCAACAAAAATTAGAAAAAAACAATATTAAAAGGTCTTGAATCTTAGCCGAGTAAACTAATCACGCGACCCAACTTGATGGAAAGAGGTTAAGCTTAACCTGTGAGTAAACTTAGACACTGTTTTCGTGGCTTCTTACCCGACCCAACCCGACCCGATGTCGACCCTTAAATTGGACTTGTTCAGTACTAGAGGGAAGAGATACACGTGTATAATAACAAGACCGAACATTATTAGTATATGGTAGTCAATGCAGAGAGAGAGAGAGAGAGAGAGAGAGAGGGGGTTGGGGAGCAAACACAGTTTTCAGAGTCCAGACAAAATTGGGCCGTCATCTTCAGATCCAGGGTCCAGTATCTTTCTCTGGGGTCCATTTGACGGAGGCCTTTTGTCGTTTAGTTACTCTCTCTTTCTCTGTAAATCTCAAATCTCTCTCTCTCTCTCCCCTCTTGATCTTCTATCTCTGTGTCTGCCCGCGACTTCTCTCCTCGAATCGCGAAAACTAGCCCTAATCTCTCTCACGAACACACAACCATCGAATTAACGCACTTGATTGCAATTCGATCCACATTTTGACGGTTGATTTGATCACCAGCTTGATCGAGAAAGAGAGAGAGAGAGAGAGAGAGAGAGAGAGAGAGAGGGAAAGTGTTCGCATTTGATCATCAACAAGGTATGCATTTCCATCCTCGTTCAATTCTTTCATTTATTTATTTATTTTTATCGTTTTGATTTGCGAGTACCTTTTTCTTTTTTCTTTTTTTGAGTGCATTATTATAAACAATTGTCTATGTTTTTTTTTTTTTTGTTTCTATAGAATCTTAGAAATTGAAATCAAGATTATTTGGTTAGTTTTGAAATGCGAAGGTCATTGGTTGGGTTTGTGTAGCCATCAAATTTAACTTGTGTGGAGATGAAACGAGGAAATTGCCTTTTTGGTGTCTTAATTGTATAAGGTACTGGCAATTTATTTTTTATTTTATTTTTTTCCAGGTCTGAGTGGATACAATTGGAAAAACTAGGGAAAAGTTGAATTTTGTGAAGAATCTATTTGTAGTACTTTTGTAATTGACACATATTATAGGTTCTTCTGTTGGATGGCCTGGACAATATGAGACAACAAACATGTTGACAAAGAGCGGATATTGAAAAGTTACCATTTTTAGCAATTCCTTTTCTCCCTTCATATATGTACTAGAAGGCTATGCACCCGCACGAATAGAAATTGTAACTGTCATCCAAAAAAAAAAAAAAAATGAAGCTGAAATCAGGGTACTTATACATAGGGATAACCTCGCCAAGTGAGTTCTAATATATACATATACTTGAAGGGTCAGCACACTAAGGTGTGTAATTGAAAAGATCATGTGTGTGCTATGTACTCTTGCTTTTATGTAATTGCTCTTGTGGGCATTTTCAGAAATAAAAAAAGTTTGACATGTCTACACCAACTCAGATGTAGGTTTTATATAATATTATAGATAGTATAGATATAAATATATTTAGGGTTTGTCTGCTATCAGTCCTCATCTTCTAATTGATGCCAATGCATATTTTTGTGTTTGAATGTTCTTTTTGGCTTCAAGTGTCACTAAATAATACTTCTTATGGTATTCCTCCTCAAGCCCTTTTATCTCAGCCTTGTGTTTGGTTATACCATTAGTAAAACTTTAGTGATTAGGAATTTTTTTCTTTTGTGGATATGAACAGAATAATAAAATTTCTCGCCCTTCTAGGTGATATCTCAGTTGTGAAAAATATTTAATCAGTTCTTTTCAATTTATTTAAGCTATTTTTGTCTAATAGACTGTAAGCATAAGCTATATCAAATAGTTTGACACAGACTCCCAAAATAAATAAATAAAAACTATCACTAAACAACCCATGTTTATGCACGAATTCTTTGGCCTTCACCTCTTATGTTTGGTATTTCACAATTATTGTCCAAATTAACACAACTTGTTGAGACTTGAGATTACTAAGTGGATGGAGTTCAATTTTATATGAAACAGCTATAGTCGATTTTATGGACGTGCTTTAAAATGCTAATGATTAATAGTTTGGAATGTGTTTCAGAAAAATAGAGGATAATACTATAGACTTTTACCATTTTGTTATTAAATAAAATATGGCTGTATCTTTGTGTGGCTTTTTTGTGTTTGTACCACCGCACAACGGAAATGTAGGACTATTACCTCATGCTACAATTTCTTTTTGAGAGTAATCCTTTGTAATTTTTAGGTCTGAGCTCAAAAGTGTGTGGAGGGAAAGAGGGGGTGCAAGCAGGAGCAGAGCAAGAGTAGGGATTTGGAATATCGAAGTGCTTGCCTGGGGGTTAAAAAGGTTAGAGCCTCTGTAGAAAGAGCAGCTTCAGCCTACACCCAACAACCACAGTTACAATAGACTGTCAGTTGCAAAGATCAAAGTACGTTTTTCTTTCAAGATAATTTGTTCTACTGGGATGGGCTACTTATTTTTCTGAGCACTTTGAGAAAGAATCAACAATCAAAAAGCTAAATTTTTCTGTAGAAGTTTTCAGATTCTGATGCTTTCTTGAAATTGCAGGAACCTTGAGACTTGCCTTTGCAGGACCAGATTGGAATCTTAAGTTGAGAAAGCTTCAGATATGTTTCCATTTGGGAGGGAGAGAAGTGTGGAAACCACTGTCTTTGTCCTTATATTGTCTAATTTCAGCTTCTCGTCTTGAATTGGGGATTGTTTAATTTTTCTTAGACATTTAGCTCCTGGAAAAGGACCCACGATACTGATGATCACACATCAGCTAATATGGTTCTCTAGTTGAGTGTGGCGTTGTATGAGGGTTTGGAAATGGCATTGTGTACTGAAGAGGAGCAATCTGAGGATTATCTTTTCAAGGTTGTTTTGATTGGCGATTCAGCTGTTGGGAAATCAAACTTGCTTGCTAGATTTGCAAGGGATGAGTTTTACCCTAATTCTAAATCAACTATAGGAGTAGAGTTCCAAACACAGAAAATGGATATCAATGGGAAGGAAGTTAAGGCACAGATCTGGGACACAGCTGGTCAGGAGCGGTTCAGAGCTGTTACATCTGCATATTACAGGGGCGCGGTTGGAGCTCTTTTGGTATATGACATCAGTAGGCGTCAGACATTCGATGACATTGGCAGATGGCTTAATGAACTTCACAGTAAGCACCGCAACCAAATGATGTTTGGTCCATTCTGTGGGTTCAAAGTTAATTTTTTAGTGGGGTCACTTGTGGTAACACATCTCTGAAACAACAATTATATGCAAAGTAAAATAAATTTTTTCTTCTCTTGAGGGGGCTCAACTGACACAACAGACTATGCTGTGGCAGGGCCCCTGCTCCCATGTAATGAATTAAGATATAGAAATTTCACACCAATTGATAAGATGATAATATCCACATTTAATGGGTTAAATGCTTTGCAAAGGTTTGTGTTTTTAAGTGTTTTTTTGCTTGGCCGATGAATAATTGGAGTATTGTTTGATGAATATTTGTATATGGAGGTTTATTGTCACCATTGTTCTCTGCTGTCTTCATCATCCCATTATAAATCGTCAATATATAGTTCAGTTAATGACTCTTGGATGAACTTAAGATGAGCTTGAGTTGAGTTGTTGATATTGTTCTGTCGATTATAGTGATGCTTAATGACTACTATTGAAATTGAAGCTGTTGTATTTTATTAGTGTAACAATATTGATGAGTGTTCTTAATATCGATAAGACAAATGAATATATGTTTATTTAGTATTCTTGGTTAAAATATCAAAAATACGTTTGTTTGAGGAGCCAAGGCTTGATGTGGTGTTGTTTTGATTTATTGAACAGCTCACTCCGACATGAATGTAGTTACAATACTTGTTGGGAACAAGTCTGATCTTAAAGATTTGAGGGAGGTTTCCACCACTGAAGGCAAGGCCTTGGCCGAGGCACAAGGTTTGTTTTTTATTGAAACTTCCGCTCTTGATTCCTCCAATGTAGCCGCTGCTTTTCAGACAGTTGTGATAGAGATCTATAATATTTTGAGTCGGAAAGTAATACAAACTCAAGAGCTCAAAAAAGAAGATCCTGCGTGGATGGGAAGTGGAAAGACCATCGTGTTGCATGATGGGAACCAGGAAGTAGATGGTCAAGCTAAAAAAGGTGGGTGTTGTTAATCCTAAGGCTATTTTTGGGTTGGGAATTTGTGGCTTTACCCAAGCCCAAAATTTTGAGTTTTATAAAGTTTTTAGCCATTTCTTCTCCCTTGTGTAATTCAAATTCTTGTTACTGTTAAATTGTTGATTCAAACAATATTTTTTGTTTTCTTTTTTCAGAAGTAATTGGTAGCTAGAAAAAACAAGGGTTCGAATGGCCTGATTTATTTATTTATTTTTATTTTTTTTCCTTCCTTGCCTTCTACTAACATAGTTTCCTCTCTCTCTCTCTCTCAAACATGACTCAGTGAAGTTTCAACCTTGTATACAAACAAACCCACAAACAAAATCAAAATCCACAAACAAATCAAAACTGATCAACAAACAAACAAACAAACCCACAAACAAATTCAAATCAAAATCTACAAACAAAATCAAAATCAATAACTGATCACAAACAAACCCACAACAAAAATGATCTGTGTATATATACAAATCAAAACCAAATCAAAATCAAAAACAAACCCACAAATCAAAACCAAATCAAAATAAAAAATACACTCACAAATCAAAAGCAAATCAGAGACACACATAGATCTGTTGAGAGAAGAGGAAGGAAGAGACCCACCGTCATGCCATCACTATCGCATACACCGTCCATCACTGTCGTGCCATCGCTTCCATCGCGCAACCATTGCCTCTTCTCTCTTTCTTTTCTCTTCTCTCTTATCTCTTCTCTTTGTTTTAGAGAAAAGAGAGGGGAAAAAAAAAAGAAGCAAAACCACGTCGTTTTGCAATTCGGGTCAATCGAGCCGCGATAATCTTTAGCTACCAATTTTTATTCTTCTTTTTTGGGCTATGAGAAGGAGAAAGTGGAGTAGAAAATGTAAATGACTTGGAAGGGGATAAATGGATTTTGTCTTTACCACATTGTAATAACCTAATAGGGGTAAAAGCAATCAAGTTGTTCTTGTTTGTCTTTCTCAATTTTGCAGTCTGAAAAATGAAAAACTTTTGTTTTTGTTTTTATTCTTATTGGTGGTGATGGTAGGGCCAGTGACGGTGGTAGGTGTGGGTGGGGCAATAAGGGTTATCATTTGATCGAAAGTTCATTGCTGCCAAAGCGAGTGGCCTTGGGCCCGGCTTGAATGAGGCTTGGTCTAGGCTTGCAATTTGAATTTCAACCCTCTTGTTGGCCCGTGAGAGGGGGCATGTCTCCTTGGCCTGCGAGCCTATTAAAAAAAATAAACTAAAAAATGAAAAATGATCCGAACCCTTCTAGGGGTGACCCCCACAGCCTTTGATTGGCTAGATTTTTTTGTTTTTTTTTTGTTTTTCTCCTCCTCTTCCAATCACCAACTCAGACGTGTGTGTAGAGATGGTGGAAGTTGGTGATTGAGAGAGTCTCAATCACAGTCCCTAAAAAATACATGATGGATCTTGGTTTAAGATTTTGGTTTACAGGTTGACCTGGCCTTGCCTAGCCTGTTAGTACAAGCTTGCTGGGCTTTTGGCCCATACGCGTCCTTTGGGCACTATTTTCTCAACCTACCCTATGTCAACCCAATTTAATCTTTAATGGCGATGGTGATAGTACGGTGATGGTAAGATTTTGTCCAAAAGATGCTTTTACCTTCTAAAAATAAAAATAATTGACATGGATAGGCCCACAAGGGCCACAGCCCACCATGAGTAAACCCAGGCCCACCATTT
This sequence comes from Camellia lanceoleosa, assembly GCA_025200525.1. Taxonomy (NCBI): domain Eukaryota; kingdom Viridiplantae; phylum Streptophyta; class Magnoliopsida; order Ericales; family Theaceae; genus Camellia; species Camellia lanceoleosa. Next base: position 3,090,477 of record CM045765.1, on the reverse strand, counting down.
AAACCCCATTGCATAACCCGGTTAGTAAAACCCAAAGATCGCTGAAGCTAATCGAGGAAGTCCAATGACATTCGACACACAGGGACAGATAAAGCCACCGTGAGACAAAGATCGCAGTTATTGCCACAAAGACATCACCATTAATGCGCCCATCACAAAGATTTATTGCGACAACACCCCCAAATTTAATAGCATCCCCTCACTCTGAACAAGACGAACCACGGCGTAAGCTTTCGGCGGGGAGGTCAGAACGGCTGAGACAGTGAAATGATTACCAAAAGGATATAAGCAAAACTTGAAGACAAGAAGAAGGTTAAGTTTTCGATCCCTCTCTCTCTCCCTCTACATTCTGTCTATCACCTTTTCTAATTCACACACCGGAGGGTTCGCTGGGGGACTACCCCGTTCCCCGATTGAACTTGCTTGCAGGTTATCCAGTGGGCTTGAGGAGCTTGGATCGGTCTGGCCCATTCACCAGGACGAACTGCATTACCAGTTTTACTGACATGGATAGGCCCACAAGGGCCACAGCCCACCATGAGTAAACCCAGGCCCACCATTTAAACCCCATTGCATAACCCGGTTAGTAAAACCCAAAGATCGCTGAAGCCAATCAAGGAAGTCCAATGACATTCGGACACACAGCGGAACCACAGATAAAGCACGCCAGACAAAAGATCTCGCAAAGTTATTGCACAAAGACATCACCATTAATGCGCCCATCACAAAGCATTTATTGCGACAACACCAACCTAATAGCATCCTCACTCAACAAGACGAACCACGGCATAAGCTTTTCGGGAGGTCGAACGGCCGAGACAAAGGAAATGATTACCAAAAGGATATAAGCAAAACTTGAAGACAAGAAGAAGGTTAAGTTTTCGATCCCTCTCTCTCTCCCTCTACATTCTGTCTATCACCTTTTCTAATTCACACACCGGAGGGTTCGCCGGGGGACTACCCCGTTCCCCAATTGAACTTGCTTGCAGGTTATCCAGTGGGCTTGAGGAGCTTGGATCGGTCTGGCCCATTCACCAAGACGAACTGCATTACCAGTTGGCGCCATCTGTGGGAACCGGTTTGTCCGTGCGCCAGTTGTGTTCATTGCCGCCGGAGACCCTGTTCCAGTAACCTTTTCACCTCATCCGTCAAGTGTATGGTCACGACTAGATCCATGGCTTCCCACCATAATGCTACCGATCACCAAACCGACTCTCCCAATCCAGACAACCCACCACAGTACTTCATCGAGCTCACCAACAAAGTATGGTCAACAAAACAAACCAGCCTTAATCAATGCTCTGCTCCAACGGAACCTCCCTATTCCTCCACCACCTCCAGATATTCCATCCCATCCAGAACAAGTTCCAGGCCATACTGTCCCACAACCCAATCCTCCCAACTCGAGGGGCTTGCAACCCCCTCACCCACATATACATCCGCCTCCTTCACCCCCACGTCCATCAGTCATAGCTCCAGCTCCCGAGGGAGAAGCCAACAGCGTCCAACATCTGTCTCCCTCTGGCAGTGACAACATTCCCCTTTGGGACGCTGAACTCCGAGCCATGAAACTCCAACTCCAAGGGGTTATGCAGAATATCCAACATAAGCCCTCCACCACAGCAAACTCCCCATTTATTGCCTCCATCCGAGACAAACCCCTACCCCCCAAGTTCAAAATGCCTACCATTGACTCCTTCGATGGCACGACTGACCCGATCGACCATCTGGAGACCTACCGCATCCTCATGATCCTTCATGCCTTCCCCGACGAGATCATGTGCCGAGCCTTTCCCGTGACTCTGAAGGGGTCGGCTCAACTATGGTTTAGCCAATTACCACCGGACTCGGTCTCCACTTTCCAGCATCTCAGTGACTCTTTCTTGAGCCATTTCATCGGCGCCCAACGCCAACGACGCCTGCCAAATTGACTACTCAACATCCGTCGACCGAGGGGAGTTATCACAGCCACCACTCGCTTCAACACCGGCTCACAAGTTGTCAAAACGACGACAAGGTCATCCTCAACCTTCATGGCGGGCTCAAGGTCCTCTCGACTTCCTCTTCTCCTCTCCAAGAACCCCCGACCTCCATGGCAAATTTCTACTCTCCAAAGCCCAAAAATACATGAATACCGAGGATTCACCAGTCGCTCGACAAGACCCGCCAGCTAAAGACCCGACCCCCCGAGAAAATAGAAAAGACCAAGAACCCAGCAACACCCAGTATCATCGCCAAACACCCCGCTACACCAACCGACCTCCTCCCACCGACCGGTCAGCACCAGTGAGACCGCCCGGTCGGTTCGAGCGATATACACCCCTCAACTCTCCCATGGAACACGTCCTTAACCAGATCCAACGGGACTACCCCCTCAAGTGGCCTCTCCCTCCACGGAACCTTTCCAATCGGAAAGACCAGTCCAAATATTGCCGTTTCCACCAGGACCATGGCCATAACACCGACGATTGCATCAGTCTTAAGGATCAAGTGGAGACCCTCATTCGCCAAGGGCGTCTAAGCCGATTCACAGACACCCGCCCTCAGCAGAGGCAAAGGACCGAGCCCCACAGAGACAATCGCAGACACACCCTCCGCCAACCAATTTCAACTGCATCAGGCATGATCGACCCCCCCAACTACCTCGGCCTCAAGGTAATCCACCTCCACCAGTTGGCGAAATTAGAGTTATTTCAGGTGGTCTTGCCTGTGGGGGACCATCCCGCTCAGCTCAAAGGGCAGAACTTAGAAAAATACGACAGGGCTAAGACAAGGCAGTAGCCATAATAGACCGACCCCCCAAACAATCCAAGCAGTGGGCAGAACCCATCACCTTCACGGACGCCGACTGTACTGGCATCCGTTACCCTCATGATGATCCCTTTGTCATCTCCACCGCTCTCTCCAATTATAAGGTCAGACGAGTTCTCATCAACAATGGCAGCTCGTCGGACATCATCTTCCTCAACTGCTTCCGCCAACTGAAGATCGGGGAAGAAAGCCTGTCTCCACTCCAAACCCCCTTGGTCGGTTTCACTGGCGACCTGGTGACCTCTATCGGCTCCATTGATCTCCCCATCACCATTGGAGAATACCCGCGCCAGACCACGAAGTTGCTCACTTTCCTTGTAGTCGATTGCCCCTCTGCCTACAACATCATTCTCGGCCGCACTGCCCTCAACGCCTTCCAAGCCATCACATCCACCTACCACCTTGCCCTCAAGTTCCCTACTGATCTCGGGGTCGGAACAGTCAGAGGAGAACAGACCGTTGCCAGAGAATGTTATGTGGCCTCACTTAAAGAAGTCAAGCTGAATGAGGCAATGATCATTGAAGGACGTGACGTCCGAGATGAGGACGAACTGATCAAAGGCGAACCTATGGAGGAACTCGTCGAAGTTAACATTGATCCCACCAACCCACTCAAAACTGCCAAAATCGGCAGTCAACTGCCTTCCCAAGCAAAGGCCGACCTCACCGCCCTCCTGACCGAGCACAGAGACGTCTTTGCCTGGACCCATGCAGACATGCCGAGTATTGACCCCTCTTTCATAACTCACCGCCTCAGTATCGAGCCTTATTTCTGACCTTACCGACAGAAGCAACGTATCTTCCACCCGGAGCGCAATAACCTCATAGCCACAGAAGTCGACAAACTCCTTGAAGCTCAGTTCATCCGAAACGTAGACTACCCCAAGTGGCTGTCCAATGTGGTTCTGGTCCGCAAGAACAATGGCAAGTGGCGTCTCTACGTTGATTACTCTGACCTGAACCGAGCTTGCCCCAAGGATAGCTATCCACTCCCCCGAATTGATCTGCTGGTCGACGCCACGGCCGGTCACCAAATGCTCAGCTTTATGGACGCCTTCACTCATCTGACCAGGAACACACATCCTTCATCACCGACCGGGGCACCTACCACTACCGTGTCATGCCGTTCGGACTAAAGAATGCTGGGGCCACCTACTAACGTTTAGTCAATGCAGTCTTCCACCATCAGATCGGACGGAACATGGAAGTGTATGTGGATGACATGCTAGTTAAGAGCAAACTCTCCGCTGACCACCTCACCGACCTACGAGAGACTTTTGCCACCCTTCGCAAATATCAGATGAAGCTCAACCCAGAGAAGTGTGCCTTTGGCGAGGATCCGCAAGTTCACGAAGTTTTATGGTCAACAACATGATCGAAGCCAACCCTGAGAAGATCAAGGCCTTGATTGAGATGCAGTCACCCAAAACCGTTAAAGAGGTTCAAAGACTCACCGGCAGAGTGGCAACCCTCAACCGTTTCATCTCTCGCGCAACGGATAAGTGCCTACCATTTTTCAAGGTCCTTCGGCAGACTTTTGAATGGACAACTGAATCCGAAGAAGCCTTTCAACAGTTAAAACAGTGCATGGCCAATCCCCTCCTTCTCTCACAGGCAATCACGGGTGAGCCCCTCTTCCTTTACTTAGTAGTATCCAAAGACTGCCATCGGCAAATTTCATCAGAGAGGACGACTTAGTCCAACGGCCGGTCTATTACATCAGTCGGGCTCTCAGGGGAGCGGAGCAAAACTACCCCCTATTAGAAAAGCTGTCCCTAGCCTTGGTCAGCGCCTCCAGACGACTCCGCCCCTACTTCCAAGCTCATGCCATAGTGGTCCTCACCGACCAGCCCCTGAAGAAGGTCATGCAGCAACCAGAGCTCTTAGGAAGACTAATGCAGTGGTCAGTAGAACTAAGCCAGTTCGACATCTCTTATCGCCCCCGGATAGCAATCAAAGGGCAAGCTGTAGCCGACTTCATCTTGGAATTCACCAATCCAGCCGCAACCGCTAACCCTCCACCCCCACCAACTCCACCAGAGCCCGAAGATCCTCACTCTTGGACACTCAATGTCGACGGCTCGTCCCGCAGGGAAGGAAGCGGGGCTGGGCTCATCCTCACCTCCCCTGAGGGTGGTTATTTCAAATGTGTTCTCCGTCTCTTGTTTGCGGCCAGCAACAACGAGGCTGAATATGAAGCATTAATAGCAGGACTTCGCCTGGCCAAAGACATTGGTGTCAGCCACATCCGTGTGTTCAGTGACTCCCAACTCATCGTCGGACAGATCACAGGGGAATTCGACACCAAAGATGACACAATGCGGGCTTACAAGGACATGGCACTCCCCCTTGTTCGCCTCTTCAATACTTTCCAGATCAGACACATCCCTCGGTCGGAAAACTCCAAAGCAGATGAGATGGCCCAGCTGGCCTGTGCCGACCATTCCGACCTTAGCCATGGAGTTCGCCTTGAATACCTAACCCACCCCGCCATCTCGCCCGACGTACAAGAAGTACAATTCCTCCAGACGGAGCCCATCCCTTGGGCATCCGACATCTTCCTCTTCTTGACCACTGGAGAACTCCCAGATGACCAACAGCAGGCTGCCAAGGTCAGAGCTCGATCGGCTAACTACATTCTGGTCGACGGTGTCCTTTACAAGCGCGGTTTTTCACGACCGTACCTGCGGTGCCTCAGCCCCGCCCAAGTAACCTATGTAATGCAAGAGATCCATGAAGGAATCTGTGGCAATCATTCGGGTGGCAGGTCTCTAGCACATAAAATACTTCGTACAGGCTACTTCTGGCCGACTCTCAACCAAGATGCCACTGATTTTGTGCTCAAATGTGACAAGTGTCAGCGCTTCGCCAACATCCCCTATGCTCCTCCCACTGAGCTGATCACCCTCTGCAGCCCTTACCCATTCGCCAAATGGGGGATCGACTTGATTGGTCCGCTCCCCACTGGCCGAGGCCAGACCAAATTCGCGATTGTTGTCATTGATTACTTCACTAAGTGGGTCGAAGCAGAACCCCTTGCCACTATCACCGAGCAGAACACCACCAAGTTTATCTAGCAATCGATCGTTTGCCGATTTGGCATCCCTCAGGCCATCGTCTCCGACAACGGTAAACAGTTCGACAACACCAAATACAGGAAATTTTGTGCAGATCTCCAGATTCAACCATGCTTCTCTTCCTCCGGTCATCCCCAAGCAAATGGCCAAGTTGAGGTCACCAACCGTTCTCTCCTGAAGATCATCAAAACTAAGCTCGAAGCTGCTAAAGGCCTCTGGGCGGAGGAACTACCACATGTACTCTGGGCTTACCGAACCACTACCCGGACTCCTATTGGGGAAATCCTTTTTCGCTTAACATATGGCGCTAAGGCGGTCATTTCAGTAGAAGTCGGTCTGCCCACCCCCAGGGTCTTACATCAGGATCTCGCCTCAACCGAAGAACTCCGTCGAGCAGACCTGGACCTCATCGAAGAGCTCAGAGAGACTGCCGATTATTGCATCAGCCAGAAAGTGAGAACACACTACAACCGCCGAGTCCGACCACGGGAATTCTCTTTTGGCGACCTTGTCTTGAGAGAAACAACTCTTGCCACAAGGAATCTGACTGAGGGCAAACTAGCAGCCAAATGGGAGGGACCCTACGTTGTGAAGGCCCGACCACGGCCAGGCACTTACCGACTTCAAGACATGGACGGCCGAGACCTTCCCCATCCCTGGAATGCTGAACATCTGAAGCGTACTATCAATGAATCCTTACTTTTGTATTGTCAAACTTGTTGTATTTTCCTTTTTTCAATACATAATGCAAACTTCGGACTAAGTTCCCCACTTTTACCATTCAACTGTCTATATGCCGTTCTCATGACTCTCTCACTTGCAGCATTCAAAAGCCTCAGTCCAACCTGAGCACTTTCACAAGCCTCAGTCCGACCTGAGCACTTACAAAAGCCTCAAATCCAACCTCGAGACTTTCAAAGCCTCATCCGACTGAAAGACTTACAAAAGCCTCAGTCCGACTGAAAGATTTTCAAAAGCCTCACCCAACCTCGAGACTTTCACAAGCCTCATCCGACTGAGACTTACAAAAGCCTCATTCAACCTCGAAAGACTTTCAAAAGCCTCAGTCCGACCTGAGCACTTACCAAAGCCTCACCCAACTCGAGCACTTTCAAAAGCCTCGATCCAACTGAAAGACTTTCAAAAGCCTCGGTCCGACCTGAGACTTCAAAAGCTTCACCAACTCGAAAGACTTTCAAAGGCCTCATCCGACCTGAAAGACTTTCAAAGCCCTCACCGACTGAAAGACTTACAAAGCCTACCAGACCGAAAGACTTTCAAAAGCCTCAACCGACTGAAAGACTTACAAAAGCCTCGGCTACCAGCACTTTCAAAAGCCTCTCTAACCCGAGCACTTTCAAAAGCCTCATCCGACTGAGACTTCAAAAGCCCTACCAGACCGAAAGACTTTCAAAAGCCTCATCCGACTGAAAGACTTACAAAAGCCTCGGCTAGACCGAAAGACCTTTCAAAAGCCTCATCCAACTCGAGCACTTTCAAAACCTCGACCTCGACTGAGCACTTATAAAGCCTCGGCCACCGAAAGCACTTTCAAAAGCCTCCGTCCGACCGAGCACTTTCAACATCGAAACCCAAATAAACAAGTACCAGCATAGCCTTGGGAAAACACCTAATCACAAGTTGAGGTCACAAAACCTTACAACATCTCTACTTAGTCAAATTCCAACGGTGTTCCCCAATTTCTCCCCTACAGGTCTACTATTGGCCCTTTAGTTACAATTTAAAACCCACTTTCCTACCCTTATTCATTGAATTTTTACACAAGTCTAATCTCACTCTGCACGAAGGAATTTTATCAGTTCACTCTTACTCTGTGTGATGGAATTTTTAATTTAACAAGTTCCAATCTCACAAGTTCAAATCCAAATTCAAATGCACCAGTTCATCCTTTTCAAATTCACTTGGCTCACTTAGCTCAAGTTCACTCTGTCGTGAAGTTGAATTTTTTCATAAGTTCATTACTCGTTTTTATTACAAACATTTCTCCATTTCAAACCCACCAAACAAATAAACACAGTTAATTACAAGACATAAATTGAGTTTTATTCATTCGCAAAATGTGTACATCAGTTTATTACAATGCTTCAAAAACAAAACAAAACGAAACAAAAGTGTATACAAGGACGAAACAAAAACACCTAAGTACACCTATCCTTCAGATCACTCCTCCTCCTCACTGGCGATAAGATCTGCTTCTTCTATACCCTCATCCAAGGGGGTCTGGGCCACGTCATCCTCTTCAATCGCCACTCTGCTAAAGTCAAGCTCTGGGAACAGCTCTTCAGCCTTGCGTTTGAACATTTTCCACCCGCTGTCCCAATACTCTGACATTTCATGCTTGTAGAAGTCCGACTGCTGGAAGCTTGCAATCACCTCAGACTCGCCTCCCAGAACTGCCTCGATGGCCCAGCCTCGCCTCCTCGCTAGGTCAGCAACCGCAAGATCAATCGCCATTTGGAACTCAGGAGACCTTTTGAATTGAATAACAACGAACATAAAGATCGGTAGGTCGCCTTTCGAGGCCACCGCCTTCTCTTCATTCAGCTCTTTTTGTTGGGCCTCCTTTTCAGCTGCAGCCTTAGCCCTTTCTGCCTCTAACTCTCCTCAGAGCATCACCAGTGGCTCCTCCTCCTCCTCCTCCTCCACCTCCTTCTTTAGGCTCTCCTTCTCCGCCTCCTTCATAAGCCTCCTCTCCCCCTCTGCCTTGGCAAGCTCATCCTCCAACTCCTTTTGCAAAGCCTCAGCCTTAGCATCTGCATCGTCTCTCTGCCTGACGAGCTTTTCGTTATTGGTCATGGCCTCCTCATGCCGCTCGACCGCGATGGCACAGGCCTTTTGAGACTCCTCCAACTTTTTCTGCTCACCAGTCAACTGGAACTCGAGTGACACGACCCTGCGGCGCGTGTCTTCCAACTCCAACTTGACTGATGACAGCTCGGTATGGACAGTCTTCCATGCAGCACTCTCCTTCTTCAGCTTGGTCAGATCTGCCTTGGTCTCTTCAGCTTTGATTTTGGCCGCCGCAACTTTCCTCAACAGGGCCCCTGCTAGGGTAGTTACCTCCATTTGGGCGGAGAATAACCCCCTAAACAGGTCGGCCTCATTAAATCCAGAGGCCGAGCGCAGACCTGACTCCTCCACCATCCTTACTAGGCGGCGCCTCGCCTAGTCGCGCCCATCTCTCTCCGGCCTCCCACCCACAAAGACACGCTGGTAAATCGTGGCACCCAGGCCAACTCCTCTTTCCTGAGGCACAGGGCCCCTTTGGGTTTGCTCCCTCCCGCTTGGCTCATTTCAACCAACCCAGCTTCCACTTGCACTTGCACTGGGTCTCCTCTAACCTCCCACTTGGCTCACCCCCACTTCCACTGTCTGCTGGGTCTTCCACAACGCCCACCGTTGGACCAAATTTATCACCACTTCGGGGTGTCTTTTGTCACAAGGACCTGCCGGTGAGACACTCCACCCTTCCTGGGTCTGCCCGCCTCTTCCCTCTACTCCCTTGGCCAGACTGGCCTCTTTCATCCTTACCTCCTTTCTTCTTTTTTGGGCTGGCTCTTCTTCCCTCCGCCTCAACCTCTTCTTTTTCTTCCCCACGCCCAGCACCTCCATCTCCTTCAACGACCTCTCCTTCAGAGGGTCTTTTGGGAGCAATCATGGAACGAACTCCACCAAATTCTTCTCTCCCAAGGGTTTGGGACGAGGTCAGATCCTCTCCCTCGCCACTGGCCGAGGTGGTCGGTCGACTTGGGACTCCTTGAATTTCTGGGCTTTCACCAGGATGGCTTGATCCTCTGCCTCTTGTGCCTTTCTTCTTGCCTCCAGCTCTGATCGGTCGAGGTCTCCACCGCTTCTAACAGGACCCAACCCAGCTTCAACAATACTTTACCGCACCAAATTTCATCCCACCTAACTTTTTCCCTCTCCTTCCACTCCTTCTCCCTCTTTATCCTCTCCTCCGCCGCCGCCCCCCACTTTAGGGTCACAGACATGGTTGGCACCTTCCACATGGTGGACACATAGAACCACCGGCCTCCAACCTTGATGGACGCGTTGGTAAACCAGCCACCAAACCCTTCCCTACCGCTTTGAAGGGTGATCCAGTCTCGCCGCTCCTGAAGCCTTGTAGCAGCCAAAGAACTCCTCCACCGTCATGGCAACTCCTCCGTTCGCCTTCGGCCAAGCACTTGCGCAAGCCATCAGGATTTTCCATGCATTGGGCATCAGTTGCCCTGGTGCCACCTCCAGGTGGTTGAGCACATCTACCACGATTTGCAGCAGAGGCAACCTCAGTCCACTTTTTAGAGCTTCCTCGTAGAGGGAAAACTCTCCTGCCCTGACGTCAGACGGTCTCTCCGTCGATTTTGGCACCAGCAATTCCACCTCCACCGGAATCTGGTACTTCTCGCGGATAGCCTCCAACTCCGCCGCTGTAATAATGGATCTGTCGACCGAATGCCAATGGTGCGTTCCACTGGCCGACATACGCTGCTTTCACCACCTCGCTAGACTCAGTCTTGAACCGCTAGTTCCTCTACATCATCTTCTCCCAGTGGATCTACCCTGACAATCGCAGTCTCTTCCTGGGCGATTTCTAAGTTGTGTTTGCGAATCGCTTCTGATGCAGGTGCTAAAAAATCGAAGAAATGTTTCAACGGGGTATCGTGAGCAACGAAGGAACTGATACTTCGAATGTTTTGAGTTTTTGTAAAGAAGTAGGTGAATCGTATGATACCAAAAGCCTACGGTTTGCCCGTATTCCAAGGATCCAAATTAATGTTCGCCAGTTTGAAAACTTTTCAAATCATCCGCCAAAACTGCATCATCAATGCCCATAATAATGCCCTGACGTTTCACTCCTGATCTAACGCTTGACCTTTCTCCTCGAAATTACGCCACGTGTATGGTCCCGGCGTAATCGACCGCCTCACCTTGTCCTTTCCACTTCAAATCATCACATGACACGCCGCCTTCGGTTCTGCCGGCCCGCCACTCCGGTCTCCTCGCCTTGCCGCCTTCACTCGGCCACGGCTCTCTGCTCGGACGCCTTCGCCGCCTCACGGGCTCTCGTCGGCCTCACTGCGCCGCCCGCCCGCTCACGCCTTTCGGTTCGGCCTGCGGCCTTGCCCTCCGTCGCCTGCGGTCGGCCACTCTCGCCTTTCGTCGCCTCTGCTTTAGCCTCATCTCATCCGCCGGCCACGCTTTCGGCCCTCACACTCGACTTCTCCCATTTTCACACCCTCACTTGGTCTCCCTACCGGTCGGATTCATCTTCCTTATTATTATTCCCTTCGTTGGACTAAAGCTGCACTCGGGAATGGGGGACTACTGACATGGATAGGCCCACAAGGGCCACAACCCACCATGAGTAAACCCAGGCCCACCATTTAAACCCCATTGCATAACCCGGTTAGTAAAACCCAGTATCGCTGGAAGCCAACTGAGCAGGGAAGTCCAATGACATTCGGACACACTGGCACACAGATAAAGCACGCCGCCAGACAAAGATCGCAAAGTTATTGCACAAAGACATCACCATTAATGCGCCCATCACAAAGATTTATTGCGACAACACCCCCCAGCCGGAATAGCATCCCCTCACTCTGAACAAGACGAACCACGGCGTAAGCTTTCGGCGGGGAGGTCAGAACGGCTGAGACAGTGAAATGATTACCAAAAGGAAATAAGCAAAACTTGAAGACAAGAAGAAGGTTAAGTTTTTGATCCCTCTCTCTCTCCCTCTACATTCTGTCTATCACCTTTTCTAATTCACACACCGAAGGGTTCGCTGGGGGACTACTCCGTTCCCCGATTGAACTTGCTTGCAGGTTATCTAGTGGGCTTGAGGAGCTTGGATCGGTCTGGTCCATTCACCAAGACGAACTGCATTACCAATAATAAAAAAGGAGTTTTTTTTTGGCTAAAATTGTTGATAGCTAGTAATGGAGTGGGGGTTGATGATGCTCAGTAATAATTTAAAAAATGTCAAATTTTGGGGTCTCCCAATCAATTGGGAGGAATGGATAGAAACGGACCCATGCTTTAACTGGGAAATGGGGGAGGAGTGGAATGGGCCACCCAATATTAATAATAGTATATCCCTTATTTTGGGATATTATTATAATAATATAATTAACATATAAAAATGAAAGTGATTTTGAAAGCAACTTCTTCTTCTACCGATATAATATTAAAAAAAAAAAAAAAAACTGTGTTATGGTAGTAAGCTATATAGGATAAGCCCACGTTTGGTGTGAGTTAATTTAGGTCAAGTTTGGGAAGTCTTAAAAAAGTCAAAAAGTCAAAAAATTATTCAAAAATTAAAAAGTTATCACTATTTACCAAAAGTCAACAATTACGGTTGCACAACTCCTAATTCTAATTTTCCCATACAAACTAATTTTTACAATTTTTTATTACATATTTTTTCATAAAAAGTCAAAAAGTTAACCCAAATATTTATATTTTCAACCTCAACTTTTTAGTCTAAAAAGACAAAAAGTACACTTATTTAGGATACCCCAAACAACCCCTTAGTCTGATTTTTTTCTTTATTATTTTAGTCTGATTAAAAAGGTTATATTTGAAATAAGTGTCGATTTTTTTTTAGATTGATTTGATTATTGTGACAAGAATATAAAATGATTATGATTTGGATGTGATATTTTTATTTTATTAACTAAATTAACTTGTTTTGTCTTTGTTAGCTAATTTTAGACAAAATAGTTCATGCCAAACGAAACCTAAGTGTCAAAAATAGGAGAAGTTATTTCATAGGTATGACATATTATATCACCAATATGTCCAATTAATGAAAGCAATACATGAAAGCAAAAAGACAAAATATGAAAGAATTTTAGAAACTTTGTCAATAACTCTCACTTTTTTAAAAATTTCATTAATTTAGCACACAATATCAGGGGAAATTATTTAATATTTCTGAAACATCACGTGTCTATATTCTAAATTAATCACTAATTATTTAGTCACATGTTGTTCCTTCATCCCTAATATAAATCGTGGGTCATTGTGTCTCTTCACCAATTAAAATCTTATGAAACACTACATGTTCGTATTTCGAGAATAATCACCCCAATATCAGAATGATAACTACTGAATAATTTTTTCAAAAAGTGGCCAGACAATCTTTGAAATATTTCAGTTAGTTATTCTGCCTGTTCACCTTTTGTAACCAACCCATCACTGCAACTCACCCCAAGTTGTACCCATTATGCTTACTCTAGTGGCATGTGATGCGGAAGCTTGCCCCCACTTTAAAACATTGGTGTCTACTTTAAAAAAAACTTATTTTTAAAAAAACTATTATGCATTTTTTGGAATAGAGTGTTTGGAACCTGAATTTAATTTTATAATTCGATCATATTGATCCTCTATTATATTGGTTGTGTTTGTCCATTACTTACGTGACTCAAAAACACGAATAATGAAAAAATCATGAATCACCATGGGTAAGGCACACAAGCCCACCGTATTCCAAATCATATGTTGATTTTTTCTTATTATTTACACTCATTCGGCTCGAGAATAGTCTTATGTTGTATTTGGTTGGAGAATTTGAGAATGGATTTGAAAAGAAAAATAGAAAAGATAAGTAGTTTCACACACTTTTTCTATTTTTTCTTTTCAAATTTCTCAGCCAAATACAGCGTTACTATATATCTATTTAAACGGTTGAATTTTTATAGAATAGTCTTTCAACTCACTTGAACTTCAAATAGATAGAAATGTATTCCATTCTTTCTTTGACATCTTCTTAAAAATCAATTTATTGGTTAAGAAAATCTATTTTTCTATAAATTTAAAAAAACAAAGAAGAAAAGATTATTAAATTATTTGGACATTCTCATTTATTGCAAAAAGCCAATTTTTACCATTCAAAAAAATCATTAATTTTTTTTAAAGAAATTAAAATATAACAAACAAACAATCATTTTTTAACATTAATTACTTTGTTAGCTTGTTTTTAGTTAGGATAAATTACAAAGACTCTCTTCTAAAATTTGTTTAAAGTACGAATTATTCCTTGTGCTGTGAGAAATTACATCTGAATCTTTTAAATTTCTAATCACATAACAAATGATTTTTTTATTAATAAATCATTAGTCAATTAATAATTTTTAATGATGTCATAAATATATTTCAATTAACAATTTTAGTAATTTTACTATAGTATGAGAGAATAGTTGATAAATTTATTTATTTTGTTAAATAAAAAATTCTAATAAAAAAATATTTGTAATTTTTGTAATCACAGAATAATTTATATTGTAAGCTATAATCTATATTTTAAACAAATTTAAAAAAATATATTTGTAATTTATCCTTTTTATTTAATAAACTAATTTTTTTAACCACTCCCCTAAAGAAAATCTTTGATGATAAAAAAATCATAACATTATGATGGTGAAGTCACTAATAAATTCATAAATAAAATTACGACAAAGGTATTAAAAAATAAATAAATAAATAAAGTGAAAGAGCGTAAATTAAGTTCTTTTATTTCTATTTTTTTATTCACAAATCTGAAATTCAAACACAGGCATTAAACGATTTATGTAAATTTTCTTTTCCTTCAGAAATTCAAGACAAAAAGCAACATTAGATATTGCATTTGCATAGAGAAAGAAAAAAGAAAAAAAAGAAATCTACTTTCTACTTCATTTCTCCTTTTTCTTTTTCATTTTTTTCCCCACAAATTTAAGATCCAAACAAAGTCTTGTAAATATCAAACTCAACCAAAATATGGATCAAAAAATTTCAGCTTTACAAGTCCATAAATCATGGGAACCAAAAGAATCAAATAAATAAATGAAGAAAGAAACAAAAATCTTATGCTGTGTTTGGTTGAGAGATTTGAGAAGGGATTTGAAAATAAAAAAGAAAAAAATGTGTAAAACTATGTAAAATGTAAGTATATTTTATTCTCATTTCACCTACATTTTCTCTTTCTCTTTCTCTTTCTCTTTTCAAATCCCTTCTTAAATCTTCCCATCAAATACAGCGTTAGAGAAACAAAGCTAAAGTCTGCTGGAAAGAATGTGCCAGTGGAAAATGAATCAATATTAAACAATTTATTATTAGGGGACCCCAACATGAGCATCCATTTCAAACTAGCAAATCAGCCAATGATTCCATACAATCTGCTAACAACAATACCCAGAAAGGGGAAGAAATTAAAAACAACAAACTTGACAAGAGAACTAACAAACTTCGCCCAACATTACCGCACAAAGAGTGAAAGAAAAAAAAAAAAAAAAAAGTAAAGGAAAAAAGGAGAGAAAACCTCTGTGTTTTATGTATCTCTGGAGATGCATGATACAGTTATGTTTATGTCCCGCGATCAGATTTTACATCTCAATTTTCTGAAGAAAGAAATCCTATATTGAAAAAACTCAAGCTCAAACCTTACATGAAAACCTTCCTTGTAACTGTCCTCTGATGAGTTCTATAAAAACAGGTGATCCAATTAGCTCTCTAATCAAATGTACTATCCAACTGAACAAACTGGCTGAGGAAAATACGCGTCATTCACAGTCGACATGGTTCGCCATATGTTCTTCGCCTATAATAATAACCTTCAGACATCAATATAATAATCTTCCTAGGCAGCAATTCCTGGAGGAACAGATATCAAAGAACACATGATTATCATAACACAAAATTGGAAATGAAAATAATGATTAGTTTTTCTAATAGCATATATGTAGCCCTTTGACTCTGTTTAATTAGAAAGAAAAAATGGTGGAAAATGAAATTGAAAGGAAACATTCTTTCTTGCAATCATTTGATTAGGATGAAAATTTTGCAAGAAGTTACGAGAGATTTGAAATTTGAACTATAGATAAACCCTTGCATAGACAAATTTAGGTAGCTTTTGGTAGAGTTTTAGAATTATGATTTGAGAATAGAGTTGTATTTTGAGTTTGTGAGCTTTGGAATTATGATTTGAATGTGAAAATTTTGTTTGGTTATGAGTTTTGAAAAGAGTTTTGAATTGAGTTTGAAATTTTTGATGTGATATATGATATTTGATTCAAAAACTTACAACTCATAACCAAATACACAACTCAAAATTTTATTCAAAACTCATAAAAATATCTACCATTTTCCATTTCCTTTTTTTTCTTATTGATCATTAATAAAGTTGGGTTTGGATTTCCCAGTCAAACTATACGAGTGGTGTATGCATCGACTTTAAATTTTTGTACTACATAAAAAAGGCAGTGTTTCGATTTTGGATTTAAGAAGAATTGTGGAGGGAAAGAAAAATGGAATGGAAAAAAGTGACAAAAATCAAACTTCTATTTCTTTCACTTTTCCCTCTCCTTTTCATTCGCGTTCGCTCCCCAAATACTTTCTCAAATCCAAGATTCAAACACAACCTAAAAGTCCTACTTTTGGATGGTATGGTCATGTATTCTAAGGGATGGTCCCAAACCAGTTCACTCACCAAACCAAACTAATAGGCTATACATAATGCTGGTGTTCAAATACACATGATTTCCATCAGATGATCTTAGGGTAACTATAAGTTATGTGTCTAAAGTAAGGAAACTAGACTGACAATCAATGCGCAAAAACAAGCCCAAGTTTATGGCACCAAATTAGCTACGATGAGTCTTCGCATGTAGAGGAAAAAGAAGAAGAATAAGCGATCTAACGGATAGAGAAAGAAGCGAATATGAGAGATAAGGAGAAAAGTGTAACCTCTATTAGCTCTATTGGTAACAGAATAATCACCAACATATCCGGCAGAGTTTTTGGCTGTAACATCTGAAGCCACTTTCCCAAACCCATATCCAAAAGAGCCTTCTAACTCTGGAGACGATGACCGCCAAGTAGAATTCCCATAAAATGAATCACCTCCATAGATGTTCCCAAATGGTTCATCCGGACTGTCACTTCCATATGATGGTGTCGGTGCAGCAGTATTTCCACTGTTTCTTCCATACCCGCCCACTCCCAACCCAAAACTATTGTCCATGTTTCCATAACTTACGTTGCCACTATTAAAAGTTGAATCTGTGCGTCCACCTTGACCAGAAATGTTGGAACCCCAAATTTCTCCGATACTTCCAAAAGCACCAACCAATCCAGTATTTCCACTTCCCGAGCCCATAAATGAATTATTAGAGTTAGCAGAATTCGAAGCATAATTGAGACTCCCATTCCCCCACATGTTCCGACTTGTCGAATTTAAAACAGAACCACTTCCACCGCTACCCCAACCATACCCAACGGGATTGTTGTTATACCTGTTTGGACTCCCATTGTAGAAAGGGTTCAATCCACGCCCATAGCCAATGTTAGAACTGAAATTACCATTTCCACCATAGCTTGGACTCAATCCCGGTTCAAAATTTAGTCCCATCCCATACCCGGAAGGACCAAATGTAGGATATCCAGTCCGTCCAACTGTCACCGGACTGAATCTACCTCCATACCCTCCAACTGAGCTTGGATTATACCCCTGAGTGTAGGCATTAAGTAAACTACTAACTCTACTCAGGCCATAGTTGTTGTATCCACCTAACATGTTCCGAGTTGGCCCTGGAGATAGTTCCTTGGGGACAGCTCGCTTAACCTCGACCATTTTACCGTTGAGTTCGTGAAAAGTTTTGAGCAACACTTTCTCCACCGCATCCTCTGAATCATAAGTGATAAACCCAAAACCTCTAGGCCTTTGGGTGTTGTGGTCATACATTACCACAACATCCGTGATTGTACCAAATTGATCAAAGTACTCTTTAAAGTCACTCTCAGTGACTGTCGATGCTAAACCTCCAACGAATATCTTTTTGGTTCGGGCAGGACTTGGTGACCCCTGAAGGCTGCTGTTGTTTCTGCTTAGCATGTGTTGATCATCCCTAGGAACAGCTTTCTTGGCTTCAACCTGCGAACAAAAGTCAGAAATTGAGAAACAAATTCTATTGAGTGTAAGTTAAAATAACCTTTAAAGGAAAGAAAAAAAAGGTCTTATATTTGAAGCAGCGCTTACTTTTATAATTAATGTTAATGAGCAATTCTTAAAAAAATAAATTCACAAGTAAGTTCTGGATCTTCTGGTTTTTCCTTCTGGAGCTATCAAGATTTTCATATCTTAAATTCCTGAAGCAGATAATCTGAAGCACACCCTATGAAAACCATATCAGACAAGCACAAGCTACATTACATATATATATAAGGAAAATGTCTCGTAGCTCAAATTTTGTTTTATTTAGTGTCTCTAATGCTTTCCTCCCTTTCTTTTTCCAATGGCAAATTCCTAGTGAAAATATTTACACCATACGCACTACCCCACTTATAGTCATTTGTAAGTTGTGTTCTTTTCACTCTTTCCAAAAATTTCATTCCAAAACAGTTGATTTCCAAGCAAACCCCAGCCATAGCATATGGCAGTATGGCAACATTCTTTTCCTCTGCAATATTGCTTTCTCACATTTTCTATCACACAAGAAATATTCTTAAGTTTTATGTTTTGTTGATTTTTAGCCTATGCTCAGTGCACTTAAAATTGCTTGTCTAAGTGATTGTTGGTAAAACACTCAAAATGCATTTGATTTCTAAAGATATGCTTTCCTCTAGACAATATGATTTACATCATAGTTAAGTTATTCTAGCTCAATTATGACAAGTAGTTAATTAAGTCCCATGCCTAAGCTATCTACAATAAACGCAGTCAAACAAATCATAATTGAAATGAAAGGGATTTCGCATCATTACAGGTCATAATTTTCCGCTTAATTCTGATGCACATCAAGATTCAATCAGAACAGTATAATTGCTAGACTAGGTTTTGGAGATGCTATACTTCAATTCATAATGTAAGCAAAATTACCCATTGAAATATATTAAGCAAAATCTGTAATGCCAAACAAAACTTTAGACACAATTTGGCATCTCCCACAAAAGTGCACTTTTTTTATCTTTTTCGGGTCACATCATATCTCTACTTTTTTGCACATCTTTTCATAAAAAATCAAAAAATATATTTATTTTGATCATTCCAAACACCCTCTTAATAAATGCACCGTAAATTGAAATGAATTGGGTTTCACTTTATTACAAGTAAATGGAGAATGAATCAATTCTCTGAAAAACTACATCCAGGAATAATTTTCTGCTTAATTCCGATACACATTTAAGATTCAATCAAAATGGTATACTTGCTTGACTAAGTTTTGAGATGCTATATACTTCAATTCAATTCACAATATAAGCAAAATAATGATTGAAATATATATTGAGCAAAGTTTAATGCCAAACAAAAATTTAATTCAAATGCATAACTTACATGTCTACCTAATAAATGCACCTCAAACATATCATAAATCGAAATTAATTGGGTTTCGCTTCATTACAAAATAAATTCTATGACAAACTACATCCAGTCATAATTTTCAACTTAGTTCTGATACTATATATCAAGAATCAATCAGAAAGTATAGTTGTTATGAGATGCTATACTTCAATTCATAATGTAAGCAAAATTACCCATTGAAATATAAGTAAGAAAAATCTGTAATGACAAACAAAACTTTAATTCAAATGCACAACTTACAGTTCTACCATCTATGATGTGCTTTTCCCTAACAACTCTTTCTGCAACAGAGGGATCAGCAAAGACAACAAAACCGAAACCACGAGCACGCCCTGTGTTCCGATCCTTCATTATCACAGCTTCAACTACCTCACCAAAAGTTTGGAAATACTCTCTTAGACGGTCTTCGTTCGTGTCCCAAGAAATCCCACCAATGAATAACTTTCCAGGCTCCATTTCCATCCTGCAACCAATAATCCCACCAATTGAATTCAAAAACAAATTCATATCCACAAATTCAAACTTTACAAAGATCAATCAATCCATCATCAACACAAAACCAAGTATAAAACTATAAAACCAGATCTAAGGAGCAACATGTAATTGACTGGAAAACATCAACATATGTGATTCAATTCCCACTTCTTAGATTTCTATGAAAACATAAAAACCAATCATATCCAACATAAAACATCATAATGTAGGTTAAACAAGGACAAGCATACCTTAGCAAAGAATCTAGTAGAAAATTGGAGACTTGTAAGATGATTGAGGAAATGGGTATTCTTGGAATCAATCGAAAAGCATCCGATCTTTCACAGATCAATAATCGATCAGCAAAGGATCGAGAATTCCTGAGCAAAGCAAAGGAAAGAATTTAAATTTAGCTTGAAATTGGGAAGGGAAAAAAAAAGGGAAAGATCAACAACAACCCAGAATTGTGTGGCATGTAAAGATAGCAAAAATTACCAATTGAACAAGGCCCAGATGAGAGAAAGAGAGAATCTAAGATCTGAGAGGAGGCATAACAAAAAGAGGGCGAAAGGCCCTCCCTTTTCCTCTCTCTTCCTTTGTTCTTCCAATCTACCGTTTTTCAATCACCCTATAGTTTTTATCAAGTGGAGAGAGAGAGAGGTGTGAGGTGATGAATTTACATCTGAAATGGGTAATAATATATGTATATATATACATATGAGGTATATACGTATATATATATATATAGAGAGAGAGAGAGAGAGAGGTTTGGCTATCCTCTCGTGTAAGAAACATAGAAGGGGAGACGATGGAAGATGACGGTGACTTCCCAGTTTTAAACTTTGATTTAAAATTAACAAATTTTTTTACCTTTCTTTTTTGGTAAATTTTTATTTTAATAAATTGGATAGATTACACTGACATCCTGAAGTTTATATTTATTATAATTTTTTCTTTATTTTTTGAAAATTATATTTTTTACTGAGGTTTAAAGTTTCATTACATATTCTTTTCTTAGCAATTTAATTTTTTTTAATACCAAATTTGCCCTCACTAGATAAATTACATTAACACCTCTCACATTTCAGAAATTATAATCCCCAACCTAAGGTTTAAAGTAGCATTATCAATTGTCTCCCTCGGTTAGTATTAGTTGGAAAAAAATTCTTTGAAAAAAAATTAATTGAAAAAAAAATTTGTTAGTAAAATTTTTAAATTTCTATTTAAAAACTAACGTAAGCTCATTTTTTAAATTTGTGTTTTTTTCTCAAATTTACAAACTGAGACAACCATTTATAAATCAAAAAAATTATCAAACAAGTTTTTATGACAATTTTTAAAATTTTTATAAATATAAATTAAAATTGAAAACGAAATGGTTACCAAACAAGCTTTAGATGATAAAAATGTCGTAAAATTAACAAATAATTAAATAAGTTACCAACGTGTCACGACCCAAACCCGCCCCTATGGGTTTAGCATCAGAATCGCCAAGAATCCGAGATTACCAAGGCCCGCTAACAAAGAAGACAAGATAACAGTAAGGCATGGGCACGGGAAGCCAATACAAGAAATCAACAATGTCCAATGAGTGCGATAGTCTGCAGATACAAAAAGACTTTTTCAGATATTTATACTGAAAGGATGACAAAACCAATATGTACATTATATACAACCATTCAGAGTAGGGACTAAAACCCTATTAAAACAGTACAGTACGGTCTATACAGTATTACAAAACGATACAAAAACCGACGAGGGA
Organism: Camellia lanceoleosa; assembly: GCA_025200525.1. Taxonomy (NCBI): domain Eukaryota; kingdom Viridiplantae; phylum Streptophyta; class Magnoliopsida; order Ericales; family Theaceae; genus Camellia; species Camellia lanceoleosa. The sequence continues at coordinate 3,068,990 of CM045765.1, read as the reverse complement.
AATAAAAACACCCCTAAGCCATAGATTGGCAGGCTCGGAATCTCGCAGTGAGGCACAGTGGTTGGCTTGACAAAACTGGGAGTCTACCCTGACACTCCTAGCTCCGGTCTGGTGCCTGTACACCTACATATATATGAGCAATGAGCTAAAGCCCAGTGAATAACATAAAGCGTAAAGGGGTTTAGAATGAATGTCCTACAAAGAATGAAAAGTTCATTTCAATCAAGATATCGGTTGTTCAAGATAAAGAAAAATATATGTGGTACATCCATTAGCATAACAAGAAATGAGGGTCTTAAAAGACCAACAAAGAAATGATGGCCATCAATCAGTAAATAGTAATGGTTCCAGCGAGGGAACCGACAGAGATCTCTGTGACAGTAACAGTCAGTAATAATAGTTGCTAAGGATGCCACAATACAATTTAGAATATAAGACATACATTCATTCAGTTAACAATATCAGTTCAGAAAGCAGTACAGTTTAGTATTCAAAAGATAATCATTTTGAACATATCTTTATACAATTGTTACTCACGAGTTACAGGCTCTGTAAGCTAGAGCGTCTTCTGAAAAGCCAACCTACCAGCGATTCTGATTGAATACATACTAAACTACACAGTTGGGAAAGATAATAACTTAATCCCTAATTTGTCTCGGTGTGTTCTACATCTATATCCTCATTAAGATGTCTTAAACTAGGCCTAAGAATACCTAAGATGGGATGAGGATGTAAAGATGTATTCAGAAAACAGTTTTAGAATTTTCAGTGAAACAGGGCCCCGCTCGAGCGCATGTTAACCCGCTCGAGCATATAGGCAAACAAAGGTACCCGCTCGAGCGTCAACTTACGCACTCGAGCGAACCAAAAAGTACTGGATAGGTGAAATTCATGCTCGATCGGGCGCTTGATAGCCGCTCGAGCGCAAAACACAAGATCCCGCCGAAGGCGTAATCCTTCCGCCGAAGGACTTCAACACAAACAAGGTCTTGAGACGAATTTCGCCGGCGCCACTTTCTCGCCGGCGGAGTCCAAAATCTAGAATTTCCAGATTTGAACTTCCAAGCTCAAATCAAGTTTAAATGCATCAAATTCGATCCTCTTGGGCTAAATTTCTGGAAAACATTTGTAAATATATAGAATAACATGTTTCAAAGCTCAATTTGAGAAGTCAAAACCCAAGTGTGTTTCAATTAAATCCATTTTCAAACTCAATTTCATGAATATGATCCAAACATGACATGCATGAGTTTTAAATCAATTCAAAGCTTTAATACATGCTCTAATGAGCTCATTCTTTTCAAAATAAGATGAAATCATGGTCTACTCTCAAAACATGGACATGCATGTGAGGAATTAAGAATTACAACCTCAAAACTTCAATATATATACATGTATGCAACAATTAAGCTCCAAGACAATAATTTGAGCCATAAATTAGCTCTAGACTTCAACTCACTCTAAACCATGCAAGAAATCAACTCAAAACATAAACAAGAAGACAATAGATTTACCTCAAGTCTTGAATTAAAGGTAAGGAGGCTCAATTATGCAATCTCTCTTCCAAATCTTCAAGTCTCCAAGCAATTTTCAAAGGGAATTCTCTCTCTCTCTCTTTCTCTCTCTCTATCTTGGTCGGTTGTAGGCAACAAAATGGCTGATGAAATGTGTTTTGTTTACATGTAATAAGGTTCCAACAAGTTCAAGATAGTGGGCCACTAAGATGACAATGTTGTAATTAAAGCTAACTATGCAATTCAACCTATTTAATCTAATCTAATCATACCAAATCAATTTCTAATTAAATATACCATAAAATCACATAAATTATGATGATCATAAATCACTAATCGATTTCTGATTCGGCCGCCGATAAGGCCTTCAATTTGCAGTTTAAACACAAAGACATGAACAGATCAATTAATAATCAACAGATAGAAAATATATGTAAACAGATACGGTCAATCAATCAGTTTCGGGTTTCAGTCAGTCAGTTCAATTACTTATTGTGATCAGTCTTAGTTTAGCAGTAATCGGTAATTAATCAGTAATTTATCGGCAAACAGTGTGAGGGTCATTACACAACGTAAGAAATGACTCATCAAAAGATTCTTAGGCTATGTATGGTTTGATTTTTAGAATTTTTTTTTAAAAATTAAAAATTAATTTGGTTAAAAAATAAAAAATAAAAAATAATTATCATTTTTATATAATTTTTATCTTTCGAGTGGTTAGAAATAATTTTTTACCAATTAAATTGAAACAGTCATACGTATATATATAACATATCTAAAAGTTAAAATAATAATTATTTTTTACCCTTAAATGATAATTACTTTTTATTTTTTATTTCTTAACCAAATTAATTTTTAAATTTTTTTTAAAAAAATTCTAAAAATCAAACCATGCATAACCTAAGAATCTTTTGATAAGTCATGTCTTACGTTGGTAACTTATTTAATTATTTGTTAATTTTATGATATTTTTACCATCTGAGGCCTGTTTGATAACCATTTCGTTTTCAGTTTTCAATTTATATTTACAAAAATTTTAAAAACTGTCATAAAAACTTGTTTGATAATTTTTTTAGTTTGTAAATGGTTGTCTCAGTTTGTAAATTTGAGAAAAAAATGTAAATTTAAAAAAAATGAGTTTACGTTGGTTTTTAAATAAAAATTTAAAAATTTTACTAACAAAATTTTTTTCATTTAATTTTTTTTCCAATTAATTTTTTTTTAATGAAATTTTTTTCTAACTAATACTAACCGAGGAAAAAATTGGTAATGCTACTTTAAACCTTGGGGAGGGGATTGTAATTTCTAAAATGTGAGGGGTGTCAATGTAATTTACCCAATGAGGGCAAAATTGGTATTTAAAAAAATTAAATTGCTGAAAATGAAAATCTGTAATGAAACTTTAAACCTTAGAGAAGAGATGTAATTTCCAAAAGGTGAGGAAAAAAACTGTAATAAATATAAATCTCAGGAGGTATCAGTGTAATTTACCCTAATAAATTATATTATTCACTTTTCCACTTCTGCTTTCATTTGAATTTTATTTCAGTCGCTTGTTTTTTAAACGTCAGTTGTTTGGGGTGTCCTAAATAAGTGCACTTTTTGTCTTTTGGACTAAAAAATTGAGGAAAAAAATATGAATGTTTGGGTTAACTTTTTGACTTTTTATGAAAAAATGTGTATTAAAAAATTGTATAAATTAGTGTGGAGGGGAAAATTAGGATTGAGAATTGTGCAGCCGTAATTTTTGACTTTTGGTGAATAGTGATAACTTTTTAACTTTTTGAGTAACTTTTTGACTTTTTAACTTTTTTCCAACTTGTCAAACTTGGCCGTAATATTGCTTCGTTTGAAAATACATTATTTTAATAATTTTTTATAAAAAAAAAATATTTAGAATAATAGAAAGAGAGAGTAATGTAACAATTTATAGTAATTTTTTGATTTTTTAACTAAAATGTATAGTTAATAAATGATGTCTAACTAAATGTTTAAAGCATCTAAGGTGTTCGTTTGAGAAGTGGGTTGGCATTTTAACTTTTTGATTTTTTTTTTGTTATTTTAGCTTCGAGTTAAAAGTCTCATTTGGGAATGACTTTTGACTTTTTTAATTTTTTTGTAAAAGGAATAATGTAATAATTATAGATTGGATGTGATATTTTATCTTATTAAATTAAAAAAATTATTTTATTTTTTATGTAATAATTATAAATTAGATGTAATAATTATAAATTGGATGTAATATTTTACCTAATAGTAAAAAAAAAAAAAAAAAAAAATGCCCCAAGCTCAACTTTCCAAACAAAGCCAAGGGTGGAGTTAAATGTTAGGTGACACATGATGCAATCAAATTTAAAAAGTGTCAAATATTCTATAAAAAAAAATGTCAAAATCCTTTGGCATTTGGGATTTCTCATCGTTAAATCTGACATATGGCTTATGAGATGAACCTTTAAATCATTATTTTTTATTTATTTATTAAATGGGGCTCATTTTTTTAGAGAGCTTTGTTGGATGATAAAAAAGACAATTTTGATTGGTAGCTTGAATTTTCCTTCTCCGAATCCCCCTAATTTCCGTTTTAAGTAAACTGTTTTTTTTTTTTTTATTTTCACTTGCCTTGCATTTTTTTTATTTTACCCAAAATGGCAGTTTCGGGGGATTCGGGCTCCCCGGCCTCGAGCTCCCCCGCTTTTCCCTAAAAAAGATTAAAGTAAAAATAAATAGTAAATTTGATATTTTGATTGGAATACTTATTTTTAGATATTCTAAACCTTCCAATCAAATTGGCATCACCAAATTTAAATGTATTGTTGAAGATGATCTTAGTTTCTATCCTGAGTCTTGATATGATCTTGCTATTATCTCATCGTTAAAATTTGAATGAAAGTGAAATTATAAATGATCAAAATGAAATTTGAGTGAAAATATGTGAATAGTGTAACTTCGAATTCAATAAATGTTAATTTATGATATATTCACTATAGATATTAGATATATGATTTAGATTTTGATGTCTGAATTTCATTTTTCCATAATTTTTTTCTTTAATAGTCTTGAAGCTTTTTCATGTGCAAATCATGTTTGCACTTTCAGTCAATTTTTATTACGGTTAGTGATTAGAGGGCTAAATTGAAACAGGAGTTAAAATTTGAGAATTGAATTATTACAATTAGAAAATGGAGGACTAATGTGAAATTTGAATGAAATTCACTAATTTCCATATTGGCAAATACTCCATCCTATTTTTTATATTCACAAGTAAATTTGTTTCAACAGTGGTAATACATACCACTAAATCAGTAGCACTGCAGGAAAAAAAAACAAAGAAAAAAAAGAAGGTAAAACATCACATTAGGAGGTAGATCCTACCAATTAGAGCTCTCCTAAAGCTCTTAAATTAGTAGTCTTAAACATTTTTCTTGTTTCAATTGTAACTTTATTATAGAGGTAAAATTTTTTTTTAAAGCATTTAAAAGTGGATTGATCCAGGAATCTACCCATTAATTTGGATTACTTGGTTAGATTAGTTAAATTGTGGAATAATGCTGGTTAGATTTGTTAAATTGTGGAATTATGCTGTTTTATGTAGTGTGATATATTAAAGTATGAAAGAATTTTGTTTCATGTAGTGTGTTTAAGGCTGTTGTTATTTCAATATGATATTTATATGATTTTGCCCAAGGATAATAAATTTATGCTCAAGAATAATGTGCAAGACCCCCTTTTTAGGACCCCCTTTAGACCCCCTCTTGATTTGATTGGTCACCTTTTTTTTCTTTTCTCTTTTTTTTTTCTTTTCTCTCCAATCACCACCGGCACGTGTCAAAGGGGGGTGGTGGGAGTGGTGATTTGAGGGGGTGCCAATCACCACTGTATGCTCAATTACCTCAAAAATTAAAAATTTGTTAAATTACATTCTCTCAAGATGGTGAAAAAAATAGATTATTTAAGTTGGACCATGGATAAGTGTACTTCGATAATAAAAAAAAATTATTTTGGTAGGTGCACTTACTTCAATATGGTCACCAGTTTGTGCCACAATTTTTATTTGTCATTCAAAATCAATCTATATACTTAAACTTTATAACATGCCAATAAAATGGATATAAAATTATTAAATAATAATTTCCATGAGTTGACATGTCATAATATGAACAACAGATCAAAGTTGTAGATGGCAACTTGAATTTTGGCATGATAGTGCTCTTTTGAACCTTAAAAGTATCATAAGTTATATTTATCTACTTTGACTAATTACTTTATTACAACGGACCTTATGCTTCATGAATATTACACATCATCCTTTAAGGTTAGATTCTCATCACACATTTCCCCTTATTAGTAGAGAGTCGTTTACAGGCAAAGTTTTTTTTGTGAAGAGTTTGTAGAAAGAGAATGGAAAAAGATTATATATTATATTATATTTTGAGTCTAAGCAAATTATAAATACACCTCTTGAGATTTATGTAAAATACGATTTGCCTCCAATAAGTTTAAAAATTATATCTCACCCTTTGAAATTTCTAATTTTATTATAAATAACCTATTTTGTTAATAAATCATTAAGTCAATTAACCGTTTTTAATAATGTTAGAAATTTATTTTAATCAAATAATTCAAGTAATTTAATCATTATATAAACGAGCAATTAGAAATTTTATTTTTTTTAGTTAATTATGTTAAATAAAACATTATGATAAAGGGGTATTTGTAATTTTGTAAACCACATAAGATAATTCATATTTTAAGTAAACCTCAAGGGGTATATTTGTAACCCTTTGAGTATTAATAGTTGCAATATTTATTAAAAAATAAATTGAAGTAATGATTTACAATATGATTGTTTTAAGAGCAAGGGCAATTTAGTAAATCAAAATTTTATATTAAGCTCATTATCAAATCCATTTTAATAGGAAAAGTTAGTGTAATTTTATTAAATAAAGGGTGTGTTTGTAATAAACACATTTCAATTTCATAAGAGGCATAAGAGGCTGGTACAATTTGACCTAATAAATAGAGTAATTATTGGGTATCTTGTAACATTTTAGACATGGTACTTTTCTCAAACATGATTATTTTAGTAGGTAGAATTATCACATTTACCTGACTTTTTTTTTATCACCTTTTTCTTGAGTTTTTAAAATTTTTGGATCATATACAAACCTAAAAAGTATATAAAAAAAAAAAAAAAATGGTATTATTTTTTAAAAAAATTCACTAAAAAATAAGATAAATATTTTAAATATATAAATTGGCTTATTTTTGCCCAATATGAACTTTTTTTAACAGAAAACTATTATATTTTTCCTTTATAAAATTTTTAAGATTGTGTAACTTACACAAACCTAAAATATAACATTTTGACTCAAAAGTTTTTTAAAAAAAAAATAAAACCAAATAGATTAAAAAAATAGCTCAACTTATAAGTTGTGTTGTTTATCCATAGAAGTAATGAAAAAGATTAGTCTACCAACCTAGCAATAACATGAAGATAAAGATAGTTAAACCAAAATTAACTTCTCTTTGGAGATAAGGAGAGGACTAAATAATATTAAGTAGGAAGGGAGGGCCAACATAATTCATGGTTTATTTTTAAGTTAGGTTGAGTAACTCTAACTTGAGGTTACCTTAAAATTCTTGTCACAAGCTATCTTTCTTATTGCCAAAAAAATATAAAATGTATATATATAAAATAAAAATAAATTAATTAAAATAGAGTACCAAAAAAAAAGATTGCATGCACCAATTAGATGATTCAAAGTGGTAAAGACTCTTAATTTCGAGAAAACATTTAATAAGTTTGGTTATACGACAACAATATTTGGTGTGTTAGTTCAATAATAATTGGTGTGTTAGTACATTAGATCATTTTCTTCTTGTTTTTTAGAAAAGATAATCATATGTTTCCTTACTATTAAGTGAGCGCACGATTACATGATAAGTCGAATTTAGTGACATGTATCTAGGAATATGAAGCTCATAAATAATTTTATGAAATCGATTTTATTGTAAGATTTTCCTTTTAAGGTATTAAGATTAATTCAAGTGGATCCAAGAGAAATTACATCTATCCTGAAATTGACATAACTTATTTATGTTATGTGAATGTAATTGGTGGTTCAAATTAATGCAAAGAAGAGCTTTCTATCTTCAACTAATTGCCAAGCTATGATGATATTTCCTTTTCTTTCTTCTTTCCTTTTCTAAAATCCCCACATGCTGTCACTATCTATTTGAGTTCAAATTAATGCAAAGAAGAGCTCATTGTATTTTGGTAACTGATCATGCCATAAAATCATAATGTGCATTTCTATATAGTTGTTGAAGTGTCAACCTCATTGTGATAAATACCTTAATCATCATTTTTTTTTCCCGTTGTTTAATACTATAATACAACCAAGACGAGCAGAAAATTTCTCTTGAAACTAAAGTTTATTATTTCTCTTGAAACTAAAGTTTATTATATATATTTTTAATTTATCTCAAGATTAGAATAATTATCATTTTTAATGGAAGCAGTTATATTCAAGTCAAAAACCAGATCCTAAAGTGTCAACCCGACTCAACTTTTGAGTTCGAGTCTCAAAATCTCCTTTCTTTACTCTCCTTCCCCATCGACTAAAAAGGGGGGGAGGGGGAATAATGCTATACATAAACTAGTTTCTTACTACTACACATGAAATAGTGAGACTGGGGGGGGGGGGGGGGGGATAATGCTATACATAAACTAGTTTCTTACTACTACACATGAAATAGTGAGACTCACATTAAAAACAAAAATTAGTAAAAAATGAAAAGAAGTCAAAAAATAAAAAAAATAACTCCCAAAAAAAGAAATCTCATGTTTTTTTCATTTTGCTAATTTATGGAAAAGCAAGTTTGCTCAAACATTCTCAGCAAAGATAATGTTACAAGTTACAAATATATAAATATAAAAATCAATAATGTATAGATATAAGAATCAATAATAATACAACATATAAAATCATTATGGTTCACTTATGTTCTACATATATTGTTTAGAAAAATGTCTAAGACCCTCAGTGGGGGTCACTGGGGGTCATGGATGTAGGGGTGGGATTGGCCCAAAAAAAAAATTGTTTTTTTTTTTTTTTTTCAACGAATGAGATGGTGCCACCTCACTGGGGTCAACCCCCAGTGGGGGTCTGAAGCACGGTTGTATTGTTTATCCACCATTAATGTTTACTTGCAACAACAGATCAACATGAAGAAGATAAGAATCAGTAAAGCAGTAGTAGCCAATATATTAATGACTAAATTAATTAGTCTGTACTCATTTAAAATAATATAAAATCCCCTTTGATATGCTCCATTTTATTTTATTTTATTTTATTTTATTTTGTTTTGCTTGTAAACCCACAACATGGTTGCTTTGTGTGGAGGCAAGGGATGAATCAGAAGTTGTGTTCTGTCAAACCCATGTTACTTGAATCTGAATGGATTTGCAAATTTAGTACCACATTTGCCAATTATTTCCATGTTCGTAGGTGAAGTGAAAATTCTATTAAAGCACATAAAAAATTCTATTACAACTCAAAATTCTATTAAAGTACATAAAAAATTTTAAAAAATTCAGAATATATTTTTTTCGAATATATAAAAATTAACATATGTCAAAAAAAAAAAAAAATTTCTTTTGTTCTTGTCAACCGGTGAGGCGTCCGGTAGGACATCCGGTGGGACGACCGGTTAGGCCAAATTTCAAAAAAAAAAAATTGAAAATCGCACTTTACACAGAGTTTTCTGCAGAATTTTGTATTTGTTGTGGAAAACTAGTTAGAAAACTCTATCCAAACATGATGTTACAATGTGTAGGTAGAATTAGGATTTAAAAATTCTTCCAAACAGAGATTAACTCAAATTGTAGTCTAAGGACATTGTTGCAATTAAATGGTTATAGATCAAAATAAATTCAAATAAAAATTGGAGGATAAAGGACAGAAGGGATTGCTTGTGTGCCCACTCATCTAAAAGAAGAAAAATGATTTGTGCACACAATTTTTGTGGCACTAATGGCACTAATTTCTTATTCTGGTAACTGTTTTTTTTTTTTTTTCTTCTTTTCTTGCCTTATATGGAAATTAGTGCTATTAGTGCCACAAAAATTGTGTGCACAAATCAAAGTTGCTAAAAGAATAGTAATACATACAGACATGAGACATGTATACACCTAAAGAAAAATGTTTGGTAGTTTGAATTTGTGTGGTCCGAATGACTCGAATGTATTAAAATGTTGTCGTTTTATTTTCAAAATAATATCGTTTTAAGACATTCGAGTCATTTAAATCATAAAAATTCAAGTTATCAAGCATTGTCAATACCTAAATTCGTACATGTTGCTCATGCATGATGTTCTACAGCCTAGTGATTATTAGAAAAAAAAAAATTTAAAAATTGTGGAAAGTACAAATAAAGCACTTCTCAACCCACCATCCGTTTTTTTGTAAAACTTTTCTCAAATTACAAGTCAACTTTTAAAAAAAAAAAAACTGTTACATTAATTGTAATCCCACCATTAGTTGATACATGTGACATATATATACCTAAATTCATACAAGTTGCTTATGCATGATGTTAGCCTAGTGATTATTAGAATTTAAAAAATAATAAAATCATAAAAATTATGGGAACTGCAAATTAAGCACTTCTCAACCCACCTTCCATTTTTTTGTAAAACTTTTCTCAAATCACAAGTCAATTTTTTTATTTTATTTTATTTTATTTTTGAAGTTGTTGCCTTAATTGTAATCCCACCATTATTAATGACACCATTGTGATCTGCCCATAGAGATTCAATATGTAGGGTGACATTGACATTAAGATATTTGGGTAATCAAAGGAAAATGCCAACACATGTACAACACATTTGGAATATCAATGTACATGATTGGAAGGAGAGAGAGAGAAAAAAAAAAAACTTTTTAATTCAATAGTTGAAATAATAGTAATCATTTTAATATCATCATCATCATTGTTTATAGGATCTTAATCACTTTGAAAAAACTTAGCATATATGATATTTCTACACCTTTAAGTATATTTATAATCTAATCAAGTGATTTAGCTCAATTGAACATCATTATATACTTTGAACTCTGAAGTTAGGGTTAATTTTTATAAAAAATAAATATTAATTATTTCTTTTGTATTAGGGGGTTTCTTATTATTATTATTTTTCTTCTTTACGAGACATTTATTGGAGTTGAGTTGGTGAGTATGTGTCGTTGATTGTTCTGTTTAATGTAACTTTCTTGATATTTATAAATAACTTCTTCCTAAAGAACAAGAAAAAAAAAAAAAAAACATTTTCATTGGACTGAGCAAAAAATTCGTAAAACCTGTAATTCGATTCAGTTCAGTCCAATCCGATAGGTTTAGATTGATTTTTTGAATCTATGGTTCGGTTTCGGATTGAAGAATCAAAAATTCATAGTCCACATATTGGTTCCGGATTGAACTCCACGATTCCGGATTAGAACCGATCCGGACTGTATATAAATGGTCTATATTTTTATTATACATCTTCCCCCCATAGTATCTTCTCTTATTCTATATAAAACCTAAATTCAAACCTAAACCCGTATAATATTTTCTTTTATTACTTTTGTTTGTTAGTTTTTAGTTTTAATTTGTAATGGTTTAAATACTTATGGTGAAACTAGTTTTCTTTTGATTGTTTAAATTCTAGAATAGTATGTCGCTATTATAGAAAAACATGTTACTATTATGGAACTAATATAGCGCTATGTTTATATTTTTATGAAATTAAAGTGCTATATATATTTTTTTATTATTTAATTATGTGAATCCGTGGTCCTAAACCGATTCAATCCGTGTTTAAATGGATTGGTTCGGATTGGTTCCATGATTTAAAAGGATTAGATTAGTTTCAATTTTTCAGAAATCATAAATAACATATTAATCCTAATTTTATCCCAATCCAATTCAATCTGGACCATACTCACCCCTACGTCTTCATTCCAACAAAAATCTAGAATCTTACACAGTCAAGTAGTCCAAGCCCAAAACCCCAAAGCAATCTTGAAGTTCCATCCACCCTAGCTCTTTTAAATTATTGTAGTTATTTCGTTGTCCAAAAAAGCCCGGGTTCTTTTGGGTGTGGGGGTTTGTGTGTTGTTTTTTATTTATTTTTTATTTTTTTATATAAATTTTTTATTTTTTAAAAAAAGGTTCTTTTGGGTGTGTACAATACTATTTTCTGCCGGGAGTAATTACATGTCAGTGATGGCAGTACAAAAAAATATAAATTTATGAAAAAATTTATAATTTTAATTATTAATATTTATAAAAGTATTTTATTAATTTGTAATTATTTTTTTTAAAGAGAAAATTTGTTATAAATCTAATCTAAAGAGTGTCTAAGATATTAGGTCTAGTAGATATTTTTTTATTGATGAAAGGTCCATGCTTTGTGAAATAGTTTGGTAAGAAATCCTACAGGATATTTTGTTTTCAATTTTATCTTTTGACCTTTTTTTATTTGTTTGACTTTTCATTGATTATCTGTTCAAATTTATATTTATATGTTTAAATTTTTTGTCTATTTGTTTGAATTTTTTATCTACCTGTTCAAATTTTGTGACTATCTTTTCAAATTTATATCTATCTATTTCATTTTTTCTATCTGTCAAAAAATTTTCTGTGCAAATTTTTTATCTGTCCAAATTTTATCAGTCTAATTTTCTATCTATTTAAAATTTATATATTCAATAGCATCAATTTGTTCTCATGTAGAGAAGATTCACAATCTGTACAAATCAAAACTAGTTATCACTAAGGGATACAAACTATATACAACATTTTATATGTTTAAACTATTTGTTTCATCATCATCATCAACTATTATCAAAAAAAAGAAAAAAAACCACACACACAACACAAACAAAGATTACAATGAGGATGTATTAAACAGATAAAAAAGTACAATAGATCTATTCAATATTTGTTCATTTTTTTTTCTTGAAATTCTTCTATCTGTTCAATTTAACACCCCTCCCAAATATATATATATATATATTTGTCCAAACTATCCGTTCAGATATGAGTCATCTCCTCCAAACCTTAGCAGATCTTAGCTCTAAATAAAGACAGATAAAAAAAAAAAAAAAAAAAAAAAAAAAAAAAAAAAAACCACTACAAAGAATTCAACATCAAAGTCCTTCGGCATCTTTGTCTCTCAAGTGATGCCTAGAGGCAGCGCTGTGGTGGTGGAGGAATGCTAATATTTCTATACAGTAATAGATCAAGTCCTCCTACTCCTGAAATTCACTACAAGTACTTACATAAATACACACAAATAGATACATATATATACACACATGTATGATAGAAGAAGCAGAGGGGTTTTACCTTGAAGTAGAGAAGGGAATGGATCTGAACTCCAACCGTGCTGCTTCTTCGATCTTGGTCTCACGTTTTTGCTGTGAACGTTGTAATTATTATAGTTTCATTGAATCAACCTACAGACTTGTACAAATCATCATATATATACATATATATATATAACCTTTTAACTTGGGGTTTTCATGCATTTTCAAACTCTTTTTGGTCCAATCACTTCACACATACTCTAATTCATTTACAATTCCTTCTTTTTTATCTCTATAAATAAATTTCTCTCTTCTGTTCTGAATTCGGTTTGTTTGTCGTGTTTGAGCTTTACTATGTTCCTAGTCAAACTCTGCTAGTGAATTGGTTCAGAATTTTAGATCTGAGTTTGGAAAAATAAATCTAGAGTTTGTTGTTGTTGTCGTAGTTGCAATGATAGAGATTTGAAGATTCATAGAACATTGCTTGGCGATTTTGAAGAGGAAAAGAGAGAAAGGAGATGAAGAAGAGAAGAGAGAGATGTTTAGAGTCTAGTTTCATGTAACGCCCTCAAAATAATACATAAATCAATCATTTATAAGATTCCAAAATCATAAAAGAGATAATATTTTTCCATTTATCAGAGAATTTTCTACAAAAGGTATTACATGTTGACAACAAAAGTAAATGTCCTACGGGCTTACAACTTTCCAAGTCAACACTTGGTTACAACAAAAGAGAGTTCTAACTCTTAACATATTAAGCCCTTGGCTTGAATTACATGTAATACAAAAGATAACTACAAAAATAAGCCTTCAGCTTCTAAATCTCCCAAGCTACATCATTGGAAGCGACATATCACATGTACTTGAAAATGATGTCCCATATAGGGTGAGTCAAAGCCTAATAGAGATACACTAAACATAATATGATAATTAACTAAAACATTAGTATTTGATAAATGTTTAACTCATATAAATCAACGTGCATCTCTTGCATAACCAATTCATAGTTACACCCATATTTCAATCCCTTTCCGTTTCATTATCCAATCCAATTCATAGATATGGTTCGTTGTTTATCCGAACAGTTCAAAATGAGATTTCAACTCATGCTATCAACACTTCAATCATAATCAATTTATAATGAGACTACAACTTATATTATTAACACTTCAATACTTCAATTCAAAATGAGACTACAACTCATATTATTAACACTTTAATATTTCAATTCATCTACGTTATGCAAACGTAATTAGGATTTCGGGACTTTCACCCTAGACACTCTGGCCAACGTAGTTATCAATGGAGTCTATTCCCTATCTCCTCCCAAACAGGTTTGGGAGTACATCCTCTATCTTCTCTCAAACCATGGAGTATATTCCCTATCTCTTCCCAAACAAGATACATATGCAATGTATTTAAATGCTTTATCATATACAATGATCAATCCAGGCACATATTCAATGTGTTAATTCAACCGTTATATTTAATGACACAACCCAATTGATTAGTTTTAGTTTTTCCTAATCAACATACAGTGTCTACAACAATCAAGACTATCCTCCACTAATAGCCCAAAATAATTATTTCTAAACAGATAATAAATTTATCAAACAGATAAATTATCAATATTTTCATAGGTGAATGATTAATCAATCAAACTACACCATTCAATCTCATAATTTTTCAATTTCATGATTTTCAACTCAATTTCATATTTTCATACATTCCCAAATTAATTATACAAATTAATCAATCACTTTTAATTAGGGCATTTTTCTCATTTTCTCAACTTGAGCCCTAAGGCACAATTTCCTCAATTTTACACCAATAATTTCCATTTTCCAAGGTCTCACATATACATGGAGCTTAACAATTGAAAACCCTCTTTTATAATTTCAAAACAAACCCTAACTTTCCCAAAACTTCCAAACAACACCATCTATACGAAATACCCAACATTTATGTCAAAACTCATAGAAACGAGTAAGTTATTCCTACCTCAAAAGGAAAAGCCCAAATGAGACGAAGATAAAGACTCAAGATGCTCCAAATCCAAGGATTTTTTTAATCAAAGTGTAGCCCAAGCAAAGCTCTACCCTTTTTACAAAGGGATTAAGGCAGAGACACTCTAAATCTAGAGTATTTGTAGAGAGAAGTAGTGTATGGAGAGAGTGTGTGCCGGATCTAGGGTTTTGAAGAAAAGAAAATGAAAAAGTGAAGTGTAAACTCATTGCTACGATTTGATATACTCGAGGCTCGCTTGAGCAAAGAAGTGGTCGCTCGAGTGACCAGACACAAAAGACCCTTGCTCGAGCGCAAGAAGCGTCGCTTGAGCGAACAATGCGAAGCTTTAGGTTTACAACCCAAAAGTACGCTCGAGTGCAGAAGTGCTCGCTCGAGCCAATAGACACACCACTCAAAGCTCGCTCGAGCGAAGGAACCCTGGCTCGAGCGAAGGAACTAAAACATAGAGCTTGCTCGAGCAACAAAAGCCTCGCTCGAGCGAAGAAACTAAAATTTGGACAGCAACCATTTGTTTCAAATCACACTCAACTTGTTACAAACCTGCCAATACATCCCAAAACTCAAATACAAGGAATTAAATGATGGAAACAAGATATAGTGTGACGCCCTGATTCTACACTATTGGTTGCAGTCAAGGGAAGTCACTAATGAGTCCTATGGTCAATAACCAAGTAAGACCCCAGATTGCTAGAGGAGTCATAATAGCCTCCCTTTTAAGTCCAACTTTCTTAGGCAGCGCACTACCCTTTTGACAGATCTTAAGAGGTATTGACATAAGGTCTCATAAGTAACGATAAGGTTTATACATATAAGTATTAGAATGAAAGTACATAACAACCGCGAATATCATTAATTTCAAAAGCTTGTTCCAATACATTACATCAACAAGGAAGTTTGAAACTTCACATGAGTCTTACAAAATAATCAAAAAGGAAATTTCTATTCTTCCTAAGATAGCCAAAAGTCCTCGAAGGTTTCGGGCTCGTCGTCTCCAGCTATGAGTTCCACTTCGTCACCTGGCATGATACGTCGTGAGCTTTGAATGCCTAGTAAACACACACACACACATCCCACCCTTTTTTCCAGTCCAATACACAATCACATTTATAGCACCAAGTAGTAAAGCATGATACTCCAATAAACAAATAAATACATTAATAGTTGAGTCAGATGTTAGTAACTAGAAATCCCCTAAAGAGATTCCGTCCTCCCGACCACAAGAATCGGATGTAGATTATTCGGTATGCCCTCTCTTTTGCTGCTTTGTTGCAGAACTAACCTCGGATGCCTACCAACGGTTATATACTGCGTAGCGCCAACCGCAGGGCCTCAAAAGAGACGGTAAAAATAAGGCCTTGCCCGAATCCCTCCTTACACCAAACCACCTAGGGTCCGAATACAACCGCTCCGTTCAAGGGTCCCGAAAACCACTTGCACAAGATTTAACCTTGAATAGGGAACGCATCCCAACAAACCATATATCACATTTTCTCATCTTTTCATTACTCAAATGTTCGAAAACCCAATACCCACCCAATTAGGTTTCCCGTTGAATTAAGTGTTTTAAGTCAAGGTTAGTCCAACTAAGCGATAAAATAAAATCCACATATGCATGCCTCCTTAAGATAAGAAGATAAATAACATAACATATCCATACAACATCATGCCAAGATATGATAATAAGCCATTAAACATTTTCATGAATACAAGGGCATAAAACATCCAAACATAACAAATTTCCAGATTTAGCATCACATGAAGGTTAATATGGAAGGACTACTTAGGTTCATCTACCGGACTCGGTTTTCATATGGTTCGTAGGGAATTTGATCTAGTTTCTAGAACATTTTTCGAAAATGGGATTGCTTTTCCCGATTTTAAGTTATTTAGAAAATAGTCCAGCACTGTTCCAGAATCTGTCCAGAATCTGCCCAGAATCTGTCGACTGTTACGAAAACTTGATTTTCTTGCAAACCACTCAATGTTTTTCGATGAAACCAATTTTAGTTGAAAGCTAACTCCTTAAGGAAGGTTTTGACATAAAATGGAGGTTCAGAATATTTTTTTACATTTTTCTGAAATTTTTGGAAGTTGACTGAAAAAAACAGGTTTTGAGATAGAATGCCCAAAACAAGGAAATTTATAAAAAGGGGGTTCCACCATGGGAAAGTTTCATTTCTTTTGTGAAGAAAATATGCTAACTATCACATGTTTAACTCAGAAAATTTGTTTGAAAGAGTACCCATGAAAAGTTGAGAGATGTGTACAAAAGAAGATGGTTTTGTGCCAAAAGGGGTAGAATACATGAGAGATGGAAACAATACTCAAATCTTAGTATTTTTAACATAGGAACTTGATAATAACAGATCTGAAACTTTATTTAGAATCTTTAAAAACATGCATTAGAAAAGAAAATGAAGAGAGGGTTGTGTTGGTGGCTTACCCTCAAAGCTTTGCACAAGAAACTCTCTTTTCTTCCTCCTTCTTCTCCTCTAGATTTCTCTTCCTTGCTCTCCTACCTCTCTCTAACCAAAATGTGTGTGAGTGAGTGTGTTGTGTGTATGTTTGCAAGCTAGGGAGGGTGTGGTATATATAGGCAAATTGGGATAAAAGGACATAAAAGCCTTTTAGTTGGATTTGGATGGAAAGTTAGGATTTTGCTTGAATTCTAAAGGAATGGAAGGGACTTAGGAGGTGTGTTCCATTGGTTTAGGCCACATCTAGTTGTAATAAAACTAATTCTTGGATTTTGTATCCTAGGTAGGTCACTAGGTTGTATTTTTTTTCTAGAATGTCATGATGATGTGCTTTGAAAAATGGTTTCCTCACTTCTCCCTAGGGTGGCCTTGGGGAAGTGTGATAGGCTATTATTTTATTAGTTTAGGTCCTAGGCACATCCCTCAAGGTGTATATGCACATATATATATTTTGCAAGATTGATAGCATACCAAGGTACAAGATACAAGTACTATTTTGGGGCAAGTTTTAAAAAAAAAATAATATGAGGGCTTGAAGTTAAATACATGTAACCTAGGTAGAATTAAATTAGGTTAGGGAATTTCTGCTTTGATAAAAATAAAAATAGAAATTGCTAACCGATAAGATTCGAATTAATTCAAGTAAACGAGGGCTTTAAAATAATTCATCATTAGGGTCTTAAAAGTAAATACATATTTCAGGAGCCTTACACCCTATCCCCCTTAAAACAATTTCGTCCTCGAAATTCAGCTACATATTGCCTTCGAAAAGCTCGGGGTAATTTGCCTTCACCCAATCCTGGCGCTCTGTAGACGTCCCCGAACGCCCCGGGGAGGGAATGAGTCCCCCGTTTCGTTCGTTTTGGGCTCACTACAGTTCAGGACTCTAATTTGTCACGGTTCGTAATCTGAACCAAAGAGTCCAAATCCGGCAAATCGCTTTGAGAAAACAGATTTTTGAAAGAAGTGCCAAATATGGACTGCTTTGCCAGATATAGAGTCGCCACCTAAATATTTTATTTTTTTGGGAAAATTTAGGAAACCCTGACTCGTTTGCCTAAGGCCACGTGTCCGTCATCACCAAAGTTGCCTCGGCTCGGGAACTTGGGTACGATTGGGGAAGGTCACTTCGTGAGCACCCCCGCTCGCCCGATCAAAGATCGGCCTTTACTAACCATGATATCTAGTTTTGAAAACATTATGCATTCTTATTTCGGTTATTAGCCTAGATTTATTATGTGATGCGCACAGCATACAAGTATAGACAAGGTCGCCTAAATTGGAACAAAACATTTCATGTTTGTTTTTTTAAAAGATGGTTTGCTACTCGCAAGTAGGCTTAAAATGCAAATTTTGCCACCCTCAGGTGGGCTTAGAAAACATGGTTTTGTCACTATCTAGTGGGCTTAAAACTCACAGTCAATGCATTGTTCCAATCCAAATAACCCAACCTTCACCCACAGGCATTCAAGCAGGTATATCACATAAGCACATAGCCTCATAGTAAGCATGCTATCATGGCAGTCACTCACACACATGCAAGGATGCTAAAGCGTAAAACTTACCGAGTACTCCAAGCCAAAACAGAAGCTAATTAGAAATCCATGCATGATCCTAACTATACAGAAATGCCTAATGCAACACATGCAAAAATGCAACTATAGCAAGCTCGGCTATTCTAAACATGGCATATGGAATGTTACAACTAACAAGTATTCAACTTTGGAATTGCAATACAATGTAGTGAGTTATGATGCGCCGAGCCCGGTGCATACAAAACAGATGAATGAAATGCAAACATGCTATCATACTGTATGCTAATTGAAACATGCCCTAATCTAATCATCATAAGCTGGTAAATAAAAGGGAGAGAAAGACATGGGGTTGGAAGACATACATCACACACACACTCACTTATTACAACATTGCCCTCGCGCGGAGGGTCCGAATAAATAATACAGTCCCAAATAAATACAGTCCGAATAAGTATAAAACCCTAATTAATTAACAAATTAACTAGAAAAGCTATAAACTAGCATGCAAGCTAGGGACTGCCTCGACTCTGTTCCGGATGATGGATGATGCATGTTCGGGTTGTCTTGGTGCGGAAATCCACTGCGACGCCCCGATTAGCCTCTATTTGCAATTGTTCTTGGAAAGCGCGCCAAGCTCTGGAAGGCTGCTGATTCTTGATTTGCTGCAACGGAGAGCAGGAAAGGGACATGGCAATGTATTTTCACATATGTATGCATGCCTCGATCCTCGTGCCACTAATCACGCATCTCGATGTACGATGGCCGAAGAGTCGAATTGCACAACTCAATATGAAATGAATGCACATATAAACACAACAAGACCAAGACTCCATCATGGATAATTCGGAGTGTCGGTGACTGGGGAATTGAGACACGTTCCGTCACTCGGAGTACGAAACGTACCTCGTTTCCCGTGCTCAGGCTAATTCCTATCCCAAACACAATGCAATATGCATGACATGCAACTAAGATACAACCTAACATGCACAATGCTATGAAATGGCATACACGATGCACGAGGTAACATGGCATACACAATGCGCTAACATACAACCTAGCATACACAATACTATGAAACGAAATGGCATACACAATGCATAATGAACTTACACCAACACAAGTGGACCTTAGCCACACTCACATAAGAGGCCATAAGATGAAAATGAGACACTCGAGACACGTGCACACATGTACGCAAATCGATGACCGAACCTAAGGCATGAATGCCACTCTACCAAAGCGTGGTAAGACATGGAATATGATATGCAAACAAGCAAATTTCAGCACTAAAACATGATGCTAAACAGCCCCGAAGCATGGCGATATGGCACCCGATGCATGAGATGAGACCCGAAACTCAAAACTAGGCACATGGAATGACTTATAGCTATACAAAGCATGTATTATTTGAACATGAAGCATGAAGACAGAGTCAAGACAGTCCCAAAACATGAACTCTTCCAATTTAGAGTGTGGCCAAAAAGTGCTAGCTGGATGGCTTAAATTAGCATGCAATTTTGACTATCAAACATGGATTACATGGCAAGTACATGAAGAAAATGATCACTCATCAAACCAGAAAAAATTAATGAATAAAACATGCCAAAATATGCCCAAATAACCATGGAAATACAGCCAACACATGCACAAATGAGGGGTTCCTTTAGAGGGCATACGAAGGGATTCTTAAGCATATACAAGATAGAGATGTGGAAGCCCCAAACCAACTTTGAAAATAAAATATGGTAGTCCCAAAACTCAAAAAATTGACCCTAAAATGTGCCTAAGAAGCATGCAAGATGGGGTCGCTTTGAAAGGCCAAGGTGGCCATCAAACAAGCCAAGGTGAGAGGGGGTCACCCCCCTCTAATTTGGAAGCTCAAAATAGCATCAAAGTCACTAGAAATCCACTGGATTCCAATGGCTAGAAGGTCAAATAAGGCATGCAACAAGGGTTAGGGTGTAAGGCTCAAAATGGGAAGCAACCAAGCATACAAGATAGCATATGACCTTAAAAAAAAATGGAACCTTAATAAAACATGGAGATGATGTCAAAACAAACCTCTTTTCAGTTTATAACAATTCTCAAAAGTGATCACAAATATGGCTTATCTATCATGCAAAAAAAGGGCCTAAAAGAGGGGTAAAGAGGCAAGTGGTAGCTGCTGGCCTCAAACAGAGGAGAGCCCTTCAACAATGTTGAAGAGGGACTCAAAACAAGCCACTTTACAGTTTATAACCAAGTCTGAAACAGCTCACAAATAAGCCTAAAATACTATGCAAAAATAGGCCTAAAAGAGGGTTTAAACACAAAGGGTAAGAAAGAAGCCTCAAACAGGGAAAGGCCCTTAATCAAATATGAAAAAGAGCTCAAAATAAGACTATTTCCAGTTAGGGTCAGAGCCCAAAAATGTAAGCACAAGGAGCTAAGATATAGATCAAAATAGTGCACAAAAGAGGGAAAATGGACTCACCCTTGTAGAACTAAACTTCAGTAGCCTCTTGGTCCAAGAAGTGGTGCTCCTAGCCTCTGGAAAGAACCTCCAAGTTGCTGGAATGGATGTTGGAGGTATTGTGCTATGGCTTGTAGGGTAGAGGGTGTAGGAAGCTTAAGGTTTTGAGGTGTGGAAGAGAGGGAGAGGGAGAGTTGTATGCAAGAGCCTTAAACAAAATTTTGTAACCCCTAAAACACAGCTGGGGGTGCTGGTTATATAGGCAAAAGTGTGGAGGAAAAGGGGGGGAAATAAAATTCAAATTCCCCCCCAAAAGTTCCCCCATCGGATACAGAATCTAGGGGGAAAAGAAGAGTGTATTTGTAAGGAACCAACTGTGGGGAGCATGGCCGGCCAGTTTCTGGGAGCTCAGGTGGCCGGTCGGCCACCTCCCCTGGCCGGCCGGCTAGGGTCAAAAAGGTCAATCAGAGAAAGCTGGCCGGCCATCTATATTGGTGGCCTCCCATGTGTGCACAACATAGCTATGTGGTTGAAACCCTAAAAATGTGAACCATGAGAGAGAAAACCCAACTTTTCAGAGGGGTTCAAAAGGGTTAGGAACAATTGCTGGCCGGCCATGACATATTGGTGGCCTCCCAAGTGTGTACAACACAAATATGTGGTTGAGGGCCAAAGAAAGTGGCCCGGGAATGGTCAACATCAGCTTTCTAGCAAGAAAAACGAGCGACCGGGAGCGATGAAGGAATAAAGCTGGCTTTCAGAACAATTGCTGGCCTCCCACCCTTCTACGACCTTCATAACAATGAAAATAAGGTCTCTGCCAAAAATGAACTCAAACCAATGCAAATTGAGGGTTCGGGGCAGCCTGACCCGGGGCCATGGCTATTAAGCACCGGAGGTGGTGTTCGACCACAGTTGGTCTCTTGGACCTGATGTCCTCAAAAGGTAGCAAATAAGATGCATGCCAAAACCGAGACAAGCGGAGGTGGTTAAGCGATCCCGAACGAGGTATCTGACCAGCGGCGAAAATTGGGAACCGGGCTCGAAAGCGGGAAAAAGTGGCCCACGACCACGAAAGCGTAGCCTCTGACCTTGAGAGATGATCTCGAGACCTCTCCTCCCTTTGGGAAGAGGAAGCGGAGAAAAGCGAGCTGGTTAAAGCCGAGGCAAAGCCTGAAAAACCCGGTCAGGAGACAAAGCTCATGGCCGAGACTTTGAAACTTCGGAACGAGCGCGATATACAACATCACCAAGCGCTCAATCGGTGACATCTGAGTCTTAAGGTCGGTCAAAAATGGGGTGTCTACACGCTCCTAAGTAGATTCCTCAATTCCCCGGTGACGCCAAAGCACTTTCACCAAGTGAGCCGTCTTGCCTCTGAGGTTCTTCTCTCGACTGTCCTGTATTGCTACCGGTCCTTCTTTAAATGTAACATCCTTGTCAAGGCTGATATCTTCCTATTTGAGAACGTGTGACGAGTCAGCAATGTATTTTCTTAACATAGATACATGGAAGACGTTGTGGATTCCTGCTAACTGCGGGGGTAGAGCTAGTCTATATGCTACTTCGCCTACTTTTTCCAATACCTCGAAAGGTCCAATATATCGTGGTGATAGCTTCCCATTTCTCCCAAAATGTACGACTCTACGCCTGGGTTGCACCTTTAAGAACACGTGGCTGCCTACTTCAAACATCAACGGTCTCCTCCTCCTGTCTGCATAATTCTTCTGACGGTCCTGAGCAGTCTGCAATCGTTGTCGGATCAATTTGACCTTCTCAGTAGTTTCTAGGACAAGTTCGGGTCCTACCAAATTTGCGTCACCCACTTCCGTCCAACAAATCGGCGATCTACAAGGTCGTCCGTATAATGCTTCAAAGGGTGCCATACCGATGCTAGCTTGAAAGCTGTTATTGTAGGCGAATTCAATTAGGGGTAGATGTCGTTCCCAACTTCCTTGAAAATCCATTGCGCAAGCTCTCAACATATCCTCGAGTGTCTGGATGGTGTGTTCAGATTGTCCGTCTGTCTGTGGGTGAAAGGCGATGCTAAAACATAACTCAGTACCAAGAGCTTCCTGTAGGCTCCCCCAAAAATCGAGAGGTAAATCGTGGATCTCGATCTGACACAATAGATATTGGAATTCCATGTAGTTGAATGATTTCCCCAATGTAGAGTCCGCACATAGACTTTAAAATGTCGGTCATCTAATAAGGCAAGAAATGTGCTGACTTGGTAAGGCGATCCACTATTACCCATATAGCATCGCGCCCTCTAGGTGACTTAGGCAATCCTGTCACAAAATCCATCGTCACATACTCCCACTTCCATTCAGCTATTGGTAGAGGTTGCAACATCTCTCCTGGTTTCTGATGTTCCGCCTTCACTTGTTGGCATGTCAAACATCTTGCCACAAATTTAGCCACTTCCTTCTTCATCCCGTTCCACCAATATTGCCTCTTCAAATCTTGGTACATTTTTGTCCCTCCTGGATGTACCACAAATGCAGAATGATGACATTCCTTTAGTACCCTTTCTCTAAGTAACTCGTCACTGGGTACAAACAATCTACCTTGGTATCTTAAACTCCCATCGGGGTGAATTACCCAATCGGGCATGGGTTCTCTTGATTCCAGACGTCCCTTGATGTAGGCTACTTCTTGATCGTGCTTCTGGGCCTCCATGACCTCATTCATTAACTTAGGCATCACCTTCTGCGCACTAAGACATGCTTTTGTATCTTGAGATTCTACTTGGATCTTGAACTCACCGAGTGTCTTAACCATATCCCATTCCTTGACGGAGATCTTAGCCATCATCCCTCTGTTCTTACGACTTAAAGCATCTGCTACTACGTTGGCCTTACCAGGGTGATATGAGAGAGTGAACTGGAAGTCCTCAAGGTACTCCATCCATCGTCTCTGTCTCAAGTTAAGGTCCTTCTGTGTGAATAGATACTTCAAGCTCTTGTGATCTGTGAAAATCTCAAATTGTTCCCCGTATAGGTAATGTCACTATGGCTTTAGGGCAAAAACTACGGCTGCTAACTCCAAGTCGTGTGTGGGGTAATTGCGTTCATGAGGTTTCAACTGCCTGGATCCATATGCAACTACCTTTCCATTTTGCATGAGTACGCAACCTAACCCTTCTTTAGACGCATCGCAATACACAGTGTACCCCTCTTCTCGTTCTAGGTTGGTCAAAATTGGCGCATTAGTTAACCTCTTCTTCAGCTCCTGAAAGGATTTTTCGCAAGCTTTGTCCCACTCATACTTTACTCCCTTTTGCGTTAGACGAGTCATTGGTTTAGCTAGTTTGGAGAAATCTTGGATGAACCTCCGGTAATAACCGGCCAATTCTAAGAAGCTGCGGATTTCTGACACGGTTTTTGGTTGTCTCCAATCTAATATAGCCTCCACCTTGGTTGGATCCACCGCATTCCCATTTTCTGATACCACGTGCCCTAGGAATTTTACTTCATTCAACCAGAACTCACATTTACTTGCCTTGGCGTATAACCGATTATCCCTAAGAACTTGGAGGACAATCCTTAAATGTTGCTCATGCTCTTCTTCAGACCTTGAATATACCAAGATATCATCAATGAATACTACTACAAACTGGTCAAGGTATGGTCTAAAAAATCTTATTCATTAGGCTCATGAATACTGTCGGTGCATTGGTTAGCACGAAGGGCATTACTACAAACTCATGGTGGCCATATCTAGAACGAAAGGTAGTCTTTGGTACATCCTCCTCCTTGACTCATAGTTGATGGTAACCTGACCTGAGGTCGATCTTTGAATAGCACCTAGAGCCTCTAAGTTGGTCAAAAAGATCATCAATCCTCGGGAGTGGGTATCGATTTTTAATCGTGACTCGATTGAGTTGACGATAACCGGTGCATAGCCTCAACGACCCATCTTTCTTTTAGCAAACAACATGGGTGCTCCTTATGGCGAAGTACTTGGCCTAACGAATCCTTTCTCGAGCAATTCCTGCAGTTGTGTCTTCAATCCTCGTAGTTCTGCTGGTGCCATGCGATACGGAGCCATGGATATTGTGGTAGTTCCAGGTTGCAGCTTGATGCTGAAGTCTACTTCTCGGGTTGGTGGCAATCCTGGCAATTCCATGGGAAACACATCTGCATAATCGCACACTACGCGCGGAAGTTCTATCTCTCCTTGGTCTTCTTCGTTTAGAATCAGACTTGCTATTCTACCCGCAAGTTGATCGTGCCACTGCGTTCGATGTTTTGTTGAAGCCATGGGGTCTTGTCTATCCCCCTTAAACTGGAAATGTGTTCCATCTTGCACGTGAGCTACCACTTTCTTCTGACGACAGTCGATCACCGCTCGGTGGGCGGACAACCAGTCCATACCCAAGATGATATCGAAGTCTGACATTTCCATGACACGTAGGTCGCAAGTTAAGCGTAGGTCCGACATTCCTATCTTACAGTCTTTACAGATCAATCCTACCGAAACGCATCCTCCCATGGGTGACATTACATCTAAGGCAGTTTCTAAGGGTTCTCCTACCAGTTCTAATGATTTAGCACAAGTAGAGGATATAAAAGAATGTGATGCACCAATATCAAATAAAACATGCACCCAAGAATTGTATAGCACTAAATTACCCTCGATTACAGACGGGTCTGCTTCTTCCTCTTGCAAGGTAAAGACTCTGTCGGTTGCCTTCTGGTTGCTCCTTTCTGGTCCTTCATGAAGTTGGGTTTTCTTTCTACAAGCTCCAAATCCCCTTGGATTCTACCTCCTTTCATTCTAAAGTCAATGTTGTGCCGATTATTTCCACAAAGATGGTAAGACTCCTCCAAAATTTGATTCTTGATAGGGTTCGGGATTTTAGCCACGGTTACTAGTCCATTCTTAAGGTTTCGATTTCCTGGTACCGCCTTTCTATTGTTGCTTGCAAGCTCATGTTATTACTTGTCTCGAAGTATGGTCCACCATTTGTTTTTGAATGGGGTGAGACGTAAGTCAAATTCTAACTACAGAGGCAATTCCTAATTTAGAGTTTAATTATCCTAGGGTGTTCACACAGCACAACCTCATATACATAATAATTATTACGAGATTCCTAAAATTGGATTGAAGTGGAGACAAAGAGTACGAAGCAGTTATGGTGATAACATCAGGATTAGCTGAAATATGCATGAATTGTATGATGTTATGGTTTCGAACTTCAATGTGATCAAGGTTATAGATGTAGTGACTAAACTAGATATTTAACTTGAAATTGCGTTGGCCAACCGCGTTTCAAACTGAATATCCAAGATTCATCACTGAGTAAAGAAAATGAAATTATTTACAAGAAGTCTTGGGCTAAATAATCAAGTGTCAAAGGAGGTCAAATTTACGACTAGTAGTATATAAGACAAGACTAGATGGACAAGACTTAATCTTGGAAAATGATGACATTGAATAAAGGGTACGAAATAAAGATGAGGGCACGGCAATCGATAGGAGACGCGTAAAACTAATAGTACCCCCTTACTGCGCGATGTGAGGCCGCACTCAAGGTTAAAACCATTTCACGATCCTGAAGTAGGTCCTCATGAGTTATTGTTGGCGTGCCTGAAATTCAAAGAAATTCCCTAAGATAGGTCAAGAGAGATTCTAACATGTCGGGAAAAGGTAGTCTCTAACCGCAGATCGAAATGGGTGGGTAAGGGTTGAACCTATGCTCTGATACCATATTGTGACACCCCGATTCTACAGTATTGGTTGCAGTCAAGGGAAGTCACTAATGAGTTCTATGGTCAATAACCAAGTAAGATCCCAGATCGCCGGAGGAGTCATAATAACCTCCCTTCTAAGTCCAACTTTCTTAGGCAGCGCACTACCCTTTTGACAGATCTTAAGAGGTATTGACATAAGGTCTCATAAGTAACGATAAGGTTTATACGTATAAGTATTAGAATGAAAGTACATAACAACCGCGAATATCATTAATTTCAAAAGCTTGTTCCAATACATTACATCAACAAAGAAGTTTGAAACTTCACATGAGTCTTACAAAATAATCAAAAAGGAAATTTCTATTCTTCCTAATATAGCCAAAAGTCCTCGAAGGTTTCGAGCTCGTCATCTCCAGCTATGAGTTTCGCTTCGTCACCTAGCATGATACGCCGTGAGCTTTGAATGCCCAGTAAACACACACACACACCCTACCCTTTTTTCCAGTCCAATACACAATCACATTTATAGCACCAAGTAGTAAAGCATGATACTCCAATAAAAAAATAAATACATTAAGAGTTGAGTCAGATGTTAGTAACTAGAAATCCCCCAAAGAGATTCCGTCCTCCCGACCACAAGAATCGGACGCGGATTATTCGGTATGCCCCATCTTTTGCTGCTTTGTTGCAGAACTAATCTCGGATGCCTACCAACGGTTATATATCGCGTAGCGCCAACCGCAGGGCCTCAAAAGAGACGGTAAAAATAGGGCCTTGCCTGAATCCCTCCTTACACCAAACCACCTAGGGTCCGAATACAACCGCTCCGTTCAAGGATCCTGAAAACCACTTGCGCAAGATTTAACCTCGAATAGGGAACGCATCCCAACAAACCATATATCACATTTTCTCATCTTTTCATTACTCAAGTGTTCGAAAACCCAATACCCACCCAATTAGGTTTCCCGTTGAATTAAGTGTCTTAAGTCAAGGTTAGTCCAACTAAATGATAAAATAAAATCCACATATGCATGCCTCCTTAAGATAAGAAGATAAACAACATAACATATCCATACAATATCATGCCAAGATATGATAATAAGTCATTAAACATTTTCATGAATACAAGGGCATAAAACATCCAAACATAACAAATTTCCAGATTTAGCATCACATGAAGGTTAATATGGAAGGACTACTTAGGTTCATCTACCGGACTCGGTTTTCATATGGTTCGTAGGGAATTTGATCTAGTTTCTAGAACATTTTTCGAAAATGGGATTGCTTTTCCCGATTTTAAGTTATTTAGAAAATAGTCCGACCTTTGTTCGAGAATCTGTCGAGAATCTTGAGAATCTGTCGACTGTTACGAAAACTTGATTTTCTTGCAAACCACTCAATGTTTTTCGATGAAACCAATTTTAGTTGAAAGCTAACTCCTTAAGGAAGGTTTTGACATAAAATGGAGGTTCAGAATATTTTTTTAAATTTTTCTGGAATTTTTGGAAGTTGACTGAAAAAAACAGGTTTTGAGATAGAATGCCCAAAACAAGGAAATTTATAAAAAGGGGGTTCCACCATGGGAAAGTTTCATTTCTTTTGTGAAGAAAATATGCTAACTATCACATGTTTAACTCAGAAAATTTGTTTGAAAGAGTACCTATAAAAAGTTGAGAGATGTGTACAAAAGAAGATGGTTTTGTGCCAAAAGGGGTAGAATACATGAGAGATGGAAACAATACTCAAATCTTAGTATTTTTAACATAGGAACTTGATAATAACAGATCTGAAACTTTATTTAGAATCTTTAAAAACATGCATTAGAAAAGAAAATGAAGAGAGGGTTGTGTTGGTGGCTTACCCTCAAAGCTTTG
Source organism: Camellia lanceoleosa (assembly GCA_025200525.1). NCBI lineage: Eukaryota > Viridiplantae > Streptophyta > Magnoliopsida > Ericales > Theaceae > Camellia > Camellia lanceoleosa. The sequence goes on along the minus strand of CM045765.1, from coordinate 3,040,054 downwards.
CACAAGAAACTCTCTTTTCTTCCTCCTTCTTCTCCTCTAGATTTCTCTTCCTTGCTCTCCTACCTCTCTCTAACCAAAATGTGTGTGAGTGAGTGTGTTGTGTGTATGTTTGCAAGCTAGGGAGGGTGTGGTATATATAGGCAAATTGGGATAAAAGGACATAAAAGCCTTTTAGTTGGATTTGGATGGAAAGTTAGGATTTTGCTTGAATTCTAAAGGAATGGAAGGGACTTAGGAGGTGTGTTCCATTGGTTTAGGCCACATCTAGTTGTAATAAAACTAATTCTTGGATTTTGTATCCTAGGTAGGTCACTAGGTTGTATTTTTTTTCTAGAATGTCATGATGATGTGCTTTGAAAAATGATTTCCTCACTTCTCCCTAGGGTGGCCTTGGGGAAGTGTGATGGGCTATTATTTTATTAGTTTAGGTCCTAGGCACATCCCTCAAGGTGTATATGCACATATATATATTTTGCAAGATTGATAGCATACCAAGGTACAAGATACAAGTACTATTTTGGGGCAAGTTTAAAAAAAAAAAAAATGAGGGCTTGAAGTTAAATACATGTAACCTAGGTAGAATTAAATTAGGTTAGGGAATTTCTGCTTTGATAAAAATAAAATAGAAATTGCTAATCGACAATATTCGAATTAATTCAAGTAAACGATGGCTTTAAAATAATTCATCATTAGGGTCTTAAAAGTAAATACATATTTCAGGGGCCTTACATATAGACAACTACAAATATCCACGGAACCGAGTCCGAAATACAATAAGCAATGGAGGGAAAACTAGGATTGCTATATTCAAGAGAGAGAGAGTGTGTGTGGACTTTTGGTTTTAAAGGACAGAGACAGTTTTATATTCAGAAGAGTATTTTAGTCATTTCACTCAATTATATTTTTATGAATAAAATATTTTAACGTTTGCACATTTAATCAAAGGGCAATGATAAAGACCACTAAAAATAGTGCTCCAAAGCAATCACTAATGATGTGGCATCTATTTTTAAAAAAAAAATAGACACAGCAACATTGTGGCAGTAGGTGAAACCCATTGCCACATCATTAGTGATGGCATTAATTAATATTCTCACTCATTTCCCTTAATCAAATAAGGTTAAAATTTAGATTTTTAGCTTGAGTGACATTTCTACTGATGTGATATTTTCCCTTTCTATAATTTAGTAATAAGTACCACTCTTCAGATAAATTATTGCACTTGGGCATGGTTTATACAATTGGTGAGAGAAAAAATGGTCATACAAAATTGATGTCCAAGAGCATTTGTTAGTAAAACTCAATTAAAATATTATATATTTTTGTATAAAATGAACAGAGTGTATTTTGAATCCATAATAAAATAAGACATTTTATAAGTACATACAGAGATCTCTATCACCATCTTGTAAATACTATGTAACTAATTAATTGAGTCACTATTACAGAGAATTAAAAAAGTTATGGTAGTCTCTCATCTCTTTCACTAAACAACGTATTCCATCCACAAAAACAAAAAATAATCTGTTTATTATTGTGATCTTCAACATCAAATTATTTAACCTCTTAAGATATTCTCTAGATCAGGATTTGTTAACGAAGTTAATATTACATATTCTTATGCATGATTTCATGATTTTTTTGTCAAACATAAAAAAATGTTATCTTTATCCTTAATTTTTTTAAAGTTCAAATAAAATGTGGAGAATGCGATTAACAATGGGAAAAATATAAAAAAATGGGAATAAAAAATAATAATTATAAATTTATGAAAGTATAATACTCATTTATACAATTTAATGCATAAATTACTTATACTTTTATGAGTTTATAATTTTTTTTTTTCAATTTTCTATTTTTTTGATATTTTCCCATTAAGAAATTCTTTAAAAAAAAAAAAGGGGGCAAATTAACTACACCTCCTTTGAGGTTTAACGAAATTACAGATTCCCTCTGAAGTTTTAAAAATTACATCCCGCCCTATCACAATTAACACCATTAACGGATATCATAAATTGACTAAAATGCCCTTTTGACAAGTAAGGAAAAATTACTTACACCCCCTAAATTACAAGTTCCTCCCTAAAGTTTAGCTAAATTACAGATTCTCTCATGAGGTTTATCTAAATTATCATTTTTAAGTTATGAAATGTAAAATTAAAATGGAAAAACACTTATTACACTATAAAAAATTAAAGCTTTAGAGACCAAAATTTAGGGACAAAATTATTTTTAGGAGACAAAATATTTTTGTTGCGAAAAGTGTCGTTATTATATTTTTAGCAACGAAAATTAAACATTAGTGATTAATTATTATCTTTTTGGTATCAAATTTTTTGTCTTAAAAAATAAACCATTTTGAGACTAAATTATTTTGTTTTTAAAAGTTTATTTATTATTGACATTTTCCAAATTTTATCGCTAAAAACCTTATTTTTGACTTTTTAGGGCGATCTTTTAGCGACTATCCTCACGATGATAGAAATTAGTCCCTAAATGTCTTTTGCAACAAAATTTTCACTTTTAGAGATCAAAAAATTGGTCTCTAAAACTCTTATACATTTTAGTGTCAGATGGTGAAAATATCATAAAATGAACAAATAATTAAATAAGTTAAAAACACAGGAAATAGTTTATTAAAAAATTCTTAGAATATGTTTGGTTTGTTTTTAAAAATTAATTTTTAATTTTTTAAGAAATAAAAAATAAAAAATTAGTATTATTTTTATATAATTTTATCTTTTGAGTGGTTAGAAATAATTTTTGCAAATTAAATATATTTTTTCATATTTATTTTTATTAAATTAGTTTTTATTTTATTTTTTTAAATTCTAATTTTTTTTTCTAAACAGCAAATCAAACATGGTTTCAAAAACTTATTTTTTTTTTCTATCTAAATAAGTAATTCATTTGTAAATTTTGTTAATTTATCAAAGGGATTTCAGTAAGAGTAATATCGTCCATCAATTTATATTTTAATGATGTCAGTTAATCATTCTTAACGTTTAGTTAATGGTAGGAATTAAATTGTTACGCGAATATAAATTTCAGAAAACAGGATGTAATTTCTGAAACCTTATAAGAAAATCTGTAATTTAGCTAAACCTCAAAAAGAGATGTACGTATTCCCCCCCCCCCCCAAAAAAAAAAATACACTAAATTTGGAGAAATGCCATGCATGAACAACTTGTACATTTGAAGTTGGGCACATAGGCATCCCCACACTAGATTCTCTCTCAAGCTTTCCCTCCAACCCAACCCAAACCCCCCCCCCCCCCCCTCAAACCAAATCGCAGTCTCTTCTTCTTCTTCTTCAATTCAAAACCCTAGGCTAAAACCCTAAAAGTCTACATGTTATCTCTTTCACGAATGAAATCACTTGTCTCTCCAACTCTCTCCACCCTTGCCCCTAAAACCAGGCGTTTCTCTCTCTACTCTCAACCCTCTCGAAACCTTCTCTGCAATCCCAACCCTCTGCAAAAACCTAATTTCTTCCATGTAAAAACCACCATGCTTCCGCACAATTCTCCAATGATCTGTATCCAAAGTCACAGTTTGAATACGGAGGCGTCTCAGTCGCCTTCCGGTGAAATCCACGTCATCGTCGGCCCGATGTTCGCCGGAAAAACCACCACTCTGCTCCGCCGGATCAAGTCCGAGAGTAGTAATGGCAGGTTTGGAGCTTTTATTTGATAAATTTCTTGTGTTTGGTTGAGTTTCTGGTTCATTGTTGCATGTTATGCTGTTTTGTTGGCAAAAAAGAATCATCTTTTTGAATTTTGTGTGTGTAAGATTGAGTTTTGGTTTAAATTCACGTGTATTTGTTGCATATTATGCTGTTTTTTAGGTTGAAAATGAGTAATTTCTTGTGTTATTTTTTTATTTTTTTGGTGCCAGAACTTTGATTCTGGAATTCAATGTTGAAAAGGGGATATTAGAAACCTTTGAGAAGTGAGAGTTGTCATTAATTTTATACACCTAATTCTGGATATGGAATGCTCTTCTTTTTTTTTTGAATTGAGTGCAATGCTCCAAGTCTGTGTAATCAAATAACTTTACCAGTGGAAGTAAACATGGCCCAAATATTCTGCCTTTTTCTCTTTTAGCTTATTTAAGGGTTCTATATGTAGGATAGAGATGTTTTGAGCCACGTTGGTATCTGGACATTTGGAGTAACATTCCTATGATTGTTATAGTAAAATGAACCACGTATGTAATATATGTATTGAATTCCGTCATTTTGGGGTGTCAAATAACACAATCGTATCTTTTTCTTTGGTCTCAAGAAGAACATGATTGGTTCTAGTGGATTAGATGATGATATACAGAACAATCATAAAGGGCTCCCATAAACTCCTAATTTTCAATTTCACTTACACTGTGTTTGGATTGAGGGATTTGGAGAGAAAAGAAAAGAAATAGAGAGAAATGTATTTCTCTTCCTTGTTTGGTTATCTTAAGTGGAGAGAAATGGAGAGAAATAGAAAGAAATGGAGAGAAACTCATTTCTCTCATAACCCTTATTTTCAATCTTCCCAAAAGTGGAGAGATTGGGAGAGAAAAGAAACCCACAAATGTTTATATTTTCATAATATCAATTTTACCCCTATAAAAATAAAAGAAATAAAATGATTGAAAATATAAAAAGGTTATTTTGGTAATATAACATAAAATAATTTCTTTTCTTTTCTCTTAATGAAATCTAACCAAACAAAAAGGAGAGAAATCACAATCATTTCTTTTCTTTTATTTCTTACTTATCCAAACAAAAAGGAGAGAAATTACAATCATTTCTTTTCTTTTCTTTTCTCTTATTACTTAAGTAATCATTTCTTTTCTTTTCTCTCCTAAGTTACCAAACATAGCGTTAGTTATTTCTACAATATTTTAAGAGTTAGGAATTTGAAGGCATCTAAAAGCCCCAATGTCTTTATTTTGATTTTTGGTCTTTTTGGTTGATCTTTTTAGTATTAGTATTGACAATTTAACAAATTCATTGAGTTTTCATTTATTGTATTTCCACTATACCAATTATTCATTCAAAGTTTTGCTATCTTCTGAACTATTTTATTTAGTGAACTAAATGTCCCTAGTGTTTTTGTTCCATTAACGGAATGAAATTATCACTGGTGAGATCTTCCAGTTTTCAGGCCAAGGTCCTCAAGAACTCCACCCATTTGGATAGGACATTAAGAGGTCTTTGTTTGTCAGGAAGATTGAAAGAAGCAATTGGGTTACTCTGGCGTGCAGGATTACAGGTGTACCCTGAAACCTATTCTCTTCTTTTACAAGAAAGTATATTCAGGAAACAATATACATGGGGAAGGAGAATCCATGCACAAATGGTGGTAGTTGGTTTTGTTCCCAATGAATATTTGGTAACCAAATTGTTGATATTGTATGCAAAGGCAGGGGATTTAGTAACTGCTAGCAGTCTGTGCAATGAGTTGCCGAGGACTAGCTTAATTTCATGGAATGCAATAATTGCTGGTCATGTGCAAAATGGTCTTGTAGAAATGGGATTGAGTCTTTATTATAAGATGAGACAGAGTGGTTTGACACCAGATCAGTACACCTTTGCATCAGTCTTTAGAGCGTGTGCCACTTTAGCAACATTGCAGCAGGGCAAGCAAGCCCATGGCATCTTCATAAAGAGTCAAATTAGTGGAAACGTTGTAGTTAATAGTGCCCTCATGGATATGTACTTCAAATGTAGCAGTCCTTGCGATGGGCATCTAGTATTCGATGAATCTTTGGATAGGAATGTGATTACGTGGACTGCATTAATATCCGGATATGGACATAATGGGAGGGTTGAAGAAGTTTTACAATCCTTTCATAGGATGATAACTGAAGGTTTCAGACCAAACTATGTTACGTTTCTTGCAGTTCTTTCTGCTTGTAGCCATGGAGGTTTGGTACATGAAGGTTGGGAGTATTTCTCATCGATGATGAGAGATTATGGTATTCAACCAAGAGGGAAACATTTTGCAGCAATGGTTGATCTTTTAGGGCGTGCTGGAAGGTTACAAGAAGCATACGATTTTGTTCAAGACTCACCCCATGAAGAACACCCAGTGATATGGGGTGCTTTGCTTGGGGCTTGTCGAATTCATGGAAACATGAACATGGTGAAGCTTGCTGCAAAGAAATTTTTTGAGTTGGAACCAGAGAATTCTGGGAAGTATGTCGTCCTATGTAATGCTTATGCTACGTTTGGTTTGTGGGACAGTGTTGCAGTGATGAGGGGGCAGATGAGGGACTTTGGTATGAGAAAGGAACCTGGTTATAGCATGATTGAAGTTCAAAGGGAGGTTCACTTCTTCTTTATGGGGGATAATTCTCACAAACAAACTGAGCAGATACGTGACTTAATTAAAGAAATGACTTGCATTTTAAAGGATGCTGGCTATGTTCCTGACTTGAGCAGTTGGTGGTAAGATAGAGTAGAATTGACTTGGTGGAGCCTAATTAACTTGTAAAAAATGGCTCAACTCCTACTTTTTCCTTCTATGAAGAGGCATGGTTTCTTGGGAGATTTTGAAGGTCTAAAAGCCTTGAACTTTGAGGATGGTGGTGTATGACAGTAGATATTATATTTATCATTGCTAGTAAGGTACATTGAGTATTTTGGATATGCCCCACTTATTTACGGGGGTATCATGTTCCAAATTAAGATGATGAGGAATTATTTCCTATGTATGGCATTCTTTTGACATTAAAGTTGGGTAGTTGTGAAGGAGGATAGAATGCACACTCATCAACTTGGCAGCCTCTGTGAACGGCAGTGAGCTGATTGACTGTTGTTTGTTTGTAATAATATAGGTCCTTACTGACAGGAGGATATTCTGACCAGATTTACTATGGGAAGCCTCTAGTTTGGTTGAAAACTTTTCTTCCATAGGTGACTGACTGGTTGATTGGAATCACTGGATAGCCGTAGATTTTTAACACCCCAAGCCAAGTTCTTATTCTTTTTTTTCCCCCCCTTCTTTTTTGCCCCTGATATTTCTGATGTAAGAAACAAAGGTGAAAATCATTATCCTATTAGTATTGTTGGGTTGTCAACTCCTTGTTGAGTTTGTGAGCAGAATTCTGGCCATTTAGCCAATGCAATGTTCAGAACACATTACAATGGATGTCATTTTCGCTTATTCAAAGGGTCTTGAACTGGAGCATCTTCCCCTGGCCCTCAGATCAAGCAGTAAAGTGATAGGGTGGGGTTGGGCTGGATCTTAGGTTTAAATCTTGGCAGCTAAAAGGAAGACCTTATCAGGTCTGAAGCATTGAATGTTAGGTTTTTTTTTATTTATTTTTTATTTTTTATTATCAATTACTGCTAAATGATTATAAAAAAGAAAAAAGAAAAAAAAAAGTGATTATGTATTTTATTTTCCTGCTGTTCTAATGCTAAACTTTAGTTACCAAAAGAAAAAAAAAAAAAATGTATATATTGTGTGTGGTATGCATTCTAATATTCCATGAGCAAACTGGAGTATGACTTTGAAAACTTGAATGACATGCTTTTGTTCAACCTTTTTATGTGGGGGAATGCATGTTTAAGCCAATTTTCAACACATTATATTTACAAAGTTGGTTTAAAATCAAACGAAATTGGATTTTAGAACAAGAACTGAGCATTTTATTTATTGGTTTTTACCTATCATTAATTCTCTAGTTCTTTATGAATTTTATGCAGAAGTGTAGCAATAATAAAATCAAACAAGGATACAAGATATGGACTGCATTCCATTGTGACGCATGATGGAGATAAATTTCCATGTTGGCCGCTGGCAGATCTGTCTTCTTTTAGACAAGAATTTGGTTCTGATGCTTATGAAAAGGTATTTCAATGCCAATATTGATGATACTCTATAAGTGTAGCATTTATTAGTTGTTAGAAAAATCTCTGTGGAAGTAGATATTTACAATAACATACTGTATAACACTGGTGAGCAAGATGCATATCTGGAGAAACGGCTACAAAGTTCTTACCTTCGAAGTTGTATGTTTAATTTACAATTCCAGTCCTGGCATTTTTTCTGTAAGCCTTCTCTGTCTCTCATGCATTTGTTTTATATTGGTATCCATTCCATGGTGACAGCTAGACGTGATTGGTATTGATGAAGCTCAATTCTTTGATGATCTGTATGATTTCTGCCGCAATGCTGCGGACTATGATGGCAAAATTGTTATAGTTGCTGGTCTTGATGGTGACTATTTGAGGTATTCTTAATTTTTCTCTGTTCTCATCTGGTGCATTATGCAATAACTTGTTTTTTTCTCATTAATTTGTACGTACCACATAATTTATTGTACTATTATTTCAGCTTATTTGATGCCAAAGAGTTTATTTTAAAAAGTTTGTTAGGGTGTGCTTCACTGAAAACTGTTTTTAATTGAAATTTTTTACTTAGTATTCCTCCTCTTTCTTAAATATTACCATCATGTCCCCTATATAAACAACCCACTCCTCATTTCTCTTTCACTCCCGAACCTTTACGATCAGTAAGGACAAAAAGAATAGTTACACAACAAAATATTTAGACAAATACTACTTTGCAACTTAAATCTATAATTTAATTACTGTATCAAATGTGTTAAAAGCTTCTGTACAAAATTATAATCTATAATATGTTCTAACAACTTCATTAGAACATCCTATCAATTTGCCCCATCATTCGAAAAGAATCTTTTCTCTAGAAATTTTGTCAACTTGTCTTTGATGGTGAACTAAAAACACATTGGCAGGAGAAGGTTTGGTTCAGTTCTTGATATTATCCCACTTGCTGATTCTGTAACTAAGTTGACTGCTCGGTGTGAGATCTGTGGCAAGCGAGCTTTCTTTACCTTGAGGAAGACCGAGGAAATGCAGACAGAATTGATTGGTGGAGCTGATAAATACATGCCTGTGTGTCGGAAGCACTATGTCGGTGGACAGGTCGTTAAAGAGGCTACAAGAATTGCCTCTGAATATCAGAAAGTTCAATCTGGCTAGTATCCATAGCTCTTCCTATCTTATTGATATGATGATACCTGGTTCTTCCTAATCTGATTTGGTAGATATATATTGTTTCTTGATGTTAGGTCTCAACACATTGATACTGAATCTTGACTGGTTTCAAGAATTTTATTGATTTTATCCCCAAAAAGATTGTATATATAACCTTTGACTGGTTTCAATACTTCTATTGCTTTTGTCTATCATAGTTTTTTGTATTGCATTCATGACAGAGCAATGAGTGTGGATGTATGAAAGATTGATGATCAAAACCCTTTTTCAGTGTTTTAAAAAGAGCGCTTAGGAGCGCATCGAAGTGCTCCAAGCAGGTCGAGGTGATGCGCACAAAAGGCACTGTTCTTCGTTGTGTTCTCTCTCTCTCTCTCTCTCTCTCTCTCTCTCTTCTTTTTCTTTGCTGGTTCTTTGTCTCTTTTTCCTTTTTTCTTTCATTTTTTGGTCCAGTCACTGTTATTCTTCTTCTTCTTCTTTTCTTCTCTACTCCAACCATTGTTCCCCCTTTCTGTCATTGAGTTCTCTCTATCAGTTACCACGTTTTCATCTTCTTCATTATGCAGCTAACAATTGAATGTTTACTTCTTTGGGTTTTTAAATGGTGAAACTTATTTTATGATTTTTAAAATTCTATATATATTTGTTTATGTTGAAAACCTCACCTATATTAAAATTTTGCTCATTTTGTACAACTTGCACCTCACTTTGGTGGGGTATACGTCTCGCCTCGCACTTAAGCTATAAGAGATCTTATCACCTCGGTATGCCTAGAGCTTTTCAAAACACTGCCCCTTTTTTGTTTTAGTTTTAGTTTCTAGTTTTCAAAATTTGTTTGATCTACAAGTCAAATTGTCTACCTATTATGGAAAATTTTGATTTACTTCACATTACATGTGTTCTCAAAGTTTACCAGTTTGAATGAGTAATAGCAGAGCTCACTTTGTAAAAAATTGCAACTATCTCACTCACTAGCACATCATTTTTAGGGTCTTAACTGAATATCAGAAATTAATTTATGCGAAAAACATTTTTCATAGAAAGTTTTCCACAAGAAAGCGTTTTCTAGCAAAACAAATGGAGATAATCCTCACTTGGTAATTGGAACAGGACATGAGTTGGTGATGCTCTAATAATTCCCTGGTTAGTTGATGTTTGCACATGGTTAACTTTTTAAGTCTCAACTTGATCTTGAAAAAATTTCATTTGTTAAATGGTAAATTAAAAGCCATTGCTATATCAAATGCATTTGGTACTAGGTTAGTGGTTTGGTGAAATTTATGAAACATGGAACAGTAAGAAACTAAAATATTTTTGACATCTTTGATAGGCACTTCCATCTGTGCATTGTTTTGTTAAAATGAAAAAAGAAAAATGTAAAATTGCTTTCATTGAGAGTTGAACTCAAGACCTCCCGCTTACTAAACGGGTGCTCTAACCAACTGAGCTATGAAAGCTTGTTGGTGCAGAAGTCATATAAAAATTATTTTGACTCAAAACAAACGAATATTCAAGTTTTCATAAAGTAGTATAAGTTCAGCTTACTAGCTTTGATCAATATTTTAGGATAAAGTTTTTTGTAGCAATGTATTAAACCTTGAATTTTGTCTTTGGAGGCTCTTTGGTTGGGTTTGGTCACGATGAAAGAGGTCAAATTAACAAATATTTGCATACGACAATCGTGAAAGTAATTTGTTGATATATATATTTTTAAATTTTCTTATAAATTTCTTATAAAAATTTAATCTCTTTACTAATTAATTTAAATTTCAGTTTTCATCATATTTGTCGCTCTAATCAAACAGACCTTAAGGAAAATTTGATGTTGAAACAATTACGCTGTGTTTGGTTGAGGGGATTTGGGAAGAGATTTAGAAAAGAAAAATGAAAAAGTAGGCGAAATGTGAATATTTCACCTAGTTTCATACACCTTTTTCCTTTCTTTTTTCAAATCCTTTTCTCAAATCTCCCAACCAAATATGGCGTTAGTAATATATACAATCTCAGCAATATTTGTGAAGGAAAAAGCATGTATCAGATCCAAGACGGAACACAGTCATCATAAAGAATACTAATAATTTACCAACAATACTATGAAAGGACATTAAGAAACAACATGCCTATTCACCCTAAAGAAACAAAAACCAAAATAGTTAAAACATTAACAAGGAATAATGACAAGAGATTCTTCATCAAGATTGGTTTGGTCAGCAATCAAAACTTGCTTTTCGAACTGGTCTGTTCTCTAATCAGCCTAGCCACATTTGTTCCAGCTTTAGTTTTCTCAAGATTTGGCAAATGTTGTTGGAGGTTCTTTACAAGAAATTCATGAAGCTCGCTAAAAGTCTCCTGCAGAAGAGAAAGCGAAGCTTGTAAGAAATAAACGATGTTTAGGGTAAAGTTCAGGCCATGGTTCTTGCTATAAAGAGGAGAATTTATAGGATCAAATTTTGCTCGGCATCATTGTCTAAGTAGGTTAACAACGCTAATAGTCTCAAGCACATTGTTGCACTCATTATAATTACCAACGATACAAAGTAGACAAACAAATAGAATTACCCTTTTTGAGATCTTTAAAGCTGTTTGGATCACATAGTTTCCAAATTGATCTCGAGCAATTTTCTCAAGCATGCCTTTTTCCTTTTTGATGTCTTCAACCAAATAAACTATCCCCAAAGGAGAAAACTGTAAGCATTTCTCCACAACATGGCTACCATGTTTTATTAGCGAAAGCCTTGCATATCTGCCTCTGAGACGGAAACAAATCTTGTCATTGAGCTCTGAGTTGTCAAGTCCCAAGATATGCTGCACAACATAGTTACTAAAGAAAGACAATACGCAAACCCCAATGAGTTCTCCTGAAAATACAATTCATGAAAATCGAGTTATATTTTTTTGTCAATTATGGGATGGGAAATCAGATTAGTACCCTGAAGGATCAAACGAAAGGCAAACTGATTCAAGCGAGATACGATCTAGAAGAAGACGTCGTTGTTGTCCTGTTATGCTGTTAATGCACTCATTTAGGGATATACATCCTACTGGATCCATAGCCAATTCAACACAACGCTCTATCACAGCTTCAAATAGTACCTGAGATCGAATGAGTCAAGTTGCATTAATTGTCATGGACTCATATTAGCAAACTGCATATAGTGGAAAATAAGCAAGCATAAATTGATCAATATGTCACACATATGCAAAAGTACAATTGAGTTTTTCATATTAATCCTTTTTCTAGTAAGACTTTAGGGTGGGTAGACGCTCCTCAGAGACTCACAGTATAATGTGCAAAAGCACAAACACGCACACATGCATGTTTTTAAGTAGTCAGAAAATATGCAATAATCTTAGTAGTCATATTAGTATGTGATACAAATAATGCAAAATATGTATAAGCGTTCAATGGAGCTAAAATGAAAATTCAAAGGGGGGGAAAAAAAAAGATTAGTGAAGAGAAGAAAAGAAAATTACCTCATTTGTCTGACTATCCAAGAGGATGAAACACTGTTGAATTACATGCCTGCCTATGCTACGAGTCATCAGTTCAAAGGATCTGGTGGATAGAGCCAATGTCACTTGCTTGGCCAAATCTAACTTCTTGACCTGTTTGATGAGCTTCTGAATTGATTGCGACCTATCAAAACAAGCAATGTTGTGAGTCCATCTCACTAATAAGCATAACAATTTAGTGTTACAATAAATGTGGTTCAATTCAAGATTCCAAAACTCACCCGTTTCTAGTAAATGCCGCTTCAATGAGTAATGCGTTCTGCAAAGTTATTTTGAAGACAACCAGCTGCAACTGAGAGTAGTCACACTTTTCAATGAGCCTCTGAAATACATAACGCCCATATTCATGGGTCAACAGCTCAAATAGAAACTCAAAAACCCCATTAAGTATCGTATTATTAATCACAGGATTCCCTTTCTGCAAAAGACTCTGCAAGAACTTGGAGCCATCTTCACACCTAGCCAGCATACCCACATCGCATCTTTGCAGGAAAAACTCACAGATCAGATCATCACAATACCCACCTTGCTGATTCAACAAACCAATAGAACTTACCATTCCATTTGACAAACGGCACCCATTACCCGAATAATAGCCATTGCTTCCAGTTGTGTTGAATTCATTATAATTAACCAAAGAACCAACTGGGTAGTCCAATTTCGGGTCATAATTCAATCCACAATCTCCCATTCCTGGATAGGGACTGGCAAGATCACTCAGGCCAGATGGTCTCTCATAACAAGAATTTCTATTTGCTGTTTGTCCAGAGAAATTTCCAGGAAAATTATTTAGTTCATAATCTAAATCATAATGATTCAGGTAATTCAATGGGCCCATAGAACTTTCTGAACCAGAATACATATCTGAAACCAGAGCATCTCCTAGAAAATTAACCAACAAAGAAAACTCATTCGCTCAGACTTATATACAAACATGATATATACACACACAAACAAAACATACATGGATAATGTAAAATTTACCTCCATTGATGGAACTATGATTTTCCCAGATATTTTCTTGAGAAATTGATAGTGTCGATGATGGTTTCTTGAATTGGGTATGATTAGTATCATCTTCTTTTGAGGTTGGAGAAGAAGAAGAAGCCATGCCATTGTTGCTCTGTGAATCGCTTTCTTGACAAATTGTGATGAACCCATCTTCTTCTTTCAACCCAAGACTATGAAAAGAGTGAGAAAGATCAACACAATCATCAGAACAAGAAGAACCAATGAGCCTTTGAGAAGTTGAACCCCCCATTTGAAACTTAAAACCCAGAACAGAACAAGAAGAACAAGAAGCGAACAAGACAGAATATAATGATTAATCGCTTTGTTTTTCTTCTTCTACCAATGTATGTATGTATGAATGTGTGTTTGTGTGTATATATAGGAAGAGAGACAAAACCTGGTTTCAGAGTGTATATATATACATACTCTGTATATATATATATACAAGTTTGAGTCCAACTTGTACAAGGTAAGCAAACCTGGTTGTTTTTGGAAACAGGGCATACGAATTGGAGGGGTTTTGTGAAAATTAATAATAACAACTCAGTTTGTTTAAAATACAGATTGTATTATGATTTGAAATTTTTTTATTTAACAGAATTAGTTACTGCACTCCTATGCAATAACAAAATTACTTGACTTATTAATTTAAATAAATTTCTGACATTATTACAAATTGTTAATTGATTTGATAATTTATTAATAAAATGAGTTATTTGTTATGAAATTAGAAAAGTTAAGAAACGAGAGGTAATTTTTAAAACTATATGAGGTAAATCATATTTTAAGTAAATTTTGAAGATGTTTATAATCTATCCTAATAATAATAATAAATAAAATTAATGAAGTTTCCTTTTCTAAACCAAAGCCATGAAACTAATTTAAAGTGAGTTTTAACTTGCTTTTCAAAATTGGCAGATTTTTTATAACAGTGTGTTTCAAAACGCAATTTTGTGCCTATTTATTATTATTATTATTATTATTTTAAAAAATGACACTTTTAACAAAATTCTATTCCCCCAGCATAAGAAATTTCGGTACGCACTATTTATTTATTTATTTGTTCAGATATAAATTTTCAAATAAAAGACAAATATTTATTTGGACATAAATTAATAAATAAAAATAAATTATTCAAGATATATTTCGTTTAACTGTTTATGTCCAAACTATTCTTTTCATTCACAATTTTATATCTAAATATTTGACTTTTGTTCAAAAATTTATATCTGAACGATATAAATGGTATGTATTGAAATTTTATATAGTGTGTAAATAGTATTACCTTTAAAAAAATACTACTATAAAAGGATGCTAATATTTTTAAGAGGAAATTACAAAAAAAATCTCCACAATTTGACCTTATATCAAAATAAATGTTGACTTTTTAATTTTGTTAATTTAAATTCAAATCTTTTGATTTGTTTTCAATTTAAACCATTTACTTATTTTCATTAACTAAAATTAACAAGAAAAAAATTGTTTTAAACATTAAATTCAGTATAAGAAAAGAAAAATAAAAAAGAACAAGATATTTTAAGCATTTTATATATATACATTAAATTTAATGATTAAATTAGATTTTTTCCATGATTTTTACTTAGTAGAAATAGATAAATTGTTTAAATTGAAAACAAATAATAAAAAAGGAAGACTAACGTGTATATCCTAATAGGTAGAATTATTGTCCAATAAGTCTTATGATAGGTAATGGAATTTTTCATCAAACACTATTAAAAAAAGGTCACTAATTATTAATTTTCTGCGATAGTTTGAAAATTGTCATAAAAAATGTCATTAATTATAAGTTTTAGCGACAGTTTAAAAAAATTGTCACAAAAAAATAACTAATTTTCAACTTTCAGCGATAATTTAAAAAAATTGTCACAGAAAAACACTACTAATTGTAAGTTTTAGAGACAATTTATAAAATCCGTGATAAAAAGTTACTAATTGTCAATTTTTAACAACATTTGAAAAAAGATCATCACAAAAAATTATTTTTAGCGACGATTTTACTAAAACTTATTTTCAATAAGATTTGATAGAAATTAAGTCTAAGTATTTAGTTCCTACCTTGCTCATTTTATTTAGTTTTTTTTTTTTCTTTGAAAAAATAATTTATGTGCTTTTGACATTTAATACAATAGAAAAGAGAAGCCAACGAAAATGTTTTTCATTTTAGACAGAAAAAAAAAAATTTTAATTTTGAAAAGTAAAAATTATTTTCCATACTACTACCAATCACAACCATAGCCACAACCACTACTCTATCCCTATCGTATGCACCACTGCCAAACACGCTATCACTCTACTACCACCACCCCTATTCCCCCCCCCCCCCCCGGTTACTACTGTCATCCCATCACCGCCATTGTCTGACAATCACTACCCAGCTATCACTCTACTACCACCACCCTATTCCCCTCCCCCGCTTACTACTGTCATCCCATCACCGCCATTGTCTAACAATCACTACCCACTCGCACATTAGTTTCTAACAAGATTATAAGTGACATACAAAACATATTATCTTGGAAAAGACAAAATTCATAATAATATTTTTGCCAAACAAATGAAATCTAATCCCCAACCAGGCAAATTGTTATTTCAAGAACCGAACACCCCATCATTCTAGTTGGGATTTATGACAAAATTTATCAATCCAATTTGTCTTCAAATCCAGATAGAACTAAAAGATGTAACAAATCCATAACAATCCACAGCTCACAAAATTCATTGCTAGGCAAACATGTACAACAACACATTCTTAAGGTTGAAGCCTAAGCTCTCTACCAAGCACCAGGTTTACTACAAGAAGAGAGCTATTCTAGGCTGTAACAGTACAAACAGCAGTATTATAACACTAGCCCAAAAAAAAAATAATTTAAAAGTACCGACAACGTGACAAAATTTACACAACTTCGAGAATGCCCAAGTGCGAGGAATATCACATGTGAAATTCTTCTAAGCTCCTAACAAAACTGCAGAATTTAAGCAGCAATCGTAATACGTTTTTAGTTTTCACCTCCATGCGGATGAGGTTGCCAAAACCCTGTTCTTCCAGAAAAGTTGAACAGCCCCATCCCTCTCTTCAATTCTGTAATTCTCGCTATAGTCCTTCAAAACATCCATAACCGCAATGCTCACTGAGGAACTCAATGGGCATGGTGTAAAACCAGCCATCATAAGTCTTGCCCTCCACTTCCCAAAAAGTTCGTGCCTTTCCACTCTCTCAGCTCCCTCGCACGCTACAATGTTGACAATATCCCGAGCCACACAGTGCTCCTCTGCACTGATCCGCTGCTTGTCATCCCTTGGGCGAGCAGCGTCAATTGACTCAAACATAGCTGAATAATAGTCCATGGTCTCTTGGAACCTTGGAAAGAACGAGGTAGTGTTGGTATTTGATTCTTGCTCAACAAGGACCACAACCTTTGGTGACAATCTCTTAACCAGCCTTAACAACCGGTCTCTATGATTTCTAGTGCTAACACTCTCATCCGGCATGTGGTGCAACATGTAAGGAAAATTCACGGCCAACGCTTCTCCGTATCGAACTCCGAGATTTTCAAGTTCAACCTCGCATCCGGACATAGCAGCACCGTGAAATTCAAATGGTACTCCACATGATGCAGCAAATTTTGAGAGCCTTTGGCCCACAAGTTCAAGTCCTGCACCTCGAGCATGAGCTGACTGGGAATCATCAACACCTGTGATGCGGATATATGGGGGCCCACCTGGCCGCTTCGCCAGAACCTCCATGAGGGACACCCACTGGCTGCCCTGTGCAATCTGAAAATCAATTATGTGGATTACGCGTTCGTTTTCCATGGCGTCCCAGATAGAAACATTGGCTGAATTGTAGGCAAATTTGTAGTAAGGGCAGATTTGATAGAGGATGTGCATGTACGACATTAGCTCTTTGCTAGTCGGTTCTTTACACTTCAGACTTTTGTAGATTAAACTCCCCGAGGATAACAACCTCGCTCGAAGCCCTTCCAACATGTACGCACCCAACCGTTGGATTGGTTCCCCAGAGACTGAAACCATCGGTTCTAAAACATCCATCAATCGAGTCGCAGTTGATAGATCTTCATCTGATACTGCTGCAGCACAAGCATTGAGCACTTGCTTCAAGTCTAAGCTTGGGATCATTTCCATCATTTGATTCGTATTTGTTGAGGAATACGCTTCGTGGGCCGCACCATTGAAGGAGCAACTGCAGCTGTCATCAATATCAGATTCAGGCCCAAGCAATTGTGTCTCCAAAACGCTCAGTATTTGCCTCAATTCATTACCATCATCGACAATGGAAGACCCGCTAAATGGGGATCCATAAGCATTGTCAGATGAATGATGTGGGTCCGACAGGTATGACTGAGAACCAAGTGGCGAAATGGGAGTCCTGTTAGATGAGAAGCTCATAGCAGAAGGGGAATCATAAACTACATAACCAGATGCTGGAGAAGATTCCAGAGTAAAGTGTGGTTCATTGCAAGATTGGAAGGAAACTTGGGTTGCTTGCTTGTCATTATCAGAACACAAATTGTTGTGCAAAATTTGGAAAGAAGGGAAGCAGTATGGTTCGACTTGCTGCATAGTCTGGTGGTAAAACCCATGAAAACCGCTAGAACTTTGATGTTCCTGCGATGTTTGCATCGAACTATTGATTGATTTAGCTGGGGAATGTAGTGACCTATGCTAAATCACACATTTGTTCATAGTTCACGAGTTATCGCTTTTGAATCTTGATGAAACGAGAGGTAACCTTGTCTCTAATGAATATAGAAGCTCAATCACCACAAATTGCTCTTGCTATTGAACCAAGATTCTCTGAGAAAAAATAAAACATGATCAATGCTATTGGAAAATAGTCAAGAGAGTAACTATTACACTTCATCAACTTAACATGACTTGCCACAAATTGTGCAAGGAAATGCAATGATTTCAAATCTATTGCAGCAAAGTATGAATTACAATCAGTGGCAGTGAATCTTAAGGCTATTAAGAATCAAATACGGAATAAACAAATGAGAAATTCATACAAAGCATGCACATATTTACGTGGCTCCTCTTAAACCCTATGTCCATGAGTGAAGATGACTGGGAAAAACTAGTATGAACAAGATGGTACATGAAGACTGCTCTATCTCACAAACCCTAACCCCTTCACAAAATGAATCCTCTCTCATGACAAAAGGCAAAATAAAACTCTTAAAGGCCCTTGGGTTGGGACAGAGACTTGGAGACACAATCCAACAAGTAAAAAACATGACAGTATAATTCTTAGTGATCTTACCATTGCCATGATTTTGATTGCAGTTAGGGACTTAACAGCCAACTTCAACTAACAAAATTTAAATTTACATGGTGCCTAATCCCTTTGTTGTTTTCTAATTAAGATATATTTTCTTGGGGAATGCCCAAATACAGAATCAGAAATAGAAATTCCAACATAAATTAACATAGATGGAGAAAGTCAAACCCGTAAACTCCCAATGAGATTCGGGGTTTTTTGCCAAACGGCCAAGCCCTATTGGTTTCAAAAAGCAGTTCCCTTACTAGGCCCTAACAAGAAATTACACCATGCTGGACAAACATGTGCCATTGGGGCAAGAAAGTTGGACCCTCCCGCGTGCACAAAAATAGCACAGTTGCACTTCTTCAAATCAGAAAATGAGATCCAAAACTCAAATAAAATATTGTCTCCCAATTTAAGTAATTTATTATAGCATAGAAATGTAGACATAGAAATTCACAGGTCGGGCGCTAATACTAATTTGTTCCAATTTAAAAAAGAAATAAAAGTATTATCACAAATTAAACATAATTAACCTTAAATCTAAAGAGCAGAAAGTGAGGGGAAATGTTTCTTTCAATAGAAGACCATGACAGATGCAGAAAGTATGAATTTTGGCTTGAAAGAATGAATTAATTACCTAAGTACGACATATCTAGGATAACAATCCTAGTATTAGAGCATTAATAGCATAATTAACCAACCTTTCCTAAATAAAATTCCAAAAAGAGTTGGACTTTAATATTAACAAACATCAACCACACACTTTAATTGAAACGCTAAAAAAGAGGATGTGTAAGAATTTCACCATCATTCAAAGTTCCAAAAACAGGAGTTGGTAAAAAGTTTAAAAAGCAAAAGGATTAGTGAAAGGCCAAAAAGATGAGAATTTCTCTTACAAATACCAAATTTCCAAAAAATAAAAAAATCAAATATACAAAAAAATCCCAACCTTCCAGAAACCTAAATCCAACGCATCTTCCCAGATCATAAACTCATCTAAAATACCATGAAATCAAACATGAACTTAATTAAAATAAAAATAAATAGAAAAACAAAAAAAAACAACTATCAGCTGAATTAAGAGCTAAAGAAAACAGATTGAAGACCCAGAAGCAAGGACAACCCATATCACCAAAAACTAAAACTAAAACAAGAATCAATCAAAATGAAATCAAAGAACATCCAGAGTTTCGAAATCAAATCAGTGAGATTCAAATACCTTAAAGGTGAGAGCTTTGCTTCAATGATTCGAATTCCTCAGGTGTTTGTCTGGAGATGGAGAGAGCTCTTCAGAGGAATTCTTCAGATTTTCACAGTTCGGTAAGTGCAGTCTATTGGAGTTTGTGAAGGCATTTTATAGTGACGACTATGTAACAAATGCCCTCAATTTTTGGATATTACTACATAAATGCCACTGTGGAGAAACCGTAGTTCCATTTGGTAAAATATTAAAGACTGACTTTTTTTTAACCATAAAAAAAGAAAAAAAGGAAGATTTGATTTTTTAATTCTTGGTGGAAAAATGTATTTAAAATGTTTGGTAATCAAATAAAAAACTTATTTTTTAATATCTTTTTATGCAAACATACTTTGACAACATACCTGTGCCTTTTTTTAGGGGCTATACTAAACCACTCCATATTTGGTTGAGTTTTTTAATTGGGTAAATTACCAATAGGTCCTATTTTGGAGGCTTATTACCCAATAGGTCCTACTTTGGAGACTTATTACCCATTAAGTCCTATTTGATATAATTTATTAAGTGATAAAGATAAATTTATCAGTCTTTTTTTTTTTATGAATAATTTTATAGTGATAAATTTATCAGTCTCTTTGTTTTATGAATAAATTTTTAGTGATAAATTTATCACTCTCTTATTTTTATAGTGTTAAATTTATTAGTTAGGACCTGTAGGTAAATAAGTTTAGTTAACAGGACTAATTGGTAAGTACCCCTTTTTAATTTTGATTTTTTTTTAATTTAAGATTATTTCAATGAAAAATAAAAATACATTTATTTTTATATGATTCTCTATTTTTGGTGGGTGGAATTATTTTCTTTAAAATTCAAATATATATTGTAGGTGTTTTAAAAAGATGGTTAAAAAATGCTTTTTAATTTTTTTTTTTTTTTTACTTTTTTGTGAAAGAGGGAAGTTCTAGGAAGTGGTTTTTAATCCACTTTCCAAAATAGGCATGTGTCTATTATTGTCAAACTACTTTATTTTGTTTCAAAAATAAATTCTAAAAAATTCAACTAAGTTGAAATAAAAACAATAACGAAATTACTAACAATAGTACTACATATATTAATTAATGTATTAATTAATATATCAATTAGTGTTATACCATTATTATTGATCTCACTTATTATACAAATTACAAATACTCAAAACCTTTAAAATTATACCATATATTAGTATACTAGTTAATACACTAATTGATATATATATAACATTATTTAATTATAAACATAGACTTTTTTGTATAAAATTTCATGCATAGATATGGGTCATCTATATCTATTCATTGAAAATAAAAAAACTAACAACTATGGCCACGACAAATGTTTAAAAAAATAAATTAAAAAAAAAATAATATACAAACGTAATTTATATATAAAAATTTAATATATAATAATGTGATCAATTTATATTATTTTTTAAAATCAAAATGCTAACCATTATAGTCGCAATTGCTAAAAGAACCACGGCCCACATCTTTTTCACAAAACTCTATACATATATTTTGGATAAATTATATTTTGCCCCTTTACATTTTGTACCAAATCACATTTTATACCAAATTTCAGTTTAGTTCCTACATATGAAATCGTGATAGTCAACTTCATGTATTTTTGATCAAATCTCACTTTGATCCCTACACATAAAATCGTGATAGTCAACTTCTTGTATTTTTTTTTTGTCAAATTCCACTTTGGTTCCGACACATAAAATTCCGATACTTAACCTCCTACACTTTTGGTCAAATGTCAATTTTTCCTTTCTTTTACTCCATTATTTAAGCTTTTAACATAATCCAATAATGTAACAAACATGAGATTACGAAATGAGGGGAAGAAAAGAAAATCATTCTCATTTTTCATCAATAAATACTTTCTCTCACGTGTTGAGTTTGTGAGAGTTATATAATACAATGTGTGTGTGTTTATATGTTGAAAATTAGGACGAAGAGGTAAGAAAATAGAACTTTTGAAATGAATTTATAAAAAACAAAAAAAGTAGAGAAATTGAAGAATATGTTATTGTAGAAAATAAAGTTTCATTATTCTAATTTTTGCAAGACCCTCTCTTTAATTGTTCATAATTTGCGTTTTGTTCTAACTAAATACAATCAAAATTTGATGTAAATTTTAAGACGAAATGTGTATAGATGAAATATTTGGGTGATTTTCCTCTTTTGTCTTTATTTTATAGTCATATGCATGTCACATTACTGACTTTTGCTAAAAACTTATATGATGGAATAACAAAAGGGAGATATCGGCACTTGATTAGAAGTACAGGGAGTTGATTGTTACAATTCATAAGTGTAGGGAGTTAACTATTACGATTTCATATGTAAGGACCAACGTGAGATTTAACCAGAAATGTAAGAGGTTAACTATCACAATTTCATGTGTAAAGACCAAAATGAGATTTTATGCAAAGTACAAGGGTGCAAAGTGTAATTTACCCTATATTTTAATTTTTTTGTACAAGAGAAAGAACAACAAAGTAGGGATGTCATGACCCAACCTCAGGGGCTTAGGGTTGGAATTGCAACTCACTAATTTATTCTAGTTGTAGCAAATTAAATGGCGTATGTGGAGGTAATAGGAAAACGAATAATTAAACAGAAAATTTACTTCATTTTACTATTTTAATAAGAGAAAATACATTTATAGGAATTTTATTATTTTATTATTCAGTGACCAGTCTCGAATAGAAAGAAAATGGAGCAAAAATATAAAAAAAGAAATGAAAAGAAAAGAAAGACAAAATAGTGGTTCAACGTCAATCCTCATGTAGATTCCATTATGTGAGGTTATGGGTCTCCCCTGCATCTCGTCATCTGAAAGGATAACAGCTATAAGCACACAGCAGAATGAGAAATATTATGGCAAAAGTATAGGGAATACAAAATAACCATGAATAATTAATTAGGCTAAAATATTTACATAATTTAATTTGAAATAATAATTTATTTAAAGTAGCAAAAACTGAAATACAAAAAAAATCATGATACAAAATAGAACAAAATAGAGGTCACAGAAGTGACAGTCAGAATAGAGGTCAATGGATCCATGACAAACAGAGGACCACAAAGTGGCCAAATAGAAGCCAATGATTATTTAAGTCCCCAAAGACATGAGACTCCTGTGGTGGTACTTACAAAACATAATTGTTTATAAAGTCATTGTCAAATACTTTCTAAAATTTAAACAAACATATCCATGATTTTCATTTTAAACAAATAGAGTTCAAAAAATAACTTACGTAATCGAAATATAATATAATTTATAAAACATAACTTGTATAAAATAAATTATGGTAAATAAAAACATATGTAAAATATGTTATAATAACTCAAAATATAATATAACTTACTTTAATATTGAGTCTTACTAACTCCTTTCTATTCCCGCTAGCTTCCGGCCCTTTCCTTACTTGCTATTTGTGCTGGTTCTTTTTGTTTGTTTGTTTTTTTTCTTTGTTTCCATTACAATAATGATAGAGACCACTAATTTTGAGACTCTAAAAATATCACTAATGACATGACACTTAATAAATAAAAATAAAAATATAATACCAAGATCAAAATATCAAATCATTCATAATGAGACCCACTACCACATTATTAATAATAGCATTAATTAGTGCTCTCACTCATTTTCCAATCCATTACCACTACTTTGCTTCGCAGCACCATTTCTTATTTATACATGCAATTAGGTGGTGACTCACCTCCCTAATGGCCCTAATGGTGATAAATCACCTCCTCTCCTCCCAAGCCTAGGTAGACAGACGGCTTCTATTCATATCTCTCAATATATTTGCAAATCTCTTAACATCTTTGCAAATCTCCAGAAATTAAACATGCCAATTCCTTCACATTTATTAGTGATTAACTTAGTTCCAAATAATTCTTTTTATTATACATTTGATAATCACAATGATAAATTAATTTACATAACACTAAAGCTTAGTTATTTTATTATTTTATCTTCATCTTACATTGACCTTAATTAATTGTATAATAAATTAAATTATACTTTATCGCGTACCATCATAAAATTAATTATTTTATTTTACAATCACTATCACTCCCACTAATATTAATATTATTATCATTATTATTATCATGGTTGGTTGTGATATTAATTAAATATTTAGGATGTCACAAGGGATGTCTCATAAAAACAAGGTAAAGCACCATTAAATCCTAATTTTAGGAATGTTAAACCATTTAGTCATGTGGATTTTTTAAAAGACTGATAAGTCTCATTCCAATGTTAAAACCTTAAAGTCCATGGTATTAATGTGCTGAGTGTCATAAATTGAGGGTAAATATGGGTTTTCCTTGGTGTTAAATTTACCAAAGTGTCCAACATCAAATTGTAGTGTATCGATGTTGTTCTTTCTGTTTGGATGACTATGGAAGGTAATTTCTAGGTTGTGGGTCCAACATTCCAATATTGATGTTAATTCCCAAACTCCATGCCTGCCAAACAAAAAACACTAAAAAAACATTACACACATATCTTTAAGAACGTACGACCATGTATGGTTAGTCTATGTTAACTTAATTTGAATGTTGCCTACCCATCACACGATTACAACACCACCCCCCAGCACAATGTTGAAATCCCATGGAAGCATTGCACATGTTTAATAACCCCGACCTCCGATTAATGCTAAAACATATTAATTATGCTTAGCAGTAATTTAGAAGGAATCTGGAATTAATTTGCATGTGTATTGCATTATCTTTGTGTTTCTATCTGTTTGCCATAAAATGATCTGTTCATGTTTCAACTTTGAACTGCAAATTGAAAGATTTATCGGCGCCCGATTCCGAAATTGTTTTGTATTAAGTATTAGTTAGGATTTATAGAATTTTATGGTAAGTTTAATTAAAATTTGATTTAGAACGATTAAATTAGATTAAATAACGCTAAATTACATTAGTTCAATTATTTACGAAACTGCCACTTGGTGGACCACTTCTAAGAGACTTGTTTGGGACTTGATTAGCATACTCCATACATCATTTCCTCAGCCATATTTGAGACAAAACGTAGGAGAGTGAGAGAGGAGAAGAGACTTGGCTTCAACAAGAGTTTTTGGCTTGGAACTGGAAGAATTGTAGAGGAATTTTCATAATTGAGCCTCCATACTTGGAATTCAAGACTTAAGGTAGGAGAATTACCTTCTTGATTGTGAATTCAAGTCATTTCTTGCATGATTCATGTGACATTAGTGATCTAAGACAAGAATTGAATTAAACATATTGAATTAGAGCTTAAATCATGCATGTATATCGATATCATAACAATTTGAAGTGTTTTCATAGAAATTCTTGCATGCAAGACCATATTCTAGTTATAGTCCATGAGTTCATCATGATTTTGAGTGTAATCTTGCATTTGGTTACATTTTTGGAGCATTAAATTCAAATGAACACTTGCATGTTTTGTTCTTTAATATTTCTTGGAAGTTTGCTTGAAATTGTGTTTAATTGACTCACCTTTGAATTTTGATTTCTCAAATTGATCTTTCAAACATGTTATACTATGAGTTTAGAGTGTTTTTCTAGAAAATGGGCCCAAGAGGTTGAGATTTGGGTAGTTGAATGCTTGGTTTGAGCTTGGGAGGCAAATCTGGAAATTCCAGAATTTGACTTCCTCGCTCGAGCGAAGGATTCTACGCTCGAGCGACCATCGTTTGTTCAGAGCTACGTTCGAGCGAATGAATGGTGGCTCGAGTGTAAATTGCAAGCTCTCAAGTTTTTAGTGCACGCAGACGCACGCTCGAGTGATGAGACCTACGCTCGAGCGAAGGGTGTGTCTCACACTCGAGCGAGCATTGGGCGTGCATCGAGCGTAAAAATTCAACAACCAGTACTTTTGCATTTTTACAGACCGCTCGAGCGAAGGAGTCTACGCTCGAGCGACCCCTCTGTTTTGGCAAACTCGCTCAAGCGAAGAAAGCTACGCTCGAGCGAGACCCCTGTTTTTAACAAATTTTGAAAAATATTTTCCAAGGCATCTTTGCATCCTCATTCCATTCTAACCGTTCTTAGGCCATGTTTAAGACTCTATAGTGAGGCTTTAAGGTTAGAAACACATTAAGAACCAACAACGTAAGTTTTGTATGATTAGAATGTGTGTTTCAAGTGTGTATCCGTTATGTGTTATGTAGGTCACGTGCCGCATGTAGTGTGATCAATCTGCTCCGTCTGTCTGTTTCAAGACCAATTGTGAGTAATAATTTAGTAAAGTTATGTTCAAACTGTATCTACTTTCTGTGTGATAAAACAAGATATGTTTTCCGAAATTATATGTTCTGTACAATGAATGATTGTTCAATTTCTGATATGTATTTCTTGACATCCTTAGCATCATGTGATATCTGTTAGCTGTTACCTAGTATCGGAGGTTCCTTCATGGAACTTATTTCGCTCAAGACTGCATCTGCATCAAGGCCTGTCCACGGGGCTCATTTTTGTTCTGTTACCCGGATCCGGAGGTTCCTTTATGGAACTGGTTATTCGTAACCTCACGCGTATGCGTTCTATTCTGTTCTGTTAATGCTAATAGATGTATCACGTAAATTAATCATGACTTATAATTTCTATCTATATATATGATCTGGACAAATGATGAATTTGATGCAAATCTGGATTGTGATTTCTGAATCTGTACGTGCTCATTCATTGAAACCCTTTACTCTATTATTATTCACTAGGCTTTCGCTCACAGTTTATATTATGTATGTAGGTGAGACGGCACATGACCAGGGCCAGAGTTGACGGCCTTCTGTTCTGTTTTTGTCAGCCATCCGTTTTGCCTCTCGAGGAGGTTCCGATCGAAGCCTAATGTTGTGGCTGTTTTTGTATTTCATGCTAGTCTGTGTATATGTTTTGTAAAGACAGGTCTTGGGTTGTACATATTGTAAATATTGTGTACCTGGACTGGCATGTTTATGCATATATACATATAAGTTTTGAAATGTTCCGTCCCATATACGTTATCACAGTTCATTGGACCTTGTTTATTTTGTATTATTGCTTTCGCAGCCCCTTACTATTTGCTAATTTGTTCAGAGGCCTTTGGTAATCCACGGATTACTGGCCGGTTACGATGCTAAACCTATAAGGACGGATTTGGATCGTGACAACATGACACACGGAAACGTGAATAGCACCTCATAAGAATACAAACCCCAACAAATGGCATAGAGTCTTACTCCATCCTCATATGTTAAAAATTGGATCACCATCACGACTAAATGATACGACATACACATCAATAAGGAAAACACAAACACCAAATCAAAATCCTAAACCCCAACACAAAACTCATAAATCCTCGTTACGACAAAAAAATAAAAGCATCCAAGACAACCTAGAACCACAACACCCATCATAAACACAATAATCCGTTGTAAAACAACAACCCAGCATCAGTAAACCCATCACAAATTAAACATAAAACTGAGATAAAAACTAACCTGAATAAATCCGCACAGCACGTCAATCGCATAAAACCTCGAAGGATCAATTGACACCACTCAAATAGCCAACCCAAAAATCGATTAGCAACACATCCCAAAATATAACATTATAAACCAAACACCAAACCGAGAATGGTGAAACTACTTCCAGAAGAGTCCACGAAATTCCCTCATACAAAATAGTAATGTTACAACATCCCTTAAACACACACACCATGACAAAATCAAAATGAAATCACAATATGGACAAAAATGTAAACTCCATACACAATATATCAAAAACATATATCATACCAAAAATAAAAAGGACTAAATGGTTTAAGAAAAACCACTCAGGACTAATTAGAGTAACATTTATCAAAATGGGATTTATGAGTAATTTTTCCTAAAAGAATCTAGCATCATTGTAGAGGGACAAAATCTTGAGAGAGGAATTTATAGGATCATCACCTCTTTATCCGTATAACACCAATACTTGCCAATAGATGAGTACATAAATTTCCTTCCTCAAAGTGTAGATAATACAAGAGTCGGTAAATTACACTTTGTACGCTTGCACTTTACAAAAAATCTCACTTTAGTCCACACACATCAAATTGTGACACTTAATTCCCTACACTTTTGGTCAAGTGTCACATTGGCCCTTCTGTTAATAGTGAGACTAATAGAAGTTATAATTTAAGGAGCTAAGTGTCGCAATTTTGATGTGTAGGGACTAAAGTGAAATTTTGTGTAAAGTGCAGAGGTGCAAAGTGTAATTTATTCTCACATGTTTTTCATGTGACTAACCTCTCTTAACAATGAGGCTAATAGAAGTGTCAAAGTGACACTTGACCAAAAGTGCAAGGGGTTAAGTGTCATAATTTAATATGTAGGGGCCAAAGTGGGATTTGATGTAAAGTGCAAACGTGCAAAGTGTAATTTGCCCTACAAGAGTTGTATCTAGTAAGGAGGAAGTGACAGTCTTCAATCTCTATGAGAGTGGTCATTTTCATATTATTGCTGAGCTTAACAACAATAGTAGAGTTACGGATTGAAATCCTCTCAATTCTAAAATTGTAATGAAAGATTTTCATTACAGTATCTAAAGGTTTGTAATGATTTTTTCTAAATTTATCCTACTATGATTATTGAGGATCTACTTGTATCACAAAAATGAAAGATGAAAGAAAGAATAAAGATTAGAATGTATTTAGAATGGGTTGGGTTTCTTTCATATTGAGATCTCAACTTAACAGAACTTAAGAGGCCTGTATGGTCTATTACGGGTCTCATTTTGATGATCTGAACCGTTCATTTTGTAAAGCCTTCAATATATATCATCTATGAAAAAATTTAGTTCAATTCGATAATTGTAATATTTTCATTTTATAATGATCTATTTTGACCCGTTTCAGATCCAATGATTAAGTATTGTGATGGCGATAAGAATCGAAATTTCCTCCGGCCAATTCTTAAACAAATTAATGAACGCGAGTGGAAATAAAATTCAAGTGGGGGTACCAAAATAATCATTGGAGTGTTTATGTTAATTACAAAATTTATTGACCAAAGAGGTTGATATTTACATATAAAAATATCATAAAAGTGTTATATGTGTTTATTCCCCTCGCATCTAAGACTTTCTAAAACTATTTCAAATTGCACTGCTTTCTTGAAAATTGGTAAACAACTATAAGCACATGGTAAAGTGAAAAATATTATGCCAAGAGTATAAAGGACACAAAATAATCATGTATAGTTATGTAACTAAAGTATTTAAAATAACTTAATCGAACAAATAATCATTTAAGTGCAAACCGAGATTATGTAAATATAGAACCATAATTACGATTGTCGAACAAAAGCGGAATAGAGGTCACATGAGTGACAGTCAGAACAGAAATACGGATTTAAGAGGTGGCTCCCACAATAGTATAGAACTTATCTCCACACAGTACTTTACTCCGCACAGAACAAAGGTCAATAGATCCATGACAATAGTGGGCCACAAGGTGATCAAACAGAGACCAATGGTTATTTAAGTCCCCAAAGACATAGGACTCCAGTGGTGATACTTACAAAACATAATTGTTTATAAGGTTATAGTCAAATATTCTTTAAAAGTTAAACAAACATATCCATGTATTTCATTTTAAGCAAATAGGGGTCAGAAAATAATTCACATAATCGAAATATTAATATAATTTATAATAATTTATAAAACATAACTTGTATAAGATAAACATGGTAAGTCAAAACATATATAAAATATATTATAGTAACTCAAGGTATAATATAACTCACTTTAATATTGACCCTTACTATTTTCTTTTTATTTTTACTACATTCTCATAGATGTTCATTCGATCTCCTTTTCCTCTCTATTTCCTTTTCCTTTCTCCCTCTCTCTTTTTTTTGCCTTTTCTTTCCATATAGTTGATCACCTCCTCCCTATCTAGGGAGGTAAAAGCCTCCTGAGCCAACACGTGGCGGCTCAATCCTTCTCAGATTTGATCATGGATTCATATTTATTTTTAATAAATATTTAAAATAATTACACTTTGGCTCAGTTTTTTAATATAACTATATAAATAAATTAACCCCTAATTAAATTACACTCTATCGTATACCAATGTAAAATTATTTATCCATTTTACTACCACACCCATTATTATTATTATTGTTATTATTATTATTATCAATATTATTATTTATTTAATCTTACTTTTATATTTATTTATTTACTATCTTTAACTTTAATTTGGCTCAATTAGTATTATAATTTCATATTTTTGTTAATTTGGCCCCAAATAATAATCCATAATTAATCCCATATTTGATAATCCAATGCCAAATTAGATTCTGTCTTTATTATTATTTATTTAATAATATATTATTATATACAACCATAATACTAGTATAAAATTTAAGGGACAATTTAAATTTTCGAGTTGTTACATATTTCAAAAATTTATATCTGTCTATTTTTGGATACAAATGATGAAGTTATAATTATTGGATCAAATTAATTTTTTCATGAATAATATATATTGAGAGTTTTACAAATGAATGGTTCGGATCATGGATTCCATAGGGGGTCTTATAGGCTCTCAAGTTCTTTTATGTTCAGATTTCAATATAAGAGAAAGCTAACTCATTTAGAATCATGGAAGATGTAATGAGATAAAATAAATATTTTGAATTTTGAAAGAGGATTGAATTAGAAAATGAATGTAAAGGCAATCAAAGTATTATATAAATAAAAGTTCTCATTTATAGTTTGATTTTAATAGAAACCCTAGGTGATTGGAGATTACGTGATACGTACATTATCGGCCATAGTTGACATGTCAATTGAGATTACCCAAGCTTTCATTTGAAACTTTCTATTATTTGACTTATTTTTGGCTATTTTTAAAGTGATCACAAGTATTGATAGATTAGAATAGTGGTCTTGCTCTCTTGAACGAGCAGCTCACTAGTACCATTTTCTGCATGTATTTATCACGTTTTTGTTGTGTTCATAAGAAAAACAATCATATACATTTTTTATTTTTATAATCTAATGTTACATTGAATTGTTCATATCATGTAAAATTCTTGTGCATTTCTTTTCTCATACCAAAACTTTACTATTAAATTTGTATAATATTTTTTGTTAAAAAAATAAAAAAAATGAATTGCACTTTAGCTCTCCTAATTAATTATTAAATATTAATTTTTTGGGTAAATTACAAATGCTTCCTTGAGATTTGATTAAAATACAAATCGCTCCTGTGGCTTTGAAAATTACATTCTGCCTCCTGAGATTTTTAATTTCATAACAAATCACCCATTTTATTAATAAATCATCAAGTCAATTAACGATTTTTAATGATGTTAAAAATATGTTTCAATTAATAATTTAGGTAATTTTATTATTGTATAGGAGAATAATTATGAATTTTATTTTTTTTGTTTATTCTATTAAATAAAAAATTCTAATAAGGGGATATTTGTAATTTGTCCTTTTTTCTCTCTAATAGTACAATTAGGGTATGTTTGATTAGTAAGATTATAGCATAAGATTGAAATTGTTAGTCTATAGACTCACAATTCCATATGTGATTACAAATTTTATTAACCAGATGATATCTACAGTGAACATTCAATTAGAGAAAATTTGAGAATTTATAATATTGAGAGGGTTAGATATCATAATTTCAAGTATAAAAGAAAAAAATAATATGAATATATAATAAATGATTATCTCATTAATTTAATTAGATAACTAATCCTATACTAATTCATAAAATTATTAATCTTTTCACTATTTATCATGTTAATCAAATAAGCCTCAAATCTCTCAATTATTGAAATTGTGTTATTCTCACATCTCAAGAAAGGGGTATTAATATATTTGTTTATGCAAAATTTTAAATTTTAAATTTTTAGATGGTGTAAAATTTTAAAGTTGAAAGAGATAGAATAATAATCAATAATATACAGTAGAGAAGATAGTGTAATTAACAAAAAATAAATATTCACAGTGCATAAATCAAAATAATTAGATTTTTGTATTTCTATGTATTACTTAGGACTACCTAATTTTTTAATTTATTAATTTTATTATACTAATACAAAAAGACTAATTTATAGTTTTTTTTTAAACCCATGCTAATGACAATCATGTCAAGATAATAAATTTTTTTAAAAAATACTTTTTTATAAATTTTAAAATAATTTTATATATTTATACTATTTTATATATATTTTTAACATATATATCAAAGTTAATAAATATTTTATTTTTTTCTGCAATGATGACGTGATATATATATATATATATATATTTGGGTGATGACATGTTATTTTAACTACTTATTTGTCTTGAATTATTTAGACTGATTTAATTAATTAACTCAAAACAAATCTTCTTTTATTTTATTTATTTATGTGTTTAATTAGTTCAAAAAAATATTTTTGAAAATTAAAATTAACAACCTTTTTTGCCCATTAATTTATACGGAAAACGTCATGCTGGGGCCCACTAAGCGGTATTAGCATCACACGCTCGTCGTAACATCGAAACCGGGGGCGTAACCAAACACGGTTTCCGAGAGGAGGGTCAAATGGCAATTTCATAAATAAAGCAAATATTTTGGGTTTATTAGTTTAAGGAAAGCGTCTCTATACTGACTTGTCATCTTCAGTTCCCCGAACCAGCTTGTATTTTTCCACATGCTTTTTGTCGAATTTTTATTACTATTTTTGGAGGATGACGTGGAAATTATTTTCACTCACGCGCTTCACTGGTTACGTTTCATCTTTCAGAAGTTGCTTCCGTGCTCGTCGCTTTTATTGCTAGTGTAAGGACTGTTTGAAAAGTGAGTTGGTTTTTTAATTTTTAATTTTTTTTTAATTATTTTAATTTGAGTTTAAAAGTTTAGTTTGAAAATAATTTTTTGATTTTTTTTGTGAGAGAAAAATGTAATGATTATGGATTGGATGTGATGTTTTGTTTGTTGTGACTAAAATAGTATATTTTATTTTTTGTAACTAAAATAACAAAAGAAAATGTTTCAGTGCTCGAAACTAGAGGCTCGAATGTGGCTCAAAATCCAAAACGACGTCGTTTTGGTTTTTGATTTTTTTTTTCTTCTTTTTCTGCCATTTTCGTTGCAGAGGAAGAGGGAGAAGAGGAGAGAGAGAAGAAGAGGAAGAGGAAGAGGTCCTCGCCTTGATCCATCGGCATCCTTGGCTGCACTGCCCCGATCGCGTCGCCTCCGCCCCTCGTCGGCTCTGCCCCGATCGCGTCGCCTCCGCCCCCTCCTCCTCCTCCTCCTCCTCCCCTCCACTCCCCCTCCATTTTTTAGGCCCCCTCCTCCTCTCCTCTCTCTCCTTCCTCCCGATTTGCTCAAAAAAAAAACAAAAACAAAAACAAAAACAAAAACGACATTCGGGACATTCGAACTACGTAGCAAGACCGAATAACAAAAAAAGCCTCAAATCTTGCTTCCCAAACGGTGCCTAAATTTGATAAGTAAGAAAAATGATAATTTATAAAATTGTTACATTTTTTAGTTTATCATTTTAAAATTATTTTTAATAGTATGATATTGACGTGAGATTTTATCTCATGGAATAATTATTGGACATATTATTAAAGGTGATAAATGTTTTAAGTTTTTTTTTTTTTTTTTTCTCCTAATCTAACACTTTTAAAAATTACATTTAATGATGTGTTTGAGTATATTTTGAAAAATTAAGAAACTTTTTTCTACGGTAAGTTCATTTTGAACAACTTTTCAATAAATTAAGTACAGCTAGTTTGATTCATTATACAATAGATCAAATGATACAGTTTGTTTGTAACACTTAAAAGGGAAAATTCATATTTTTTATGAAAGCATAATCTAAGTTATTTAATTATATATTTTCATTTTAAAATCTTCCCAACACTTAAGTGTTATAAGGGAGAAGAGGTTGAGAGTTCAACTCTTCCAGTGTGCTAATCTAATAATTATTCAATAACTTTGGTTGAAAAAAAAAAAAAAAATTAAACATTAATTTTTCCTTTAATTTATTAATTCCTTGGAACCCCATATGTGGGGTTGAGGGTTGTTGTTGTACCTTATTGCACAACAACGCTGCTGTGAGGGCTTATAGAGATATTCACCGAATGTATTTTGATGATGTAAACTGTTTATATTATAAGGTTTATTGAGTATATCATCCATATAAAAAGTCAAATTAATCAGGCATCTGTAACTCTCTGATTAAGTCTTAATTGTTTTTATAAAATTATTAAAATCATGGTAATCGTTTATTTTTTGAAAAATAAATGTGTTATTATTATAAGGTTACAAATGTCTAAATTACTTAATTTTTTGTATAAATAATCTACTCGATAAATTTTATAATATAAACAATTTAAATTATTAAAAAAGACTCAGGACACGTCCTTAATCAATCTCACAGCAACCTGTTATACTTTATGGCGCAGCAGGAACCGAATTCCCCATATGTGAGGCCATGAACTTGACTCAACAATCATTTTCTCAACAAACAAACAAAACAAACAAACAGCCTAAAGCATTAACATTTAGCAATCAACTAACTTTTGTCATTTCCTTGATGGTGGCTGTTCCACCGCGTCAAAAACACCGCGTGAATTTTTTCCTATGCTTCACTCACCAAAAAAATGCCTTTCATAATCTCTTTTTCATTATCTATGTTTAAGGATATTCCTAACCGGCCCGCGTCGGGACCATGTTTGTAGTGTCTTGCCTTCAATTCAAATCATATCGTAGTGTAGGAGTTGGCAGGGTGGGATTGGGAATGGCATGAGTTAGTTTTGTCACTTGAAAATAACAGTAATAATAAAAGTGAGGTATTATGTTATAATACAGATAATGATTAAGTGATGAAATTGAAATATGCAAAATAAAAGATAAATAAGAAAAATGAATGTTAAATATAATATTTTGATATTTTGCTCTTACTATATTAAAATAAGGGTGAATTATACTGACGGTTCCTATAGTTTAGGATTTGTATTACTTTAATCCCTAACTTTTCAATTGTAATACATTTGATCTTAAATTTTGAATCTCGTTCTAAATAAAAACAATTGAATACATTTTTACTCCATTTCAAGGGCAAAGTCGTCATTTGATAAAATATAAACTAATTTGATAAAAATAAATGTCAAAAAAATATTTTAAAATTTTTAAAAATTATTTCTACTTATCAAAGATAAAATTATATAAAAATGATAAATCTTTTACATTTTCATTTATTTTTTATTTTTTTACTAAATTAATTTTTAGTATATGCTTAGATCATCTAATAGGTGGTTGTTTTTGTTGATATTTTTAGATGGTTATCATGAAATAAATAGTTGCATTTGTTATTAACATATATTTTTGGATAGTTATTATGTAATGAATGGTTATTATGCTTTTAACATATAATCGATATTTTAATATACGAAATATTTTTAGTTTTGGATTTTTTGATTTAATGGATTGTTTTAATAATGATATCAAAGTTGTCGCCATATTTGACTTTTGAAAAAAAAAACTAATTTAACAAAAATAAATATAGAAAATTATTTTTAAAAATCATTTCTACCTTCCCAAAAGATAAAATTATATAAAAATGATGTGCTTTTAATTTTTTTACACCAATTTAATTTTTAGTTTTTTTTAAAAAAAATTAAAAATAGATTCTGAAAACCAAATCAAACAAAACTTTATAACAAAAAAAGTTTCAATATTATTCATTAAAAAAAGACCATTATATTCAAATAACATATAAGTTAACCAAGACAAAATAAGTTGTATGATGACTTTTCTTTTCAAATGGAGCAACAATATCTTTAATTGTTCTTATTTAGAACGAGATTCAAAATTTATGATCAAATGTATCACAATTGAAAGGTTAGGGACCAAAGTGATGGAAGCCTCAAACTATAGGAACGGTTAATGTAATTTGCTCTTAAAATAATCGATTATATATATACAATTTTAATAATATAATTAAGTTAGGAGTAGAGTAGAACATGGTGAGAGAGAAAAGTCTATCTCTGCTGTCCTTTCTTATTGTTGTGTGAAAAACCAAAGTGGGGCCGGACAAAGCCAAGCCTTGAGCCATGGTGATCATCAAGAATACCAAGCCCAACAACGCTTCTAAGCCACCATGTCCTAACAAGAAATAATCTAATCAACCATAAATTGTGTGAAGGTATGATTTAATTAAATAATGGTATACTATATTGATTATTAGAATTGTATTAAAATTGTCTGTAATGCTAGTACTAGGAACATGAGAAGACAAAAAAAAAAAAAAATATATATATATATGTATGTAGCAGCGAAATCTTCTCACATGTTAGGATATTGTACTTGAGTTGTGTTCAATGATTTAAAATTTTGAAGGAATCTGATCTGCAATCAAAATCAGTCATTATGGATGGTATGCTTTATGAGGAAGATATATCATTGCCATGGAGAGCATAATAATGATATATTGCCCCACCTATTGTCTTTTTTGTGAGCTCTATCAGAGGAGATTACTTGGTGTTTTTGAGATATTATTTAACATGATTTATTTTAAAAATGCTTGTCTTATTTTCTTCTTAAAATCTAATGTAAAAAGCAAAATTATATTGTATGTGACAAATCTATGTCGTGCTTTCGTTAATTTTTTATTAGTTAAAATAGTAAGACTTATAACTCTTATTTTGTATTTACTTTTAGAAGATAATAGGATAAGCGGATCATCAAATAATATCTTAATATAAAAATGATAGGTCTCATTGTTTTAATCAATAAAAGATAAATTCAGACTACATATATGAGTTTGAGTAAGACCATTATATAATCGACAATATTGAAAGTATAAAAAAATACATCTATAGATCACAATTATTTTAAGTGTGACTCATATTTTATTAATTTTAAATTTACATAATTCACTTCATTTTTAAAATAAAATTCAAAATACAATTTTATATGGTACATACCATTTTTTCAAAAATAATTAGGCTAACACAATCACCAGACATCAAAGAAGATACACATCACCATCGAAATTATATATATATATATATATATAAAAGAAGAAAATAAAGAAAGAAAGAAAGAAGATACACGTCAAGCTTAGGTGTAAAATGGACAAAAGTGAATCATCCCTCCAAAGACATCTGATCAAATTACTAAATATGGTCCAACCCAATGATGCATATATTAAAAAAAAAAAAATAATAATAATAAAAAACAGAGAAGTTACTATTTAATGTGGTAATTGATCAGTCACTTTTTGTCATAATTCCATTATATTATGGTCATAACTTTATGCACCACGAAATTTGTCCAAAGTTGTGTTGTGGTGGTGTAAAAATGGCAAGGGTGAAGATAGGGTGGTGAGATCGGTACTGATAATAGAATGATGATGGTGGAAATGCTAATAATAATGACACAATATTAGTGATTGTGGTTGTTTGATAGTGAATAATAGTGGTGACGATGATAATATAGTGGCATAGAAATTGCAGTACAATAGTGGTTTTAAGGTAAGGGCAATGGTGGTGGAATAAGGGAGACAACAGTAGGATTGGAATGGTTGCAACTACAGTGTTATGGTAGTGATAGTTGTGGCGATAGAGATAGATAAATGTTATAGTTGTCGTGATGAGATAGTATTGACAACAATGATAGTGGTAGTAAGGTAGAGTTTAGTGGTAATGGTTATAGGTGATAGTAGCGATAATAATAGTGTTGTGAGGACAGCGATGGTTGTGTGAGTGATGGTGAAAACAAAGGATGGTGGAAGTATTGGTAGTGATGGGAATGATGAATGACAGTGATGGTGGTAGTGGACGCTAGTGTTAGTAGACAATGGAAGAACAACGAAGTGAAAAGAGGATGCAAATGGCAATGGTGACCGTACTTAGGGCTGCAAATGAACAGAGCCGTTCATGAACAAGCTCGAGCTCGGCTCGGTAAGAGCTCGTTCGAACTCGGTTCGTTAATTTTTTTGGCCGTTCGAGCTCGAGCTCGAGCTCGTTAAATTTTTAATAAACAAGCCCAAACAGTCTAAAGCTCGGCTCGTAAGCTCGGCTCGTTAGCTGGCTCGTTTAATATTTATTATTTATATATTAAATAATATAAAATTATGTATAAAAAATAAGAGAAATATGCTATTTATATATTTAAAAAATATAAATGTAAATAATACTTACCTATAGATAGTATATTTATATAATAGTGGTAGTAGATATTATTATTTTAGTAAAATATGAACTTTTTTTTAGTATGTTCATATATATTGTATATATAATTGTATAATCAAAGTTTTAATTGTAACTTTAGTCTCACATGCAAGTATGAATTTATAAATTTTTTAGCTCGTTAAGGTTCGTGAACAGGCTCGAGCTCGAGTCGAGCCTAAGCCAACTCGGCTCGAGCTCGGTTCGTTAAATTTTTATTCAGCTCGAGCTCGAGCTCGAGCTCGTTAAAATCTTAATAAACAAGCCCAAACACACTAAAGCTCGGCTCGGCTCGGCTCGTTTGCAGCCCTAACCGTACTAGAGTGACAACGTTGATAGTAATGACTTGACGGAGTATTGACAATACACATTAATGATGACATAGATATAAAAAATCGATATTTAGAGTTGGTTTGGGATATTCTAAAAAAGTGCACTTTTTGACTTATTGGCTTATATGGGTGGAGTTTGATGTGATGTGTTAGAGATGTAATGTGATTTAAATAAGATGATGTGACTTAAATAGGATAGTGACTTTGTAACTTTTTGTATTATTTAGTAGATGCCAAACTTGGCCTTAATATTAAGTAGGAGGTTCGTTACTAAATGTTTTGGTAAACAGCAATGCTAGGTATCATGAAAAACCTTTTATGAAAATAATCATGAAAGCTTTGTGACCCTTAGATTACACTTAGAATAAAGCACTACACACGAATTAAGGTAATTCAAGGATCATAAATCTTTCATGATTATTTCATGAAAAAATTTTCATGATTCCTAACTTTTCTCTTTGGTAAATTGAAAAGTACAACCCACACTTCTCCTTAAAATCTAAGTATTAAGGAGAGGGAAGCTGAAACCTTATAACTAGCACAGATAAGGCAACTTCAGACAATATGGGATACATTCCAACACGCCCTCCTGAACCAAAACATAAAGTAGTCGAACAAATGGTACACCAATTACATATCCAACCAGACTTTGATACCAAAAAGAATTAAAAGAATTATTTGGCTTACCAATCACCGAGGTAAAGACCATGTATAATGAAATGTTTTGAAAAATTGGTAAAAAATTGACTTTTTGACTTTTTTAGTGATTTTTTGACTAAAAAGGTTAATAAGCTAAAAAAGCTAGCTTTTTTAGCTTATTCCTAAAACACTCCATAATATATTCATGATACAATTTAAGAAACAATATACACAATGTAAGATTTTTATAATGAAAATAATATACACAAGGTAAGAATCCTATAATTAAAATAATACCTATTCTAATTTTCATATTCAAATATAATATCTTAATTTCTATATTCAACAGTGACCTCATTGATTTCACAGTTAATAGGATTCAAAGTTTGGCCAAATTAGCAATAATAATATTAGAATTATCACATTTATTTATTATATGATGTATCACCATTGTATTAATAATAAACATGATTTCTAAAATGTATTCAATTAATACAATTATAACAAACGAAATAACAAGTCAAATATAATATGCAAATGTGTGTTTAGTTTGTATTTTGAGATAAATTTTTTAAAATTTTTTTGGGAAGAGAGTTTAAATTTTTTTTTGGTTTGTTTGGTTGTATATTTTGAAAATAGTTTTAGAGTTTAGGAGTTTGAGATGATTTGATATTTTGTTGTAATTGAGTAGATGTGTTTGATAAAAAAAAGTGATTGAGAAGGACAGAGGAGAGAGGAGAGAGAAAAAATGATTGATTGATGTGTAAAAGAAAGAAAATGATTTTGAATTTTTTTTAATAATTTGAACCAAATAAAATTTTAAAATTTCTTCTCAAAAATTATATCTTGAGATATATACCAAACAAGCCCGTAATCATTATGTCATCACCCAACAATCGTGATTGATATCCAATGTTCCCAATTTTCAAAGTTTTGTAGTCATCTCAATTAAAATTAATTTTCAAAGTTTGTAATCATCTCTCAATTAAAATTGATTTGGGGACGTTTTCTTATCATATGTGTCATCTGAGAATACGTTTTTATCAAGTGTAAAATTTATATCTTACTAACTGCGAATGTAAAATTTATATCTTTAAATTAATTTGGTTTCAATTTTTTAAATTCAGTTTTTTAAAAATTAAATTTTTTA
Organism: Camellia lanceoleosa; assembly: GCA_025200525.1. NCBI lineage: Eukaryota > Viridiplantae > Streptophyta > Magnoliopsida > Ericales > Theaceae > Camellia > Camellia lanceoleosa. Next base: position 2,999,621 of record CM045765.1, on the reverse strand, counting down.
TTTTTCGTGTTTTTTTATTTTTAGTAAATATTTTTAAAGTTTTTAGCATTTTTTAAAATTTTTTTAGATGTACCACCTTACTTATATATATTTAAAAAGTAAAATATTTGTGAAAAAAAAATCAACAAATTAATAAATTCACAAAAATATAAAAAATATATTGAATTTGTTGTTGTTGTTGTTGTTGTTGTTGTTGTTGTTGTTATTGTTGTTGTTGTTGTTTTTTTTTTTTTTTTTTGTATTTTTGATATTTAATAAATCTTTTAAAGATTTTTTCACGAAAATTATACTTTTTAAGTGTATTTAAAAATTAAAAAAAATTGTTTAAAATATTAAAAAATTCAATAAAAAAATTTCAAAATATAAAAAATAAAATTTTCTAAAAAAATATTTTTAAAAAACCCAGGCCAATTGGCTCAAGGTAACCTTCACTTTCATCGTTAGTGCGTTTCTATGGACGTGTGTGGAACAATCTTGCTTTTTCTTCCCCATAATAAAGACCGAAAAGAACTTCCAGACACTACTCGGTGGGGGAGAGGATGAGGTCACGAATTATCTTTACTTTTATCTGACTAAAAAAGACAAAAGAATAAAAATAAAAAATAGAAAAATTAGTTTATGTATATAAAATTAAATTATAAGAAAATATTTCAAATGTACATATCAATATAATAAATTTATTAGAATTATTCAACATTTGTTAGTATCTTCAGTTTTTTGAACGTGATTGTGTTATCTTGTACAATCTTAATATTTATTTATTATTTATTTTGAATGATTTAATTTTCATATATAACTTAAATGAAAAGGCAAGTGCTTTGAGGCATCTAAACTTTGCAAAGCATATAAACCAAAAGCCCTTTTAAGGATTGAACTAACAAAGTGGATCTTGGATAATTGCAATTTGCAAGCTTGACAAACTGTTTACTTTCCCATGATTTTTTTAAAACTTCTCGTTTGGGAACAGGTTAATTTAGTAACTTTTTGGCTAATTGGCTAAAAAGATTGGTAAAAAAAACTTACATGTTTGGGATGACTTTTTGGCTAATTACGAAAAGATGTGCAAAAGTAGAGAGAAAAGGGAATCTTTGACTTTTTGGTATAGATTGTTGATTTTTTAGCTAAAAAGGTAACTTTTTGACTAATTAGCTAATTTAGCCACTCCCCAAACGGGTAATGTTCAATACTCATGTGAGCATTACATGTTTGAGTATGCCATAATAAAAAATTGATATGTAATCTGTTGTATCACTGTAAATTAAATTAAGAGAGATTTTCAATATGTTTGTAAGTAGCTCTTGGACTTGCATAGTAGAGATAAGTGTCTTTAATTGCTTTAAAAAAAAAATAATAATTAAGTTTGGGTTGGGTTTGTCACCTCTAATTTAGGGGAAGATTTGTGTTCGAGATTATAAAGAAGCATCAAACTTGCAGTCGTACTAATTTAAGTTACTAACTTCTCAATATTATGCCAGGTGCAAAAGAAAAATAGAAATAAAATTATATGGAAAGAACTTGTTTATGTGTATTAGCTTTCGTTTGGGATGTATGTTGACTTTTTGATTTTTTAACTATTTTAGTCTGGGGATAAAAAAATCTTATTTTGGATGGATTTTTTTGACTTTTTTGAGAAATAAAATAAAATAATTATGGTTTGGATGTAACATTTTGTCTCATTGATTCTTAGTCTATTTTATCTTTTTGTACTTAAAATAGCCAAAAAAAACTCATGTCAAACATAGTTACTGAAGCCCCGTTTACTTATAAACTAAGTGTAAATTATAAATACATCTGCTGAGGTTTGCTTAAAATACGAATTGCTTTCTGTAGTTTGAAAAATTACAAATACCTCCCTGTCATAATTTTTTATTTAACAGAATTAATTAAAAAAGTAAAATTTCTAACTATTTACCTATACAATAATAAAATTATTTGAGTTATTAATTGAAATAAATTTTAATATTATTAAAAACTGTTAATTAATTTGATGATTTATTAATAAAAGGACCTATTTATTATGAAATTAGAAACCTTAGGGGGCATAATGTAATTTCTAGAACCACAAGGAGTAATTTGTAATTTAAGTAAACCTCAGGGGTGTGTTCGTAATTTACCCGTAATTTGAGTAAACTAATATCCATTTTGTAATTACCCAAAGTATAGACTGGGCTGGGCTTCAAGTTTTGTAGCCACACCCAATCTAAAATCTAAGCCCAATATGTTTAGCCCAAATCCTCAACCCAGATGGGCCGAGTTTGGAAGAATTTGGGTTACCAAAAATTTGACCAGAATTGTGAGACCTTTATTTTAGGAAAAATTATAAAAAAATTTTCCAAACGTTTAACCTTTTAACAAAAATAAATTTTTAATTTTTAATTTTATCAATTTTAATTTTAATTTTTTGACTTGTTTTTAATCTAAACCATTTGTCTACATTCATTAAAAAAAATCGATATAAAAATATTATTTTTGTCATTAAACTCAACAAAAAGCATTTTAAACATTTTATGTACACCTTGAATTAATGACTAAAATACTATTTTTAGTTTTACTCGACCGAAATAGGTGAATAGTTTACATTGAAAGCAAATCAAATATTATAATTTAAATTGACTAAATTAAAAATTCAAGATTTATTTTATTATAACGGTCAAATCTTGGATTTTTTTTTCCTTTATTTTTTATCTTTATTACATAAAATTGTATTTTATGCAAAATTATTGTTATATAATTGGTGAAAAGTAACTACTAAAGTGAACATTACTACATTAATCGTGAATTTTTTTTTGGAGCAAATCACTCTTCCTTCCATTTACCCATCATATATATATATATATATATATTTTGTTATTAGATTGTTCAAGATTTGTTTATGGGCTCTTTTTTGATAAGTCCCATTTATAACTGTTTAGTTCCATAAAACCCAAACTATTTCTGAATATTCCATTAGGTCCATTAATTGTAAAAGGACGAAACAACCCTCTCCGTCTCTCTCGTGTGTAACCGATTTTTCAAAATCCATTCCTATTCCAACTATTCAATCCACAAAATTTCCAAAACAAGAATTCAATCCACGAAACGATACTCACATCGCCTCCAAAAACCCTAGATTCACATCTCCTCACCAACGTTCTCGTCGACCATCGACCCTTGATTCCTCTTCATCTCACCACTGCGAAGGTTCACATCGGAAGGAGCATGCTTCGTCGTTTGGAATTCCTGTCGTCCTACTGAGTTTATTTCATCCACTGAGTGTGATCCATACCCACTAACAATGACGAACAAAAGTAAGTACTACCATTCCACCTTCTGCTTTTCAATCATAATGTCATCACCGATGTATACATCCACCTTTCTGGTTTTCCGAATTTGAATTCGTAAACATAGATGTTTTCGGAATTGATTTTGTAAAAATAGATGATGTCAACATTTACATAAGCGTTGATTACTGGGTAAACTTACAGTAGTATACACTGCTGTGAATATTCACAGTAGTGTATAATGATGTGAACATTCACATCAGTGTATAACGATGTGAATGTTCACATTACTGTCAATGTTGATATTGTTCATTGTTGATGTCCACAGAATCCCCAAACTTCAGTCAACAATGTGATGGAATGTGATGTAAACATTCACATTGTGACATCAATGTTGGACTTGTTTGTGTCATTGGGTGTAGTTTGGTGCTGTTGGTTCCCCCATTTGATTTTTAGCAAATTATAAAATAATGTGATCAACTATGTAAACATTCACATTGCCTTGTAACTATTGTAGTTTTTAGAATTTATTTGGCACACATGGGTGATGTGAACTTGCACATTAGTGTTCCTTACTGGGTAAACTTACAGTAGTAGACACTGATATAGACATTGACATCATGTGAATGGTTACATTAATGTCAGAACCCCCAAACTTCACTCAACACTGTGATGCATTATGATGTAAATATTCACATTTCGCCATCCATGTCCAAGTTGTTTGTGTCATTGGGTGTAGTTTGGTGCTGTTGGTTCTCCCCTTTGATTTTTAGCAAATTATAACATAATGTGATCACCCAGGTTAACATTCACATTGGCTAGTAACTGTTGTTATTTTATGAAATTATTTTGCAAACATGGATGATGTGAACATTCACATTAATGTAAATATTCACATTGTGACATCAATCTCCAAGTTGTTTGTGTTATTGGGTGTTGTTTGGCACTGTTGGTTCCCCCCTTTGATCTTTTGCAAATTATAACGTAATGTGATCACCCATGTGAATATTACATTGCCTTGTAACTGTTGTCATTTTCGGTATTTATTTTGCAAACATGGATGATGTGAACATTGACATTAGTGTTGATTACTGGGTACACACTGATATGAACATTGACATCATGTGAATGGTCACATTAATGTCAGAACCCCCAAACTTCACTTAACACTGTGATGCATTATGATGTAAATATTCACATTGCACCATCAATGTCCAAGTTGTTTGTGTCATTGGGTGTAGTTTGGTGCTGTTGGTTCCCCCCTTTGATTTTTAGCAAATTATAACATAATGTGATCACCCAGGTTAACATTCACATTGGCTAGTAACTGTTTTCATTTTCTGAATTTTTTTTGCAAACATGGATGATGTGAACATCACATTAATGTAAATATTCACATTGTGACATCAATCTCCAAGTTGTTTGTGTTATTGGGTGTTGTTTGGCGCTTTTGGTTCCCTCCTTTGATCTTTAGCAAATTATAACGTAATGTGATCACCCATGTGAATATTTACATTGCCTTGTAACTGTTGTCGTTTTCAGTATTTATTTTGCAAACATGGATGATGTGAACATTCACATTAGTATTGATTACTGGGTAGATACTGATATGAACATTGACATCATGTGAATGGTTACATTAATGTCAGAACCCCCAAACTTCACTCAACACTGTGATGCATTATGATGTAAATATTTACATTGTGCCATCAATGTCCAAGTTGTTTGTGTCATCGGGTGTAGTTTGGTGATGTTGGTTCCCCCCTTTGATTTTTAGCAAATTATAACATAATGTGATCACCCAGGTTAACATTCACATTGGCTAGTAACTGCTGTCATTTTCTGAAATTATTTTGCAAACATGGATGATGTGAACATTCACATTAATGTAAATATTCACATTGTGACATCAATCTCCAAGTTGTTTGTGTTATTGGGTGTTGTTTGGTATTTGTTGGTTCCCCTTTGATCTTTAACAAATTATAACGTAATGTGATCACCCATGTGAATATTATGTAATATTTGAAATTGGATGTATGCCTATGTTGGTTGATGCCTAATATGAAATTTAATTGTTGGCAGAGGGACTACATCACAACTTTGGTGCACAACATTGGACCATCATCACCATTATGGACCAACTTATCAAGCCAAAATACTTCGAAAACAATCATATCAGTGGACATCTGTCCTCAGCAAGCACCAAATTCGTAAGCCTAAAATCGATTTCTACACATGTTCCACAACCATTACCCACCTAAATTTCAAAATCTAACAACAAGTTCGCATTTTCAGGGTGGATTGCGGGCCTGCAGTTTGTTACATCATGAGGGCGCATGTATACCGTGAAGACATTGTTGCCAGCCTAGCTCGCTATGAGTGACGCCAAACAAGAGACTTATTAGTACACCTTTTCCTGAACCACAGAAAGACAGTGCAATGTGAAAACCTATAGGTGGGGGTTGTCCACCTATCACTGTTACCCAAATCTGTTATCCACATTTAAGACAATTTAGTGTCAATAGATTTTTCATATTGGAGCAGACTAGCTTAATTGTAAATCAAGTCTATGTCACTGCTTGTACAGATATTTTTCATTCAATATATATATATGCATTTTCAGGCCTATTTTGCGTTGGTCATACACATTGAGATTGTTTTTTTTTTTTTTTTCCGGAATGCACATGACATGATGTGAATGTTCACATCACAGAATCATCGTGTACTTTCTTTTGTTTTAAACCATATTACATGAATGTGAATATTGCTTAAAGTGTTCAAGTAACACAATATGGCAGGTGTGCGTATGATATTTCTTAACACAAGTCAATATTCACATCATAACTTCTGATTATGCGAATGGCAACAACAACGTCATGAATATTCACATCGTATGAGTTGATGATATGAATGGTTACATTGATGTAAACATTCATGTCATCTACTTCGATGCTGTTAACAGTAACAACAATGTGAACATTCCCAACACAGAAATGTTTGAAAGATCAACAATGTGAACATTCACATAATGTGATTATATTACACCAGTGTTAATGTTAACATCATGCATTCATCCAAAACACAACCAACATAAATGTCAGATTGGTACCATAAAAAAGTGAAAATAAAACACAAATCAAATACTAATGTATCAACTTCTTCTTATGGTGGCAAAATCTCCGTAGTGCATCAACTTCTTCCTCAACCCCCACACGCACCAATCCCAAACTACTTGACTGACCAATATCACTTTTTCAACTCAACCACAACTTCTACATGTTGTACCCCCATTGATTTAGCAAGCAGTAACATGCTCTGAAATTCTTCCTCATTCTCCAAATCACACCTATTAATCCCAAGTAACTTACAAAACAATGAAATAGAACCAGAGACAACTCCCCATTTTTCACACAAACAAATCCACCAACGCGAATAACACAATGTGAAGGCATTTATTACTGGTCTGCAACCATATGTACACACCAACATCATAAAGCTATCCATCTCTGTAAAAACAAATCAATACAACAATTAACAATAATCCAAACCGATATGAATATTCACATTGTGCGAAAATTAGAAGCATACAAGTACAGTTCAAGTGTTAAATCCATAATTCACATTAAACAAGATGTGAATATTCACACCCACACAAAAGCCTCATTAAGCAAACATCAAAAGTAAAAGTGAGAACATCCACATTCTTCACATGATATGAACACGATGTAAACATTTACATTGACACATATACTCTGAATTATAGAAGATCCACATTCATCACTAATCTCATGACCTCCCCTCCAAAGGACCATGATGTAAACATTCACATTGATCCATATACTCTCCATTATATCACTCACACAGAGCCTTCTTACGCAAAACTTAAAGTAAAATGCAAACATCGACATTCTTCACGTAATACTAACAGGATGTAAACATTCACATTGTTCCACACACTCTGAATTATAGAATATCCACATTCATCACTAATCTGATGACCTCCCCTCCACAGGACCACGAAGTAAACATTCATATTGATCCATTTACTCTCAATTATATCACTCACACAGAGCCTCATTAAGCAAAACTTAAAGTAAAATGCAAACATCGACTTCCTTCACATAATACTAACACGATGTAAACATTCATATTGTTCCACATACTGTGAATTATAGAGTATCCACATTCATCACTAATCTGATGACCTCCCCTCCACATGACCACAATGTAAACATTCACATTGATCCACATAATCACAATTATATCACTCAGACATAGGCTCATTAAACAAACATCAAAGTAAAATGCAAATATCCACATTCTTCACGTAATACTAACATGATGTAAACATTCACATTGTTCAATATACTCTGAATTATATCGCTCACACAGAGCCTCCTTATGCATACATCAAAGTGAAAGGAATATTATAACATTCAACATATATCTGAATGACCTCCCCTCCAATGAGCACGTACGATGCATGTAATTGAAAAAACAGAGCATCCAATCAATATCAATCCAAGAACAAAGCATCTGATCCATTCTACAAATCAAAACAAAAAGTGAACATGTATTCATAACTAAAATGATACTAACTTTAATCATTCAATCCTACAGTCGTCCAGAAACTCAAAAACAATCGCCGAGGCGCTTATCTGCGAAAATAATGACAGAACCGAACACCTGCAACTTCGTCCTCTTCACTTGAAAATCACCATACCAGACTAGAACAACAACAATCGAACCCTAGCACATCAAAGCCTCAGAACGATAGAACACTAGCATGCAAGATAGAAACGAATCGATTTGAATTAGAAATATAGAAACTGCCAAAACTGAATAACGAAATCACAGGAACGTGTTACGATAACACGATGTATATATATATATATATAAGGGCATAATAGTCCACGTATAAATATGAAATTAAAAAAATGGACTTTATGGAATAGGAAGAAAAATATATGGGACTCATTGGGATATAATTTTTCTTTGTGGACTTATTGGGATAAAACATCTCTAGATGGGATTTATCAATAAATTACCCTTTGTTTATTATTAATATTTATTGTTGTTTGTTTTTTTTAAAAAAAAATTTTTGATGCAAAATCGAAACCGATGCTATGTTTAACTTTGAATATCATAGAATCAGGAGTTTCAGCTCAAACTAACCCAATTTACATCAGAATGATTTGATTTGATTCTAATGAAGAACTAATTTAGGTCTAAAAACTTGTAACTGATTAATGATTGGTTTGATTTTAAATTTGATGCTAACTCAAACCAAACTATCCCTTTTGTACACCTTTAGAGGTGGTTCTTTTTGGGACAAGCTCTTCTTTATATTTTATCTATTCATATTTATTCGTACCACTCTTGTGGGCTCTTTAACTTGAGCAGACATAGATGATTCGAACCGTGTAATTCGTAGATCTTGTAGTAAATATTCTTCATGCAAAAAGTTAATTTTATTGGACAATTATAAATGCAGAAACAAATCACATTTTATTTCATTAAATTGATGGTTTAAATTTATAAAATAAAAATATTATTTATTTTTGTGTTTATAAATATCTATGTTGATTTTTTATATGAAACCTTTAATGCGGGGCAATGAAGTAATTGGCTGGAATCATGTGATCCAAAAGGACTATGAATGAATATAAAAAGATATAAGGGCAAATTACACTAACACTCCCTATAGTTTAGAACTTGTGTTATTTTAGATCTTAATTTTTTAATTGTGATATATTTGATTTTAAATTTTGAATATTGTTCCAAATAAAGACAATTGAGGATACCATTATTTAATTTCAAGGATAAAATCGTCAATTTAATAAAATATAAACTAATTTGATAAAAATAAATGTCAAAAAAATATTTTTAATTTTTTAAAAATTATTTTTATCCACCAATGATAAAATTATGTAAAATTGATAAAAATTAATAAAAATTACATGATTAATTTTTAAAAATTAATTTTACATGATCATTATCCAAACACATAATAAAAATTAATTTGGTAAAAAAAATAAATGTCTAAAAGATTTATCAATTTTATATAATTTTATTTTTAGTGGGGAGAAATAATTTTTAAAAATTCAAAAATATTTGTTTGACATTTATTTTTGTCAAATTAGTTTATATTTTATTAAACTGACGATTTTACCTTTGAAAAATTTAATGATATCTTCATGTATCTTTATTTGGAACAAGATTTAAAATTTAAGATCAAATGTGTCACAATTAAAAAGTCAAGAATTAAAATAACACAAGTTCCAAACTATAAGAACTATTTGTGTAATTCACTCCCGATAAAAATATAAAAATGAGCTCATCCGTGGTGGTCAACCTCAAGGGGTTGTTTTTTTTATTTTTTATTTTGGGTCTAATTTTTTTTCATCTTTAGTGTTTTTATTTTATTTGTGGCCATCTTTTAGAGATTGTTTGGAGTATCTTAAATAAGTACATTTTTTTTTATCTTTTTGGACTAAAAAATTAAGGAAAAAAAATATAATTGTTTGAGTTAACTTTTTAATTTTTATGAAAAAACGTATATTAAAAAATTATATAAATTAGTGTATAAGAGAAGGTAGGGAGAGTAGCAGTACGGCCAACCGTCTTGGCAGAGGCATTTGACATAAGAAATTGTTGTCTCATTTGTGGGCATTGCATTGGACTGTGATGTTCGGCCCGTGGGGGCCAACCACGGGTCCATTTTTACTAATCGAAACCGTTGAATGTGTAGAACTCGTCGAGTATTATATATTTGTAAAAAAATCACGTTGATCGGATATCGATAGCTATCTGATCGGATTAGTTTTTTTTTCAACTATTAATTATAACATCATCCTTTTTTTTACTATACAACTGATTTGATCATATAGTTAGCGATATCCGATCAACATGATTTTTGACAAGCATATAGTACTCGACAAGTTCTACACATTGAACGGTTCAGATTATCAAAACGAGACCCGTGATAGCCCCTCACAAGCCGAACAATAACACATTTTTTGTGTAATATGGTTGTACAATTTTTTCAAACAAATTAGCTTCACCTGTGGATGTCAGACTGAGTTTGATTATTTTTTTGTATAAAATTAATTTTTTTATTATTTTTTTTGATGAATAAGGATAATTTTTTTAATAATTTTTTAACTTTTAAAATTATTTTAAAGATGTCAAATCAGGCCTTAATTTTCAAGGGTGTCTATAAAACAATTTTGAAAAGAAAGCGATGATAAAAGAGACCAAAAAAACAGAACATATTTATGCATGCATGAAAGCGATGATGACGAGACCGAAAAAAGAATATCTTTATGTGTCTACGAATGAATATATTTTTTTTAAAAAAAATCATTAAAAAGAGACCAAAAAAAGAAAGCGATGATAACGCGTTTTTGGATAACGTATCACCTTAGCCACATAGGTTGGTTTCAGTTATCAGAAAATAATTTTCAAACAATTTTATTTTTTTATTTTTTATATTTTAATATTTTCAATAAATTTTTTAATATTTTAAACAATTTTTTTTAAATTTTTTTTTTTAAATATACCTAACAAAAATAAACTTAAAAAGTATAATATTTGTGAAAAAAATATTTAAAAAATATACTAAATACCAAAAAATATGAAAATTTAGTATATTTTCGAATTTTTGTGTATTTGTTAATTTTTAAAAATATTTTTTCACATATATTTTACTATATAGATATATCTAAGTAAGGTGTATCTAAGAAAGTAAAAAAATTACCTAAAATTTAAAAAATATTCACTAAAAATAAAAAAAAACACAAAAAATAAAAAATTTGAATTCAAAAAATTAAAATCAAACACACTGACTGAAATGCTAATAGCCTCATCACCATTGACCAAAATGTTATAGTTTAACTAAAAGGAATACAAGTTAAATTTTTTAGTTTTCGTTGATTTTTTTAGTTAGTTTTTTTAAGTTGAAATTTTTTAGTTTGGTATTAAAAAATTATTTTGGTTTGATTTTTTTAATTTTTTTTGAGAGAAAAAGTGATATGATTATGATTTAAATGTGATATTTTGTCTTTTTCATTTATTTGGCCTATTTTGTGTTTTATATTCTTTTTAACTCAACTAAGTTAACCACGGACCACAGGCGGACTTCATGCCGTCCACAAAATGCGAGCCATCTTTACTAGGGCTGTTCAAAAATTCGTTCAAATGGTAATTTAGACTGAACCAGACCGAATCGTACGATTTGGTTCGGTTCTATTAAGAATTGGTTTAGTTTCGATTTAAGAAATATGAGAATCGTAAAAACAGTTTGGTTAATGGATTTTATAAAAAAAAATCACGGTTCAAACAGAACCGAATCGAATTTTAAAAGATATATATATATATAACATCAAGTTTTATTTTTATTAATTGATTTTTTTGTAATTTTAATGATATTAAGATGATATAGATATGCAATGTTGAGTAATGCATTAATATTATTAGTTTTTATCATGAGTAAAATGTAATTAGTTTGAGTAATTATTTTGCTAATATTAACAATTTATTCTTGTAAATAGAAATTTTTGGAACCGTAAACTAAACCGAAACCGAACCGTTATTTTAGTTTGATTCTGGTTGATTTTACTAGTGTAATGGTATGGTCTGGTCTGGTTCTCAAAATCACAGAACTTTTAAGATCAGTTCAATTCTTGAATTTTCTCAGAACTAAACCAATCCAGACCGTATACACTCCTAATCTTTACACTCATACATTTGAATAAAAAAACCAAAGTTGCCGTGTCTTTCCGTATATGCGTTGTACTTGTTGCAACCAAAAAAAAAAAAAAAAATCTTGTTACAACTTGCAATACCTCCGTGTTTAAAAAAAAATTGTTCGTGCTATACTCCGATTGATACGTAATCTTTTTTATAGCTTGTGGTTGAGCTCTATTAAGTATTTCAGTGGTAGGTCTCTTCCTTTAGGTTGGATTAAATTTGGTTGTCAACCGGATATCTTGAAACTGGAGCTAGTGGATGCTATGATATTCTCACGGAACATATTCTTTTGGGTAAATTACACTGACCTCCCCTATGGTTTCAAAAATTATACAAACATTCCTTACTTTTGAAACTAATAGTCAGATTTCCCCTTCTTGTCAAAAGTGCCTTAATGATGTTAACTTGATAGTGGAAATGACCATAATATCTTTCAACCCGTTGTCTTTTACAAAGACCTAACACACTCTATATCATCATCATCATCTTCCTCACTCTACTACCCATTTCCGCCATTGTATTCCTCACACTCTCTTCCCAAACCTCTCTAATCAAAAATCTAAAACCCAAACCAACAGTAACCCTTCTTATATACACCCAAATCGCTAACTCAACTTGTGATGGAACTCTCTATCTAGACCTTTGTGTCTCCAAAATCTCTACATTTCCATATCTCTTCCTCAAATCGCTCCCTTAAATCATCACTGCTACCGTTAATCACTTCGTCATGGAGGTCTGAGCCCACACCAATCCTTTCAGCTTCTATCTTTGCTTGTTTGCAATTCCATTCCAATACAACAATCAAACCCACTGCAAAATGATTACAGAGAAAATAATCAAGAAAATCAAGAAGTGAGCTTTTTAGGTTTAATTGCAGACTCTTCACGAGCTTGGAGGGTATTGAGATTGATGTCCCATTTCTTGAAATCAAAAGGTTCTTCAGCTCGACCCAAGTAAGTAATATCCCTTATGAAATTGCACTTCAAAAGCTTAATGTTTTGCGGTCCCAATACCGATTGAATGCTTTCTTAAGTCTATCACACGCGCGCGTACACGCGCACACAGTGTTAAAGAATTCAAATTGGCAGTGCATATATAGATAATTCGACAAATTGATTTAAGGGTTTAAGCAAGGAATCAGATATGTAAAGTGAGAGAGAGAGATTATCAATCCATAATTTATCTCGAATATGTTTATGTGGTAGAAATTAAATGGATGAAATGTGAAATTCATAAATAAAATAAATTTAAACCATTAATTTTTTTCTCACAATAAATTATAAATTGATAAGTTTAGGTTTATGAGATGTAAATTATAAAAGAATAAAGCTTGGTAGCTCGAATTTGGCCCCCCTAATCCCCCTAATGCCCAAAACGACGTCGTTTTGGGCATTAGGTTTTTTTTTTTTTTTTTGCCATTTTTGTTCGATTGTGCAGGGGAGGGGGAGGAGAAGGAGAGGGAGAGAAAGAGGGAGAGGGAGAGGGAGAGAAAGAGGCAGATCCGTCGCCGTCGTCGTCTCAGATCCGTCGTCGTCGTCTCCGATCCGTCATAGATCCGTCGCCGATCGCCGCGCCTCCGCCTCCGTCGCTGATCGCCATGCCTCTGCTCGTCGCCTCCGTTGCCGATCGCCCCCCGCCTTCGCCTCCAGCCCATTTTTTAGGCCTCCTCCAGTCCCCATCCCCTTCCTCCTCTTCCTTCTCCCCCTCCCCCTCCGTCTTCTTCTTCTTCCTTCTGCTGAAAAAAAAAAAAAAAAGAAATTAGGGGGATTCGGGGGAGCTCGTTTTCGAACTCCCTAGCATGGTCCATTATAAAAATGGACTTGTGGTTGTTGGGTCCTAAATGAGGGCACACAGTAATAATTCGTTAATCCATTCCTGCAAAGGTGATGCGATGTTACACGTGTACGATGATTAGAGAAGCCCAAGATGACACGCCTCTACCAACCCGCGTGAAATAAGGCAGCACAACACCGAGTTTTTTACCTACCAACAAAAAACACCGAGTTTTGTATTTCTCCTCCATTAATGTTTGGTTAGGAGATTTTTTTTACCTACCTACCCAGCCAAAAACACCGAGTTTTGTATTTCTCCTCCATATATGTTTGGTTAGGAGATTTTAGAAAAAATTTGAAAAAGAAAAAAAAATATATATATAAAATTAGATGAGTTGTACATATATTTTATTTATATTTTACTTATTTTTTTTTTTAATTTCTCTTTTCAAATTTACCAATCAAACACAATATTAGTTTTAACTAATTTCAAGTTTTACCCAAAAAAAAAGAAAAGGGAGAAGACATTAATAGCTCCGTTTGGCAAGAGTTTTTTTGGCTATTTTAGCCACAAAAGATAAAATAGGCTATTTTAGTCACAACAAACAAAACATCACATCCAATCCATAATCACTACATTTTTCTCTCACAAAAAAAGTCAAAAAAGCCAAAAAAACCTTTTCCCAACCAAGATTTTTAGCTCAAGTTAAAATAATTAATAAAGTCAAAAAGCAAACCTACACCCCAAACGGAGGCAATTACAGTTGTGATTCGAAGCTCGAATGAGCTGCCCCGAATCTGCCCCAAAATGAAAACGACGTCATTTTCGTCGTTTTTTTCGTCGTTTTTTTTTTTTTTTTCAGAAGAGAGGAGGAAGAAAATCAGAGGAGGAGGAGGAAGGAGCGGAGGGGAGGGGGCCCAATTATTAGGGCTGGAGGCGGAGGTGGGGGGCCGGAGGCACGATCGGGCGGGTAGAGGTGACGATCTGCGGGCTGCGATGGCAGGCGGAGGCGACGAACGAGCTGCGATGAGGACGGCAGGCGGAGGCGACGGAGGCGACGAGCTCCTCTTCCCTCTCTTCTCTTTCTCTCCCTCTCCTTCCTCTGTAACTCAAAGGTCGAAAATGGAAGTCGAAAATAGCAGAAAAAAAGAAAAGAAAAAAAAAGCCTAATGCCCAAAACGACGTCGTTTTGGGCATTAGGGGCGTTCGGGGCACGAAAAATTCGTGGCACAAATCTTTATTCGAGGCAATTATGTATTATATATTTTTAATACAGAAGTTGCATGGAAATTTCGTACGTGTTGCCCTCCATATATATGTGCCCTCATCATCAGTTTGATCTGATCATAACATGTCAAGGGAAAACTCTGGTGATGATCATTTTGATCTTGAATCTCAGAGTCATCTCTTAGTGAAAGATGGTGGTGATAATAGTACAACTAGTACTAGTGGTCCCAGTCATCGTTGGCGATCCATCATCATAATCCTCCATGTACGCCAAGTTTTCATCTCCAGTGCAAGAAACAAGTCACTGGCCGTTGATGGGATTGCGGTGGTGCCTCCGCCACCATCCATCGCCACCTCTAATACCGGTGGTGATGGTGATGGTGGTGGTGATGGACTAGTAAGCTCTCCATTTGAATTTCTGTGCTCTCTCTCTGTCATTGCTTTTTCATATTTTCTTGGTTTGTTAACATCATGATCTATTATTATTTGTTTAATCGTGTGTTGTTATTTTTCTCGGTTATCATGATCTATCATCATTTGTTTAATTTTGTGTTGTTCACTTAGTTTTTATATATTCTTGATTATGGGTTGGTTTGGCGGGCCTTAAAAAAAAAGATAAAAACTCAAAAATTATTAAAAGTTAAAAAGTTATCCCTATTTATAAATTAAGGGGTTGTTTAGGGTGTTCTAAATAAGTGTGCTTTCTGTCTTTTTAGACTAAGAAATTGAGAAAAAACATATGGATATTTGGGTTAACTTTTTGACTTTTTATGAAAAATGTGTATTAAAAAATTGTATAAATTAGTGTGTAAGAAAAAATTAGGATTGAGAGTTGTGCAGCCGTAATTTTTGAATTTTGGTGAATAGTGATAACTTTTTAACTTTTTGAGTAACTTTTTGACTTTTTGACTTTTTTTCAACTTGCCAAACTTGGCCTAAAAATATAAAAAAAATAAATTTACATTGATGCAAAGTACAAGTCATGATTTATGAATGTATGACACAGTGATGGGTCTATCCGGTACAAATTACACATGGGTGCACAACAAATTTACATAGGACAGTGCTGTTCGATCTGTGGGGGTCTATTACGGGTCCTTTTTGATAATCTGAACCGTTCAATGTGTAGAACTCATTGAGTACTATATGTCTGCATAAAATCACGTTGATCGGATATTGCTAACTATATGATCAAATCAGTTTTGTATAAAAAAAGGATAGTGTTATAGTTAACGGTTGAAAAAAAATCTAACCCGATCAAACAGTTATTCATATCTGATCAACGTGATTTTTTATAGACATATAGTAATCGACAAGTTCTACACATTGAATGGTTCAGATTATCAAACGGGACCCATGATGGCCTCCACGGGCCGAACAGTACCTTCCAATTCAATGCCTGAAAAGTAGACAAGCATTTCTTAGCATCAATTCACCATGCGCAGATGGTACGGCTATACAACTCACAATCCTTATCTTCTCCTACACACTAATTTATACAATTTTTTAATACACATTTTTTCGTAAAAAGTCAAAAAGTTGACCCAAACAACCATATTTTTTTCCTAAAATTTTTAGTCTAAAAAGTCAAAAAGGACACTTATTTAGGACACCCCAAACAACCCTATGCCTTTTTGTCTTGAGCTTGTTTTCGAACTTTCTTATTTTCTTGTTATTAAATCATGAATAACACTAGGAATCATGAAAAAAATATCATGAAATGTTTCATGAAATTTTTTTATTCTTTGATTAGTGTGTGGTGTTTTCTTGTATGTGTAATCTAATGGTAGAGAATCTTTCATAATTATTTTCATGATATTTTTTTCATGATACCTATGTTTGATTGAAGGGATAATTGGGGAATTATTTACTAAGTGGATTGTAATCCAAAGGAATTATTTAATCTGACATTTGTTTATTTTTTTAGTCCACCGGACATGGAGTTCGGCCGGACTCCTTATCTCCCATATGGGCGACTATTGTATCCTTAGTGGGGGACAATTTTCGAGGGACTATCCACTATTGGGATTAGGTGGTGAAATGACCATTTTGACCCTCTACTATTTAATTATGTATTATATTTAGTAAAATTCAATAAAATTTAAATGTCTCAATTTAAAAATAAAATAATTTTATTTAACTTTTTATTGATGTTTTATTTATTTAATTTTTTAAAATAATTTTTTGTAGATATTTTATTCATGTTATATTTTAAAATTTTGTTTATAATTTATTTAATTTTATTATTTAAATTTTAATAGATGTTTATTTAATTTCATTATTTAATTATTATTATTTTTAAAAATAAATTTATTTAAAATTTTAATTAAAAAAGTAACATATTTTTATTGATATTTTATTTAATTAATTTTTTAAAAATAAATTTATTTAATTGTGTAAGAAATAAAATAAAATAAAATTTTATTTAATCTAACTAAAAATAATTAAAATATTAAAGATAAGTTTAATATTGTTATTATTTAGTAAACAATTGAAAAAGGGTAAAATAGTCTTTTCCTCATTTATTTTATCCAGTCTATCCAACCATACATTGGATTTACTAAAAATAATTCTGTTTAGACATCTAATCCCATGAAAAAACAAATATGAGATACAAATCCAATCCAACCAAATAGTCCGGGGGATTCATAGTCCTAGGATTCAAATCCGATGAATTCTAATCCCCCCTTATTCAGTCTGTCTAATCAAACACACCCTTAAATCACTCAAACTTCATTCATATACACCAACTAGTTTTGAATTGGATGTCCCTAGTAATTTTATCCCTTAGGCATGTTTTGTATGATTTCCATTTATAGTTGTTAGTTATATTTAAAAATTTTGTTTAATATTTATTTTTTTTCAAATTTACTAATTTTTTTGTAAACCCAACAAAAAATAACAATAACAATAACAAGCTAAATCATTTATTAAGATGAAAAAAAATTCATTCCTTACTCCGTCTCCCGTTCCATCTAGCTACCACCACATCCTTGTGTATCCCCGCCATATTTGGTGGGGAAAAAAAAGGGGTTAAATTCATTTTATCCCCTCACACGCTTTACCCCCTAGATTCAAATATAATAAAAAGAAAGAAGTGAGGACTCAGTTAAATTTGGAGATGAAAGCCTTCTTTCGTTTCTCCACGGTGAAGTACTAAGACCAAGCTCACGAACTTATTATACTAAGTCGGAACAAGTTGACAGGATCTCTTTTTACATCCCCCGGCGGCGCGGTGGCGACATGGGGCAAGAAAAAAGGAAAAAGAGGGATGGAGTTTCTTTTGTTTTTGGCATAGGGGTCTCCAATGGAAGGCTTGCAAGACAAGCTATTAGCTCAGTGGTAGAGTGTGCCTCTGATAATTGTCAGAAAATCCTCATGTGATTTTGGATTAAAGTGTCATCGTTAATTTTTCAATTCAAACTAATGGAAAATGAATCACACACACTATTTTTTAAAGTGAGTTTGATTTTTTGCTCTATTTTTTCTAAATCTAAAATTAGATTAATATGTTAATTAAAATAAAATATAATATAATTAAAAAGTGATTTAAAATATAATTAAATAAAAATATAAAATAAATAATAATTAAGAATTGATCTTAAATATAATCAAATTAAAATTAGATTAACATGTTAGGAATTACAATAAATAATTAAATTAAAAGAATTTAGGATTAATTGTGATCTAAAATATAATTAAATTAAAATTAGAAAAAAAAAGAGTTAAGAATTATAATAAATAATTAAGAATTTATAATTAATTGTAATTTAATTGAATTAATGTTAAATATTATAAATTATGTGTATGAGAGAGGAGAGAAAAAAATAACAAAAAAAGAGTTTAAGAGTATTACGATCATTTCACATATACAGTTAACTTTATTAACGATTGTACTTCAGTTACAAACTACATTGAGGCATTTTAACTACAATCATGTTACAGACCCCCAGTTGGGAGTGACCCCCACCACCTCCACACACACGTGGGGGTCGAGGATGAAAACAAACAAAAAATTTTTGTTTTTGGGGCCAATTAGCACCCAGTGGGGGGTGCTGGGGGGCTCTCCCATTTTCCTTTTAACTATATTTGAATCATAAGACATAGGAGGTAGAGTGCTTTAGTTTCAAACCATAAGAAAGTAAAATAATTTTCTCTCAAAAAAATTAAAAACTAAACACGCCATATCGGAATCGTGTCTTAACCTCATGAGTTCCTGTCATATTCGTGTCATGTTCAACACTGCTACAGTGTTTAATATACTGTGACTATCTTTCAATTGTTGTCTTGCCTTCAAATTCTATTTTAATACTATAACCTAGAATGTGAAAGTAGATTAGAATAAGTTCTTAGCGAACAAATTATTATTAATCACATTGGTTCTATAGCTTGCGGATCTATTTCATTATCAGTTGCGAGATTTAATTTTTTGAAACCCAAACTCATGGTCAATAATTCTCCCATTCGATTGATGCATGTTAGAGTGAGTGAACCTGAGCTTTTAGAAGAAATCAAACAAAGTGAGTTAGGACAGACGAGCAACATTATTTAGTGTGTTAGAAGTATTGGGTGTATATATGAGTGATTGCCTCACTGTATGATTGGAATTGATAGAAGAATAAGATTGATTTTCAGTGTAAACAATTATTTTCTTCTTCTTTTTCTTCATTTTTTCACGATGTAATTAATCACGGTTTTTACACTAATTTGCTATGTCCTTTGCAGAATGTAGAACTTGCAATTATATCAACCTCACCGGAGGTGTCCCTGGATGTCCAATCCGACGGCATTGATGAGAGTAACAAGTGCAACAAAGAGCTTCAAAATGCTGAAATAGCTAGAATTGTGAAGGCAAAGGACTTGAATTCACTGCGTGAGTTCGGAGGTGTACAAGGATTTGCAGAGGCTTTGGATACTGACTTGGAGAATGGGTTAGCGAATGATGAAGATGATATTTGCTGTAGACGCCTAACATGCCCACAATTTGAAACAAAGGCTCCTCAAGAAGGCTTCTTTCATATCGTTTGGAATGTATGCAACAAGTACCTCATTTTCCTTTTCTTTTTGTGTGCAGTGTTGTCAATTGTCTTTGGGATTCTGGAGGAAGGCTTACATACTGGGTGGCACAAGGGGACCTTTATATTTTGTGCCATCATTGTACTTGTTATTGATATCACCCCATGTGAAGGGGGTGATTTTTTCTGGTGGGAACACACAAATTAGTCAACTATTCTTTGTCCTTCATTGCGGCTGCCAATCGACAAGCCACCGAAATTGTTGATCCACCATCGTTGAACAATAGCTGGCCATGTGCAAGGCCAGCGAGCTCCTCTATTCTCATGTATAAATAGAGGTAGAGAGAGGAGAGAAATTACAGGGTGGTGAGCTTAAGAGTGAGTTGTGAGGAAGAGAGAATACACAGAGTGAATTGTAATTCCATTTCTTAATATAGTGAATCCGTTGCCCGTGGACGTAGGCGACTTGCCGAACCACGTTAATTCTCTTGTGTTATTTCTTGTGTGTGTTTCCTGGTGTGCCCCCGATCCACAACAATTGGTATCAGAGCTTGGGTTTTGAAAAATCGAATTTTTTTCGAAAGAGCCCAGATTTCGAAGTGCTCGAAATCAACATTTGAGCACACCAGGAGCAAAAACTCCAGGAGAGGAGTCCAGAACAGCAAAAACCAAGCCTAGAAGAGGCTCCACGCCCTCTTACGCGCCGTCTGAAAAGGAGAGTGAAGCCCACTATCCACACGCTCCGCCACGCGCCGTTCAGCCACCGGCGCGTCATTACACTCGCAGACACGCGCCCTCACGTGCGGCGCAAGGAAGAAGGCGACTGAGTAATGCACGTGTAATCCATGCGCCAGCCATGTTAGCCGCCACGTCAGTGACACGCAGAAGCCACGTCAGTGCCACGCAGACGCCACGTCAGCGACCACGTGTCAAACTGTCGGCCACGTGTCAGACACGTGACAGACCACGTCATCGCTGAGTGCTTTCCTCACCGTATGAGTGGAATTTATAGAAGAATAAGATTGATTTTCAGTGTAAACAATTATTTTCTTCTTCTTCTTCTTCATTTTTTCACGATGTAATTAATCACGGTTTTTACACTAATTTGCTATGTCCTTTGCAGAATGTAGAACTTGCAATTATATCAACCTCACCGGAGGTGTCCCTGGATGTCCAATCCGACGGCACTGA
The DNA here is from genome assembly GCA_025200525.1 of Camellia lanceoleosa. Lineage (NCBI taxonomy): Eukaryota > Viridiplantae > Streptophyta > Magnoliopsida > Ericales > Theaceae > Camellia > Camellia lanceoleosa. The sequence goes on along the minus strand of CM045765.1, from coordinate 2,978,404 downwards.
TGAGGGCAACCAGTGCAACAAAGAGCTTCAAAATGCTGAAATAGCTAGGATTGTGAAGGCAAAGGACTTGAATTCACTACGTGAGTTCGGAGGTGTACAAGGATTTGCAGAGGCTTTGGATACTGACTTGGAGAATGGGTTGGCGAATGATGAAGATGATATTTGCTGTAGACGCCTAACATGCCCACAATCTGAAACAAAGGCTCCTCAAGAAGGCTTCTTTCATATCGTTTGGAATGTATGCAACAAGTACCTCATTTTCCTTTTCCTTTTGTGTGAGCAGTGTTGTCAATTGTCTTTGGGATTCTGGAGGAAGGCCTACATACTGGGTGGCACGAGGGGACCTTTATATTTTGTGCCATCATTATACTTGTTGTTGATATCACCCCATGTGAAGGGGTGATTTTCTTCTTGCGGGAACACATAAATTAGTCAGCTCTTCTTTGTCCTTCATTGCGGCTGCCAATCGACAAGCCGTCGAAGTTGTTGATCCACCATCGTTGAACAATAGCTGGCCATGTGCAAGGCTAGCCAGCTCCTCCCTTCTCATGTATAAATAGAGGTAGAGAGAGTAGAGAGATTACAGGGTGGTGAGCTTAAGAGTGAATTGTGAGGAAGAGAGAATACAGAGAGTGAATTGTAATTCCATTTCTCAATATAGTGAATCCGCTGCCCGTGGACGTAGGCGACATGCCGAACCACGTTAAATCTCTTGTGTTGTTGCTTGTGTGTGTTTCTTGGTGTGCCCTAGATCCACAACAATTGGTATCAGAGTTCAGGTTGTGAAAAATTGAATTTTTTCCGAAAGTGCCCTGATTTCGAAGTGCTCGAAATCAACGTTTGAGCACATCAGGAGCAAGAACTCCGGGAGAGGAGTCTAGAATAGCAAAAACCAAGCCCATAAAAGGCTTCACGCCCTCTCACGCATCGTCTGAAAAGGAGAGTGAAGCCCACTCTCCAAACACTCCGCCACGCGCCGTTTAGCCACCAGCGCGTCATCACACTCGCAGACACGCGCCCTCAAGCGTGGCGCAAGCAAGAAGGCGACTGAGTAATGCACGTGTAATCCATGTGCCAGCCACGTTAGAAGCGACGTCAGTGCCACGCAGACGCCAGGTCAGCGACTACGTGTCAAACTGTCGGCCACGTGTCAGACACGTGACAGACCACCTCATCGCTGAGGGCTTGCCTCACCGTATGAGTGGAATTTATAGAAGAATAAGATTGATTTTCAGTGTAAACAATTATTTTCTTCTTCTTTTTCTTCATTTTTTCACGATGTAATTAATCACGGTTTTTACACTAATTTGCTATGTCCTTTGCAGAATGTAGAACTTGCAGTTATATTAACCTCACCGGAGGTGTCCCTGGATGTGCAATCCGACGGCACTAATGAGAGCAACAAGTGCAACAAAGTGCTTCAAAATGCTGAAATAGCTAGGATTGTGAAGGCAAAGGACTTGGATTCCCTGCGTGAGTTCGGAGGTGTACAAGGATTTGAAGAGGCTTTGGATACTGACTTGGAGAATGGGTTGGCGAATGATGAAGATGATATTTGCTGTAGGGGCCTAACATGCCCACAATCTGAAACAAAGGCTCCTCAAGAAGGCTTCTTTCATATCGTTTGGAATGTATGCAACAAGTACCTCATTTTCCTTTTCCTTTTGTGTGCAGTGTTGTCAATTGTCTTTGGGATTCTTGAGGAAGGCCTACATACTGGGTTGCACGAGGGGTCCTTTATATTTTGTGCCATCATTGTACTTGTTGTTGATATCACCCCATGTGAAGGGGGTGATTTTTTTTCCTGTGAGAACACATAAATTAGTCAGCTCTTTTTTGTCCTTCTTTGCGGCTGCCAATCGACAAGCCGCCGAAGTTGTTGATCCACCATCGTCGAACAATAACTGGTCATGTGCAAGGCTAGCCAGCTCCTCCCTTCTCATTTATAAATAGAGGTAGAGAGAGCAGAGAGATTACAGGGTGGTGAGCATAAGAGTGAGTTGTGAGGAAGAGAGAATACAGAGAGTGAATTGTAATTCCATTTCTCAATATAGTGAATCCTTTATCCGTGGACGTAGGCAACTTGTCGAACCACGTTAAATCTCTTGTGTTATTGCTTGTGTGTGTTTCCTGGTGTGCCCCCAATGCACAACAATTGGTATCAGAGCTCGGGTTGTGAAAAATCAAATTTTTTCCGAAAGTGCCCGAAATTAACGTCGTTCTTGACCAAAGCGTCATCACACTCGCAGACACGCGCCCTTACACGCGACGCAAAGAAGAAGACGACTGAGTAATGCACGTGTAATCCACGCGCCAGCTACATCAGCCGCCACGCAGACGGCACGTCAATGCCACGCAGACGCCACGTCAGTGCCACGCAGACGCGATGTCAGCGACCACGTGTCAGACTGTCAGCCACGTCTCAGACACGTGACAGACCACGTCATCGCCGAGTACTTGCCTCACCGTATGATTGGAATTTATAGAAGACTAAGATTGATTTTCAGTGTAAACAATTATTTTCTTCTTCTTCTTCTTCATTTTTCACGTTGTAATTAATCACAATTTTTACACTAATTTGCTATGTTCTTTGTAGAATGTAGAACTTGCAATTATATTAACCTCACCGGAGGTGCCCCTGGATATCCAATCCGACGGCATTGATGAGAGCAACAAGTGCAACAAAGAGCTTCAAAATGCTTAAATAGCTAGGATTGTGAAGGCAAAGGACTTGAATTCCCTGCGTGAGTTTGGAGTTGTACAAGGATTTGCAGAGGCTTTGGATACTGACTTGGAGAATGGGTTGGCGAATGATGAAGATGATATTTGCTGTAGAGGCCTAACATGCCCACAATCTGAAACAAAGGCCCCTCAAGAAGGCTTCTTTCATATCGTTTGGCATGTGTGCAACAAGTACCTCATTTTTCTTTTCCTTTTGTGTGCAGTATTGTAAATTGTCTTTGGGATTCTGGAGGAATGCCTACATACTGGGTGGCACGAGGGGACCTTTATATTTTGTGTCATCATTGTACTTGTTGTTGATATCACCCCATGTGAAGGGGGTGATTTTTTTCCTGTGGGAACACACAAATTAGTCAGCTCTTCTTTGTCCTTCATTGCGGCTGCCAATCGACAAGCCGCTGAAGTTGTTGATCCACCATCATTGAACAATAGCTGGCCATGTGCAAGGCCAGCCAGCTCCTCCCTTCTCATGTATAAATAAAGGTAGAGAGAGTAGAGAGATTACAGGGTGGTGTGCTTAAGAGTGAGTTGTGAAGAAGAGAGAATACAGAGAGTGAATTGTAATTCCATTTCTCAATATAGTGAATCCGCTGCCCGTGGACGTAGGCGACTTGCCGAACAACGTTAAATCTCTTGTGTTATTGCTTGTGCGTGTTTCCTGATGTGCCCCCGATCCACAACCATTGGTATCAGAGCTCGGGTTGTGAAAAATCAAATTTTTTCTGAAAGTGCCCAGATTTTGAAGTGCTCGAAATCAACGTTTGAGCACACCAGGAGCAAGAACTCCAGGAGGGGAGTCCAAAACAGCAAAAACCAAGCCACAAGAGGCTCCACGCCCTCTCACGCGCCGTCTGAAAAGGAGAGTGAAGCCCACTCTCCACACTCTCCGCTACGGGCCGTTTAGCCACCGGCGTGTCACCACACTCGCAGATACGTGCCCTCACGCGCGGAGCAAGGAAGAAGGTGACTTAGTAATGCACGTGTAATCCACGCGCCAGCCACACCAGCTGCCACGCAGACGGCACGTCAGTGCCAAGCAGATGCCACGTCAGTGCCACACAGACGCCACGTTAGTGCCACGCAGATGCCCTGTCAGCGACCACGTGTCAGAATGTCAGGCACGTGTCAGACACATGATGGACCACGTCATCGCTGAGTGCTTGCCTCACTGTATGATTGGAATTTATAGAAGAATAAGATTGATTTTCAGTGTGAACAATCATTTTCTTCTTCTTCTTCTTCATTTTTTCATGACGTAATTAATCACGGTTTTTACACTAACTTGTATTGTCCTTTGTAGAATGTAGGACTTGCAATTATATCAACCTCACCGGAGGTGTCCCTAGATATCTAATCCGACGGCACTGATGAGGGCAACCAGTGCAACAAAGAGCTTCAAAATGCTGAAATAGCTAGGATTGTGAAGGCAAAGGACTTGAATTCCCTGCGTGAGTTCGGAGTTGTACAAGGATTTGCAGAGGCTTTGGATACTGACTTGGAGAATGGGTTGGCGAATGATGAAGATGATATTTGCTGTAGAGGCCTAACATGCCCACAATCTCAAACAAAGGCTCCTCAAGAAGGCTTCTTTCATATCGTTTGGAATGTATGCAACAAGTACCTCATTTTCTTTTTCCTTTTGTGTGCAGTGTTGTCAATTGTCTTTGGGATTCTAGAGGAAGGCCTACATACTGGGTGGCACGAGGGGACCTTTATATTTTGTGCCATCATTGTACTTGTTGTTGATATCACCCCATGTGAAGGGGGTGATTTTTTTCCTGTGGGAACACACAAATTAGTCAGCTTTTCTTTGTCCTTCGTTGCGGCTGTCAATCGACAAGCCGCCGAAGTTGTTGATCCACCATCGTTGAACAATAGCTGGCCATGTGCAAGGCCAGCGAGCTCCTCCCTTCTCATGTATAAATAGAGGTAGAGAGAGTAGAGAGATTACAGGGTGGTGAGCTTAAGAGTGAGTTGTGAGGAAGAGAGAATACAGAGAGTGAATTGTAATTCCATTTCTCAATATAGTGAATCCGCTGCCTTTGGACGTAGGCGAATTGCCGAACCACGTTAAATCTTTTGTGTTATTGCTTATGCGTGTTTCCTGGTGTGCCCCCGATCCACAACAATTGGTATCAGAGCACGGGTTGTGAAAAATTGAATTTTTTCCGAAAGTGCCCAGATTTCGAAGTGCTCGAAATCAACGTTTGAGCACACCAGGAGCAAGAACTCCAGGAGAGGAGTCCAGAACAGCAAAAACCAAGCCCAGAAGAGGCTCCACGCCCTCTCTCGCGCCGTTTGAAAAAGAGAGTGAAGCCCACTCTCCAAACGCTCCGCTTATGCCGCCGCCACCCACCGCGCCATCACATTCGCGACACGCTACGCCACGCTGGCGCAAAAGAAGAAGGCGACTGAGTAATGTACGTGTAATCCACAGGCCAGCCACGTCAGCCGCCACGCAGACGCCGCGTCAGTGCCACGCAAAAGCCACGCAGAGGCCACGTCAGCGACCACGTGTCAGACATTCAGCCATGTGTCAGACACGTGACAAACCACGTCATCGCTGAGTGCTTGCCTCACTGTATGATTGGAATTTGTAGAAGAATAGGATTGATTTTCAGTGTAAATAATTATTTTCTTCTTCTTCTTCTTCTACATTTTTTCACAATGTAATTAATCACGATTTTTACACTAATTTGCCATGTCCTTTGCAGAATGTAGAACTTGTAGTTATATTAACCTCACCGGAGGAGTCCCTAGATGTCCAATCCGACGGCACTAATGAGAGCAACAAGTGCAACAAAGTGCTTCGAAATGCTGAAATAGCTAGGATTGTGAAGGCAAAGGACTTGAATACCCTACGTGAGTTCGGAGGTGTACAAGGATTTGCAGAGGCTTTGGATACTGACTTGGAGAATGGGTTGGCGAATGATGAAGATGATATTTGCTGTAGACGCCTAACATGCCCACAATCTGAAACAAAGGCTCCTCAAGAAGGCTTCTTTCATATCGTTTGGAATGTATGCAATAAGTACCTCATTTTCCTTTTCCTTTTGTGTGCAGTGTTGTCAATTGTCTTTGCGATTCTGGAGGAAGGCCTACATATTGGGTGGCACGAGGAGACCTTTATATTTTGTGCCATCATTGTACTTGTTGTTGATATCACCCCATGTGAAGGGGGTGATTTTTTTCCTGTGGGAACACACAAATTAGTTAGCTCTTCTTTGTCCTCCATTGTGGCTGCCAATCGACAAGCCGCCGAAGTTGTTAATCCACCATCGTTGAACAATAGCTAGCCAAGTTCAAGGCCAGCCAGCTCCTCCCTTCTGATGTATAAAAAGAGGTAGAGAGAGCAGAGAGATTACAAGGTGGTGAGCTCAAGAGTGAGTTGTGAGGAAGAGAAAATACAGAGAGTGAATTGTAATTACATTTCTCAATATAGTGAATCCGCTGCCCGTGGACGTAGGCAACTTGCCGAACCACGTTAAATCTCTTGTGTTATTACTTTTGTGTGTTTCTTGGTGTGCCCCCGATCCACAACAATTGGTATCAGAGCTCGGGTTTTGAAAAATCGAATTTTTTCTGAAAGTGCCCAGATTTTGAAGTGCTCGAAATCAACGTTTGAGCACACCAGGAGCAAGAACTCCGGGAGAGGAGTCCAGAACAGCAAAAACCAAGCCCAGAAGAGGCTCCACGCCCTCTCACGCGCCGTCTGAAAAGGAGAGTGAAGCCCACTCTCCACATGCTCCGCCACACGCCGTTCAGCCACCGGCGTGTCTTCAAACTCGCAAACACGCGCCCACACACGCGGCGCAAGGAAGTAGGCGACTGAGTAATGCATGTGTAATCTACGCGCCAGCCACGTCAACCGTCACGCAGACGGCACGTCAGCCGCCACGTCAGTGCCACGCAAACACCACGTCTGCGACCACGTGTCAGACTGTCAGCCACGTGTCAGACACGTGACAGACCACGTCATCGCTGAGTGCTTGTCACACTGTATGATTGGAATTTATAGAAGAATAAGATTGATTTTCAGTGTAAACAATTATTTTTTTCTTCTTCATCTTCATTTTTTCACGATGTAATTAATCACGGTTTTTACACTAACTTGCTATGTCCTTTGCAAAATGTAGAATTTGCAATTATATCAACCTTACCGGAGGTGTCCCTGGATGTCCAATCCGACGGCACTGATGAGGGCAACCAGTGCAACAAAGAGCTTCAAAATGCTGAAATAGCTAGGATTGTGAAGGCAAAGGACTTGAATTCACTACGTGAGTTCGGAGGTGTACAAGGATTTGCAGAGGCTTTGGATACTGACTTGGAGAATGGGTTGGCGAATGATGAAGATGATATTTGCTGTAGACGCCTAACATGCCCACAATTTGAAACAAAGGCTTCTCAAGAGGGCTTCTTTCGTATCGTTTGGAATGTATGCAACAAGTACCTCATTTTCCTTTGCCTTTTGTGTGCAGTGTGGTCAATTGTCTTTGGGATTCTGAAGGAAGGCCTACATATTGGGTGGCACGAGGGGACCTTTATATTTTGTGCCATCATTGTACTTGTTATTGATATCACCCCATGTGAAGGGGGTGATTTTTTTCCTGTGGGAACACACAAATTAGTCAGCTCTTCTTTGTCCTTCATTGCGGCTGCCAATCGACAAGCCGGCGAAGTTGTTGATCCACCATCGTTGAACAATAGCTGGCCATGTGCAAGGCCAGCCAGCTCCTTCCTTCTCATGTATAAATAGAGGTAGAGAGAGCAGAGAGATTACATGGTGGTGAGCTTAAGAGTGAGTTGTGAGGAAGAGAGAATACAGAGAGTGAATTGTAATTCCATTTCTCAATATAGTGAATCCGCTGCCCGTAGACGTAGGCGACTTGCCGAACCACGTTAAATCTCTTGTGTTATTGCTTGTGGGTGTTTCCTGGTGTGCCCTCAATCCACAACAATCGGTATCCGTGCTCGGGTTGTGAAAAATCGAATTTTTCCGAAAGTGCCCAGATTTCGAAGTGCTCGATATTAACGTTTAAGCACACCAGAAGCAAGAACTCCGGGAGAGGTGTGTAGAACAGCAAAAACCAAGCCCAGAAGAGGCTCCATGCCCCTCACGCGCCGTCTGAAAAGGAGAGTGAAGCCCACTCTCCACACGCTCCGCCACGCGCCGTTTAGCCACCGGCACGTCATCACACTCGTAGACACGCGCCCTCACGCGCGGCGCAAGGAAGAAGGCGACTGAGTAATGCACGTGTAATCCATGCGCCAGCCACGTCAGCTGCCGCGTCAGTGCCACGCAGATGCCACGTCAGCGACCACGTGTTAGACATGTGACAGACTACGTCATCGCTGAGCCGTTGGCCACGCCGAGCTGCCATTGACCGAGCTGCCGTTGATCGCACCGCCAAGCCGTCATTGACTGTGCCGTCAAGCATTCGTTGATTGCGCTGTTGACCGCGCCATTCTGGAGTAATTATCTGGTGCATCTCTGTAGACACCCCATTTTTGACCGACCTTAAGACTCAGACGTCACCGATTGAGCGCTCGGTGATGTTGCATCTTGTGCTCGCTCGTTCTCAGAGTGCGCCAGTGGCGCCCGCCTCCCAAGCTTCCGAACCTTCTTCGTGCCTTGTCTCGGTTTGCCATTTAACTCGGTTTCTCTGTTTTCTTTCCTGAGGGGAGGGAGTGGTCTTGTAGACTATTCCTCAGTGGCCATGGGCTACGTTTCGTGCCCGTAGACCATTTTGCCCATTTGAGTCGGTTCCATTTGCGGACCGTCGGCCGTAGGCTCGTTCGGACCGCCCAACCATCTCCGATTTCTCCGGTTCTTGAAAGTGCCTCTGTTTTGTCATTCCGAGAACACTGGGGCCTCGATACCCACTTCGTGGCGAACACCACTTTCGGATTGCTCGGCTATTTTCGGGACCCTAAACCGCGCGGTTTTGGTCCCCGAGCATTCATTTTGCATCGGTTTTTGTTTAATTTTGGCAAGTGCCTCTGTTTTATCATTCTGAGGGACACTGGGGCCTCTGATGCCCACTTCGTGGCCGAATGCCACTTTCGGTGCTCACAGCCCATTTTCGGGACCCCGCGCGGTTTTGGTCCCTGAGCTTTCGTTTTGCATTAGTTTTTTTTCAATTTTGGCAGGTACCTCTGTTTTAGCACCAGAAAAATCACTGGAGGGTGGGAGGCCAGCAATTGTCTCAAAGAACCGCTTATCTGCTTGGTCAAAGTGGTTCAAAGATGAATCCGGGAAGGAGAAAAGTCTGCGCGGATTCACCGAAACAAGCGTAACTCTTTGCACAAGAGGAATTAAAATATGAGGCCACCACCATTGGAAAGCTTACTTCCGGGGCTTCATTTTTCACTCAAGAATCTCCTAAGTCCAAATCCGGGGGGAGGAGATATGGTTGGTTGAAGTCCGGTTGGACCGAATCTGCGCGGCTTTACGGAAACTGGCATAACTTTTTCTACAGGAGGAATTTTGATGCAAGGTTTGCGGCATTGGAAAGCTAACTTCCGGGGATTCAATTTGGACACTTGAATGGACATTTTTGGACTTCCCTAGAACCCACCAGCCAGTGGTCTTCTCGGCAGTTTTTTATCTAGCTGGCCAGCCACCCCTTTTGTGAAATGACGATTTTGCCCCTGTGAGTTGGCCGGCCCTATTTCTCTCATTGAGTGTATTCCAGCTATGCATTAGTTGCCCTCAAATATCTAGATTTAGGGAAAGATTTTTTAGAGCAAAATATCTAGATTTGGAAAAAGATATTTTGAGGGAATACTTGGGTGTATTTTTCCCACCTTTTTGCGCTCCTTTTTCACCCATTTTCTTGGCCATATAAACCAGGGGCCACCAGCTGGTTTAAGGGTTAGAAAAATCCTTTGAGCCTTGCATATACATCTCCTCCATTCCTCTCTTCCAAAAAGCTTCAAACATCCAAGTCTTGGCACCATTTCTACATCAACACCAAGCACTACCATCACCACTCCATTTCCACCACTTGGAGCTGATTTCCAGCAGCTAAAATGGCAGCAAATTCGGTCCAAGAGGCAGCCAAGAAGTGTTCTTCAAGGGTAAGTTGCTATTTTCCCTTTTCTAGCTCTATTTTGTATCATTTTTCTACCCCCTTTGCTTGAGTTTTTGGGCTCCGACCCTAACTGGTTTTAGGCTCATTTTGAGCCCCTCTACAACATTGTAGAAGGGCTCAACCATGTTTGATGCTTTTACATACCACTTGCTTCACAAATCCTCCAATTTACCGTAAACTTGCATGCTATTTTTAGCTTATATGCATTTATTTTTGGAGCATGATATAAACTGATTTTGAGCTTATTTTGTGTCCCTCTACAACATTGTAGAAGGGACCAATCTTGTTTGGTGCCTCCATGAATGGCCTCTCTTTGTACCTCTCTTTGGCCATGTTTGACATGCTTTGTTAGGCTTATTTGGCTTCTGATTTGAGTCTCCATCAGGCCTGAAAAATGTCTTATTTTGGCCCATTCTTCATGTTTTGTTAAGGGTCTTAAGCATTTTGATAATTTCTCTTGGTACCTCATGTTATACCCACTATTTGATTCATTATTTTGCATGCTTTGTTAGGCTTGCTTAGCTTTTGTTTTCAGCCTTCATAAGGTTAGAAAGTGTCTTAAAATGACCCATTCTTCATGTTTTGTTAAGGGTCCAAAGTTGTTTGGTGCATGCTTTTGATACCTCATGTTGTAGCCTTTGTTGACTCATTATTTTGCATGCTATGTTTAGCCTATCTACCTACTGAATTGGGGGATGTTATCTCTTATAAATGTGCATATTTTTGGTCCCTCTTTAATGTTGTAGAACTGTTTTTTTTTGGTTTGAGCATTGTATATACTACTTGCTTTGTAATTCCCCTCTTTTTCCCATTTTTGCAAGCTATTTTTACCATACTTGTGGTTGTTATTTAGCCTTGCTTTGTGCTAAGAAAATGCTAGTTTAGGGGCTGTCTTGCTACTTTTTTACATGTCGTGTCCATATTGTGCATGTTTAGCATAGCTGTAGGCCTTTTCGGGTGCATTACATCGCATTTCGGGCATCGGGTGTAATTTTGTCACAATTCGGGGGCTATTTGTGCATCATTTTAGCTGCTGAAATTTGAATTTTCCACATGCCATATGTCACATCTCATTCGCATGTCATTTCTGTGCCTTAGGGCCATGTCTCGGTTTGCGTGCCCGTGTGCACGCATTTCGAGGCACTTCATTTTTGTCTCTCGGCATCTTATGTGAGTGTGGCTGAGGCCCTCTCATGTTAGTATAAACCCAATTTGCATTTTCCATGTCATTTGCATTCCAGATACCATGTTTGCGTTTATGCGTCTGCACGCATTTCGAGGCAACTCTTTTTTATCCGACGGCAGCTTATGTGAGTGCGGCTGAGGCTCTCTCATGTTAGTGTAAGCCCAATTTGCATTTTTCATGTCATTTGCATTCCGTATGCCATTGCCTCGGTTTGCGTGCCCGTGTGTACGCATTTCGAGGCACCTCATTTTCATCTCCCGGCAGCTTATGTGAGTGCGGCTGAGGTCCTCTCATGTTGGTGTAAGCCCAATTTGTTATTTCATGCCTGTATGTCACTGCCTCGGTTTGCATGCCCGTGTGCACGCATTTCGAGGCACTTTATTTTCATCTGTCGGCATCTTATGTGAGTGTGGCTGAGGCCCTCTCATGTTAGTGTAAGCCCAATTTGCATTTTCATGCCTTTATATCTTTGTCTCGGTTTGCGTGCCCATGTGCATGCATTTCGAGGCACTTCACTTTTTATCCGATGGCCTCTTATGTGAGTGTGGCTGAGGCTCACCCATGTTAGTGTAAGTCCATTTCGCATTCTGCATGCCATTTTAGTTTGCATTCCGTATGCCATTGCCTCGGTTTGCGTGCGTTGCAAGACGCATTTCGAGGCACCTCAGTTTCATCCGATGGCCTCTTATGTGGGGGCGGCTGAGGCTCTCCCATATTAGTATAAGCCCATCTTGCATCGCATATCTCATTGTAGTCTCATCGCATTCCGTATACCATTTTCTCGGTTTGCGTGCCCGTAGGCACGCATTTCGAGGCATTTCATTTTAGTCTCATTGTATATCATATTTCATGTCATTTCATGCTTTTATGTCATCACCTCGATTTGCGTGCCTGCGCGCACGCAATTCGAGGCATCTCATCTTCCATAGCATTGTGCATGCTAGGATTGTATTTTAGTTGCATTCATGCACATCATGCATATTGCATAGTGTTCGGGATAAGTGTTAGCCCGGGCACGGGAAACGAGGCGCGCTTTCAGACTCGAAAGTGACTTTAACGGGTCTCAATTCTCAAGTCACCGACACTCGGATTACCCATGATGGAGTTAGGTTTTATTGTAGCATTCATATGCATTCATCCTATATTGAGTTGTGCAATCCGACTCTACCATCATGCATCGATATGCGTGATTGATGGCATGAGGATCGAGGCATGCATATATTTGTGAAATATCGCTATGCCCTTTTCCCGCTCTCTGCTAAAGAAAATCAAGGATCAAGAACTTTTCGAGTCCGACACGATTTCGAGAAAGCGCAAGCGAAGCTAATTGGGGCATCGGTGGATTTCGCGCCAAAAGGCGGTAACATGCATCATATCAATATCCGGAGTGGAGTTAAGGCAGCCCCCTGGCTTGCATGCCAGTTTATAGCTTTCTTAGATTAATTTGTTAATTAATTAGGAATCTGTATATTTATTTCGGACTGTAATATTCTTTTATTCGGACTGTATTATTTATTCGGACCCTCTGCGCGAGGGCATAACTGTAATAAGTGTGCGTGCGTGTGATGTATGTCTTCCAACCCCCACTTCTTTTTCCCTTTTATTTACCCGCTTACGATGGTTAGATATAGGGCATATTTCAATTAGCATACAGTATGATAGCATGTTTGCATTCATTCATCTGTTTTGCATGCACCAGGCTCAGCGCATCATACAAACTGCATTTGTATTTCAATTCCAAATTGAATACGTGTTAGTTGTAGCATTCCATATGTCATGTTTAGAATAGCCGAGCGTGCTATAGTTTGCATTTTTGCATGTGTTGCATTAGGCATTTCTGTATACTTAGGATCATGCATGATTTCTAATGTAGTTTCTGTTTTGGCTTGGAGTACTCGGTGAGTTTTTATGTTTTAGCATCCTTGCATGCGTGTGAGTGACTGCCATGATAGCATACTTACCATGAGGCTATGTGCTTATGTGATATAACTGCCTTGAATGCCTGTGGGTGGAGGTTGAGTTATCTGAATTGGGACAATTCATCAAATGTTTGTTTTAAGCCCACTAGATAGTGGCAAAATCATGTTTTCTAAGCCCACCCGAGGGTGGCAAATCCGCGTCTTAGCCTACTTGCGAGTAGCACCATCAAACCATTTTCAAACAAACAAACATGAAGTGTTTTGTTCCAATTCAGGCGACCCAGTCTATACTTGTATGCTGTGCGCATCACATAGTAACCTAGGCTAATAACTGGAATAAGAACTCGCAATGTCTTCAAAAACAGATATCGTGGTTAGTAGAGGCCGGTTTTTGACCGGGCGAGAGGGGGTGCTCACGATGTGACCTTCCTTAATCGTACCCAAGTTCCCGAGCCAACTTTGGTGATGACGGATATGTGGCCTTTTGGCACCGAGTCAGGGTTTCCTAAATTTCCCATTTTAAAATATTTAGGTGGCGCATCGTTATCCGCAAAGCAGTCCATGTTTGGCACTTCTTTCAAAAAATCTGTTTTTCTTCAAAACGATTTGCCGGATTTGGACTCTTTGGTTCAAGATTTGGAACCGCGACAAAATCGAGTCCGAACTGTAGCGAGGTCCCTCGCGAGCTTGTTACAATCTCAGACACACCAAATTCTACAGATCTGAGGCGTCCAAATTCTTTTGGCCTGATCTAAGTCATTCGCAGTCTGTTTTTGACGATCCAATAGTGTTTTCAAACTATTTGGAGGATTCCAGACAGATCCGTATGGTTAGTTTTTTGAATTGAAGTTTCTAAAAAAAAAAAACAGTTTAATGGCAGAATCTACAAAGACCAGATCAACCGAGTCCGTAAGTATTCCAACGAGTACAAGCAACTCTAGGCATTGGACCCCGGTGTCCCATGCTAAGTTCCAGGTAGAGAAGTTTGATGGAAGCAGTAACTTCGGCATGTGGAGATGCGAAGTTAAAGATATGCTCGTCTAGATGAACCTGCACTTCACTCTAGTAGACAAACCAGATGACCTGGACGGGATAGAATGGGAGAAGGTGAATCTCCTAGCTTGCAGTTCCATCCGACTTTGCCTTGCGAAAGAGGAGAAGTACTCCTTCACAGAATATGATATTGCGAAGGACCTTTGGAAGGCACTGGAAGATAAGTTCATGACAAAGAGCATTGAGAACCGGCTCTACTTGAAGAAGAGGTTGTTTCGTTTCGACTACAAGAAAGGTATTTCGATGAACGAATACCTAAACAACTTCAACAAAATTCTCACCGATCTGAAGAACTTGGATGATCATATTGGTGATGAAGATAAAGCACTATTATTGTTGAATTCCTTGCCTGACTCATATGATCATCTTACTACCACTTTACTGTACGGTAAAGAAAAGATCAAGTATATTGATGTTGCAAACGCCTTGGTAAATATTAAGTTCAGAAGGAAAGATAAATCTGCAAACAGGGACTCAGCATCCGAGGCATTGACAGTCAGAGACAGAGCAAATAATAGAAGATATGCAGGGCGAGGAAAGTCTCGCTCAAAATCCAGAGGGAAATCTTTGGATAGAAGACATCTTGTAAAAGGCGAGTGTGCTGCTTGTCGCCAGAAGGGGCATTGGGCAAAAGATTGTCCCAATAAAGACAAAAAAGAAGAAAAGGTGAACGTTGCACGAGATGAAGATAATGGTGAAGGATCAGCCTTCACAATTTCATCATATGGCCAGTCTGATGAATGGATTATAGATTCCGGATGTTCCTACCACATGTGCCCGAACAAACTGTGGTTCTTGAGCTTACGAGAGTTCGATGGAGGAGTTGTGCTGAAGGGCAATGACCAAGCTTGCTAGACAAAGGGGATTGGAACAATTCGACTGAAGATACATGATGGAACAATCAGAATTCTTGAAGATATTCGGTATGTACCAGCATTGACAAAAAATCTCATCTCAGTGGGAGTTTTAGACTCCGAAGGTTACAGAGTAACTATGGAAGGTAGAGTCCTCAAAGTTGTTCGAGGAGCATTTGTTGCAATGAAGGGTACTCGACAAGGAAATTTATATTTCCTAGACGGCTCTACAGTCACAGGGAGAGTGGTTGTCCACCAGCTTAGAAGATGATGCATCAGACACTTCCAGACTTTGGCACATGCGCCTAGGGCATGTCGGTGAGAAGACTTTACAAGGGTTGGTAAAGCAAGGCTTGTTGAAAGGCGCTAAAACAGGGAAGCTTGAGTTCTGTGAGCATTGTGTACTGGGCAAGCAAACAAGAATAAAGTTTGGTACTGCTATTCATCGTACCAAATGGATTCTAGACTACGTTCACACCGACGTATGGGGTCCTTCCAAGAATGCTTCGTTGGGAGGTAAACACTACTTTGTGTCGTTCATTGATGATTTCTCAAGAAGAGTTTGGATTTACACAATGAAGCACAAAGATGAAGTCTTAGACATCTTTCTTATGTGGAAGAAGATGATTAAGACCCAGACAGGCAGAAAGATCAAGAAGCTCAGATCTGACAATGGTGGGGAATACACATCAGATCCCTTCTTTGAGGTTTGCCAGAATGCAAGGATAGTGAGACATTTCACAGTTCCTGGAACACCGCAGCAAAATGGAGTTGCAGAACGCATGAACCGCACTTTGATGGAGAAAGTCCGGTGTATGCTGTCACATTCAGGATTGAGTAAGGTATTTTGGGGCGAGACATTGAACTATGCTCGTCATCTTGTCAACAGACTACCTCCTGCAGCACTAGATGGCAAGACTCCCATAGAGGTATGGTCAGGAGTGCCAGCTACTGATTATGATCAGCTATGTATCTTCAGATGTCTAGCTTATTTTTATGTTACAGAATCTAAGTTGGATCCAAGAGCCAAGAAAGCCATCTTCTGGGCTTTAGTGACGGTGTCAAGGGATACAGACTCTGGTGCCCTAAATCAAAGAAAGTTGTCACTAGAAGAGACGTTACCTTTGATGAGTCTACAATGCTGACACAGCTAAATCCTCAATAGAATGAGGAAGCATTGAAGAAGTCAATGCAGGTGGAGTTTGAGACTCCAGCAAAGACTAGTCAGCTAATCAACCATCCTGAAGAAGTCTCAGTGGATAGCTCTGAAGAGAGTTCAGATGAAAATGAAGATCCAGAGGCCCCACAACAATCAGAACCCATTGCAATCAGGAAAGGAAAAAGGGTTACTAAGCAACCCGGTTAGATGACTGATATGGTAGCCTATGCACTTCCAATCATTGAAGACAATGTTCCTTGCACTTTCAAAGAAGCCGTGCAGAATGCAGAAAGTGTTAATTGGAAGGAGGCTATGGATGAAAAGATCGGGTCACTTCACAAGAACCAGACTTGGGAGTTGGTGTAACTTCCAAAAGGAAAGAAAGCAATTGCGTGCAAGTGAGTTTACACCAAGAAAGAAAGCATCCCAAGCAACGACAACATCAGACTCAAAGCTAGATTGGTAGCTAAAGGCTATGCTCAGAAGGAAGGAATAGACTACAATGAGGTATTCTCACCTGTTGTGAAGCACATGTCTATTCATATCTTGCTAGCTTTGGTTGTATAGTTTGATTTGGAGCTCGCCCAACTCGATGTCAAAACTGCTTTTTTACATGGAGATCTTGAAGAAGAGATATACATGTCCCAGCCAGATGGTTTCAAAGTTGCTAGAAAAGAGAATTGGGCCTGTAAGCTGAACAAATCGTTGTACGGGTTGAAGCAATCCCCGAGACAATGGTACAAAAGATTTGATCAGTTCATGATGGAGAAAGAATACACAAGAAGTCAATTTGATCATTGTGTATATTTCCGTAAGCTTCCCGATGGTTCTTTCATTTATTTGCTCTTATATGTGGATGATAAATTAATTGCATCTAAGAGCAAGGTGGAGATTGACGAACTCAAGGCACAGTTGGCAGGAGAGTTTGAAATGAAGGATTTGGGAGAAACAAAGAAAATTCTTGGCATGGAGATCAAGAGAGACAGAAAGAAGAGCATGGTTTGTCTGACACAAACCCAATATCTAAAAAAGGTGTTAGACAGATTTGGCATAAATGAGAAAACAAAAGCTGTGAATACACCATTGGCCCCTCATTTCAAGCTTAGTGCTTCGATGTCTCCGCGCAAAGAAGAAGAACGGAAGCATATGGCACAAGTTCCATATGCAAATGTAGTTGATGCATTAATGTATGCTATGGTTTATACAAGGCCTGACATCTCACTTGCTGTGAGTATGGTAAGCAGGTATATGCATGATCCAAAAAAAGATCATTGGCAGGCAGTGAAATGGATCCTAAGGTACATACATGGCATGGTTAATCTAGGATTGAAGTTCGAGAGAGATAACTGACTCGGACATAATCTGGTTGGATATGTGGACTCAGATTATGCTGGTGACTTAGACAAACGCCGATCAACAACAGGGTATTTATTTACACTTGCTAAAGGACCAGTGAGTTGGAGGTCAACGCTTCAGTCAACGATGGCTTTGTTTATTACAGAGGTAGAGTACATGGCAATGACAGAAGCCTTTAAAGAAGTTATTTGGCTACACGGGTTGATTGAGGACTTGGGTGTTGTTCAGAAGCACGTTGAGGTGTTCTGTGACAGTCAAAGTGCCATTTGTTTGGCAAAGAACCAGGTTCATCATTCCCGCACCAAGCACATTGATGTTCGTTTCCATTTCGTCCGAGAAATTGTAAATGAAGGGGATATTCTGCTTCAAAAAATTGGTACTGCAGATAATCCGGCCGATATGCTCACAAAAGTGGTTTCTAGAATCAAGTTCCAACATTGTTTGGACTTGGTCAACATCTCTCGAAACTAAGCACCTTTGGGTGCAAGGCAGTGTTGATCAATCACTATGGACAGAGGGCAAAGGCATGATAGTCAAGGGCATCCCAGCAGGGGGTGTAGGACATCCAATCAAGGGGTGTCGGATATCTTGGTTGCACAAGTTCAAGCATAGCAGATGAAGACATCCGAGACAGGAAGCGTGAAAGAGATCTGTGGGAGATAGGAGCAGAGGCTCTCTCCAAATCAGAAAGTGGTGTGAGTTGAGTTAAGGATGTAGGATTCCCTCCTCCTCTTGTATCTCTGGTGTATTATCTCTAGCTTCAGGGGATGCAGTGTCTCAGTGAAGAGATGCAGACTATGTTGAATTTGGGCATAACAAGATTAGTAGCAGTGTGTGCAATAGATCACCTCACATGGGTTGAGGGGGAGATTTGTTGATATCACCCCATGTGAAGGGGGTGATTTTCTTCCTGTGGAAACACACAAATTAGTCAGCTTTTCTTTGTCCTTCATTGCGGCTGCCAATTGATAAGCCGCCGAAGTTGTTGATCCACCATCGTTGAACAACAGCTGGCCATGTGCAAGGCCAGCTAGCTCCTCCATTCTCATGTATAAATAGAGGTAGAGAGAGCAAAGAGATTACAGTGTGGTGAGCTTAAGAGTGAATTGTGAGGAAGAGAGAATACAGAGAGTGAATTGTAATTCCATTTCTCAATATAGCGAATCCGCTGCCCGTGGACGTAGGGGACTTGCCGAACCATGTTAAATCTCTTATGTTATTGCTTGTGTGTATTTCCTGGTGTGACCCCGATCCACAACACTTGTATCTGTTCCTATAACACGCGAGTATTGGTATTCATGGTATCAGCCAAGGAGGAAAAAGCTATCGAAGAATAGGGAAATAGCCGTCCATGTTTTCAGAGGTGGAAGCCAACATCAAATCTCCATATCCAATGTTGTGTCGGGTGACATTGTATGGTTGAAGAAGGGGGATCAAATTCCTGCAGATGGGTTGTTCATTTCGAGTGAATCTTTAAAATCGAATGATGAATTTGAATCCACCATTGATGACCAAAACCCATTTATGTTTTACGGTGCAAAGGTGATTAATGGAGAAGGGAAAATGCTTGTGGTATCCATTGGCAAGGACACAGTATGGGGTGAAATGATGAGTAATGTGATAAATGCTTCCAACCCTCTACAAGTTCAACTTGACCAATTGAACAATTGCATACAAATCATTGGGGTCCTAATCACTATCATCATCCTTGTCGTGTTGTTCCTTCATTTTGAGTTCAGTAAGGGTAGTGCTGCCTCTGTAATTCCTGATCTCAAAGCTAAATCGGCTGTTATTAAAGAATTTATAGATGTTATTTATAAAATTGTCAAGAACCCAAAGGGGAAGACTGATCGATTGACTTCTTCACTTACCATGATTTTGGTGGGGATTGCAGAGGGATTACCTTTAATGGTAACTCTCGCCCTCTATTATTGGAATAAAAAAGCATTGTTGGGTAAGGCCACAATTCAAGATTTCTTGGCTTGTATCACCATGGGTTCGGTAACAACGATCTGCACTGACAAAACTTGTGGGCTAAACTTGAACTAGAGAGAAGTGGACATGTTGTACGTTAGTGGTCAGTTCTTCAAGAATGAATCCGCTATAGCCCCAAAAGTCATAGAAGCTCTATGCAAAGGAATTGCCATACCAATTTTAGGATTGAAGAGACCTCTTTCTTCAATGGAAGACTCACTCCTCTCTTGGGCTTATTTGAAGTTGGGATTGAAACTAGATATTCTGAAGCAGGAATGTATCGTTGTTGAGGTGAAAGAATTGAACTTTGATGATGAGGGATGTGGCGTTTTGATGAGAAAGGATGGGGGAAGTGTGAACTCATCCTATTGGAAAGGATCTGCATCAACAATACTGGCAATGTGCTCATCCTATTACAGTAGTGGAGGAGTGATGAATGTTATCGATGAACAACAAAGAGTATTTTTCGAGCAACTTATTGCAGATATGCAAGGTAAACATCTCAAAACTATTGCATTTGGTTACAAACAAACTGATAGAGCTACTCTTGAAGAAACAGGCTTGATCTTGCTTGGATTACTAGGTCTAAAAAATTCATTCAGAAAATCAATGGAAGATTGCATAGGTGCTGGCGTCAACATCAAATTGGTGTCAGGATGTGATGCATCTGAGTTAGAATCCATAGCTCTAGAGTGCGGATTGAACATACCCAACTTCAGATTCAGTGGTGCTTGGTGAAATTTTTTGAAATTCTATACATGAAGGGAGGATGGAAATGGTAGATCAAATTTGTGTTGTGACAAGTTCACTCCCTTCTGACAAGCTTCTTCTGGTGAAGTGTTTGAAGGAAAAGGGCCACATAGTTGCAATGGTGGGTGCCAGAACAGATGAGAAGCGAGCGATTAAAGAAGCAAACGTCGGAATCACAATGGGAAGTGGTAGCACAGAAATGGCCAGAGAGAGCTCCAACATCATCATCTGGGATGGTGATTTCAATTCGTTGTTCACTATCATGAAGTGCGGACGATGTGCATATGAAAACGTTCAAAAGTTCATCCAACTTGAGTTCACTGTGACCATTGCGTGGGTACTGATAAATATAATCACAACTATCTGTTTTGGAGATGTCCCAATAACAACAATTCAGTATTTCTACGTATGCTTCATTGTGGCCGTTCCAGGTGGCCTAGCTTTGTTGATGGATCCACCCACCAAGACACTAATGAAGAAGTCACCAATAAGATCAATTGACTCGCCAATGACAAGAACCATGTGGAGAAACATAGTCCTTCAAGCCCTATACCAGGCTGCAATTCTGGTGACCTTTCGGTTTAAAGGACAAGCTGTATTGGACACCACCCAGAAGGTTAGTAATGCTATGATCTTCAACAGTTTTGTCCTTTGCCAGGTTTTCAATTGGTTCAATGCACGAGAACTGGAAAGAAAGAACGTGTTCAAGGGTATCCATCGAAATTGCTGGTTTTGGATGGCGATGGTTGGTACTATTGTTTTGTTGGCGTTGTATACGACGATTGCAAATATTTTTGCTGGCAGTGCAAGGTTAAATCCTGAACAGTGGGCTTTCTGTTTTCTAATTGGAGCGGTTTCTTGGGTGATAGATTGGGCTGTTAAGAGCACATCGGATTTTATTGCAGATAGGTTCCATTGGTATGACATCTTCTCCTTCCTCAGAATCACTTATTAATCTCATAAGTGATACCTCCCTGTAATTTCATCTAGTTTGTAACTCTCAATCACTTTGATTTCTTGTACTTATGATAAAAAATAAAATAAAATAAAAAAAATAAAAAGACACATCAATGTAATAGTATGCGACTTTATTAATGTATAATCCTTTATATGTTTACTTGCATTTCGTCTAAAGCAATTATGCCATGGTTTCTTAATAAAGAAACTTCACTCGAAATTGTAACAAGATAAAATTCTACTGTCATAGATTCGTACTTTGAGTATTTTTATTTTTATTTTTATAGTACATCAGGGACCACAAAATTAGATGGTCAATATATTTAGGGAAAACTATAGTACAGTGGGACAGAAAAAAAAAAAAAATACAAAAAACATATAAGATGAGTGTTATAAAAAAACATATGAGATGCAAGTGATTTTGTGATGGGGTGCAAGTGAAATCCTATAAGGTTGTAAGTATGACTTGCACCCCTTCATATTTGGATAAAAAAAAAAAAACTTTTTTGACCCACTACAGGAATGTAATTCCCTCATAAACTTATCATCAATGTGACATACTAAAATATTACCCAATGTATATAATAGAATTTAAAATATATGAATTAGATTTATTTTAATTGTAGACAACACCCCATTAGGGTTTAAATCGACGCCATAGATTTAAATTCTCGGTACATGACATTTTTGTAAAATTATTCAGCGTCAATTTCACTTTTCTGACTTTCTTTAATAACCCAAAACTATGCAAGTTTTTGCACCAAAAGAAGACCTAGAACACTCTGTTTCCACTATTTTTCTTCTTCCCTTTTCACATAAAATTCATATTACTTTTAGGTTTGTGTTTCGATCAAAAAATTGATAGAATAACTGTGAAGGGAAAGAAAATGGGAAGGAAAAAGAGATTTTTTTTTTTTTTTTTTTTTTTTGCTTAGGAGAGCATATAACCAATAATAACTTTTCTCATGCATTAATTACCAAAAAAATAATTATCATCTACCATTTAAAGAAGAAGAATAATATTAGAGATTATGAAAAAAATATCATGAAATGTTTCATAAAAATTTTTCATCATTTGATTAGTGTGTGGTATTTTTTTGTATGTGTAATCTAACGGTAGAGAATTTTTCATGATCACTTTCATGATAAAAAAGAGAAAAGATTATCAATTAATCGTTCAAATATTAAGTTGAGATTAATGCATCAAGAATCAATCATCCTCACTACCTTCGCTCACAGTAATAGCTTATGTTTAAGGATGTAGATTCACTACATAGTACTCTCTGTGAGAACTTTTCTCACATTTTATAGCAGATAGTTTTCAGGAATCAAAAACATAACTAATAAACATATACAGGCTAATCCCAGAACGAGAGAGAGAGAGAGACTTACAATTAATGCAATCTAAAGCTTTGCCACAAATTGGAGATGAGCAGAACAGAAATTGAAACTCTGAAAAAATGATGACTGAACTCACATAATAAGAATATTTATATACATATTAGCGGTCTATGTAAATGTTATGTGTGTACAAATATATAATATGAAAAAGATGAATAGAAATCGCATTTGAAATTTTCTTTATTTTATATAATAATATATATCTATATATATATTGCTTGAATAAATATGCTGAGAGGGTCTAGTAGTTGGCTCCTCCTGGAGTCTTCTGCGGTGGTTGTTCAAGTCAACCGGAAGACTTGGTATGTTCTGAATTTTTAATCAACGGGAAGACTTGGCAGGTTAGGAAGTGTTTGGGTGTGCAAGTTATATGTCATATATTTTGTATAAATTCTTATAAATATATATAAATTATCTCCCAAGTATACGTAACTTGTGATTTTTTTAAATTATTATGGGTTAATTTAAATATATTTATTAAAACTTACGCCATTTTGTAAGATAACTTATGTATATTTATGAGAACTCACACAAGAACGTATGGTATGTACTTACACACTTCAGAAGTGCTTTAATTTAATTTCAATCATACAATGCAATCTTTTGTACTTAGTTATATAGGTAAAAAGTAACGATACAGATTCCTACTTTTAACTCATAACTCCACCTACAATGATGTTGTAAGAGGGTGGATCCTATATTATTAGATATGTAATAAATCAAAAGTTGACACATGTAATATCACATAATTGTGCGTACAATTGGGAGGTTTTTTTTTGTGGGTATTAAACATTTTCCATAGGTAAATCACACTTTGTCATTTTATGTTTGGTCAGTTTTTTACTTTATTTCTTAAAGTTTGTCAATTTACTACAGTTAACTTATATTCAAAATTAGATAGAAAATGTAATAAAAACTGTCATATAACATGAAAATATATTATTATATTAGAATTTGAGTTTGTATAAAAAATGTGAGTTATATTTAATGAAATATTTTTATATTACGTGATTGTTAATACGTCATTTTTTATCTAATTTTTAACAAAAATCAATTTTAAGAGTAAATTGAGAAAAACTTAAAATATGATGAGTCAAAATGGAAAAAAAATAAATTTTAATGACCAAAGTAAAAAGTAATCAAATATAAAGGAGACAAAATATAATTTATCCTAATTATATATATATATATATGTGTGTATAAATAAATTTAATTGATTAATTTATTGTGAGAACATATACTTAGAATTCATTGACCTCATTGCTTGTTACCAAATGATTCAATTTTTTGAAATCTATTATATTGTAATGATCTTATTAAATGTGTATGGTTATGATAAACAAAAGTTATTATTAGAGAGCGTTTATACCAAGAACTTTTCAGCGTTGAAGTTAAATAAAGCTTGGGCGAGAGAAGATAATAAAAGATTAGGAATTATAATTTCATAATGAGTTATCTTACATGAAGTATCTCTCTCAAATACCAATTTTTTTTTATCAAACACATGTACATTTTTTAACCATCATCTAACCCACTTATATAACTTCCATTTTCTTACATTGCCGCTTGTTCTCCATCTATTGAATTTTCAAAAGTTGACTTAACTTCTCTTAATTTTCAAGATTTTTCTGCATAATCATAATAATAATAAGTAATAGAAAGTTTAAACCTATTTATAATCAACATAAATTTTATTTATCGTGCAAACAATGCCCCCAACTCTTTAAGAATGAGTATTCGAATTCTTGAAGAGTTGTATGAACATAAATATATAATAAAAAGTATGAAAATTATAATTGATTGGCCATATATATATATATAGTTTTTTGTTGTTGTGGCCACATCGAAATACTCTCCCATTACTGTTATATAAAAAATGAAAATAAAATTCAGAATTTCTTTTTGTAAACCACTTCATCAAAATTAATTTTTGATGTGAACCACAAAGCCATTATAGTTGTTGGATGACAGAAATCATAATGTCAATTGACTTTAAAAAATTAAATTTTTTGACAAAATTAAAAATATCGAAAAATTCAAATTCATTAAATATGGGTTGTTCATAATTTTTAGCTATGTTTGGCTTAAAATCATGCCCTCTAATTGAATTTTCACTATCATTTTGTGATGCTTTTTCATCAAAATTTAGCCATATTTGGCTTAAAACTATGCCCTCAAATTGGATTTTCATCATCATTTTGTAATGGTTGTTCATTAAATTTAGTCATTTTTGGCTTAAAATCATACTCTCCAATTGAATGTTTACCATCATTTTGTAATGGTTGTTCAACATTCTTTGTCATATTTGACTTAAAACCATATCCCGCAATTGGATTAAAATGCTCAATAGCTTTTGGCAAAAGAAGTTGGTTTTCATTTTCAATTAATAGCTTAAAAAATTGCCCCTCAGGCATGACATTTTCAGAACCTAATTTGTCATTGGCCATGATTTTTGTGGAAAGAAAATTTTGCTTGGAAAAGCACTTAGAAACACATAAAATTTGTACTTTTTAAGATTCTCTAATGTAGGAGCCGAATAATATTCTTACATAGGGAAGCCGATTTAGTTTAAAGAAAGAAATCAAGTTATGTATTATACAACTTTATCCTGGAGGGACACAGAGGCCGAATAACCAAATCGGCCGTAGAATCAGTTGTAAATTGGGCCAAGTACGAATATATAGGACAAAATAGCCGAGTAAGCAATTATTCGCTGGTCCAAAGGTGGGTCCAACCATCAATATCAAGGATGACTATAAATAAGAGGAGCATCAACTAAGAAAAGGGGTGTGAGAACAAATAAGATTAACTTGAGATACAAGTAACCAAGAGAGTATATACTGACTTGTCTATTGGAGTGCTAATTCCAGCACCCCCGACTGGAGTGTTCATCCATTTTCAGGTGACTAGCTAAGGATCAAGAGCGTCCTACAGGATCCATAGAGTATTTCCAAACCATATTTTCACAATTGGCGCCGTCCGTGGGAATACTCAAGCACATCCATGGCGGGCGTGACAGAAGATCCTCCAGTAGTCACTGACGACCTTACACCACGAGATGATACCACTCCAAGAAACATGCTTGGGCCGGAGAACATTGCCGCACGAAGGGCCTTGAACTTCGACTCAGTTGCCCAAAGCTCACCATCGACATCAGTAAATGAGACAATGCAAGCGATTATGGATCAGGCGAAGCAAAATGAACAGAGGTTGGAAAATATGATAGCTGAGAACGAGCACCTTCGATAAGATTGGCACTAGAGGTGGCAAAATCGCAACAGGCCTCGTGCCAAGATCGAGGACGACCTTTGGGAAAGGATGGTCAACGACCTCGAATTCAGAGACATGATAGTGGTAGTGATTCTGACTCATCATCCCTAGAATCCAAAAATAAGAGACGAGTTGAAGTCTCCAGTTCTTCCGGAGGAAGTCCGCGTACGCGGAATAAGCGAAGAAAAAATGATTCAGATGAAGAGGATCAACATGACCCCTTTGTGCAACGGATCGCAAGGGTAGTGCTACCCAAAAAGTTCAAAGCGCCATCATTCACCCTATACGATGGAAAATCGGACCCCACTGATCACATTCGTCATTATAAACAAGCCATGACGCTTCATGCAGACGACGAGGCTCTCATGTGTCGAATATTTTCGAGTAGTTTGGGACCACTGGCCATTAGATGGTATTATAAATTAGAACCGACATCGATTAAGAGCTTCCACCAACTCCAAAAATCTTTCAGGGCAAGGTTAATCACCAACGAGGTCTAGCCGAAGCAAGCCGATTCTCTCTGGGCAATGCAAATTCAACCAGGAGAAACCCTTCGTGCATATTCGGCGCACTATTGGAAATGCTTTAATCTAGTAGATGATGCCTGCAATGACTCCATGGCCATCACCGCCTTTAAGATGGGATTGCATCCTGATAGTGCCCTCCACAGCTCCTTGACCAGATGGCCCCCCAAAACAGTCTGGCCGTTAATGAAGAAAGTCGAGGAATACTACAAAGTGGAAGACGATGCCTTGTGGGTCAAAGTCGGGCACAAGGCCAACAAGATGGCCCCGCCTGAAATCGTTCAGCTAATAAACTCTGTACAATCACGGAGCCCTGAATCACGGAATTGGGCTAAATGAGACAAAAGAAGAGATTTGCGCCGATCAAATGACCAATGTTCACGTCGAGCTAATGAACAACTTCAAGTGGATAGCAGGTGCATAAGTCGCGTAGACAAGAAATATACAGAGTTATCGGAGCCGATCAGTACGGTTATCTCTAAAGTTTAACACCTTCCATTCTTTAAATGGCCATCCAAGATGGTGGGATCTCCCGACACGAGGAGACGGGATAGGCGGTGCGAATATCACAAAGACCACGGTTATGATACCGACAGTTGTTATGCGTTGAAGGACCACCTTGAGGAGTTGTGTAACGATCCCACCACGTATAATGATTAACACTTAATTAATTAAGGAGATTTGAAATTTAGTTGCCAATTATTATAATTTAATAAGGGATTTACGAAAAATTATAGAGATTGATTCATATATGATTCTATTAAAGATTTATTTTGAAATTAGAAATTAAGGGTCCAAATGGCTTAAGGAAGTAAAATTGAGAAGTTGAATCAATTTAATTTTAATTACGGACCCATTTGAGAGTTTAATTAAATATTTGATTCAATTTAGTAAAATTGAGATTCGATTAATTATGTCATAATTGGAGTTAATTAAGTTAATTAAATTATGAAGATTGAGAATTGTGATTATTACGAATTAAATTTATTTATGAGGTGTCCAATTTGAATATGTAATTTAATTGACGGAAATTTGGAGTATAATCAGAAATTGAAGGCCTAAATGATTTGATGAAGCAAAATTGATGATGACAATAAGTTTAATTAATATTTAGAGCCTTTTGAGGGTTTGTTTAAAAATCTGATTCAGAATGAGAAAATTAAATATAATTAATTGGGTCTTAATTGAAGCTAATTAGACTAATTAAATTATGTGAAACTTGTAATTAGATATGATTATTTAAATTATGATTAAAATTATTTCAAATGATGTGATTAATTAAGCTAATGGAAAATCAGTGTGATAATCTAATCAAGTCAATTTAATAAGATGAGAGAATTGGAGTATTCTAGAAATATGAGAAATGAGAAAGAGAGCTCAAATACCTATATATGCAATGTAGTCACCCTATGCCGGAGCAAAACCGTGGTCTTAAACCGAAAAAAGAACAGAAAAGAAAAGAAAGTGGAATAAAGAAAATGAATGTAGTACATTGAAGCTATACATCTATCTTGTTTTTGTTTCTGTTTTTGGCTTGAACAAGACAGCCGAGAAAGAGAGAGTGAGAGAGAGAACTTCATTATATATATATATATATATATTGTGGCCAAATCTGGTGGAGCAAACCGTGGGAAAGGAACAAGGAAGAATAAAGAGAAAGAGAATTTTGTGGGATGCCAAAAATTGAAGTTAAAAATTATGAAAAATTTATCTTAAAGTAAGAAATTTCATCATCTTTCTAGTATTGTTTAAATAATTTAGACATAAATTGATTCAAGATGAATTTTGAGAGGATTAAAAATGAAGATTGAGGATCAATTATATAAATTGATAGAAATTGGGTTTTTGCATGAAAAATCAAGTTAGGATGAAGATTATGAGTTATGATTCTTTAAATTTGTTAAGTTTGAGTTTAATTTTGAGAATTATTCTTAAATTTTGTTATATAAATTACGTGCAACAATGATGTATTGAAATTTTGATCCATGTAATGGAGTTAGGTTCAAATTTATGAAAATTAACTTATAAATTAATTATTTTGAGTTTGAAGTTATGATCTTGCATGAAATTAAGCCTCATTGTTACATGCATGAGTAAATTCTACATGTTTAATACTCTAATTATACATGCATCTTGGATTTTGAAGAATTTGGACTAATTCAATCTCATATTTTGAAGAAAAAAAAAGAGAAGAGGAAAAGCTTTGAAAATTAGGAATTTGTTTGATTTTGATCTTTAATCCATGCATGTAATTTAATTTAAAAGTTTTATTCAATTTAAACACATTTTAGAACATTTATGATTATAAATTAAGTTTTTGGTTAAAAATTGAGTTAAGTTGAATTTCTAAGAAATTGATTCGTGTAATTCATAGTTAAGTTAATTTTTGTTATTAATAATAAAATTGGGTTCTCTTTTTACATGCATCATGAAATTTCAACAGTTTGGAAAGTCAAATTCATATTTTAAAATTGTGGATTTGATATAAACAAAATGAGTTAAAACTAAATTTGGACGATTGGAGCATGAATTTGAATAAATGATTTCTAATTGAGAGTGTTCACTAAATTGTACAATGGTTCTCCATATTTGTGCACCAAAAATACAAGTTTTGAGGCTCTGAATATCAAATTTGAACTTCAATTACAATTCTGGAAATTCCGGAATTCACATTGTCCGCTCAAGCGAGAAAAGTCTCGCTCGAGCGTGAAAATTGAGCTCCCAGAAGTTTTTCAAAATTTTACAGTCCGCTCGAGCGACCAAAGTGGCGCTCGAGCGAAGACCTTATTTTCAGCATATTTTGAAAAATTGCATTTAGTTCACATTTTTATTCTCATCTCTTTCCAAAGTATTCTAGACATGATTTATGGCTCAATAAAGATTAATAAGCTAACAATCAACATTAATTAGTTGATTAAAGAACAAGTCATTAACTTGATAGTACTTGATTAAGAAGCCAAGTAAGGAATTGGTTTATTCAAAAAAGAATGATTTAGTAATGAAAGAATATGTGAAATGAGAACCCGATTCATTAAATAAGAAAGAATAAACATAGTAGAACTTTGGACTACTTAGACAGAAAAAGACAAGAAAAGTCAAGTTTGATCAAGGAAATGATATTGTGTTTCAATGTGTATATGTTTTGTGTTTGTGTAGGTCACGTGCTATTGTCTGCTTGATCTGTCTGATCTGCTTCTCCAGCTATCTATGAGTAATAACTCTGTAAAGTTATCTTTAACTCTAATTATTTTTTGATTATATGAAATGACAAGTTTTCTGAAATGCTATGTTTTGTATGAATGAATGATTGTCCAATTTTCTTTGAAACGTAATTATAGTATCCTTAGTAGAGGCCGTCACCCATGGAACATAATACTGTGGCTTATGGTCATGAGGCCCTAGCTCAGGGGATAATACCGTGGCCCAGGCCCTCGCTCGGGGAAAAAAATACCTTGGCCCAGGCCCTCACCTAAGGGAAACAATACCATGGTCTAGGCCCTCGCCCGGGAGAAATAATACCGTGGCCGATGTATAAGATATGTTACCCGGTACCGGAGGTTCCATTATGGAACTTGATATGCTTGACCAACATGATATGTTACGCTAAAGGAAGTACCACACATGATTTGAATATGAATATGAATATGACTCTGTTTCTGATACGAATACGAACATGAACATGTTTCTGATTTGATAAGAGATTTGAAATCTAATTTTTGAATTCGATATGGACATCATTCATTAAAACTCTTTACTCTGTTATTATTCATTGGGCTCTAACTCACTGTATTATTTATGTATGTAGGTGAACAGGCGCGTGACCAGGCTTAGAGGCATCTGCCTGGGATCTGTTTTTGTCAGCCAACCTATGTGCCTCCTGTGGAGGTTCCAGATGTGTCAAGTGACTATGGCTATGTGATTTAAAGTTTAAGTTTTGTTTTCTTGATTGGTTAGACAAGTCTTGTGTATTTTGTAAATATGGCTAAGTCCCTTTTTGTCTAATATGTATATATATAATGACGTAAGGATGATGTACATATATGTATATAAAAAATTTAAAATTTTTCTGTCTCATAGAAGTCTATATAGCTCAATGGACGTTGTACATTTGTTATTTGCTTCCGCTAGCCTCTTATATTATATTGATTTGTCTTAGAGGCCTTCGGTAATCCGAAGATTGTTGGGCGGTTACGATGCTAAACCTATAGGGACAGATTTGGGTCATGACAAGTTGGTACAAGACGGTCGGTTTATGCAACACATTTAAAAGAACAATTCAACAAAAATAGTAGCTTTACGGCAGGATTCACCTTCAATCGGCGTAATTCATATGATATACAGCTTGCTGGTGGCATCCGCGGTACATACAATTCAGCTGCAGTCTAACCCCCAAAAGCAAATCAGACCAGCGAAACGGCCCCATAAAGCTACCAGTATTAGTTTCGATGATTCTGATTTGGTTGGCATAACGCTCCCCTACACTGATCCCTTAGTCATTTCCGGAATATCCTTTGGGCAAAATCACACTACCAGTTCGGGCGGGCTCCCGATCAGTGGATGTAGAATTTTTGGTTGTCAAGCTTCCTTCGCCATATAATCTTATCATGGGACGAACTTGGTTGCATACCATGCAGGCCGTGCCAAGCACCTGTCATTAACTACTTCGTTTTCTAATTGAACACGACATAGAGCAAATTCGAGGTTCCCAGAAATCGGCGCAGACATGTTGTCTTCTTGCTGCAAAGACACTAAGAGAGTTGGAAGTGAATTCAATTGAAGTGCCGGATCAGGAGAGCCTCGACGACGTTGGGTGGCCCCCAAGTGAAAAGGCAACCGGAGCCCTGGATCGAGTTGAAATTGAAGAAAATCCTGACAAGTTCTTCATGGTCGGCGTTTCCCTGAATAAAGTCGATAGGCAAGAGCTAATATCCTTCTTACTCGACAACCTTGATGTATTTGCATGGTCACCATATGAGATGCCGGGAGTGGATCCATCTGTGTCCCAGCACCGCTTAAATGTTGATTCCAAATGTAAGCCAATTATTCAGCAAAACCGGCGGTTAGTCGCGGAACATACTGTTGCCATTGTTGAAGAAGTTGATCGGTTACTTGATGCCAGGGCAATCCGGGAAGTGACCTATCCTACATGGTTGTCGAATACTGTAGTTGTAAAGAAGAAAAATGGAACTTGGTGTGTTTGTGTGGATTTCACGGACTTAAACAAAGCTTGTCCCAAGGATTGCTTTCTTCTCCCCAGAATAGACCAACTCGTAGATGCAACGACACATCATGAACATATGAGCTTTCTGGATGCCTACAGGGGCTACCATCAAATTGCCATGCATCTGGAGGACCAAGAAAAAACTACATTCCTCATCTCAAGAGGAACCTGTTGTTATAAGGTTATGCCTTTCGGGTTGAAGAATGCGAAGGCAACCTACCAAAGACTAGTGACTGCCATGTTTAAGGTGCAACTTGGCCGTACCATGGAAGTATACATCGACGATATGGTGGTCAAGTCCAAAGAAGAGCAAACTCATTTAGCTGATCTGGAAGAGACATTCGGTATTCTTCGCAAATACAAAATTAAGTTGAACGCTTCCAAATGTGCATTTGGCGTCAGATCCGGCAAATTCCTTGGCTACATTGTTAACCACCGTGGAATCGAAGCCAACCTGAGGCAAATCATAGAAATTCTAGAACTTGGCTTTCCTCGGTCGGTCAAAGAGGTTCAGAAGTTGATAGGAATGGCCGCCGCACTCAACAGGTTCATTAGTCATTTCACAGATCACTGCTGACAATTCTTTCATACCCTTCGGCAGGGTAAAGCTTTTGAATGGACCCCTGAGTGCAAAGCTGCTTTGGACGGTTTGAAGACTTACCTCCAACTAGTTCCACTTTTGACAACACCTTCGACAAGTGATCTGCTCATTTTATATTTGGCAGTTTCTGACCGGGCGGTCAGTGCTGTACTGTTAAAGGAAGAACTAGGGGAGTAGCGGCCAATTTATTATATGAGCAAAGCAATTGTTGACGCCGAAACATGTTACTTTCCGTTGGAAAAACTTGTCCTTGCTCTCGTCATGGCAGTAAGAAAACTGATGCATTACTTTCAGGGGCATACCATTGGGGTACTAACGGACTACCCCCTCCGGTCAGTGCTCCATAGAGTGGAAGCATCAGGGCACGTTTCAAAATGGGCTCTTGAACTCGGCTAGTACGATATCCAATTTCTACCCAGAACCTCAATCAAGGGGCAAGTGCTCGCCGACTTTGTGGCCGAATTTGCTGGGTGTGTCGCCGACTTTAAGTCTGATCAAATTCAACTTAAGCTGAACTAGAGAATTTACATTGGGGATATTTGGCAGTTGTATTGTGACGGGTCATCCAACCAATGTGGCAGTGGGGCGGGTGTAGTGATCATGGCTCCTGACGGGGCAATAATCAAGTAGGCTGACAAACTGGGCTTCGAAGCATTGAACAATGAGGCCGAATACGAAGCATTGTTAACCGGCTTACGGAATGCACTTCTCCTTGGTGCTCTGTCACGCCCCAAACCCGCCCCTAAAAGTTTGGGCATGACCCATTCGCAAACAGACACAAAACCTGTTATACATATCATATGGGGCCTGAATGGAAGCATTCAATAATATATAATAGCGTAAAATAACATCCATTGAGCTATCACTACTATGCCAGGATCGTAGACAGAACATAATGCAGATAATTATACAGTGATGTGTATATGAAGATAGTTATGTACATATACATCTTCCTCATAGACATTTGGGTACAGACTAAATACAACTTTAAAACTTAACAAAACTCCAAAACTTGAACGGTTAACACCTAACAGCTTAGACACTCAAGGCTTGGCAACTGGTATCGGAAGCCACAGGTTAAGATTGACCTCCAGGTTGAGTGCCTACAGAAACAGACATAAAATAAAGTGAGTCAAGCTCAGTGAATAATAGTACGTAAATCATGTAATGTTCCACTCAAACAATAAAGTATATAATTGCAGAAGTATATGTTTATTTACACTCTGTAAATATCATGAGTCCAGTTTCCTTAACAACGCAGTTTAGTATGTACAGAGGATTCAAAATGTTCATATTTTCAAATAACAGAATAGCCATCAGTCCCAACAGTTACAGAATAGCCTTTCGGCCCAGTCATAACAGAACGGCTTATCAGCCCAGAGATAACAGAACGCATAAAGCGTGACAGAACGCATAAAGTGTGAGGGTACAGAACTAGTAGAAGATAATAAGTTTTGAAACCAACAGACATATCATGCTAAATCTTAAACGGAACGGATCAATAGACAATATGTATAACCAGAATAAATAAACAGCGAGCGTAACCATCCCAAAGTCATCGAATATCGCGGACCATAAACAGAATAATAAACAGAGCAGAACAATCCCAATTGATACACATACAACATCATTACTGACAGAAAGCTGAACGTTATAAACAGACATTAATAGTAACGACAAACATTAGCAGCAATTAAACATACATCCGACGTAGTAGTACTCACATTTCACTTGTTTATCGCGGACAACAGAATGTGCATTTTATCTATCGAAATAGTTGTCTCATAATTAACAAAGATGATACCAATTGCTTACAGATGCCAGAGGATTAATATACCATATAAATAGAACAGAATAGTTCCATAAACATACCGTTGTATGTAGCTTCCTCAACATTCATACTGATTTCTGATTAACTTAATGTTAATGAAATCACTTACATAGAACAGAGCGTTAATACCATAATCATTATCAGAAAATAAAATGTACATGTAGCGTACTATTACTCACAGTGATTAGACGCTTGATCCGCCTCTGTAATTGACCCTACACAATTCATAATACACATAAAAATCGGGTCACATATCATTATTCCGTTTTTAACTAGTTTATTTCTCTTTATCCCATTTACACATCATTTGGCAATTCAACATGAATCAAATTAAATCTTTGAATCTCATTTCAACATTCCACACCCAAGTTCATGTCATCCATAGTCTTAATACATTATTTCCTTAATTTTTCCCTTCCATTATAGCATAAATTCTAATGTTTATAACAAAGTTCATTCGCTAATATTTTTACATAATTTCGAAATATCTCAGAAATCCAATTAAATTTATACATATACAATTCAACATCTCAATTTCCTTATTCTACCTTCAATTTGGGCCAATTCATTAGTTATCACCATTAATCAACTTAGGGTTTCAAGACAAAAATCCAAACTCCTCAAACCATTACTTCTTCTTCCAATTTTCTCCATCTAAAGTTCATAATCCATCACCTTAATCTAGCAATTGCATCTCTAACATAATAAACCCAAAACCCCCAAATCACAAATTGGACATAATATATACAAAACTATAGATTTGTAGTTATATACACAACATACCATAAATCTACACCCAAAATACCATAAATCCATCAATCAATACAAATAAGATCTCCTACCTCAAGATTGAAAGCAAGGAAGCTAGGTCAAGAGTATCACTTTGAAATTCCAAAATCAAATCGGTTGGAAATGTTCATCTTCTTGTCTTTTTCACTTCTTGGTGGAAGATCTTGATCAAAACAAAGAGAAATGGTGAGGATTTGGGATCAAAACCCTAGGGTTTTCGGTCCTAGGGGGAAAGGAGAGAAGAGGGGAAAAGAATATGTGAAAAATGATCCAAAAATCTGGTTTAAAAGCTGCTGTCCCGTAATCTCCGCTCGAGCGGAGAAATTCCCGCTCGAGCGGACCTGTTTTCAGCACAGATCCTGAAACTTTGAACAGGTATAACTCTCTCATTCGGACTCCGTTTTAGGTCATTCTTGTGCTCAAATTGAAGCCACAAAAATAAACTTTCCAATGGTTCTAACCTCACATTCAAATTCAAAGTGTGGAAAAAGAAAAGGGCAAACGAGTGACGGTTGGTCGTAAACGAATTATTCAAACTAAAGTTTTTGGTCCAATCTTACTTTACCATCGTCTTATCATCTCAATCAATATCCCAAAATAAGGTAAGAACATTTCAAATATACTAAGAAGAACATCAAAAATAAGTCCACATGCTTCAGAATCAAACTTAACCAGGTGCCCCGCTCGAGCGCCCAACCTTGCGCTCGAGCGCGCAGACCAACAAAGTCGTCCGCTCGAGCGTAAACTCCCCCGCTCGAGCGGAGAATCACAACTCCCAGCATCTCAGGCCGTCTGAAAAATTGCTGGAAAATCCAAAAGTCCGCTCGAGCGGCCACTCCTCCGCTCGAGCGGAGGAAAGAATTTCTGGGTCGTTACATCCTTCCCTCCTTACAAAAATTTCGTCCTCGAAATTTGAGAAAACTAAATAGAAAGTAGGTCATACATAAGCGAAACATACCTTGTAATGTCCAAACTAGATCCATACTTGGAATAGGAAAGGGTCACAAATATTTCCGATCGATATACACGCATCAAAATTTCAACGGGCAAGGAGCAACACCATCCATTTATAATCCCAAAACTCATAACAACTTCTCAGTTATCAACTAAGCGCACCACACCTAGTGCATGCTCAAAACTCAATTCCAAAGACAATACACATTGTATGATCCAACACCAAAAATTTTCACTTGCACTTCAATTAACGGCATTACCAACTCTTTATTTCTTTGACATTGAGAACAAAAACAAAATATATATATAGATATAGAATAGTGGAGCCCTTCATACAAGTATTTCTTAAAGACACTCACATAGAGAAGTTCCTACTCAACTTCAAGAGAAGTCAATCAAACGATCAAACATACCTTAAGCTTTAAAAGCTCTACCACCCTTCACTTCCTCCTTTACTTCCTTGAAGATCTATGCTCTTTTGTTCAATCCTTTTCCTTCCATACGTAAGAAGACTTAAACGTATATATAAATAGTCATACATCTAAACATATAGGACAAAATCCAATCGTTTACTCATTCCGAAATTCAAATCTCGTAAACATACGTAAGATTACATAAAAGTTATGCTGGTCTCAGATTCATAATTAAACCTATCAAATAAGGTTCTGCCTGCTTGAGAGTTACCACATCTTCCATTTACGAAAACATATCAAAATCACATCATTATGTAGATTTAACCCACCTTCTCTACTTTTTAACAAAATTTGAGCGATTGGGAAGAAGAATCCCCATTGTAGATACCTGATCATGCCGTTAAAAATTCAAATCTGAACAATAATTATAGCTATCAAACAAGGTCAGAAATTGCATTCAAAATCTTACTTAAGTAATCACTCATAGTACAAATCAATTTGGCCTCTTTTTGTTTTCTACTATTCAGACGATTCTTCCTTTTTCTTCTTAGGAAAACACGAGATCAATCACGAGTTTAGTATTCACAACTTGTAATTATCGAGGGTCAATAAAGTCATCTGGAATTTAGAGACCAGCCATCTGGCTCAATCAGTTAATATAAATAGAGTTTCCAGTTATTCCTCATTCGTAAATTCTACTAGGTTCGTTCATAGAATCATAAATCAGTAATCATAAGAATCACATCCTTCCAGATTCTATAGTGTCAAAAACATATGCAATAGTATAACAAAGGAATAATTTGATTTCATAACATCAAAATTCATAATCCTTAATAAAACGAAATTCGTAGTAGGATAATTCAATGTGGTAGTCAATTAATTTGTAATAAGTAAAAGGGAATATTCTCAAGTCCATTTGGTTTCATCGAAATTCTCAATATCAACAGAATAGTCCACATCACAACTTCCATATAGGTGATAGAAGAAATTTTTTTTTTTTAAAATCTAACATTGACATAGTTACACATAAACATTTCACAGGAATGTTTCCAAATATACGAAGACGGGATTTTAATTCTTGCGGTAGATTCTCTACTTACACTTCCAAGTAGTCAATAGCTGCCTCTCTTTTTTTTTGTACAAATCTCGTGTATCATAGTTCACAAAGTCTATAGACAAATCCCGATTACACATGAACTGCACTCATTTGATATTATCAATTTTCATCATGTTATAACATAGCATAACAGAACGAATAATTAGAAACATATTCATACATACTCTTAGTTATACTTGAATCAGAAACAAAAAGCAGAGTTTATGCTCGATCATAACCCACCCGTACAAGACCGTCGGTGGCAAAACATATCTCATAACATATTTAAACCACGGTATTATTACCCCCGGGTAAGGGCCTTGTACTACAGATGTCATGGTTACTTTTCCATATATGGAACATCATTCCTTGATTCATGACCTATCATATTCTTTAAATATCATATCATTACCGTACAAACACAACTTATCAAAGTACGTATCACAATAACATTTCAAATCATTGGTCTAAACAGTACCATGACAAGGAAGACAAAATATATCATGTTAAACAGAATATATAATAGCAGTACATTCACTAAACGAAATTCAACATTGA
The DNA here is from genome assembly GCA_025200525.1 of Camellia lanceoleosa. Taxonomy (NCBI): domain Eukaryota; kingdom Viridiplantae; phylum Streptophyta; class Magnoliopsida; order Ericales; family Theaceae; genus Camellia; species Camellia lanceoleosa. The sequence goes on along the minus strand of CM045765.1, from coordinate 2,940,702 downwards.
TTTAGAATTAATTTACTTTCAGAATGGCCTTTGGCCTCGTTTTACAAATTTTACAGAACGGCCTGATGGCCCAGAATTATCATAACAGAATAGCCTCAGGGCTCAGAATTATCAGAATGGTCTTTTGACCCAGAATAGCCTTATGGCTCAGAATTATCAGAATGGTCCTTCGACCCAGAATTATCTTTCATTAATTTCCAGTCAGAATTATCAGAATGGTCTTTCGACCCAAAATGTTACTCAGAATGGCCCTCGGCCCAGAATGTTACACAGAATGGCCCTCGGCCCAGAATGTTACACAAAATGGCCCTCGGCCCAGAATGTGGCCCTCGGCCCAGAATGTTACACAGAATGGCCCTCGGCCCAGAATGTTACACAAAATGGCCCTCGGCCCAGAATGTTACACAGAATGTGGCCCTCGGCCCAGAATGTTACACAGAATGGCCCTCGGCCCAGAATGTTACACAGAATGTGGCCAGACAGAATGTTACATAATGGCCCCCGGCCCAGACAGAATGTTGCCAAACAGAATGTTACGTAATGGCCCCCGGCCCAGACAGAATGTTGCCAAACAGAATGTTACGTAATGGCCCCCGGCCCAGACAGAATGTTGCCAAACAGAATGTTACATAATGTATGGATTCAAGAGGTGGCTCCCACCGAAGTGTAGCACTTTGTTCCATACCAGAAATCAATAAATTATACATCAACATTGCATACTATAACATGTCATGTCGTAAACAGAACTACTTACAGAACATATTACATAAAATGTAATCGTAATGAATAGTACCAAATTCATATAAATAACACTATACAACAGGATACATAAGTCATTTCATGAGTCCTTTCAAATGGCCATAATCATCTCACGTATATCAAAATATTACTAATAGGCACGGAATAACGTACTTCACAATAAACCTGTGTCATCCTTGGCAAAGCATAAGGATTCAGAACTTACCACTCATGTCCCTTTTTCATTTGTCTAACCAATCCGAGACAATCCTCTATCCTTATTTCCGCCATACTCTACACAACAATCAATCATAGTATATACACAAGGAATGCACAATAGACATGATTCATAATCGTTAACGTAAACATATTACATTTACCGTTGCTATCAGTCTCTTTACATGCAATAAGGATGTCATGCATGAAGCTTAAATCTTTTCTAGACATCCTACAGCTCAATGGATCCGTGTGTGAGATAGCAACTCGTGCTCTGATACCACTTGTCACGCCCCAAACCCGCTCCTAAAAGTTTGGGCATGACCCATTCGCAAACAGACACAAAACCTGTTATACATATCATATGGGGCCTGAACGGAAGCATTCAATAATATATAATAGCGTAAAATAACATCCATTGAGCTATCACTACTATGCCAGGATCGTAGACAGAACATAATGCAGATAATTATACAGTGATGTGTATATGAAGATAGTTATGTACATATACATCTTCCTCATAGACATTTGGGTACAGACTAAATACAACTTTAAAACTTAACAAAACTCCAAAACTTGAACGGTTAACACCTAACAGCTTAGACACTCAAGGCTTGGCAACTGGTATCGGAAGCCACAGTTAAGATTGACCTCGGGTTGAGTGCCTCTGTAAATGACATAAAATAAAGTGAGTCAAGCTCTGAATAATAGTACGTAAATCATGTAACGTTCCACTCAAACAATAAAGTATATAATTGCGTATATATGTTTATTTACACTCAGAAATATCATGAGTCCGCTTCTTAACAACGCAGCTTTAGTATGTACAGAGGATTCAAAATGTTCATATTTTCAAATAAGAATAGCCATCAGTCCCAGCGATTCTGAGAATAGCCTTTCGGCCCAGTCATAACAGAACGGCTTATCAGCCCAGAGATAACAGAACGCATAAAGCGTGACAGAACGCATAAAGCGTGACAGAACGCATAAAGTGTGAGGGTACAGAACTAGTAGAAGATAATAAGTTTTGAAACCAACAGACATATCATGCTAAATCTTAAACGGAACGGATCAATAGACAACATGTATAACCAGAATAAATAAACAGAGCAGAACCATCCCAAAGTCATCTGAATATCGCCAGACCATAAACAGAATAATAAACAGAGCAGAACAATCCCAATTGATACACATACAACATCATTACTGACAGAAAGCTGAACGTTATAAACAGACATTAATAGTAACGACAAACATTAGCAGCAATTAAACATACATCCGACGTAGTAGTACTCACATTTCACTTGTTTATCGCGGACAACAGAATGTGCATTTTATCTATCGAAATAGTTGTCTCATAATTAACAAAGATGATACCAATTGCTTACAGATGCGAGAGGATTAATATACCATATAAATAGAATGAATAGTTCCATAAACATACCGTTGTATGTAGCTTCCTCAACATTCATCTTGATTTCGATTAACTTAATGTTAATGAAATCACTTACACGTAATGCAGCGTTAATACCATAATCATTATCAGAAAATAAAATGTACATGTAGCGTATTATTACTCAAAGTGATTAGACGCTTGATCCGCCTCTGTAATTGACCCTACACAATTCATAATACACATAAAAATCGGGTCACATATCATTATTCCGTTTTTAACTAGTTTATTTCTCTTTATCCCATTTATACATCATTTGGCAATTCAACATGAATCAAATTAAATCTTTGAATCTCATTTCAACATTCCACACCCAAGTTCATGTCATCCATAGTCTTAATACATTATTTCCTTAATTTTTCCCTTCCATTATAGCATAAATTCTAATGTTTATAACAAAGTTCATTCGCTAATATTTTTATATAATTTCGAAATATCTCAGAAATCCAATTAAATTTATACATATACAATTCAACATCTCAATTTCCTTATTCTACCTTCAATTTGGGCCAATTCATTAGTTATCACCATTAATCAACTTAGGGTTTCAAGACAAAAATCCAAACTCCTCAAACCATTACTTCTTCTTCCAATTTTCTCCATCTAAAGTTCATAATCCATCACCTTAATCTAGCAATTGCATCTCTAACATAATAAACCCAAAACCCCCAAATCACAAATTGGACATAATATATACAAAACTATAGATTTGTAGTTATATACACAACATACCATAAATCTACACCCAAAATACCATAAATCCATCAATCAATACAAATAAGATCTCCTACCTCAAGATTGAAAGCAAGGAAGCTAGGTCAAGAGTATCACTTTGAAATTCCAAAATCAAATCGGTTGGAAATGTTCATCTTCTTGTCTTTTTCACTTCTTGGTGGAAGATCTTGATCAAAACAAAGAGAAATGGTGAGGATTTGGGATCAAAACCCTAGGGTTTTCGGTCCTAGGGGGAAAGGAGAGAAGAGGGAAAAGAATATGTGAAAAATGATCCAAAAATCTGGTTTAAAAGCTTGTCCGTAATCTCCGCTCGAGCGGAGAAATTCCGCTCGAGCGGACTGTTTCAAAGACAGATCCCGAAACTTTGAACAGTATAACTCTCTCATTCGGACTCCTTTTAGGTCATTCTTGTGCTCAAATTGAAGCCACAAAAATAAACTTTCCAATGGTTCTAACCTCACATTCAAATTCAAAGTGTGGAAAAAGAAAAGGGCAAACGAGTGACGGTTGGTCGAAACTAATTATTCAAACTAAAGTTTTTGGTCCAATCTTACTTTACCATCGTCTTATCATCTCAATCAATATCCCAAAATAAGGTAAGAACATTTCAAATATACTAAGAAGAACATCAAAAATAAGTCCACATGCTTCAGAATCAAACTTAACCAGGTGCCCTGGCGCCTAACCCTTGCGCTCGAGCGCGCAGACCAACAAAGTCGCCCGCCCGAGCGTAAACTCCCCCGCTCGAGCGGAGAATCACAACTCCCAGCATCTCAGGCCGTCTGAAAAATTGCTGGAAAATCCAAAAGTCCGCTCGAGCGGCCACTCCTCCGCTCGAGCGGAGGAAAGAATTTCTGGGTCGTTACATGCTCAGCGTCTGCTTATCTTTTGCGACTCAAAACTAGTCATCAAAAATGACCGTATGGCAGCCTACATGAAAACGGCGAATTCTTTGCTAGCAAAATTTGACCATCATGAATTGAATCAAATAACCCAGGATCAAAACACACATGCAGACACCCTGGCTTGCCTAGTCTCCGCCATCAACTCAGAAATTAAACGGACAATTGAAGTAGGATTCATCCCTGAGCCGAGGATTGCCCCTTCGGAGTTAATTTAGATCAATATCATAGAATCAGGTCCAAGTTGGATGGACTCTATCACTGTATTTCTATCTTTCAAACAGCTTTCGACGGACAAGAAAAAAATGCACAAACTGCGAAGCAAAGCCCTGCGATATTACTTAGATCCGCAAAGAAAGCTCTACAAAAATCCCTTTATGGTCCATACCTAGAATACGTTCATCTGGATAAAGTCAAGGAACTCTTGACTGAAATAAATGAAGGTAGTTGTGGTGCCCATTTTGGCGGGCGTTCTTTGGCCTATCGAGCTGTAATACAGGGGTACTATTGCTCGATTATGAGAGCTGATGCCGAGTGTTACATCAAGAAATGTGAATAGTGCCAGAAGTTTTCCCCTTTAACTTATTTTCCTACTGAGGAGTTAAGTTCTATCACCAATCCTTGGCCGTTCGCTCAATGGGGACTTGATATCGTCGGACCATTGCCACGGGCCCCAGGGAACAAGCAATTCTTGATTGTCATGACAGATTACTTCATAAAATGGGTCGAAGCGGAGGCACTAACACACATCTGAGATACTGATTTTGTATAGAAAATATCATAACACGATTCGACATTCCAAGAACACTTATTTCAGACAACGGCACCCAGTTTGACTGTGGCGTCTACTGAGAATTATGCAGCACGTATGGTATTTGGTCCTATTTCTCCACCCCGGCTTATCTACAGAGCAATGGTCAAGATGGAACCTCCAACAAAGCCATTTTGGACGGCATCAAGAAACGGTTGAAGAAAGCTAAAGATAGGTGGGTTGAAGAGCTCCCTAGTGTGTTGTGGGCTCATTGCACTACACCAAGGCGGTCCACTGGGAAAACGACATTTGCCCTATGCTTTGGAACCCAGGCAATTATCCCCCTGGAGATTGGTTTACCCACTCTGAAAACGAAGGTCTTCGACTTGGGCTGTAATGACATGATGTTAGCATTAGATTTGACTCTGATCGAGGAACGCCGAGATCGTGCCCTCGCATCTATGGCGCGGTATCAGCAGTAGCTCGCTAAATCATATAATCAACGCGTGTAGCTACAACGTTATATATCTGGAGAATTGGTCCTCAAGAAAGGTCTTCTCGCTACTAAGAGCCCCGTTGACGGAAAGCTAGGTCCTAATTAGGATGACCCCTATCAAGTTGAGTCAATCGCCGGCATAGGGGCATATCAGCTCAAAGACATGTTTGGGAGAAGTTTGCCACGTCCTTGGAATTCCATGCATTTGTGTAAATTTTATCATTAACCCGACTTGTGGGGCATGATAACTTGTTTTGAATGTTTGCCGCATACAACTTTCACTTTTACAATGCAAGGCCTCTTATTTCCTCGCTATGTGAAATTTAGTTCGGTAAATCAAAAGCCTCTGGATTCGGAACGCCCTTCGTGGATACCACGATTGGCCAAAATAAAAGCCTCCGAATTCGGAGCCCCATCCGTGAATGACACGTTTGGGCCGAATAAGCCTCCGGATTCAAAGCACCATTTGTGGATATCACGATTGGCCAAAATAAAAGCATCTGAATTCGAAGCCCCATCCGTGAATGGCACGTTTGGGCCGAATAAGCCTCCGGATTCGAAGCGCCCTTTGTGGATGTAATAACCCCGATCCGCAATTAGCCACTAATCGGTAATTAAGGATGTTAATTAAGTGGATAAAATAAATTATATGTTTATTTTGTATTTTGCATGATTTTGGCTTTCTATCTGTTACTTGTAGAAATATCTGTCTGGAATTCTGCTTTAATATGAAAATTGAAAGCCTTATCGGCATCTGAATTCGGAATTAGTTACGCTAATATATTATTTGGAATTTCTAGAATCATTTGGCAAGTTTTATTAAAAATTGATTCAGAACTATTCATTAAGTTGCGTTTGGCAAGCCTTATGTTTTAATTAATGTATTTTAGCATCATAGCTATATATATGAGTTATAAGCTCCATTTTGAGCCCAAGACCCTTCATCCCTTGAGTGGAAACATCTGGTGAGACATTTTAGAGAGAGCGAGAGAGAGAGAGAGAGAGTTCACCTTTAGAAAGAGAAAGTGTAGAAATTGAAGAGAATTGAAGGCTTTGGCTTGAACTCATCAAGATTGTGCTAGAACAAGAGCAATTCAAGATTCTAAGTAAGCTTTTGACTATTAGTTCATGAGGATTATGTATTATAGCGATGAATTCATGAAGATTTTGTTGAGTTAAGCAAAACTTGAGCTAATTAAAATAGTAGAAGGATCATGCCATGCATGCATGTCTATTCCTTTACAAATTGAGCATGATTTCCAAGAATTTTCTCATGCATGTTTGAAATTCATCTTAATTATGGGAAATCATCAAGTTTCAAGTTGTTTTGTGGTATTTGATCATGTTTTGAAAAGCTCATACGTGGTAAACTTGGGCTTAAATGCGAGTAGGGGTTTATTTTCCCCTCATACGTGGTAAACTTGGGCTGAAGGAAGCCGAAAGGTAGGGGCGCGTTCTCAATTGCCGGAATGAACGGCGGGGTCTGCAGTCTTGCTAAGGCTTTGTCTGTCAGTTCGTAAGCAGGGCGCGCTATTGGCATTCCTACCTTGACGCTTCCATGTGTCCGAGGAGCTAACCGTTGAAGGGCTGAGACTCTGTGCGGGTCGCGCGCCCTGGTATCCTCTTTCCATTGTGCCCTTTCTTCTAGCACAGTTAGTAAGTCGGACGATCTAGGCAACTTCGTCTGCCTGGATGATGTCTGGTGCTTGCGCGAGGGCCGATAGGTGCTTCCTTCAGTATATGACTTCTCAGTTCTCGTTCTCTCAGACCTGGAGTAGCGAGTCTTGGAAGTCTTGGATTGAGTATCACTTGTTTTGAGGCTTCTACTCTCTACTTATGATGGTGTGGTATGCCTGCCACAATCCTCCGAGTGGCGAGGGGGTGTGTTGCCTTTGCGCCCCTTTCCTATCGCCACCTCTTTTCCCTTGATCTGACGCTTCATGGCCTCTATGTCCGCCGCCATCTTCCTTATTAGTTCATCATACTCTTTTACGCGATCCTCTAGAGTATGAGGGTCGATTCTTCGCCTCTGCCTCTCAGGACTTTGTAAGCGAGAGCGATGGAGGCTATTGTTCCGCTTCCCCCTTGCATCCCTCCAGGGGTTCTGTTGTAGGAGGTAAACCTTTGCGCCTCCTGCCCCCTTCTGGGGTTTGTCCGTCGATGGCGGATTGCAACAAATCTTCATTGTGCACCATTACTTCCAATTTAGTGAGGAAAACTTGATCAAGAGGTTTTGTTCTTTCTGTGATTCCCACAGACGACGCCAGTTGTACGAGCACGAAATATTGTCCTTGTATAATCCTGTTGATCAAGTCTGCGCTCCTCCATACGTCGTCGCTTTACTCATTGAAAACACAAACGTGAGCTAACCGGCGGGTGTGTGCCGGATACCTCTCCGAGTCTAAGTCAGCAAAATAGACAAATAGACAAAAAGCTCTGTGCATTCGGGAATCAAAGTTGTGTTACCTCTCCATAGGTGATGCTATGAGCTTTTATAGGTTCTGCGTGGCACAATCCAAGTAGGACTCTTACTCCTCCATGTAGAGTCCTCGTACGAATCACATTCCTGAAAGATAATGCTTATCCCTCAACACCCCCCTCATTGCTTAAACCAAGTGAGATGGTTCTACCACGGTTGGATGTCAATACAATCGAGATAATAGGGCCATGCTAAAGTCGCAGACTAGATCGAGTTCCCACTAGTTCGGTTCTTCCTTTCACTGCGTGTACCTCGGTTCGACTGGGTTGTTTGAGACCGCGCTAACCACAACCAGCTTGGACCGAGCTAACCAATAGCAAGGTTCTGAGAAAAGCTCAACATACTTCGGCTCAATATGGCATGACCGAGCTAACTGCTCCTACTTTGACTGTGGCGACCAAGCTAACCACAAGGCTCTCTTTGGACCGGGCTAACCACAAGGCTCTTTTTGGACCGGGCTAACTTCTAGGCCCTTTTTAGTCGTTCTCTTACTATGGCCCATAGATCGGCCCATTTACCCAGCTCGGCCCAATTTACTTATAAATTACGCTCTCAATTTGTATATTCGGATTCTCACATATGGTAGAATCATTGTTATAATATTGATAATCATTGTACGTGGAAGATGATGTATTCCAATAATAATTCATAGCCATTGGAACATTGCCACTCCATTAGTAGTTTGCATCCATGGGTGCACAAGATGCAAATATGCTACTTGATGGCATAATTTCTTGATATTTTGTTTGTATCATTTTTTTTTCTCCAACTTAGGATGATATCCCACTCGGCGTGTCAAAAATTGTTACAAACAACAAACAAACTAATTTTCACAAACAATAGGATCAAGGAATGTAGTTCTTGGACTCTCATAGTAGAGATAAGTGTCTTTAATTGCTTTAAAATAATAATAATAAATAAGTTTAGGTTGGGTTTGTCACCTCTAATTTAGGGGAAGGTTTGTGTTTGAGATTAAAAAGAAGTATCAAACTTGCAATTGTACTAATTTAATTTACTAACTTGCAAATATTATGTCGAGTGCAAAAGAAAAATAAAAATAAAAATTATATGGAGAGAACTTGTTTATGTGTATTAGTACATGCCTTGTTTGAGAATATGCTATTTTAGTAATTTTATGACTTTTTGGTTAAAATATGAGGTGAAAAAAATTAGTATGTTTGAAATGATTTTTGATTTTTTATGAAAAAATGTGCAAAAAGTAAAGAAAAAAGAAAATTTTTGACTTTTTTTTTTTTGGTATAGGTTATAAGCTTTTAGTATTTTTAATAACTTTTTAACTTTTAAGCTAAAACAAACGCATGTCAAATGAGACCAGCCCCATTTGTTATAAAAATAACTAGTAATCACCCGTGTGATGCATGAGATTTTACAAAGTGAATAATGTTAAAAAAAAAAAAAAATTCTATTTAGTTGCATTCTCTAATATGAATAAAATATTTTTTTATTTAATTTGTGTATATAAACCTTACCATGCATCATTCAAAATTTTTAATACTTGACAACATGGAAAATTTTAGAAAACTATCATAAATTATGTAAAGTATCACATAATAAATAAAGAATAAAAATGCTATTTTTTTTTTCTTTTTTCAATCAATAAGAGATATTATATTAATCATCCCACACAGTATAATGAATTAAAATAAAACTAATGTTAATTTCTATTATATTCAGTTAGTGGTTAAAAAATATTACATGCTTTTTTTTTTTTTTTTGCCTTTAATTTTAAATAGGTTTAGAAATGCATTAAAGTTGAATTGACAAACATAAAGAATAGAAATCTTTAAATTATTTTTTAAAAAAACCTAACATTTTAAATATGAGATCGCTTGCATTTGCTTAAGTTTTGTATTTGCATAAAAAGTCATTTAAAAAAACAGAAGAAATTTGTGGTTTATGTCTCAAAAGAAATGTGTTCTTAAAAATTAATCTAATCATAAATTATTTCAACGTGACAATCAAAAACAAAAAATAATTGATGATTAAATTTAAAACATAAACCCATATCCAAATAAATTTTGATGCTCTCTTCACTTCTAATCTAACGTCTGCACCTAAAAAAATTAAACACAAATAGTCAATAAGTGAAAGAGTCACAAATTAATAACTTATTTCCACTTTTCAAAAAACGCTTTTAAGAAAATTCTATTTTCTTATTTTCCGTATTTTTTTGTTTTTATTGAATTTTTTTTAATATTTTAAGCAATTTTTTTTTTACTTTTTAGACACACCTAACATAAATACACCTAAAAAGTAAAAAAATTGTTAAAAAAATCTTTTAAAAATTCACTAAATACCAAAAATACAAAAAAAAAAAAGAAAAAGAATTTAGTACATTTTTTTTGTATTTTTATGTATTTATTAATTTTTTAAAATATTTTTTCACAAATTTTTTACTTTTTAGATACATCTAAGTAAGGTGCATCTAAAAAAATTAAAAAAAAATGTTTAAAATTTAAAAAATATTCATTAAAAACAAAAAAATACGAAAACCAAAAAAGTCAGTTTTTAAACAACTTAATCCAGAAAACTCAAACCAAACACACTGAAGTACTTCAAAAAAATAATGAAATCTCAATTAAATGACACATCATTAACCAAAAAAGAAAGAAATAAAAACATAAACAGAATTTAAAGAAAAATAAAATAATAATATCCATTTGCATAAACTCTATTTCCTACAAACGCAAAAACTCATGTGAGAACACATTTCAAATGTAAAGTAAATACAATTGAAAATAAAAAAAAATAAAAAATAAATTACTTATGACTTGAAATTTAATGCAAAATTTTTGAAGGCACTATGAAGAGGAGTTGAAAATGACTCAATGTTGATTGTGATTTTTTTTTCTCTTTTCAATCTTATGTTTGTTGTTCCTTTTTTAGGCACTTGTTTTTATATTGAAAAGATTAAACTTAGATAAAAGTTATACTTGGAATTCTATCATATTTGAAATTTATATGGATAATTAATTGATGATTTTAAAAGATAAAATAAAATTTAACATGAAGATAAACTTTGAAAAGATTAAGCTGAAATATATGAGAATTTATGACAATTAAGTTCAAATAAAAGATAAACTCCAAGAGAGAGGGAATTATGAAGAATGTAGCGCCCCCAACCCATCTCGTAACATTCCTTACAAATTATCAGTAACTTCATATTTTATATTCCATTTATAATCTTGATCATACAAAGAATGACATATGCGTGTATATATCCATAAATTTTACATTATGAATCTATAGCATGTGACATGGATACATGAATTAAAATAAAAGTAAAATCAAGTAATTATATGCTCTAATGGCTACATCTTTCCAAGTTGATACTTGGGTACATCAAAATGAGTTCAATTCAATACAATTAAAGCCCAAGACTTGTACAAAAGTAATTACATCAATTAACAAAATGAAATCCTTGGCTCCAAATCCTCCCAAGTTATGTCCTTAGTGAAGGTATATCATCAGCACCTGAAAGTTGTTTCCACATAGGGTGAGTCAAAACCTAATAGAGATATTTTAACATAATATATGAATCTTAACGAAGTCATAAGGTGAATGCATATGCATGCCATTTGTCAAATGTTTCACATTTTCATCTCAAAACAATGCAATGCCAAATTATATATCAAGTTATGAAAATAACATTTTATATAAGAAAATAGGGCAGCGGATACAAAACACTGAGAATCTCTAGGTACTTCTCTACTAGTAGGCTATACAAGTACTACCAAAGCCATTTTACCGGTACTAACTAAAAGGATTGACACCAAACTACACGAGTTTCGGGACTTTCACTAAGGATACACATGCCAATATAACAACAACAACCAAACCCCCTAACCAGATTCACCAAGGTATTCACCCATTTTTCTCAAAATAATACATTTTCAATGCTTAAGTATGAAATGATACTCAATTCAAGATGTATGAGTAATTAGTTTCAATTCACCTAATCTTTATGCAATTTCTACAATAATCAAAACTATCCTCCACTAATAACCCGAAATAGATATTTATATACAATAGATAATTTCAAACAAAAGGGTTCGTTTGGTTTGAATTTCCCAAAAATTTTTGGAAAAATTTCTCTACAAATGAGTTTTCAGAAAAACTCAAACCAAACAAATTTTCTCAAAAAAATTTCTCAAAACTTGTAAACCAAACAAGTTTTCCAAACAAATTTCTCTCTCATACACATCAAATCAATCACTTTTTTCAAAACTCTCTCTCAAAATAATTTTCTAAAACATCTTTCCAAAGAACCAAACCAAACAACTTTTCGTATTTTTTATCTCCCAAACTCATCTCCCAAACTCAAACCAAAAATCATTTTCAAAATGAGAGTGATATTATATATCCAACTCCATCATCATCAACATATACATTGTTCTATTCTTATAAAATCCAACATCATTTCCATTCTTTTTCACAAACCAATACCCATGATTTTAGAACAAAACCCTATTTACTTTCAAAATTAATTTTAAGTAAAGAAATCCACTATTTCAACATATCTCAACCAATAACATATCCCTACGACCCTTCCCAAGAACCCATTTGAAAACCTCTCTTTTACATTTTAATACCAAACCCTAGGTTCAACCCAAAATTCCCAAATCACTAGATTCTTCTAATTGACAAATAGCTAAGGTAAAAGTCATACCAAAGGTTGAAGAAATATCTACCTTAAGAATAGAAGACAAGAGAGAGCAAGGGTTGAAGTTTGGCAAAGCCGACAATGATAACTCCTCTGATTAAAAAGAAACTCTCGTCGTGCTCTACCTTTTTCTCCAAAGGGCTAGGGTGAAGAAATCAATAGATTAATGCAAGAACTAGAGAGAGAAAATCTAGGATTTTTGAAATGTTTAGTGAGAGAGAGAGGAATGAAAAAGTGATTCAAAAAATCCTTTTCTTGGCCTGATGTACATACAGATCGCTCGAGCGTTAGACACAGTAAGTGACATCACTCGAGCGATCAAAAACACCACTCGAGCGAACAATAACCCTATCCCAAAAGTTTAGACCTGTAAAAGACCGCTCGAGCGTAATAAATACCGCTCAAACGAATAGACAAAAATTTAGACAACAACTCTTTTGAAAAACTAACTCCCAACCTATTTCAAATACAACCATAACTCCTAAATAGCCAAACTCAACTAGCAACAAGATGAAAATGAAATGAACAATAGTTAAGGATATGGATTCCCGGATCTAAGAGCATGAAATAGGTCGGGTCAAAACCAGAACCGTTATAAAGAAAATAAAAAATTATGTTCAAATTTAAAGTAAAATAAGATAAACATGAGAAAATAGAATAAATAAAATAAAATTTCAACTTTGAAATTTAGATCTTATCTGTAGGCTATGAAACTAATTTCCGTTGGAAAATGAATTTAACAATTAAAAAATGAATTTAACAATTATTAAAAAATGAATTTAATAATTAAAAATCATATCTTATTTAAATTTCATTATTTCAAATTTTTTAATTTGTAATATATGTGATAGAGGGAGAGGGAGAGGAAAAATTAGAATAAATCAAAACAAAGATTTAGATACAAATATTTTTGATAGATATAGATTAACAAATCATATATTTATCTAATTTTGTTATTGTAATTTTTATTTAACTTTTTATTATATTAAAAAATTAAAATTAGGGAAATTGTTACGGAGACTTCAAGAACAGCCACATAGGAGAGAGAGAATGTTAACTTTACTTGAAAAATTAGTGTTAAAGTTGTGGAGAGTTTTGAAAATACACTACATTTGTTTATATATTCAAGAACTGCCACAAAAGAGAGAGAATGTTAACTTTTCTTGAAAAATTAGTATTGAAGTTTTGGAGAGTTTTCCTAGAAGGCTTCTTATTAAAAAGTCTATTTTCTTTATATAATATATAGATAAATAGTATAGATAACTATTTTGTAATTCCTCAAAAAAAAAAAAAAAACGACAAAGACTATTTTGTAATAACCCAAATATTGACTGGGCTGGGCTTCAAGTTTTGTAGCCACACCCAATCTAAAATCTAAGCCCAATATGTTTCCCACAAATCCTCAGCCCAGATGGGCCGAGTTTGGAAGAATTTGGGTTACCAAAAATTTTACCAGAATTGTGAGACCTTTATTTTTAAAAAAAATTATAATTTTTTTCCCCCAAATATTTAACCTTTGTAATAAAATAAACTTTTAATTTTTAACTTTATCAATTTAAATTTAAATTTTTTGATTTGTTTTCAATCTAAATCATTTGCTTACATTCGGTAAGAAAAATCAATATAAAAAATATTATTTTGGTCATTAAACTCAACAAATAGGTATTTTAAATATTTTATGTACACCTTGAGTTAATGACTAAAATATTTTTTATTTTAGTTTTACTTGACAGAAATAGGTAAATAGTTTAGATTAAAAATAAATCAAATATTATAGTTTAAATTAACCAAATTAAAAATTAAAAATTTATTTTGTTATAATGGTCAAATTTTAGTTTTTTTTTTTTCCTTTTATTTTAACTTTATTACATAAAATTGTTTCTTATGCAAAATTATTGTTATATAACTGGTGAAAAGTAAATACTAAAGTCAACATTACTACACTAATCGTGAAATTTTTTTTTAGAGCAAATCATACTCTTCCTTCCATTTACACGTCATTTTTTATTTTTATTTTATTTATTTATTTTTTTGTGATATTAGAACGTTCAAGATTTGTTTATTATTAATATTTATTGTTGTTTGCTTTTTATTTTTAAAATTTTTATGATGCAAAATTGAAAAGGATGCTATGTTTAACTTTGAATATAATAGATTCAGGAGTTTCAATCCGAACTAACCTAATTTACATTAGGTTGATTTGATTCGATTCAAATGGAGAATTAATTTAGTTTCTAGTCTAAAAACTTGTAATTGATTAATGGTTGGGTTCTAAATTTAATGTTAACCCAAATCAAACTACCCTTTTGTACACATCTAGAGGTGGTGCTGATCCGAATAAACTCTTCTTCATATTGTATCTTTTTATATTTGTCCATACCATTCTTGTGGCTATTTAACTTGGACAGACATAAATGATCAGAAACGTTTAATTTGTAAGTCTTGCAGTAAATGTTATTTATGCAAAAAAAATAATTTTATTGGACAACTATAAATACGGGAACAAATTACATTTTATTTTATTAAATTGATGGTTTAAATTTATAAAACAAAAATGTTATTTATTTTTGTGTTTATAGATATTTGAAATTGATTTTTTGTATGAATGACCTTTAATGCGGGGCCAATGAAGTACATGGTTGGTATCATGTAGATCTTGTTGGAAAATGATAGCTTTTCGACAATTTTAATCGAAATTAAAATGGAACCCAACCGCCAATTGAGATGGATCTAAGTAGTTTTGTATTCTCTTAAGTGAAAAGATTGTAATACAAAATAATGAGCCGAAACATTGAATTATGAATGAGAATTGTCCGATAAAGTAAGCATTAATAAAAGTTGGGATTGGGCCTAGCTTTGGATTTAGACTTAAGTCTTGGTTTGGATTGAGTTAGACTTGTGTATGTACATGTGTTGGATTTAGTCTTGGGCATGTGCCAAGTTGTGATATGTTGGATTGGACTTGTCTTGTGCATATATTTTAGATTAGGTTTGAATTGGATTGTGACTCAACACCCGTATCTATTTTGTGACCCATCTGGTTTAATTTTCAAAACTTATGCTTTATATATACATTATAATTTATATAATGTTTTTGAAACTTTAACTCTAATTGCTAAAGTTGATAACATTTGATGTTAGGTTTTATGGTAATCTTCATGGTTAAGACCACTTCCCTACAAGTATAAAAATGACATTTCTCCTCCAACTTAGATATATGATATAAAAATAACTTAGTTTTGGTAGTCTTTACTGCATTTTTTTAATATATTTTTATTTTTAAAACTTTTTTGATTCATCTAGTGGATAGAATCTAAAATTGTATAACTTTTTGAAAAATAAATAAAATCACTAGAGATAAAAAAAAGATCACAAAAAAAAAAAAAAAAATCAATTCTATAATGAATTAGCTTTATGAATAATTATTTGTTGTGGACTTGGGTTCATTTGGGAAGTAAATATTTTATTAAAAAAATTAATAAGTCATTAAAAAAAGTCAAAAAATTAAAATATTTTCAACTCATATAAAAAAGTCAAATATTCATTCTCATTGTCTCTTCAAAGTCAAAGTTTCTTTTCATTCACACTATTTTTTATACATATTTTTTTTTGTAAAAAAATAAAAAATCATTTTCAACGATATCATTTTTGAATAAATTATAGATCACTCTTATGTGATGGATTTAAATACCTATTGGTTATATACATTTTTTTAATACACTAATAAACCTTGAAATGCTTATTTTGCCCCCAACGCTTTTTAGGGATGTTCATAGATGAAAAAAGATATAGGAATTATAAGTAAATAAATTTGGTCAATAGGATTGATCGGTAATTTTTTTATTTCATATTTTAATAACAAAATTCAAAAAAAATACTAAAAAAATCATTTTCCAAACAGTCTTTTTTAAAGTTAATAGGCTAACTTAGCCTTCGTTTGGCAACTTGGTTGGGTTGGATTGGGTTTGAGACTATTTTAACCATAAAAAGATAAAATAAGATTTTTAACCTAATAAGACAAAATATTATATCCAATACACAATCATTATATTATTTCTCTCACAAAAAGTCAAAAAGTCTATCCTAAACGAGACTTTTTAGCCACGAACTGAAATAGTAAAAAAACTAAAAAATCAACCCACTTCCTAAATGAATTCTTATAAATTGAGTATCAAAAAACATTTATCTTATTTTTATTAGTAATTACTGTGAATGAAAAAATAATAATGACATTTCAAAAATATATAGAATTTTTAATTATTTTCACCCTAACTAAAAGGAATACAAGTGAAGTTATGTCATATTTATAGAGTGGTGTTTTTGAATGTTGGCAAAAAATTAATTTTAATTTTTTGATTTTTTTATAATAAAAAAAATAAAAAAGTGATGTGAGTTTGTTGTTGTGTGCGTGTGTTTGCATATTTTAAAATTGGAATGATCATCGTAATTTAAACTTAAAGAAAAAAAACCAAGTTGCCGCGTCTTCCCATATACGCGTTGTACTTGTTGCAACTTTTTTGAATGTGACTACTTGTCGCAACTTGCAATATCTGCTTGTTTAAAAAAAAAAACAAAAATACTTGCAATATTTAGATACAATAGTGATTGATAGCTCGAAAGGCTCTTCTCGAATTTTCTTGAAATCAAAATGATGTCGTTTTAGTCAAAAATTTATTTATTTTATTTTATTTTATTTATTTATTTATTTTTTTTAGAAGAAGAAGAAAATCAGAAGAAGAGAATGAAGAATAAGAAGAAGGAGAAGAAGAAGAGGAGGGACCAACAAAATCGGACTAGAGGCGGAGGCGGAGGCGGAGGCGGGGGCGGAGGCGAGGCAGGGGGGGCTGAGGTGAGGCGAGGCGGCGACGGTCAACGGCATTTACGACGAGATTCTGACGAATGGCGGCGAAGAAGGCGTCGCGGCGGCTCCTCTTTTTCCCCTCTCTTCTCTTTCTCTCTCTCTTTCTCTTTCTCTTCTAATTTCGGGCTATTCGGGAGGAAAAATTTGTGGGAAAAAATCATTTTTGATCTAGATATTACATGACTTATTTTGGAAACTTTCGTTTGGTATGTGTTGGCTTTTTGGCTTTTCGAAGGGTATATTTGTAAATGCGAGCGTGCCAGCAAGGATCAATCAGTCCTTACAGAAATTATAATTGCCAATCAATTATCAGGCGACTATGTTTTAGTTCTTTCAAATTTCAATGAAGAGGACTTTTACTGGTGGCTTGACTTTTAGGAGAAATTAAGAGAAATAACAATTAATATGAAGAGCAATTGAAGTATTTTATTAACATAAACACTTACAATTGTCCAAACTCAGCCTTGAGGAAGTTTACAGCAACGGTTTACTTGAATCTACTTGAAAACTACTCCTATGAATTGAAGTACAATGCAGGTATTTAAAGAACAAGTATTTAAAGTACAGGAAAGGTAAAAACTGGAAAGGAAAATATGAAGTAAAAACTGGTCTATATGATCTGAGTCTGGGGTCTTTTTCTGGGGACTTCCTTGCTATTTATACTTGTTAGAGATGACCTTCGAACTGCATTTCAACCGCCGAATCGCTTCCTCCATGATCGCCGATCATGTTACCTTAGAAATAGTTCCACTATGCCATCACTTGCGCTTGACTTCCTCCTGCTTTTTGAATTTGAATATAGGTAACCGCTGAAGCCACGCCACCTTGTATCTCATTCCCGATCTAGTGCTACTCGCACCACTTGAGAACCAATATTTATTGCCACGTGTATGATTGAGATTTAAGATTAAAATCATCTTCCAATAATACCCTCATTCTCGCCACGTGTCGAATTGTAATTGGCTTTTACAAAATATGTAGCCAACATTACCCTCGACTAATATACCCAATACTTGGAAATATTAGTGAATCAAAAATTTTTCCTCGCTTTTTTTGGAACGCATAGAATCTATTTTCAAGAAACACAACCGCCACCTATTTTGGTGATCATTTGCATTAACTTAACTTTGTTGGACGTTCCAATACCTTCAAAGATTCGAACGGATTATGACTCAATCACCTTCTCACTCTAATGATCGAGCATACGAAGAGCCATTGAGTAATGTTCCCTCGAAAGAATCTCCACGCATTTATTAGCCACCTTTACCCGCCTTTCTATATTCAGTCATGGAGGCTTTCGCAGATTATCAACCTTTGGACTACGAACACATTGCCCTCAATCCTTTGGTTTATTTAACTCGTTGATACAAGAAGTTCTTCCTCTAAATTCCTCGACTTTGAACAAACAACTTTCAAGCCTTTGCTTCAACAAATTGCAAATATGGAATTGGGAAATTCTTCTTCACAAACTTCGCTTGGGATGAAGCTACAACTTCTTCATCTTCCGGGTGACGAATCGGTCTCGCTTCCGAGTCCTCGGGACTTGAGGAACGGATCAATCATCATTTTATTGAGTTCATCGACTTTAGATTTTCCTTCCTATGCTCAAGCTCCTGGTTTATCCTTATGTGCCCATCGACTTTCGACGCAGCTTTAGAGGAGAATTTGCTTGTAGCTTGGTATACATCCTCCATGCCCACAGAATAATGCACTCGCCTGCTTGGAAGAAGCACAAGGATATACCCTTCATTTTTAGCCAAGAAAGCACAGATTTGCTCTTCCGACCGGCTTGACTATATTAATGCCTTTGTTCCTCCCATCCTCGTGTCATCTTCCCCAACCGAAGCAACCACTTCTTCTTCTCCATCTTCCGAATGGAAGCATCCACACCTTCTTCATCCTTCAAATAGAAGCATCCACACCTTCTCTCCATCCTCCTGGACTAGAGGCATCCACACCTTCTCTTTTTCCAAGCGTAACCATCTACTCCTTCTCCTCCTCCCACCCTTTCTTGGATAGAGAAATTAAAGCTTGCTCTTCCAATGGACAAAACCTTCCCTCCTTACAAACCTCCATCATCTCCAACTCCATTTGAGCGAAAGAAGCCCAACTTCGCCGCAGTTTTTTCTCACCTACCCTTTAATGTTCTTGAGGATGACATTCCTCTTAAGAACTTCCGATGGGCTTGTGATATTACGACTAGGCCATATCCTTAATCCTATCGCCCAAGTAACTTCACTGTTCCTCGGATCAACTTCCAAGATTCTCCATTGGCATCGAATTCCAAAGTCACCACTCGCCTTTGGATCAACTTTCATCTCTTCAATTCATGCTCAATACGGCGAAAAACTTCATTGAAGACTTTGATGACTTCAAAAATAAGGATTCTGCAGATTGGGATGATTTAGTTATAGATGAGTTGGAACAAAAATTGAGGAGGAGGCTTTCAAGCAAAGGTCAAGAGTCAGATATGAAGTGAGAGCTCATCAACTCATGCACCAACTTTGGAAGAGATGGAAGACATAATAAAGAAAGAACAAATATTCATTGATCATTGTTGACCTAAATTCCATGATCTTGTAATTTATTCTATTCCTTATTTTTATGAGCTTGAATTTGTACCAAAATAAGATTACTTAATGTAATTGTCTTGGCTCTAATGAAAGCAAAGTCTTCTGTACTTGACATTGTTTGACTCTGTTTCCTTTTACTTTTAAAAGCCAACTTATAGCCTTAAATTAAATAATCTCACCCTTTGAATTTGGACTCACTTGTTTTTAATGAAACACTAAAAGAGACCAATATGTCTTTTTCCAACTTATGGAGTAAAAGTTGACAATTTTGGTCAATATTATCTAAAATTAGTGCTTCGAATTTAACAACTTTACTTTTCAAAGCTAATTATAACTAATGCATGGTCATGGCTACTATAGTCAATCAATTTTAAGTTGACCACTTCTTGCTTCGAAAAATTTTTATGTCCCTAATTTCAATGGATGTTTTCTTGCAAAAACCAATGATTGGTTTTGATGTTCTTTAAAGAATCCTAAATTTTGCTTTAAAGGTCATTACTTTCAATAATGTTCATTAAATAGGTCTTTAAACCTTTTGAAGTAGACCAATACTCAAGCATCTTAGCGTCTCCAAACATGTAGTATACTTCGAAGCCGGATTCTGTATTTCGAAGCCATTTTACTTGATTTCTTGGAGCCAAAATTGACTTCGAAGCCAAATATTGTTCTTCGAAGCTGACGTCAACATTTAGAATGTGTTCTTCCCTCCAAAACTATCAATATTGGAAGAGTCTCCTCATATTCACACTTTCAGTACATAACGCAATATATTTTTCAGACATAAAAATCTTTTAAAAGCCCCTTTGCTTTGTACTCTGAAATCACTTGCTCTTTTGGCGCACAAACCCTACCGATATCCTGTTAAACCCCTCTTCCTTACTACTCGCCATCAATGGATCCTTCCTCACTAAAAGTGCTTACTGGCGATCGTGTCAGTCCTACCATGGCTTTGAAGCGATGTATCGATGAAGAAATCACCAAACTTTCATCTGGTGAGTCAAGCCACATAGATGGACGTCTTTTCGTGCCGTCATAGCAATAAACAGAATACGCCCTGGCCCTATTTTTCGGAAGCTCCCGCTCAACTCGCAGCCTCAGATCCTCGCTTGAGGACCATTTCTTCTTTACTAAGAAGGGCTTGATTGGGGAAATTGAGGGTGAATCGCCCTCACCGCTGTCGGGCCGACAATGAGGATCGAATGGGAGGAATGGTATGACAGAGTTGTACTGAAGAGAAGATGACTGCAAGAGCTCAGATCCTCGATGCTTCGCCTTTCCAGTTCATCATCCCCGAGGACCCTTTCTTGATACCACGCCTTTTATGTTTCGAATATGTCTTTTAATTTCTTCCAATTTTGATTGTGGCATGATGGCCCCCACCGTTCTTGATATTTGCCATCTCTAGGGCTTTCCATGGTTCTCCATTTACTCCCAACTACCTAGACCTTCCAATTAAGTTTTCTCTTCCATCCTTAAGCTCCTCTTATAGTGACTTTGTAAAGTCTGAAAACAAAAAGGAAGGTCCTGTGAAGGACAGAGAGCTATTTTCCTTCATTTTATATTGGTTATGCAAATTCCTCTTTTGCACCTCATCTCAGAGGATTATGCCTGAGTTTGCTCTCGCAAGGCACTGCCTTGAAAAACATATAGCTCTTGCTCCTTATCTTTTAGGTCATGTCTACAGAGTCTGCTCCCAATTTTGTGAGAAACCTCTTGATGCTAACCAAGGAGGTCCCTTCTGGGTGCTTCAACTTTGGCTCTTCGCCTATTTCACTGACCTACATCCCAAATGTCTAAAATTCCTTGTTCAGGATCCTAGCACTTATGGGGAAAAGTATGCTAGGATTGCCCTTTACCCTGCTTCCTTCGCTTACTACTTTACCTTCTTTTATCAACTTCCCATTTCTCCATCTGCCTCTTTCTTCTGTCCTTTTGAAGCCAACAAAGGACCAGCCTGGCTGCAAGCTTTCCTGGCTGATAAAGAATGCTCCACTTCTCCTCTTAAAGACATGTGGGCCTTTATACTACTACCAAGAGAATTGTTCATTGGTAGTTTAAACCCTCGAGCCTACAAATGCATCTCTGAGGTGTACTGCCCTTCTCAATTTGCCAGACAATTTGGACTCACTCAAGGGATACCAGTTCCTCTTTGTAGTCTTTCAAATGTTCATCTCATCGCCGAGATTTGAGAATATCCAAATCCGCACTAGAGACGGCAATTCTCAAACCATCGAAAGAGTTGAATGAGTTCCAATTTGTCCCTTTCTTCCATATGGCTCATCTTGAAAAGATTCCATAACGGTGGACAAATAATATGGAAGTGCCTATCTCAACATCCCCATGACTTGCTGGTAGGATTGGGAGTGCATTCGAAGGCTAAACCAACGACATCTAAGGACATTCCTCCTCTTCACGTGGCTGCCACGACTAATCCTACAACTTCATCCCCTCCAACTAGAGTTACTAGAGTCGCTCAAGAAGGGTAAATATTTTCGACTTCTCCTTTTCTTTTGAATCTTTTGTTCCTTCCCTTTACACTTTTGTTCTTTGCAGGCCCCCACACGAAGAATCTCCCAAGAGAGCTGAAACTTTAGCTGTTCTCAAAAAGAAACAAAAACAACAAAAACAAAAAAGAAAGCTAGTTCTCCCTCCTGAGGAATCCGAATCCTTGGGCGAAGAAGAGGTTGAGCAAGAGCCAGAAATGTTCTTGCAGAGAACAAAGAGACAGAAAGTAATTGCCTCCCTTCCTGATACAATTACGCATCCTTCTTTCGAAGCACCCACTGTAGTAATGGAGAAAGCACTTACTTCCGAAACATCTGAAACCCAAATTGAGGAGAGGGAGATTGAAAAAGAACCAGTAGCATCACTGCCAAGAAGGAAGAGAAGGAAGATGATTGTTTCTGCTGCTGACTTGGTGGAAGATCCGATCCATGAAGCTGCTGCCAAAGCAGTAGAACAGGAACATGCTAAAGCAATAATCGTTTTTGAGAGGGCTGAGAAGAAACGGCAAAGAATAGCTTCGAGAGACGAAGTCTGCCGATGTATTACAAAGAGAAATCGTCAAGACAACAAATTGTCGAACATTATTCTCTTCAGAGTTTCCCATCAATATCGACACTTCAAACAAGTAATTTCTTTTATACTCCTGTTTTTTCTTTTCACGCCTTTAAGTATTTGAAGTTTGACATTGCTTTATATTTCTTCCTTCGCAGTAACAACCACTACGCTTATCTTCCCCATGGGGCCTCTTCCAGTTTCAGTTAAAGTTGACCAGACGCAAAACGTGAAGACTATTCAAATACAACTTCCCAAGCCTATGCTTCCCAGACTTCCTTGAGTCCCAACATTCCTCAGATCTCTTCTTCTTGGCCTAGAACCCTATCTTCCCTTCCCGACTTTCAATCTACCTCAGACTGTTCCTTCTTGAACCTTGCCCTTCTTTCTTCCAAGGATATTCCAAATTGCATCCAATCCTAGTGACAGTTGATTCTTCCATAGAGAGTGCTGGTAGTTCCCCAATTCATGGTTCACTACCTATGCCTATTTCCTGCCCCACTTCACTTGTTTCATTGGTGGCTAAGACTATAGAAGCTGCCAAAGACGCTCCATCCATTTCTCCCACCCCCATGCAAACTCGTGTCTTTCACCACAGTACTTTCTATGCCCTTCATGTCTAGGGATGAAGTGGATATCTTCGAAGAAAGACTTGCTAGTCTTTTCGACGTACCTTCTACATCTCCAATATTTAGTGCTGAAGCTGAGCCATTAGTCTTGGCTGACTCCTTACTAGAGATTTTTGAGAATTCTTCCTCCAGCAACAAACCTTCTGTGCCTTCAATAGACATAGACACATGTCTAGAACTACTAAATTCCTTTTTGAGGATTCCCTTTGAGGCTCTACAAAGGCCTACTATCAGAAATGGGTTCCTTCAGTGTTGTAACATTGCTGAAAGCCGCCCTGAATGTTACAAGTCATCTATCTCAAGCAGCAGCCACCATCGATTTTTACCCCAACATTTGTCAAGTCGCTAAGGTTGGATGAGAAACTAACTAGGACCGTAGTTTTGTTTCTCAAGTGCATACCAAGTATCGAACTCAAGGAACAACATTCTCTCGCTTCCAAGTTTCAATCCAACCGCTAGAGAAGAAGGCCCAATGGAGGAGGAATTAGTCATAATAAACCGCCTTTGGGTCGAACTGACACCAAATTGCAAATCACTAACCAAGAACTGGCTGATCGAAAAAAGGACATGGCTACAGCCATCAAACTGTTCCCATCACTTAGCAATAGGAAATCTGTTGTACAAAAACAATTAAGACATTATAATGATTTCTGGGCCAATCTATGGCATAATGTATTTAATTCTTTATAAAAGAACAAATTTTGTCCATCCTTTGAGTAGTCTCATGTTTTTGTATTTGATGTTTATTCTATTCCTTGTGTTTCCCAAATGGTTGGAAAATAAGGCTTCAAATATCTTCCATTAATCTTTTTGGGATGTACATAGCCATTCAAATTTCTTAAATGGTATGCCCCAAAAGGCAAAACTCTATGAACTTGATATGGTCCTTCCCAGTTAGGTGACCATTTGCCAAACTTATGGCTTTTAATCCCTATTGGGAGTATTGTTTTCTATACCAAATCACCTTCATCAAAGCCAATATGCTTGACTTTCTTGTTATAATTCTTGGCTGCTTTCTTCTTCTGAAAAAGAATGCTATTTAATGCCAAAATCCTTGCTTCATCTATGTCTTCTAATTCCAAGCACATGCTTTGATGATATTGCTCAGATTCTAATTGATCTTGACATCTTACCCTCAGAGATTTAACATTAATTTCCACAGTAACATCGCATCATGCCCGTATACTAAGGCATAAGGGTGACTCTGTGCTCGACCTTGGGGAAGTTCTGTAAGCCCATAAAACATCCAACAATAGGTTATGCCAATCCCTAGGATTATCTTCCACCATCTTTTGTATTCCTTTTTTCAAGGATTTATTGGATGATTCAAATTTTGACCATTGGCCTGCATAATAGGGAGTGGAATTAATAAGGCTAATCCCAAATTCTGCCACAAAGGATTTCACCATTTTCCCATCAAACACAGTTCCATTATCAACTGTTATGGTTTGTGGAATGCCAAATCTATGGATCAAATCTTTAATGAACCAAATGACCTCTGCCTGGTCTACAGCCTTATATGGCTTGGCTTCGACCCATTTAGTGAAGTAGTCAGTAGCCACTAGAATGAAACAATGATGTTTCGAAGAAGGTGTGTGAATTTTACCTATCATGTCCATGGCCCATCCTCTGAATGGCCAAGGCTTCACTACTGCATGTAGGTCAGTTATGGGCACATGTCTTATTGTGCCATGTTTTTGGCATGCCTGACAACCTTTTGCATATTCTATGCAATCTTTAAGAATAGTTGGCCAATAATAGGAATGCCTTCGAAGCAACCATCTCATCTTTACCCCAGGCTGATGAGCACCACAAATGCCTTCGTGAACCTCAGCCATAGCTGTTAATGCTTCTTTTGGACCTAAACACTCCAATAATAAGCCATCTCCTCCCCTTTTGTATAGAGCATTATCATATACCATGTATTGCATAGACTGCAATTTGATTTTTCTGCTGGCCTTTGAAGATGGACCAGCCAAGTACTGCATTATTGGATGCCTCCAATCCTGTTCTTGTGAGTCATTATGATTGACTTCCAAGATCACATTCCTTTTATTCAAAGGTTGTATTAATCTCTGATATGTTGTTTGGCTTATATCCCTTTGGGTATTATCCCTTCTCTTGAAGTTCGAAGCTTTTTGAGCCACATCATTAGCTCTACTGTTCAAGAATCTTGGAACATAGGTTACATTTGCTATTTGAAACTGAGAAAGCAGATGTAATGCAACAACATAATATGGTAGGATGCTTATGCTTTGACACTTGAAAATCCCTTTTACTTGGTTAACCACCAATTGAGAGTCCCCAAATATGTCAACTGCATGTACTTGTAACCCAATAAGGATTTCTAGTCCTACTATTAAGGCTTCATATTCAGCCTGATTATTGGAACAGCTAGCTTCATCCACTCTGAAACCATGTGTGGTTTCTACCCCTTGTGGAGACTTAATCACAATACCAATTCCAACTAATCCATTGGCTTTCGATCCATCGAACCACATTTGCCATGGTTCAACACTAGCCATACCAAGTTCCATTACCTCTTGGTTCTCTGTTTGAGATGGATGATCTGCCAGAAAATTGGCTAATACTTGCCCTTTTACTGCCCTTTGAGGGACATATTCTAAATGAAATTCCGATAAGGCTAATATCCATTTGCCAATTCTTCCCCTCAACATAGGTCTAGATAACATGTATTTACCAAATCTGTGGTTGCAATTACCGAGACAGTTGTAGGTAAAAGATAATATCTTAATGTCATTGCAAAGAAAATACAAAGCAAGACATGACTTTTCAACAAATGAATATTTACATTCACAAGAATTTAAAACCTACTAAGGTAATAAACAGCTTGTTCTTTGCCTTCTTCATTGTCTTGGGCCAAGAAAGCTCCCAATGAATCTTCTGCTGGCGCTATGTATAACTTCAAAGGCTTATTTCGTTTGGTGGCATCAGCACTGGAGGATTGGCCAAGGAGGCTTTGATACCTTCAAAGCAGCTTTGATGCTCACTGTCCACACAAATTCCTCTTCATCTTTCAAATTTTAACAAGGAAGAGAACACTTTAGTTTTCCCTGCAGTGTTAGAAATAAACCTTCGAAGAAAGTTAACCTGCCCAAGGAACCTTTGTAATTCTTTCTTACTTGATGGAGGCCTAGCTTCAATGATGGCTTTGGCTTTATTCTGATCAATTTGTATTCCTTTCTTATGCACTACATAACCCAAGAAATTTCCAGATGACACACCAAAAGCACATTTAAGAGGGTTGAGTTTTAACTTGAACTTCCTCATTCTTTCAAAAGTCGCTTCTAAATGAAGCAAGTGCTTCTCCATGGATCGATTTTACCACGATGTCATCAATATAACATTCTAGATACCCTCCAATGAGGTCATGAAAGATGGTGTTCATAGCCCTCTGATACGTAGCTCCAGCATTCTTCAGACCAAATGGTATCTTAACCCATTCGAAGGTGCCAATATTCCTGTGACATCCGAATCCGTCTTGTGGATGTCTTCCTCTGCAATGCATATTTGATTATAACCAGAGTGGCCATCCATCATTGACAAAACTTGATGCCCTGCTGAACTGTCCACCAACAGATCCACTATAGGCATAGGGTATTCATCTTTAGGAGTTGCTAGATTTAAATTTCTGAAATCGATGCATACCCTCATTTTGCCATTTTTCTTAACTACAGGCACAATATTAGATAGCCATTCCACATACCTGGCTGTCCTAATAAAGTCTGCCTTAAGTAGTCTAAGAATTTCTTCCTTGACCTTCTGAATTACATCTGGACTCATCCTTCTTGGTTTCTGTTTGTATGGCTTGAAATTAGGCTTCAAAGGGAGCCTATGTTCCACCAATGATCTATCCAATCCTGGTAGTTCATTATAGGACCATGCAAAACAATCTTTGTATTTCTTTAAAACAACCAATAACTGGTCTCTGTCCAGAGCATTCAAACAGGTACTTATATAAGTGGGCTGTTGCACAGAACCTTCCCCTAAATTCACTTCTTCTAAGGGGTCCTGCGTCTGAGAATTCATTGAAGCTTTCTCTTTGGTTTCTTCACCCTTTGAAGCAACTTTTTCACCTTGTTCTGCCTCTAGGTTCTCTATTTCGTCATCTCGCCTTCTTCCTCATAGCCAAAATCTGTCCATAAGGCGTCTTCTTCTTGTATTTCCTGGACTTTTGTTTCAATGTCCAATGCACAATATTTCCCAAAGGTCAATCTTCTGACCTGTTGTTGTTCTTGTTTACAGCCAATTATCATGGCTTCTCTCTCTTGTTTCTGTACCTTCTGGACTATTGCTTTTACATCCAATGATGAGAATTTAATCAAAGCCAATCAATTGGCTTCGCTCTTCACTTCCTTGCCTACAACTGCATCGTTGTCATCTTTCACGACAACCTCTTCATCAGCACTTTCTTGGACTAAGTGCTTCAGATGTGTAACTTCCTCATCAGCCGTCACTTCGGCTGAGCCATCAGCTTTCCTCAATATACTGAGTGGAGTTACCCTTCAATATATAGTTTGGCCTCTGCAAAGTCTGCACAGGCTATGAAAGGTTGAGGATCTGCATCAATCTCCTCTGTCTCTCCATTGCCCAGAGCCATCATGATCTTCTGATGCAAAGAGGAAGGTACACACTTGTTGGTGTGAATCCAGTCCCTTCCAAGTAAGGCATTATATTTAGCATTGCTGTCGATCACGAAGAATGCTGTCATACAATCCCTGGTTCCCACACTCAAATTAATAGGCGAATACCTTGGGCCATCTGCTTATCTCCAAAGAAAGCCAATGGTTGTCTTGGTTGGGATCAACCTTGGATTCTTCTTCCTAATTTCTTCAAAGAAGATTTCGCAATAAATTAACCGCCGCCCATTGTCTACTAGGACTCGGTTTAATCAGATACCATCAAAGAAAGCCTTAATGTACAAAGGCTTGACATGTTGGGTCATGGAATTTGAGGGGTATTCAAAAGGATATGAGAGGTTGATGCTCACCTCCTCCTCGCCAAGACTCAACTTCCATGGGAATAGCCATTTCAGAGCATCTGAACCATGCTCACTTGTGATTCCTCACTAGAAATGTGAATTGGATCCATGTCTTGGTCCTCCTGATCCTCAGCCTGAAATTCATGAGGTAGTATATGTACCATGTTGACTGATACAGGTGGGAATGAGCCAAACTGGATGGCTGGTTGTACCTTCTTCCCCTCTTGGCTACCTTGCTCAAGGTGTCTTGGCCGTCCTCCATGTCGTGATTCTCGTATTTCATTGATAATCGATCCTTCAAGGATCCTTCTCAACTAAGCTTTCAGTCAGAAATGTTTGTTCAGCCATGAAGGCTTCGAACATTTCTTCTTCTGCCATTTCCTTCTTTTGGCTCATGCCAATCTCTTCTTCTATTTCGCTATCACTTTCCATCAGAGCCTTCTCCAATCCTGCCAAACTGGACTTCTCTCTGGCCTTTAGTTCAGAATGAACTTGGGCCAATTGTTCTCTGCTACAAACCACTTTACTTTGTAGCGTCGGTTTTGGAACATAGTCTGACTTCGAAGCTTTCTTTTCTTCTGTCTTGACATGTGAAGAACTCTCTTCACTTTCTTTCAGATCTTGCTGGTACTGGGTGTACCTGCGCTGAATCTTCCTCCTTTGTGATCTGGAAATAACCGGAACCATATTTGGTTCCTTTGTCTTTGGGTGTTTCAGCAATACCCAGTTGTTAGGAGCCACCGAAGGAGGTTTGACCATTCTGCCTGTAATTCTAACATCTCTCCTGGTAGGCAATTCCCTAGGTTTATTTTGCATTACAAACCAATCTGGAACTCCAGGCACCCAAGAGCTTACTGATTCAGATGTTGAACCACCCTTTTCCACCTTCGAAGCCATCTTCGAAACTGGCCGTGGAGGCAAGTGCTTGGTTCTGGTCTCATGTCTCGAGCTTGATTCTGGCCTTTGTTGGATATGGCCATTTTCTGTTTTGTGTGATGTTGATCTGGGAGGCCAATCTCTGGCTTTGGTCCCATAACCTGAACTCCTCTCTAATCTTCTTTCAGAATGTTTGTTCTCCATTCTATAGTAGTTAGGTGGCCTAGACTCATACAAGGGCCTTTTGCCTTTAGCATTCATTCTGTCAACTGCAGGCTCAACCACCACTGGTCGATGCCTATCACTAGCCGGGTACGGCCTTTTGTTGTAAGCGTTGGTTGTTCTAGGACGTCTCTGAACATCCTTATAGTATTGCTTCCCATCAATTGGAAGCCCCTTCAACCATTTGTAGCTTAGTCTACACCTTGGACACATCCTTTGCATTACAGCTGCTTCCAAGGAATCGTCGTCAAGATTTCTTCATCGAATGTTCTTCGATGTGAGAGACTCATCCCAACAACCGGTGAACTTCTGGTCTCTTTCTTGGCGGTTGGCAATATGCATTTGCACATTGACCTCTTCCAGCCTCGAGAGATAGATTCAAAATTTGGAACAACCACATTAGCCGCTTTCTCCAACTTCGAAGCAAGTTCTTGTCAATTCCATGGCTTTCTGCTTTTGGTTGGGAACTTCAGCTTCCTTTCGATTTGCTCTTGGATCTGTCTCGAAAAACAATGCGCTTTTTAGTTGAGTGAGACCAAGAATTATGCCATTTATACACTTTTCCTTTAAGTTCATCAAGAGAAGGCGCTTTTACTCCTTTTGGTAACTTAAGAAATTGGTCAAGCAAATGATCGAAAATGTCATCTGCTTTGTTAAATCGAAGAATACTTTCTGTGAAAGTCTTTCTTTTTAAACCGCTGGTCGATAGTCGTATCCTTATGAATTAATGCTTCACAGACATGTGTTCTTTGCCCACAATCTCGCCAGATCAATCTCATAATTGGGATCTCGTAATATGTCTTATATGAAGCATTATTTCGATCTTGTTCTTCCTCTAATAATGCTTCATATCGAGACACCTTATAGGTTAATTCGACCAAATCCACGAATTGATTGAGTCAAACTTCTTTCAAGCTTTGAACTCTAAACCGCTTTTGAGCCAATCGCATTTAATTCGCTCGGAAGGATGACTCTACATTTATTTCGAGCCCTTTAAATCTTGCAATGAATTGAGTAGCCTTTTTCTTCGTGCCTTTGACTCAATCTTGCTAAATCGCCATGGATACCTCTCGCTCGATTGGAAAAATTGGGCATGAAATGCCTCTTCCATCTGTTGCCAAGTTTGAATGGAGCCAGTGTAAGGTTGATATACCATACAAACGCTCCCGGTTAGAGAGTTTGGAAATAATCTCAATTTTATGTAGTCATGATTAGCGAATTCACTACACCGGCAAATGAATCTAGCAATATGCTCTCTTGTTGATTGATTTCCGCCCATAGAATAGGGTGAAATCGGTATTCTAAACCCTCTTGGGTATTCATGTACCCTATCAACCCACTGGGTATGGTTTTCAGATATCTGAGTCTGGACCCCGAGCCATTGGTCCACATATCTCCCTAACAATATCAGCAATTTGGTCCCTAGGGACCATATTTTGGGCTTCTTGAACCACTCATCGGAGGAGCAAACACAGGTTCGGTGGACAAACTTGTGCCTGTGGTCCTCTTGGTCCATACAATGGTACATTCGACCTGGTTGCCCTCATGTGCGAGTTCTTTGTTGGGAATGGATAACCCCTTTGAGCCTGTCCTGCTAAAGGATCTGTGAAAAGTGTTGGAATAGGTATTGTGTCCCTTCCATTTGTAGGCAAACCTTCCAACCCCCCGGGTATAAATTCAAATAAGGGATTATTATAACCCCTGGTGCCAGGTATGGCTTCGAACATGGGATTTGCCACCATTCTTATGCCAGTTTCTTGTATTTGGCCAGATCTACAAACTGGTGTGGCTTCACTATTGAGTATTGTGGTATTTTGGCCTACTACAGGCCTCGAAATGGGAAATGGGTTCATACCAAGACTGAGGCGATGGTCTTTCATAGTTTTGAGTACTAGTCTGACCATTAATTTGTCCATTAACTTGCATAGGCTGTTTCTCTCTAGCCAATCTTTGTTGATGAACATTTAAAATTTCCTCTGTATGTCTTGTATTTGTTAGTTGGTGGTTGTTCATTCGATCCAAAAAGGATGTTGCCCACCTTTCCATTGTGTTCATTAGCTGTTGTCCCATAGCATCTACCAAGCCATCCCATGGATTTGTTGGCTGAGAAGATGGAATGGTGGACGGTCCAATTCTTTGGTTTCGTCCAATATTATGAACATATGGTTCTTGTCTGTATCTCGGTCTGCTCGACCAAAGGTTCTCGATAACATAGGAGTTTCCACGGTGTGTTACCACATTCTCCTCTGGATTAGGTATTTCTACCTCTCCTTCTACGCCTTCCAAGCGTTCATTTTCTCATTGTCGCCTTCGCTCTAGCCATTTTAATTAGTCCCAGGCGTGCCAAAAATATATGTTGGCTTTTTGGCTTTTCAAGGGTATATTTGTAAATGCGGCGTGCCAAAGAAGGATCAATCGGTCCTTACTGAAATTATAATTGCCAATCAATTATCGCGACTATGTTTTAGTTCTTTCAAATTTCAATGAAGAGGACTTTTCTTGGTGGCTTGACTTTTAGGAGAAATTAAGAGAAATAACAATTAATATGAAGAGCAATTGAAGTATTTTATTAACATAAACACTTACAATTGTCCAAACTCAAATTTTGAGGAAGTTCTGACAGCGGTTTACTTGAATCTACTTGAAAACTACTCCTATGAATTGAAGTACAATGCGTATTTAAAGAACAAGTATTTAAAGTACAGAAAGGTAAAACCGAAAGGAAAATATGAAGTAAAAGCGGTCTATATGATCCGAGTCCGGGGTCTTTTCGGGAACTTCCTTGCTATTTATACTTGTTAGAGATGACCTTCGAACCGCCGAATCGCTTCCTCCATGATCGTGATCATGTTACCTTAGAAATAGTTCCACTATGCCATCACTTGCGCTTGGACTTCCTCCTGCTTTTTGAATTTGAATATAGGTAACCGTTGAAGCCACGTCACCTTGTATCTCATTCCTGATCTAGTGCTACTCAGACCACTTGAGAACCAATATTTATTGCCACGTGTATGATTGAGATTTAAGATTAAAATCATCTTCCAATAATACCCTCATTCTGCCACGTGTCGAATTGTAATTGGCTTTTACAAAATATGTAGCCAACAGTATGTTTGTTTTAATCTAAAAATAAAAAATTATTAAAAAAATTAAAAAATTTATAACTTATAAAAAAAAGTCAAAAAATTTATTTTCTCTCTACTTTTTACATATCTTTTCGTAAAAAATTAAAAAGTTATTCCAAACATAATTTTTTTTACCTTATATTTTAGCTAAAAAACAAAAAAATTATTAAAATTACATGTTCTTGAACGAGACCTTAGTTAAAAGTTAATTTTTTAATTTTTTTAAATCATATTATCTCTTTATTTTTTTTACACATTTAAAAATAAAATAAAATAAAAAGTTAACTTTTAATCTACTCTCCAAAATAAGCTATATATACCGAACTACAGTTGCAGTTGCAATATCTAGATAGATAGCAGTGTTTGGGAACATTTAAATTTAGTGATATTTTTCTCACAATTTATGTCAAATTTGTGTTTTTGGTCTAACTTAGCCTTCGTTTGGCAACTTGGGTTGGGTTGGATTTGAGACTATTTTAACCATAAAAAAATAAAATAAGTTTTTTAACCTAATAAGACAAAATATTATATCTAACCCACAATCATTACATTATTTTTCTCACAAAAAGTTAAAAAGTCTATCCCAAACGAGACTTTTTAGCCCCAGACTAAAATAGTCAAAAATCTAAAAAATCAACCCACTTCCCAAACGAACTCTTATAAATTGAGTATCAAAAGACATTTACCTTATTTTTATTAGTAATTACTGTGAATGAAAAAATAATAATGACATTTCAAAAATATATAGAATTTTTAATTATTTCCACCTTAACTAAAAGCAATACAAGTGAAGTTATGTCATATTTATAGAGTGGTGTTTTAGAATGTTGGTACAATGTTAATTTTTTAATTTTTTATAATAAAAAAAATAAAAAAGTGATGTGAGTTTGTTGTTGTGTGCGTGTCTGTATATTTTAAAATTGGAATGATCATCGTAATTTACTCTTGAAGAAAAAAAACCAAGTTGCCGTGTCTTCCCATATACGCGTTGTACTTGTTGCAACTTTTATGAATGTGATTACTTGTCGCAACTAGCAATATCTGCTTTGTTTAAAAAAAAAAAAAAAAAAAAAAAAAACTTGCAATATCTAGATATTACATGGCCTATTTTGGAAACTTTCGTTTGGTGTAGGTTTGTTTTAGTCTAAAAATAAAAAATTATTAAAAAAATTTATAACTAATACTAAAAAGTTAAAAATTTTATTTTCTCTTTATTTTTTACATATCTTTTTGTAAAAATTAAAAAAATCATTCCAGACATGTTAATTTTTTTATCTCATATTTTAACTAAAAAGCAAAAAAATTACTAAAATAGCATGTTTTCGAACAAGGCCTTAGTTAAAAGTTAATTTTTTAGTTTTTTTGAATCATATTATCTCTTTATTTTTTTTTACACATTTAAAAATAAAATAAAATAAAATAAAAAATTAATTTTTAATCTACTTTCCAAAATAAGCAATATATATCGAACTATAGTCGCAATTGCAATATCTAGACAGATAGTAGTGTTTGGGAACATTTAAATTTAGTGATATTTTTTTCACAATTTATGTCAAATTTGTTATTTGGTCTATCTCATGTGGACGAATTTTAAAAGTAATTTTTTTTTGAAAAAATTTAACAAATAAATTAAGCCAAAAAAATTAATTATTTTTAGTTTTTTTTTTATTATAAATATTCTACTTTTCTGGTCCATCAAGTAAAATCCAAAAATTTTAACCTTTTTGAATTTTTTTTATAAAAAAAATCACTAAAGACAATGAAAATAAAAATAAAAAAAATCAACAAAAAATCACCAAAAAAGAACAAAATTATTATTTTTTGTCTACTCCATTTTTACATAAGTTTTAAATAAAGAAAAATACTATGGTACACACCTCCTCTGTATTATATGTATTATATAATAAAGAAAAATACTATGTATTATATGCAAGTTATGCCATTTGTAAGTTTAATTATTACAAATGGTATAACTCAATATTATGGAAGGCATAACTAAAAATAAATTGAGTTAGAACTAAATATCACATGAGGTATAACTAAACAACTTTTTGATCATAATAGAAATTTTGTCATAACTAACATCATAATCTGTCATAATTAATAATATAGTAAATTATATAACCATTGACTCAAAAGTCATAACCAAAAGTGCGTAGAATTTTCCTTAAATATATTTACACAAATATGTTAAAGAAAAATGATTTATCCACATTTTTTTTGCCCCTCATAATTTCCCTAATAACGTGGTAAGCCAAATTTGAAAAGTTGACTTACATTAAAAATTTTCGTTTAAAATCCTCCTTATATGCATTTTGTCTTTATCACTTCATTAGTGGAATCATAAGGAAAAAAAAAAAAAGTGTGTGTTGGCTCAAACTAATTTTACACAAACTAATTTTAGTCGTACAGACCGTTGGCTGGTTCTTATCATCTAATTTTAGTAAAAACTAATGTTGTGATAATTGAACTGTATTGTGTAATAGCTCTCATTTTTTTAGTAAATTCCCTTCCAAATATCATGTTTCATCTAAAATTAGAAAATTATTTTGTGAGATTTTATATAATTTTATAAGTGCTAAGAGCATTTCTAACAACATTTCATTTTAAATTCTTTAACTAATTTAGAGAATATAATTTAAATTGATCAGATAGTTACCTAACCTGATAATATTTATCTAATCAACATAACATTTGATAGTTACATAATCAACATGGTATTCTTTAGCTATATCAATAGATTATCCATATATAGAATTAAATTAATCAAATATTAACAGTCATATAATTAAATTACATTTATCTAATATATATACATATGCTTAATATTATTTTGAGAATAGATTTACTATTTTATAAATAAATTTAATCTAATTATGTAATTATTAATATTCAATCAATTTAATTTTTTGAGCAAATTACAAATACACCCCATATAATTTACTTAAAATACGAATTGTCCTGTGGTTTAAAAAATTACAAATACCTACTTGTAAGAAATTTTTATTTAATAGAATTAACAGAACAAATAAAATTTCTAACTACAATCCTATATAATAATAAAATTACTTGAATTATCAATTAAAATATATTTTTTACATTATTAAAAATTATTAATTAACTTGATAATTTATTAATAAAATAAATCATTTGTTATGAAATTAAAACTTCAAGAGGGCATGATATAATTTCCAGAGTAACACATGTTTTAAACAAATTTCAAAAAGTATATTTGTAAGTTAAATTTTTACATGCATAATTTTTTTTAATAGGCATTATAAAAACAACAATTTAAATTCCAAAAATGCCATGAACTCACTCTTATTAATTCATAATTTACCCAAAATATATTTGTATAATGACAATAAATTGATGAAATTTATGAATAAAATAAAATTGAATTATTAAATTATAAGGGTAAATTACAAACACACTCCTTTAGATTTACATAAATTATAAATTATTCCCTGTGGTTCTAGAAATTATAAATCATATTATATTCCTTAAGATTTCTAATTTCATAATAAATAAGTCATTTTATTAATAAATCATCAAGTTAATTAATAATTTTTAATAATGTTAAAATTTTATTTCAATTAATAATTTAAATAATTTTATTATTGTATAAATGAACAGTTAAAAATTTTATTTTTTTAATTAATTCTGTTAAATAAATTTTTTTAATAAGAAGTTATTTATAATTTTTTAAATTATAAGAAATAATTCGTATTTAAAAGTATATTTATAATTTTTCCACGTAATAAACATGGTGGTGGGGCCCTAAATGAGGGCAACACGGTAGTAATTCGAAATTCCAAAAGGCGTGATTGTTACACGTGTACAATGATTAGAGAAGCTCAAGTTGACACGCCTCTACCAAACTGAACACTTCAATCGGTTATTCCGCGTGAAAATTTCATTATCGCTAAGATAAGCACAAACAATAAACATTTGTATTCATTTGTCTGAAAAATTAATAATAAATAATAAATAACATTATTTTAAAAATAATTTTATGAAAAATATTAGAACCCTAAATTTTTTATTAAATATTTTACTAAATGTCTCGTGGGAGTCACACTATATGAGTTTTATGTAGATCTGACCTCTATGTGAGACATTTGATACAACATTTAATAAAATATTTAAAATTTCTAACACTGTTCTAGTTTTTTTATCACTTAAGACTCGTTACATTTAAAAAATAGTAAGATTTATTTTTCTAAATAAAAAATCATATATCAGATGAGGTAATATTTGTTTGAGGAAAGAAAAATTAGATGAGATTATTATTGGTTTGACTGTTTGTTTTGGGGTCATTAATTATTTTGATTCTATATTATCTCATATTTGGATTAACAAGATTATAAGAAGTGATTTATAAAATTATATCAATTTTATAATTTAACGAATAAATATGCCACTCCTTAAATAAACATGATCTAATAATTCAAATGAAATAGTTTGGTAATATATAAATTATAATAAACCTCCATTTCCATTTGTAAATTATTTTCATCCATCACTTCTCTCTAATTTATACATAAATCTATACTAGAGTATTATATAAATTGTACAATTCAGAATATGAAACTCTATCATACATTTTATCTTTTGAAATTACCCCGAAGTAACTGTACTTATCTAATTGCAAGTTTCAAATTTTGTAACTTCTTCAGTTCTTAACCCCCACACCCATCTGGGGGTGCTTGCTGTGTTGTTTTATGAGCTTATTTTGGGATTCGTTTTGATAATCCGAACTGTTTATATTTTAAAGTAAGTAAAATATACCTGTAAAAAATCAAGTTAATCAGATATTCGTTAATTTTTTTATTCACTCACATTTGTATTTACAAAAATATATGATATGGTGATTTAAAGTATTAAAATGAATACAAATGTGAGTGGATGAAAGGGTTAATAATATCTAATTAATATGATTTTTTACAAGTATATTTTACTCGATATATTCTAAAATTTGAACGATTCATATCATTAAAATGAATGCCAAAATGAATCCATAGAGCAGCACAACGTTGAGTTTTGTATTCCTCCATTTTGTTTTGACTAATTTCAAGTTTTACCAAAAAAAAAGGAGAAGATATTATGTTATTATTTATTTTTATTATAAAAGTTGCATGGAAACTTCCTACGTGTTGCCCTCCATGTATATATGTTACACTCTATCCGCCCCACCCTCATCAGTCCATAACCCATAGTTCTTCATCATCAGTGTTTGGTCCTATT
Organism: Camellia lanceoleosa; assembly: GCA_025200525.1. Lineage (NCBI taxonomy): Eukaryota > Viridiplantae > Streptophyta > Magnoliopsida > Ericales > Theaceae > Camellia > Camellia lanceoleosa. Next base: position 2,902,656 of record CM045765.1, on the reverse strand, counting down.
CTTTCTGATCTGTAACATGTCAAGCGAAAGCTCTGGTGATGATCATTTTGATCTTGAATCTCAGAGTCATCTCTTAGTGAAAGATGGTGGTGATAATAGTACAACTAGTACTAGTGGTCCCAGTCATCGTTGGCGATCCATCATCATAATCCTCCATGTACGCCAAGCCTTCATCTCCAGTGCAAGAAACAAGTCACTGGCCGTTGATGGGATTGAGGTGGTGCCTCCGCCACCGTCCATCGCCACCTCTAATACTGGCGGTGATGGTGATGGACTAGTAAGCTCTCTATTTGAATTTCTGTGCTCTCTCTCTCTTTTTGTTTTAATTAATACTACTCATTGTTTTTTCCAATTTTATTGGTTTGTTAACATCATGATCTATTATTATTTGTTTAACTGTGTGTTGTTATTCTCTTTGTTATCATGATCTATTATCATTTGTTTAATTTTGTGCTGTTGACTCGTTTCTATATTTTATTCGTTACCATATGATCTATTATCATTGGTTTAATTTTGTGTTGTTCACTTAGTTTTTATATTTTTCTTGATTATATATGCCTTTTGTCTTGAGCTTGTATTCGAACTTTCTTATTTTCTTGTTATTAAACCACTCAAATTTCATTCATATATACCAACTAGTTTTGAATTAGATGTCCCTAGTAATTTTAACCCTCAGGCATGTTTGGTATGATTTCCATTTATAGTTTGTTAGTTATATTTAAAAATTTTGTTTAATATTTATTTTTTACAAATTTGCTAATTTTTTTTGTAAACCCAACAAAAAATAACAATAACAAGCTAAATCATTTATTAAGAAGAAAAAAAATTCATTCCTTACTCCATCTCCCATTCCATCTAACCACCACCATATTCTCGTGTGTACCTACCATGTTTGGTGAAAAAAAGAGAGGATTACATTCATTTTATCCCCTCATACACTTTACCCCTATGATTTAGATATAACAAAAAGAAAGAAGTTACGACTGAGTTAAATTTGGAGATGGAAGCCTTCTTTCGTTTTTCAACGGTGAAGTAAGTCTAAACTCATGAACTTATTATACTAAGTCAAAACAAGTTGATAGGATCTCTTTTTACGTCCCTATGCACCTCCTGTGCCGACACAGGGCCAAAAAAACGAAAGAGAAGGATGGAGTTTCTCTCGTTTTTGGCATAGAGGTTCCTAATGGAAGGCTCACAAGACGGGCTATTAGCTTAGTGGTAAAGCGTGCCTCTGATAATTGCTAGAAAATCTTTATAGATTTTAGATTAAAGTGTCATCGTCAAATTTTTCATTCAAATTAATGAAAAATGTATCACACATTATTTTTTAGAGTGAGTTTGATTTTCTAAAAAAAAATAAAACAAAATTAATACAAGAAAAATATAATTTTACTCTATTTTTTCTAAATCTAAAATTAGATTAATATGTTAATTAAAATAAAATATTATATTATTAAGAAGTGATTTAAAATATAATTAAATAAAAATATAAAATAAATAATAATTAAGAATTGATCTAAAATATAATTAAATTAAAAGAAGTTAGGATTAATTGTGATCTAAAATATAATTAAATTAAAATTAGAAAAAAAAAGTTAAGAATTATAATAAATAATTAAGAATTTATAATTAATTGTGATTTAATTGAATTAATGTTAAATATTATAAATTATATGTATGAAAGAGGAGAGAGAAAAATAACAAAAAAAAAAAGTTTGAGAATATTACGATCATTTCACATATATATTTAACGTTGTGATGGGTGGAAATATTCTTGATGGTGTACTTATCGCAAATGAAGTGGTGGATGGGTGGAAGAAGTCTAAAAAGAAGGGAGTGTTAATCAAACTTGACTTTGAAAAGGCTTATGACTCAGTAAATTGGGGTTTTTTGCACTCAATGCTTCTGAATTTTGGGTTTGGTGTTAGATGGTCAGAATGGTTTATGGAGTGTGTTACCACAGCTCATGTTTCTGTCCTGGTCAATGGGTCTCCTACTAATGAGTTTTGTCCACAGAGGGGTCTTAGACAAGGAGATCCATTGTCTCCTTTCTTGTTTAACTTGGTGGCTGAGGGATTGAATGTGCTATTAAATAGGGCACTCCAGTTAGGTATTATTAAAGGGGTGAAAATAGGGGGTGGGGATGTGGTGTTGTCTCATTTGCAATTTGCTGATGATTCCTTATTGTTGTGTGAAGCTGAAGTGGAGGAGGTTAGTAACCTAAAGAGGATATTAAGGTGCTTTGTGGTTATGTCTGGGTTGAGAATTAATTACCATAAAAGTCAGGTTTGTGAAATGGGTGTTGTTGATGGTGTGTTGGGCAGATTTCCTGTTATTTTAAACTGTAAGACCAAGAAGCTGCCTGTGAAGTATTTAGGGCTGCCCTTAGGGGCTAATCCTAGCTGTAAAGCAACCTGGAAACCAGTGGTGGAGAAAGTGAGAAGTAGACTTGCTAGTTGGAAGAGGAAGACTCTATCTCATGTTGGTAGACTCACTCTTATTAAATCTGCTCTAGCATCTTTACCTGTGTATTATATGTCTTTGTTCAAAATACCGGATGGAGTAGCTAGAATTTTGGAGAGATTGCAAGTCTCATTTCTCTGGGGTAGAACAGAAGTTAGAAGAAAGGTGCATAGGGGCAAATGGGAGAAGCTGACTAAAAGCTTAGAGCAAGGGGGTGTGGGGCTGAGAAGAGTGAGGGTGGTAAATTCTTGTTTACTAATCAAATGGTGGTGGAGATTTGGGATTGAGAAGGAAGCCTTGTGGAGAAGAGTTGTTTGCAGTAAGTATAAAGTGGACTTCAGGGATTGGACTCCTCCCACTTCTACCACTAGTAGAATATCTAGTGTATGGAAAGGCATAGTTACTATTGCAGAGTTTAATAACACCCTCTCGGAGTTTTACATGAATAATTTTCAGCTTAAGATTGGGGATGGGAACAATGTTAGATTCTGGGTGGACAAATGGTGGAATAAGACAAGTCTTAGAGAGGAATTTCCGGGTATGTATGGGTTGGTGGTGAATAAAGAAGAGTCACTTAGATCAATGCATGACCAAAAGGTTGCTGAAGGTAATTGGGTGTGTCAGTCCAGAAAAAGGCTGTATAAGTGGGAGGTTAGTGAGGTTTTCAGACTCAGAAACTTCCTGGCAGCAGCACCTGCTCTTGTTCCAGATCAAATAGATTGTCCAGTGTGGAATGCAACATCTTCTGGGGTTTTTTCTGTCTGCTCTACTTACACAGGTTTGCTAGCTTCAGCTGGCCCTATGTTAAGGTCTACTAATTTAGTGTGGATCCCTTACATGCCTCCAAAAGTCCAATTCTTTACTTGGTTAGCTTGGCGAAACAGAGTTAAGACTGCAGTGTACTTACAAAGAATTGGTGCTCTTAACAACTCTGTTTAATCCCTGTGTGTCTTTTGCACTGTTGACTCAGAAACTGTGAATCATGTGTTGATTTCCTGCCCATTTGCTTGGAAGGTGTGGTCTGCAATGCTGCTGTGGTGGGATGTTGTGGGGGACCTATCTGAATCTGTTGATGGAGTCTTATTATGGTGGGAAGGACAATGTGTTAGGAGTCAAGAGAGGAAGATCTGGAGAGGAGCGTCTCTGATTGTGCTTTGGTCTATCTGGCAGCACAGGAATGCAATAGTGTTTAAGGCATCTGCTCTAAACTTGGGGGAGCTGTGTGAAGTGATTAAGGTGAGAATTGCTTTATGGCTGAAACCAAGGTTCTCTAAGTACCATTTTTTTGTGCAGGATTTTCTGGTTAATCTTAGGCAAGTTAGATGCTGCATTACAGGGAGGAGTTTGTAATGTGTCTTATTTGTCTGTTGTTTTTCCTTGGAGTCTACTTGTATCCATCTGCTTCTGTTTGATGAGGTTGATGTTCTGTTCAGAGTTGGATGTTCTGTTGAGGTTACTGTTCGGTTTCAACTCTTCTCTAGGCTGTTGTTTGTGGCATATCAACCTCTACTGTGCTGTTTCTGAATAACTTGAGGCATATCACTTTGGGGTCTGGGTTCTGCTTGAATTATGCAGTTGGGGTATGAATCTCTTGCTGTTTGGGGCTGCTGCTATGGGATGGAGTTTGGGCTGCTGTTCTCAGTCTAGGATGAATTATGAGCTGTGTGCTGGTTCTTGTTTGTACCTTGCCTATTCTGCTTTGTTCTGCTTCTCTTCTTCCTTGTTTTTTCAGTTCCTTTTCCGTTTAATTCCTCTCCAAACCCCTTCCTCTCCTTTTTGATGTATTCTTATCTTGAATGGTTTAATCATCAATAAAGGTTTCTTTTGGCTGTTTAAAAAAAAATATAGCTAACGTTGTTAACGATTATACTTCAGTTCCAAACCACGTTGGGACTTTCTGGCTATGTTTAAACCATAGGACATAGGAGCTAAAGTGCTTTGGTTTCAAACCACAGGAAAGTAAATTGAATTTTTAAAAAAAAATAGAAACTAAACACGTCATGTCGGACTCATGTCTTTACCTCGTACGTTCATGTCATGTCCGTGTTATGTTCAACACTGCTACAATTCCTATTTTAAAGTGTTTAATATACTGTAACTATCTTTCAATTGTTGTCTTGGCTTCAGATTCTATTTTAATACTATAACCTAGAATGTGAAAGCAGGTTAGAGTAAGTTCTCAGCAAACAAATGATTATTAATCAGATTGGTTCTTCTATAGCTTGCTGATCTATTTCATTATCAGTTGCGAGATTTAATTTTTTGAAACCCAAACTCATGGTTAATAATTCTCCCATTCGATTGAGGGATGTTAAAGTGAGTGAACTTGAGCTTTTAGAAGAAATCAAACAAAGTGAGTTAGGACAGACTAGCAACAGTAGTTAGTGTGTTAGAAGTATTGTGTGTATATATGAGTGCTTGCCTCACTGTATGATTGAAATATATAGAAGAATAAGATTGATTTTCAGTGTAAACAATTTTCTTCTTCTTCTTCTTCTTCTTCTTTTTCTTCTTCTTCTTCTTTATTTTTTCACGATGTAATCACGATTTTTACACTAATTTGCTATGTCCTTCGCAGAATGTAGAACTTGCAATTATATCAACCTCACCCGAGGTATCCCTAGATGTCCAATCCGATGGCGCTGATGAGAGCAACAAGTGCAACAAAGAGCTTCAAAATGCTGAAATAGCGAGGATTGTGAAGGCAAAGGACTTGAATTCCCTGCGTGAGTTCGGAGGTGTACAAGGATTTGCAGAGGCTTTGGATACTGACTTGGAGAATGGGTTGGCGAATGATGAAGATGAGATTTGCTGTAGACGCTTAACATGCCCACAATCTGAAACAAAGCCTCCTCAAGAAGGCTTCTTTCATATCCTTTGGAATGTATGCAACAAGTACCTCATTTTCCTTCTCCTTTTGTGTGCAGTGTTGTCAATTGTCTTTGGGATTCTAGAGGAAGGCCTACATACCGGTTGGTACGAGGGGGCATTTATAATTTGTGCCATCATTGTACTTGTATCTGTTCCTATGATACGCGAGTATTGGTATTCATGGTATCAGCCAAGGAGGAAAAAGCTATCGAAGAATAGGGAAATAGCTGTCCATGTTTTCAGAGGTGGAAGCCAACATCAAATCTCCATATCCAATGTTGTATCGGGTGACATTATATGGTTGAAGAAGGGGGACCAAATTCCGGCAGATGGGTTGTTCATTTCCGGTGAATTTTTAAAATCAGATGATGAATTGGAATCCACCATTGATGACCAAAACCCATTTATGTTTTACGGTGCAAAGGTGATTAATGGTGAAGGGAAAATGCTCGTGGTATCCATCGGCAAGGACACAGTATGGGGTGAAATGATGAGTAATGTAATAAATGCTTCCAACTCTCTACAAGTTCAACTTGACCAGTTGAACAGTTGCATTCAAATCATTGGGGTCCTAATCACTATCATCATCCTTGTCGTGTTGTTCCTTCGTTTTGAGTTCAGGAAGGGTAGTGCTGCCTCTGTAATTCCTGATCTCAAAGCTAAACCAGCTGCTATCAAAGAAATTATAGATGCTATTTATAAAATTATCAAGAAGCCGAAGGGAAAGACTGATCTATTGACTTCTTCACTTACCATGATTTTGGTGGGGATTGCAGAAGGATTACCTTTAATGGTAACTCTCGCCCTCTATTATTGGAATAAAAAAGCATTGTTGGGTAAGGCCACAACTCAAGATTTCTTGGCTTGTATCACTATGGGTTCCGTAACAACGATCTGCACTGACAAAACTTGTGGGCTAAACTTGAACCAGAGAGAAGTTGACATGTTGTACGTTAGTGGACAGTTCTTCAACAATGAATCCGCTATAGCCCCAAAAGTCATAGAAGCTCTATGCAAAGGAATTGCCACACCGATTCTAGGATTGAAGAGACCTCTTTCTTCAATGGAAGACTCGCTCCTATCTTGGGCTTCTTTGAAGTTGGGACTGAAACTAGATATTCTGAAACAAGAATGTATCATTGTTGAGGTGAAAGAATTGAACTCTGATGAGGAGGGATGTGGCGTTTTGATGAGAAAGGACGGGGAAAGTGTGAACTCATCCTATTGGAAAGGATCTGCATCAACAATACTGGCAATGTGCTCATCCTATTACAGTAGTGAAGGAGCGATGAATGTTATCGATGAACAAAAAAGAGTATTTTTTGAGCAAGTTATTGCAGATATGCAAGGTAAACATCTCAAAACTATTGCATTTGGTTACAAACAAACTGATATAGCTACTGTTGAAGAAACAGATTTGATCTTGCTCAGATTACTAGGTCTGAAAAATTCATTCAGAAAATCAATGGAAGATTGCATAGGTGCTGGAGTCAACATCAAATTGGTGTCAGGATGTGATGCGTCTAAGTTAGAATCCATAGCTCTAGAGTGCAGATTGCATATACCAAACTCAGATTCAGTGGTGCTTGGTGAAAATTTTCGAAATTCTACACCTGAAGTGAGGATGGAAATGGTAGATCAAATTTGTGTTATGGCAAGTTCACTCCCTTCTGACAAGCTTCTTCTGGTGAAGTGTTTGGAGGAAAAGGGCCAGATAGTTGCAATGGTGGGTGCCAGAACAGATGAGACGCCAGGGATTAAAGAAGCAAATGTCAGAATCACAATGGGAAGTGGTAGCACAGAAATGGCCAGAGAGAGCTCCAACATCATCATCTGGAATGGTGATTTCAATTCGTTGTTCACCATCATGAAGTGTGGATGATGTGCGTATGAAAACATTCAAAAGTTCATCTAACTTGAGTTCACCGTGACCATTGCGTGGGTACTGATAAATATAATCACAACTATCTATTTTGGAGATGTCCCAATAACAACAATTCAGTATTTCTACGTGTGCTTCATCGTGGCTGTTCCAGGTGGCCTAGCTTTGTTGATGGAGCCACCCACCAAGACACTAATGAAGAAGTCACCAATAAGATCAATTGACTCGCCAATAACAAGAACCATGTGGAGAAACATAGTTCCTCAAGCTCTATACCAGGCTGCAATTCTGGTGACCTTTCGGTTTATAGGACAAGCTGTATTGGACACCACCCAGAAGGTTAGTAATGCTATGATCTTCAACAGTTTTGTTCTTTGTCAGGTTTTCAATTGGTTCAACGCACGAGAACTGGAAAGAAAGAACGTGTTCAAGGGTATCCATCGAAACTACTGGTTTTGGATGGCGATGGCTGGTACTATTGTTTTGTTGGTGTTGTATACTAAGATTGCAAATATTCTTGCTAGCAGTGCAAGGTTAAATCCTGAACAGTGGGCTTTTTGTTTTCTAATTGGAGCGGTTTCTTGGGTGATAGATTGGGCTATTAAGAGCATGTCAGATTTTATTGTAGATAGGTTTCATTGTTCTAACATTGGATCCATTGGTATGACATCTTCTCCTTCCTCAGAATCACTTATTAATCTTGAGAGTCCACTCATGAACGATAGTTCCCTGTAATTTCATCTAGTTTTGTAACTCTCAATCACTTTGATTTCTTGTATATACTATGATTAAAAAAAAACAAAAAAAAAAAAACAAAAAAAAAAAAACAAAAACAAAAACAAAAGGCACATCACTGTAATAGTGCGTGGCTTTATTAATGTATAATCCTTTGTAATATCATCTTAGTTTGTAAATAAGAATCCCTCTATGTTTACTTGCATTTCGTCTAAAGCAATTATGACATGGTTTCCTAATAAAGAAACTTCACTAGAAACTGTAACAAGATAAAATTCTACTGTCATAGATTCATACTTTGAGTATTTTTTTTTTTTTCAGTACACAGGAACACAAAATTAGATTGTGAATAAATTTAGGAAAAACTACAGTACGGTGGGATAGAGAAAAAAATTACAAAAAATATGCGAGATGCTAGTGATTTTGTGATGGGATGCAAGTAAAATCCTATGAGGCTGTGACTTGCACCTCTTCATGTTTGGGTAAAAAAAATTTTCTAACCCACTACAGGTATGTAATTCCCTCATAAATTTATCATCAATGTGACATACTAGAATATTACCCAATATATATATAGAATTTAAAATATGTGAATTAGATTTATTTTGATTGTGAACAACACCCCATTAATTTTAAATCTACAGCATAGATTTAAATTCTCGGTACATAACATATCTGTAAAATTATTCAGCATCAATTTCACTTTTTTGTCTTTCTTTAATAACCCAAAACTATGCAAGTTTTTTCACCCAAAGAAGACCTAGAATACATTGTTTCCACTATTTTTCTTCTTCCCTTTTCACATAAAATTCATATTAACTTTAGGTTGTGTTTGGATCAAAAAATTGATAGAATAACTGTGAAGGGAAAGAAAATGGGAATGAAAAAGAGATAATTTTTTTTTTTTTTTTGCTTAGGAGAGCATCTAACCAATAATAACTTTTCTCATGCATCAATTGCCAGAAAAATAATTATCATCTACCATTTAAAGAAGAAAGAGGAAAGATTATCAATTAATCATTCAAATATTAAGTTGAGATTAATGCATCAAGAATCAATCATCCTCACCACCTTCACTCACAGTAATACCTTATGTTTAAGGATGTAGATTCACTACATAGTACTCTGAGAACTTTCTCACATTTTATAGCAGATAGTTTTCAGGAATCAAAAACAAAACCAATAAAGATACACAGGCTAATCCCAGAACAAGAATGAGAGAGAGAGAGAGAGAGAGAGAGAGAGAGAGAGAGAGAGAGTTACAATTAATGCAATCCAAAGCTTTGCCACAAATTGGAGATGAGCAGAACAGAAGTTGAAACTCTGAAAAAATGATGACTGAACTCACATAATAAGAATATTTATATACATATTAGCGGTCTATGTAAATGTTATGTGTGTACAAATATATAATATGAAAAAGATGAATAGAAATTGCATTTGAAATTTTCTTTATTTTATATAATAATATATCTATATATATATATTGCTTGAATAAATATGCTGAGAGGGTCTAGTCAAAGTTGGCTCCTCCTGGAGTCTTCTGCGGTGGTTGTTCAAGTCAACCGGAAGACTTGGTATGTTAGGAAGTGTTTAGGTGTGAAAATTACATGTCATATATTTTGTATAAATTCTTATAACTATATGTATGAATTATTTTACAAAATTATGTAAGTTTTCTCAAATATACGTTGTCATTGTTTTAACATTGGATCCATTGGTATGACATCTTCTCCTTCCTCAGAATTATTAATCTTGAGAGTCCACTCATGAATGATAGTTTCCTGTAATTTCATCTAGTTTGTAACTCTCAATCATTTTGATTTCTTGTTTGTATTATGATTCAAAAAAAAAAAAAAAAGCACATCACTGTAGTAGTATGTGACTTTATTAATGTATAATCCTTTGTAATATCATCTTAGTTTGCAAATAAGAATCCCTTGCATTTCCTCTGAAGCAATTATGCCATGGTTTCCTAATAATAAAGAAAATTTACTAGAAACTGTAACAAAATAAAATTCTACTGTCATAGATTCATACTTTTGAGTATTTTATTAATTTTTTTTTTTTTTAGTACATGGAACACAAAATTAGATGGACGATAAATTTAGAAAAATTTACAGCACAGTGGGATACAGAAAAAAATTATAAAAAATATGTGAGATGTAAGTGATTTTGTGATGGGTGCAATTGAAATACTACGAGTGTGATTTGCATCTCTTCATATTTGGATAAAAAAAACTTTTCTGTCCCACTATGGGTATGTAATTCCCTCATAAATTTATCATTAATATGCCATACTAAAATATTACCCAATATATATAATAGAATTTAAAATATGTGGATTAGATTTATTTTGATTGTGAACAACACCCATTAGGTTTAAATCTATAGCATAGATTTAAATTCTCGACACATAACATTTCTGTAAAATTATTCAGCATCAATTACACTTTTCTAACTTTCTTTAATAACCCAAAACTATGCAAGTTTTTGCACCAAAAGAAGACCTAGAACACACTATTTCCATTATTTTTCTTCTTCCCTTTTCACATAAAATTCATATTACTTTTAGGTTGTGTTACTATAAAAGTTTTTGCACCAAAAGAAGACCTATAACACACTATTTCCACTATTTTTCTTCTTCCCTTTTCACATAAAATTCATATTATGTGAAATTCTGAAAAAATGATGACTGAACTGAACTCACATAATAAGAATATTTATATACATATTAGCGTCTATGTAAATGTTATTTGTGTACAAATATATAATATAAAAAAGATGAATAGAAATCGCCTGTGAAATTTTCTTTATTTTATATAATAATATATATCTATATATATATATTGCTTGAATAAATATGCTGAGAGGGTCTAGTCAAAGTTGGCTCCTCCTGGAATCTTCTGCGGTGGCTGCGGTGGTTGTGCAAGTCAACGGGAAGACTTGGTATGTTTTGAAGTTCAAGTCAACGGGAAGAGTTGGTAGGTTAGGAAGTGTTTGGGTGTGTAACGTACATATTATTGGTGTTTGTGTAAATTTTTACTAATATATAAAAGGTACCTTATAAAATTATGTAAGTTTTTATAAATATACGGAAGTTGTGATTTCTTAAATTATTATGGACTAATTTAAGTATATTTATTAAAACTTATGCGATTTTGTAGATAACTTACGTATATTTATGAGAATTTATACAAGAACTTATGGTATACACTTACACACTTCAGAATTGCTCTAATTTAATTTCAATTATACGATGCAATCTTTTGTACTTAGTTATAAAAGTAAAAAGTAACGATACAGATTCATACTTTTAACTAATAACTCCATCCACAATGATGTTGTAAGAGGGTGGATCCTGTATTAATAGATGTATAATAAATTAAAAGTTGACACATATAATATCACATAATTGTGGATACAATTGTGAGACTTTTTTGTGAGTATTAAACATTTTCCATAGGTAAATTACACTTTGTCATTTTATGTTTGGTCATTTTTTTACTTTATTTCTTAAAGTTTGTCAATTTACTACAGTCAATTTATGTTCAAAATTAGATAGAAAATGTCATGAAAACTGTCACATAACATAAAAATATATTATTATATTAGAATTTGAGTTTGTATCAGAGATGCAAGTTATATTTAATGAAGTATTTTTATATTACGTGATTGTTAATATATCATTTTTTATTTAATTTTTAACAAAAATTAACTTTAGGAGTAAATTGAAAAAAATTTAAAATATGATGAATCAAAATGGAAAAAAATAAATTTTAATAACCAAAGTAAAAAGTAATCAAACATAAAGGCGACAAAATATAATTTATCCTAATTATATATATATGTATAAATAAATTTAATTGATTAATTTATTGTGAGAACAGATACTTTAATTCATTGAGTTCATTGCTCGTTACCATATGATTCAATTTTTTGAAATATATTATATTGTAATGATATTATTAAATATGTATGGCTATGATAAACAAACGTTATTATTGGAGAGCGTTTATACCAAAAACTTTTCAGCGTTGAAGTTAAGTATTTGTGTGGCATGTGATAAAATAATACACGTTAAAATAACACATGTTATTTTAGTATACTATTTTATTTAGGTCATAATTATCTTATTTAGGTCACATTACTTCTCTATCATATCACTTCAAATTCAATCTATATTTCACGTTTTTTTAGTAAAAAAGTCAAAAAGCATACTAATCTAATACTTTCTAAACAACCCCTAAATAGAGCTTGAGCGAGAGAAGATAATAAAGATTAGGAATTATAATTTCAGAATGAGTTATCGTACATGAAGTATCTCTCTCATATACTAAGGCATCGTTTAGAAATAGACTTTTTTAGTAATTTTTTAATTTTTTGGCTAAAATATAATGTAAAAAAAAAAGTATGATTGGGTTAAATTTTTAATTTTTTACGAAAAGATGTGCAAAAAATAGAGAGAAAAGAAAATCTTTAACTTTTTGATATAAGTTGATGACTTCTTAATTTTTTGGTGACTTTATGACTTTTACACTAAAAAATAATATTACCAAATGAGGCCTAAATTTTTTACCAAACACATGTAAATGTTTGGTAGAAATTTATAGGTCTCTCGCATGCTCTTTTGTATGGAAAATGTTAGACCCCAGATATCTTGTATATATTGTGGTTGATATTTTCTTGTAGATATCTCATCCAACTGGGGAGCACCATGTGGACATTTTTGTCCATCTGTGTAGGTTCCCTGGAGAGTCCAGATCCTTTGAAAGTCTTTCTTGGAGTGCCCCAAAACGATATTATTTTGAGACAAAATTTAAAAAAAAAAAACAAAACAAAACAAGCAATATCAGTAGATAAAACATAACCAAAACAAAAGCCCCATCATTCACCTCTCCCACTAGCTCTGGCGACCCCTAATCCCTCTGACGACCTCCCACAGTCTTTCTCCTCTTCCCGCGATCCTCCCCAGCTACACCTTCCCCCTCTTCCTTTTCCTCTTCTTTTCTTTTCCATTCAGATCTAGACAAAACATAGAGAGGATATATATATATATATATATCAAAACAAACAAATATACAAACTATTTTACCAAAAAAAAAAATTGAAATCACACAAGTGGGTTTAGTTGAGAGAGAAAAATATGAGTTTGCTTTATATGGTGGCTAAAATTAAAAAGTGGGTTTAATGTGAGTTTGCTTTGTGGGTTTAAAAGTTAGAGAGAGAAGTGGTTTAATCATAGAAGTAGGATTGCTTTGTAGTTTTTAGGGTAGAAGAAGGAGGATGGGAAGTAATTGTTTCATGGAAGTTGGAATTTATGATAAGATCTACAAGACTACAACAAAATATATTTTTCTCAAATCCTTATTGTAATAACCCTCACCACTGTTTAGCGATAAACTGCTGATTACTGCCAAACCGAGACTAATTATGATTGATAACTGATGTAATCGAAATATCGAATCGATCGATCAAAATCGAATCGAATTTGTAATAACCCACTCGTGTGTGACTCGCTATATCCTACTTTTTATTTAGTGCTTTCAAATGTTTGATGTGGAACCGCATGAGAATTTAAGTTCTATATATGTCTTATGAGTTGATGCCTAATGAATTGGACATTATCTTAGGGCAAGAAAAGTATTCATTACTATTAGAGCATTAACATAGGAATTGGAAGCCTTAACGGTTTAATTATCTGAAAATGATTATATATTTGTGATCAGCATAATTTTTAGGTAATATTAAGCATGTTTGTGAAATTTTAATTTTGGAACGATTAAACGATTCATTTTTGTCTTATATGCTTTACTTATGAACATATATATTGTTAAGACTTCATGATCTTTGGTAAAAAACATGGATACCATTTTGGGAGAGAAAATAAGAGGAAGTAAAGAAGAGAAATTGGGAAAGAAGGGATTCAACAAGAAATTTGGGCAAATTGGTAGAAGTTTGGGAGTAAATTCAAGGTAAGCCCAAGATCTCTTTGTTATGGCAACTTAAGAGTTGTAATTCATGTTTTTGTTTGATTCATGTATGCTTCATGTTTGAATTATGAGGGTTTTTCATCAATTGGTTCTTTTGACACTTAATTTGGGTGTTATATGAAATTATGCTTCAATCCTTGGTTTTATACCATCACTTCATGGATCTATATATATTTATATATATATATATATCATGTGCTATGGTTCAAGAACATGAAGAACTTAAATCCAAAAGTGAAATTTGAGAGAGAGAGATGGCTTGTTTAAGTTCCTAATCTTGTTTAATTGGTCATGTTCAAGGTAGAATCCATATTATAGTGATGTTGGGTTGAAATATGGTCTTAGATTCAGTTGGAATTGCATGAGAAATGAAATGAAGTTGCTAAATTCGAAGTTCAATTTCAGATTCAGGGTCCGCCGAAGCGAAAAGCCCGCCGAGCGAAAAACCACCTCCCAAAGTTAGCTTTTATTATTTACCGCCGAGCGGCCAAAGTGGCGCTCGAGCGGAGGACTAATTTTCAGAAAGAAAATATGCTTGTTCAGTTTTGCGTGCTTGATTCCCTGATAGTTTTAGAATATGTTTCAGATGATTTTAAGTTGGTTATCAATTCATGTGGAGTGTAATGATGTAGGAAATGATTCCCCAACGATATATGAAGAAAGCAAACTAATTTATAAGTTATGATTGTGTGCAGGGCACACTCCGGAAGAAACTAGCACGCCAGCACAACGCTGTGAGTAATAGTACTTCAATGTACCTCCATCCGTTAATAAATATTATTATTGACGTTGTGCTCCTTATTGTAAGAATCATGTTGTATGAAGTTATGTGTTATATGAGAAATATTATGAAACTATGGAAACATTGAAAGTGGTCGTGAAGCCATGTACGCTTTGTGTGAAATCTTGTGATTTATGGAACGCATCTAAGGAATTATGAAGTTGTGAATCTATGTGGCCAAGAGCCAATTGTGACCTAAGAAGTTATGAGGCCAAGGGCCGATATGTGAAATATGAATGTGTGAACTTGTGAATTGTGAATGTAAAGGGGCCGAAGGCCATTACTACAAGTTGTGAAATTACAACACCTAATGGTTTTGTGAATATGTGAACTCCTCAGGCCGAGGGCCAAATTACGGATTGTGAATCAACAAGTTGTCCTAAAAGTTGCATGTACAAATTAACTACATGGTTATCGATCATCTTTGTTTTACATGCATGTAGGTACTATTATTCATTGAGCTTGGCTCATCCTATATTATGTCTGTTCCTGTAGGTAACCAATCAGGAGGTCGAACGTAATTCCCAAGACCGTCACACTTTTGTCAGCTTAAGCACAGCCAAGCTTTGGGTCAAAACCGTGCTTTTGTGGAGTTGCTAGACTATCGCTTTTGCTCTAGTTTTTGGCCTAGACTGTCGTGTACATAATGTTTTGTTATACGCCCAACTTCGGGGCTGGATTTGTAAATGCATGTATATAATTAGCTCTAAAAAGTGTATCTCCTTTGGCTTATCTCTTTTGGGTCATTTATCTTGCGTGATGTCTGTGATCCTGGCATGGTATAGTTGCTCAATGGATGTCATATTTTCTTATTATGTAATACTTGTTATTACCGCTTCCGTTTAGGCCCCTACTTTCGATATATAGAGCAGGCTAAGTGTCCTTTTCTGCTTAGGTCATGCCTAAACTTCCAGGGGCAAGTTGGGGGTGTGACAAGTGGTATCAGAGCACGAGTTGCTATCCCACACACGGGTCCATTGAGCTTAGGATGTTTAGAAAAGCGTTAGGCATTTTGCATGACATCCTGAAAGTATATGGAAGAGCGATGGCAACGTTATGTATACTCTGATAATGCTAACAATTTTGGATCATGTTTCTTGTATATAATTGTTTGTTGTGTAGGAAATGGTGAGAACAAGGACAGACGATACTGAAGATGCTACTTCTGCACGATTGGATAGGATGGAGAGAATGATTATGGAAATGGCGGAGACCCTACGACAACAACAACCACAACAGCAGCAACAGCCACCAGAACAACCACCACCACCAGTACCTCCACTAGCAGTACCAGATTTTTATGTTGAAGACCGAACCATCACCCTTATGAAAGAGTTTAAAAAGATGAAACCACCAGTCTTCAAAGGAGGCATAGAACCCATGAAAGCGGAGGCATGGGTGTTGGGAATTGAGAAACTATTTGAAGTGTTCCCTTGTACAGAAGCTCAAAAAGTGCAATTGGCTGCTTTTACTCTTGAGGATGAGGCGCGGAGATAGTGGATGCTCACAAGAACCGTACACCCCGGGTTAATATGGGATAGATTTCTAGAAATGTTCTATGATAAATACTTTCCTCAAAGCATGCGAGATAAGAAGGTGACGGAATTTGAAACCCTTAGACAAGGAAGCAAGACTATTGCGTATCACGGCTTAATTTGCGTAACTAGCTCGATTTATACCAAGATATGGTGGATACGGATTATAAAAGGCACGGAAATTTGAAGGAGGGTTACGGGGTGCCATCCAAGACAGGGTCAATATGTTGAAGCTACCCACTTATGTTGATGTGTTAGAAAGGGCTGTTATAGCAGAAGGAAATCTTGCTGCTCAGAATCGAATTTCCGAATGGAAAGGGAAAAGGCAGAACAATCAGTGGTTAAAGGGATCAGTGACTCCACCCAATAAGAAGCATAACTCCGGAAACTCTAACACCACCACCTATACTCAAAATTTCACTCCTGTGTGCCCGGATTGTGGGAGGCAGCACCGAGGGACTTGCCACTGGAAGACCGGGGCTTGTTTTAAGTGTGGCAAAACAGGTCATCAGGTAAGGAATTGCCCACAATGGGCTCAACAAAAGGGCAATATACCTGCTACCAGTTCTGCGGGGTCTACACCAACCCCCAACGCAAAGACAGCAACTAAACCTACTACTAATAAAGATACCGCAAGGCAAGGAAGGGTGTTTGCATTGGTTCTAGGTGATGTACAAAATGCGGCAACAGTGGTGTCAGGTACATTTATTGTTTATGGTCATTCTGCTTATGTATTGTTTGATTCTGGCTCCGCCCACTCTTTTGTGTCAAAATTATTTGCTCCTAATCTGGATAAAATTGAAGAAAACTTGTCTTACCTATTGTGTGTGACCTCACCCTTGGGGAAAACTATGAACTGCACTTCTGTATATGTTGATTGTGAACTCCTAATTGGGGATATTCGGGTGTATGCTAACCTAGTGCCTCTCCATATGACCTCTTTTGACATTATTCTGGGAATGGATTGGCTGAGTGAATATGGTGTAACTATAAACTGTTTGACGAAGCAAATCAAATTACATCCTCCGGGACAACCAGAGGTTATTGTTCAGGGGCAGGAAGTGGCTTCGCCACCTTATCTGATTTCTGCTGTGAAGGCTAGTAAGCTAATGCAGAAGGGGTGTCAGGGGTATTTATGTAGTATTTTGGAGGAACCAGTGATAAAAGGGGGTATTGATGTAATTCCAGTGGTTCGTGAATTTCCAGATGTTTTTCCCGAAGAATTGCCGGGGCAACTGATAGATCGTGAAATTGAGTTTGTGATTGAGATGGTGCCGGGAACTCAACCTATCTCTAAAACACCGTATAGAATGGCCCCAGCTGAAATGAAAGAGTTGAAGATACAATTACAAGATTTGCTCGATAAGGGATTCATCCGACCGAGTGTATCTCCTTGGGGTGCGCCAGTCTTATTTGTGAAAAAGAAGGACGGAACACTTCGGCTGTGTATTGACTATAGAGAGCTTAATAAGGTGACAATCAAAAATAGGTACCCCTTGCCACGGATTGATGATTTATTTGACCAACTATGAGGGGCACAAGTTTTCTCGAAAATCGATTTGCGGTCCGGATACCATCAATTGAAGGTTAAAGTCGACGATGTGGAGAAGACAGCTTTTCGAACCCAGTATGGTCATTACGAATTTTTGGTTATGCCATTCGGAGTTACTAACGCGTCGGCAGCTTTCATGGATTTGATGAACCGTGTTTTCAAGCCCTATTTGGATGAATTTGTAGTGGTCTTTATTGATGATATCCTCATCTATTCAAAGAGTGTAGAGGCTCACGAGGATCATCTTTGCCTAATCCTTCAAACACTCCGGGAGAAGAAATTATATGCAAAGTTAAAGAAATGTGAATTCTGGCTACAAGAGGTGACATTTCTGGGGCATGTGGTAACAAAGGAAGGAGTCTTTGTTGATCCGCATAAAATTGAGGCGATTGTGAATTGGCCAACTCCTACCAATGTCGCCGAGGTGCGTAGCTTCATGGGATTAGCTGGCTATTACAGGCGGTTCGTTTAGAATTTCTCCAAAATCACTGTGCCACTCACACAATTGACTCGGAAAGGAGTTGCATTTGAATGGTCAGAAGAACAGGAATTTGCTTTCCAAGATCTGAAAACAAAGTTGACTACAGCACCAGTTTTGGCCTTACCATTTGGTACCGAAGGATTTGTAATTTATAGTGATGCCTCACATAAAGGGCTTGGTTGTGTACTTATGCAGAATAGGAGGGTTATTGCATATGCCTCTCGACAATTGAAACCCCACGAGAAAAATTATCCCACACACGACCTGGAGCTAGCAGCAGTAGTTTTCGCTTTGAAGATATGGCGACACTATCTCTATGGCACAACCTGTGAAGTCTACATCGACCACAAAAGTCTCAAATATCTTTTACCCGTATGAGTTGAATATGCAACATGACGGTGGTTAGAGTTGCTTAAAGATTATGATTTGCGATCCATTACCATCCCGTAAAGCTAACACGGTCATGATGCACTTAGCGGAAAAAATAGGGAGATTTGCCAGCTTATTTACTTTAACAAAAGGAATTGGTACTTGAACTAGATAAATTGAATGTAGAGTGCGTGATACGTGGACAGGAGGTTATAATGGCGGCAATAATGGCCCAGCCAACCTTACTTGAAGAGATCAAATTGCATCAAATGGAGGATGACACGTTAAGGAAGATATGTGACGTGTTAGAATCAAAACCAAAATCGGGGTTCAGTTTAATGGATTCAGTGCTCAAGTTTCAAAACAGAATATGTGTCCCTGATGTGTTAGAACTTAAACGGAAATTAATGGAAGAGGTGCATGCCTCAAGGTTTTCAATGCATCCAGGAAGTACTAAAATGTACCGAGATTTGAAGCAAAACTTTTGGTGGCCAAGTATGAAGAGGGAGATCGCAGAGTTTATTTCTAAGTGTTTGCAATGCCAACAAGTAAAAGCGGAACATCAAAGACCTGCCGGTTTGCTGCAACCTCTTCCCATTCCGGAGTGGAAATGGGAACATTTGACAATGGACTTTGTTGTGGGGTTACCACGGACTCCCCGAGGCATGAACTCGATATGGGTTATTGTAGGCCGATTAACGAAGTCTGCTCATTTCTTACCAGTAAAGACTCAATATAATGCAGATAAGCTTGCAATGCTTTATATGAATGAAATTGTAATGCTTCACGGTGTACCTGTTTCCATTGTGTCAGATAGAGATCCCAAGTTTGTTTCGAGATTTTGGCAGAGCCTGCAGAAAGCTATGGGTACAGAACTTAAGTTCAGCACAGCTTTTCACCCTCAAACTGACGGTCAATCCGAGAGAACAATACAGACCCTGGAAGATATGCTCCGAATGTGTGTGCTAGATTTTCAAGAAAGTTGGGAAACCCATCTACCGTTGATAGAATTTGCCTATAATAATAGTTACCATTCGAGCATCGAGATGGCCCCCTACGAAGCTCTGTATGGAAGATCATGTCGTTCTTCCGTATGTTGGGCCGAAGTTGGAGATAGGTCCCTATTAGGGCCTGAAATTGTTCACTTGACAACTGAAAAGGTCGAAGTAATTCGAGAAAGATTGAAAACTGCGCAAAGTAGGCAGAAAAGTTATGCGGATAACCGACGAAGAGACTTAGAATTCGAAGTAAATGATCATGTATTTGTGAAAGTCACTCCACTAAAAGGACACCCAAGATTCGGAAAAAGGGAGAAGTTAACACCCCGATTTGTTGGCCCCCTTCAAATTCTGGAAAGAGTGGGTCCCAGAGCTTACCGGGTTGCCCTTTCGCCAAGTATGAGCCAAGTGCACAATGTATTTCATGTCTCAATGCTTCGAAGGTACCTTCCGGATCCGTCTCATGTCATAGACTATCACCAAATTGTGTTGGATGACAAGTTAACTTATGAGGCAAAACCGATTCGAATTTTAGATCGACAAGTGAAACAGCTACGCAATCGAGAAATTCCAATGGTAAAGGTAGAGTGGCAAGAACATTATGGCACTGAGGCTACTTGGGAAAAAGAAGAGGACATGCAAAACCAGTATCCGCATCTATTCCTATTATGAGGTAAAAGCAAGTTTGAGGGACCAAACTTATTTAAGGGGGGGAGAGTGTAATCACCCGACCCCCGTGTGTGACCTTGCTATATCCTACCTTTATTCAGTGCTTCCAAATGTTTGATGTGGAACTGCATGAGAGTTTAAGTTCTATATATGTCTTATGAGTTGATGCCTAATGAATTGACATTATCTCGTTAGGGCAAGAAAAGTATCTCATTATTATTAGAGGATTAACATAGGAATTGGAAGCCTTAACGGTTTAATTATCTGAAAATGATTATATATTTGTGATCAGCATAATTTTTAGGTAATATTAAGCACGTTTGTGAAATTTTAATTTTGGAACGATTAAACGATTCATTTTTGTCTTATATGCTTTACTTATGAACATATATATTGTTAAGACTTCATGATCTTTGGTAAAAAACGTGGATACCATTTTGGGAGAGAAAATAAGAGGAAATAAAGAAGAGAAATTGGGAAAGAAGGGATTCAACAAGAAATTTGGGCAAATTGGTAGAAGTTTGGGAGTAAATTCAAGGTAAGCCCAAGATCTCCTTGTTATGGCAACTTAAGAGTTGTAATTCATGTTTTTGTTTGATTCATGTATGCTTCATGTTTGAATTATGAGGGTTTTTCATCAATTGGTTCTTTTGACACTTAATTTGGGTGTTATATGAAATTATGCTTCAATCCTTGGTTTTATACCATCACTTCATGGATCTATATATATATATATATATCATGTGCTATGGTTCAAGAACATGAAGAACTTAAATCCAAAAGTGAAATTTGAGAGAGAGAGATGGCTTGTTTAAGTTCCTAATCTTGTTTAATTGGTCATGTTCAAGGTAGAATCCATATTATAGTGATGTTGGGTTGAAATATGGTCTTAGATTCAGTTGGAATTGCATGAGAAATGAAATGAAGTTGCTAAATTCGAAGTTCAGAATTTCAGAATTCGCGTGGTCCGCCGAAGCGAAAGTCCGCCGAGCGAAAAACCACCTCCCAAAGCTTTTACATTTATGATACCGCCGAGCGCCAAAGTGGCGCTCGAGCGGAGGACTAATTTACAGAAAGAAAATATGCTTGTTCGCTTTATGCTTGATTCTCGATAGTTTTAGAATATGTTTCAGATGATTTTAAGTTGGTTATCAATTCATGTGAGTGTAATGATGTATAAAATGATTACACAACGATATATGAAGAAAACAAACTAATTTATAAGTTATGATTGTGCAGGCACACCGAAGAAACTAGCACGCCAAAGACAACGTCAGGAGTAATAGTACTTCAATGTACCTCCATCCGTTAATAAATATTATTATTGACGTTGTGCTCCTTATTGTAAGAATCATGTTGTATGAAGTTATGTGTTATATGAGAAATATTATGAAACTATGGAAACATTGAAAGTGGTCGTGAAGCCATGTACGCTTTGTGTGAAATCTTGTGATTTATGGAACGCATCTAAGGAATTATGAAGTTGTGAATCTATGTGGCCAAGAGCCAATTGTGACCTAAGAAGTTATGAGGCCAAGGGCCGATATGTGAAATATGAATGTGTGAACTTGTGAATTGTGAATGTAAAGGGGCCGAAGGCCATTACTACAAGTTGTGAAATTACAACACCTAATGGTTTTGTGAATATGTGAACTCCTCAGGCCGAGGGCCAAATTACGGATTGTGAATCAACAAGTTGTCCTAAAAGTTGCACAGAAGCAAATTAACTACATGGTTATCGTATCATCTTTGTTTTACATGCATGTAGGTACTATTATTCATTGAGCTTGGCTCATCCTATATTATGTCTGTTCCTGTAGGTAACCAATCAGGAGGTCGAACGTAACTCGGCACCGTCACACTTTTGTCAACTTAAGCACAGCCAAGCTTTGGGTCAAAACCGTGCTTTTGTGGAGTTGCTAGACTATCGCTTTTGCTCTAGTTTTTGGCCTAGACTGTCGTGTACATAATGTTTTGTTATACGCCCAACTTCGGGGCTGGATTTGTAAATGTATGTATATAATTAGCTCTCAAAAGTGTATCTCCTTTGGCTTATCTCTTTTGGGTCATTTATCTTGCGTGATGTCTGTGATCCTGGCATGGTATAGTTGCTCAATGGATGTCATATTTTCTTATTATGTAATACTTGTTATTACCGCCTGCTTAGGCCCCTACTTTCGATATATAGAGCAGGCTAAGTGTCCTTTTCTGCTTAGGTCATGCCCAAACTTCCAGGGGCAAGTTGGGGGTGTGACAGAATTGACTGAGCATATATGCTAATTTGCATTCTATCTGTTTGACTATTTGATTATCTGTTCATGTTGTTATGTTTAAACTATTAGTTGAAGGCCTTATCGGCGGCCGAATCAGAAATTGATTGGCATTTTTGGACCATCATAATTTATGCGATTTTATGGTGTAATTAGTTAAAGTGTGATTTGGTACGATTAAATTAGATTAAAATGAGTTAAATTGCATTGTGAACTTATTTACAATTTTGCCACCAATAGTGGGCCACTTACTTATCACCTTTGAGCCTTATTACACTTGGTCAAGACACATTTCACTAACCATCTTGAGCACACCACCGAGCTAGAGAGAGAGAGAGAGAGTAAGAAGAGTGTGTTTTCATCTCTAATTGGCTTGAAACTTGGTAGAAGTGAAGGAATTGAAGTGTAAATTGGCAAATTGAACCTCTAACCTTGTAATTGAAGACCTAAGTAAGGTAATTGAACCTCTCATTGTGTATTTAAGTTGATTCTTGCATGATTCATGTCAAATTGTAGAGCTAAGTCATGTTTTAGTTCTAAAATGTTGAATTATAGCTTAATTCATGCATGCATGTGTATATTGAAGAGTTTTGAATTGTTTTTCATGGCAAAAGGTTACATGCATGCCCATATTTATGTTTAAGTCCATGATTTCATCTTATCTTGAAAAGAATGAGCTCATTAGAGCATGTTTTGAAGCTTTGAAATGATTGAAATTCATGCATGTTACGTATTCTTTATGTTCATGAAAATTAGGTTTGAAATGGGTTTAATTAAACACCCTTGGGCTTTGATTTCTCAAATTGAGCTTCGAAACATGTTATTCTATGTGTTTACAAATGTTTTCCAGAAGTTTGGCCCAAGAGGATCAAAATTAGTGCATTTAAACTTGGTTTTTGACTTGAAGGTGCAATCTGGGTTTTCCAAATTTTGCACTTCCGTTCGAGCGGGGAAAGTAGCGCTCGAGCGGGGAATTCGAGCATCCAGTACTTTACACTGTAGTACAGTCCGCTCGAGCGGGGTATTTGGCACTCGAGCGGGGCCTTGTGTCTTGCGCTCGAGCTGCTATCGAGCGCCCAATCGAGCGTGATTTTTGAGTATCCAAAGACTTTTAATCGTTAGTATGTCCGCCGAAAGTGGCGGGAAGTTCGCGAATGGGGATCAAGCGAGATGTCCGCCGAGCGGGGAAACTCGGCTCGAAGGGACCTGCTTTCATTGAAAATTCTGAAAATGTTCTTGGAGTGCATCTTTACATCCTCTTTCCATCCTAGGCATTCCTAGGGCGTATTTGAGGTATCTTAATGAGAATATAGATGTAGAATACACCGAGGCAATTTAGAGATTAAGTTATTATCCTTCCCAACTATGAAACTTAGTGTGTGTTCAATCTGTTAACTGTATAGGGTTGGCATTCCGAGAAAACGCTCTAGTCCGCTGTAGCCCAGAACTCTGTGAGTAACAATTGTGTAAAGATATGTTCGAAATGATTATCTTCTGAATACTAAACTGAACTATTTATTGAATTGATATTGTTTACTGAATGAATGTATGTCCTATATTATGAACTGTACTATGGTATCCTTAGCACCTACTATTTACTGTTACTGTTATAGAGATCTCTGTCGGTTCCCTCGTGGAACCACTCATCAAGCATCGATCGATGGCCATCATTATCGCTCGGTCTTTAAGACCTATTGCCATCGCATCAAGTTATGCTAATGGATGTATCACATATGACTGATTGATTGAAAGACTGAAATACTGATTTAATGAACTGTTTTCATTACTGTAAGGACATTCATTCTAAACCTCTTTACGCATTATGTTATTCACTGAGCTTTAGCTCACTGCTCATATATATATGTAGGTGTACAGGCACTGGATCAAAGCTAGAGGTGTTGGGGTAAACTCCAGTTTTGTTAAGCCAACCAATGTGTCTCACTGCGAGGTTCTGAGCCTGCCAAGCCAAGGCTTAGGGGTGTTTTTACTTCCCCATCTGTCTTTGTACTGTCTTGTATTACTGCATAGACTGTGTTGTACTGTTTAGCAGGGATTAAGTCCCTGAACCAAATGATTGTACATATTATATGCATATTGTTTTGTACTGTTCTGTATATATGTATGAAAAATCTTTTTGGCATACAGACTGTCACAGCTCATTGGACATTGTTTGTTTACTGTATTGGCTTCCGCTAAGCCCCTCAGACTCAATTATTGTATTATCATTAAGGTGCCTTTGGTAATCTAGGATTATCGGCGATTCTATGCTAAACCCAAGGAGGCGGGTTTGGGTCGTGACAGAGTGGTATCAGAGCGATACTTAACCACGAGTTATACAGCACACACGTGTCCAAATGAGCTATAGGGTGTCCTAGAAAAGCAATTAGGGCATTACATAAGCATGAAAAATGTGTGGTTATGACATGACTGAATATGTGCTAATGTGTTAAACTGTTTAAGTACGCAACTATTTATGTTTATAATTGCTATAATTGCTTATAGTGAGATGGATAATGCAAATGAATCCGAGTCCTCATCCACTGAGGGAAGAATGGCAAGAATGGAAAGGATGATGGAACTGATAACTGCCAGACTTGAGCAACAACAGAATCAACAACCCCTACCTCCTCCTCCGGTAAAGCCGGAACCGAATGTGAATGTGAATGTGAATGATGGAGACATAATTGCTCTCACCCAGAAGTTCAGCAAACTGAAACCGCCATCCTTTCAGGGAGGCCTTGAACTGTTAAAAGCTGAAGCATGGGTACTTGAGACCTAAAAAGTTATTTGAGGTGTTTCCGCTCGGAGGCAAATAAAGTGTTGCTAGCTACCTTCACCCTACAAGAAGAAGCTAGAAGATGGTGGATGTTGATCCGCGACACCAACACCGCTCGACATGGACTCGCTTTAAGGAGTCCTTTTCGAAAAGTATTTCCAAGGTGTGTCGTGATGAAAGTGGATCGAATTTGAACAACTGAGACATGGCACAATGTCCAAGGTCAATATGAGACAAAGTTCACCGAGCTTGCTAGATATGCTCCACATATGGTGGACACTGACTACAAGAAGGCCAGAAAATTTGAAGGCGGCTTAAATGCTGCAATACTGGACAGAATTAGTGTTTTAAAGCTACCGACCTATGTAGGTGTTCTTGACCGAGCCTTGATGACTGAGTCGAACATCGAAGCTGTGAAACAATCTGAAACACCGGTATTTGAATGGCGTGGTAAAAGACAGAATTTCAAGTTCAAGAAAGGCAAGCATAACCCATCGAATAAGAAACAGAATACGAGATCAACAATTGGCCCCAGCCAAGGGAGTGGTTCCATACCACCCTGTTCTGTATGTGGTAAAAATCATAAGGGAGTTTGTTACAAAATATCTAGAGCCTGTTATAGGTGTGGCAAGGTGGGCCACATGGTTAAAGATCGCCTTCGCCTCCGCAGTTGTGGGAAAGCCGCACTAAGCGGCAAAGATCAATCAGAGCACCAAAGCCTAACCCCAAAGCTACCGGGAAAGAGCCTATGAGGTAGGGCCGAGTGTTCGCCCTAGTACCGGGAGACGTGCAAAATACTGAAACCGTTGTGTCAGGTATCCTCTCTATTTGTGCTCAAAATGCATATGTACTGATTGATTCGGGGTCTACACACTCATATGTATCGCATGCTTTTTCACGGAAATTGAATAGACCCTTAGAACCCATGAATTATCTGTTAGCTGTATCATCACCTATTGAGGGATCCATGACATGTGCATATATGTATCCTGCTTGTGAGGTTGTTGTTGGGGATATGCATTTGTTTATTGATTTACTGCCACTGAACATTGATCATTTTGACATAATATCGGATGGATCGTTACAAAAATATCATGCCACCATTGACCGTGTGACAAAACAAGTAGTTTTTCGCCCACCCAAGGTTCTCAATTTGTGTTTAATGGTAGCGGAGTGGTACCTCCCCCGTATTTGGTTTCATCTATGAAAGCTGTTAGATTGATCAGAAAGGGGTGTAAAGGATATTTGTGTTCAGATCGATCAGATTCATCGATGATAATGTTAAAACCGATGTGAATCAGATTTCTACAATGAGAATTCCCAGATGTATTTCCAGATGATCTGCCAGGGGATTTGATTGACAGGGAGATTGAGTTCACCGTTGATGTGATTCCGGGTACACAGCCAATATCGAAAGCCCCCTACAGAATGGCTCCGACTGAACTGAAGAAATTGAAAGTACAATTGCAAGAACTGTTAGACAAGAAGTTTATCAGGCCCAGTACTTCACCGTGGGGCGCACCGGTTTTGTTTGTAAAGAAGAAAGACTGCTCACTAAGACTGTGCATTGATTACCGTGAATTGAACAAGGTAACTGTGAAAAATAAATACCCATTACTGCGTATTGATGATTTGTTTGATCAGTTACAGGGTGCCCAAGTGTTTTCCAAGATTGATCTCAGATCGGGGTACCATCAACTGAAAGTTAAACCAGAAAACATTGATAAAACTGCTTTTAGAACGAGGTTTGGACATTACGAATTTCTAGTTATGCCTTTTGGAGTTACCAATGCACCTGCAGCATTTATGGACCTCATGAATAGAATTTTTAAACCGTACCTTGATGACTTTATTGTGGTATTCATTGATGACATATTGATTTACTCTAAAAGTATAGAAGAACATGAACATCATCTGAGACTTGCCCTGCAGACCCTAAGAGAACAGAAACTATATGCTAAACTGTCTAAATGTGAGTTTTGGCTTGATCATGTTATGTTTTTGGGACATGTTATCAAGAAGATGGAATTTCGCTGATCCACGTAAAATTGAAGTCAGAGTGAATCGCCTAGACCAACAAATGTGACAGAGGTCCAAGCTTTTTGGGATTGGCGGATATTACGTAAGATTTGTTAAAGATTTCTCCAAAATTGCCTTACCATTGACTCAACTGACACAGAAGGGGATATCATTTGATTGGACTGACCAAAGGGAATCAGCGTTCTAGGAGTTGAAAACTCGATTGGTGACTGCACCGGTTTTTACCATACCTTCAGGTACGGATGGTTATACTGTATTTAGTGATGCTTCTCATAAAGGTTTGGGGTGTGTTTTAATGCAGAATGGGAGAGTCATTGCTTATGCTTCCCAACAACTGAGATCACATGAAAAGAACTACCTAACCCATGATCTAGTACTTGCCGCAAAGAGTGTTTGCACCGAAAATCAAGGCCACTATCTCAGATGGGCAACGTAGAAGTATATATCGACCACAAGAGTCTCAAGTATTTCTTCACCCGTAAAGAATCAATATGAGACAATGGAGATGGCTAGAACTGATCAAAGATTATGACCTACAGATTCTGTATCACTCGGGAAAAGCCAATACCGTTGCCGATGCACTAAGCCGGAAGTCGATTGCAAATTTAGCTTGTTTGCTTACTGGACAGAGAGAGTTGCTTTGTGACCTTGAAAAATCTGAAATTAAAATTGTAAAGAACAAGGTGGAACAATAGCTGCTATTTCTGCTAAACCGGCACTGATTGAAGAAATTAAAGAGAAACAGCAACATAATGATTTCTTGAAGAAGATCATCGAAGAAAGGGAATCTAAACCGAGACCGGGATTCAAATTTGAGAGCAATGTACTGAAATTTCAAGAAAGACTGTGTGTGCCGAATGATCCTGAATTAAAAAGAAGAGTTCTGCTAGAAGGCCACAATTCAAAATTTTCTATCCACCCAAGGAATACGAAAATGTATCAAGATCTGAAACAGAACTTCTGGTGGCCAGGAATGAAGAAAGAAATTGCTAACTTTGTGTCAAAATGTCTTCATTGCCAACAAGTCAAAACGAACATCCAAGATGCTTATCGCAACCCTTACCCATATCGAAGTGGAAATGAGTATATCACGATGGATTTTATCGTTGGATTGCCACACTCTAGAAAAGGTATGGATCCAATTTGGGTTATTGTTGATAGACTGACCAAATCTGCCCATTTCTTACCTGTCAAGACAATTTATAATGCGGACAAGTTGGTCAGAATTTATATAGATGAAATTGTTAGATCGCATGGAGTGCCAGATCCATTGTTTCACAGGATTTGAAGTTTACATCGAGGTTTTGGCAAAGCCTCTGCATCGCATTGGGTACAATTGAGATCGAGTAGTGCCTATCATCCTCGCAGATGGACAAATGTAAAGGACCATCCAGACTCTAGAGGATTTATTGAGAATGTGTGTCCTTGATTTTCAGGGAAACTGGGAAAGTCATTTGCCGTTGGCTGAATTTGCTTACAATAATAGCTTTCATTCAAGTATTGGCATGCCGCCTTTCGAGGCATTGTATGGCAGAAAATGTAGATCTCCGATTTGCTGGGCAAAAGTTGGAGATGGGCCTTTGCTTGGGCCCGAGATTGTATATGACACGACTGAGAAAGTGAAATTGATACAACAGATACTAAAAACTGCAAAGAGCAGACAGAAAAGTTATGCGGATGTCAGAAGGCGAGATAGAGAATATGAGGTAGGTGATCACGTGTTTGTGAAAGTGACACCGATGAAAGGCCAGACTCGTTTTGGAGTCAAAGGCAAGTTAGCGCCAAGATATGTCGGGCCGTATGAGATTATTGAGAAAATCAATCCGGTGGCATATCAAGTTGCGCTTCCTCCTGAAATGGAGCATATGCATAACGTCTTCCACATTTCACCATCATTTTTTAATGGTTGTTCAACATTCTTTGTCATATTTGATTTAAAACCATATCCCGCAATTGGATTAAAATGCTCAATAACTTTTGGCAAAAGAAATTGGTCTTCTTTTACAATTAATGGCTTAAAAAATTGCCCCTTAGGCATGCCATTTTCAGAACCTAATTTGTCATTGGCCATGATTTTTGTGGAGAGAAAGTTTTGCTTGGAAAAGCACTTAGAAACACATAAAATTTGTGCTTTTTAAGATTCTCTAATTTTTTACTTCAATGTTGAATTTCTTAACAACTTGATAAAATTAACAACTACGTTGACGAATTTTTTCATCAAAGTAATTTATATCTTTTTGCATCAAATAATATGACGGTGATAAAATTATTTGAAATTTTTGTCAATCAAGAGAATTAATTTCTTCTTTTAGAGCCAAAATTTCACTATTGCGCTAATAAATTTCATCATCACAATGCCGAATTATTCTTTCCATATTATTTGTCATTCCATTATGTTGGCAATAGACGGTAGAATCATTGTCATAATATTGACAATCATTATACATGGAAGATGAGGTATTCCAATAATAATTCATAGCCATTGGAACATTGTCACTCCATTAGTAGTTTGCATCTATGGGTGCATAAGATGCAAATATGCCACTAGATGGCATAATTTATTGATATTTTGTTTGTATCATTTTTTTTCTCCAACTTAGAATGATGTCTCACTGGGCATGCCAAAAATTGTTACAAACAAACTAATTTTCATAAACAACAGGATCAAGCAATGTGGTTGATTATCTTAATGCCTTGATAGGTTCAAGAATTTCTTTGGAGGTTTACTTCTTGAAAAAAGAAAAAAGAAAAAAAGAAGTTAATATAACTAGAAATTGACTAAAAACAATAAAACTTGTCACTTTAAACACAAGGATTAAATTCCAAGTCTTTTAGTATTACAATCGACAAGACTTTGAACCAACACTAACTGCTACTCTTAGTTACAAGTCTTGCTACTCCTAAATAGACTAGATTATGTTGGAAATGGTTATAAAATTCTGGGTAAAACTAGAATTTTTTCCTAAGTTTGGTCTATTTTTTAGGTGTGCCCTGCGGCCGATTTACGCGATCAAAGTGGTAACGCTGCTCTATGCCGCCAGGATTCACGTGGTATATTTGGTTGCTCAAAACCATTACCGAGTGAATGAGAAATTGAAGCCAAAGTGTGCTCCATGGAAATGGAGTTTTGGTGAAAAATCCTTAAAGGTTTGAATGAGGCTTGTCTCACATTGATTTGATGGGAAGTTTTGTATGGGTTTATAAGCATGGGTTTGGTACTTAGGATGTGCCCCAAGGGGTACTCAAGTGTTTTAGAGGGAGAGGTTATGGGCAAAATGGGGTAGGTCCATTGGACCCAAAGATCACCACACGCTGCCAAGCCGCCGCCGTCTGGCCGTCCGGCTCGGGTTTGGGCGGTGCGTGGTTGGGCTTGTTCGGCCCAATATTAATCTTTTTGGACCAAAAACATTTGAATTTAATTTTATTTTTGGTAAAATAAAATCCAGAATTCAAATTAAACCAGAAATAAACTGGTCCGGTTTTACTGTACATCCAAACAAGGCCCTTCTCCTTTTATCTGCTTGAATTATGAACCCAACAGATTCAAATCTGCTTAAATTCAAAACCATACTTGTTCAAATAGGTTTGCACCTATTTAATTCAAAATCAGAGCCATCAATCCATCTATAAATAGGACAAATTTCATTTGGATTTTGTAACTCTAATTTCGTCCTTCATAATTCTACAAATATTCTTTTCATATTGCTGCATTATTTTCTTCTGTGAGAGAGTATAAACACTTAGTGTGTTCGTTAGGCAAACAATTTGTAGTGCTGCTATTGTTTGTAGTTGATCATTTTATCTTGGGAGATAGACGTCCACATTCTGAAAGCACCGTAGAGAGGACGAATCTTTCTTAAGGATACAATGTCAAACACTGGACTTGATCATATCATTATTCAAAGAAATTAATTAAGTAAGTTGTTTAATTTATTATTCTGTTTTATTTGTTTATTAAATCAGATTTTAATTTTGTTTTTGTAATAAAATAAAATCTATTTTTATTTATTTATTTATTTATTTATAGTTTGATTTTTGTAATCAAAGAAATTCTCTCATTTCTTTTATTTCTTTATATTCTTGTTGTTGTTTAGTATACAACAGAATTTAAAATTTTTTTAAATACAGTGAAGATTGTCCAACAATCTTAAGACAGATTATTTTTGGTGTCTTCATTGTATTTAATTTTCTGTGTTTTCAAAGTAATATTCTGATTGGAAAATACAAATAGTATTTATAAACTATTTGACAGATAGTAGTAATATAACGCTATTTTCTTTGATAACTAGCAAGAATATACCGTGTCATTAACAATTGCGTAATATTATTTGGTGTTACGTAAAATTAATTTGGTATTTTATTTTTCTAGTTTTAGTAATAAGGAAAATAAAATTATTTTGTATTATTATTTATTTTCCGGTTTTGCAACTGTAAAATTATTTTGTATTTTAATTTATTTTCGGTTTTGGTAACTAGAAAATTAATTTGTGGTGTTATTTTTTTATTTTTGTAATCAGATATTTTTGTGGTATTTTATTTTCTAGTTTTAGTAACAAGGAAAATAAAATTATATTATTTGCTAGTTTTAGTAACAAGAAAAATAAAATTATTTTGTGTTATAATTTATTTTCTGATTTAGTAACTAGAAAATTAATTTTGTTAATCTATCATTTAACTTTGTGTTTCGGTCACAATCTGTAAATTTTATATGTGATTTACGGTTTCGTTTGGAAGACCACTTAATTTTGAACCCTTTGTGAAAAGGTGTTAATTCTTTTGACTTTATCATAGTTCATCGTGCATATACATGGAAGAATTTGTTTCTGGAGAAAAATATTAGTTTTACAAACCAATTTCATTTTTATTACGAAGAAACCTTTGTGGCAAGTTTTTTTTTTTTTTATTGGTTTTTTGAATCATTTTTAATTTCTGTGTGTGGATCTATAATCATGAATAGTTTCTGCACATGAGTCAGGAAATATATATATATATATTCACAAGAACATTTTAATGTGTATATATTTAGTTTATTCATGTACAAATCAAACTGATTAAATGAAGGTTTGTTTTTGTCATTTTTTGAGTTTAAAATTCAAAACGCGTTGAATTTTATTTATGAGTTGAGAATCTTTTTATTTCATGATGCAAGTTATGGGATCATGCATGATTAATTTATTTGGTTAATTCATTATTTTTAGTTGATGCGTTTGATATGCATGTATTGATATCAACTCGAGTTATTTCTTTAAAAAAAAATAATTTCATGTGATTTGGAATGATAAATTGATATGTTGATCTTGTACATAAGCGGATTAATTTGAGTTTTTCCAATCAATTTTTGATTGGGTATTTAAACACTAGAGAAATGTAAACATGATGATTTAAATAGTTCCATTTGATTGGAAATAATTTTAAAAAATCTTTTATGTTAATTATTAATTTGTTTTGAACTTGTGACATGAGATGTCGTTAATTTTTTTTTTACTTGCGTAATAGAATTTGTTAAACCATAAACCATAATATTAATATGGGAATGTATCTCTTGAATTAGATGAGATAATGTAATTTTCTTTTGTCACAATTATTTAATTGTATCTCTTACAATAAAATGGGTTGTTTGACTTGTTTGTTTTTTAGGCAAAATTTTTTATGAGGATATAATTTTGTCAAAACATTAATTTTGATTTGTGTAATCATAATTATTTTGGTTTTTTCATTTGAAATTTATGAATCATGATTTGAATTTTATGAAATCAAGCACATCATAGACAACATGTGTTGGATGTTATATTTTGATTTATATTAGAAGTGATAGGGGCGGTGAATATGATGCATTATTAAATGAATTTGTGCATAACATGGCATTATTCACTAAACTACATTTCTTATTCTCCACAAAGAAAATGGAATTGCTGAAAGGAAGAATAGAACCCTTAAAGAAATAATGAATGCCATGTTATATAAGTTCAGGGTTACCACAAAACTTGTGGGGGGAAGCAATATTGTCTGTTAATTATGTTGTTAATAGAATACCCCACAAGAAAACCAACAAAGACTTTTATGAATTGTGGAAAGGTCGACCGCCTTCCTACAAATACTTAAAAGTGTGGGGGTGTTTGGCAAAAGTTGAAGTTCCTGTTCCTAAAAAGACTAAGATTGGACCAAAAATAGTAGATTGTTTGTTTATTGGTTATGCTCAGAATAGTAGTGCATATCGGTTTCTGACTTATAAATTAGAAATACCCGATATAAATGTGAACACTATTATAGAGTCAAGAAATGCTGTATTTTTTTAACATGTTTTTCCTTACAAGAAATGACAGGAATTAAGTTCACAGAAAAGAACTTATGATTGTACACAAAGTCAAGAGACTAATGACAATCAAACACAAGAGACTAGTAATAGTCTCGACCAATAAGATTTAATTGATGATGAACCAAGAAGAAGTAAGAGAGCGAGAACATCAAAATCCTTTGGTCCAGAATTTCTGACATACTTGTTAGAAAATAAACCTCAAAGCTTTAAGGCAGCAATGACAGGTCCTAAAGCACCTTTGTGGAAAGAGGCTGT
The DNA here is from genome assembly GCA_025200525.1 of Camellia lanceoleosa. Lineage (NCBI taxonomy): Eukaryota > Viridiplantae > Streptophyta > Magnoliopsida > Ericales > Theaceae > Camellia > Camellia lanceoleosa. Next base: position 2,868,670 of record CM045765.1, on the reverse strand, counting down.
TAATAATAAAATTGAATCCATTATGCAAAATCATACTTAGGAATTGGTGGATCTTTTATCAGGTTCTAAACCTCTTGGATATAAATGGATATTCAAGAAAAAAAATGAAAGCAGATGGTTCAATAGACAAGTATAAAGCAAGACTTGTAGTTAAATGTTACAAACAAAAGGAAGGTTTGGACTATTTTAGCAGCGTTGTTTAAATAAGAAATACATTAAATGGATGTTAAGACAGCTTTCTTAAACGGTGCTAAATGAAGAGATCTATATAGAGCAACCCAAAGGGTTTGTAGTGTCGAGGCATGAAAAAAAAGTTTGTCGGCTTGTAAAGTCTCTTTATGGATTAAAACAAACGCCTAAGTAATGGCATGAAAAATTTGATCATGCAATGCTTATTAATGGGTTTAAGATAAACGAATGTGACAAATGCGTCTATGTTAAAAACACTGACCAAGGATATGTCATAGTTTGTCTTTATGTAGATGACATGCTTATTATTGGAAGTGTCAAAACATGATCAAATCAACTAAGCATATGCTTAACAAAAGATTTGATATGAAAGATATGGGAGTCGAAGATGTTATATTAGGAATGAAAATTACTAAAATATCTGATGGATATGCATTATCTCAATCTCATTATATTGAGAAAATTCTTGATAAATTTATTAAGGATGATTTGAATATAACTAGAACACCTGTAGACATCAGTCTTTATTTATCAAAAAATAAAGGTGATGTAGTGTTTCAGTTAAATTACTCCCAAATCTTTGGAAGTCTAATGTACCTAATGAATTGTACTCGTCCTGATATAGCTTATGTTATCAGTAAATTGAGTAAGTACACTAGTAACCCCGGAGAAGACCATTGGAAAGCGATCATTCGGGTTCTTAGATATCTAAGATTCACCCGTGATCATGGATTGAACTTTACTTGATATCCAGCAGTACTTGAAGGTTATTGTGATGCAAATTGGATATCGGATACTAAAGATTCAAAATCCACAAGTGGATATGTCTTTACTCTAGGAGGCGCTGCTGTTGCTTGGAAATCCACGAAACAAACATGCATCGCATGATCCACAATAGAATCTGAGTTCATTGCTTTAGACAAAGCAGGAGATGAAGCAGAATGGCTTCGTCACTTCTTAGAAGACATTCCAATATGGCCAAAACCTGTGCCAGCTATTTGCATTCATTGTGACGAAGTATAACGGTAAGTCACGCCATATTCGTCGTCGACATAATACCGTAAGGCAATTGTTGTCAAACGGAATAATCTCAATAGATTATATAAAATCTAAAGAGAATATTGCGAATCCGTTAACAAAAGGTTTGACAAAAGAGCTAGTGTATAGTTCATCGAAGGGGATGGGATTAAAGCCTATTACATAAGAGTTGTCATAATGGTAACCCTACTTATATGACTGGAGATCTCAAGAACTAAGTTCAAAGGGACAACTACGTTATGTATGGCTCGCCAGAAATCACCAAGGGATTAAAATTCCTTACCCATTCCTATGGTGAGAGTGATATATGCAACATTTGTTGTATGCAGTGGTATAAGGATAAGCTTTGCTTTTAATGATTACTTATATCTTGATTGAAGCATAAAATCAAGACGAGTATAAAAAGATACTCACAATAAGAATCACCTATATGAGTGTCGAACTGGGGCCGGTTCTATGAGAATGCAATAGGCTAAATTCTCTAGAAACACTCATGAAAACCAGGCGCGTTCAAGGCCAAAATGAACACAACAGTGAGAACCACGATGTGTTAGAAGATATTTTGTGTGAAATCTATTGTCTTGGCTTACACAAACGGCTGAACAATTCAAGGCATCGCGTCCATTGGTTAGCCAGTAAGTCCGATAGGTTATCACTAGGGAAGGTTCAAGGCTGAAAGCTACTTATCCAGATGCAAGATATTTTCGACTTATACTTTTTCGATAAAGTCTGCATATTGTTGCATTTCCGTTGTCATCAAATTCCATTCATGTGGGGGATTGTTGGAAATGGTTATAAAATTCTGGGTAAAATCAGAATTTTTTCTTAAGTTTAGTCTATTTTTTAGATGGGCCCCGTGCGTCGATTTACGCGGGTCAAAGTGGTAACGCGTTCTATGCCGCGTTGTGATTCACATGGTATATTTGGTTGCTCAAAACCATTACCGAGTGAATGAGAAATTGAAGCCAAAGTGTGCTCTATGAAAATGGAGTTTTTGTGGAAAATCCTTAGAGGTTTGAATAAGGCTTGTCCCATATTGATTTGGTGGGAAGTTTTGAATGAGTTTATAAGACATGGGTTTGGTACTTGGGGTATGCCCCATGGGGTACCCAAGTGTTTTAGAGGGAGAGGTTATGGGCAAAATGGGCTAGACCCATTGGACCCAAAATCACCACACGCTGCCACCGTCTGACGGCAGTCAAGTCGGCCTGGGCACGGGTGCGTAGTTGGGTTGGGCTTGTTCGGCCCAATACTAATCTTTTTGGACAAAAAACATTTGAATTTAATTTAATTTTTGGTAAAATAAAATCCAGAATTCAAATTAAACCGGAAATAAACTGGTCCGGTTTTACTGTACATCGAAACAGGGCCCTTCCCGTTTTTATCTGTTTGAATTATGAACCCAACATATTCAAATCTGTTTAAATTCAAAACCATACCTGCTCAAATAGATTTGCACCTATTTAATTCAAAATCTACAGCCACCAATCCATCTAGAAATAGGACAGCCCTCATTTGGATTTTATAACTCTAATTTCGTCCTTCATAATTCTGCAAATATTCTTTTCATATTGCTGCATTATTTTCTTCTGTGAGAGAGTATAAACACTTAGTGTGTTCGTTAGGCAAACAATTTGTAGTGCTGCTATTGTTTGTAGTAGATCATTTTATCCTAAGAGATAGACGTCCAAATTCTGAAAGCACCGTGAAGAGGATTTAATCGTTTTAAGGACACGTTGTCAAACACCGGACTTGATCAGATAATTATTCAAAGAAATTAATCAAGTACGTTGTTTAATTTATTATTCTGTTTTATTTGTTTATTAAATCAAATTTTAATTTTGTTTTTGTAACAAAATAAAATCTGTATTTATTTATTTATTTATTTCTAGTTTGATTTTTGTAATCAAACAAATTCTCTCATTTCTTTTATTTCTTTATATTCTTGTTGTTGTTTAGTATACAACAGAATTTAAACTATTTAAATACAGTAAAGATTGTCCAACAGATTACTCCTAAGATAGAAAAAAAATGGAAATCAAATAATGTATTGATTTTTGTTGGTGATCTTTTACAGTAAAGCCATCAATGGCAATTCATACAAAAAAAAAAAAAAAAAAAAAAAATGTAAGAAAAAACTTGTATTAATCATCATCTAACCACCCATATAACTACAATCTTCTTACATTGCTACTTATCCTCCATCACTTGAATTTTCAAAATTTGATTTAACTTCTCTTAACTTCTAAGATTTTCCTGAATAATCATAATAATAATAACAATAATAATAATAATAATAATAATAATAAGTAATAGAAAACTTAAACCTATTTATAATTGACAACAAATTTATTTATGGTGCAAACACATCCTTTCATAATTTGTGGTACACTCAAATAATAAACAAAGCAATTCAATTAGGTTCATCTCAAGTCCATCTTAGGTTCATTACAATTCAATCCTCAACCTCTTATTTATTTTGATGTTATTTACATGTAATCTTGAAATGGCGATTGTTTGGTGGTTTTTGAGACCCATGGAATTGTTTTTCTCAGGTGTTCTTGTGTGAGAATTGAGAGATTTTAGGGTTTGAGTAGGAGAAGAGAAATTGAGGCCATGGAAGGATGGAAGCGCCACTACGCAAGCGAGGTGCTAACGAGCACACTTGTGTTGGCGGCGAATAGGATGAAGAGACCGAACATTCTTCGCAGGTTTAATTGATATAGAGGTGTAATGGTTGATATAGCGATCCCGGGTTTTTACCCCTTGTGTACAGTGATCCGGACTTATTTTCGTGGATGTTAGTAGTTGCTTATATCTTGCTTGCATCCTTTCGTACTTTGTATTTGAGTTATAGGATATGCTGGGCAGGTTTGTTATAGGTTGGTTGAACTTAGAAACCAAAAGTAGTTGCCCAGATTTTTGCTTTCACGCTCGAGCGGAGATTTTGACGCTCGAGCGGGACCTTCGTTGTTGCTTCTCCGTTCGAGCGGGTGTTTTGACGCTCGAGCGTGATTTTCTATCTCCCAGTATTTCCTCTGCAGTGTTGGACGCTCGAGCGGACGTTTTGACGCTCGAGCGTGAGTTTGTGTGTGACACTCGAGCGGGGCGTTTTATGCTCGAGCGAGGACCTGGTTCAGCAAAAGTTTTGGGAGTGTGTATCAGCCACTCGAGCGGGAGTCAGTGAGTGACGCTCAAGCGGGGTTTTCCACGCTCGGGCGGGGCGATTTTTATAACAACTTCGGGATTCTATTTTTGAATCACTTTTTCACATCTCTTCTCTCTATTACTTTTTTCAAAAGACACCATTGGAGAGCTTCTCTCTCTAAACCCTTCCCTTCTCTCTAAGTATTGATCTAGTAGGAGTTGTTTCTTCATTTTTGGCCTTTACAAAAGTTGTGTTGATCGTCGAGGGCTATCTTTTGATCCAAGTATATTGAGTTTTGGAGCACTTTGAGTTTCGTCATCTTCTTCCTTTGAGCTCCGAATTTGAGGTAGGGATATCCTACTCCTTCTCATGACCTTTGTCTTTGAATTTTAGCAATTTGATGAGTTGGAGATTGTTGGGTAATTTTGAGAAAGTTTGGGCCTTTGTGTAATTTTATAAAAGTTGGGGTTTTGTTTATATAAACTTATATGCATGTTTGGCATAGAGAAATGAGATCAATATTGGATTATTAATGACAATGGAACCTTAGTGTTGTGATGTTAATTATGGAAAAGGCTCTAATTACATTGATAAATTAATTGGTATAATTAATTTAAAGAAAAGAGGAATTGAATTGAGAATGTTGGAATTGGATGTGTTTATTATATATATCCATTTGGTGCATTTATTTTCAGTATAGAAATAACTGCTTTGGGCTATCGGCGGAGGATAGTCTTGATTGTTGTAGACAATGCATGATGATTAGGCAAACTAAAACTAATCGATTGAGAATACTATCAAATATAGCGATTGGAATAACACATCAACTTTATGTATTGATTGATTGTATATGATCTATGTTTATATACATGTGTTGTGTGGGAGGAGATAGGGGATGTATTCCATGGTTTAGGGGAAGATAGGGGATGGACCTCTAAATCGGATTTTTGTGTGACATTGATACAACACTACAATGTGTATCAAGCGTTGATTATGGAAGTGTTCGAATTAATTTGATATAGCACTAAAATGTATATCATTATCAATTGTGAAGTATAGAAGTGATTCTATGTTATGTTGATACAGCACCGAAATGTGTATCTTTCATAAAGTGTGAAAATGGTTTACGTGTTATCGATACAACAATAAAATGTGTATCCATCATGAATTTCAAAAGTGTTTTAAAGATGAGTCTTAATCTCATTAAGTTATTTGGCTAGGTGTTGAGCCTTGTTTTTAAACTCAAAGTTGAAAAGAAATGGGAAGTGAAATGTAACATGAACTTAATGTCATGAAACCGGAAATGTGATATGTGTGGATGTATCCGTGTTGACCATCTATCAACTGCTAATCTTTTAGTCATTGTTCATAGCTGGTTTAGTGTATTTCTACTGGGCTGTGGCTCACTCTTTGTGGGACATCATTTTCAGGTACAGGTAGCATGCTACCTCCAAGAACATAGCTTGGGAGGCAAGTGGCAAACAAACTTTTGTCGTTTTGTTATCTTTTGGATGTATTACATGTAGATTCAAGCCAAGGGCTTAATGTGTATTTGAGTTACTAATATCTTTTTTGTAATCAAGTGTTAACTTGGAAAGCTGTAAGCCCGTAGGGCATTTGCTTTTGTTGTTAACATATAATACTCATTGTAATGAACTACTCTGATGAATAGAAGAATATTTATCTTTTATACCAATGCATGTCTAAATTAATGGGCTTTAATGTTATTATTTTGAGGGCGTTACAGTTGATTTCAATAAATTAAAAAAAAAAACAAAAATAAAACACTGATGTTGATAATAATGATGAGTTTTGGTGAGGTAGATTGCAATTTTTAGAGTGAGGAAGAAGATAGAGATTTTAAGATGAAGATAAAGAGAAAATAATTGAAACTTGGAGAAGAAGATGAAAAATAATTGAATAAGAATACGCATAAGTGATTAGGGTGTATCATGAAGGAAAAAAAAAATTTATTTTAAAGTTTAATTTGTATTGTTCTTATTAATAAATTTACATAGGGTATAATAAGAATTAAAATTTCAAAATTTTGATAAGACGTACTGTATTATATTTGGGTGCAAATAGAATCACCCACAAGTTAGGCCTATGTTACTTATATATTATCAAATTACTTAAAATTCAATATTTTAAAACTTTTATTTATATTCTTAAAATCTAGATTTAAATATCAGAGCAAATTAAAGGATATACTTTTTTAATAAGTTACTTTGAATTTAAAATTAAAGGATATACTTTTTAAATAATTTATTTAAAAATATTACAGTAAATTAAAGGAATTTTAAAATAATTTATGTTAAATTTGAAATCTATATTTAAAATATTAGAGTAAATTAAAGGATATACTTTTTAATAAGTAATGTTAAACTCATTCATTTTATTTGTAAACCTAGTTGCAACCTATCAAATAAGGTAAGATTTTCTCCACATCCATTATGTGGATTGGATGGTGTTATTCAGGTTCATGATATCCATTATGACTCTCTTTTAAATGATCTGATTCATTCATCTTTTAGGCCCTATGTGTAATTGATTCAATAAGAAAGAATACTCACATGATTTCATTGCATTTTTAAAGAAAAATATGATGAAATCACGAATTAATCTAATAATATAAAAACTTAAAAGATAAATTAATCAAATTATCACATTAAGATCCACAATGAGTCCAACAGACGTGAACAACACTGCCCAAAAGAGAACATGTTCCCCCTTACCAAAAACACAATTTGTGTGAGTGTTCATTTTCAACCATTTTTTGAAGTTCGAAATATCAAAGTAGCACTGCAATCGTAGATTATAGGGAGGGGGCATATGTGATGCAATGCAGCTTTCTCCCATGCATGCCATTCCCATCCAAAGACTACAAGACAAACACATGAAACTCAAAGAGAGAGATGGAGAGAAAAAAAAGGGAAAAAAAGAAATGTTAATACACTTTTTATATATATATAAGAGAAAGAGGTAGAGAATGTTAGTATGTTTGTTTATCTATCATTGTGCATATACTATGGTTCAATCAAAGCATCGTGACCTCTTATGATTATGTCATTCCCATCCAAAGACTCCAAGACAAAACATGAACTCAATCAAAAGAGAGAGGGAAGGAGGTGGAAAAAGAATGTTAGTACACATTTTATGGGTAATAGTATATAAACAGAAAAAAATATATAAAATTTATATATAGAATGATATGATTATGTTAAGATTTACAATTTTTAAATAAAGTGTTCATTTAATGATTTTTAATTACAAAAATGTTACAGTCACATTATTTTAGTGACAAATCCTATATATAAATTTCATATGAATTGTATTTTTCTTTTTTATATGAAAAGTTCTATGTTACACACCATGTAAAAGGTGTATCTTACGTCCTAGTTATGAATAATGTTAGGTCATATTTGTTTGGGTAGACATGAGTTTGGGATTAGATTAATAGTCCAATAAAGTTATTTATTCGATATTTGGTTAAACAATAAAAGTACAGACTAATAATCCATCCGGATATAGTATCCTATATATAATGGACTATTCAATTCAACAGAAGGGGGTGGGATATAAATTGGAGGATTAAACGAAAGTCTGGACTATTAGTTCTTCTTTATAATCTTAACTCAATCCAAACATAGGATATGATACACAATCCAAAAGAATTTGTAACCCTAGGACTATTAATCATGGGAATGCTAATCTAACCTATTCCAGTCCGCCCAAACAAATATAGCGTTAGTGTAATTGGTTATGATATGAGATTTTGTGATGGTTATGACACTTCTGTGATTTTTTTTGTTATGACACACAAATTAATTTTAGTTATGATATTTTGTGATGTCTGGTTATAAATTAAGTGACTTTAATTATGAGATTTTATCGTGTTTGTTATGAATAGAAATAATTTTGATGATAAGCCTTTTGTAGCATTTTTTTTAATGAATCAATTTGGTTTTTCAAAACCTAAATTGATAAAAATTATAAACTTTTGTAACTCAAATGTTCAGAACATATATTAGATGTCCTTTTAAAAGGTGTGTATAATAGTTGCATCCATATGTATATTAGTAGAGAATGTCAGTATGTTTTTTTATTTATCATTGTGCATATTTGGTTCAACCAAAGCATGATGACTCCTAAGATTATTCCCACTTCTAACCCTTTTCCTTTTGTCTCCTCACAATGACCCCACTCTCTTCCTTTCTCATCTCCAAGAGAGAGAAAAAAAAAACAAAAAGTTTGAAAGTGATTTTCAATTATTGGAGAAGTTGATTTCCATCCAAATAACAAAAGAGGCTCCATCTTCTTGAAAGCTAAAAAGGGCTTTTGGGGACAAGCTGACAGAGCATTATTACCCAAGCTATTATTCCTCCATACACACCCTTCCATGTGCTAGTTTCAGTCCCCTTTTGGACTCTCTCTCTCACCGTTTTCTTCTTTAACAATACTTTGGCCTTCTCCCCCACACACACTAGAACAAAGTACCAATTAGATTGGCCACACAACCTTTTCCTCTTGGACTATTTGCCTTTCCTCTGATTCTCCTAATCATCCTTGGAATGACTTATAATCAACTGAAGTTCCAAGGGACCTTCTAAATACATTCACTTCACATTAAAATCTTTTATTTTGAACATGTGAGTTTAGATTGGGATTATGGTTACCCCTGGCCAACAATTAATTGTTATTCTTATGTGTGTTTTTTTTGGAAAAATACTCATATAAATGTTATGATTCTTTGTGTATAAACCAATCACAATTAAAGAAAGCATCATGTGATAATATTCATATAGTATACAATAATTGCTTGTATATTTAGATAATATTAAAAGTATGGTACCCAATAAATCCTTCTATCTTGTACCTAATACACTCCTAACAATTGAATCATGTGTCAAGATTTAAATAATTTGAAAATCTCACAAGAGATTTTTGAGACAAGGAAAGAAAGAAATTTGAGGACAAATATGCATAATGGAAAAGACTAAAATACCCATACACACATGCTCTATATATAGGCATGCAGCTACACGAAACAAATTAGAGACCCTTTCCACCACCCTGGTTTCATGGTTGAAACAACACTTGTTCAAATGGGTAGGGAAAGCAGTGATCAAATAGTCATCCATTCCTCCATTGCATTGCTGCAAGAGAGGTTTAGGCAACTGCAGAGAGTGAAGGAGATGAGACAGGGAAGAGATCTTGTGAGAACACTACCGGGTCAAAATGAGCCATCCAAGTTTTTTTTCAGATCAGAATTGTTGATCCCCCCACCTAGGTCACCTCGCCAAATTTCTCTGTCTCTGTGTCCAAACTCACAAATCAAGAACAACAATTTCCCGCACATTGAGACACCAGACCTGATGAAATCTTGGCTCTCTGACAAGTCCTTTGCTCGTGCTCCGCCAATCAAATTCAGTGACTCTAACTCTGATGTTGATACTTCTCTTCATTTGTAGACTAAAATATACTCTTTTGTTGTTGCTCTTTTTTGGTGCTGCTATGTTGGGTTGAGCTGCTTTAGTAATAATTATTATGCTAATGTATCTTTATGAAACTATCCAAGGTTTTGATGCATTACCTTCGATTATCATTGCTAGAAAATGGTTTTTGAGCATACGTAGTTCTTAACTCTTCTTGATGGAAATTAAGGAAAATAAGTGTAGCATTTTAGTTTTATTGGACTTGTTTCATTACTACAGTTGAATGGTTGATGGGTTGATAAGAAATTACATCATCAAGATAACATTTGAAAAAGAAATGAATAATTCAAATTCCAATCCATGGCATGTTCAGAATTGCTTGTGCTGTACAAAGTGCACGACAGATGATACATTTGGCGGTGTAATAATGTAAGAGTGTGCTATTCAAGCCTAAAAATTTTACTCATTTTTCAAATCCAATTATGTGAATTAAAATATTTAAGGTAAATTTATCTCTCATACCTTTTCTAATTATTTACCAATCATCTCATTTACATATCATTGAATCCAAAAATTGGTCTACAAAGTGGACTTGTATATCGTTTTTCATAATGTAAATATTATCATACTAAGGCCTCGTTTGGCAAGAGGCTATTTTAGCCAAAAAGTCAAAAAGTTACTAAAAAAGTCAAAAAGCCAACAACCCATATTAAAAAGTCAAAGATTCTCTTTTCTCTTTACTTTTTGCACATCTTTTCGTAAAAAGCCAAAAAGTCATCCTAAACATACTAGTTTTTTTTACATCACATTTTAGCCAAATAGCCAAAAAGTTACTAAATTAGCCTGTTCCCAAACGAGGCCTAAGGCAAGTGCCCCTTTTAGTCAAAAAGTCAAAAAGTTACTAAAAAAGTCAAAAATCTAACAACCCATATCAAAAAATCAAAATTTTTCTTTTTTCTCTACTTTTTTGTATATTTTTTTGTAAAAAGCCAAAAAGTCATCCCAAACATACTAATTTTTTTTACATCACATTTTAACCAAAAAATCAAAAAGTTACTAAAAAAATATGTTCTCAAACGAGGCCTAAATAAATAAACTCTTTTATTTGAAGAGAGATTGTAGGGTATTAATGCTACTCTAGACAAAAAAGTAAATTCATTTTTCAAATCCAATGATGCAACAATCTATTAAACTATTTAAGGCAACTATTTTTCTCATATCTTCTCTAATCATTAATCAATTATCTTACTTATACATTATTGAGTCTAGAAAGTGAGTTTACAAAATAGACTTGTATATCATTTTCCAAAACGGGTATTAATTCAATTCAATCCTTGCCACATGTACTAAGGAAAAAAGAAAAATGATATATATTATTATATTTCTTACTTCTTTTTCTTAGTCTAAGATATAAGTGAATCTCATATACATTTATGAATGTGATTCTCATTGCTTTCTATGTAGGAGTGAGAAAAAGAGATAAAAATAAGATTATCTATAGCATTGCTTCTAAACATAATATAAGAACTTATATATCTTCTCGTTCTCTATCCTACATTTTGAGATATTATATGGTGGTCTTAGAGTAATACTCAGCGTCATTTCTCACTCGATATTTGTTAATTTATCTCTCGAAAGTCTAACAAAAAAATACTAAGAATGTGTTTGGTTTGTTTTTTAAAATAGATTTTTTTTAAAAAATTTGGGAAGAGAGTTTAGCAATCTTTTTGGATTTTTTGGTTATATATTTTGAAAATAGTTTTAGAGTTTAGGAGTTTAGGATGATTTGATATTTTATTGTAGTTAAGTAGATGAGTGTGAGAAAAAAAAAATGATTGAGAATGACAGAGGAAAGAGAAAAAATGATTGATTGATGTGTAGGAGAAAAAAAATGATTTTGAAAATTTTTTAAAAAAAATTTAAACCAAACAAAATTTTAAAATTTTTTCTTAAAAATCGTATTTTAAGATACAAACCAAACAAGCCCTAAAATTTCATTGTTTAACTAACAATATTAAAACATCACGTGAAGTTGCCCACCAAATAATTTCTCCTTCATATTTGTTGGCTATATATTTTGTAAAAGCCAATTACAATTCGACACGTAGCAGAATGAGGGTATTATTGGAAGATGATTTTAATCTTAAATCTCAACCATACACGTGGCAATAAATATTGGTTCTCAAGTGGTCTGAGTTGCACTAGATCAGGAATGAGATACAAGGTGACGTGGCTTCAATCTGCTACCTATATTCAAATTCAAAACAGGAGGGAAGTCCAACCGCAAGTGATGGCGTAGTGGAACTATTTCTAAGGTAACATGATCACGATCATGGAGGAGCAGTCGACAGTCAAGTGCGTCAAGGTCATCTCTAACAAGTATAAATAGCAAGGAAGCCCTTAAAAGCCCCAGACTCAGATCATACAAACCATCTTTACTTCAGATTTTCCTTTCCAGCTTTTACCTTTCCTGTACTTTAAATACTTGTTCTTAAATACCGTGACAGACTTCAATTTATAGGAGTAGTTTTCAAGTAGATTCAAGTAAACCGTTGTCAGAAACTTCTCAAGACCGAAGTTTGGACAATTGTAAGTGTTTATGTTAATGAAATACTTCAATTGCTTTTCATATTAATTGTTATTTCTTTCAATTTCTCCTAAAAGTCAAGCTACCAAGAAAAAGTCCTCTTCATTGAGGCCGAAAAGAACCAAAACATAGTCGCCGATAATTGATTGGCAATTATAATTTCAGAAGGATCGATTGATCCTTGCCGCACGCCAGATTTACAAATATACCCTTCGAAAAGCCAAAAGCCAACATATATTTTTGGCACGCAAAGGGGACTAATTAAAATGGCTAGACGAAGACGACAAGGAGAAAATGAACGCTTGGAAGAAGGCGTAGAAGGAGAGGTAGAAATACCTAATCCAGAGGAGAATGTGGTAACACATCCTGTGGAAACTCCTATGTTATCAGAACCTTTGGTCTAATGCATCAAGATTTCGGCAAGAACCATATGCTCATAATTATGGACGAAACCAAGGAATTGGACCATCCACCATTCCATCTTCCCAGCCAACAAATCCATGGGATGGCTTGGTAGATGCTATGGGACAACAGTTAATGAACACAATGGAAAAGTGGGCAACATCCTTTTTGGATCGAATGAACAACCACCAACCAACAAACACAAGACATACAGAGGAAATTTTAAATGTTCATCAACAAAGATTGGCTAGAGAAAAACAAATTTATGCAAGTTAATGGACAAACTAATGGTCGACTAGTACTCCAGAACTATGAAAGACCATCGCCTCGCCTTGGTATAAACCCATTTCAAGGCCTGTAGAGGCCAAAATGCCTCAAGATTCAACAAGGAAGCCACACCGGGCCATGCACTGCCAAGTACAAGAAACTGGCATAAGAATTGTGACAAACCCCATGTTCGAAGCCATACCTGGCACCAGGGGTTATAATAATCCCTTATTCGAATTTATACCCGGGGGGTTGGAAGGTTTGCCTGCAAATGGAAGGGACACAATACCTATTCCAACACCTTTCGCAGGTCCTTTCACAGACAAAGCTCAAAGGGGTTATCCATTTCCCCAACAAAGAACTCGCACTACGGGGCAACCAAATTTCAAATGTACCATTGTATGGGACCAAGAGGACCACAGTGCACAAGTTTGTCCACCAAACCCCGTGGTTTGCTCCTCCAAGAAGTGGTTCAGCAAGCCCAAAATATGGTCCCTAGGGACCAAATTGCCGATATTGTTAGGGAGATATGTGGACCAATGGCTCGGGGGGTCCAGACTCCTGTATACAGAAAACCATACCCAGAGTGGGTTGATAGGGTACATGAATACCCAAGAGGGTTTAGAATACCAGATTTCACCCTATTCTATGGAACTGGAAATCAATCAACAGTAGAGCATATTGCTAGATTCGCGGCTCAGTGTGGTGAATTCGCTAATCATGACTACATAAAATTGAGATTATTTCCAAACTCTCTAACTGGGGGAGCGTTTGTATGGTATATCAACCTTACACCTGGCTCCATTCAAACTTGGCAACAGATGGAAGAGGCATTTCATGCCCAATTTTTCCAATCGAGCTGTAAGTATCCATGGCAGATTTGGCAAGATTGAGTCAAAGGCCCAAGAAAAGGCTACTCAATTCATTGCAAGATTTAAAAGGGCTCAAATAAATGTAGAGTCATTCTTCCAGAGCCGTAATTTACGATTGGCTCAAAACGGTTTAGAGTTCAAAGCCAAAGAAGTTTGATTCAATCAATTCGTGGATTTGGTCGAATTAACCTACAAGGTGTCTCGATATGAAGCATTACTAGAGGAAGAACAAGATCAAAACAATGCTTCATATAAGACATACTATAGAGATCCCAATTATGAGATTGATGCAGCAGAGATTGGGCAAAGAACCCGTAATTTGTGAAGCACTAATTCATAAGGATACGACTATCGACCAAATAGCTTTAAAAAGAAAGACTTTCACGTAAAGTATTCTTTCGATTTAACAAAAGCAGATGACATTTTCGATCATTTGCTTGCGACTAATTTCCTTAAGTTACCAAAAGGAGTGAAACCCTTTCTTGATGAACTTAAGGAAAAGTGTATCAAATGGCATAATTCTTGGTCTCACTCAACTAAAACCGCATTGTTTTTCGAGACAGATCCAAGAACAACCGAAAGGAAGCCTCAAGTTTCCAACCAAAACAGAGAAAGCCATGGAATTGACAAGAACCCTTTCCGAAGTTGGAGAAAGCGCGGCTAATGTGGTTGTTCCAAATTTTCTAATCTATCTCGCAGAATTGGAAGAAGTCAATGTGCAAATGCATATTGCCAACCGCATACCGCCAAGAAAGAGACCAAGCTCACCATTGTTGGATGAGCCTCTCACATCGAAGGAACATTCGATGAAGAAATAATGGACGCATTTATTCTTGGAAGCACAGTAATGCAAAGGATGTGTCCAAGGTGTAGACTAAGCTACAATGGTTGAAGGGCTTCCAATTGATGGGAAGCAATACTATAAGGATGTTCAGAGACGCCCTAGAACAACCAACGCTAACAAAAGGTCGCAGGCTAGCGATATAGGCGACAGTGGTGGTTGAGCTCATAGCTGATGATTGAATGCTAAAGGCAAAAGGCCCGTATGAGTCTAGGCCACTTAACTACTATAAAATGGAGAGCAGACATTCTGAAAGAAGGTTAGAGAGGAGTTCAAGTTATGGGACTAAAGCCAGAGATTGGCCCCCCAGATCAACTTCACACAAAACAGAAAATGACCATCTCAAACAAAGGCCAGAATCAAGCTCAAACATGAGACCGTAACCAAGCACTTACCTCCACTACGGCCAAGATGGCTTCAAGGTGGAAAAGGGTGATTCGACGTCAATCAAGAAGCTCTGGGTGCCTGAGTCCCGATTGGTTTGTAATGCAAAACAAACCTAGGGAATTGCCCGACAGAAAGATGTTGGAATCACAGTGAATGGTCAAGCCTCCTTTGGTGGCCCCAAACAACTGGGTATCAAGCACCCAAAGACAAAGGAGCCAAATATGGTTCCTGATTTCAGATCACAAAGGAGGAATTCAGCGCAGTACACCCAAGATCAAAGAAAATCAAAAGAGAGTGAAGAGAGTTCTTCACATGTCAAGACAAGAAAAGAAAGCTTCAAGTCGCCATGTTCCAAAACCGACGCTGCAAAGTAAAGTGGTTTGTAGCAGGAACACTGGCCCAAGTTCATTCTCAACTAAAAGCCAGGAAAAGTCCAGCTAAGGTGATTGGAGAAGGCTCGATGGAAAGTGATAGTGAAATAGAAGAAGAGATTGGCATGAGCCAAAAGAAGGAAATGGTAGAAGAAGAAATGTTCAAGCCTTCATGGTCAACAAACATTTCGATCGAAGCTTAGTTGAGAAGGATCCTTCAAGGATCACCATTAATGAAATACCGAACGCAAAGATGGAGGACGCCGAAGACACCGAGCAAGGTAACCAAGAGGGAAGAAGGTACAACCACCATCCGCTTTGGCTCATTCCCACCAGACACCAACATGGTACATATACTACCTCATGAATTTCAGTCGAGGATCGGAGGACCAAGATATGGATCCAATTTCGCTTCTAGTGAGGAATCACAAGTGAGCATGGTTCAGATGCTCCTAAATGGTTACTCCTATGGAAGTTGAGTGCGAAAGCGAGGAGGAGGTGAGCATCAACCTCTCATATCCTTTTGAATACCCTCGAATTCCATGACCAACATGTCAAGCCTTTGTACATTAAGGCTTTCTTTGATGGTATCTGCTTAAACCGAGTCTTAGTAGACAATGGGGCGGCGGTTAATTTATTGCGAAATCTTCTTTGAAGAAATTAGGAAGAAAGAATCCAAGGTTGATCCCAACCAAGACAACCATTGCTTTGGCTTTGGAGATAAGCAGATGGCCCAAGGTATTCTCGCCTATTAATTTGAGTGTGGGAACTAGGGATTGTATGGCGGCATTCTTCGTGATCGACAAAGAATGCTAAATATAATGCCTTACTTGGAAGGATTGGATTCACACCAACAAGTGTGTACCTTCCTCTTTGCATCGAAAGATCATGATGGCTCGGGTAATGGAGAGACAGAGGAGATTGACGCAGATCCTCAACCTTTCATAGCCTTTGTCGCGGATTTTGCAGAGGCCAAACTATATATCGAAGGGGTGACTCCACTCAAGATATTGAGAAAAGTGATGGCTCACCAAGTGACTGGTGATGAGAAGTTACATCCGAAGCACTTGGTCCAGAAAGTCTTGATGAAGAAGTTAGTGAAAGATGACAACGATGCTGGTTGTAGGCAAAGAAGTGAAGAACGAAGCCAATTCATTGGCTTTGATTAAATTCTCATCATTGGATGTAAAAGCAATAGTCCGTAAGATGCGAAACAAGAGAGAGAAGCCATGACAATTGGCTGTAAACAAGAACAACAACAGGTCAGGAGATTGACCTTTGGGAAATATTGTGCATTGGACATTGAAACAAGAGTCCAGGAAATACAAGAAGAAGACGCCTTATGGACAGATTTTGTCTATGAGGAAGAAGGTAGAGATGTCGAAATAGAGAACCTAGAGGCAGAACAAGGTGAAAAGATTGCTTCAAAGGTTGAAGAAAACAAAGAAAAAGCTTCAATGAATTCTCAGACGCAGGACCCCTTGGAAGAAGTGAATTTAGGGGAAGGTTCTGTGCAGCAGCCCACTTATATAAGTACCTGTTTGAATGCTCTGGACAGAGACCAGTTGTTGGTTGTTTTAAAGAAATATAAAGATTGTTTTGCATGGTCTTATAATGAACTACCAGGATTGGATAGATCATTGGTGGAACATAGGCTCCCTTTGAAGCCTAATTTCAAGCCATACAAACAGAAACCTAGAAGGATGAGTCCAGATGTAATTCAGAAGGTCAAGGAAGAAATTCTTAGACTACTTAAGGCAGACTTTATTAGGACAGCCAGGTATGTTGAATGGCTATCTAATATTGTGCCTGTAGTTAAGAAAAATGGCAAAATGAGGGTATGTATCGATTTCAGGAACTTAAATCTAGCAACTCCTAAAGATGAATATCCTATGCCTATAGTGGATCTGTTGGTGGACAGTTTAGCAGGGTATCAAGTTTTGTCAATGATGGATGGCCATTCTGGTTATAATCAAATATGTATTGCAGAGGAAGACATCCACAAGACAGCATTCAGATGCCCTGGAAATATTGGCACCTTCGAATGGGTTAAGATGCCATTTGGTCTGAAGAATGCTGGAGCTACCTATCAGAGGGCTATGAACACCATCTTTCATGACCTTATTGGAGGGTATCTAGAATGTTATATTGATGACATCGTGGTAAAATCCCAGTCCATGGAGAAGCACTTGCTTCATTTAGAAGCAGCTTTTGAAAGAATGAGGAAGTTCAAGTTGAAACTCAACCCTCTTAAATGTGCTTTTGGTGTGTCATCTGGAAATTTCTTGGGTTATGTGGTGCATAAGAAAGGAATACAGATTGATCAGAATAAAGCCAAAGCCATCATTGAAGCTAGGCCTCCATCAAGTAAGAAAGAATTACAAAGGTTCCTTGGGCAGGTTAACTTTCTTCGAAGGTTTATTTCTAACACTGCAGGGAAAACTAAAGTATTCTCTTCCTTGTTAAGGCTGAAAGATGAAGAGGAATTTGTGTGGACAGCAGAGCATCAAACTGCTTTCGAAGGTATCAAAGCCTACTTGGCCAATCCTCCAGTGCTGATGCCACCAAAACGAAATAAGCCCTTGAAATTATACATAGCAGCAGCAGAAGATTCATTGGGAGCTTTCTTGGCCCAAGATAATGAAGAAGGCAAGGAACAAGGCATCGCTTATTACCTTAGTAGGTTTTTAAATTCTTGTGAATGTAAATATTCATTTGTTGAAAAGTGTCTTGCTTTGTATTTTCTTTGCAATGAAATTAAGATATTATCTTTTACCTACAACTGTCTTGGTAATTGCAACCCACATTTGGTTAAATACATGTTATCTAGACCTATGTTGAGGGAAGAATTGGCAAATGGATATTAGCCTTATCGAATTTCATTTAGAATATGTCCCTCAAAGGGCAATAAAAGGGCAAGTATTAGCCAATTTTCCGGCGGATCATCCATCTCAAACAGAGAACCAAGAGGTAATGGAACTTGGTATGGCTAGTGTTGAACCATGGCAAATGTGGTTTGATGGATCGGAAGCCAATTGATTTATTGGAATTGGTATTGTGATTAAGTCTCCACAAGGGGTAGAAACCACACATTGTTTCACAGTGGATGAAGTCATTTCTAATAATCAGGCTGAATATGAAGCCTTAATAGTAGGACTAGAAATCCTTATTGGGTTACAAGTACATGCAGTTGACATATTTGGAGACTCTCAATTGGTTGTTAACCAAGTAAAAGGGATTTTCAAGTGTCAAAGCATAAGTATCCTACCATATTATGTTGTTGCATTACATCTGCTTTCTCAGTTTCAAATAGCAAATGTAACCTATGTTCCAAGATTCTTGAACAGTAGAGCTAATGATGTGGCTCAAAAAGCTTCGAATTTCAAGAGAAGGGATAATACCCAAAGGGATATAAGCCAAACAACATATCAGAGACTAATACAACCTTTGAATAAAAGGAATGTGATCTTGGAAGTCAATCATAATGACTCACAAGAACAGGATTGGAGGCATCCAATTATGCAGTATTTGGCTGGTCCATCTTCAAAAGCCAGCAGAAAAATCAAATTGCAGTCTATGCAATACATAGTATATGATAATGCTCTATACAAAAGGGGAGTAGATGGCTTATTATTGGAGTGTTTAGGTCCAAAAGAAGCATTAACAGCTATGGCTGAGGTTCACGAAGGCATTTGTGGTGCTCATCAGCCTGGTGTAAAGATGAGATGGTTGCTTCGAAGGCATTCTTATTATTGGCCAACTATTCTTAAAGATTGCATAGAATATGCAAAAGGTTGCCAGGCATGCCAAAAACATGGCGCAATAAGACATGTGCCCATAATTGACCTACATGCAGTAGTAAAGCCTTGGCCATTTAGAGGATGGGCCATGGACATGATAGGTAAAATTCACCCACCTTCTTCGAAACATCATTGTTTCATCCTAGTGGCTACTGACTACTTCACTAAATGGGTCGAAGCCAAGCCATATAAGGCTGTAGACCAGACAGAGGTCATGAGGTTCATTAAGGATTTAATCCATAGGTTTGGCATTCCACAAACCATAACAATTGATAATGGAACTGTGTTTGATGGGAAAATGGTGAAATCCTTTGTAGCAGAGTTTGGGATTAGCCTTATTAATTCCACTCCCTATTATGCACAGGCCAATGGTCAAGCTGAATCATCCAATAAATCCTTGAAAAAAGGAATACAAAAGATGGTGGAAGATAATCCTAGGGATTGGCATAACCTGTTGTTGGATGTTTTATGGGCTTCTGAGAACTTCCCCAAGGTCGAGCACAGAGTCACCCTTATGCCTTAGTATACGGGCATGATGCAAGATACTGAGAAATTAATGTCAAATCACGAGGGTAAGATGTCAAGATCAATTAGAATCGGAGCAATATCATCAAAGCATGTGCTTGCAATTGGAAGACATAGATGAAGCAAGAATTTTGGCGTTAAATAGCATTCTTTTTCA
The DNA here is from genome assembly GCA_025200525.1 of Camellia lanceoleosa. Lineage (NCBI taxonomy): Eukaryota > Viridiplantae > Streptophyta > Magnoliopsida > Ericales > Theaceae > Camellia > Camellia lanceoleosa. The sequence continues at coordinate 2,848,651 of CM045765.1, read as the reverse complement.
AAAGAAGAAAGCAGCCAAGAATTATAACAAGAAAGTCAAGCATATTGGCTTTGATGAAGGTGATTTGGTATGGAAAACAATACTCCCAATAGGGATTAAAAGCCATAAGTTTGGCAAATGGTCACCTAACTGGGAAGGGCCATATCAAGTTCACAGAGTTTTGCCTTTTGGGGCGTACCATTTAAGAAATTTGAATGGCTATGTACATCCCAAAAAGATTAATGGGAGATATTTGAAGCCTTATTTTCCAACCATTTGGGAAACACAAGGAATAGAATAAACATTAAATACAAAAACATGAGACTATGCAAAAGATGGACAAAATTTTTTTCTTTTTATAAAGAATTAAATACATTATGCCATAGATTGGCCCAGAAATCATTACAATGTCTTAATTGTTTTTGTACAACGGATTTCCTATTGTTAAATGATGGGAATAGTTTGATGGCTGTAGCCATGTCCTTTTTACGATCAGCCAATTCTTGGTTAGTAATCTGCAATTTGGTGTCAGATCGATCCAGGGCCCGGTTTATTACAGCTAATTCCTCCTCTAGTTGGGCCTTTTTCTCTAGCAGTTGGATTCGAAACTTGGAAGCAGAGGAATGTTGTTCCTTGAGTTCTGATACTTCGGTATGTACTTGAGAAACAAAGCTCTGGTCCCTAGTTAGTTTCTCATCCGCAACCTTAGCAGCTTGACAAATGTTGAGGTAAAAATCGATGGTGGCTGCTGCTTGAGATAGATGACTTGAAACATTCAAGCTAGACTGCTCAGCAATGTTACAACACTGAAGGAACCCATTTCTGATAGTAGGCCTTTGTAGAGCCTCAAAGGGAATCCTCGAAAAGGAATTTAGCAGTTCTAGACATGTATCTATGTCTATTGAAGGCACAGAAGGTTTGTTGCTGGAGGAAGAATTCTCAAAAATCTCCAATAAGGAGTCAGCCAAGACTAATGGCTCAGCTTCAGCAATGAATGTTGGAGATGTAGAAGGTACATCAAAAAGACTAGCAAGTCTTCCTTCGAAGATGTCTACTTCGTCCCTAGACATGAAGGGCATAGAAAATACTGTGGTGAAAGACACAGAGGGCTGCATGGGGATGGGAGAAATGGATGGAGCGTCTTTGGCAGCTTCTATAGTCTTAGCCACCAATGAATCAAGTGAAGAGGGGCTGGAAATAGGCATAGGTAGTGAACCATGAATTGGGGAACTACCAGCACTCTCTGTTTAAGAATCAATTGCCATTAGGATTGGAGTAACAGCTGGAATATCCTTGGAAGAAGGAAGGGTAAGGCTCAAGAAGGAATGGGCTGAGGTGGATTGAAGGCCAAAAAAGGAAGAAATGGCTCTAAGCCAAGGAAAAGAGATGCAGGGATGTTTGGACTCAAAGAAAATGTGCCGAATATAGGCTTGAAGAGTGAGAGCATGGTCTGGATGGTTTTCCCATGTCAGGTCGGGTCAACTTCAATCGAAGACAGAGGAGGCCTAGCGGAAAGATGAATCTGAGTATTCTTTGTAAGAGGAAGGAATACAAAAGACTGTTAGAATTCAGTATAAAAGTTGATAAAAGGAAAAACAGTGGAAGTGTGAAAGAAATTACTTGTTTCAGAAGCACTGGCACTGATAAGAGAGCGGCGGAGGGAATAATGTGCGGCAGTTTGTTGCTTTCTCGCTGTTTCCCTTTGCAAAGCATCAACAGCAGCAGCTTCTTCTCTTAAAATTTGTTGTTGCCGTCTCTTCTCAGCCCTCTCAAAAACGATTATTGCTTTGGAATGTTCCTGTTCTACTGCCTTGGCAGCGGCTTCATGAATCGGATCTTCCACCAAGTCAGCAGCAGAAACAGTCATCTTCTTTCTCTTCCTCCTTGGCAGTGATATTACTGGTTCTTTTTCAATCTCCCTTTCTTCAATTCGGGTTTCAGGTTTTTCAGAGGTAAGTGCTTTCTCCATTACTATAGTGGGTGCCTCGAAAGAAGGATGCTTAATTGTATCAGAAAGGGAGGCATCAGGAAGGGAGGCATCAGGAAGGGAGGCAATTACTTTTTGTTTCTTTGCTCTCTGCAAAGACACTTCTGGTTCTTGCTCAACCTCTTCTTCTCTCAAGGATTCGGATTCCTCGGGAGGGAGGATTAGTTTCCTTTTTTGTTTTTGTTGTTGTTGTTTCTTTTTGAGAACAGCTAAAGTTTCAGTTCTTTTGGGAGATTCCTCGTGTGGGGGTCCTGCACCAAAGAACAAACTTGTAAAGGGAAGGAACAAAAAATTCAAAAGAAAGGAAAAGGAGAAGTCCAAAAAATATTTACCCTTCTTCGAAGCAGCTCTAGTAACTCTAGCTGGAGGGGATGAAGTTGTAGGATTAGTCGTGGCAGCCACGTGAAGAGGAGGAGTGTCCTTAGATGTCGTTGGTTTAGCCTTCGAAGGCACTCCCAATCCTACCAAAGAAGTCATGGGGATGCTCAGATAGGCGCACTTCCATATTGATATCCACCGTTTGGAATCTTTTTCAAGATCGAGCCATATGGAAGAAAGGGACAAATTGGAACTCATTCGACTCTTTCAAGAGTTTGAGAATTGCCGTCTCTAGTCTGGATTTGGATATTCTCAAATCTCTGGCGAGAAGATGGACATTCGAGACCGCAAAGAGGAACCGGTATTCCTTGAGTGAGTCCAAATTGTCCGGCAAATTGAGAAGGGCAAGACACCTCGGATATGCATTTGTAGGCTCGAGGGTGTAAACTACCAATGAACAATTCCTTGGTAGTAATATAGAGGCCCACATGTTTTTGTGAGGAGAAGTGGAGCATTCTTTATCACCAGAAAGCTTGGTACCAGTTGGTCCTTTATTGGCTTCAAAAGGATAGAAGAAAGAGGCGGATGGAGAAATGGGGAGTTGATAAAAGAAGGTAAAATAGTAAGCGAAGGAAGCGGGGGTAAAGGGCAATCCTAGCATACTTTTCCCCATAAGTAATAGGATCCTGAACAAGAAATTTCAGACATTTGGGGTGTAAGTCAGTGAAATAAGCGAAGAGCCAAAGTTGAAGCACCCAGAAGGGACCTCCTTGGTTAGCATCAAGAGGTTTCTCACAAAATTGGGAACAGACTCAGAGACATGACCTAAAAGATAAGGAGCAAGAGCTATGTGTTTTTTCAAGACAAGCGCCATGAGTGGAACAAACTCGAGCATAATCCTCTGAGATGAGGTGCAAAAGAGGAATTTGCATAACCAATACAAAATGAAAGAAAATAGCTCTCTGTCCCTCACAGGACCTTCCATTTTATTCTCAGACTTTACAAAGTCACTATAAGAGGAGTTTAAGGAAGGAAGAGAAAACTTAATAGGAAGGTCAGGTAGTTGGGAGTAAATGGAGAACCATGGAAAGCCCTAAGAGATGGCAAATATCAAGAACGGTGGGGGCCATCATGCCAAGAAATTGGAATAAATTAAAAGACATATTCCGTAAAACATAAGGCAAAGGTATCAAGAAAGGGTCTTGTGAATAATGAACCCGAAAGACGAAGGGCATCGAGAATCTGAGCTCTGTGGGTCATCTTCTCTCGCAGAACAACTCTGTCATACCATTCTTCCCATTCGGTCCTTATTGTCGGCAAAGCGGTGAGGACGATTCACTCTCCGATTGCCCCAATCAAGCCCTTCTTCGTAAAGAAGGAAATGGTCCTCCAAGCGAGGATATAGGGTCATGCGAGTTGAGCAGAGCTTCCCTAAAAATAGGGCCAGGGCGTATTCTGTTTGTTGCTATGACGAGGTACGAAAAGACGTCCATCTATGTGGCTTGGCTCACGGATGAAAGTTTGGTGATTTCTTCATCGATACATCGCTTCAAAGCCATGGTAGGACTGACACGATCGCCAGAAAGCACTTTTAGTGAGGAAGGGTCCATTGATGGCGAGTAGTAAGGAAGAGGGGTTTAACAGGAGATCGGTAGGGTTTGTGCGCCAAAAGAGCAAGTGATTTCAGAATACAAAGCAAAGGGGTTTTTAAAAGATTTTTATGTCTGAAAAATATATTGCGTTATGTACTGAAAATGTGAATATGAGGAGACTCTTCCAATATTGATAGTTTTGGAGGGAAGAACACATTCTAAATGTTGACGTCAGCTTCGAAGAACAATATTTGGCTTCGAAGCCAATTTTGGCTCCAAGAAATCAAGTAAAGTGGCTTCGAAATACAGAATCCGGCTTCGAAGCATACTACATGTTTGGAGACGCTAAAATGCTTGAGTATTGGTCTACTTCAAAAGGTTTAAAGACCTATTTAATAAACATCATTGAAAGTAATGACCTTTAAAGCAAAATTTAGGATTCTTTAAAGAATATCAAAACCAATCATTGGTTTTTTCAAAAAAAAGACTATCCATTAAAAGTAGGATAGCATAAGCTGCTTTTCGAAGCAAGAAGTGGTCAACTTAAAATTGGTTGATTATAGTAGCCATGACCATGCATTGGTTATAATTAGCTTTGAAAAGTAAAATTGTTAAATTCGAAGCACTAATTTTAGATGATATTGACCAAAATTGTCAGTTTTTACTCCATAAGTTGGAAAAGGACATATTGGTTTCTTTTAGTGTTTCATTAAAGACAAGTGAGTCCAAATTCAAAGAAGGAGATTATTTAATTTAAGGCTATAAATTGGCTTTTAAAAATAAGAGGAAGCAGGGTCAAACAATGTCAAGTACAAAAGACTTTGCTTTCATTAGAGCCAAGACAATTACATTAAGTAATTTTATTTTGGTACAAATTCAAGCTCATAAAAATAAGGAATAGAATAAATTACAAGATCATGGAATTTCGTCCAACAATGATCAATGAATATTTGTTCTTTCTTTATTATGTCTTCCATCTCTTCCAAAGTTGGCTGCATGAGTTGATGTGCTCTCACTTCATAATCTGACTCTTGACCTTTGCTTTAAAAGCCTCCTCCTCAATTTTTGTTCCAACTCATCTATAACTAAATCATCCCAATACGCAGAATCCTTATTTTGAAGTCTTCAAAGTCTTCAATGAAGTTTTCGCCGTATTGAGCATGAATTGAAGAGATGAAAGTTGATCCAAAGACGAGTGGTGACTTTGGAATTCGATGCCAATAGAGAATCGAAGTTGATCCAGAACAGTGAAGTTACGCTTGGGCGATAGGATTAAGGATATGGCCCTAGTCGAGAATATCACAAGCCCATCGAAAGTTCTTAAGAGGAATGTCATCCTCAAGAACATTAAAGGGTAGGTGAGAAAAAGTGCGGCGAAGTTGGGCTTCTTTCGCTCAAATGGAGTTGGAGATGATGGAGGTTTGTAAGGAGGGAAGGTTTTGTCCATTGGAAGAGCAAGCTTTAATTTCTCTATCCAAGAAAGAGTGGGAGGAGGAGAAGGAGTAGATGGTTACGCTTCAAAAGAAAAAGAAGGTGTGGATGCCTCTAGTCTAGAGGATAGAGAAGGTGTGGATGCTTCTATTTGAAGGATGAAGAAGGTGTGGATGCTTCCATTTTAAGATGGAGAAGAAGAAGTGGTCCGGTTGGGGGAGATGACACAGGATAGGAGGAACAAAGGCATTAATATAGTCAAGCGGTCGGAAGAACAAATCTGCTTTCTTGGCTAAAAATGAAGGTGTATCCTTGTGCTTCTTCAAGCAAGGCGGTGCATTACTCTGTGGGCATGGAGGATGTATACCAAGCTACAAGTAAATTCTCCTCTAAATCTGCGTCGAAAGTCGATGGGCACATAAGGATAAACCACCGAAGCTTGGCGTAGGAAGGAAAATCCAAGGGGTCGGTGAACTCAATAAAATGATGATTGATCCGTTCCCTCAAGTCCCAGGACTCAGGTGCAGACCAGTTCGTCACCCCAGAAGATGAAGAAGTTGTAGCTTCATCCCAAGCAGAAGGTTGTGAAGAAGAATTTCCTAATTCCATATTTGCAATTTGTTGAAGCAAAGGCTTGAAAGTTGTTTGTTCAAAGTGTGAGGGGAATTTAGAGGAAGGACTTCTTGTATCAACGAGTTCGTAAACCGAAGGATTGAGGGCAATGTGTTCGTAGTCCAAAGGTTGATAATCTGCGAAAGCCTCCATGACCTGAATATAGAAAGGCGGGTAAAGGTGGCTAATAAATGCGTGGAGATTCTTTCGAGGGGAAACAGCATTACTCAATGGCTCTTCGTATGCTCGATCGTTAGAGTGAGAAGGTGATTGAGTCATAATCCGTTCGAATGCTGAAGGTATTGGAACGTCCAACAAAGTTAAGAGTTAATGCAAATGATCACCAAAATAGGTGACGGTTGTGTTTCTGAAAATAGATTCTATGCGTTCCAAAAAGCGAGGAAAAGTTTTGATTCACTAATATTTCCAAGTATTGGGTATATTAGTGCGAGGGTAATGTTGGCTATATATTTTGTAAAAGCCAATTACAATTCGACACGTAAGCGAGAATGGTATTATTGGAAGATGATTTTAATCTTAAATCTCAACCATACACGTGGCAATAAATATTGGTTCTCAAGTGGTCCGAGTTGCACTAGATCGAATGAGATACAAGGTGACGTGGCTTCAATCGGTTACCTATATTCAAATTCAAAAACAGGAGGAAGTCCAACCTGCAAGTGATGGCGTAGTGGAACTATTTCTAAGGTAACATGATCACGATCATGGAGGAAGCGATTCGACAGTTAAGTGCGATCAAGGTTATCTCTAACAAGTATAAATAGCAAGAAGCCCCGAAAAAAGCCCCAGACTCAGATCATACAAACCAGTCTTTACTTCGTATTTTCCTTTCCAGTTTTACCTTTCCTGTACTTTAAATACTTGTTCTTTAAATACCTGCACTGTACTTCAATTTATAGGAGTAGTTTTCAAGTAGATTCAAGTAAACCGTTGCTGTAAACTTCCTCAAGACTGAGTTTGGACAATTGTAAGTGTTTATGTTAATGAAATACTTCAATTGCTTTTCATATTAATTGTTATTTCTTTCAATTTCTCCTAAAAGTCAAGCTACCAGTAAAAGTCCTCTTCATTGAGGCTGAAAGAACCAAAACATAGTCGCCTGATAATTGATTGGCAATTATAATTTCTGTAAGGACTGATTGATCCTTGCTGGCACGCTCGTATTTACAAATATACCTTTCGAAAAGCCAAAAAGCCAACAATATTAGTACCATTCTCAAGAAGGGAAGAAAAAAAAAAACAAAAAAAAACAAAACAAAAAAACATGTCCAAAAATATATATATATATATATTAAGAAGAAAATATATTAACATATCTACGTGATGTTATTTGGTGGTCTTAGAGAGCGAAGGATAAACCACTAAACGTAGTAGGTGGCAAGCAGGGGTGATCGTCCCCTACGATGTTAAAAAGCCGCCTTCTTACATTAGTTTTAATTATTAATTAAGATATGAGCTCGTGCGATGCAAGAAATAAATAAATAATTAAAAATAATTTTAAAATTAAATAATAATATAAAATTTATTTAAAAAGTATAAAAAAATAATTTAGAATGAATTAAATTTTAGTCATCGTATTAAAATACATATATATATATATATTATAGTTATTATGTTATTAATTGTATATTTTAAGTTCACAATAAAAAAATATATGTCATAAAATAAAAATAATTGGTAAAGATGAAAACAAAAGTTAATTAATTAAAACTTTTAAATTTTATTTTAAAATTTAAATTATATTAAATCAAAACATACTTTATATAAGTAAAACAACTCACTTTTCCTTCTTTTTTCGACGTGAGATTATAAAATAAAAGTTTACAATTATTTGGACAGAAAATTTATTTTTAATCAAACAATTTCAGTCGCTTAATCTTTAATTAGATCAATATTTAGTTTATTTCGAATCAAACAAATTTAATCAATATATTTTGATAAAACTACTCAATAAAACTGTTAAAATCGCGGTTAAATAAACGAATCAATCAAATAAAAAATGATTTAGCCTAATCAATTAGGTCTTGACCAACCAATTTACGCAAAAATTAATTAATTAAAACTTTTAAATTTTATTTTAAAATTTAAATTATATTAAATTGAAACATGTATAACACTATAATATTAAATGAGAGTATAAGATTCACTTTATATGAGTAAAATAATTCACTTTTTCCTTCTTTATTTTAAAAGTGAAATTATATTAAATTGAAACATTTACAACACTACAATATTAAATAGAAGAAGAAGATTTACTTTTGTAGAGAAGTGGTTTGGAAATACTCTTCTATTTCTGGGGGACGCTCATGATCCGCTGGTAGTCACCTGAAAAGGAATAAACACTCCAGTCGGGGGTGCCGAAATTGGCACTCCGACAGACAAGTCAGTCTCCACACTCAAGAATGCTTGTATTCTAAGTTAAGCACAACAATTCTTACCTGCCTCTTTTTAGCTGATGTTCTTCTATTTATATCTTTTCTTCCATGGGCCTCGGGATTAGGTCCATTTCCAACTCCATATCCGGTACATTTTGTAGTAGACTGCTCTTTACTTGGCCCCTTGCTTAACCGATTATTTGCTCGAGTAAAGTTGGATTCGAGCTTACGACTCGATGCCGAGTGCCACGAATTTCGACTCTCCCAGGTCCGACTATCTGGAATCTCTACGACTCCCAATACTCGACCCCCATAATTGCCCCCCAAGTACTCCCCCAAGTACTCCACTAACGACAGTTGGCTGGAGTGTTTGGCTTTGAACTCAAAAAGTCAGAGCCAAAATTCGGCGGCTGACCGTATTCCAACACAAATGTCTGAACACACGCTTCTCAGTTATCATTTCAACTTCCCGCCTCTTTGTACACTTCTATTTATTGTGATTTAAAATTTCGACGTCATTTCAAATGCATACACGCTTTTAGACGCTCGTCGCTGGACTGCCTTCCGAATTACCTCTGTAACTTCCTTCTCTGCTTTGAATCTCTTTCCTTGGTTTGTTTTTTAGCTTAGCATAATCCTATTGGCTGGGGGAAATGGCGAAACATTTAAAAGATCTCATCTCATCGGATCGAATTTCTGCCTTCCAACGCCATTTCTCCATTCCTGATGACGTTCGTTTGTCACTTGTGACAGACGGCACCCTCGATATGGTGAGGGTTGATGAAACTACGATCGTCTTCCCTCTCTTATCAATTGCAGAGGGTGGAGTCCGTTTCCCCCTTCACCCACTCCTTAGGGCCGTGCTCTGCCATTGGGACTTAATCCCTTCCCAACCCAATGTCAACTTCTTTAGGATCATGATGGGGATTATCGCACTAAACCATCGCCGTGGGCTTAGTCTTGGCATTCCCGCTATTCAGCATTGCTACGCCTTGGCCAAGTCTTCTGGTTGGCACGGGCGTTATTTCCTTAGGGCGAAAGACACCGACCATTAACTAGTGACCATGCTTTCCAGCTCTGGAAAGTGAGTCGATGATGTTATGGTCGTCGTCCAAGGAAACTGGGAATTCGGCGAAGGCGATGACCGCCTTGATTGTATTCCTAGGCGAAGGGGCGAACCAGGTGGCCGAGTATCTTCTTTTAATTATTTACTTTTTGTTATAATCTATGAAGCTTCATTTTTGGGACCTCATGGTTTCGCTTTTGCAGGAAACGATTTGAAGAAAGTCTTGACCTCAACAGACGACGCCGTCCTTTCGGAAATCCAGGCTGTGCTCAAGTATTTTGGTCAGCTGAGTCTTCAGAAACAGAGGAGGGCGGCCCACGTTCTGCTCCGCTACGAGCCGACTTATACAACCTTTTTAGCGGCGAAAAACATCCCAATTCCAAAGGGTGAGGAGTTTCTTACCGCCCTTATCTTGACTGATTTCAAAAATTTAAGGCAAGTCGATGTTGGGGGATCAAATTAAGAGCGACCGGAAGTAGCTGAGGTCGCCAAGTCAAACCAATCCGAAGCCGAGGTCGACGAGGCTTTGAAGTTAGCATTCGAAGAAGTCGGCCTTAATTCGGTTGATCCTCCGTCCACTTCGAGTCAAGAGGACCTTCCACTTGACGATATTTTTCACGGTCTGGAGGATCTTTCCGGTGCATACACAAAAGATATGGCTGGGTTGAGCCTCACTAAACTTGCCAAGAAGGCGAACGCGGAAATGATGGCCGCGCGAAGAAGGATGGAGGCCATTCGGGCTGCCGAATCTCAGCCTTCACCTATTGGCGAGTCCCAATCCTCCTTGCCTACTATTGAGGAGGGAACGGCAAAAAACGGGAGTGTCAAGACGGAACCTTTTGTGCAGGCAAGTGTAGAAATTGAGTAAAGGGTGGAGAAGCGCACTGCCGAGGTCGAAGCCGGCTCAAAAGAAGACCGCGCCGAGAAACAACCTCGTTTGCAAGGATCGGATGTGATTGCACCTTTTGTTATTCAACCGAAGATAAAGAATACGCTGATCTCATTCGATGCTTCGGTACTCAAAGATCCAGCGGTTGCACTCGGCATGACCACGTCCGTTTCACTACCTGCTGACAAGGTGGCTTTTCGGGCGGAGCCGAATCTGGTTGCAATTGCGTTGGCTGCGCAATCGGCTCTTTTGGTATATCTCTTGACTGTCTTTTCACTTTACGCGAATATTGTTTTGGTCTAAACTTCCTATTTTGTAGGCCGTCGGAAGGATAGCCGAGATGGGTTGTCGTCATCACGATGCCGTCGAGCATATTGGCCGTTTACAAGCGGAGGTTAATGGCCAAGGGAGTAAGGTCGAGTTCGAGGTGGAGAGAGCCTGCAATGCTGAAGAATTGAGATCGGTCGCCGAGAAGAGGGCAGATGCGAGCGACGACGCGCTTAAATTGGCCCAGGAGGCAATCTCTAAATTGGAGGCTAAGTTGGAAGAAATAAAGGTGGCGAAAGAAACAGTCGATCTGAAGGCTTCTAGCGCATTCGATGCCAGGAAAAATTCTACTTTTGATGAATACGTAGACGAAGTCCCCAAATTTGAAAATTAGGGATTCAAACACGGCTAGCTCAAAGCCTTTGTTGTTGCCGATGTAACATTGGCTACGCCAATTCCATACGAGCAAGTGGATGTTGAGCTGTTGGAATCTGACACCGAGGACTAATTTGGGCGGCTCTTGTTTTTGTTTTAGGATTTGTGTGTATGTTTTCAGCTTTTTATTTAGTAATTTTTAGCATTTTACAGCTTTTTGTTTAGTAATTTTCATATGTAAAATGGCTACAATTTATGCCCAATTTACTTAATGAAAATTCATTTTGTTCTTTGCTGTATTTAATGAATGGTATTGTTTTGTTGCTGTTTTAGATCAAATGTTCTGTATATTCGCCGACTATATGATTAGGCCATTTAAAAAGCCAAAAGTTAGTGCATGAAGTGGTTGTGGCACATATCAATCGGCATGGGGCCAAGATGCTCAGCCGGTTAGATTAATAAATCTGTCCTTGCCCCAGCCAGTGCATGGACTTCAAGGCATTCGCCTATAATTGCCAATTAGATAATTAGGCTGTTTTAACAAGCCAAAAATTAGTGCATGAAGTGGCTATGGCACATATCAATCGGCATGGGGCCGAGATACTCGGCCGATTAGATTAATAAATCTGCCCTTGCCCCAGCCAGTGCATGGACTTTAAGGCATTCGCCTATAATTGCCGATTAGATAATTAGGCCGGTTTAACAAGCCAAAAATTAGTGCATAAAGTGGTTGTGGCACATATCAATCGGCATCCGTCATTTGGAGACTGCCAAAAGCATTAATGAAATTGCCTCAGGGTCGCTGTATACCTACGAATAAATGGGGTGAGTTCGCGCCAGTGGGTCCACTTATTCTTATTCAGACTCAATTTGGACTAGCTTGGGGTGAGGGCGAATGTCAAATAGACTGTTCTTCAACAGCAGAGGAGAGGGACGAATGCTGGCTGAACTAGATACTGCGATAAATCGCAGTAGCGAGCTTGTGCGTACGGGAGGAAGGACGTCCAAGGAAAACGAAAAATGTCATCCTTCAAGCCGTCGAAGCAGATCGCCCTGAAGAGAAAAGCATCAACGGGGAAGCTCCCCGCGACCACGACCTAGGAATGAGTCAGACACGACGCCACGACCATTGAGTTTTGCGGTGTTCATGGGGAATAAACCGATGATTGAGGCAGATTCCATCGTTAATGATCGGGGTGTAGTGGTCGAGTTCGCTCGACAGATCTTTCCACTGGAAGTCCAACAATCGATGGTTGAACAACAAGATTTCAAAGTGTTTCAAGAAGGTATTCATGGGGCAGTGAAGGGGCTATACACCGCCTACGAAGTCGGCATACGTCTGTGTGCCGCGCGACGGGAGATTGAGAAAATAGACGAACGAGTCCGTAGTTCGAAGGCTCGTGTGGAGAAAGCTGAGGGCGAGCTTAGGGAGCTTAGGAAGGTTAAAGTCGCCAATCCGCATGCGGCGGGTCAATCTAACCCGATTGTGGACGAGAGGGTGACCAAACAGCTATTGAGTCATGCCATCGCCGACCGAGATACAGCAAGCACATTTGCCGTAGAAAATGCGAGGGCCAAGGGTTACGAGCAGGGCTTCCATGCTGGCCGGAAGGTTGGGATCGACAAAACGAAAGAGACGTTTGCTGAGGAGGTCTGCCGATGTGAGAATCGGGGCTTTAAACATGGATAGATCGCGGCTCTTCAGGCCGCGGAGGCTCTCCGAGCGAAGGGTGTCGATTCCAACTTATGTGGCCTGGATCATCGTGATCATTTGCCCTTTTTTGCCTTTGAAGTTGAAAAAAGCGATGATGAAGGAGACGCCGAATAAAAATATTCGTTGTAAATGTTCAAATGTGATTATTGGTTGGTCGAATAAAAAGCATTTTATTTTCAATGTTTTGTTATAAGTTTTGTTCAGTACACACGTACTTGCATGTGTTTTATTATATAAATGTTTGAATAAACGTATTTCAGACAATTGAATGGACATTGTTCAGCCTGATTTAATCAACATTATTATGTTACACATGACCCGAAGGGTTTATCGGCCCAAAGACCTCATGCACCGATGGGGCTCCGAATCCGAAGACTTTATTTAACCAATCGTGATATCCACGAAGGGCACTCCGAATCCGGAGGCTTAATCGGCCCAAAGATGTCATTCGCCAATGGGGCTCCAAATCTGGAGACTTTATTTGGCCAATCGTGATATCTACGAAGGGCATTCCGAATTCGGAGGCTTAATCGGTCCAAAGACGTCATTCGCCAATAGGGCTCCAAATCCGGAAACTTTATTTAGCCAATCGTGATATCCACGAAGGGCCTCCGAATCCGGAGACTTGATTTGGTTAATCGTGATATCCACGAAGGGTGCTCCGAATTCGGAGGCTTAATTAGCCCAAAGACGTCATTTGCCGATGAGGCTCCGAATCCGAAGACTTTATTTGGCCAATCGTGATATCCACGAAAGGGCTCCGAATCCGAAGACTTGATTTGGCCAATCGTGATATCCACGAAAGGCGTTCTGAATCCGGAGACTTAATCGGCCCAAAGACGTCATTCGCCGATGGGGCTCCGAATCTGGAGGCTTTAATCGGAACATCTTTGAACTAGATTTTGTAGTTGGTGAATGGGAATCTTTGTATTACAGAAAAAGAGATGTACATGGCGAACAGTTCGGAACAAGCATCATGTCCCACAAGTTGAGTTAATGATAAAATTTGCGTAAATGCGTGGAATTCCATAGCCGTGACAGACTCTTTCCTGACATGTCTTTGAGCCGCTATACCCCTACTCCAGCGATCGAATCAATCTGATAGAGGCCATCCCAGTTAGGATCCAATTTTTCATCAGCCAATTTCCTATCTGTTGGAAGCACCTTCTTTAGGACCAACTCTCCTGGTTTGTAGCGGCGCAGCTGAACTCATTGATTATACGACTTTGCCAGCTGCTGCTGGTACCGTGCCATGGACGCAAGGGTTCGGTCTCTTCGTTCTTCGATTAGAGTCAAATCCAAAGCCAGCATCATGTTGTTTCGGCCCATATCAAAAACTTGCGACTTGAGAGTCGGGTGGCCGATTTCCAGGGGTAAGATTGCCTAGGTTCCAAAGCATAGGGCAAACAGCATTTCTCCAGTTGATCTTCTCGGTGTAGTTCGATGAGACCATAATATACTCGGAAATTCTTCGACCCATTTGCCTTTGGCTTTCTCCAGCCTCTTCTTGATGCCGTCCAAGATGGGTTTATTAGAGGTTTCGGCTTGGCCATTGCTTTGGGGGTAAGTCGGCGTAGAAAAGTAAGGTCGGATACCATATTTGCTGCACAGCTTTTGGTACACGCCACAATCAAACTGGGTGCCGTTGTCTGAGATAAGAGCTCAAGGAATGTCGAATCGTGTTATGATGTTCCTCCACACAAAGCGCTTAACGTTAGTATCTCGAATGTGTGTTAATGTCTCCACTTCGACCCATTTCATAAAGTAATCTGTTGCAACGATCAAGTATCGCTTGTTTCCTGGGGCCCTCGGCAATGGTCCTACGATATCAAGCCCCCACTGGGCGAACAGCCAGGGACTGGTGATAGAGTTCAACTCTTCAGCAGGCAGATGGTTTAATGGGGAGAACTTCTGGCACTATTCACACTTTTTTGCATAACACTCGACGTCCGTTCTCATTGTCAGCCAATAATACCCCTGCGTTATAGCTCGATGGGCCAAAGAGCGTCCGCCAAAATAGGCACCACAACTGCCTTCGTGTATCTCAGTCAGAAGCTCATTGACTTTGTCCGGGTGCACACATTCCAAATATGGGCCAGAGAGTGACTTTTTATAAAGCCGTCCTTGCGGATCCAAGTAGTATCGCATGACTTTGTTTCGCAGCTTGTGCGCCTCTTTCTTGTCCTCCGGGAGTTGTTCAGAAGATAGGAATGCAACAATGGGATCCATCTAACTTGGTGCAGATTCTATAACGTTGATTTGGAATTCCTCCGAAGGGTTAATGCTTGGCTCTGGGATGAATCTTACTTCGATGGTCCGTTTAATCTCTGAGTTGATTGCGGAGGATAGGCAAACCAAGGCATCTGCATGGGTGTTCTGATCACGTGTTATCTGGTTTAACTTATGATGGTCAAATTTTGCCAACAAGGAATTGGTCGTTTTCATATAGGCCGCCATACGATCGTTTCTTGCCGCGTACTCCCCTTTTAGCTGATTGATCACCAGTTTTGAGTCGCAAAACACAAGCAGACGCCGAGCACCTAGAATATGTGCATTCCGCAAACCAGCTAGAAGGGCTTCATATTCAGCTTTGTTATTTGATGCTTCGAAGCCGAGCTTGACGGTCTGCTCAATTATTGCGCCGTCGAGAGTCATGATTACAACTCCAGCTCCACTGCCCCGCTGATTGGACGATCCATCACAATACAACTTCCAGATGTCCCCAACATAAATCCTCCAGTTCGACTTCGGTCGAATTTCATCTGACTTGAAGTCGGCAACATCAGACTTGAAATCGGCAAGGCCCCCAGTGAATTCGGCGATAAAGTCGGCAAGCACCTGTCCCTTGATTGAGGTTCTAGGTAGAAATTGAATATCATACTGGCCAAGTTCTAGAGCCCACTTTGAAACACGTCCAGATGCTTCCGCACTGCGTAGTACTGATTAGAGAGGATAATATGTTAGTAACCCAATGCTATGCCCCTGGAAGTAATGCATGAGCTTCCTTGCCGCCATAACTAGGGCTAGGATGAGCTTTTCCAGTGGAAGATAGCGTGTTTCGGTGTCAACCATTGCCTTGCTTACATAGTACACTGGCCGCTGTTCCCTCAGTTCTTCCTTTATCAATACGGCGCTGACGGCTCGGTCAGAAACTCCTAGATACAAAATGAGCGGGTCGCCAACAGAGGGTGTTGTCAGGAGTGGTACTGAGTGAAGGTAGGTCTTCAGGCCGTTGAAAGCGGCTTCGCACTCAGCAGACCATTCAAAAGCCTTGCCCTATCGTAGTGTATGAAAGAATTATCGGCAGCGATCTGTGAACCGGTTGATAAATCTATTGAGTACGGCAGCCATGCCCATCAACTTTTGAACCTCCTTTACTGAACGAGGGGAGCCGAGCTCCAGGATTGCTGTGATTTGCCTTGGGTTGGCTTCGATGCCTCTGTGGTTGACAATGTAGCCCAAGAATTTGCCAGAGCCGATACTAAACGCACATTTAGAAGCGTTCAACTTCATTCCATATTTGCATAGGATGCCGAATGTCTCTTCCAGATCGGCTATATGATTCTGTTCTTCTTTGGACTTGACCACCATATCGTCAATGTACACTTCTATAGTTTTGCCAAGTTTCTGTTTGAACATGGTGGTGACCAGTCTCTGGTAGGTTGCCCCTGCATTTTTCAACCCAAAAGGCATTACCTTATAGCAATAGGTTCCTCTTGAGGTAAGGAATGCAGTTTTCTCTTGGTCCTCTGGATGCGTAGCGATTTGATGATAACCTCTGTAGGCATCAAGGAAGCTCATACGCTGATGGCGCACCATAACATCTACAAGCTGGTCTATCCTGGGAAGAGGAAAACAATCCTTTGGGCAGGCTTTGTTTAGGTCCGTGAAATCGACGCACACTCGCCAAGTTCCATTTTTCTTCTTCACTACCACTGTATTAGAGAGGCATGTAGGGTAGGTCACCTCCTTAATTGCCCCGGTGACAAACAACCTGTCAACATCCTCAACAATGGTGGTAGTGTGCTCTGCGGCTGACCGCCAGCTTTTCTGAATGATCGGCTTGCACTTAGGATCGACATTCAAATGGTGCTGTGAAACTGATGGATCTATACCCGACATCTCGTACGGAGTCCACGCAAAGACATCGAGGTTGCTGAGCAAGAAAGATATTAGCTGCTGTCTGTCGGCCTGACTCAAAGAGGCGCCGACCATGAAGAACTTGTCTGGGCTTCCATCGATTTCAACTCGTTCTAAGCCTTCCATGGCCTTTTCATTTGGGAGCCGCCCAACATCGTCAAGGCTTTCTCGATCCGACATCTTAATGGAATTCACCTGTAGTTCCTTTGGCATTTTCTCAGCACGGAGATAACATACCTGTGTCGATTTCTGGGAGCTACGGATTTGCTTAATACCGCGTTCTGTCGGGAAGCGGAGCAGCTGATGTTAGGTGCTTGGCACGGCTCGCATAGTATGCAACCAGGATTGCCCCATGATGAGATTATACGGCGCAGCAGCTTGACAACCAAGAATCCTACATCCACTGTTCGGGAACCTGCTCGAACGGGAAGTCTGATTTTCCCCCACGGGTACTCTAGATTGGCATTGAAGCCGAATAGTGGATAAGGGGCTGGAGAGAGATTCGATTCGGAGAAGCCGAGTTTGGTGAATGTCTTGTAGTACATAATCTCCGATGTACTCCCTGGATCAATGAGTACGCGCTCAACTATGAATCGATTTACGCGTAACTCAATTACCAAGGAATCAATGTGGGGCAGTGTTACTCCGGCCAAATCCAAATCATTAAAAGTAATAACCTCGACTTCATGGGGCCGTTTAGTCAGAGTGAGTTGCTCTTGAGGGTTAGACTCCGACTGAATCGCATGCACCGCCGATGACATTGGCTGGCTGTATATCATGTAGATCAAGCGGAGCGAATGTGAATCCTGTCTCAAGGCTATTGCTTTGGTTGGGTTGCCTTTTCGGACGTACTGTTGTAGCCGGCCATCTTGCACCAATTTACCGTCGTACGAGGTGAATGACGGTGCTTTGAATTTCTTGAATAGTACTGTCTTTGCAATCTGTTATACAAAAGGATCGTGTTGATCTTCATCCGAACTGTTTCTTCTTCGCTAACGCCTTGTACGGGGACTCTCTTCAGAAGAACTGGAAATTTCGGATCGTCCCTTCTTCTTGGGCTTCGAGGATAATGGGTCGGAGTTGCTATCAGTATCTTGCTGTCGGGCTCGAGATTGTTGACCAGCTACCCTCACGGGTCGTTCCGGGCCTTGGTATGCAGCTTGTTTGGACTTCGCCACCTCCAAGGCCAAATCCTGACGGAGACGTTCGTTCTCTGCGATCATGTTCTCCAATCTTTGTTCGTTTTGCTTTGCTTGTTCCATGATTGCTTGCATTGCTTCATGCTCTGAAGTCGAAGGTGAGGCGAAGTTCAGAGCGCGTCTTATGGGGATGGTCTCCGATCCAAGCATGTTTGATGGAGTGAGGTCGTCTCTCTGCGTGGTTTCATAAGTGACTATCGGAGGGCCTTCCGTTATGCCCGCCATGGATGTGTTTGAGTATTCCCATAGATGGCGCCAATTGTGGAGAAGTGGTTTGGAAATACTCTTATGATCTTGGGGGACGCTCGTGATCTACTGGTAGTCACCTGAAAATGAATAAACACTCCGGTCGGGGGTGCCAGAATTAGCACTCCAACAGACAAATCAGTCTCCACACTCAAGAATGCTTGTATTCTAAGTTAAGCACAACAATTCTCACATATCTCTTTCTGGCTGATGTTCTTCTATTTATATCTTTTCTTCCATGGGCCTCGGGATTAGGTCCATTTCCAACTCTAAATCTGGCACATTTTGTAGTAGACTGCTCTTTACTCGGCCTCTTGCTTAATCGACTATTTCGTCGAATAAAGTTGGATTCGAGCTTGCGAGTCAATGCCGAGTGCCACGAATTTCGACTCTCCCAGGTCCGACTATCCGAAATCTCTACGACTCCCAATACTCGGCCCGCACAACTTTATATGAGTAAAACAATTCATTTTTTCCTTTTTGTCCCGATGTAGGATTATCAAATAAATCATAGACTAATTAGCTAGCTAATGGAGATTTTCTTAATTGTTTAAAATTAAGAAAATCAAGAAAATTAGTATGAGATATTGGAGCTCTCACCATGCTCCTCACTGAAAACAATTAGTCTTATCAGTTAGGTCAAATGACCAACCAACTTATATAAAATTAATTAATTAAAATTTTTAAATGCTATTTTAATTTAAAAATTTAAACTGGCTTGAATTAAAATATGCACAACACTACAATGTTAATGTTCATTTTATAGAAGTAAAATAACTCTTTTTTTTTTCTTTTTCTGGTATGGGATTATAAAATTAAAGTTAACAATTACTTGGACTGAAAGTTTATTTTCAATCAAGTAATCTTTGTCGTTCAATCTTTAATCAAATGAATCTTTAGTTTTTTTCATATCAAATAAATCTAATCAATATATTTTGATAAAACTGTTAAAATCGCGATTAAACCAACAAATCAGTCAAATAAAAAATGATTTAGCCTAATTGGCTAGGTCAAAAGACCAACCAACTTACACAAAAGTTAATTAATTAAAACTTTTAAATTTTATTTTAAAATTTAAATTATACTAAATTAAAACATGTACAACACTATAATATGAAATGAGAGTATAAGATTGACTTTATATGAGTAAAACATTTTACTTTTTCCTTATTTCCCCTATGTAGGATTATCAAATAAACCATCGACTAATTAGCTAGCTAATGGAGATTTTTTTAATTATTTAAATTTAAGAAAATTAAGAAAATTAGTACTATGAGACATTGAAACTCTCACCATACTCATCACTAAACCCCCCCCCCCCCAATTTTCTTTATAATATATAGATAGATTATCTCCAAAACTATATAGGCTCACCTCCTCCATATATTTTTAAAAGTTTAAATAGTCTTACTATATCTTGGCTTTATTGACAAAAGTAAAATGCCATGGCCTGTTTGTTTTAGTCCAAAAGCCATGGGATTGGACTAGTAATCTCATGGGTTTCACAAAAGTTGTGTTCGGTTTGAACAAAGACCTTAGGACTAGTAGTCCCTTGAGACTATTAATATCCTCGAAGGAAGGGATTAATAGTCTCATGAGAGAGGTGAGATTGGTATTCTAATCCCATGGGATTGGTATTGGAAGGGAAAATATAATTTTGCTCTCCATTTATAAAGATAACAAAGTTACATTTTATATAATAAGGACTTTTATGTAATTTCATATATTTAGTCCCAACCAACTAATATCACCATACTTGTACACAAATAAACACAATTTTATTAGTTCTCTCACTAGCAATCCGTACACTAATAATCTCCTCACTAACAATTACACTCAATCTAATTCTAAAAACAAACAGGTCCTACGAGCATTGGGAAATATTTTTGAAAGAAATGTATAAGAAAATAAACATTACATGTTACAATTCAACATATATAATAGAAAAAATGTATTACTCAATATGAATGTAAGAAAATCACTTGTATATATATTAGAGGTGGGCGCAGGTCGATTGCGGCTACGAAACCTCTAATTCGTCATCTGTCCGTGTAACAACCCCGACCTCTGACTAATGTTAATCCGTGATTAATTGTGCCTAATTAGTGATTAAGGTGAAATTCTGAATTAAACTGCATGTGTGTTGCATTGTTTGTGTTTATATCTGTTAGGCGTAGCAAGATCTGTTCATGTTTTAGTTTCGATTTGCGAATTGAAAGCCTTATCGGCGTCCGAATCAGAAATTGACTTGATTTATGTATTAATTAGGATTTATAGAAATTTATGGTAGGCTTAATTAAAAATTTGTTCAGAGCGATTAAATTTGATTAAAATAATGTCATTTGATTAGTTATGATAAACTACTACCTATAAGGCCACTTTGACACTCCACTCATCTCCTTTCCTTGATCTTAAAACACTTTAGGCCTATTCTAAGGGATAAATGTGAGAGAGAGGAAGAGTAGAGGGAGGTTGAGCTCAAATGAAGAATTGACTAGGAGATTGAAGCCAATTTGAAGCTTTAGATTAAGATCCCACTTGAAATCAACCTTAGGTAGGAACTATACTCTTAAGCCATGTATTTGAGACACCAAGTAAATGAACTCAAGAGGGTTAGGTGGTCAAATAAGCTAAGATTGGAGAATTGAAGCTCAATGCATACATGCATGTGTAATTCATGGCATTTGAGGTTATTTTCTAAGGAATTCTTGCATACATGTCTTAATCCAAGCTTTGTTTTAGAAATTCTTCATGTTCTATGTCATATTGTCATAGTTGATCATATTTTTGAGCTGAACATTGCATTGGTCATGTTTTGGGGAACTTTGGTTCAAAGAATTGCATGCAAGTCATGTTCATGAATTAATCTTGAGTTTCAAGTTGAATTTTTGTACAATTGGCAAGCCTTTGGGCCATGATTTCTTGTTAAGATCCTTTAAACATGTTGTTTTATGAGTTTCTAAGTGTTTTCCAAAGTTTTGGGCCTAGAAAATTTAGTTTGATGCATTTGAAGTTGAGTTTGAGCTTGGTGATCGAATTTGGAATTTTCAGAAATTTGATCTACGCTCGAGCGAGGAACTTCACGCTCAAGCGTGCACTCTGAGTACATGCACTTCCGCTCAAGCGTCGAGAGTTACGCTCAAGCATGAAATGCATATACCTAGAAGTTCTTGTGTTTTGCAGTCTGCTCGAGCGGGGGAATCTACGCTCGAACGAAGGTCTGATTCTCATGCTCGAGCGTAGGTCGAGCGTCCGTCGAGCGTGAAAAACATGCAATCAGTACTTTTTCAAGAGTTTATAATCCACTCGAGCAGGGAAAGTAACGCTCGAGTGGAGCTTCATTGTCTGTATGTCTGCTATCGCTCGAACGTGGACCTTATTTTCAGCAAGTTTTAAGAAATGTTTTCTAATGCATTCTTGCATCCTCATTCCATCCTAGGCATTTCTAGGCCATGTTTAAGACTCCATAATGAGGATTAAAGGTTAGAAACACACTAAGAGCAAACGACATAAGTTATGTACAATTCGAACGTGTGTTTCAAGTGTGCATCTGTTATGTGTCATGAAGGTCACGTGCCGCGTATCGTTTGACCAATCTGCTCCGTCTGTCTGTCTCAAGGCCAACTGTGAGTAATAACATAAGAAAGCTATGTTCAACCTTATTTATTTTATGTATGATGAAATAAGAATTGTTTTCTTAAATGTTATGTTCAGTACAATGAATGATTATCCAATTTCTGATATGTATTCGTGACATCCTTAGTATTATGTGATATGTGTTGGCTGTTACCCGGTATCGGAGGTTCCATCATGGAACTTAATTTGTCTGCACTCTGTTACCCGTACCGGAGGCTCCATCATGGGGCTAGCGTGTTTATTCTATATTACCCGGATCCGGAGGTTCCTTTATGAAACTAGTTATTCGTAACCCTCACGTGTCTGTATCTGTTTTATATCTGCTCTATTAGCGCTTATGGATGTATCACGTATACTTACGCATGACTTATGATTTTTGTATATAATCCGGACAAATTATGAAGTTGATATGAAACTGAATTATGAATTCTGAATCTGTACGGACTCATTCATTGAAACCCCTTTCCTCTGTTATTGTTCACTGAGCTTTCCCTCACAGTTTATATTATGTATGTAGGTGAGCCGGCGCGTGATCAGGGCCAGAGTTGACGGCCTTTATTTTTGTTTTTGTCAGCCAACCGTTGTGCCGCCCGAGGAGGTTCCGACTGAAGTCTAGTTACATGGCTGTTTTTGTACTTATGTTAGTCTCTGCATATTTTGTATAGTTAGGTCCTGGATATTATGCTTCTGTAAATGTTTTGTAATTATGATATCCTTGATTGTCACGCTTATGTATATACAAGTTTTGAGATATTTTGTCCCATGTTTATCGACACAATTCATTGGACTATTTATGTTTTGTACATTTGCTTCCGCAGCTCCTTATTATATGCTTATCTGTTAAGAGGCCTTTGGTAATCCACATATTACTGGCTGGTCACGATGCGAAACCTACAGGGCTAGATTTGGGTCGTGACAGTCCGTCAGATTAGCAGATTGGAAAAAATCAATTCGCATCCGTCCACTAATTCGGTGGATGTAGATTGAGCAGATTGGCGGATGGATACGAATCAGTTTGGCGGTTTAAAATTTTATAAATTTTTAACATAATTCAACTTGTGCACTTCCTAAAAAAAAGAAAGTATTACAATTAATGACTTAAAAAAGTATTACAATCACTGCATGTCTCATCTAAATAAAGAAAGTTTAAAACTTTAAAATATTATAATCACAGTAGGTCTCTTCTATATAAAGTATTACAATCTATGGTTCTTAAAATATAAAAACAATTCAAACCATCAAAACTATTAACAGAGTAGTAGTAGAGATTGTATACCTCTGTATTGTTACATCTATATCTGTTTTTTAAAACAAAAACTAGCCAACATATATCATCTTTTTTATTTATTATTTTTAGAATTAGATTTAAAAACCAAAAAATATAAAAAAATAATACATTTATTTTTTTCAATTCAAAAAATATATTTAAGTTGAAAATTCTTTTTCAACAGAATATATTTAATAGAATATTTAAACTCTTTTTCAATTGAAAATACAAATTGTGGTGATATGGTTTGGAAATACTCTTGGATCCTGAAGGATGTTCTTGATCTTCTGATTGCCACCTGAAAAATGGATTAACACTTCAGTTGGGGTGCCAGAATTAGCACTCCGACAGACAAGTTAGTATATGTCTCGTTTGCTTGTGTCTTAAGTTTCTAAAGTCTGTTCTCACATACCTCTCTTTGGTTGATATTCCTCTATTTATATTCGCTTCTGGGCCCTAGGGTCGGGCCCACTCTTAGTCCATCGCATGATTGCTCATTCGGTCCTTCTGTCGTACACCAATTCCCACTCGGCTGCTTGTTCAACTGGTTCTATGACCGATTTATCTATTCGGATCGATGATCTCCTTGGGCAGAGCCGAATAACCTATATCTTGATTTTTCCTAAATTCATTTGGCTCTTATACATAAAAAGATATTCGGCTCCCACAATTGCCCCCCAAACATCCTACTAATGCCAATTAGTCGGCATGTTTTGTTTTGAACTTGAAGAGTCAAAAATACGGCGGCTTCCCTTATTCTAACGCAAGTGTCAAAACGTTCACGCTTTTTATGAATCATTATAATTTCCCGCCCCTTGGTACGCTTCATTCATTTAATTCGATTTGAAACCGTGTTGTCCATTCGAATGTATGTTTTTTGAATACGCAAAGCTTCTTGGTTGCCTGCCAGTTTGCCTCCTTCGTTTCACAACCTCTGCAACTTGTCCTCGTTCCTCGCTGTCTTCCCTACTTCTTGTAAGTTCTCATCTTCTCCATTTCAACTCCCCTTTCCTTGTTTGTTTGTTTGTTTTTTCTTTTTTTTTTTTTTAAGTTTAGCGTACTTCCTATCCTGGCTAGGATGGCAAAACATCAGAATGCCTTTCTTTTTGCGGATCGAGTTTCTGGTTTTTGACACCATTTTTCCATTCCTGATGACGTCCATCTATTATTCATGGCAGAGAGTGTGATTGACATGGAGAGGACCAATGAGAGTACAATCATCTTTCCCTTCTTGTCCATTACCGAAGGTGGAGTCCGTTTCCCCTTTTACCCGTTTTTTAGGGCCGTCCTTTGTCACTGGGGTCTAATCTCTTCTTAGCCTAACATAAATTTTTACCAAATCATAATGGGTATTGTAGAACTAAACCGATGCCTTAGGCTCAATCTTGGAATCCCTGCTATTCGGTATTGCTATGCCTTGGCCAAATCCTTTGGCCGACAGAGGCGCTACTTCCTCAGGGCCAAAGACACCGACCATCATTTGGTGACTATGCTTGCCAGCTCTGGCAAGTGTGTTGACGATGTTATGGTCGTTGTCCGAGGCAATTGGGAATTCGACGAGGGCGAAGATCGCCTAGATCCCGTGTCTAGACGAAAAAGCGAACCAGGTGGCCGCATAGTCCTCTATGTGTATTTGTTATATATTTACCCGGCCTAGATTCTATGCACTTGTCGTTTTATTTATGCAGGCAACAATTTGAAGAAAGTTCTGGTCTCAGCCGACGAAGCTGTACTTGCGCAAATCAAAATCGCGCTCCAGTTCTTTGGCCGTCCAAACCTCCAAAACCAAGGGAAGGTGGCCCACATGCTTCTGAGATATGAGCCGACTTACTCTACGTTTTCAACCGTAGATAACATTCTGATTCCAAGCGGTGAACAAAAGCTTACGTCACTTATTTTTTCGAACTTCAAAAACCTTAGGCAGATTGGTCTGGAAGCTTCAGATTCAGAACCGGCGGATGAACAAATAGCCGCAAAAAAAATTTTTGAGTGGCGAATCAGACCCATAATCAAATCGAGATAAGTGGACGAGACTTTGAATTTGGCTTTTGAGGAAGTTAGCCTTAATCCATCCAACCCTTTATCCACTTCAGGCTGAGTGGATATCTCCTTTGAAGATATTTTCACCGACTTAGGGGACTTTCCCGGCGCATATCCTGAGAACATAGCTGGGGAGGCACTCACGCAAATGGCCAGGAGGAAAAACGCTGAGAGAATGGCCACCCAGAGAAGAACCGAGACCAACCGATTTGAACCTCCACCTATTGTCGTGATTGAGTCTTCTTCGCTTGATCCTGTGGAAAAAATGGCTCAGATTGATACGGCCGAAATGGAGTACATTGTCGACCAACAAGGTAATCAAGAGGCCGAGTAGAGGGGGGAAAAGTGTCCTGCCGAGCATGAAGCCAACTTTGTAGAAAACCTAATCGATAAATGGCCGCGCATAGAGGAGTCAGACTTTGTTATGCTGTTTATCGTTCAACCAAGGATAAAGAACGTACCGATTGTTTTTGATGCATCGACTGTGAAAGACCCTGCTGTGGCCTTAAGCATGGCCTTTTCAATTTCCCTGTCGGTTGACAGAGCAATCTTTCGGGCGGAGTCGGATTTGCTGTCAATAGCATTAGTCGCTCAATCAGCCATATTGGTACATGACTTGAGCCTTGTCTGCAGTCTTCCACCTATGTTTATTTATTTATTATTTAACTCTAATTCCTTGTTTTACGGATGGTGGGCAAGATAACTGAGATTGGTCACCGTCAACATGATGCTATTGACAAAATCAACTTTCTCATAGCTGAAGTTGAAAATGAAAAGAGCAAAGCCATAGCGGCCTCTCTAAGAGCTGAGTCCAAGGCGATGAAAGCGGCGAAATAACGTGCGAGGGCCGACGCCGAAGCAGAAAAAGCCAAGAGTTCGGACCAACTCAGGTTGGCTGCCAAAGACAGGGCAAACGCGAGGGAAGACGCGCTCAAGTTAGCCAAGGAGGTGATTGCCAAACTGGAAACTGACTTGGAAGCATCAAAGAAAGCAAAGGAAATAGCCGACTCTGAGATTTCCAAAGCATTCCAGGCTGGAAAGGACGCCGCCTTGGAGAACTACGTGGAGGAAGTACCTAAGTTTGAGAATCGAGGCTTCAAACACGGCTGGCTCAAAGTCCTCACTGCTGCTAATGTGACATTGACACAGTCGATTCCATACGAGCAAGTGGACGTTGAGCCGTTGGAGTCTGACCTTGAAGATTGACTAAAGTGTGATTTTGATTTTTGTTAGGCATCTTACATGCGTAGTTTTTTTGTAGATTTTTGTTAATAGATTTTTGTTTATTTATTTCGGTTAGAAGTTAAATGTAGGGTAATTTTCATGTGTAAAGTGACTATTATCTGTACTCAATTTATTAATGAAAATTTCCTTTGCCTTTTTGTCAACTACATGTGCTAGTTAACAGTTTCATAGGATATAAGATCATGAATTGAGTAAATTAAACATTTGATAAAATAACTGGGTATCTTTGCGATTTAGCCAAATAAATTAATGAATCTGCCCTTGCCTCAGCTAATGAGTGAACTGGACCGTCGAATATCTGTGGTTCATGGATTAGCTGGGGAACAACTTAGCGGCACAAAGCTTTGAAATTTAACCGAGTAGATTAATGAATCTACCTTTGCCTCAACTAATAAATGAATTGGACCGCCGAATATCGGTGGTTCATGGATTGACTGGGGCACAACTTAGCGGCGTAAAGCTTTGAAATTTAGCTAAGTAGATTAACGAATCTACGCTTGCCTCAACTAGTGAATGAACTGGACCGCCGAATATCAGTGGTTCATGGATTGGTTGGGGTACATCAACTTAGCGGCACAAAGCTTTAAAATTTAGCTGAATAGATTGATGAATCTACTTTTGCCTTAGCTAATGATTGAACTAGACCGCCGAATATCGGTTGTTCATGGATTGGCTGGGGCACATCAACATAGCGGCGCAAAGCTTTGAAATTTAGCTGAGTAGATTGAGAAATCTGGCCTTGCCCCAGCTAATGAATGATGAATCGCCGAATCTGGGTGATTCATGGATTGGCTGGGGCACATCAACTTAGCGGCGCAAAGCTTTGAAATTTAACTGAGTAGATTAACAAATTTGCCCTTGCCTCAGCTAATGAATGAATTGGACCGCCGAATATCGGTGGTTCATGGATTGGCTGGGGCACATCAACTTAGCGGCGTAAAGCTTTGAAGTTTAGCTGAGTAGATTGATGAATCTGCCATTGCCACAACTAATGAATGAACAGGACCGCTGAATATTAATGCGCAGAGCATTAAAGAGAGCGCCTCGGGAGTGTTGCAATTGTAATGAATAAATGGGGTGGGGGCTGCGTGCTCATAGGTGCCATTTTTGCGTTCAAATCCAACAAATTGTGAGAATGAAAAAAACAGTGTGTCGAGCCTATTCTTCAACAATGTGGATGACTGTTGATGGCAAGAAGACTATTCTTCAACAGTAAGGGGGAGGGTAGGACGTTGGCAGAACTAGACGCAGAGATGAATCGAGCTGGCGAGCCTATGCGCACGGGGAATAGGACGTCGGGGGAGTGTGAGAGATGCCACTCCCTACGTCGTCGAAGTAGGTCACCCAGGAAAGAGAAACAACAATGAGGTAACTCCCCTTATTCGAGAGGAGAAACTAGGAGTGGGCACGGGTCGGTTGCGGCCACGGAACCTCCAATCCGCCATCCGTCTGCCAGATTGATGGATTAGAGAAAATCAATCCGCATCCGTCTGCCAATCCGGCGGATGTGGATTGAGCAGATTGGCAGTTTGGTGGATGGATGCGAATCGGTTTGGCGGTTTAAAATTTTATAAATTTTTAACATAATTCAACTTGTGCACTTCCTCAAAAAAAGAAAAAGAAAGTATTATAGTCAATAATTTAAAAAAATATTACAATCACTGCATGTCTCATCCAAAGTAAGAAAGTTTGAAACTTTAGAATATCACAATCACTGCATGCCTCATCCATATACTACAATCACAGTATGCCTTATCCACATAAAGTATTACAATCTGTGGTTCTTAAAATATAAAAACAATTCAAACCACTAAAATCATGATCAGAGCAGTAGTAGAGATTGTATGTCTCTGTATTGTTACATCTATATCTATTTTTGAAAACAAAAACTAACTAGCATATATCATATTTTCTATTTATTATTTTTAGAGATAGATTTAAAAATCAAAAAATATAGATAAATAATACATTTATTTTTTTTCAATTCAAAAAAGATATTCAAGTTGAAAACTTTTTTTCAACAGAATATTTAAACTCTTTTGTAATTGAAAACACAAACAAAATATTTAAACAAACTGAAAGCACAAAGTCTTATATATTACTAGTGGTGCTCGTGGTTTGGCGGTTTGGTTGCGGCCAAAGGAATCTCAAATCCGCCATCCGTCCGCCAGATTGGCGGATTGGAGAAAATCAATCCGCAACCGTCCGTTGCTCATCATGCATCTGTCCAAAATGTAGCAGATCGGTTCGGTTTGGTCGATTTTGGTGGATCGGTATATTTGCTATCACCCCTAGGAGAAACCAGTGGGCAATCGCGCCCGTTGAGTTTTTCGGTCTTCGTTGGGAACAAACTGATGACGGAAGCGGATTCGATTATTCGCGACCCAAATGTAGCAGTCGAGTTCGCTCGACAGACTTTTCTGCCAGATGTCCAGCGGTCGATGGTCGGCCGGGCTGATTATGAAGTTTTTCAATAAGGCGTCCATAGAGCAGTAAAGGGGTTATATACCTCCTATGAAATTGACATGTGTCTTCGTGCCGAGTGAAGAGAGGTAGAGCAAAAGAATGGTCGTATTTGGAGCTTGTAAGCCCGCGCAGAGAAGGCTGAAAATGAGCTGAAAAAAGCTAATACCTCTGAAACTCAGTCAGCGAGTCAAGTGAACTCGATTGTCGTGGAACCAGTAAATCGGCAAATTTTGGATCACGCAATTGCCGATTGAGAAACTTCGAGAATGTTCGCAATAGAAGCTGCGAAGACTAGGTCCTATGAAAAGGGCTTCCATGACGGCCGAAAAATTGGAATAGACAAGACGAAGGAAAAACTAGCTGAGAAAGTCTGTCGATGTGAAAATCGTGGATTTAAGCATAGATGGATTAAGGCTCTCTAGGCCGCGGGCATTGATCTGGCGTCACCTTTATATTAGAGTTATACTTTTCCGTTTGAGGCTTTCGATGCTGAGAAGACTGACAACGAGGATGGAACCGAATAATTTTTATGTACATTGTTCCGTTTTTATGTAAATCATGTATTCACGATCTATTTAATAAAACATTTTATTTTGAATGTCTATATGTTATTTCAATCAATGCTTGTAAATTAAGTCATGACCATCTACTACTTTATGTCAATCACGTTTGCACTTGTCAATCGCAATATCCACGAAAGGCGCTCCGAATTCGGAGGCTTATTCAGCCCAAACGTGTCATTCACACATGGGGCTCCAAATTCGGAGGCTTTTTGAGTTGGCCAATTGTGATGTTCACGAAGAGCGCTATGAATTCGGAGGCTTAATCGGCCCAAACGTGTCAATCACAGATGGGGCTCCGAATTCGAAGGCTTTTTTGAATTGGCCAATTATGATTTCCACGAAGGGCTCTCCGAATTCAAAGGCTTTTTGTGTTGGCCAATGATGATATCCACGAAGGGCGCTTCGAATTCGAAGGCTTATTTGGCTTAAACGTGTCATTCACAGATGGGGCTCTAAATTCGGAAGCTTTTTGAGTTGGCCAATCGTGATATCCACGAAGAGCGCTCCGAATTCGGAGGCTTATTCGGCCCAAACGTGTCATTCACGGATGGAGCTCCGAATTTGGAGGCTTTTTGAGTTGGCCAATCGTGATTTCCATGAAGGGCACTCTGAATTCGGAGGCTTTTTGTGTTGACCAATCATGATATCTACGAAGGGCGCTCCAAATTTGGAGGCTTATCCAACCCAAACGTGTCATTCACGGATGGGGCTCCGAATTCGGAGGCTTTTTGTCACAAAACCATAACTCACTAGGCAAGAAAGAAAAAACATTATATTGGAAAAAAGAAAGCTGTACACGGTGAAAATTCAAAACAAGCTGTCATGCTGTACAAGTTTGCCTAATGATAAAATTTGCACAAGTGTGTGGAATTCCAGGGACGCGGTAAACTTCTTCCATCCATGTCTTTGAGCCGATATGCTCCTATTCCTGCGATTGAGTTAATTTGATAAAGGCCATTCCAGTTGGGACCTAACTTTCCGTTAGCGGGATTCCTAGTAGCGGGAAGCACTTCTTGAGGACCAATTCTCCTGGTGTATAACGACGTAGCTGTACACGTTGATTATATGATTTAGCGAGTTGTTGCTGGTACCATGCCATGGATGCAAGGGCATAGTCCTACTGCTCTTCAATTAGAGTTAAGTCCAAGGCCAACATCATGTCATTTCGACCCATGTCAAAAAGCCTCGATTTCAAAGTTGAAAAGCCGATCTCTAGGGAGATGATTGCTTGGGTTCCAAAGCAAAGAGCAAACGGGGTTTCCCCAGTGGATTGCCTCGGAGTAGTGTGATGAGCCCATAATACGCTGGGCAGCTCTCCGGCCCATTTGCCTCTAGCTTTCTCCAACCTTTTCTTGATGCTATCCATAATGACTTTGTTGGTGGCCTCTACCTGACTGTTGCTTTGTGGATAAGCCGGCGAGGAAAAGTAGGACCAGATACCATACGTGTTGCATAGCTCTCAATATACGCCACAGTCAAACTGGGTACCGTTGTCTGAGACAAGGGCTCTTA
Source organism: Camellia lanceoleosa (assembly GCA_025200525.1). Lineage (NCBI taxonomy): Eukaryota > Viridiplantae > Streptophyta > Magnoliopsida > Ericales > Theaceae > Camellia > Camellia lanceoleosa. The sequence continues at coordinate 2,817,711 of CM045765.1, read as the reverse complement.
GGATGTCAAATCTCGTTATGATGTTTTTCCATACAAAACGCTTAACGTCGGAATCTCGAATATGTGTCAGTGCCTCCGCTTCAACCTATTTTGTGAAATAATCTGTCGCAACAATTAAGAATCACTTGTTGCCTGGGGCCCGTGGTAATGGTCCAACGATATCAAGCCCCCATTAAGCGAATAGCCATAAACTAGTGATAGAGTTTAACTCCTCGACAGACAGATGAGTAAAGGGAAAAAACTTTTGGCATTGCTCACATTTCTTGACATAACACTCGACATCGATTCGCATGGTCGGCTAATAGTACCCCTGCGTTACGGCTCGATGGGCCAGAGAACATTCGCCCGAATGGGCACCACAATTGCCTTCATGTATTTTAGACAAAAGTTCATCGACTTTATCCGGGTGAACACATTCTAAGTACGGCCTAGAGAGAGATTTTTTATAGAGCTTCCCCTGCGGATCTATGTAGTATAGGAGGGCTTTGTTTTGCAGTTTGTGTGCTTCTTTCTTACCCATTGGGAACTTCTCTGAGGATAGGAATGTGGCGTTAGGGTCCATCCAAGTTGGACCCAGTTCAATAACGTTGATTTGAACTAATTCTGAAGAGGCAATGCTTGGCTCAAGGACGAACCCTATTTCGATTGTTCGCTTAATTTTTGAGTTGATGGCAGAGGCTAAGCAAGCCATGGAGTTTGCATACGTGTTCTGATCCCAGGTTATTTGATTCAGTTCGTGGTGATCAAATTTTGCAAGCAAAGAATTCGCCGTTTTTATATAGGCTGTCATGCGGTCATTTTTAGCTGCATATTCCCCTTTCAACTGGTTGATTACAAGCTTTGAGTCGCAGAAAACAAGCAGACGCCGCGCACCGAGGTAAAGTGCATTTCGTAGGCCGGTTAACAGTGCTTCGTATTCAGCCTCATTGTTTGATGAATTGAAGCCCAGTTTGACGGCCTGTTCGATTATTGCCCCTTTGGGGGTCATGATTACTACGCCAGCCCCATTGCCACGTTGGTTGGATGACCCGTCACAATACATCTGCCAAACGTCTCCAACATACATTCTCTAGTTGGGCTTAGTTTGCACTTGATCACACTTAAAGTCGGCGAGGCATCCTGTGAATTCGGCCACAAAGCCAACGAGTACTTGCCATTTTATGGAAGTTTTGGGTAAAAACTGGATATCATACTGGCTGAGTTCCAGAGCACATTTCGAAACACGCCCCGATGCTTCCGCACTGCGGAACGCTGACCGGAGGGGATAGTCTGTTAGTACCCCAATAGTATGCCCCTAAAAGTAATGCATTAGTTTTCTTGCAGCCATGACAAGAGCAAGGATAAGCTTTTCCAATGGAAGGTAACGTGTTTCGGCATCGGCCATTGCTTTGCTCACATAATAAACTGGTCGTTGCTCTCCAAGTTTTTTCCTTAACAATACGGTGCTGACCGCCTAGTTAGATACCGCCAGATTCAAAATGAACGGATTGCCTGTTGCAGGTGTTGCCAAGAGTGGTATTGATCGGAGATAAGACTTCAAGCCGTCCAAAGCGGCCTAGCATTCAGAGGTCCATTCAAATGCTCTGCCTTGCCAAAATGTGTGAAAGAATTGTCGGCAGCGATATATGGAAAGGCTAATAAACCTGTTGAGTGGGATGGCCATTCCCATCAGCTTCTGAACCTTTTTGATTGACCGAGGGGAGTCAAGCTCTAGAATTGCCATTATTTGCCTCGGGTTGGCTTCGATTCCGCGGTGGTTAACGATGTAGCCAAGGAATTTACCGAATCCGATGCTAAATGCACACTTCGAGGCGTTCAATTTCATCTTGTACTTTCATAGGATGCCGAATGTCTCTGCCAAATTAGCTAGATTTGAGTGCTTTTCCTTAGATTTGACCACCATATCGTCGATGTATACTTCCATGGTATGGCCGAGTTGTTCCTTGAACATGGCAATCACCAATCTTTGATAAGTTGCCCTCGTATTCTTTAGCCTAAAAAGCATGACCTTGTAGCAATAGGTTCCTCTTGGAGTGAGGAATGCGATTTTCTCTTGATCCTCCAGATGCATGGCGATTTGATGATAGCCCCTGTAGGCATCCAAGAAACTCATGCGTTGATGATGTGCCGTTGCATCTACGAGTTGGTCTATTCTAGGTAGGAGAAAACAAACCTTGGAACAAGCTTTGTTTAAGTCCGTGAAATCTACACAAACACGCCAAGAGCCATTCTTCTTCTTTACGACCACAGTATTGGACAACCATGTAGGATAGGTTACTTCACGAATTGCCCCAGTATCAAGTAATTGATCTACCTTTTCAACAACGGCCGAAGTATGCTCCGCGGCTGACTGCCGACTTCTTTGGATAATTGGCTTACATTTCGGATCAACGTTTAAGCGATGTTAGGCCACAGATGGATCCACTTCTGGCATCTCGTATAGTGACCATGCAAACACATCGATATTGCTGAGTAAAAAGAATACAAACTCTTGCCTTTCAGCTTTATCCAGGGAAGCACTGATCATAAAGAACTTATTAAGATTACCGTCAATTTCGACCCGATCCAAGGCTTCGGTTGCTTTTCACTTGGAGTCTTCCCAATGTCTTCAAGGCTCTCCCTATCCAGTACCTCAATTGAATGCACTTCTAACTCCTTTGGTCTCTTTGTAGCAAGAAGATAGCACGCCTGCGCTGACTTCTGAGAACCTCGAATTTGTTCAATACCATACTTAGTTAGAAAACGAAGTAGTTGATGGTAGGTGCTTGGTACGGCCTGTATGGTATGCAACCAAGTTCTTCCCATGATGAGATTATACGGCGAAGGAAGCTTAACAACCAGAAATTCTACATCTACTGATCTGGTGCCCGCCCGAACTGGTAGTGTGATTTTGCCCAAAGGATACTCTGGGTTAGCATTAAAGTCGAATAACGGGCAATCAGCCGGAGACAGATCTGAGTCAGTGAAGCCATGTTTGACAAAAAGTTTTGTAATACATTATTTCCGAAGTGCTGCCCTGATCAATGAGAACATGTTCAATGGTGAACCTATTTACGCGTAGCTCGATGACGAGGGGATCAGTATGGAAGTGAGTTACTCCAATTAAGTCACTATCATCGAAACTAATCCTTTCAGTTTCATGGGGCCATTTCACTGGCGTGACTCGGCTATGGGGGCTAGACTCCAACTAAATTGTATGCACCTCGGATGACATCGGCAAGCTGTATATCATATGAATTACACCAAGAGAAAATAAGTCCGGCTGTAGAGCTACTGTATTTGTTGGATTGTTCTTTCGGACGTGTTGTGTAAGGCAGCTATCTTGTACCAACTCCTCCAGGTGATCTCTCAGTGCATAACAACTACCGGTATCGTGATCGTGGTCTTTATGATACTCACACTGTTTATCCCGTCTTCTTGTATCAGGAGGTCCTGTCATTTTGGACGGCCACTTGAAGAACGGAAGGTGTTGAACTTTCGACAAAATCTTACTGATCGACTCTGTTAACTCCGTGTATTTCTTGCCTGAGCGCCTTGTGCGCCTGCTATCCACTTGATATTGTTCATTAGCTCGATGTGAACATTGATCGTTTGATCGGCGTGAGTTACATCTTTTGTCTCGTTTAGCTTGATTCTGCAGCTTGGGGCTTCTGGATGGCACGACGCTAATCGGCTGAACAATTCTCGATGTGGCCGTCTCAACAGCTTCATGTCCGGTTTTGACTTGCAGGGCATCGTCTTCCATTTTGCAATATTCTTTGACATTTTTCATTAATGCCCAGACTGTTTTAAGGGGCTGTCTGGTTAATGAACTGCGGAGGGAACTATCGGGATACAATCCCATCTTAAAGGTGGTGATGGCCATGGAGTCATTGTAGGCATCATCTACCAGATTGAAGCATTCTCAATAGCGCGCCAAATATTCATAAAGCGTTTTGCCTGTTTTAATTTGCATCACCCAGAGGGAATCGACTTGCTTTGGTTAGATCTCATTAGTGATGAATCTAGCCCTGAAGGACTTCTAGATGGAAACTCTTAATTGACGCCGGCTCCAGTTTATAATACCACCTGACGGCCAGCGGTCCCAGACTGCTTGGAAATATTCGACACATGAGGGCTTCGTCGTCAGCATAAAGTGTCATTGCTTGCTTATAATGGCGAATGTGATCAGTCGGGTCTGATTTTCCGTCGTAGAGGATGAACAACGGTGCTTTGAACTTCTTGGGTAGTATAGCCCTTGCAATTTGTCGCACAAAGGGGTCATGCTTATCTTCCTCATCCGAGTCATTGCTTTTCCCTCGTTTATGTCGTACATACGGGCATCCTTCAGATGAACTGGATACATCAACTCGTCCTTTCTTTCTGAGTTCCGGGGATGGTGAGTCAGAATCACTGTCATTATTGCGTTACTGAAGTCGACGTCGTCGACCATCCTTCTTTCCCAAAGGTCGACCTCGGTCTTGGCATGCGGCTTGTTGGGATTTCGCCACCTCCAAGGCCAAATCCTAGCACAGGTGCTCGTTCTCAACCATCATGTTCTCCAGTCGTTGTTCATTTTACTTTGTTTGATCCATAATCGTCTGCATTATCTCATGCATTGAGGTTGAGGGTGAGGTCTGAGCTACTGAATCGAAGTTCAAGGCCCGTTGTGCGGTGATATTCTCCGGTCTAAGCATGTTTCTTAGAGTGAAGTCGTCTCTTGGCGTAGTTTCGTCAGCGTTATCAGAGGATCTTCTGTAACGCTCACCATGGATATGCTTGAGTATTCCCACAGACGGTGCCAATTGTGGTGATGTGGTTTGGAAATACTCTTGGATCCTGAAAGACATTCTTGATCCTCTGATTGCCACCTGAAAAAGGGATTAACACTCCGGTCAGGAGTGTCAGAATTAGCACTCCGATAGACAAGTTAGTATATGTCTCGTTTGCTTGTGTCTTAAGTATCATGAGTCTGTTCTCACATACCTCTCTTTGGTTGATGTTCCTCTATTTATATTCACTTCTGGGCCCTAGGGTCGGGCCCACTCTTAGTCCATCGCATGATTACTCATTCGGTCCTTCTGTTGTACGACAATTCCCACTCGATTGCTTGTTTAACTGGTTCTATGGCCGATTTATCTATTCGGCTCGATGATCCCCCTGGGCGGAGCCGAATAACCTATATCCTGATTTTCTTCAAATTCATTTGGCTCTTATACATAAAAAGATATTCGGCTCCCACACAAATAGAATATCAAAACAAATTGAAAATACAAAATTTTGCAAATTATTAGGAATGCTCACAATTTGGAGGTTCGGTTACGACCAAAGGAACCTCAAATCCGCCATCCGTCCAAAATTAGACAGATTGGAAAAAATCAATCCGCAATTGTCTGCTCATCATCATACATCCGTCCAAAATGCTACAGATTGATTTGAGCGGATCAATATATCCGCTGCTCACCCCTTATATATATATATATATATGGTGATATTTTTCATTTTTAATGACAATAAAAATTGATACTGTAATTGATATATTTTTTTAAAAACTAAATTTTAGTGTTTATATTCCTGCTTTCTTTGTTACTCCTTTTCGTTTTAAAATATTAATTTCTTATTCCATTTTTTATTATTTCAAAATATTAGTCTATTTTTAAAAATCAAGAATCAAAATAATATGAATTTCTTATTTTACATTTGTTTTAAATTCATTAATAATACAAAAAGTACAATTTTGACAATTGATATTCTCAAAAAATTATATATATACTATCAAAGGGTAATTTTAAAAAATTAATATTTTTAAAATGTAATAATTGTACTACAAAAAAAATTAAATTCTTCAAAATGGACTATTATTTTAAAACGGAGAGAATATATTTTTAGGTTTGTCCCTACTCCAAACATTGTTTAACACCATTCGTTAAAGAACATTTATCTAGTTATATACTTAAAATAAAATATATAAAAAAAAATCAGTGTATTTGGTTTCAATTTTTCGAATTCAATTTTTGAAAATTGAGTTTTTTTTGTTTTTTGTTTTTTATTTTTAGTAAATATTTTTAAAATTTTAAGTATTTTTTTTAAAACTTTTTTAGATGTATCTTACTTAGATGTATTTAAATAGTAAAATTTTTGGAAAAAAATATTTTAAAAAATTAATAAATACACAAAAATATGAAAAATATACTGAATTTTCGTATATTTTTTTTATTTTTTGATATTTAGTGTATTTTCTAAAGATTTTCTTTTACAAATATTATATTTTTTAAATGTATTTATGTTAAATGTCTAAAAATTAAAAAAAAATACTTAAAATATTAAAAAAATTCATTAAAAATATAAAAATATAAAAAATAAAAAATAAAATTTTTTAAAAACTGTTTTCTAAAAACTGAAACTAAACCAACGGAATGATTTTCAATATTTCAAACAATAAAAATCAAGTTAACACCATCTCAATTTGTCCCATAAATACGAAATGCAGTAATTTTTCTCCTACGAAAGCATGTGACACAGTAAAATAATAAAAGTCAACCACGCGGGAAAAGAAAATTAACGTTTGTGAGGGAAGGAGCCGACCGGTTAGGTGACCGGCCAATCCGGTGACACAACTTTCTCGTCAATTTGGTCTTTTCTTCGCCGTTTCATCAACAGCTTCTTTCTATCTACACTGAAAAACGGCTATTTTTCTTTTTCTTTTTCTTTTTCTTTGTGCTTAATAATAATAATAGTTCATGAATTGGGTGAACTAGGGTTTTATTGTGTTTTCACAGAAGAGGGCAAAATCCCAATAATCAAAGATTTCAAGTCTCGTCGTTGCTCTCTTTCTCTCTCTTGATTTCTTTCATCTATTGAAGAATTTCTGGTGAGTGATCTATCTCGCACAGCTAAACTAACCCTAGGTCTTAGTGAATTTCTTCTGCGTCCTTTCTAATTTTATATTATGTTTTGCTGTTCAATTCAATTGATTGCTTTGGTTCTGAATTTGATGCTTTGATCTTCTGGGTTTGTTAGTTTGATCTGCTGTTTTAGCTGTGATATCGATTAGAAAATGTCCAACCTTGGTTCTTCTTTAACTAGTTGGATATGTATATGTATAAATCAAATTAATAATGTTTTAATTTTGTGACTGCTGTTATTGTAACCATGATCCTAGTTGGGTTGCTGATTTTGTGCTTTCCAAGGACGTGTGTGCTCATCTACATGCTAAAGTCTCAAATTTATTTATTTATTTATTTATTTTTTTTTGGGTGGTTGTTCATTAGATTTATACAAACAAGAATTAGATTGTAAAAATGTGTGTCCTGGATTTCATGAAAACCATTTGGGTGTGATTTCGAAACTATTAGTTTTGCTTAAAAAACTATATTTTTTAATTTGTATTAAGCTTCTAAATTGAAGCATTTATTTATAAATCGTGAGGTTTTAGTACTACCGTGGGTGGCTGAAAACACAAGTGCCTGCTTTTCTTGGTTATTAAAGAATGCATCTGAATGATGAGAAAGTTTAAATTTTTTTGCTTTTGGAAACAGTACTTCGTGAAAGCTGGCCCAAACAGTGCTTTAGAATAATATGTTTTAAGTTTGATTCTCCTGGTTTGAATACAATTCAAAAAAGAAATACAAAATTACATTTGAAACTTAGGGATAGGTCTTTGCCAATTGTACTTTACTGAATTTTATAATCATCCTGTTGGATATTTAATTTTGTTGGGGGATAATATCTGTTCTTGATTAAGGAAGAATGTTTAGCCAGTGGTCTCAATTTACCTTTTCCAATTAGTGTGTGTTTTTATTTTTATTTTTCTTTAGATACACAAGTGAATTAGTGACTGATCTTGTTAAGCGCTTTGGATAATAGAGTGAACATTGTTTACTTTACTGTCAGAATTAACATTCACAGTGTTTGATGGGAACGTCATCTGGGTCTCATTTCCATCAGCAACCTTCACCAAAAATGCTGCCTCCTCGTCAACAGCCACGAGGACTGCAGACATCCCTATCCCTGGTTTCACTAGATGCTTGTGGGTCTCCCAATCTTCAAGAGCGTGGTTCAAACTCTGACCAAGTCCGTGAATCTCCTTCAGAAAGTGCTAGCTCCCGTGAAACCTGGCCTACCGCTGATGCGTTGATTGCAAAAAAAAAAAAAAAACTGGAGAAAAAGAAGGAAGGGGAGAATGGTTTTGCTGAACATTCTGTCATCCGCCATATTTCGAGCTCAGATAAGATGTCTCTCAGAGATGTGGCCAGAGAAAGAGTGGATATAATATCCGAACGAATGCAGCATCTTCCAGACGAGTTTCTCGAAAAGCTTAAGACTGAAATTTGGGTTATTCTTGAAGGAACAAGTGGTTCTCTACATAGAGAGGAATTTCTCTCTCTGCAGAAGCTGGTTCAGAGTAGGAGTGATTTGACTGATAAAACATTGATTAGGGCACACAGGGTCCAGCTAGAAATTCTTGTCGCGATCAAGACTGGGATTCAGGCATTTTTGCATCCAAGTGTCAGTCTCTCTCAAGCTTCTCTCATTGAGGTTTTCCTCTACAAAAGGTGCAGAAACATTGCCTGTGGGAGTCCCCTTCCAGCAGAGGACTGTAACTATGAAGCTTGCTCTATGAGGAATGGTTTCTGCAACCTTTGCATGTGTGTGATCTGTAACAAGTTTGATTTTGAAGTGAACACATGCCGATGGATTAGTTGTGATTTATGTTCTCATTGGACGCACACAGATTGTGCTATTCGTAATGGACTGATTGGCCCGGGCCCTAGTGTTAAAACGGGTTCAGTTCCAGCAGATATGCTTTTCGGGTGCCGAGCTTGCAATAGGACATCCGAGTTATTGGGTTGGGTCAAAGATGTGTTCCAACAATGTGCACCAAGCTGGGATCGGGAAGCACTGATAAGAGAACTTGATTATGTGAGTAGAATTTTCCGTGGGAGTGAGGATCCACGAGGGAGAAAACTGGTCTGGAAGTGTGACGAACTCATAGACAAACTGAAAGGCGGGATGGCGGAACCTGCTGTGGCTTGTAAAGTAATATTGCTGTTCTTTCAAGGTATGATTATGAAAACATTTTGTTAGATGTACTCATTTCTTTGGTAATCTTAACAGAAATGGAAAATCATAGCTAGCCAAGTGGAAACTTAATTGCTTACATGTTTAAATATCAATTGGAATTAATGGATCTGAGACAAATTAATTGGTTCTTCTTGTTGATAATAATCCCCACAAAGGCAGAGAAATTGCTTGGCTTTAGGCATTCTTTCTTCATCACTGGTTTCAATTGCTTTGAATGCATATATTTTAGTTGCTTTTAGTATGGTTCCATCATGTTCTAAATTAATCAACTTTGTGACTCCATTTTGTGAGCCATGTGTAGATAGCATAAAATTTCTGCAGTATTAATAATTTATGGAGTAGGTCTACAGATTTCCAATAGTGACAGATTAGTATGAGATTGTTTTTGTGATGCATGTTAAGGACTTAGAGTGAAGGCCAAACAGAAATAACTTTTTTTTATCGGCCCAAACAAATATAAGTATACAAATGGACTCACGGTTAAGTTGTTGTGGATGGGCCTTTCCAATGATGACCAAGCTGTTAATATTTTATGATCATCTTAAGCTGTTTATCTTTTATGTTCATCTGACTTTAAACGGCACTAATGACTGTCATATATATGTTGGAGTTGGGAGGAGAACAATATATGCCGGGGATTGAAAGAGTACCTTTCTTTATGTGATTTTTGTGTCCTTCCCCTGATGGTTTTCTCGCCTGCTTGTCTGGTGGGGAGTGGAAGAATGGAGCAATTGTTTGTCCCCTCTTCTTCTCCCACACATTGTAACATACATGGGATGCGTGATAGCACATTCTTCATTGAGCAATTTTTTTGGTATGGAGTAATTATTGATACTTTGTAGTAGATTTGTGTGATTGAACTCATTAGCATATGTTTGTACTTCTCCTCTCCCCTTTTTTTGAATTTCTTGACAGCCATATAACTAATGCTCTTTATATCCCAAGTTTTAATAGCAATCTAATCATGTTTGTAACAATATATCATTTAAATTTATCTTTTTAGTTAAATTGAATTAGACTAATGCTAAATTTTTCCAAGTACTATAATTTCTTGCGGACTTTTTTTTAACTGTTTGACCCTTAAACCAGCGCCTTCCCTGGGACATACGTGTGGCCATGTCATCTGAATTGCTTGATATTAGGTTGGTTGGAGAATTTATGATGTGCTTCATAACACCTGCTGTATAGTTACCCTTGAACTTGCTAGGATGCTTTTGCACTTACTGTTGATATTGTGGAAATCTACAATATATGTTTCCCTCCATTCAGAACTCTTGAGGACCATGGATCATATTTGTTCTACAATTTAGTTATCATATACTTCTTATGGATTCTTATCCTATTTGGCAGTTAAGGAATAAAGAAAGGAAGGGAATATAACCATTTGAATTCATATTCTAGTATAAGCATGCGAGAACTAAAAGCCTTAGGAGAGATATGGATGAAACCCAGATCAACATGGATTGGTGCTGGCTGGGTTTCTAACACACTATATTATAGCTGAAACAGAGAATTATGCTTATTGAATGAGCAAAGTTCTCTTTCTTCAATTCATTCTGTAATTTTTTTTTCCCTGGTTTGTACAGAGCTTGAGGTGGACCCCTCGAAGAATTCTGAAAGTGAGGAAGGTGGTCAGCTAATAGCCCCACAGGAGGCATTCAACAGGATTGCCAATGTTGTGCAGGAAGCAATCAAAAAAATGGAAATGGTGGCAGAGGAGAAGATGCGTATGGTAAAGAAAGCTCGCCTGGCTGTTGAGGCTTGTGATCAAGAGCTCAAGGACAAAGGTAGGGAAGTGGCAGCTCTAAAGATGGAGAGGCACAGAAAGAAACAACAAATTGACGAGCTTGAAAGCATCGTGAGGCTTAAACAGGCCGAGGCTGATATGTTTGATGTCAAGGCCAGTGAGGCTAGGCGAGAAGCTGAGAGGCTTCAAAGGATTGCACTCGCCAAAGCAGAGAAGTCAGAGGAAGATTATGCTAGTAGATATCTTAAACAGCGTTTGAACGAGGCTGAAGCTGAGAAACAGTATCTATTTGAGAAGATTAAGCTTCAAGAGAGTTCACGAGCGTCACAGAGCAGTGCTGGAGGAAAGCGAAACATCAGAGATGATGATGTATTGTAAAATGCAGGACATACTCAAGAACATCTATAATGTACCTTCGAAGACAGAGGGCCAACCAAATGACCACCACAACCTTGGTGCAATTCCTTGAGTCAGTCTGGGATGGACTATTAGGTTTCTATATATATTAACCGTTGATTCAGTGTGAATTATCTCTTGTTTTGGATTTTTTCCAACAGTATTAGCCTAGAAATGAGAAGGACATGCATTTAAGAAGCTTAAAACCTTATGAACATCTATATTTTCGTGTAATGTTGTGCATATTCCTATGCCAGTGCAGGTATGCTTTTAAATTTGGGTTGACTGTACAATGCCTTGTTTTTCTTGCTTGTATGATGTATAGCTCTTCTCTGAAATGGGTGCAAACTCTTGACCTGCTTTTGGTTGTGGCTGAACCCAACAAATGTATGCAATTAATTGTTTAGGGTTAATTTTATGTAGATGTCCTAAACTATTATCATTTTTTTTCTATTCCTTCTCTAAATTATTAATTTCATCAATTTAGTCACCAAAATTTCTGATATTAGCTAATGGTCCAATTGAAGATAGTTGTGCAAATCATTAGCTGTTAAAGCCTTTGTTTAGTATTTGAACAACTTAAACCATACAACCCACCATTCATTTTTTTGGTTCACTATTTTGAAAACAAGGGTTGGAGAAGAAAGATGGGTGTGATTTATGTAATATAGTGCAAGTATGAAGATGGGTGTTTGGTTACATGATTTAGGGTTTTCAAATTATAAAATTATTTTTTTTCCCCAGTAGGTTAGGTTTCTACCATTATTGATTTGGACAGATTATTTTTTATTGGATCATATGAATTGAAATCAAAGAACTAACAGCTGAAATTGATTGTTTAAGAATGAATTAAAAAAATGGTAATAATTTAAGAGATAATAGTGAAATTAAGCCATTTGTTTATGCATGTTGTATGTGCAAGCTTACCAATGAGATTAAAAACATCCAGGTCTTGGGATATCTTCTTGCTAAGTATCCTCGTCACTAATTCTAAAAATACAGAATTAAAATACACATGCTAAGAATACAGAAGTAAAATACAAAATGGGTCACCGAAAGTATAATGGTTGATTGAGATTTGTTCTAAATATGGACTTCTCTATAATTAAATTTAATTTCAGCCTTACATTATACTTTCTGTGACTTATTATGTGTTCTTAGGAGTATTGTATCCCCATTGCACCTTCACATCGAGCCTTGTTGAGTTTTGCTATTATAAGGAGATGGGGTATCGTACTGCTCAATGCCAGCCTAAGGCGGGCTTTAGCGCTTGCTCGCCAAAGTTTTGATCCGATCCAGAGGTGCTGGAAGGAGCTCTCTACTGCCTGCAATTTATATTTGGCAAAATATCAATGATTGTGTGGAGAAATAGTAGTTGGCATGCTAACTTAACTTCTGCAGGAATTGTTTCACTCCATTAATCAAACAAGAATTTTGAAAGCTTCAATACATAAAAAAAAATCTTAAACAAGGGAAAAAAGGTAAAATTAAACTAAAGTATCTAGCTGTTATATCAAGGGTTGTTATCTGGTTTGAATTAGGATGATTCATGTAATGTTTTTTTCACTATATCTATGGATTCTAGTTCTTTTTTTTTGTTTGTCTTTTAAAAAACAAAAAATTATTTGAAGGAAGAAATTGGGCTCTTCTAGTGTTGTGTCGTGCAAATGGGGACCATATGCTATCTGAACATAGGAAGATAAAATCGACTCAGACCACAATTTGAGAGAGAGAGAGCAAGAGCATGTAACCTTAATAGGAGATACGGATGATGATGATCATCATCATCTCATCATCATATTAATAAGTGCAATGACACCATATTGCACACATTCTGCTGAAGTCAGATTGTAAGTGTACAGGGGAGAAATATCTGTCGCTTTCCGTATGCCTTGCTATCAAGCTCATCTCACTTCAAACGTCTCTGGTTCACTGTGGACAGGACAAGACAAGAATAAGCTACCCCGTGGGTGGTTTGTCGGAAACCTCCGATGGTCAAGTTAGCTTTGTTGGAGAGGAAGAAGGAAAACTAGAGAGAGAGAGAGAGAGTTGCCAAAGTTTGCTTACCTTTTCCAAAGCTTGTTCGCACCTTTTATCTAGGCTGACCATGCAAATCCAGATTGTGTGTGCACTACCTCTATTGTCTTTTGTTATATGCGTGGTTGTACTGCTCTCTCTTTTTTTTACGCATGTACACGTCAATACTGCCAAACAATATTAGCCAAACTGCCAAACAATATTGATGCGTGCCTAAAGTTGATTCCTCTTCATTGTGTCATTGGACCACGTCGAGTACATCAACCGAGCAATCACTTGTGGTGTCTCCAGAATGCTAACTTAAGACAGTCTTATGCTGAGCTAAATCAAGTCGGCTTCCAAGCCAGCTCCAAACTTGGTCAGGGGCCAATCGATCTCTTTGGCAAGTCGGTCACCATCTCGGCCAAAGAGCGCAGCTCGTCTTCATTTTACCTGGTCCTTGCTTGTAGTGCGCACCACACCGAGCTCAGCTCACTCTAGCAACCCTAGCAGGGCTCACTTTAGCACGATGTCGAAGACCGCAAAGGTCTAGGTCAGCCCAACACCATGTTCTGTTTTAGTTAGCTCAGCTGAACACCATGTCCGTGTTAGTTTATCTCGGCCTATCACTACATTCTTTGTTGGTTTATCTCAGCCCAACACTGCATTCCGTGTTGTTTTAGCTCGGCCCAACACTCCGTGTTGGTTTAGCTCGACCATCATTCAGTACAAATTCCTCTCTTAATTGCCCCTTAATTCCTTTTGCCTCGGATTACTTTTCCTAGCCGAGCTAACTTTTTGGTTGGTCCTCGAAGCTTGCACCACTACTTGGCTATCCCATCAGTTAGTCATGTTGACAACCAGCCACGTCTGTGGCACGTGGCATTTCACCAGTGGCTTTGTGCAACCGTCCAGCCATCAGCACGACATCCTAAAATTTGAAATGTTGGCGTCTATTTGGCTCTCGCCTATGTATACGCCATACACACTTCATAGGTCACCTATTCATCTTCTCTGAAGCCAAACTCTAGGTCCAAGAGCTTCCAACACCGCCATTGTCATCTTTTCTCGAGCATCAGGTTGTTTCCTTACATTGATTGATTCACCAACCTCTGCCAGGGCTTGCGCTCTGATCAGATTGAAGCTCTACACCATAACCCCGTATGTTCTCTAAATCTCCCTCATTCCTCTTGAATGTTCTTCGTATTTCCCATGTACTACACTGTTAATCGCGCGTTTTTTACACTGCCACGATGTTAGTTTGTACCCAAATCCATGCGAATGGGGCCTGGATCTAAGTTAAGAGTCAAAATGACCCTAAGTTTGCAGTCACTTAGCGCGTCGTTTGACTCACTGAGATGAAAGCCCAAAAACCTGGGCTAAACCAAGTGGAGACCTAAATAATTGATCCAAAATCAACACTAGACTAAGCAAACTTCCTGTTTGTAGTCTTTTTTAGAATGAACCGGGCTAAGGCCCATCTGATTCCTAACCAATTTATGGCTAGGGAGAACCAAGCTGAAATTGCGGTCCTAGCCAAGAACCAAGGAAGCATCCCAGTCTGTCACTTTGAAATTGAATAGAAACCAGAATAGTAGCCCAAGATCACCAATCGAGCTGTAATTATCTTGTGAGACCCTAACTTTTTGTATTGTCCCTAAATGCTTATAGTTGAAGAATTTCAATAAGAAACCTTGTTTCTCCATTCCTTGCAAATTAAATTCTAGAAATCAAGAACGACTGCATGAGCTAAACGGCTAGGGATGGCAATTTGAAACCGGCCCGATGGGGATCCCCGACCCCGACCCCGATTTTAGTAATTTTTCCCCGAAAAATACCCCCGACGGGGAGGGGACGGTATTTAAAAACCAATCCCCGATCTGTTCGGAGCCAGGGACGGGGATTAATTTCTCAACCCTGGCCCCGTCCTCGAAATTTCCCCGAAGCTTCCCGCGTACTATTAGTTGTATATTATATTTATCTATTAGTTGTATATTATATTATTATATTTACCTATTATATTATTATATTTACCTATTAGTTGTATATTATATTATTAGTTGTATCATGCATCTCTGACTCTAAGCTCTCATTTCCCTCTTTCCCTCTTTCGTTCGTCTCTCTCTCTCTCAACCCTCTGCCTCTCGTTCTTCTCTCCATTACTCTCTCTCAACTCTCCTTCTCTCTGTGTCAAATCTCTCACTCAGTCACCGTGTAACAACACCACACGGCTGTCCCCGACCCCCTCTCACTCTCTTCTTCTCACCTCGTTTCTCAGTCACCGACACCGCCACGGCCACCGCCGCAGGTCTGTCTACGTCACCACCACCGAAGCCACCGCCACAGCTAGCCACCGTCGATCTCACTCAAATCTGTTAGATCTGAACTTAGATTTGTAGATCTGTTTGCTCTGTCTCTGTCTCTGTCTCTGTCTCTCTCTCTCTCTCTCTCTCTCTCTGTGATTTGTTAGATCTGTTAGCTCTCAAATCTGTTAGATCTGTGTACTCAGATCTGTATCTCTAGTCTTCTTGTTGAAAATAGATTTTTTTTTTCAGATTAATTTTTTTTTAAATTTGAATCTGTGTGTGATCTGATCTATGTACGCATTGATGCGTTGATTTGTTGATGATGATGAAGAAACGTATTGTTGTTGAAAGCAGATTTTTTTTCAGATTATTTTTTTTAAATTTAAATCTGTGTGATCGTCGATTTGTTGATGATGATGAAATATAGTGATATATATTGTTTTGTTGCTGTGTTGAACAAAATTCAAAATAAAGTTCGAGGATTTTTTGAGTCAGAAACCCGATCCCGTTAGGGACGAGACGGGAGTTGATGGGTTCCCGTCGGGATCGAGGCGAGGCGGGATTTTGAGCCTTCGGGGATCGGGGACGGGGAGGGTGGTCCCCGGCCCCGCCCCGCCCCGTTGCCATTCCTATAAACGGCAAACCCTAATCGACTTTGAGAACTTAGGAAACATTTTAAAACCCTAAATTAATAATTTAGAAACCCTAAAATGAAAATTTATAAGAGAAAAATCCAAATTTCAGGTAATCGCCATTTTAGCCCGGTATCTCGCTCTTTGTTACGAATCGGCATCATCTGACCTGAATTACTTTTCCTATCATTATTTTATTAAATATATGACATAAATATATGTTTTATTTCAAAATTTCAGATTCAGCCCTTTTCCTTCTTTATTATTGCATTTTGACCCAAAAAACCTCAATATTTTAATCAAATAAGGTACAATTATTTTTATATTGATTGTACATAATATCTACTATATTATAATATAAAAAAAAAATTGATTTCCCACGTGTAGAAGACCAGCCGGCTGTGAATGGTAGAAGGGACTAGGAAAATTAATTTTTTATTTATAATATCTTGAATTTTATATTGGCATATCTTTGAATAAATAAAAGGAAATGACTAGCATTTATTGCAACGTACTCTTGTCTCCTAATTAACTAATAAATAAGATTACTTTTTCTTAATCAAGATTAATTAACACTAATCCTAATTAGATCCAATTACAAACTAACCCAACTAGATCAATTCTATTGAAATTCAACCAAGCCATTCAACCATTTTCTCTCTTCTTCTTGGCCTATAAATACAAGGCTCTAGCAACTTATATTCCTCACACTTCACACACATAGCAACCTGCTGAAAAAGAAAAAGAAAAGAGAGAGCTTGTAAATTTGAGAGAAACAGGAAGAAAAAAAAGAAAGAAGGAAAGTAGGAAGAAAACTCTAAGCAACTAAGGTAAATCTCATACACCTCTTCTCTCAATGAATCATCATGTTTCCCCTTCATAATATATGCTAAAAATGTATTTCATATGATACTAAGAGTTACTACATTTGTTAGATGATGTATGGTTTGAAAATCAAATGTTCTTCTTCTTCCTTGTAATTTCCAGAAAGCTTTTCTCAAGGTTTTTGATTTTATTTCCATAGCAAACCTTCACCAACTCAAAATCTGTTTTAAAGGGGTATTAATTGGCATATATAGAGTATGTAAGAATTTTGGCTAAGACCATGGACGTGTTTTTATGACTCCTTTTGTTTTTCTAAATACTTGCCGTAAAGAACCTGTTAAAACAAAGAACTTTAGAAAATTATAGAAAAATGGTCTCACATTCGTTTTCATATAAAAATCTTCCTCTGAAGGTTAGCTTTCAAAAAAAAATTATTTCAATGAAAATGAATGAGTATTTTAAGAGAAACACCAAATTTTGTAACAGTTGTCAAATCTGGATAGAGTCTGTATATTTCTTAAATATCTAAAAATAAAAAAGGGCCACCTTACTTCTGTAAAATGATTTTGAAACTAGACTTGATTCTCTAAAAATCCTCAAGAATCCACATTTCTGAAACCCTTAAAAATATTTTTTCTATATTTATTTTTGAACCGGTGCAGTGCTGGAAATCTGAACAGTGTGGTTCTTGTTGTAGTTAATGCTTTTGTTCTATCATGACATATTGGTTGTAATATATGTTATACTTGCATGTTTGAGTTTTACCTTGAATGGCTTTATTTTGCTTTTGTGTTGACCACTAATGTGTAATGAACTTAATGTAAAGAAAAAAGAAAAAACCAAATGGGTTGGTAAAAAGGGTTGACGACCACACTAGTTATACATAATAAATGATGAGAATATTAAGTTGATAGTAATAGTGGATTAAAATGAGCAAGTCTTGCGCAAGTGGTTGTTTTGGAACCCTTGAATGGAGCGGTTGTATTCGAATCCTAGGTAGTTCAATGTAAGGAGGGATTTGGGCAAGGCCTGTTATTACCATCTCTTTTGAGGCCTTGCGGCTGGTGCTACGTAGTATATAACCGTTGGTAGGCATTCGAGGTAAGGTCTGCAACAAAACAGCAAAAGAGGGGGCATATCGAATAATCCGCGTCCAATTCTTGGAGTTAGAAGGACGAAATCTCTTTAGGGGATTTCTAGATTACTAATAACTAACCTTATAACCTGTGTTATGAACTTAAATGCTATGACCCCCTTTCCTCTGTTTTTTGTAAATGTTGTCGTGTATTGGACTGGGAAAAAATAGATTGGGTGTGTGTGCATTTACTGGACATTCAAAGCTCACGGCGTATCATGCCAAGTGCTGAAGATGAGCTTATAGCAGGAGATGACGAGTTGGAAACCTTCGAAGACATTTAGCTATCTTAGAAAAGTTTTAAAAAAAAAAATTTGATGTTCTATAAAGTTCATATGAAATTTTAAATTTTCTTTTGGGATGTAATGTTAATGGACTGAGCTTTTGTAATTAAGGATATTCGTAATTATTCTATTATTACTTATATTCTAACTCCAATGTAATATAATCCTTGACGTTCCTTATGAGACCATGTGTCAATGCCTCTTAAGATCTGTCAAAAGGGTAGTGCGCTACCTAAGAAAGTTGGACTTAGAAAGGAGGCCAATTTGACTCCTTCGGCGATCTGGGATCTCACTTGGTTATTGGCCATAGGACTCATTAGTGACTTTCCCTTGACTACAACCCTTAGTGTAGATTTGGGGTGTCACATAACTCAAACCAACAACCAAGCTACCATCGAGCCTTAAGTTTTTAACCGAGCTAGATATAGGCTTCAGTTCGATATCCGAGCTGGGTTTCACTTTGTTGTTATGTCCCTACTTCCATGCTAACAATTGATGCACTTTATTTTTAATAATGCAGATTGAACTAGGACTGACCGGGCACACCTCAACACTGCAAATTGGTGACGCTTAATGATAAAGGAACCATCTCTTCAATTCACGCCGTACGTAGCAGCTGTGTAATAATTTTACCTGTAAACTAACGAACAAAATAAACCGGGCTATATAGAAAAGTATCGCTTCATGGTCAGTTTGCCAGGAGCCATTGTTGAGTTCCGTAGAGAGTTTGGTATTCCTGACAACGTTTAATTAAACTGGCCAAAAATAGAGAAACACTTTAAGGCGAGCTGGATCTCTTCCTCTTCACCATAGTGTCAATAGTAGAAGGGGGGCTCTATTTCCCAATCTAGCCCTTACTTTGCGAATTTTTAAGAGAAACTAGCTAGGTTGTGCTCGACCTAGGTGTCAACCAACACTTACAAAATAGTTAACGGCATAACCATGCTGAATCCCATTTTGGGTTTGAACTTAGGACTAGCCGAGATGTTTCACCAGTATACACTTAACAAAAAATAAAGGAGGTTTCTACTGGTACCTCAAGGTGAAGAAAGGCCGAGCAAAATTAGTTAAAAACATGCTAAACAAAGAGTTGAACGATGATAATTTTATATGGGTGTCTGGTAATTATGATGACATCGAGGCAAATATATCAGGCTGGTATATAAATAAATAAAT
Organism: Camellia lanceoleosa; assembly: GCA_025200525.1. Lineage (NCBI taxonomy): Eukaryota > Viridiplantae > Streptophyta > Magnoliopsida > Ericales > Theaceae > Camellia > Camellia lanceoleosa. The sequence goes on along the minus strand of CM045765.1, from coordinate 2,798,131 downwards.
TGGGTGTAGGTGAGCAAGGTAGCGCGGTTTAATTTCTTTCAGGGTAGTGCTTTACCTAGCTAACCCTTTCCCTTTCGTTATAGATTACAATCACTTAGCGGAGAATTACTCTTACACCAACCAAGATGCTATCAGAGCCACGCTAAAACACCCGTTCTTGCCACGAACTATTAGGCTACGAACCAACCTACCGGTACAATGTGCTGCGCAAAAGCAAAGTTACTGACTTTTTGCGTGAACCTTCTCTAGAACCATATCTAAATCTTTCAAAAATTAACTTGGTTCCTTTGATAGCCGAGAAAGAAATGGCCAAAATAAGAGCCATCAAGTCAATGATCACCGCTGTGCCTAGCTCTTCCTCTCCACTAGTCGGGACAACTTAAGGCCAACCCAGCTAGCCAGTTGTGCAAGAAATTAGACCGGTGTTGGCCAATGAACGGGCCTTCTTCTCGGTTTAGAAAGAGAGCAAGGTAGGCCACCACCGAGCAACATTTGGTCGATGAGGATTTAATCGAGCTACCTGTTCCAAAGCATGAAAAGTAGGTTAAACAAGTTGTAGCTGAGCAACCTGGCTACACCATTGCCCCTCCAATGTGGTCACTCGAGCTCAAAAACAAAGGCCGAACTGTGACCACTACTGCCTTGGTCTATGTGGATAAGGATAATTCGCTGGGCTTTAACTTGACTACAGGTTTGCTCTTTCCAGCCGACATGAAGAAGCACGACTGTCCGACCTGAAGGCCATCAGGTCGGCCTCCAAATCCATAATGTTAGTAAGGATTGTCATCTTTAATTTGTTATGTTATTGTTCGATCTCCCTATGCTGAATTCTTCCTGCCTACAAGCCTTACAGAAGAATTTTATTGCCTACGAATGCATGATTACGCTAAGGTAGAGTCTTCATGAGGCTATTAATGATAACAAGGTAAAAGCGGTTGAGATGAAAAACTAAAGGCTTCTCTTGCGACAACCGCAATTGAGAGAGATTAATTGGCCAACCGGTTGGATAAGGTTGATGAGGATAAGAAGAATGCGGTGAAGGCTAAAAAGACAAGGTATCTGGCTGAGCTAAAGAAGCATCGAGACAACCACCGAGCTAAGTTGCTGTAGAAAATTGATGAGACAGAGGACCGAGGCTTTGCAGAGAGGAAAAAGACTTATGAACGCCAAGTGAAAGCCACCAAAGATATTTTCTTCCAGTGTAGTTGAAAGGTTGCCATTGAAAAACTTGGTCATTCAGAAAATTCAAAATTCTTCAAGACTTCTCCACTCCACTTCATTTCTCCATACATGCAAATGTATGCTGCTGCTGTGGAGCAAAAACTGATTGATGTCACGAGGGCAGATTGCGCAGTTGAAGTGTCCGTCGCCCAGCCTACCGATAAGACTCCGCAATCGGTCTTTCAAGAAAATGAAATAGCATTGTAAGATGCTAGTCAAACCAAGCTTGCAACCGTCCCACTGCTTGACACTGGCACATGAGTTGAAGACTTGACTGGGGAGGAAACTGCCGATCTGTAGATTTGATTTGCAAAGAGTGGCTTTGTTATGATTTTTGTTTTTTTTTTTCTTGTTTTGTTATCGGGCTATAAACCCCACCTTTTGTAACCACATAGAAATTTGAATAAACGCTAACTTTTACTGGTTGTTGTCGCATTTGCTTTCTTGTGTTGTTGATGTTGTCTTTGCCTCTTGTCGGGCGAAACATAGTTCGACAAGGGTTCTTTGATTTGGGCGAGACGCAAACAATCTTTCTTGCCAAGCTAATTCCCACTTAGTAATGAAGGTTTGGGTTGGATGAACTCCAACTTCTTCCTCGTTGAGCTAAGTCCCGCTCGGTAAAGAAGTAGTAAGTTGGAAAAACTAACTTTTTTTTTCTTATCGAGCTAAATCCCTCTCGGTAAGAAAGGTTCAAATTGGAAAAACTTCAACTTCTTCCTCGCTAAGCTAAATTCCGCTCGCTAAGGAATGAGTAAGTTGGAAAAACTCCAACTTCTACCTTACTGAGCTAAATTCCGATTGGTAAGGAAACAACAACTTGGAAAAACTCCGACTTCTTCCTTGCCGAGCTAAATTTCACTCGATAAGAAAGGAGCAAGTTAGAAAGACCCCAATTTCTACATTATCGAGCTTAATCCTGCTCGACAAGGAAGGTTTAAATTGGAAAAACTTCAACTTCTTCATTGCCGAGCTAAATTCTGCTTGGTAAGGAATGGGCAATTAGAAAAACTTCAACTTCTACCTTGCTAAGCTAAATCTTGCTTAGCAAGGAAGGTTCAAATTGGAAAAACTCCAACTTCTTCCTTGACAAGTTAAATTCTGCTCTGTAAAGAACGAGCAAGTTGGAAAAACTCTAACTTCTACCTTGCCGAGCTAAATTTTGTTTGATAAGAAAACAACAACTTGGAAAAACTCCAACTTCTTCTTTGCTGAGTTAAATTTCGCTCGGTAAGGAAGGAGCAAGTTGGAAAAACCCCAACTTGTTCGTTGTCGTACTAAATCCAACTTAGCAAAAAGGGTCCAAGTAAAATCATCTCGACCAAAAGTTTTAAAGTTGGGGAATTTTTTCTTTGGCGAGTAAAATCAGCTTTGAGCAAAATTAGCTTGGTGGAGATTTTGAAAGTTGGGAAAATGCCAATTTTCACCTTAACGAGCAAAATTAGCTTGGAGGGGCTTCGAGAAAAATTAGCTCGGTGGAGATTCTAAAAGTTGGAAAAATGCTATCTTTCTCTTCGGCGAGCAAAATCAGCTCGAAGGGGCTTCGAGCAAAATTAGCTCGGTTGAGCATTCAAAAGTTAGGAAACCACCAACTCCCAGCTCGGGGGAGGGGAGGGGCGGGGCGAGGGCTTCTAGCAAAGGGTTTTATGAAAAATATAACAATTTTAGGGGAAATGAGCTACTCAATTTCATTACTCATTAATGTATTACATGAGTTAAAAGAGTTGTTTGGTAAAAGGGGAAAAAATTACACTTAGAAGTAGAATAACTTGAGGTTGGCTGTGTTCCACAATCTAGGAATAGTTTTGCCATCCAGGTCTTCTAGGTGATATGCCTCATTTCCAGCTAAAAGAGTTATCTTGTAAGGCCTCTTCTAGTTTACCCCCAGCTTTCCTTCACCTGGCACCAAGGTGTTGCGCATCACTTTTCGCAAAAACCAGTCTCCAATCTTGAACAATCGCGGATGCACCATCTTGTTATATTTCCTTGATAGCTCTTGTAATAGGCCCCAATATTGATTAGTGTTATTTCTCTTCTTTTTTCAACAAGTTCTAGCTCCAAAGCGATGGCCTCACTGTTCAAATTCGGTTCAAAGTTCTTAGTTTGGATAGTTAGCATGCCAATTTCCAATGGTATAACAATCTCCATGCCATATGCCAAGGCAAACGGAGTTTCCCCAGTCGAACTCCTTGGAGTAGTCCGATATGCCCATAGCATGTTGGGAAGTTCCTCTGTCGACCTTCCTCTAGCTTTCTCAAGCCACTTCTTCAGTCTATTCAAAATAGTCTTCTTCGAAGTTTCGGCTTGTCCATTTGATTGAGGGTAGGCCGACATGAAATTGCAGAATTCTATCTTTAGTTATTCACAAAATTCTCTAAAGAGTTTCTTATCGAATTGTGTGTCGTTGTTCGAGATGAAAGCCCTTGGAACTCCAAACCGATTTATCATATTTTGCCAGATGAACTTCTTGATATATTTTTCCTTGATGGTCGCTAATAGCTGTGGACTCGCCTTTTTCCGCCCCCCGCCTTTCGGAAAGGGTTTGAAATGAAGGCCTCACAGATCGGACTCTAGCGGTTCTAAATCTAGTCTCACAAGTGCAATGTGAAACTGATAATCACCAAAGAGTCCAAATCCAACAAACCTTTTTGAAAAATCAATTTTAAATCAAACAATGCCCAAATTGGACTGCTTTACTAGATACAGAATTACCACCTAAATATTTTATTTTGGAAAAATTTAGGAAACCCTGACTCGTGCCGAAGGCCACGTGTCCATCATCACCATAGTTGCCTCGGCTCGGGAACTTGGGTGCAAGGAGGGAAGGTCATGAATTAAGCACCCTTACTCACCCGATCACAGATCAGCCCCTACTAACCATGATATGTTCTTTTATAAACATTATGTGTTCTTATTCCGGTTATTAGCTAACTTTACTATGTGACGCACACAAGCAAATATAGACTAGTCGCAAGAATTGGAACATTTCAAGTCATATTTGTTTTGCGAAAAAGGTTTGAATTTGCCACCTTCAAGTGGGCTTAACAATGCGGATTTGCCACCAAACATAGTGGGCATAAAACACAATTTGTCACTCAACAAAGTGGACTTAAAACTCACATTCGTTGAATTGTTCCAATTCAAACAACAAAGCCTCCATCCACAAGCATTCATGCTGTTTAGCATTTAAGCACATAGCCTCATGACAAACATGTGAATCATGGCAATATGGCAATCATATTTATGCAAGCATGCTAAAGCATAAAGACTTACCGAGTGCTCCGAGCTAAAACAAAAAATTAGTTAGAAAGATGCATGATCCAAACTATACAAAATGCCTAATGTAACACATGCAATAATGCAATTAATAGGCTCGACTACTAATATGGCATATGGGTCAATTTGATAACATGTGATTAAACACGTATTCAAGTAAGATATTGAAATTGCAATGCAGTTTGAATGATATGCTGAGCCTCGGTGCATACATGACAAATAAATAGATGCAAACATGCAAGCATAAGGTATGCTAATTGAAAATGTCCCTAATCTAACCATCAAAAGCGATTAAATAAAATGGAGAAAGACATAGGGTTGGAAAAAATGCACACACACACACACACGCACACGCACACTTATTACAACATTGCGCCATCGCGAAGGAGGGTCCGAATAAATAAACTAACTAGCTATCAACTAGCTACGCTAAGCTAAGTTATTACAAAACTTGAATAAATAGCTAAACCTATTAACTAATTTATTACAACATTTGTAATGAATGCTAACTATCTAAGCTAATTAAAATAAATTAATTAGGCTAAGTTAATTAAATATTACAACACGACTAATTAGCTACAACTAATTAGACTAATTAAAACACAACAACACAATTCATTAGGCAAATGAAACAATTAAATAACAACGCATTTGATATGAAGACCAAGGAAGATGGATGGAGAGTGCATACACATCACTTGAAAGCTGCTCTGTTTGCCCCAAACTGCCTCTGTTCCATCCTCAGCCATTACATCTGTTTCTGAAAAATTGCATTGCTGACCAAACACCAAGGGCCGGTTGTGCATCACTAAAGCCCGGCAAGGCCTACAGAGGGCCGCTGTGCATTGATTTTGTGTACAGTTCTGTTCTCTACTCTAAGGTGAAACAGGGCAGATAGAGCAAGTTTCAAGCTCCGTTTGCCCTTCCTCCCCTCTTTGTCATAGGAAGGCCTCAAGAGAAGAGTGGAATCATTTCTAAAGACATCAATGAGCAATTGATTGCTTGATGCTTTAGGACATGATTTTGGAAAAAATCAATAAATGCAAAGAATGAGACCACCCTTTCTTTTTTGTCATGAAATAAACTCAAAAAAGAGAAGTTGAGACGCTTCAAGGACATCAAAAACACCATGAATTAATGCATGATGGCACTTGACACAAGAAGCTTGGCATAACTTTCGGCCAAGTTCAAGCTATTCAAGCCATTTTCTTTAAGTGTGTTGAATCAAATTTTAAGCCAATTTGCTTTAGTCATATCCATTCATTAGTCCATTTTTCCATGGTGAGGTTAAGTTCTCTAATCAAGAAATAATGTCAAATGGGAGGTTTCTCTGAAACATAAGAAAAAGGCTACACCGTTGACAATGAATCTTCTAAGAGATTAAGCCATTAAGTGTAGGCCATTCTTACATGTTTTGAGCAACCTTGATCGGTTGAAATCATTCTCAAATACAAGTGATAGATGGTTGGTTGATTAGTTAGAGTGAGACTCTTAACATGGAAATAAAGCAAAGTAAAGCCTAGAACAATACAATATAAGCCATGTATGCAATTTATGAGACAACACATGAACTAACCAAAGCAGGAACAATTTTAAAGGCCATGACAACCCCAAAACAGCCCCTAAAAGGCTAAAAACAGTGCTGAAATTACACTACAAAAGCCCAAAAAAGGTAAGCAAAATAGAAGAGAATTAAAGCTAGTAAGCAAGACTAAGGAGGGGTGGCTAACCCCTTCACTTTTTGGACCTCAAAACCACATATTTTAGCCTTTCAAAACTCTGAAAATCAGTGGCCCAAAGTTGAGGAAAAGTTGAGAAAGAAGTGGGAAACACAAGGACAAAAGCTTAGAGAACAAGGTTCAAAGAGAGGTGGTCAATCCCTCCACTTTTTGATAGCTTTTAGCCACAAGCTTCAGCCCGTAAAGACAGTCCCAAAACAACCCAAAAACCGTGGCTAAAATCATGTTAAAAGAGCACCAAAAGATGCTAAAAGCAAAGAGGTACAAAACTAGTAAGCATAACAAAGGAGGGGTGGCTAAGCCCCCCACTTTTGGAACCTTTAAATCACATTTTTCAGCCTTTACAAACTCTGAAAATCAGTATATAAAGACAAGAAAAATAGAGGAGAAAAATAGAAGAAGATGAAAGAATAAACTATACCTTTGAAAAAGAGGTAGGCTCTTAGTTAACAAACTTAATTCCAACACCCTCAAGTCTATGAAACTTAGGTTGAAATCTTAGCAAAAAGCTCCAAGAAGAAGCTCTAATGGCATATGTATTGTGTATGTATTGTTGAAAAAAGGTTTGAATATCAAAGGAGGCAAGGAAGAGAAATGAGGTCTTTCTTAGCTCTTTAAAGTCTTTGGGAATTTTTGCTAACCTTGAATTCTGAATGCAGGAGCTCTACTTATAGAATTTGAGCCAAAAATATCAAAAATATCTTCAAACAAAGATATTTGTCCATATCTTTCCAGCTATTTGTTTGGTACCACCAAGACCCGGCCGACCCTCCAAACACACGGCCGGGCCTAAAAGAAGTGCTCTGTAAAATTTTTCATCAAGGCCCAATTGAGCATCGATGAAGCCTGGCCGGTTATACATAGACCCGGCCGGCCCTCAAAATCTGCATTCTGGCTCAACTTCAAACGGGATATCTCCCTCATCCGGACTCCGTTGCAGGTCATTTTTTAGCCTAAATTGAAGCCTCGGAAGTCTACTTTCCAATGGTCGCAGCCTCACATCTAAATTCTAACTATGAAAAAAGATATGCCTGATTTAGTGAAGGCTGCTCAGTTGTAGCTTAAACGGTGTATGCCCAACTTCTTTCCCAACTAGTTTTCTTCCCTTCTTTCCTATTTTCTTCAACTCCAAACTTCTAAATGGGATGTTTAAAAGATTTTTCAAAGAGTTCACATCTTTTCCATTTATTTCCACTTTGTCCTTGCTTGGTTTTACCGAAAAGCGCAACATTTATTGAAATAAGAGCCTCGGAATATCATAGAAACATTTTCAAAAATATTTTGAAAGAGAGGGTTTTAAGGTCTAAAATAGTTTTGGCCAAAATAGGGTGCAAGGATTGGGATTGGAGCTTGAACCCAAATTTCTTCGCTGAGAATTCAAAAGTTTGCACAGTATAACTTTCATCATCGGGTGCTCGGAATCAAGCGCTCAAGTCTTAAGGGCAATCAAAAATGGGGTATCTACAATGGCTTAACTTACATCCATCTGGTAAAGTAGTTTGTTGCAACAATAAAGAACTTGCGACTATTCGGTGTGGTGGGGAGTGGTCCAACGATGTCCAATCCCCAAAGGGCAAATCGCCATGGACTTGTCAATAGAAGCAATTCTCTGGCCGATTGGTGGATTTGGTGTGCAAACTTCTAGTGCTTTTCGTATTTTCTCACATATTTCTGCCCATCGGCCTACATGCATGGCCACCAATATCCTTGTGAGATGGTGCGGTAAGCTATCAATCTTCTTATTTTGTGGCTTTCGTACATGCCCTTATGGATTTCAAAAAGAAAAGCTTCAACCTTGCTTAGATGGGCGCATTTCAAATTTGGCTCGGTGAAAGATTTCTTATGCAAGGATCCAAATGGAAAGAGCCAAAGTCACTCTGACTTGGCCTTTATCTTGCTAGTTTCCTTCTTCTCAGTGAGTAAGACTCTATCCCTTAGAAAGATTATGATTGGGTCCATTCAAGAGGGACCTAAATCGGCGCACAATACTTCAGTTTCTTCAAGCTCTTTGATGTTCGGTCTTGGCAAGAACTCAATTAGTAAGGGGTTTGGAGTCGAAGTGTTTTCCATGGAAGCTAGCCCGGCTAATTCGTCTACCTTGCTATTCTCTTCCCGATCAATTTGCTCTACCCTTATCGCTCCAAACTTCTTGATTTTAGCTCTTACCAACGCCTGATATTTTGCCATCTAGTCATTCTTTACCTCACACTGTCCAGAAACTTGGTTAACTACGAGCTTGGAATCGCTGTACACCATTAGCTCGGTTACTTTCATTCAGAAGACACTTTTTAGACCGACTAATAATACTTCATACTCAGCTTCATTATTCGATGCTGGAAATCCAAGTAAGATCAAATGCTCTACTGTTACCCCTTCTAGTGAGATCAACACTACGCCTAGTCTGGTGTTGTGCCTATTGAAAGCTTCATCCATAAAGAGTTTTTACATTTCTCTTATGAATAGCTTCCAACATTTTGAAGGGTCTTTGGACTTCTTGAGATCTGTGACCTCAGTTACTTCTTTATTTGGCTGATCAGCTACTTCTTTGCTTGGCTAATTGGCTACTTTTTTTTTGGGCTTCTTATTACTTTCTGGCCCTTTTACTACTTGTATCTCACTCCCTGGTAGTGTGGCATTGGGTGCAATGGATTGCTTTATTGATTCCAAACCCAACGGCGGGCTGGAAGGCCTAGAAGGTGGCAAATTTTCCTCTAGCTGTGAGGTCACTGTCGGCCGTGCTATTTTCGTACTAGCCATTCTTTCTTACTCGATTGCTTAAGTCAAGTCAACTGGGCAAACCAAGTGAGTGCCTAGGGCAAATTCCGCCACAAAGTCAGCTAAGGCATGCGCCTTGATCGCCGTTCTTAGTTGGAATTTGATACCGTATTATCCCAACTCAACTGCCCATTTTAAGACTTGACCCGAGAAGTCTACCTTCTCAAATAACACTTTCAATGGAAATTCAATTGGCATCACTATTATATGAGCATGAAAATAGTGGGCTAACTTTCTAGAGGCCATCATAAGTGCCAAAGAGAACTTCTCCAAGGGTAGATATCTTGACTCAACAGGAAGTACCATTTTACTGACATAAAAAGAAGGAGGTGTTGTATTCCATCGGCTCTAACGAGCACCGCGCTGACTGCGTATTGAGAGACGGCCAAGCAAAGGTGAAGTTCTTTACTAGGCTTTGGAGTGACCAAGATTGGGGCGGAGGAAAGGTATGCCTTTAAATCAGCCAAAGCACAGTCGCACTCCTCATCCCAAAAGAACTTAGTCTTCAACATTTGAAAGAAGGACCTACAACGATCTAATGATCGGCTAATAAATCTATTAAGCGCAGCTGTCATCCCAGCAAGATGTTGTACGTCCTTCGTGGAGTTCGGCCACTCTAATTCATGTATCGCCTTTATCTGCGAAGGGTTGGCTTCTATTCCCTAGTTTGTGACCAAGAAGCCTAGAAATTTCCCTGTTCCCACACCAAATGCATACTTTGATGCATTCAAGCGCAATTTGTGACACTTAAGGATCGCAAACATTTCAGCTAGGTCACCGAGGTGCTCAGATTCATCCTTGCTTTTGACCACCATATTGCCGGTATAGGCTTCCATAGTGTGGCCGAGTAGTGGGGTGAACATTTTGGTAGTCATCCATTGGAAGGTCGCTTCGACGTTCTTCAACCTAAAAGGCATGACCTTATAGCAATACAAGTCTCTTGGTGTTGTGAAAGAAGTGATCTCTCAATCCGACTCGTACAGTGGCTATTTGGTGGTAGCCATGGTATGTATCAAGGAAGCTGAACCTCTTGTGACCAGCGGTAAGATCCACCAATTGGTCGATTCTTGATAGTGGAAAGCTATTCTTGGGGCAAGCTCGATTTTCTATTTTGTAATCGATGCAAACTCTCCATTTGCCATTCTTTTTTGGCACCACCATTGTGTTAGAAATCCATTTCAGGTAGTCATTACAACAAAAAACACATTTCACGACCATTTTTAGCGACCAAATTGGTTTTAGTCGCCAATGACAGCCATTTGGTGACTAAATTACAACTTGTCGCCAAAGGATGAAGAATTGGCGACCAATTGTAATATTTAGTCGTGGAAGCTTTTTTGGCACGGGGCGAAAGTGAGTGCGGGAAGAGGAAAAATTTATGATAACTATTTTTTATCTTTGGTGACCAATATATTTGTCGCTATAAATTTATCTTTGGCAACAAGCCAAAATTGGTTGCCAAATCTTTTTCTTACCTCAAAACGCTGCCCTTTTTTAGGCTAAAGAATTTTTTTTTTTTTTGAACAGAAGCTAAAGAAATTCACCAACCCTTTTCATTTGACTGTGAGAAAATCAGACCTAAAGGCCCTTTTCTTCCCTTCTCTCTCAGCTCTCACTCATCGTCGTTCATCTCGGTTGCACGTCATCACTCGCCGTCGCTCTGTTGTACGCCGGTCTAGCCTCCGGCAACCATCCACACCAACACCAGGTATGTCTTTTCTCTTCTCTCACTCGCTGTCTCACTATTTTACTGCTTTTCGTCTCTCTCTCTCTCTCCCTCTCGTTCTCTCTCTCTCTCTCTATCAGTGGAGCATAAGAGCTCTTCCCCCTCTCTCCTCTCACTCAATCTCTACTTTTTCCCAAATTATTAAACCTTAATAACCATATTTTATTTGCATGATTTGTTTAAATTCATTATGATTTGAACCTTTGTTCCATATTCAAAATCTGTTTGCTATCAGGTTAGGGAAAACTTTAGATTGGTATTTTGGTTGAAGAATGGTGGTTGTTTTGTGGACATCAAACTCTGTATAATTTTTTTTGAATGAATACCATTTTTTGTATATCTGAACTTCTATAATGTTCGTGTCTCAGGGTTTAGGTTTATTTGATGCCTGGGCTCAGGGCATCTTATGGTTGATGAATGACCTTCACTTACTTGACAAAATACCAATGAGAATAATTTTTTTAAAAATTTTCTAAAGATGGGCATACAAAGAAAAAATAAAAAAATAAAAAAATAAAAAAGAAGCCTAATTCCTGGATTTGTATATGTTCGTGTAGTGATTTATGTTTCTGCAATAAAAATATGTGTTTTACCTTGTTATCCAGTGAAGGACTTTGCTTGTGCTGATTGTACTATGTGTCAGTCATGTGACAGGTGAATAGTAACCTTGACGAATCCTACAATATGAACGGTTCAGATTATTGAAAAATGCTCGAAAAATCCCCATAAGGGGCAGCGATGCTAGCTGTGCCTTGAGGCAGCGGTACCCTCGTCCTAGAGGAAATGGGGATCTTGTGTCTTAGGAGACTATTTTGAATGTTTTTTTAATGATCTGAACCGTTCATATTGTAAGGCTCGTCGAGTAGATCATCCATGCAAAAAATCAAGTTGATTGGATACTTGTAACCCTATAACAAAGCACATTTGTTTTTATAAAAATTAACGGTTAACGTAACTTTCATAAATTTTTGAAAACAATTAGAATCTAATCATGGGGTTATGAATTTCCGATTAATTTGATTTTTTACATGAATAGTAACCTTGACGAACTCTACAATATGAACGGTTCAGATTATCGAAAAATGCTCGAAAAAATCCCCCATAAGGGACGATAGCCGTGTCCTAGAGGAAATGGGGATATCTTTGCAGGGCACAACGATTCTTTGTCCCTTTGTGGGAGATTATTTTGAATGTTTTTCAATGATCTGAACCGTTCATATTGTAAAGCTCATCGAGTAGATCATCCATGCAAAAAATCAAGTTGATTGGATACCTGTAGCCCTATAATAAAGCACATTTGTTTTTATAAAAATTAACGGTTAACGTAACTTTCATAAATTTTTGAAAACAATTAGAATCTGATCATGGGGTTATGAATTTTCGATTAATTTGATTTTTTACATGAATAGTAACCTTGACGAACCCTACAATATGAACGGTTCAGATTATCGAAAAATGTTCGAAAAAATCCCCCATAAGGAGATAGCGAATCGCTGTGTCTTGAGTAAGCCGAAGCATTCGTGTCCTAGAGGAAATGGGGATATCTGTTGAAGCATGGCGATTCTTCTTTGTCCCTTTGTGGGAGATTATTTTGAATGTTTTTCAATGATCTGAACCGTTCATATTGTAAGGCTTGTCGAGTAGATCATCCATGCAAAAAATCAAGTTGATTGGATACCTGTAGCCCTATAACAAAGCACATTTGTTTTTATAAAAATTAACGGTTAACGTAACTTTCATAAATTTTTGAAAACAATTAGAATCTGATCATGGGGTTATGAATTTCCGATTAATTTGATTTTTTACACGAATAGTAACCTTGACGAACCCTACAATATGAACGGTTCAGATTATCGAAAAATGCTCGAAAAAATCCCCCATAAGGGGACAGCAGTACCCCCGTGTCCTCCGTAGAGGGGCATACAAAGTAGGTCGAAAAGGCATGCTTGATTGGTGTAAGTCCTTGTGCTGAACTCACATATCTACTGCATATTTATTTGATGTCAAAACCTGGAGAGAATATTTGCATCTGATTTTTTTCTGGTTCAAATCAGTAAACAATGAGCTCAGTCAAATGAACATCACTTAAAGAAAAGATGAAGAGTGACCAATAAAAGAAGTGAGGAGATTCAAGAAATTAGTTTCCACAAAACCCCAGGGAACCTCTTCAAATGTTAAAATGCAGCAAAAGTTGTTTTTTGTTAAAGAAACTTAATTGCAATATCTGCTTGGAACAATTTAGAATGCCAGGCTCGAGCAAGCATAGTTGTAAATATTTCCTTTTGACTAAAAGACTTAAAACACAAAGTCTATGTGTATGACAGGCCCTCAAGCCCTTTGATTTATTTGTGTTGATTGAGAGTTCTTTGGATGTCTCTTTCCTTCTTTCTTCACCTCCTTGTTCTACTTTTTGGGAAATACTTTGTGTAGTTAAAAATTTTATTATTTCTTTTAGATTGCCCAAATATTATGTCGATGTGAGTTTCCTTACTCCTACACCACTACACATATGAACCTTCATTGCATAGGCTGAGCTTATATCAAATCTAAACGTAATGAAAGCATATGCTGGAAGAAAACAAAGCACAGCCACATGTGTTCCAAAATTGTAATCATCATTATACAAATAAACTGATGAAATTGATTGACTTTGAATGCAGGCTAAACTCTTGTCAGATGCAAGTGGAGGGAAAGGGAAACCTTTGAAGAAAATAAGGAGGTATTGTAGGCTTTAAGAACATTTTTTTTTTGGAACTAGTGTAGGCTTTAAGAATATATAAATGACTTTACATGAAGTTCCCAATAAAGTCATGCCATTTTAGCATAAGGAAAAGATTTGAGACCGACCAGCTTATGAATCATTCATAGATCAAGTAAACTACAATTTAGTTTGATGTGTAAGATTTGATCATTTGCCAACCACAATTTAGCTTTGATTTGATGAGATGTGCATCTACTTTATTATTATTTTAAATTCTTAGAAACGTTCCACCACACTTAAAATTCTATGAAATTTAATGGGAATCATAATGTGACTGGGTAGGAATCGGAAATGCAATTACTTAGAGCAGACAAATTAAGAGTAATATGGTGAGAAGAAACCAAAATCAAATATCCATGTTTTGGGTGATACACATGAAGTATGAGAACCTTGCAAACCTAAATAGGTAGTGGACATGGCAGAAACATGAGACTGATGTAAGGAAGAAGACGCAAGCACAGACTTGTACATTATAGATTATACTGTGTAATATGACACATTGCCAGGTGATGATGAATCCCAAACCAAATAAAACCAATAAGTTGAACTAATTTGGCTGGAACCAAATAAAACAAGAATAGTCAGGTGTATACACAATTTTTGTCTGCAAAATAAAGATAGAAAAATAGAGTGACAAATATAAATTTATTAATTTAAATTAATATGGTTATAATCTCTGATGAATTCTCTAATCAAAGAAAACAATCCTCTGATTCTTCTCTTGACTTGATAGCTCATTTTTTGAATCAAATGGCAAAATCTTCTCCAAATAATACGAAGGAGATGATGAATTTGTAGGATGTTGACTTCAGGGGTTGATTGCTTTTTTTCTCAAATCAAATTTTAGAATACTCTCCAATTTAGTAAAAGAAGATAATAAATTTGACGAACTTTGACTTGAATCTCTGAGCTTCAAGCGTGATAGACATTGATGGAGTTTCTGATGAAGATTCAACACATCACTTACAGAACCACTTACTCCGCTCCTATAGCAGATAGCAGAGCACACAGTGCACAAGAAGTGCCAGAGCAGCAGTTCACGAAAGCTGAAGATGTATCACACACTATGAGCTGTGTAACATGTTAACAATTCCCTTGTATTGTATGCAGTTAGTTTGTTACAGCTTAGTTAGTCATATGCAGTTAGTTTGTTACACGTCAGTTAGTTAGATTAGTCAGGTTGTTAGATAATTAGTTACAGATTTGTAAAGCTGTATATAATGTAATTGTGAGATGAATAATAAAGTGTAGATTCAGACTTCTTTCATGGTATCGAGTCAGTAGAGCTCTAACGAGCATTCAACAATGGCGATATCTTCAATGCCAAATCTTTCTCTTCTTCTTTCCAATCTCAATTAGTTAGTCCTTTGTCAAACTTGACTCATCAAATTATCTAATTTGGAAAAGTCAAGTCTAATTTGTTTAGAGCTACAGAATTTTTTGGTTATCTTGATGGATCGGTTGTTTGTCCTTCTTCTACAACAATGAATGCACAGAACATTTCAGTCTCCAATCCAGAATTCAGCAAATGGAAGCTTGTCGATGCACATCTTCTGAGTTGTTTAACTGCAACCCTGTCACCACCAGTGTTTTCTTCTGTATTGCATCTGCAGTATAGTCATGAAGTATGGCTTGCTTTGGAAAAGAGATTTACTGCTTTATCACGCTCACATATTCATCAACTCAAGAATAAACTTCAATCACTTTCAAAGAAATCTCAAACTATGGAGGCCTATCTCGCAGTTCAAGGAAATTTGGATCAAATTGCACTTATCACTACACCTATTGATGATGAAGATCTTATTCTTCTTATTTTGAATGGTCTTCCGATGAGTATAACTCATTCAAAACAACTATTCGAGCAGTGGTCTTTGTAACAATGGAAGAAATGTCCTCTTTGTTGTGTTCTGAGGCAATCCATATTGAGAAGATCAATCTACATTCTTCTCCTAATATTGCTTTCTCTGCAGTTCAAGGCACTTCTTCTACATCTCAAACCCTAGCTTTACCATATCAGCCTTCTCAAGGTTCACACCATCAACATTTTCAGTCAGGTTCTTATCGGCCAAATTTTTCTACTTACAGAGGAAATCGTTCCAGTTTTCGTGGCAGAGGTCGATATACGAATTTTTCTAACTACAGAGGTCGTCGTGGTTCAGGTCTTGTTTGTCAAATCATGGCAAAAACAATCACATGACTCTTGAATGTCAGAATCGCATGAATCCAAATTATACACCACTCACGAATCCGGTTTATGTACGGCTTATTCACCTTTGCAGCTCTGTTTCTAGTTCACCAACTCAAGGAGGCTATCCTCTGCCTCCTCTTTATCCTGGTGGTTCTTCTCCATTACCTACAGCTCCTCGTGCTTTCTCTGCTGAGTCTGGTTCTTCTTCTGTTTCATCTGGGGCTTCTCCTTGGTATCTTGATTCAGCTGCTACCACTCACATCACTAATGACTTACAACATATGCAGCTGTATCAACCCTATCAAGGTCATGATCAGGTTGTGGTAGGAAATGGAGATTCTCTTCCTATTCATCATAGTGGAGCTGGTATTCTTCCTACTCCTACCTTTCGTTTTCAGTTGAACAATTTACTTCATGTTCCTCAAATTTCTTCCAATCTTATCTCTGTTCATCAGCTCACTCAAGATAATAATTGTACCATCACTTTTGATAAAAATTCCTTTGTTGTTCAGGACAAAACTTCGAAGGCAGTGTTTTCTAGAGGTTTTCACTCTAATGGTCTTTACCAGTTTTCCACTCCTCCAAAGGCTTATGTTTCTCACACCATCTCTTCTACCTTGTGGCATAAAAGATTAGGTCATCCATCAACTGCAAAGTTCAATACTATAGCTAAGTCTGTTCCTATTGTTTGTAATAAGGATAATAATGGACTTTGTTCTCACTGTTGTGTAGCCAAAAGTCATCGTTTACCTTTTACTTTGTCTTCTTCTGTTGTTAATCAACCTTTTGCCCTCATCCATAGTGATGTTTGGGGCCCATTTACTCAAGATGAATCTCAATATAGCTACTATGTTCTTTTTATTGATGACTTCAGTGGCTTTACTTGGTTGTTCCCTTTACATTACAAGAGTGAGGTCTTTACTAAGTTCTTGGAGTTTAAGATGTTTGTGGAAAAACAATTCTCCACCTCTCTTAAGATCTTTAGATCCGATGGTGGTGGTGAATATTCTACTCATAAATTTAAAGAATTTTTCACTGCACATGGTCTTGTTCATCAATTTTCTTGCCCTCATACTCCATCTCAAAATGGATTGGCTGAAAGAAAACATCGACATATTATTGAAACAGCTATAACTCTTTTGCATCATTCCTCTTTACCTCTCAAATTCTGGTTTGAAGCAGTCTCTACTGCTGCTTACCTCATTAATAGGTTGCCTAGGTCTCAATCTCCTTGTCTTAGTCCTTTTCAGGTGTTATTCGGTGTCCAACCTGACTATGATTTTACGAGAGTGTTTGGGTCTTTGTTGTTATCCACTGGCCGCCCATATACCTCTCACAAACTTGAGCCTCGATCTCTTCCTTGTGTCTTCATTGGTTATCATTCTTCCATGAAGGGGTATAGGTGCTTGGATCCTGCTACTGGTCGAGTATATGTCTCTAGGCATGTAATTTTTGATGAAACCCAATTTCCCTTTGCTACGGTTTCTTCTTCTTCCTCATCTTCTCCTTCTTTGTCTACTCTTCAGTCTTTCTTTTGGTCTTCTCCAACTGTTGCTCCTCTTTCTTCTCCATCTTCTTCTCCTCCTTCTCCATTACCTATCTCTTCTGCCAAATCTTCATCAACTTCTTCTTCATCTTCCTGTCCTTCCTTGGCTGCTCATCCTGGTATTCAACTCACAATACCTATTCTTCCTCATCCTCCTCCTTCTTCCTCTAATACTCATCCTATGCTTACTCGGTCCAAAGCTGCCTCTTCTCTGTGTTTATCAGCTTCTGTTTCTTCCTCTCTTATTGAACCTACCTCCTATAAAGAAGCTCTTCAGTCTCCTCATTGGTTGGCAGCTATGCAGACTGAGTTTCAAGCTCTTCAAACTCAGCATACTTGGACTCTAGTTCCACCTTCTATTGCCACCCATGTTATTGGTTGTAAATGGGTATTTCGCATTAAGAAACATTCTGATGGTACTATTGCTAGGTACAAGGCCCGATTGGTTGCTAAAGGTTACTTGCAAGAAGACGGTGTTGATTTTCATGATACCTTTTCTCCAGTTGCTAAACAACCTCTTTGCTCGGATTTTATTTTGTTTAGCTCTTCACTTTAACTGGTCTATTCGACAGTTAGATATCTCAAATGCCTTCTTGCATGGTACTCTTGATGAAGATGTTTTTATGCACCAACCTCCTGGTTTTGTTTGTCCTAATCAACCCTCCTTTGTTTGTAAACTAAACAAGTCTCTATGGGCTTAAACAAGCTCCTCGGGCTTGGTACCGACTTTTCTTCCTATCTTATTTCCACGGATTTGTTCATAGTCAATGTGATCATTCTTTGTTCATTCAGAAAACTGCTTCCTCCATTACTTATCTTCTTGTCTATGTTGATGACATTTTAATTACTGGCAACTCCTCTTCTCATATTCAATCTCTCATCTCTCATATGAATTCCGTTTTTGCTCTTAAGGATCTTGGTCTGGTTAGTTACTTTACGGGTATTCTTTGTCCATCACACTCCTACTGGTTTGTTTTTGTCTCAACAAAAATATGCTGCTGATATTTTACTCAAAGCTGGTCTTGCTGAATGCAAGCCTTACTCTTCTCCTTTGTCTCTCAAATCTTCCTCCTCTTCTTCTGCTGATGATTCCTTGCCCTTTCATAATCCTTCTCTCTATAGAAGCATTGTGGGTGCTCTTCAATACCTCACTCTTACTCGACCTGATCTTTCCATTGCTGTTAACATGGCTTGTCAACATCTGCATCACGCCTCTTGTCAAAAGATTTTTTGATCAAGCGGATCCTCAGATATCTTAAGGGTACTCTGCACTTTGGTCTTAATTTTAGTCCTGGTTCTTTTGATCTGCATATCTTCTCTGATGCCGACTGGGCTGGTGATCCCTCTGACCGCAGATCTATTTCTGGGTTTTGTGTTTTTTTGGGTTCTAACCTCATTTCTTGGCAAGCCAAGAAACAACCTACTGTTGCTAGGTCTTCCACTGAGGCAGAGTACAGAGCTTTGGCCCATGCTGCAGCTGAAGCTTCTTGGGTTCAAATGCTTCTTACTGAAATGTTCTTGTCTTCTTCCACCATTCCTACTCTTTGGTGTGATAATCTGTCTGCAATTTCCCTTGCTTCTAATCCTGTTTTCCATGCTCGGACCAAACATATTGAAATCGATTATCATTTTGTTCGCGAAAAAGTTCTTCAAAAGCAGCTTCAAATTCGCTATGTTCCTTCCTCTGAGTAGCTAGCTGATATTTTTACTAAACCATTGACTGTCTCTCGCTTTCTTTATTTGCAATCCAAGCTTACGGTATTTCTTTGCCCATTGACGAGTGATGAAGATTCAACACATCACTTACAGAACCACTTACTCCGCTCCTATAGCAGATAGCGAGCACAGTTACAAGTGCCAAAGCGGCGATTCACGAAAGTGAAGATGTATCACACACTATGATTTGTGTAACATGTTAACAATTCCTTGTATTGTATGCGATTAGTTTATTCTGACTTAGTTAGTCATATCTTGATTAGTTTGTTACACGTCAGTTAGTTAGATTAGTCAGGTTGTTAGATAATTAGTTACAGATTTGTAAAGCTGTATATAATGTAATTGTGAGATGAATAATAAAGTGTAGATTCAGACTTCTTTCAGTTTCGTCACAAATAATTTCCTTGAAATTTAAGGCTTAGGCGAGGAAAGTTCTTTGGGGCTTTAAAGGTTTAATCTGATGGAGCTTTCTATCAACTTGATTTCTGTATGTAGAATGGTGTATGTAAAATTCTGGTGGAGATCACCTCTATTTATAGGTGTGGATGGAAGAAAATCTTGATGTCTTATTTATTTGGAGATAAATACCGAAATATCACTTCAATGGTGTGCCATAACTTTTATTGGCTTGATCATCTCAATGTGACAATTGACTTAATTTGATTAGCCAAAACTTGTTTAGTATTTGATTTGATGATAGTGTAAACTTAATTTGAGACCAATTAGACACATGACAATATTTGATTTGCCAATAATTATGTCATATTACGCACTTGACATTTGTTAACAAATGTAAGTTGCTTACAACTTTACCCTCACTTTGTGACAAACTTAGTAAGGTCGAGTAGTCCACTTCCCGCAATTATCAAGAAAAGTTAAGGTTAAAATGGTCATTTTTTCTAAAAAATTAATGGGGGCAATTAGCCTTACTTGCCCTAGAATGTATCTGCTATTGAGATTAGGTTAATGTTTGGTGGAGTCACTTGTCACTTTTTGTCAACAATTTGGATGAAAGTAAGGAATTGGGCCAAATTGAGAAAAATGAGATAGTTTAAGGACTAAATTAAGCAAAAAGAAAACTTTTACTAGGCAAAGTATAATTTACCCAAAAAAATGTTCACCAGAAACTAAAATAAATGAGTTCTTAATGAGGTATATTATTTTTCTTAACATCAATAAATAAATAAATAAAAAGAAATGATAAATATGGGATGTAAACATTTTAGTAAAACTAATACAAGAGAACCTAAACCACCAGATAAAAATTGGAGAGATCAAATTTATTAGATTATATTTTTTGCCTTCTCTGTTTCCTTTAAAATGGAGGGATCCATCAAGGAGTTTTGAATCCTTAATAAATAAATAAATAAATAAAGGAAAAAAAAAGAGCAAAAGTAAAATTTTGTACTTGGGGGTTGTTTTATCCTTCATGGGCCCATGGTATATGCATGTTTCAATAACTTCGTATGTAGATCTTGTTTAATTTCCCAAAAATGATATTATCGAAAACGAGCTTCATTTTTGTAAAATAGTGTACCAGCGATTTAGCAATTTTAACAAATTTGATTTTTTGGGTTGGATGGAAGTTAATCTCTAATCAACTTCATTTGGAAAAAAAAAGGGTGTAGGAAGGAACACACTTTGGTATAGCTAGAATTTCCAAAAAGATGAACATGAAGCAAACATAGTATACATCGTGGGAACATAATACGTAAATAAACCCTCAAATTTCTCACACAGGATGGGCAGGTTTCATAATCAATGTTTTGAATCACAGACAACTTAGTTTAAATTAAATAATCCTTTTACTAAATTTGCATTTTTTTTCCCCTTTTTTGGGTTCAGTATGGCTTTTCTATCCTTTTCTTATGATTTGGGTGCCAGTTGATTGACCCAAAGAACTATTTAACATATAAATAAGAGAAGACCAAATGCGCTAATAATGGTGACTATTGTGTTTGGTTTCAAAAATCTTAATTTCATGTTTAACTCAACAAATAAATAAGTCAAATAGCTAACATAGATGAATATGTTTTTACAAGAATAACTAAATTAATATGGAACAATTTCAACCCAATAATTTATATAGCAATTCTAATTTATATATTCATTTCATCACTAACTATGTGATTCTTTCTCACCTTTTACTGTAGAATGCATATTCTACTAGAATATTAATTCTTGTTTATCACTTACTATTGTTAATACAACTTTGTTAATAATGTAAATAATTTTATGGTGTAATGCATACAACAACTTTTATAATCCAAGATTTAGAATTATCAAAGTAGGATATTTGCAAATCACTATTAGATAAAACTTTGGAGCAAAAGATATGGAACCATAATCATGTAAAATCTCTAATTAATATATTGCCATATCACGTGAGTCATTATAACAACTAAATAATTAATTTAGTCTTACAAATAAATTACATATGCCTAATTAGTATATTTTTCATTGTGCATTCATAAATGGGATAGGACTACTTACCTATTGGATATTAATGTACATAATAACAACATAATTTCACATAATTTTGGCTTTGTAGGTGACCAAATATGGACAAGAGTTAGATGTAAAATACAAGACTTAAAAGGCCCGTTCGGGGGCCGAAATTGCAAAATGACCACCAAAATTGCTGAAACTTGGCACGGGCAGCTTACTCAAGCCTAAATAGACTTGTAGGAACAAACAGGGGCTCAATTGGACTTCCGGTTAGAAAATTAGAAAGAAAATTGTAAGACACAAAACTTAAAAAGCCCGTTCGGGGGGCAAAATTGCGAAATGACCACTGAAATCGCGGAAACTTGGCACGGGCAGTTTACTCAAGCCTAAATAGACTTGTAAGAATAAATGGGACCTCGATTGGATTTCCGGTTAGAAAATTATAAGGAAAATTATAAAACATAAGACTTGAAAGAACTATTTGAGGGTCGAAATTGCGAAATGACCACCGAAACTGCCAAAACTTGGCATGGGCAGCTTACTTAAGCCTAAATAGACTTTTAGGAACAAATGAGACCTCGATTGGATTTCCAATTAAAAAATTAGAAGAAAATTGTAAAACAAAAGACTTAAAAGGCCTATTCGGGAGGCAAAATTGCGAAATGACCATCGAAACTGTCGAAACTTTGGCACGGACAGCTTGCTCAAGGCTAAAGAGACTTGTAGGAACAAACTGGACCTCGATTGGATTTCCAGTTAAAAAATTGGAAGCAAAATTGTAAAACACAATACTTAAATAACCTGTTTGGGGGGTGAAATTGCAAAATGACCATCGAAACTATCGAAACTTGGCACAAGCAGCTTGCTCAAGCCTAAATACACTTGTAGGAACAAACGAGATCTCGATTGAATTTCTGGTTTGAAAATTAGAAGGAAAATTGTAAAACACAAGACTTAAAAGGCCCGTTCGGGGAGCAAAATTGCAAAATGACCACCGAAATCGGTGAAACTTAGCACGAGCAGCTTGGTCAAGACTAAATAAACTTGTATGAGCAAACGGCACCCCGATTAGACTTCCCGTTACAAAATTAAAATCAAAATTGTGAAATTCATATTGAGTTTTTTTTTTTTGTCAATCTAATATTGTTTTTTCTTTTTCATGTGACAGATTGGCAATGATGGAAAATAGTCCAAGCTACATCTAAAGATTTGATTTTTTGTTTTTGGAAATATTTTGACATAGGATTTTGGTAAATGACTTATAGGTTAGACGTTTAGCATCAAAATATTTGATTTTCTGTTTTTGCAAACATTTTGACATGAGATTTTGGTAAACGACTTGTTGGTTAGATGTTTAGCATAAAAATATTTAGTTTTGTATTTTTAAAAATATTTTGACATAGGATTTGACAATGGATTTGTGGGTTTGACGTTAATAGTTTGTGAGTACTTTGGTATAAATGTTTCAAATTGTTATAGAATTGTAATTATGTTTATTGGGATGTTTAATAGCTATTAATTTTGAATTATTATGAATGTCTTGCATAGGTGTG
This sequence comes from Camellia lanceoleosa, assembly GCA_025200525.1. Classification (NCBI taxonomy): domain Eukaryota; kingdom Viridiplantae; phylum Streptophyta; class Magnoliopsida; order Ericales; family Theaceae; genus Camellia; species Camellia lanceoleosa. The sequence continues at coordinate 2,775,185 of CM045765.1, read as the reverse complement.
TTACTATATACATTGCATTTGTGTATATATTGTGTAGAGAAAAACAAGTGTTTTGGATTATTTTGAACAGAAAAATAATTAAAATCAAAATTTGTGCAGTGAATTTTTAGTGACAGGTGATATTTTGGTTGCTGTTAATATATTTGGCGACAAGATATTGTTTTTGTTGCTAAAAGTTAGTGGCTATTCCAAGAACTTTTAGCAACCAAAGCTTAGTCGTCGCTAAAAAGTTGATTTTTAGCGATCAAATTAATTTTGTTGCTAAATAGTACTTTTGGCGACAAATTTATTTGTCACTAAAGTTACATAGCTTATCCAAATCTTAATCTTTTAGCGACAAATTATAATTTTACAGCGATGAAATATATGCTTTTTGGCGACCAATTTTGCTTGTCACTAAATGTCTACATATGGTGACAGTTTATGTTTGGTCGCCAATACTTTTAGTGACAGACCTTTGGTAATCAATTGATTACTTGTTGCCGATTCTTTTGGCAACGAAATTTGTACTTTTGGTGATCAATTTTTTGGTTGCCAAATGTGCTTCTTGTTGTAGTGAGTGCACCTCTTCGATTGCTCTCGCCTCCAACAAGTTCTTGACTTCCTCCGTAATTTACCTCGACGTAATGCAAGGCTGAGCATCGAGTTCGCTGTATGATCGGCCGAGCATTTGGATAGATGTTAAGTTGGTGGCAAATGAAGTTTGGATCGACGCCAAGCATATCGTAAGGCGTCCATGCAAACACTTCGATGTTGGAGACCAAAAAATTCACATATTCTAATCGCTCGGCACTTTACAAGGATGAGCCTAGCGTAAAGAATTTGCTTGGATCACTCTCATCAATCCGTACTTCCACTAGGTCTTCAACAAATTTCTCTTCGACCATTCTACCCATGTTTAGGACTTCTTTAGCTTCTGGTCCTTCGACCATTTGGACAAATCCTTTGGCAGCTCGGCTGCCATTGATCATGACAAAACATTGTTTTGACATCACTTGATCCCCAAAGATTTCTTTAATTTATCCGATTGTAGAGGGGAAACGCATAACCTGGTGGTAGGTTAATGTCACTGCTTGTATGGCGTGCAACCATCCCTTTCCAAGGATCAAGTTGTAGGTTGATAGGACCTTTAACACCCAGAACTCCACTTGTTTTGTAACCAAGCCGGCTCTGACTAGCAATATAATCTTATCGATTGGCCACTACGACTGAGTGTTGAAACCAACTAAAGGAAAAGTTGCTAGGGCCAAGTCTTTATCCTCCAACTTCATCTGCTTGAATGCATCGTAGTGCATGATCTTGACCAAACTGCTTTGGTCGATCAATATTCTCTTGATATTGAAATCCTTGACACGAAGAGTAACAACTAGTGCGTCATTGTGAGGAGTTTGAATCCTCTCCAAATCCTTACTGGAAGAGGTCATGATGTCTTTCTCCTCGACTCTCTCTTTTTTTATGGGGAGCTAAACGAACAGTACTTCTCTCATGTGTTCCACCTTTTTTACTATCCATGTAAGCTCGCATACCAGCGTTGGCTCAATAATTCTATGGATTACATTGATAACTCCTTGGAGGGCAACACTGTTAAGCCATTTGGCTTAGCTTTCCCTTGGGGTGCTTGTCACGACCCAAACCTGCCCCTTTAGGTTTAACGTTATAATCGGCTAGTAATCCTCAGATTACCGAAGGCCTCTGACCTAAATAGCACACTATAAGGGGCCTCTGACCTAAATAGCATGTTATAAGGGGCTAGCAGAAGCAAATATAGAAACATACATAGTCTATAGAGCTATATAGACATACATAGGACAAAAACATTTAAAATCGATATACATAAACCCACGTATGACACCATTTACATATTCATTCTTCATCGTCAGAATATAAAGTAAGGCAAAAAAACTGTTTACAAAACAACAAAACTTCGCAAAACTCGACCACAAAACTCTTTCCAGAACCTCCTCGGAAGGCACAATGGTTGGCCGACAAAACAGAGACTCCAGGTCATCAACTCTGAGCCTGGTTATGCGCCTGGTCACCTACATACATAATATATATAGTGAGCAAAAGCTTAGTGAATAATAACAGAGTAAAGATTTTAAAAATGATGTCCAGTTTCGTATCATATCAATCAAAAAGACAAGCATAGTCGTATCAAAACAGAGTCATGTTCATATTCGTATTCAAATCATATGTAGTACATCCATTAGTTTTAACATATCACTTTGGTCAAGTATAGCAAGTTCCATAATGGAAACTCTAGTACCGAGTAACATATCTCATACATGTGCCACGGTATTGTTTCCCCCGGGCGAGGGCCTCATGACCATAAGCCACAGTATTATGTCCCTTGGGCGAGGGTATCTGCTAAGGATACCACAATTACATTTCAAAGAAAATTGGACAATCATTCATTCATACAAAACATAGCATTGCAGAAAATTGATCATGTCATATCATCAGAAAATAATTAAAGTAAAACATAACTTTACAGAGTTATTACTCACAAATAGTTTCATAGATAGCTTTGATAGCTAATTAATGGACCAACAGCACACGGCGCGTGACTTACACAAATATAATAGATACACATATTGAAACACATGCTCGGATCATACTTAACTTATTTCATTTCGTTCTTCGTGTGTTTCTAAGTCTTATCCTTATTATTATGTCTTAATCTTGGTTTAGGAAGGCCTAAGATGCAATGAGGATGTTACAATGCACTTGAAAACACTTAGTCAAATATGCTGAAAACCGGGGCCTCACTCGAGCGTAACTTCCTTCGCTCGAGCGGACATTAAAAAATGTGAGAAGTCGCTCGAGCGCAATTCTAGTCGCTCGAGCGGTATGTAAACTTTGCAAAAGTACTGGTTGCTGGATTTTTCCGCATGACGCACGCTCAATGGTTGCTCGAGCGTGAGACTGAGGTCTTTGCTCGAGTGCAACTCTTGTCGCTCGAGCGGTCTGCAAAATGTGTAAACTTCTGAAATCATGCATTTTACGCTCGAACCAATTTTTGGTCACTTGAGCGAAGGTACAAAAATAAAGGTAGTCGCTTGAGCACAGATTCTGTTGCTCAAGCGGAGGAGCAGAATTCTGGAATTTTTAGATTTGCTCATAAGCTCAAAACTCAACTCCAAAGCTGCAACTCATGATCTTTTGGGCAAAAAACTTAAGGAAACTTATATAAACTTGTCAAACTTCATGAATTCAAAACCATTTCGCAAAATCAAGGCCCAAAAGTATGCCAATTGTGCAAACTCAAACTTAGAATTCAAGAACATAGCATGTATGAATTTATCTTGGCTTCAAAGCTTTCAATACATGAGTTATTGAGGTAATTTGGTTTGAAACTTCATGAATTCTAAAAAAAAAGGGCAAGATGAACACATGTATGTGGAAATTCTTTAAAATCAAACTCAAAACTTCATGAATTATGCATACATGCAATAATTCTTCCCAAATTTCTTAATCTAAGCTCAATTCTCATGTTTAGTCATCTTAATTTCTTGAACTCTTTCTCATATGTCTAGAATGCAAAGTTTAGGGACAAGATTCTTACCTAGAGTCTTAAATTCACAAGTGTAGAAGCTTTAACTCCTAAATTCTCCAACAATTCCTAGCAATTCCCTATTCCCTAGCTTTTGATCCCAATTTTCTTCCTTCTCTCTCTCTCTCTCTCTCTCTCTCTCTCTCTCTCACGTTTTGAGCTTAAAGAGTATGGAATGAAGGTCCAAAATGAACTAATGGAGTCAAATTAGCCTTATATAGGCTCAATTAAGAAGGCTTAATTAAACTTGACTTAGGTTAATCAAATTAACATTAATTATTCTAATTTAATTCGTTCCGAATCGGATTTCAATTCAACCTACCGTAAAATTCTAAAAATTCCCAATAATACATAACCGTAGTCAATTTTGTGATCGAATGTCGACAAGGCCTTCAATTCGCAAAACAAAACAGAAACACAAACAGATATTTTTACAATAGACAGATATAGACACAAATAATGCAACACGCATGCAATTAATTCAAAATTTTATCTCAATTACTTATTAGGTATTCCTAATCATATGTTTTAAGCTAATCATGGGTCGGGGTTGTTACAGTATTGCTCTCATGCCGCCATCAATGTACCAATCTAGATACCTTGTTGCCATTAACTCTTTTAGATGTTACTTCAAGGGCATGCAATCTTCTATGCGGTGTCCCTGTCATCATGATATATACAGCGGTACCTAGGGTTGAATCCCCTCTGAGCCACTGAATGTATGTGTGGAAGCGTTCCCTTGAACCCCCTGACATCCGCGCGCGCATGCGAGAAGCAGTGGGGATCTCGTTTTGTTCCGAGCTACCACAGTTCGGACTTAATGTCACGGTTCTGAATCTAATCTTACAATGTGCAATGTAAGACCGATAAATCACCAAAGAGTCCAAATCCGACAAATCGTTTTGGAAAACTAATTTTTAGAAAGAAGTGCCAAACATTGACTGCTTTGCTAGATACAGAGTCGCCACCTAAATATTTTATTTTGGGAGAATTTAGAAAACCCTGACTCGTGCCTAAGGCCACGTATCCGTCATCACCAAAGTTGCCTCGGCTCAGGAACTTAGGTATGAGAGGGGAAGGTCATGCAATGAGCACTCTCGCTCGCCTGATCAAAGATCGGCCTGTACTAAGCATGATATTTTATTTTTGAAAATACATGTGTTCTTATTCTGGTTAATTAGCTAATCTTACTATGTGATGCGCACAGCATACAAGTATAGACTAGATCGCCTAATTTGGAACAAAACATTACATATTTGTTTGAAAATGGTTTGAAGTTTGCTACTCGCAAGCAGGCTAAAATCAGGATTTTGATGAATTGTTCCAATTCAAGTAATCCAACCTTTACCCACAAACATTCAAGCAGTTATAGCAAATACGCAGTTAGCCTCATGGCAAGTATGCTTTCATGGTAGCATTAACACACATACAGTATGCTAAAACGGAAATACTCACAGTGTACTCTAAGCCAAAACAAAGAACTAGTTAGAAATCATGTATGATCCTAGTTCATGTCAAGATGGCTAATGCAACGCATGCAATAATGCAACTAATAGGCTCGGCTATCTAAGATGGCATGTGTAATGTAACTTGGTATATATATTTAAATTGGAATTTAAAATACAATGCAGTTAGTATGATGCGCCGAGCCCGGTGCATGCAATACAGATAAATGGATGCACGCATGCAAGCATAAGGTATGCTAAATGAAATATGCCCTAAAACTAACCATCGTAAGCGGTTAAGTAAAAGGAAGAAAGAACTGGGGGTTGGAAGACATGCATCACACACATGCACGCTTGTTACAACATTGCGCTCTCTTGATTGAAGGACCGAATAAGAAGCTAACTAGCTAATCTAAGCTAATTAAACTAATTATTACAAAACAAACTAATTAACTGACCCTAGTTAACTAATTATTACAAAACAAATTAATTAACTAACCCTAGTTAACTAATTATTACAAAACAAATTGAAATAGCTAACGCATTAACTATTAAAGGTACAAACCAAAACAAAAGCTAGCTATCTAAGTATGAAAGATAAGGAAAGTAGTAAATCAAGAGCCTTAGAGGGAGAGGCATGCATGCATGCCCGGTCGCCTCGTTTGGAAATCCAATGCGATGCCCCGATTTGCCTCTGTTTTTATTTGTTCTCAGAACACTACACCAAGCTCCAGAAAGCTGAAACTTCACGTTGGGAGTCCTGTGGGAGGGTGGCCGACCACTTTTGGTCTTTGCAGCCACCTGCCGACCACTTTCTTTGTTGAAAGCCAGAAAAAGTGGTCGGCTAGCTAGTTTTTCATTTGGCCGACGATTATTCTTCTTGAATTCGGTTCTTTGCAACAGAGAGCAAGAAAAGGCATGACAATGTATTTGCAAGATATGTGTACACAACCACCCTCCCTATCATGTAATGAACTCAAGGGAGTGTAGTTCTCGACCCTCGAGCCACCAATTGCGCATTTCAATGCATGATGGCCGAGAAGTCGAATTGCACAATTCGATATGAAAATGAATGCACAAGTAAACGCATAAAGCCTAAAACTCTATCATGTAGATCAAGAGCGTCGGCGACCGAGGATTGAGGCACAGTTCATCACTTGAAGTATGAAACGTCCCTCGCTTCTTGTGTTTGGACTAACACCTATTCCAAATACAATGCAACACATAACATAGTATGCTCAATGCAAACAACGACTTAGCATGCTCAATGCAATGTGACATGATCAACTTAACAAAGCTAATGACATATGAACAATGCTAATGCATACATGCACAATGCAATGCTATAAGGGCAACTTAGCAATGTTAGGAACATGCATACTCAATGCAAAGAAACAACTTGGCATACACAATGCAAATAACTACATAGCATGCACAATGCAATGTAAGATGGCATACTTAATGCAATATGATCTAAGCATACACAATGCAAAGTATATGGCATGCACAATGCGATGAACATGGCATGCACAATGCGATGTAATGTAAGCATGCTCACAACATGCAATCAAACATGCTCAATGGACTTAAACAAAAAGGGGGTAGACCTCAGACACGCCCAAATCAGTGGCCATGGTGATAAAACAAAGGCACAAAAAGGAAAGGCAAGCATGCACAATGCCATGGCCAACCAACTAGGCCTAAGAGCATAACTCTCAAGAGGGTTCAAGGAGTGATAAACATGGAAGTATAACAACACTAAATGCACTGAAATTAAGTAAAAAATGGTGCCAAACCACTCAAACAACACAAGCATGGCATGCTAGGGTCCTTAAGCATTAAAGCTAGTAAAGAGAACTACAAAGGAGACAAATGCATGAACCAATCATGGACAGAGCTCAAGCAGGTCAAAACAAAGACCTAAGCATGTTGAAATGAGGGCTCAAGGGCCTAGACATGCAAGCATACAAGCTAAGCTATAAACTAGGCAACAATTCACAACACTCAAAGACACTTAAAGAGTGAATGAAGTGGGAACATGGCAATGCTAAAAGCTCTAAAATGAAGTACTAAATGATGCCAAATCATTTAAATAGCTTAAAGATAGCATGCATGAGTCAACATAACACAAAGCTGGCAATGCCAATTACACTACAGCTATACAAAGCACGAAGGATATGGAAAAGACAACCCAAAAAAGTTCTAAAACATGTCAAAATGATACTAAAACATGTATGGAAGGAAGCCAAAATATGCTAACATGAAGGGCATAAGGCATGATGCATACAAGGTAAATAAGGTGGATTACACTACACCTATTAAGACCAAGCATGGGATGACTTACCCAATAAAAATCAGAGTTATATCATGGCAAAATAACCCCAAATAAGCACTAAAATGATGGCTCACAAGCTAAGGCATGAAGACATAGACAATGGTTCATGTTAAGGCATAAAGGGGCCAACCTTCCAACGCATTGAATGAGTGATAAATGCAAGTGCATGTGCATGAGCATGAAACATGGACTGAAATCACATATGAGATGATGCCAAATGGCTATACAAAGTAAGTCATGCATGGCCAAAACAACCAAAATCAGAGCTAAAGCATGTTAAAACATGGACAAAAGCTTCATGAAGTTAAGTCAAAAGCATGCTATAATGACATGTTACAACATAATGCATGTTAGGCTAATTTAAGGAAATGCACTCCAAGTGCATGGAAGATGCAAGGGCCAACCAAACCAAACCAAAACAAAACAGAGTCATGACATTGCAAAACATCACCAAAAATATGCTGAAATGGAAAGAAAACAAGGTAGAATAACATGTTTCTTCATGAAGCATACAAGACTAGTTTGTGTGATTTACACTACAAGTGTATTAGGCATGCAAAGGATGACCAAACCAAGCAAAAATAGTGGTAAGCCTCAGCAAAATAACCACAAATACATGCTAAGAACAAGCCAACACAAGCTTAAAACACATGCTCAAACATGAGGCATGTATGGCAAGTAAACAAAAACACAAGGAGAGGGGATGACCCTCTGGATTTCAGTGGTGAGAAGGCCAAAACAAGGTGGTCCCAAAAGCTCACAAAGAAGGCACAAAAGCAAGGCCAAACAAGGCCTAAAAGGGGGTACACAACCCCAAACACAAAAGTGAACTTAAACAAAGATCTTAAGCATGCAAAAATAGAACTTTTTGTAGTTAAGAGTTAAGCTTAAAACAGCGTGCAAGTAGGGCTAAATGCTTAAGCAAGAATGAGGGTTTAAAAGGTTAAAGACTCACCCTTGAAGACCTTCTTTACTACTGCAACTCCAGCAACCTCTTTGAGCTCAAACCAACCCAAGAACACCAAAAACAACTTCAAGAAGCCTCAGCAACACAAGCAAGGTGTTTGAGTGTGTGTTTGTGTACAAAAGTGAAGCAAAATCACACTTTTAGGGCACAAAACAAGAACAATAGAGAGATATAGATACAAGAGTTCATGTATATCTCAAACCTCCAAATTCTGAACCTAGAGGAGGGAGGAGGAGGGGCCTCCCTCTTATAGAAATAAAAAGGCAAAGCTTCTTGGAGAAGTTAAGCCTCAAAACAATCCCTTCATACACGTGTATGGAGGATAGCTCTGGTGCCCTCCAACTGTGCCAGCTGGGGGAAAATATCTCCAAAAAGGTGCCAAAAAGCAAGTGGTCGGCCAGCTACTTAAAGTGGTCGGCTGACCACTTTAAGTGGTCTCCCAGAACAACAACTGGTTGGCCATGGTGGAAGAGAGTCCAGAGGATGAAAACAAACAAATGGTGTGGTGGCCGACCACTATTGAAGGTCCCAAGACCAAGGAGACCAGTTATCAACCAGAAAACTGGCTGGCAGGAAGAAAAGTGGTCTCCAAGGGGAAATATTGGTCTCACATCCTTGTGCCACCTTCCAAACAAGGAAAACAAGGTTTGTACCAAAAAAAAACCAAAACGGATGCAAGACGGGAGTTTGGGAGGCAAAGCGTGCAGCCGGGAGCCTAGAAAACTAGCTGTCAAGCACCAAAAGTGGCTTACGACCACAAAGTGGTCTCCCAAACCACAGTGACACTCTAGGCCAATGAAACAAGGTGTGGTTCAAAAACCACGCCAGACGAAGAACGTTAAGTAATCCCAAGACAAGACGCACGACCGAAGGCTCCGAAAACCAGAAACTAGTCTCCAAACAGGAAAAGTGGTCTACGATCACAAAGAGATGGTCTACCAAACCACTCCCTCCCTCCAGGGAAGAGAAACAAGGCCTGGTCCGCAAACCGAGCCGAAGCACAAAGCATTCAGAGGCCCGGAGGCAAGGCTCTCAGCTGAAACTCCGAAACCTCGAAACAAGCACAACATGTGCAATCACCGAGCGCTCAATCGATGACATCTGAGTCTTAACGTCGGTCAAAAATGGGGTGTCTACAGTATATCTTGTCACGGATCTTGCTAAGAATGTGATAGATTGGGATTTTGAAGACTGTAGTGATACCGGTTCGTGTTTTTAACTTTCTTTTAGCATCTTCTTTCTCATTGCGAGGAATGTTAGCCCAATCATTATTACGGCTCTTGTTTCAGCCACTACGGTTTGCATTGCGATTTTGATATTTTTCTCGATTATTTAGGCAGTTATCTTTATATTCCATCGAATGAACTTTCCCAGCTACTCGTTTGTCCACCACCATCGGATTTGTCTTCACAATGGCTACGGTCGCATTATCCTTAACCCAAATGTGCTTGTTGATCTTTTATATAAGCAATTCTATGTTTACAGGTTGATTTATCGTGAGCGAGTCCCTTAATCTATGTCCGACTGGAAGACCACACTTGTATTGTGTAATTGCCAAGTTAGTGAGGGCATTCATATATCTCGTTGAATGCCTCCCAGTACTTGGCATTGTATGCCTTCAAGGAGTCACTCGGCTCCATCTTTACTCCCAAAAGATGATCGATTTCTTTCAGGGTCTTCATGTTGGTTTTGAACCGAGTGACGAATGCCTCGGCAAGTTGCTGTCACCGCTCAATACTCTTCTCGGGCTACTTTTCAAACCACTTAAGTCCTAGCTCTCCCAAACTTGTTGGGAAGATAAAGCACATTAAGGCGTCATTCCGCCTATGCCTAGTAATCACTTGTCGATAATGGCTCACGTGCATGTACGGGTTCGTCTTTTCGTCATACAGTGTGAACTTGGGTTAGTGAAAGCCGGTGAAAAGTGTTATGTTCTTAATCTTATGGAAAAATGGGGTGGCGTTCAGCTATACCAAGTCCCTGATCTGCTGGCACGTGTACCACTATTTGGGGTGGCGACATTGCGACTTCCTCACTAACATGGGCTCTGGAGGCTAACCTCTACATTGCTGGCACCCGCTGGGCCATCCTCTAGCCAGCCAGCTCTTCCAAAATGTTCCTTAAGTGCTCCGATAAAGTTGAGTAAAAGTATCTCGACGTCGTCGGTGGACGCAAGGGACGGTAGCTACTGTCACGTGTGCATGATCTCTTTGTCGATAAGACAGAGTCGCCAACTCCATAACTTCTGGTAATGGAGAGAGAAGAAGTCTCTCGTCTGCTCCGATTACCAGAGCAATGGGTTTGGGTGCACTCATTGTGGCTTCCCATTCCAACAACGCCTTTACTCTTAATCTGCCATTTCAGAGCTTCGATCTCCGCTGCCATCTTCCGAATGATAGTATCTTGGTCTCTTAACTTGTGCTCCAGATGTTGAATGTGCGACCCTCTTTGTCGCTAATGTCCTTTAAGGCTCTACGAATGCTCAAAGCTCATCGTGTATTTGTCTCACGCGTTTCTGGGTAGCCCTTTGGTGGAGGTCTCCAAACCAACCATGTTTGGAACCGCAGGCAGGTTGTCTCGCCTCTGAATTGACTCTAGAGTGATGTTATTGACTACGGATAGCGAAATCTCGTCATTGTTCGTCATTGAAGTTGGTTAGGAAAACTTGGAGGACAAGGTTTCGAATGTTAAGGATTCCCACAAACGGCGCAAATTGTATTGGGGGGGAATATTAGTCTCTTTCTGTACTCCGTACTACCAAGCTCGTCTCGCTCCTGACGTCTCCGGTTCATTATGGACAAAACAAGAATGAGCTATCTAGCGGGTGGTTTCCAGGAAAATCCTTCCAACGGTCAAGTTAGCTTTCTTAGAGAGAAAGAAAGCAAGCTAGAGAAAGAGGAAGAGAGTTACCAAAGTTTGCTTACCTTTTCCAGAGCCTATTAGCACCTTTTATCTAGGCTGGCCATGCAGTCCTAGATTGTGCGCGTACCTCTGTTGTCCTTTGCTGGACGCGTGGCTATACTACCATCTCCTTTCTTTATGCGTGTATACGTCAATACTGCCATATAGTATTAGTCAAACCTCCAAACGGTATTAACGTATGCCTAAAGTGGATTCCTCTTCATTATGTCATAGGACCATGTGGTGTACATCAACCAAGCAGTCACTCGTGGCGTCTCCAGAATGCTAACTCAGGACAGTCTTATGCCAAGCTAAATTATGTTGGCTCCCATGCCGGCTCCAAGCTCGGTCAGGGGCCAGTTAATCTTTTTGGCAAGTCAATCACCATCTCGGCCAAAGACTGCGACCCATCTTCATTTTACCTGGTCCTCGCTTGCGGCCCACACCACGCCTAGCTTGGCCCATTCTTGCAACCCTAGCATGGCTCATTTCAGCATGATGCTGAAGACTGCAAAGGTCTAGATCAGCCCAACACCATGTCCTGTGTTGGTTAGCTCGGTCGAACACTATGTCTGTGTTAGTTTATCTCGGCTCAACACCACATTCCATGTTGGTTTATCTCTGCCCAACACCACATTCTATGTTGTTTTAGTTCGGCCCAACACTATGTCCATGTTGGTTTAGCTTGGCCATTGTTTGGCACAAATTCCCCTTTCAGTAAGTATTGTCAATGCCAACATGACATCAATCTACATTCTCCCAAAATTTGCATTTCAATTCTGATTATCAATGTCCTTATGTGTTCAAAAATTAGTTACTGCATAATGTGCTCTAAATTACAACATTAATTACTCAAAGTAACAATTGAATGACATTATTTTGTAATGTAAATGATTCATTGGGTCGTGGTTTGGACTTTTGATCTAATACAACCACCAAAAAAGACTATGAGATAGATTTAGGTTAGTTGAGTTTCTGGCTTATCAAGTATTAGTTGTAAGTATGTCTCCATAAAATGGCCCACATGCCACATTAGTTTTGTTTATTATTATTATTATAGGAATATTATTTATATTTTTATATATATATATATATATTTAATCAGTATTATTTGGGTAACTAACTTGTGTGATACCCACTACCCAATATGGTGGAGTCATGGGAGTTACAACTTCCCTAATGGTGGGAAGTTATTAGGAATTACAATGGATTATGGGTCCAAGCCTATCTATATATATGCATGTGATTGCCATTAAATATAGACGTTGTTTTGGTGAATAGAATAAGCTTGAAACTCTTTTTCCATATGGTTCTATGAAAGTGTTCTGCGAGTGTGTTTTGTTTATACATTCAAGATTTGACCATTTAAGAACAAGATTCAAAGGCTTGAACATCATGGAAGGAGGTATTCTTCTTTACGAATTAAAATAATTTTAATTCTCACAATAAAGTATTCTTCTTTACGAATTAAAATAATTTTAATTCTCACAATTGGTATCAAAGCTTCCTTCTGTTTGTTGTGTAGCATTACAATAATTTATGGAGGCCAAATCTTGTTGGATCATATTTTATTTTGTTTTCGTTTATGCTATCCATATAATATAATGGCCTGCTCACTATCACACTACTGTGGTAAGAGTCCTCGTTTTATCTTTAATTGGAAAAACTCTATTTTGCACTATGGCATTAGAAATCAGAGAACCAAAATTATTTTTAATTATTATTCTCAGTTTTGAGAATTCATGAAACTTGTTTATTTTAATTCTACTATTCGAAATTGATTCTGCAAGTGTGTAATGGTTTGGGGCATTTAGGTTGGTTAATATCTATATGGGTATAAAGCATATCTTGCTACGTAATTCATTAAAAAAAAAAAGGGAAGGAATGATTGAATCACCAAATTGTTTCTGATTTTTATTCATCATCTCTAATAATAGATTTCCAGTGGGGCCAACTTTATTAAAATCTAAATTTTATTCTTTAAAAATCTATTTTTCTTTCCTTTGATTTAGTGAATTTATATGTATAATAAATGTGGAAAGTAGCAAATGATCAACTTATATTGGGTTTTACTTGTGGAGATCACGTTCATTTATAATTGCTTCCTTTATTTTTGGACTTTTGTGATTATGGTTTTATTGTTGATCAAATACTATGCATTCTGATAACTTTATATGCATTAGACAATTAGTCATGTATATGTGGTTATGAGTAGATCAATATTTAGCCTTAACCTCTGAAACCTACGCCAATTTAATTTATTGTTAAATATTATAGTAGGAATGACATGTTATTAAAAAAAATTTATTGCAGTTGCATGTGAAAGTAATGAGCAAATTTAATTGAATTTCATACAACGAATTATAATATGTTCTTTTAGGTTTTATAATTTTTGAGATTCATTGGCATGTTATCTAAAATAATGTAATATTATATTACATGCATTAAGGTAATTATTTATGCATTGAAAATTCATGTGAAATAAGAGCATATATACACTATGTATTGGGCTTATGGAATTTATTTTGGTCTAATTTTTAAGCAAAATCTAGTATAAGGTTGAATTACATGTGTTTGGTCTTGGGATTTTTCATGTAATATTACTCTGATTGTATGTATTATACATTATGTGCATTAAAAGATTATGCATTTGTTGTGACTCTAAGGATTTGCTCACATTAATAAATTATGTCATATTTAAAAATTTTATTCTGTTTTAAAAGTAGCCACAGCATCTTAAGACATAAAGATGTGATCCTCAGTATTTTGATCACATGAGGTTAAAAATTAATTTGGCATTTTTACATTGCAATTATGTTTTATAAATAATTTCTTGGTTCCATAGGAAAGTAATTATTTATGAAATTTAATTGGAATACGATAATGGATTGGGTATTAAAGGAATTGAACACTCTAAACCCACAGGTTTGATTTTTCTTTTCTTTAAATATTTCGGAACCCATTAGTCTTATTATAAAGTAATAGCAAATCTAATACAATTTAGTGACCTCTACCCACAGGAAGGTTTAGATTTGTTACTGAATTTGACATTGGTTGATTCAAACTATAGTTATTGTTTCAAAGCATTACTGATGTTCTTGGTAATTATAATGATTTCTACCTCCGTACTGTCTAATGAGTTTTCTTGTATTCCATTCTTGAACGGTGATAATTTTTCAGACTGGAAGGACAAAATCCTTCTAACATTAGGGTGCATGAACCTCGATCTGGCACTCCGTGTGGATGCTCCTGAACCTACGGTCGAGAGTTCCACTGTAGAAAAGAGTTCTTATGATAAGTGAGAGCGATCTAATTGCTTAAGCCTAATGCTCATAAAGTCACATATCAGCCAAAGCATTAGGGGCTCAATCCCATCATCTGATAAGGTCAAGAACTACATGAGGGCTATTGAAGAGCAATTTGTTAGTTCTGACAAAGCATTGGTAAGCACCCTAATGAACAAACTATCAGAAATCAAGCATAACAATTCTAGGAGTGTATGTGAGCACATTATGGAAATGAGGGACATTGCAGCTCATCTTAAGTCCTTAGAGATTGAGATTTCTGAGTCATTCCCTGTCAATTTCATACTCAATTCTCTTCCTGTGGAATATGGAGTATTCCAAATTTCTTACAACACACAGAAGGAAAAATGGTCTATCAATGAACTTTTGACCATGTGTGTTCAAGAGGAGGAGATTGAAGCATGAAAAAGTGGAAAGTGCTCATTTAGTAACACATAAAGGAGGGCAATGGAAAAAGGGCAAAGGTGATCAGAAATGGAAAAAGCTTGGTAAAGTGCCGTTTAAAAATCATGGCAATAAAGATGCATGCTTCTTCTACAAGAAAAAGGGTCACATGAAGAAAGACTGGCCCAAGTATAAGAAATGGCTTGAGAAGAAAGGTAATCTCATATCTCTTGTGTGTTATGAGTCTACTTTTTTTAATACTCATCAATATGATTGGTGGATTGGTTTTACAATTCACATTGCTAATACCATGCAGGGCTTCCTCAACCTAAGAAAACCGACGGGAAGTGAACAAGGCATGTATTCAGGCAATGGGATGCGTTCACACGTCAAAGCCGTTGAAACTTTCAAACTTGTTTTAAAGAATGGCTTTGTTCTGGATCTCGAAAACACCTTTTACATTCCATCTTTTTCTAAAAATTTAATTTCTGTTTCTAGACTAGTACTGTTTGGATTTGAATTTCAGTTTGTTGGTGCAAATTTTAGTTTGTTTAAAGACTCTGTTTTTGTAGAATTTGGTACTTTAATTAATGGTTTGTACAAATTAAATTTGGATCCTGTTTTTGAACAAAATCTTTTAGCCTTGCATGGTGATATTGGCATTAAGCGTAATATTGTTGATGAGTTCTCATCTATTCTTTGGCATAGGAGATTGGGACATATCTCCATTGAGAGAATAAAGAGGTTGGTTAATGATGAAGTCCTTCCGACTCTTGATTTTACTAACTTTGGTATTTGTGTGGACTGCATAAAGGAAAAGCAGACCAACAACACCAGTAAAGGTGCCAAAAGGAGTAAGGAAATTCTTAGAATCATACACACTGATATTTGTGGACCATTTACTCCACCTTGTCTGAATGGTCAAGGATATTTTATTTTATTTATTGATGACTTTACACGATACATGTATCTCTACCTCTTGTTTGATAAGGCCGAGGCACTTGATGCCTTTAAAGTTTATAAAGCAAAGGTAGAGAAACAAACAGAAAAAAAAATTAAAATTGTGAAGTCAGACAGGGGTGGAGAATATTATGGGAGGTACACAGAATTAGGATAATTATCAGGTCCATTTGCTAAGTTCCTTAAGGAAGAAGGCATTATTGCACAATACTCAATGTCTGGTACACCACAACAAAATGGTGCTGCTAAAAGAAAGAACCGAACACTTATGGATATGGTAAGGAGCATGATTAGTTATTCTAATGTGCCTATAAATTTATGGAGTGAAGTTTTGAAAACCGCTGTGTATATCTTAAACAGGGTTCCGTCCAAGGTTGTTCCCAAAACACCATTTGAGTTATGGAAATGATGAAAGCCAAGTTTAAGACACTTACACGTTTGGGGTTGTCCAGTTAAAGTGAGGGTGTATAACCTACATTTAAAGAAATTAGACCCAGAACAGTTAATGGTTTTTTCATAAGCTATGCGGAAAACTCCAAGGGCTACATATTTATTGTCGTTCAAATTCACTTAGAATTGTTGAAGCCAGAAATACTAAGCTTATTGTGGAAGTTGACTCTAGTGAGAGTTACCCTCAAAAGATAGAGTAAAAGGAATCACAGGATCGAGATACAACACCCGGTGAATATAGGTGAATTTGTTGTCTTTCAGGATAATCAACCTGATATCCTTGAAAATCAACAAATTCAAGAACTTCCACCACAAGAGGAACAAGTCAACATAGAGCTTGTAGCTCAAGTCCCAAATGAGACTACAGAATTAAGAAGATCCTCAAGAGCTAGAAAGTCAGCAATTTCTGGTGATTCTTTTGTATACTTAATGAGTCTGATTTTGACATCGGACCTAAAGATGATCCTATTTCATTTTCCAATGCCATGAATAAGAATGATTCTAAATTATGGTATGATACCATGAAGGAAAAGTTGGAATCTATGGCTAAGAATCAAGTTTGGGAAATTGTCGAGTTGCCTAAAGGAGTTAAAGTTGTTAGCTGTAAATGGGTCTATAAGACCAAGAAAGACTCAAATGGTAATGTCGAACAATATAAGGCTAGACTTATAGTCAAGGGTTTTACTTAAAGAGAAGGCATCAATTATCATAATACATTCTCTCCGGTTTCTAAGAAGGATTCATTTCGAATTATCATGGCATTAGTAGCTCATTTTGATTTAGAGCTACATCAAATGGATGTGAAAACGACATTTTTAAATGGGGATCTTGAGGAAGAAGTATACATGAAACACCTTGAAGGTTTTTGTTTTGATAAAGATAGTCACTTAGTTTGCAAGCTCAAGAAATCCATATATGGACTAAAACAAACTTCCCAACAGTGGTATTTAAAGTTCCACAATATTATTACTTCATATGGTTTTACGGAGAATGTTGTGGACAACTGTATATACCTTAAGATTAGTGGGAGCAAATACATTTTTCTAGTTCTATATGTAGATGACATTTTACTTGCATCTAATGATTTAGGATTGTTGCATGATACTAAACAATTTCTTTCTCAAAATTTTGAAATGAAGGATATGGGTGAAGCTTCTTATGTCATTGGCATAGAGATTCACAGAGATAGGTCCAAAAGGACATTGAGACTGTCTCATAAAGCCTACATTGAAAGAGTTTTGGAGAACTTCAAGATGAGGGATTGCACTCCTAACGCAGCGCCCATTTTAAAGGGTGACAAATTCAGTTTAAGTCAATGTCCGAAAAATGATTTGGAAAAGGAACAAATGGTTAGCATTCCCTATGCGTCTGCCGTAGGCAGTTAAATGCATGCTCTGGTTTGTACATGACCTGACATTGCATTTGCAGTTGGGATGCTTAGAAGATACCAAAGCAATCCAGGAATAGAACATTGGAAGGCTGCAAAGAAAATCATGAGGTATTTAAAGGAAACCAAGGACTACATGTTTACTTACAAGCATGTGACTGTCTTGAGGTGGTTAGATATTCAAACTCGGATTTTGCGGGTTGTCAAGATTCTAGAAAATCCACTTTAGGATATGTCTATCTGCTAGCAGGTGGTGCTATTTCATGGAAGAACGCCAAAGAGACGATAATTGCGTCGTGAACAATGGAAGCAGAGTTTATAGCATGCTTTGAAGCAATATCACAGGTTATTTGGTTAAGGAATTGTGTCACAGGGCTTCGAATTGTGGATTCAATTTCTAAGCCATTAAAGGTTTACTGTGATAATTCGGCTGCAGTTTTCTTCTCTAAAAACAACAAAAGTGGCAGTCGAAGCAAGTATATTGACATAAAGTATCTTGCTATTCGAGACCATGTTAAGAAGCAAGAAGTCAGCATTGAGCATATTAGTACCGATATAATGGTTACAGATCCCATGACCAAAGGTCTTTCTATAAAGGTGTTTTCAAAACACGTTGAAAGTATGGGACTGATTGGTTAGCTCAATAATTTTGTAGTTGTTGTTTTGTTTTGTTTTGCCATGACATTTTGATTATTGTTAGTGAAAAGTATCATTTTGTGCACCTAAAGAATTTGTGATGCTATGCAGTCCATTAAGACTATTGATCCATAGGGATCATTGGACCCAGAATAACTTATTATAAGTTATTCATACAAAATGACACCACATAAAGTTGAGAGTATCATGCAATGTAACACATGGAAGGAAATACTCAATTGATAGAGTATACCCGCCATGATTCGTGTATTATGACTCTTATAAGGTTTGGGTATTTTTGTTTAATGGGCATAATTAGTTTGTTGGTACCCAAAAGTTAGCAAAATGTGGCACATGTGGCAAGTGGGAGAATGTAAGTATGTCTCTATAAAGTGGCCCACAAGCCACATTAGTTTTATTTATTATTATTATAGAAATATTATTTATATATATATATTTAATCAGTATTATTTGAGGAACTAACGTGTATGATACCCGCTACCCAATATAGTGGAGTCATGGGAGTTACAACTTTTCTGATGGTGGGAAGTTATAAGGAGTTACAATGGATTATAAGTCCAAGCCTATCTATATATATGTCTGTGATTGCCATCAAATACAGACATTGTTTTGGTAAATAGAATAGACTTGAAACTCTTTTCTCATATGGTTCTGTGAAAGTGTTCTGCGAGTATATTTTGTTTATACATTCAAGATTTGACCATTCAAAAACAAGATTCAAAGACTTAAACGTTATGGCAGAAAGCATTCTTCTTTATGAATTAAAATAATTTTAATTCTCACTACTTGGGAAGTTTATGTGTTGGGTTTTTTTTTTTTTTTTTTTTTTTTTTCTTGTAGATTAAAAGACAAACTTTTGCAAAATAAAAAAAATAAATCCAAACAAAATATCACATCCAACCCCATAATCATTTCACTTTTTCTCTCACAAACATCATATCAAATCACAAAAAAAACCCAACTATCTTTCCAAGCGATGCGATTAGCTTTCGAAAGGGCTTGCGAATACTTGAAATCAAGCGACGCTTTTCGTGATTTGAATTTTTTTTTAGGATGAAGAAAATCGAACGAAGGAAGAAGAAGAAGAGGAGGAGAAGGAAGAAGAAGGAGGCGGGGCGGGGCGGAACTGGAGGGGCCATCAACCAGGGTGGAGGTGCGGCGGAGGCGGGGCGGTGCGGGGCGGAGCTGGAGGGGCCATCAACCATGGCGGAGCAGAGGCCACCAACCAGAGGCGACGCCGGGCGAAGGCGGAGGCGCGATCGGCGACGGAGGGCGACGGGCATGGCGGAGGCGGGAGGCGACGGGCATGGCGGAGGCGGGAGGCGACGGGCATGGCGATCGCCTTCGGAGATGGCAGAGGCGACGAGCATGGCGGAGGCGGTGAGGGCGACGGGCGAGGCGGGCGGGCCGAGGCGTCGGCGGAGGGCTCTGAGCCTTCTCCTCAAGTGAGCCTCTCTCTCTCTCTCTCTCTCTCTCTCTCTCCTGAAAATCGGGGCATTCGAGTTGGGAAATTTCGAGCTAAAAAACATTTCTCCTTTCCAAATACCAAAAAAAATTTATTCAATAATATCTTACAACTAAAAAAACTTACATAAAAATCTACTTCCCAAACATTCACTTTGTATGCAATTTCAGAAAGCATATCAATAAAAATGAATAGGCCGTTTTGGTATCTAATCTATTCCCATGTTCCGAAACTTTGTCTTCTTATCTCTCTACGTTTAAGAATTCCTTCATGAGCCACGGGAATGGCGCAAAAATGCACTTCTTCTATGCATCCAATTACTTCACTTGATTAGTTGTTACCATGAAAATCACATAGAGTGTGCATGATGTACATCTTAAAGAGATATGTACCACATACTGACATGTTTGATAATTCTTTGATTGATTGAACTAACTTGAGGTCTTATTTGATAATTCTTTGTAAAGTTCTTGCATAGAAATTTAAGCCGAGACCAAATGACGTGTTTGGTTTGTCACACTGTACAATTCAAATAGAACACATTATTCACGCCCCATTTGGTAATTTTTTAGTTAAAAAATTAAAAAATCACTATAAATTTATTTTTTTATAAAAAATTTAAAAATTATTAAAATAATTTACTCACAAATGAGATCTTAGTTTAAATTTTAAATGTGGCCTTAAAACTAGCATTCTATTACCAACCCATCTACCATTGCAGATGAAGACATTTTTGGTTGGTGCAACCATGTTATCTCTGGACTAAATCAACATATGACTTGACTACCAATTTAAAAAGTCTGGATTGCCATTTTGTTAGGGTGCCTTTTTGTTTTCTTGAAGGAAGATGACATAGATGACAAAGTTCTCATAATAAATTTGACTAAAGAGCACCCCTAGCTAGCAATTCTCAAAGTGAATAAACTAACCTCTATGAAGTGTCCAAAACCCATGAACCTAATAGACCTCTACATTAGATGCGA
This sequence comes from Camellia lanceoleosa, assembly GCA_025200525.1. NCBI lineage: Eukaryota > Viridiplantae > Streptophyta > Magnoliopsida > Ericales > Theaceae > Camellia > Camellia lanceoleosa. The sequence continues at coordinate 2,754,393 of CM045765.1, read as the reverse complement.
ATTATAACGTTGCTCATGCCAACGTCACTAGGTGATTACAACCTACCAATATGGCTTCATTTTTGTTAGATAAAAATCGGACAAAATAAATAAATAAATACAAATTAGATTGTTAAAAAAAAAAAAAAAAAAAAAAAAAAAAAAAAAGATTCTCACTAATGTATATAAGTGTTTTCGATCTTCTATGCTAAAACGTTATTTTCTCTTTATTTTTCACTAAAAGGACAATGTTGTAGTCTATAAGTGACTTTCCCAATTAATGCTATTTGCGAAATAAGTAATTAGAAAATTCTAGAAAAGTAGAGTGAAAAATTATCAGAAAAAGTGTGGCTTATTTTCAAAATTAGTTTGATGTGAATACTCTCAAAATAAATATAATCCACATACTTCAATTTGACAAATTATTTGAAGTGAAAAATATTACATAAATTAATAAATCTTATAAACTTTTCTCCCTTTTTTTTTTAATGTCATGCAATAATAAAATTTTAAAATTTAAAACCATGCACACTTTAATGATGTGATTATAAATTACTCAATTTAAACATCTATCATCCGTTTTATGAAAAAATAAATTTATTAACTCATTTGTTTAATATATAAATAATACACAAAATAAAATGCGATTAATCTAAATATACTGTCCCATATCCAAAAAGTGAATGCTGAACATCAACACTTAGATCAAGTTTGGCATATTGTAAAAAAATTAAAAAGTCAAAAAGATACTCAAAAAGTTAAAAGGTTAATATTATTCACCAAAAGTCAACAATTACGGCTGCACAACTCCTAATCTTAATTTTTCCCTACAAATTAATTTTTACAATTTTTTATTACACATTTTTTCATAAAAAATTAAAAAATTAACCCAAATATTTATATTTTCTTCCTTAATTTTTTAATTTAAAAAAATAAAAAATATATTTATTTAAAACACCCCAAACAATCTCTAAGCCAACCAAGAGTGGTCCACCACTTCACAAAACCAAAAGAAAATAAGGTCACTTTAATCATTCCAACAACTATACTCATCATTTTGTTAGTAATTTGTTTCCAATTTCCAACTCACATTCACACTTGGTAGTCTTCCCCTACAAATCCATGGCCTACACGAAAGCAATGGGTCATCATAAATTCCACCACACCTCCCCTCCATGAGTATTTAGAAAAATGTCTGGGGTTCTAATTTTTGTGGCTTAAATGATTTTAAATTGTCAAAATAATGTTATTTTAGTAATTTTGATATTATTTTGTACTCAAAACGACGTCATTTTAACAAATTCGAACCATTTAAACCACAAAAATTAAGACCATCTACTATTACTGGAGTATTTAATGTCACTCCTCGCCCCCTTCTCTCTCTCTTCCTTCCTTGGGACATGAAACTATTAAACTAGTGCCCCTTCCTAGAAAAATAAGAGTCCTAAATCTGTAGCTTTCTTTTTCCAGATAGTCCTTAAATGCTGACCCACATGTCAGGTTAGCTTCCATTTAATGCCTCAATTTATAGAGTAATTTGCTATTTTTTTTTTTTTTACAACAATGATATATTTTTTTAAAATTAAAATTTTAATTAAATTTTAATAAATTAAAAAGTAAAAATAAATAAATAAAAAATCAAAATATCATATCAAATAAATCTCATATGCACATTAAAATTATTAATACCTTCAAATTAAAACTCTAAAACAATTTTGCTTCTTTTTATAACCCATACCTATTGCCTACTATCTTGTCTCGTAGTGTAGTTTTATACAAACAAAACAGAGATTAATTATGTTATATTTATTAAATTTTATAGGAAGTTTTTTTCATAAATTCCCTTTTTGGCACTTTTATATCATAAAATTTAAATTATTTTTAATTATTCTATTAGATCTCAATGTAGTAAGATCAAAGTATTCTCCCTCCATTCGAAAAAAACAAAATTATTCCTATTTCTTATATCTTCACTCTAAAAAAATACATTACACTGTTAAAAAAGAGCATATTGCAACGTTTGTTTTGTGGCATTTATGGAAACGCCATTATAGATTCATTAAATTATTATATAATGACAATCAATACAAATAACATTTGGATGCATGAGAACTACTAAAACATAATGATAATCAATAAAAAAATCATGTTTAATTTTTTGTATGTAATATATATCAACATTAAATAGTAGTGTGTAGTTAATGCATATCAACATTAAATATAAGGGTATAAGAGTCTAAAAAATAATATAAATTAAGAAAAATAATATTATAAAATAAATATATAAATATATAAGATTAAGTATATTATAAATTTCTTTCCTAAACTTTTTGAGTTAGAACACTCCTTTATATTATGTTATGATTATCATCTCACTTGTTACGATAATATTGATCTAATGAATTTTATCAATAATATCTTCTTTAGTGTAGTCTTGACATCTAGACCAGATAATTACAGATAATCCTTTTAGCATTACTGGCAAAGAGATTTTACATAATTATTATACAAAATTGTGTCTTATATGATAACTAGTGTATACTTGTGCCTGAAAGTACAGTACAATTAATGATAAAATTAAAATAGAATTATTAAATTAAAATATAATTTATTAAAGTACCGTTTGGTAACACTTACGTTTTCAGTTTTCTGTTTATATTTACAAAAATTTAAAAAACTCAAATAAAAACTTATTTGGTAAATTTTTGATTTATAAATCAGTGGTCTCAGTTTATAAATTTGGTCAAAAAATGTATTTCCATTTTGAGTTTTTTTTTTTTTACCACCCAACACTAGCTACCACCCACCACCATTTTCTACCACCGTCTTCCGCCACCACCCACCCCCCACCACTACCTACCACTACCACTCACCACCCACTTGCCACCAGCACCCACCACCCACTCGCCACCACCACCCACCTGCCACCCACTCGCCACCACCCGCCACCACTACCCGCCACTACCATCCACCGCCCGCCACCTACCTGCCCCCACCACTCACCACCCACCTACCACCACCATTCACCACCCGCCACAACCAGCCACTCACCACCACCAGCCACCTGCCACCCACCCGCCACCACTACCCACTCGCTACCATCTACCACCCGCCACCGTCACCCACCCCCCACCAACACCTCCACCCTCCCCCCCCACCCATCACCCGCCACCCACCTGCCACCTCCTCTCGTCACCACCACCTCCACCACCCACTCGTTACCACCAACAACCCGCCACTGGCCACCCACCGACCCACCCACCAACCACCACCACCACCCCCCACCGCCACCACCACCGCCACACCACCCACCCACCCATCACCACCACCCGCTACCCACCACCCACCGTCACCACTTTTCACCACCGTCTTCTGCCGCCACTTGCCATTTCTCACTCTTTTTTATATTTTAAAATTTTTTTAAACATTTTGTCAATTACCAAACGCGTTTGTAGTTTATGTTTTTTTAAAAATAAACAAAAATCAATTTATAAAATTTTTGTAAATATAAACTAAAAACGTAAACGTTACCAAACAGACCCTAAATGTGTTGCTAAAAATTTTACAATCAAACTATAAATACTGATCCAGTTTCGACTTTAATGAGCAATCGAGATTAATAGTAAACAGATCAATTACAAAACAAATTATCAAACTTTTTAACACTCGCATTACAGCCACAAAAATAGCCTCTCTGTCTCTCCACCTTAGGAAAATGGTAAACAATGTATGTTTTTATAAGTTATTTGCTACAGTAAGTGGGGTTGCCAGTATCATCTTAAATTGGCTCTGCTTCCTCTAATGAAATTCTAAACAAACTCCAAGAATTCTATGACTAAACCTTTGGATCATACAGAAAAGTAAAATTTTTCATAAACTACATACTATCTCAAGATGCATTATGGTCCAAAATGAATTAAAATCAATGAAATTTTTTTTTCTTTTTTATTTTTTATTTTCAAAAAGTAGGGAGTGAATTCACAGGAAGGAAAAAAACTCTTAAAAAAGACATGAAATTCAAAATGAATACAATACACCAATTTATTAGTAACCTAAATAAACTCCAAATTCAGAAAATTTATTAACCGATAAAAAAAAGTTATGTGATTATCAGACCTACCTTCAAACCCTTAAAAAAATAAAATAAAATAAAATAAAAAATAAAATAAAATAAAAAACTCAACCTAACAAAGCTAAAAATCAATTTATTGTAAATCAATCAACTTAAATTTAACTTGTATAACAATAAATTAATCACACCTACATCAAATCCAACAGAGCTCTTTTCCTCACCATCCAATTCTAGAAACTACAAAACTCTCCTTCCACTATCCACTACAGTGACTGTCAACACAAACAAAACAAATCCATTGACACATTTAATCAAACACTTGATGTGCATGAAAATGGATGCGAAAAAATCAACTTTATCAGCACTTCAACTAAACCCTCAATTTTTCCAACAACTCCACTCAAAAACTTCATAATAAAACAATTCAATTCCAACCCAAAAATAGAACATTTCACAACACCAACACTTCAAACATTTCCAAAAAATAAAAAATAAAAAATAAATAAATCATTAAATTGATCAAAGAAAATCATACATATACAAATAAAATATCATGAAATTGAACAAAGAAGTCAGTGAACTTCATACCAAAATCGTCCCTCAATTACTCAATTACTCTTTTTTTGTTTTACTTTCTTTCTCTCTCCAGAAAATGTGAACATAGCTAGGCTTTAGAAATCTGGGAAAGGAGAGCCAAAAACAAATAGAGATAGAGAGAAAGGAAGAGAAAGAGAAATCAAACTACCTGGTAGTCGTGTTGATTGAACGGTGGTGGCCACTTCCAACGGTACAAACGAAGAGAATCAGAACAAAAGAGAATTCAGTCTCGAAGAATCATAAGAACATGAAACGAATAATGAATTTATTGTAAATAAAATGGAGCATCGATCAATCCTTCAAACATTGGCATTCACCGACACACAGATCTAACATGCAGTAAACAAAATTCACCAATTAATCGACGTCAAAACACAAATTCAAATGTATCTAGGGTTTTTCAAATTCTAACAACACGGATGCAAAAGAAAATGCATCCATAGATACATACACACACACAGAGGGAAATTTACCTGAGGGAGGAAAGAAGCGAATTGGGGTGTGAGGATAAGAGAAAAGTAAATCTGTGTAACTTGTTCTGGGTCTCTCTTAACTTTGTCTCAAACTCTTTCTCTCTCTCCCTTACCCTCCCTCCTCATAATGGCAATAGGTTTGTCCATCACTCCAGACCTCAACCCAACAAACAACAACGGTAGAAGAAAATAAGGGACTGATACAATACACCAATTTATTAGTAACCCAAATAGACTCCAAATTCAGAAAAATTGAAATCAAAACAAACAAAAATAACAATCGAAATCAAAACGAACAAAAATCATACCTTGCCAAGCGTCGGTAGCAAAGAGGCAAAGAGGGTTTCAGCAAGATCTATTGCGAAGAGGAGAGGACTGAAGTAATGAAGGGGGATGAGGGAGAGGCTGTCGCGATGGCGATGGTCGAGGGTTCTCTTTGAGAAAGAGAAACATAGAGGGTCCTGTGAGAGAAAAGAGAGTTGGTCACGATGGCGGTGGTCGAGAGAGTTCTGTTGAAAAAGAAACAGAGGAGAGAGAGATAAAGAAGGAAGGAAGAGACGTGGGTGAGAATAGAGAAGGAGAGAGAGAGAGAGAGATAAAGAGGGAATGAGGAGGAGACGTGAGTAGGTGGGAAGGTTAAGGAAGAGAAGTGTTTGGGCGGGAAATAAATATATCAGAGCTGTTGATATATATTGAAGATTGATCTGAGCCATTAAAATGAAATATATTTCTGATACATTTTGACATATTTTCAAAAACCGTTCTGCTTTATTATATAGGTTTCATTTAAAAATATATGACCTATCATTATAATTATAAGATTTTGTCAATGAGCAAAAAAATTATACATTCTATATAATAATCAGTGTTATAAATAATATATAATTTTGTTAAACCTAAAGACACAAGTCAACAAAATCCTTTATAAATCTATCACATCTTTAAATTAAGAAAATATTTGAGACTTCAAAAAAAAAAAAAAAATTATAATTTGACCAACAATAATTTGATATTATAAGTGTTAATTTTTAATTTTTACACTGGTCATATAGAGCCCACTCTTTTATCACATTATTATTATTGTGAATAAATTTAAGAAATTTAAATTGTAATCTGAAACATTTCTTTTAAATTATGTATCATAATTCTGATAGTACACATAGCTGTTGTAATAAGTAAATCATGGGTTACCAGGACCACAAGTTATGCCACTTGGCAGTCCCACAGGGTTGCAGCAAAGCTCCACCACCAAACTTTTGGACATCAAGAAAAGCAAGAAGTAAAAATTATCAAAAATTGGGTTGTGGAGGGGGTCTATATAAAGTGATGGGCCTTGGTAGTTGGATTTTTGTGTTTTGTTGTGGTGCGGTGTGACTGTGAGGGTAGTCCCTTATTATTCTTCCAAGTGCTAGTTGGGTTTTTGAGTGTTTTTTGAGTATTGGTGAAGATGAGCTATCTTGGTGTTGGTGTGGGTCCTGGGAATGTTCCATTGTATCATGAGAGCAATCTAAAGGTAGTTGATCGGAGGGTGAGGATTGCAGAGCTGGTTTTGAGGTGTGTGATCTGTGGTCTAGGTGTTCTTGCTGCTGTTCTTGTTGGGTCTGATACTCAGGTCAAAGAGATCTTCTCAATTCAAAAGAAAGCCAAGTTCACAGACATGAAAGCTCTTGTGTAAGTCTCTCTCTCTCTCTCTCTCTCATATCAAAGGTTTTTCTACACATTATATCAGGTTTTAAATATCAGTTGTATATATGTTAGAATTTTGAACTTTCAACACTGATCTTTACTAATATATCAGTTTGATATGGGCTCATACATGACTATATAACTGACAAGATACACATACAATACCGTTCTTTAAAATCGTACACCATATAAGCTTGTTTGGTAGAGATTCTTGAAAGATGAAAATTGATAATCAGAAAACAAAAATTAAAAACACTTCTTTTGTATTTTTCAATAGTCAAGTTTCTTTTAACTCATTTAAGTTAATTATATTAAACTTTGATCAGAAGCTGAATAAAAGACAAATTATACACACACACACCAAAAAAAAAAAAAAAAAAGAAGAAGAAGAAGAACTAGAAGAAGAAGAAGAAGTTATTAACCCTATAGGATATAACTTTGTTTTTTAGTAAATTTTGATGCAAATGTCTTCGTTGCAGCTTTTTGGTAGTGGCCAATGGGTTAGTTGCAGCCTACTCATTGGTCCAAGGGTTGAGGTGTGTGGTGAGTATGGTTAAAGGGACTGTGCTCTTCAACAAGTCCTTGGCTTGGGCTATTTTCTCTTGTGATCAGGTATACACTACTAGTTCTTTCTTAGTGATATCGTTGTGACAATGATAAATTTTTTTAAAAAAAATAATTGATGGGCCTTCTTTCTTTTATGTGATAAAACTTAAATTTGTCACCTCATCACACTACAAAAAACATTAAAGTTTTCAAAATTAAAATTTGACAAAATTATTTTTTAACGACCAAATATTTTTATTACTAAAAGTGTTATTAATATATTTTTAGTAACAAAAATTAGGATGAATTATTATTTTTTTAGAACTAAATTTTTTTGTCTTAAAAAATAAACTTAGACCAAATTATTTTTTTATTTATTAGTAACATTTTCAAAATTTTGTCGCTAAAAATCTTGTTTTAATTTTTCGGGATGACCTTTTAGTGACTATTTTCACGACAATAGAAATTGGTCTCTAAATATATTTTGTAACAAAATTTTCACTTTTAAGGATTAAAAAATTTGATTTTTAAAACTCTTATATGTTATGTCATGTATTGATTTTCTTTTGCACAAGTCTTCTGTTTGTATAGACCTACTCAGATTATCTGAGGATGTCTGCTTATTGTGGTTGGAATTCAACTAATTAAACTAGTGAATTACATTTAATGAAACCCTTAATAGCTCATTGCATGTGTGTGCTAGGTAGGTAAGAGTATTTATTAAAGAAGATGTGCTTGATGGTGTAATTCCTAATTCCTAACACTATTTATTGCACTTCTAAAAGAATAAAATAAAACTACAAGAGTACATGGCTGCTGGAAGGCATGAAATCTTCTATCCTCAAATCTCTCCGCCCCTCTTTGTTAAAACACTCACCATTAAATCATGAATTCATATTATTACTTCTCGAAATTTTCAATGATTCAATGGTTAAGAACAAATTGGGAGAGAGAGATCGGGAGATTTACGGCCATAGGATTTTGGGCTTGTCTACCAATTTTATGCTGGTTTGTTTTTTTTTTCTTTTGTGAACTTTTAAATTTGAGCCGATTTTTCACTTCTTAGGTCCGTCTAGACTAGAATTGCCCAAAATTAAACAAAATGAAAATTTTAATAAAAATCCACTAAAGAAGAAAAAATTCAAAATTTATCCAAAAATACCTTTGAAATCATTTTTTTGACTTCAGTTTAAATTTTTTATTTTCAGGATAATCTAGCCCAGTTAAATCTAAAAGATAAAAAAATAATAATAATAAATTATTAACATAATTTTGAAAAATCACTGAAAAAAAACATAGAAAAGGTCAGCCAAATGTCAACAAACTAAAATATTGTAAACAGAAGTAAAGAGCAGTAACGGCTAGTGGTCAAGGTAGGTCTGCAAAGGATCCATTCTGATATGCAGAGGTACTTGGTTTCCTAATTGATCACACTACGTTGGCTACATTTACAACAGTGCTAACCTTCTCTGGCCCAACCCCCACCTAACCCTTTTCCCAGACATTTATAAGCATTGCACATATGGAGATAGGGCTTTCTTATTCTCACGAATCTTTAGGGCTTTCTTATAAGCATTGCACATTGTGGGGATTGCTTTCTTCCCAACACGACACAGTATTCGTTGGATACTTTTTTAACATTTATCAGACTCGCGTCCAAACATGACCTACTAGTTGTAATGATTTTTTTAACACTTCAAATGTTTTGTTTTAACAAACATAAAATACATTACAAGTCTGAATAAATGAACTTCAAATTCAATGGTAAAAGGAAACAACATGAATTTACACCTATTCTCATCATTTTAACAATTATTATCTTTGAACATGTGTCCTCCACGTGTTGTGTCTCACATTTTTTAAAATTTACATGTTGACGTGTCCGTGTCGTATCCCATGTCCATGTCCATGTCCATGGTGTTAACATAAATTTCAGAACATAAACCTTAAACTTCGGATCAATTACCATGTGTATCAACAAGAAATCAAGACAAAATGACATACCTGAATCCATTGATGAATGATTAAACAGAAGCGTGATTATCAATAAACTCTTTGTTATTGACTATGTTATTGCCTTCTAATCCTTTCCCCTTTGGTGCCTTATGTTTCTCCTTGAGAGGATTTAGAAAACATGGCAGTGTTCTTTTTCACCACTTGGGAAGGAATAGGGACCATAACCTTTTAAAAGTTGTAATTGGTTTTCATAATGAAAGTTATAAAGTCCCATGAAATCACCATATGGGATATTAAATGACATCGATTACCCATTAACCATTAAACTAATTAATTAGCCATTAAACCAATTAATTAGTCATTAAACCAACTTTAACCAATATGTTTTAATTTCTATTTAGCCTCATAGAAATAGAAATTATACAACTAGTATCTACACATTAGGTCCATAACACATATACCCTTAAGCCTATTAACTAAATTGAATCACTTAAATTGTAGGCTTTTTATAAATGATAACACCACATTTAATTATGTGGTCCCATTGAGACATTATCTAACAATCTCCCACCGGACCACATATGTACCTCAAAAATGTGCTTAACTTTAGTGAGCTCGAAATTTGTTATCATAACTTGAGGGTATCCAAACAATCTTGTCCATTAACTATACTAATATAGGATCAAAGCGGTTCGTTACATCAATCGTAACTCGACCCACCAATGGTCACGATACTAATACAACTAAATGACATAGATCAATCATGGATGCGTAGCATGGAAATTACATGTGATGTGATCCATACATGCCTATTTCCAACCGGGTCCTACTTAACTTTATTGAGATCAATACTTCACATTACGTAACGAGCGTAATAAATTGAATACTTTATTTCGCAGTAAATTAATCTAATTACATAGATAAAACTTAAGGCGACATAAAGCAAGAATATAAATACAAACTCCCACTAAACCGAATGTTCTCAAATAGAACAACACCCATCCGAAAGCGTGTGCTCATGAAAGACCTGGGTGGTAGTCCCTTCGTAAGTGGATCCGCTATCATGGAGTTTGTCCCAATGTGCTCTATGGAAATCATCCACTCTGACTCTTTCTTTTACAACTAGGAACTTGATATCAATATGCTTTGATTTTGTCGAGCTCCTATTGTTATTGGAATATAAAACCGCAGACTTATTGTCACAATATAACTTAAGTGGTCTTTCGTTGCCTTCCAAAATACGCAACCCGCTGACAAAATTCCGCAGCCCATATCCCTTGGTTTGATGCCTCATAACATGCTACAAATTTCGGCCATGGTGGATGAAGCTATGAGCGTCGCTGCAGACCTTCCAAGAAATTGCTCCCCGGCCTAAATGATAAATATAGCTCGATGTGGATTTCCCTCTTGTCTTGGCATCCAAAGAAAATCGAGTCGGAATATCCAATGACCTCTAACTTATCCGATCTCCTATATGTGAGCATATATTCCTTTGTTCTCAGTAAATATCGCATAACACGCTTGATCGCTTTCCAATGATCCATGCCAGATTACTTAAATATTCGCTTAACATGCCAACTATGAACGCAATATCCGGACGCGACATACTTGAGCATACATTAGACTCCCTACACCGAGGCATAAGGAATCTTCGCATTTCTTGAATTTCAAGATCGGTCTTCGCATTGACCGAGACTAAACTTGTCTCTTAGCAACCGGTTTCACTGGTTTACAATTTTGCATGCCAAATCTATTGAGTACTTTTTCGATATAGCTCCTTTGTGATAATCCTGAATACCCGAGAACGATCTCGGTGTATTTCGATTCCTAATAAAGAAGCATCACCAAGATCTTTCATTTCAAAATTCTTAGATAGAAATCTCTTGGTGTCATGCAATAAGTTTATATCGTTTGTGGCAAGCAATATGTCGTCAACATATAAAACCAAAAATATGTGTTTACTCCCAATCGAACTTGTGATACACATTCATCAACAACATTAGTTTCAAAACCATACGAAGTGATAACTTGATGAAATTTGAAGTACCACCGACGAGAAGCTTGTTTGAGTCCATAGATGGATTTAGTCAATTTGCAAACCATATTCTTTGGGTCTCGACACAAAGTTTTCGTCGCACCATATAAATTGTTTCTTTAATGTCACCATTAAGAAAAGCTGTTTTGACATCCATCTGATGCAACTCAAGATCAAAATATGCAACAAGCGCCATAATTGTCCTAAAAGAATCTTTCGAAGAAACTGGAGAGGAAGTATCTTTAAAGTCAATTCCTTCTTTTGAGGAAAGCCTTTGGCTACAAGACGTGCCTTATACCTCTCCACATTACCATTTGAATCCCTTTTGGTTTTAAATATCCATTTACAACCTACAAGCTTCGCACCAACTGGTAATGAGACAAGTTCCCAAACTTTATTGTCTTGCATAGACTTATATTCTTCATTCATGGCTTCTATCCACTTATGAAAGTTGAACTTTCCATGGCTTGACGAAAGTTGATTGGATCATCTTCGACATTCCATTTTCTACCTCATGTTCCCGGAGATATACAATATACTCATCCGAAAGTGCAAATCTCCTTTCTCTTGTGGATCGCCTTAATGGCACAGATTCTTGAGGTTGAGGTTGTAGAGTTTGTTCCTCGAATAATTACCTCATCTTGAATAGGGGTTTGAACTATATTATCTTGAACAACATTGTCTGGTTGAGGATCCGAAATTACTTCTCGAGCAATGACAGGTATAGGAACCCGTGATTGGTCAAAAGTAGTAGTAGTAAGTGGGATTACTCCGCTTCCTCCTCAAAGACAATGTCTCTAATCGGATTTCTCCCCAAACTCAACATCCTCAAAAATGTTGCAATTCTGCCTCAAATATTGACTTATTTGTGGGATCATAAAACTTGTAACCCGTGATCGTTTCAAGATAGCCAATAAAGTAGTCGCTAATGGTTTTAGAGTCCAATTTCGTTCATGAGGTTTATAAGGCCTCGCCTCAGAGACACCCCACACATGCAAATGGTTTAGACTAGGCTTTCGCCAACCCAAAGCTCATAAGGTGTTTTTACAACCGCTTTAGTTGGCACCGATTTAAGATATAAGTTCTTGTCTTTTAAAGCGTCACCCAGAGGGACTCGGTAAAGTAGAATGACCGATCATACTTCTTACCATATCCTTAAGAGTCCGGTTGCCTCTCGATACACCATTCATGCTAGGTGATCCCGGCATGGTGTATTGGGGACGATTCCACATTCCTCCGTATTTTGCAAACGGTCCGGACGTTGTTCACCGATCCATCATATCCGCCATAGTATTCACCACCACGGTCGACTCGACACTTTTAATCCGCTTTGTTGAGTTGTAACTCAACTTCGCCTTAAATTTTTGAATACGTCCAAAGACCGTGATTTCTCATGGATAAGAAATAGATACCCATATCTCGAATAGTCGCTCTATGAATGTGATAAAATATTGTTGACCATTCCAAGACGCCATAGGAACGGGCCACAAATGTCCGTATGAATTAATTCTAAGACATCTGTAGTCCTATGGGCACCATATTTCTTTATTTTGGTCTGCTTTTCCTTGATACACTCAACACGTACATCAAAATCAAAAATCAAGAGAGTCCAAAATTCCATCGGACACAAGGCGCTCAACTCTAGATTTAGAGATGTGACCTAGGCGTTTGTGCCATAATGAGGTCTGAATTTTCCTTAGTTAATTTACGCTTGGTACCTCGTGATTCCACGCAAGGTTGCATTATAAGATGCAATAGTTTCAAGCAAATATAGATTATCAAACACATTAAGTAAACCAAGACCAACAACATTGGAATTAATAGACATACTAAACTTCATATTTCCAAAAGAACAATAATATCCCAATTTGTCCAATACGTAACAGAATTAAATTCCGTCTAAAGGACGGTACAACAAAAGTGTCTAATAAATCCAAATAATAACCGGCCAAGAATAATCTAAAGTGCGCTATTGCTCAAGACTTCTATTGACTTGCCATCACCCACAAAGATGTATCTTTCAAAGATCGGTTGGCTTTCGGTTCAGCAACCCCATAGATAGAAACACATATGTGAGTAGTAGCACTGAATCTACCCACCAAGTGTTTCTTGGTGCTGGCTAAATTTATTTCGTAAGCAGACCAAAACATGAAATGTACCTTTCTTTACACGCCAAAGCACGTATTTGGCACAATCCTTCTTCAGTGTCAAGCTTGCCACAAAAGAAACAACCATCCTGCACTTTCATTTCTTTGGTTCCGGGACCTTGAGGAATAGCAACTTCCTTTCCCTTATGCTTTCTTTTGCCCGTATGCTTGGAGGTGCTTGCCAGATGAACACTGTCAGTCCTTTCTTGCTTCAATCTCTCTTCCTCTTGCACACAAAATGAAATGAGCTCATTGAGAGTCCATTTCTCCTTCCGGCGCTTATAATCGACCTTAAATTGGTTAAATTGTGCAGAAGAGATGAGAACTAAATGCACGAGCAAATCATCAGATAGGTCGAGCTTTAGTGCCTTAAGTTTTGAAGCAAGATGAGACATTTCCATGATGTACTCGCGAACATTACCCTTGCCTTTATACTTTATTGAAATCAAGCTTGCTAAAAGCGTGCTTGTTTCAGCCTTATCGGTTTTAGCACAACGCATTTGAATTTCTGAAAGAAATTCATCGGCAACGGTAACATCCTCTGTTATTGCACCCCGAAAGACTTCTGGAATCCCACGCTTCATGATCATAAGACTTAGCCTGTTAGAACGATCCCACTTTTCAAAGTACACAATTTCCTCAGGAGTACTTTGTGCAGTGAGAGCATTCGGTTTTGGCATCCTTAATGCCAAGTCTATGTCCATGCAGCCGAGAACAATCAATATGTTCTCTTTCCAGTCCTTAAAGTTTGTTCCATTTAACATTGGAACATTGTTCATGTTAGCAGAGATTGAAGTAGTCGACATTAAAACTGAATCCAAAAGAAAATAAAAGGAATAAACAATTATGCTCACATTAAGTTACCAAACAGATAATCTCTAAATAAATTAATTTAATGACAACATCTCAAGATACCTAGCACAACATTAATACCAAACCTTTGGGTAGTGATATTAACTGTAAGTGGTATTCTTGTTGTAATGATCAAACATTGACAATAAGTTATGTCAAATAACAAATCTATCTTTGGATGGATTTATTATTCACATTAGGTTTCCTTTACAATTGGCACATGTTTATCACCACAAAATGTGTGTGTAATTCGCCAAGTATTAATCATGTCTTTGGACCGATAAATACCGCATGAGATACAGACATGAATATCAAAACATTCCATATAAAACAATCTAGACAAGAGAGATCACTTTTGTGACATCTTGTTTGAATTGACTTATATTTAGAACGTTAGGAAATGAAATTGCTGTAGATGTTGTATAAATTACAGTAAATTTAAAGATTTCTTAATTTGTTACCCCGAAATATTATATAATCTGCAGCAATCCCAATTATATACATACATATATAAATAGAATTGACGGGTCCAAAAAACAAACTGACCATCGAATCATTTTACAATTCCAGAAAACAGATTGCCATTTTCACAGAACAAAACAGGAAAAACAGAATTTACATCCATAAGAAAATTCAGAATCTGATTTCAGGAAACTAAATAGAATGAATAAAGCATATCAATTCTGATAATACACATGATAATGTAGGCTCTGATACCAATTGTTAACATAAATTTCAGAACATAAACCTTAAACTTCGGATCAATTACCATGTGTATCAACAAGAAATCAAGACAAAATGACATACCTGAATCCATTGATGAATGATTAAACAGAAGCGTGATTATCAATAAACTCTTTGTTATTGACTATGTTATTGCCTTCTAATCCTTTCCCCTTTGGTGCCTTATGTTTCTCCTTAAGAGGATTTAGAAAACATGGCAGTGTTCTTTTTCACCACTTGGGAAGGAATAGGGACCATAACCTTTTAAAGGTTGTAATTGGTTTTCATAACTGAAAGTTATAAAGTCCCATGAAATCACCATATGGGATATTAAACAGACATCAGTTACCCATTAACCATTAAACTAATTAATTAGCCATTAAACCAATTAATTAGTCATTAAACCAACTTTAACCAATATGTTTTAATTTCTATTTCTGCCCCTCATAGAAATAGAAATTATACAACTAGTATCTACACATTAGGTCCATAACACATATACCCTTAAGCCTATTAACTAAATTGAATCACTTAAATTGTAGGCTTTTTATAAATGATAACACCACATTTAATTATGTGGTCCCATTGAGACATTATCTAACAAATGGTTCTTAGTTTTGGACAGATCATGGACCTGTAAGAACTATAGGTGATCCTAGTAAATTCAGAGTTATTGACCAAAGTAGCAGCTGATAAACCAAGTAACCAACTTAATAAGTAAATCATCATGAATCGTAATAACCCAAACAATTACTAGATCATGTGAAAATTGCGATATACAGAAATCTAGAGACATGATCATGAGTTTTTGAGACACAGATTTCAGACAGATGATCCCACGCCTCCATAATACCCCATAGATCATCAGAAAATGAACCCATGACTTGTTGATTTAATTAGCAATTTGATGGGTTGGGATAGGGACCCCATTTTAGAGAAGTTCAGAGCTAGAAGCTCCTAAGAGCAATGTTGCATGAATTTGTGACAAGGTAATAGGAAATTATACCAATTTTTCCATCTAATTTGTCATATTGTCACGTTACAAGAAGTGTTTGAATCTTCATAATGCATGCCTTGGGATCTTCCCATCTAAGCATGATTTAACAGAGTTCTTTAAGCCAAGACGAGGATTTGTCGAGTTGGATATGATCAAATACAAGATTTCATGTCAAATGAATATCGGCTTAGGCAGATCCATCTTGGAATTGAGATACGTGTAAAATTTCACTAGTTTCTTGTTTGATTCAAATATGAGCTCCATATGTATTAACTCTCTTCTACAGCTTATGGCATACTTGACTTTGGCCGCGGTGGCAGCGGCTGCACAGTCTTCAGTGTTCGCTAAGTTTGGGGAGTCAGAGCTGCAATGGATGAAGATATGCAACATGTACGGAAAATTCTGCAACCAAGTAGGAGAGGGATTAGCCAGTGCAGTAATTGCTAGCCTTAGCATGGTGGTCCTCTCTGGTGTTTCTGCTTTTAGTCTCTTCCGATTATACGATGGCGACAAAGCTGGTAAGAGCAGTGCAAGATGGTAGGCCTCTAAAGGTCATTAATATCATTCTAGCAATGTTTCCAACTCAAAACTGCCCTCTTTGGTGTCTCTTGACCATGAAGATTTGTTGTCATGTATGATATGACAGAGAGTGCACTTTGTTACTTAAACCAGTTTGTAAAAAATAAAACAAGGCTAGTGTTTGTGGAATTTGTCACTAAATTTGTCTTTTACTAGATTTTGTAGGATTTGAGATATGGTAATTAACCTGACCACGTGATTCCAGTGCAGTAGAAAAACATCAGACCTTTAGAGTCGGTAGCTCACAAGACTCAAGACTCAAGACTCATCAGGTTGATCACTGGGATTCCCTTCACCCCCTCTTCCTCGAGCACCAATAATCTGTATCATTATTTGTCTCATTTTCTATCTTATATACATCATATATTGTTACGCTACTAAAATCAATTAAGAAGAATAACGGACAAATAATGAATGGTATAGAGAGCAAGACTTATGATTCCACTCTCATCTCAAGCACAATTCATTTGTCCTAATCTCTATCTTATGCGTTGTGCTTTATTCATCATGTAGTCATGTTACTAAAATCAATACTAGAAGAACATGGGATAGACAATTATACAGAAAGTGAGACAAATAATCTCATACCCTCCCTCTCCCCGGACCAAAAAAGAGAGAGAGAAGAGAGATGGTAATAATTTGGCAAAATTATAATACAATATTCGAATCCAAGCTGTTAGTTTTTTCTTTTCTTTTTTTTCTTTCAAAAATGCTTTAGACCACTAATTAGTGGTAGCTCTAATGATGTGGCAGTGGGTCCCACCCACTACCACATGTGTTTTGTGCCTTGTTTGTTTTTTTTTTTTTTTTTCTTTCAATTGCCACCTCACTAGTGGTGAGATTAGTGATGACAATTTAGTGGTAATAGCATTGCTCTTTTTCTTTTTCTTCTTTTGTGTGTGTGTGTGTGTGTGTGTGTGTGTGTGTCCCACAGCACAAGGAACAAGCAGTGACATGGAAGCAAGATGTAGAAAGAGAACTTGTGCCATATGTTTTTCTTTGTGTGTATGCATATTAAATTGGGGGTCTAATAGGATGGGCAATTAGCACTAACCTTGTAGACTTGTACTGGTTGATCTATTTATAAAGGTCTAGGGGCTGGTGTTCCACATCCAGGGTGGTAAATTCGGCCCGGCTCGGCTTACTCGGGCCTGGGCTCGAGCTGGCCCACAATCAGGCTTCACGGGTTCCAATCAAATTTCAGGCCGGACTAGGTCACGTGTGAAAAATCTCAGCCTAGATCCAGGGGTACTCAAGCCTCGAGCAGGCTAGGTCTGGACTTGGGCTTGAGCCTGACACTTTATATATATATATATATTTTTATTGAAAAACTTGAAAAAGACATTAGGCCTCAGGTGGGCCTCAAAAGTCCTTGCAAGCCAGTGGGCTGGCCCAAATGGGTCGGACTCACAAGTCGAGTTAGGCTTCAAAACAGAGAGCCCAAGCCTGGAGCCTCGATTTGGGCTCAGGCTGGGGCTCGGGCCTAGTCAAACTCAGACGAGTTGGGCTTGCCGAGCCATGGGTGGGCTGCGGGCCGATGGGCTAATTTTACACCCCTACCTATCTACATCCACCATGTAAGATTGGTTGTTTCTCACACTAGCTTGCATTTCTCATTGAAGTGGGATCCTAATAACACCCTTATTTTTTCTTTGAATTTCTACCAATTAATTTTAATTTTTGTAATAAAAAAAGTTTAAATCACTACGCCAAAACAGGGCATTGACGGCGGTTTTTTTAACGACGGTAACGAAAATCGCCGTTAAAGGTACTATTAACGGCGGTAACGAAAACAGCCGTTAATACTGTCGTTAATGTATCATTAATGGCGATTTCGTTACCGCCGTTAAAAAAATCGCAATTAAAAGTGTCTTTAACGACGGTAATGAAACCCACTTTTAACGGTGGTAACGAAACCGCCGTTAATCCCCACTTTTAACGGCGGTAACAAAACCGCCGTTAATGCCCACTTTTAACGGCGGTAACAAAACCGTCGCTAATGCCCAACCATTACCGCCGTTAATGACAGCAGTCTTTGCCGGCGAAACTCCAGCGAAACTTCGGCGAGTTCCGGCGAAACCATCTACAATAAAGTAAAAGTAATGTTTAAATATTTATTTAGGGAATATATTTCATGAAGAGTGGCTGTAGCAAAGTGGTTGGTGTGGGTGGATGAGAGGTCTTGGGTTCAAAACTTGGGGAGTGCAAGAAGAAAGAATTATTTTTTGAAAAATTTGAACCTATTTACGACGGTAAAAAACCGCTATTTTTGGTCCTATATTACCGCCGTTTTTGGTCAACTTTGAACGACGGTTTCACTTTTTTCGACACGCGCATAAACGGCGGTTTTACAGCCTTTAATGGCGGTAAAAAACTGCCGCTAAAGCCCAATTTTGACGTAGTGAATTACACTTTAGCCCCTTTGGTTAGACCAAAAAACACAGAACTCCCTTAAAGTTTGAATTGTAACAAGGAATTACCATAGGATTAATATCAAATTGTAAAACTACTTTTTCTGTCAAAATTAACAATGTGTGTGATATTATTTTCATTTTTATTTCTTTTAAAACTTGGAAATGAAAACTTGTATGACATATTATTTTTTTCAAAAAAAATAGAACTAATTCCTAAATTTTCAAAATTTTTGAAAAAAAAAAAAACTAGTGTTTTCATTTGTTATGAAAGTAAAATTTCACCCTTTCCTCATTTTATCAATACCTTCAGCCATTAGTTAGTATTGGCTACTTCTAGCTAGTTGGCTACAAGGTACCTTTCGAACACTCTTTGACGGGCTCTAGATTGGATAATCATTGTGAATGATCTCTAATGACCGTCTGACTATTTCGTGACTTTCAGTGATACTTCAGCCACCACATTGTCCATCCTCAAACGACAACCACAAGCTACCTTCCAACGACCCTCTTATGGAGATTCGACGGTCAATGTCCATGACCACTAATGACCCTCTAGTCACCTTGTGACTTCCAACAGCATGTTGACCACTATACCATCATCCTTTGATCGTCAACCATCACTCCTCTAGTAATATTCCATCATTTTTGTTTTATTTATTTCAAAATATTTATATACACCACATAATTTTTTTTTCTTCATATTTTTTGTAAATTGAAAAAAAAAAAATCAATAACCACACTTTAACATGAAGCCTTCAAATTTTTTTAATATTTTTTATTTTTTGGACAAACCCTTTTTGTAAATTAGCCTACAATTTCCACCCAAGCCCAACCCTCAGCTGTCGGCCTAATGCCCGTCCAAATGAGCGCAGTCAATGACATGCCGTTGATTTTTTTTGGGAAAATTACTATGTAGTCCTATGTAGAGAATCTATTTCCCTTCTAATCCCAATATATTTTTAATAGACTAATAGATGCATAGTTTTTTAAGTTTTGTACCCAGAGGTCCCGTTTTTTATTTTATTATTTTTTAAATAACTATATTACCCTTTGTTTTGAAATCTATATATACGTGAAAAATCAAATATTTGCCTCTGCGATCTCGATTTCTTTTCGTTATGGCAATCTCTTTGTGCTGTGTGGTCGATGTCATTGTGCTGTCAAGTGGATCTGATTGTGCGATCTGAATCTGTGTGTATAGGCGATCTCTGCATACGCTCTCTCTCTCTCTCTCTCTCTCTCTCTGCCTGTGTCTCACTCTGTCTGTATCTGTGGATACACATATGTATGTATATATAGATAAGCAAATTTGCATGATATGTGGTTTGTGTTTGGCAATGTTGTTATAGTTCTTTGTTTTGTGATAAATTTTATTTGTTTGATACTTATTTTGTGATTTTTGTATGTGATATACTGTAATGGTTTTGATTTTGTTGATTTTGTTTGTTGTATAATGTAATGTGTTTTGAAGTTGTAGTTTGGAATCATGAATTTTGATGCTTTGATACTGATATGTTGTAACTATATAATTTTGCAGTTTGGAATTGTGAATTGTGCAGTGTCGGTACTGATATGTTGTAACTATATAATTTTGTAGTTTGGAATCTGTGAACAATTGTTTGCTGGTCTGTGATTTTGTAGTATGGAGGAGTGTTTCATGTTAATATGTAAATACAGTAATTCTTGTGCTACTATTAAAATTAGGGAGGGATGTAGTTATCATGAAGTTGTTAAGAAAATATCTGCGAAAATCAAGGAGTTAAGTGTTGGTAACTTTTGTTTGTTTTTCTCTATTCCTGGATATTCTAATTGTATTGTTGAATGTGATGATGATTTAGGGAATATGCTGTCAATGGTAGGTTGTAGTGGTTCTCATGTTGTTAATGTTGTTGTGGGTGATAAGAGAATTATAGAGGTTGATGATAATTCTTCTAGGATTGATTCTGTTATTTGTGAGAGTTCTTTGGTTAATGATTGTGATGATTTTAGTGGTTTGTTGCCTAGTTTTTATCCAGAATCAGAGAGAGTTTTGTTGTCTGCTAGTTGGAAGGGGATTATACATATTGTTGGTCAATAATTTGAAGGTAGAATGCCAGCGTTCCGCATTACATTGGCTAAGTATGCAGTTGAGTGTGGTTTTGTAATGAATTATTTGAAGAATGATGCAACAAGAGTAACTACTGAATGTATGATGAAGTTGTCTACGGGTTGTAAATGGTTTGTGCATGGAAGGTGTTGATGAATTCCAGTATTTTTTTTATTATGAAGTTGGATAATGTGCATTCTTGCAAGGTTGTTGCTCATAGATCTTGTAGCAAAATGGTTGGTTCTAGACTTGTGTCTAATATTGTACATAATGATATTAGTGATAATCCATTGACTCGTCTTATTGAAGTTAAAAAAAAAAGTTGAAAAAACAATATGGTATAGATATTTCTTATCGGGTTGCATGGTTAGGAGTTGATAAGGCAAGAGGTGGATTGTTCGGTGATTTTGCAAGTTCTTTTGACTAACTTTGATGGTACCTTGAGACGGGTATGAGAACGAATCCAGAAAGTGTGTTTGAATTAGATGTGGATGAAAGTAGTGGGTGTCTTCGAAGGTTGTTTGTGGCATTTCATGGATGTTTGTATGGCTTTCAATTTTGTCATTCGTTGTTGTTTGTTGATAGTACATTCTTGAAGGGGTGTTACAAGGGGCATTTGCTTGTAGCAACATCAAATGATGGTAATCAAGGTATGTATTTATTTGTAGTTAGTATAGTTCTGGTTTGTTAGTGTATTATTGTATTGTGAGTCTGCTAATGTTTGCAGTTTCATGTTATTTTGTTTGCAGGCCTGTTTCCTTTGGCTTTTGCAATTGTTGATGCTAAAAATCAAGATAATTGGATGTGGTTCTTAAGTCAGTTGTTAAAGGCTGTTGGTTCAGGCCGGAGATTGACCTTTGTGTCTGACCGTTAACATGGATTGCTAGATGCTCTTTCAATGGTTTTTCCCAATGCACATCATGCATATTGCTTGAATCATTTGAAAAGAAATTTGATTGACAAATTTGTGAGACTTCATACTAACTATAAGCTGACATGTGCTTATGCGCCAACTGTTGCTTCTTTCCAACATTATATGGAGAAATTGAGGCGTATTGCTGGGAATGGTAGAGTTGATAGTATGTTGGATGGTTTGCAAAATCATAAGCGGACCAATGCATTTTTTAGAGAGAAACGATATGGTGAGATGTCATCTAATGCTCCCGAGTCTTACAATAATTGGATTGGTGGGGCCCGTGAGTTGCCTATTACTTGTATAGTTGATATGATTAGGGTTCAAATCATGACTCAATTGTCTAATAGAAGAGCTGAATCTAAAAGATGGACTACGAAATTGTGTCTACTTATAGAAAAGAAGTTGGTGAACTCTCTAAAGCTAGCTAAGTCTTGGGATGTGATTGTTGCTAGTGATACGGTGCTTAAGGTTCATTCTTCTATTTCTTTTTATGTTGATATTGGTAGACAAACTTATTCTTGCCATGAATGGCATATGAATGGTTTTCCTTGTTGTCATGTTATGTCTGCTTTGCGTAGTAGTGGTATAGATGTGTATGATTTCATTGATTATTTTTTCATATAGATTGTTTTAGAGAATCATGCAAGGAATCTATTTATCCAGTGCCTTCAAGTGAGAGATTTAACTTTGATGGTGCCGGTAGTTCGATTATCAAACCTCCTATAACGAAATAACAGCCCGAGCGGAACAAGAAGAAGAGGATACCTTCTAAGGGTGAGAATGTGAAGCAAATCAAGTGTGGGAGGTGCTTGAAATATAGAAATCACAATAAAAAGACGTGCAATGCTGCTATTTGAGGCCATAGCCTTTTCTTTTGGATTTGTATTTGAATTTGAGGAATTATGATAATAAAAAATATGATACTTGATATTGTGGAAGTAATGAATAAAGTTGGTTGCATTGTTTTTTCTTTTTTGATGTGTTCTTTAGTTATTAAAGTTGTTTTGTAACTGTTCTGTTTTGTTTTTTGTTTTTCTTTTGGTTTTTTTTTTTTTTTTTTTTTTTTGTTTGTTTGTTTGTTTGTTTGTTTTTTTTTTTGTGGATTTGGTTGGTTTTATTTTTATGGAATGCTGAAAAGGTTGTTGAAAATTTCTTATTGAAACTGTATAATATTGAAATGTAGTTTTACTACATGATATATTTATTTCATATTTCGTAGTGACAAAATTGTACAATTTTACAGTTTTATTTTCAATTTTGAAATGCAGTTCATCTATTTGTTAAGTCATGAAATGGGATGTATAATTGTGTAGCATAATTTTTTTTTTTTGAGTAATGAAACTGTATAATTTTGCAGTTTTAAGAATTATGAAAAACAACCTGATGAAATTGCATAATTTTGTAGTTTTAAGAATTATTAGTAACAACCTGATGAAACTGCATATTTTTACAGTTTGAAGAATTATTAGAAACAACCTTTACTAGATGAAAATATATGCAACCACAAATATGACAACAATAATAAGCAGAAAAACACAAACAAGTATAATAAGCACAAGAAGAAGAACAAATAACAAGAAGAAGAGCAACAACATCAATGACAACAATCATTTTCACCATAATAACTAGAAGAAGATCAATTCCCAAAAGCATATAAAGTACTTGTCACATGTCACATGTTAAAAATAAATAAAATAAATAAAATAAAAATAAAAGAAGAAGAAGTATAAAAATATGTTCACTTGAATATTTGTATTGTCAAGAAGTTTCTTCACTATTTCTATGGTTTGGTATGTTTTGTCAACATTTGGTAGTGCTCGAGTTTCCAAGATCGGTTCTTATCATTGAGGAATTGATTGATGATTTCTGCTCGAAATTTGACCCACTCAGTTGGTCGAAGTGATTTCTGCACAGGTTGCCAGTTGATATATTGGTTGATAACATTACAGACGGCGATTGCACAATCATTCCTGCAAAGTTTTAGATGAAGTTAATTAGTTAGGTAAAATTGTAAAATTTAGTATATTGGAACATTAGTTTATTGATTTTGTATCTTACGAGTGTGGGGTTTGTTGTGAGCATTCCTCAATTGATGCAATTACTGTCTCGCACTCTTGAGATGATAACATATTTCATTGATTGCTGAATAATGCTTTATTCCATCTCAATTGATGTTGTTGTTACAAAATAGTTAGCGGGTATTTTTGTTAGTTATAGTGATGTGTTGAGATGTTTTGAAAGGAATAGAACTAAGTAGGAAATTTTATTTGACTTACAATTTCTTTTGTAATTTCAAAGTGTTTGTTGTGGCAATTTTTTGTTGGCCTCAAAGAGTCATAGTGTCTCCATATCCCATCAGCATTGTCAAAGACTACAATTGTCCAATGGTTGTCGTGGTTGATTGGGAAATGGATATATATGTTTTTCATTGCTTCTGGAAAATAGCTATTCATCATTTTTTCTCTCAGCGCTTGATCTTAGTTTTGTAGTGGAGTCTGTAATTTATATATATGTTTGAAATATGTTATAAAACTATGTAGTGAGACATGTTAAGAAAGTAGAAAATTTTGCAGTTTGAATAATATTGAAAGGTATGTTAAGTTTTGCTTACATTGATGAGTGTTGAGAAAACGTAAGATCTTCTTGCGTATGGATTTCTTGCAAAGGCTAGATCATGTTTCTCAAATTCTTCAATGGATGGTTGGAGTGCCAATTTTATTTCTGAGAAGGCATCAATGACCTGAAACATGTTATATATGAGAATGTGTTAGGTTTGTGGAATAGGTTATTGAATATGAACAGAAACTGTAAAATTGTGCAGTTGGAGACCTACATTCCCATATAAGGCTTCCCTGTTGGTCAATCTGCATATATCTGAAAAGTATATGCAATTTTCATCTTCGCTACCAGACCAGACACAAGCACTTGATTGTGTGTTGTTGATGAGTTGAATTTGGTCTTGGTCTTGGTCTTTTTTGGATAGGCTATGCCAAACCTTATTTGTTTTGTGGCATGAAATGGCGAGTGGCATGTTTTGGATTGATTCTTCTTTAAAATCATCATCACTTTTCAATACTTGAACTTGTGTCTTCTCTTGATTGGCATCCTCTTTTGGGTTGGTTTCAGCAGCACCTTTTTTTTCATGGCCAATATCTTCTTGTATCTTTTCTTTATGCTACTGTTTTGCTTCATGAGCAGCCTCTTTTTGCTTGGGTTCAGTAGCAGGTTCTCTCTCTATTTCGATTTCTTCTTTTTTCTTTTCATTCTTCTTCTCTTTTTCTTCATTGGTACCCTATGTTGGTTTGGGTACATTAGCAGCAATTTCTGTCTTGTTCCTTGTATCTTCTTTGGCTTTTGTCATTGGTTGGTATTCAAAATCTGGGTCGTATGCCTGTTTTCTTGGCTTTTTTTTTTTATTCTCTTGACCATTGATCTTTGTTGGAGACTGCCAATTTTTTTGGCG
The DNA here is from genome assembly GCA_025200525.1 of Camellia lanceoleosa. Lineage (NCBI taxonomy): Eukaryota > Viridiplantae > Streptophyta > Magnoliopsida > Ericales > Theaceae > Camellia > Camellia lanceoleosa. Next base: position 2,728,872 of record CM045765.1, on the reverse strand, counting down.
GACATTTCCTTCAATTGATCTTCTTTTCTACGCAATTCAGCCATGAATTCTTGTTTCATTTCTTGCATTTGTGCTCTCATGGCTAATATAAGCTTGTCCTTGTCATCCTCTTTGGTTGATGTTTGTACTTGGTCATGACCTATAAAAATGTTGGATTGTGTTTTGGTTAGTTTAATTAAATTTTGCAGTTTGCTTCAATATTAGACAAGAGTTTACCTTGTGCATGAAATGTGTCAGATTTCTCTTGGAGTTCTTCTTGTTGTTCTGTCCTTTGTTCTTTTTGTTGTTTTGCTTGTTCTTTTCTTTATGTTGTTGTTGTTGGTCTATTAGTTCTTGTTCATTGACTTCTTGTTGTTGGTTTGTTTATTGTTCTTCTTGTTCTTGTCGTTGGCCTTCTTCTTCATCAATGCCTTCTTGTTGATCACCTTCTTCTTCATCATTATCTTGTTGTTCATCAGTTTCTTCTTCTTTATCAGTCACTTGTTTTTTTCATCATCACTCTCTTCTTCTTCTTCATCACTTTCTAGTTCTTCTTGTGGTTCTTGCTTTCTTTTCTTTTCTTTTCTTTTTTTGTTGTTCTTCTTGTCTGATTCTGATTCTGATTGATTGTGACAACCCTCACCTCTGATTAGTGCTAATCTGTGATTAAGCATGATAAGTAACTATTTAAGCTGAAGTTCTAAACTGATTGTATGAGTGGGTTGCATTAATTGTATTTCTATCTGTTTGTCATTAAATGATCTGTTCATGTTTTAATTTCGAACTACAAATTGAAGGCCTCATCGGCGACCGAATCAGAAATTGATTAGTGTTATGTGTTAATTAGGATTTATGTGATTTTATGATAGATTTAATTGGAATTTGATTTGGGATGATTAAATTAGATTAAATAATGTTAAATTACTTTAGCTCAAGTAAATTACATGTTTGCCATTAGTGGTTAATGCTAGGCCATGTAATTGATTCATATGTTTGGCACTATCATTTCATCATCTCCTCCATTTCCTAGGCCAAAACCGAGAGAGAGAGGAAGAGTAGGAGAAAAATTTGAGTCCATCAAAATTGGCTTGGAGAATTAGGAAAATTGAAGGGAATTTGCATATTTGAGCTTTCAAATCTTGAATTCAAGGCATAAGGTAGATAATTCATCTTCTTAATTGTGAATTTAAGTTGTTATTGCATGATTCATGGGAAAATTAGTGATCTAAGTCAAGAATTGGTTTAAAGTGTTGAATTAAGAGTCCATTCAGGCATGCATGTACATATTCTTGGATTTTGAGGTTGTTCTTCATGAATTTCCACATGCATGTCCACATTTTGGTTGTGGTCCATGAATCCACCATAGTTTTGAGCACAATCTTGCATTTGGTTATGTTTTGGAGCATTGGAATTCATTAGAATACTTGCATGTAGTGTTCTTGCATTGTTCTTTAAGTTTCTTTGAAATTGGTGCTCAATTGGCTTACCTTTGGGCTTGATTTTACAAAATTGATCTTCAAAATATGTTGTAGTATGAGTTTTCAAGTGTTTTCCAGAAAATGGGCCAAAAAGGTTGAGTTTTGAAGTGTTGAATGCTTGGTTTGAGCTTGAGACGTAAATCTGGAAATTCCAGATTTTGGCTTCCATGCTTGAACGAAGGATTCCACGCTTGAGCGACCATCTTTTGTTCAGAGCTCTGCTCGAGTGGAGGAATGCTGGCTAGAGCGTAGATTGCAAGCTCTCAAATTTTTGGTGCACGCAGATGCACGCTCGAGTGACAAGACCTACGCTCGAGCGAAGAGTTGTGTCTCACGCTCAAGCGAGCATCGAGCAGGGATTTTCAACATCCAGCACTTTTTGCATTTTTATAGACCGCTCGAGCGAGGAAGTCCACGCTCAAGCGACCCCACTGTTTTGGCACACTCGCTCGAGCGTAGAAATCCACGCTCGAGCGAGACCCCTATTTCAGCAAAAATTTGAAAAGTGTTTTAAAATGCATTTTTGCATCCTCATTCCATCCTAAGCATTCCTAGGCCTAGTTTAAGGCATCTTAATGAGGATAATGTCATAAAACCACACCAAGTCAAGTTAAGGGGCTAAGTTATTAATCCCGAGTGTGTGTGTTCGTTCTGCAACTGTAGGGTTGGCATCCGAGGACGCTCATTAGCCTGTCTAGCCCCGTATTCTGTGAGTAACAATGTTGTAAAGATATGCTCAATTATGATTATTTTCTGAATGATCAACTGTTCTACTTACTGAAACGTTATTGTTTAATGAATGAATGTTTGTCCTATTGTAAACTGTGTTCGTGGCATCCATAGCAATTTCATCACATCGCATCTTTATCGCCATCGTCACAGAGATCTCTGTCGATTCCCATGTTTGGAACCACTACTGTTTATTGTTATGATGGCCATCAACTGACTGTTCGGTCTGTTAAGACCTACTGTATTATTTTGCTATTGGATGTACCACAAATGACTGCTATGGTTTCTAAGTGATTGATATGAATGTTTAAATACTGAAAGGACATTCATTTTTAACCTCTTTACTCAACTGTTATTCATTGGGCCTTAACTCACTGTTTATATATATATGTAGGTGTCCAGGCACCGAACCGGAGCTAGGAGCGTCGGGTTAGCTCTTGTTTTGTCAAAGCCAACCATTGTGCCTCACCTTGAGGTTCCAAGTGCATTCAAGCCACGGCTATTTGGGGTGTTCAGATTCACCCTTTTATTTCTGTCTTGTAATAAATGTTTAAGACTTGACTGTACAGTTTTGGTTAGGAATTTGGTCCCAGACATGGTTGTTGTGTATATGTCGCATGTACATATGTTTTGGTTATCAATGTGGCATGTTTATAAAAAATCTTTTTGTATTCAGACTGTCACAGCTCATTGGACATCTTTTATTTACTGTTTTGGCATCCGTCAGCCCCTTTTACTCTGTATTATTGTCATTACTGTTAAGCAGGCCTTTGGTAATCATGGATTACTAGCCAGTTGCGATGCTAAACCCATAGGAGCGGGTTTGGGTTCTGACAGAGTGGTATCATAGTGATATTAAAGCACGAGTTATACCGCACACACGTGTCCAAATGAGCTATAGGATGTCCTAGAAAAGTGATTAGGGCATTGGATAAACGTTGTGAAAGTGTGTGTAGCCATGATATGAATTTATGTGCTAATGTGCTAATGTGTTTTAAGTAAGCAATTCCTATGTTTATTATCACTGTGTTGCATATAGTGAAATGGACAATGCAAGAACTGCTAATGAATCTAAATCATCTGAGGCCAGAATGGCAAGGTTAGAAAGAACAGTTAAACTGTTGACCGAAGCCCTAAGGCAACAGCAAAACCAACAGCCCCCACTTCCTCCAGTACAACCCGAACAGAATGTTAATGATGACATAATTGCTTTGATACAGAAGTTCAACAAAATGGGACCACCATTATTCCAAGGAGGCCTTGAACCACTAAAGGCCGAAGCGTGGGTTCTGAAAACTGAAAAGTTATTTGAGATGTTTCCGTGTTCTGAAGCACACAAAGTGTTATTGGCCACCTTTACCTTACAAGAAGAAGCTAGGCGATGGTGGATGCTTGTCCGTGATGCAAATAATGTCATGACTTAGGCTCAGTTTAAAGAAGCCTTTTTCGAAAAGTACTTCCCTCTGTGTGTCAGGGACCATAAGGTAACTGAATTTGAACAGTTGAAACAAGGTATCATGTCAGTAGCAGAGTATGAATCGAAATTCACAGAACTCGCTAGATATGCATCGCATATGGTGGACACTGATTATAAAAAGGCCCAGAAGTTTGAAGGCGGGCTCAATGTGGAAATACTTGATAGAATCAATGTCCTAAAACTGCTTAAATACATAGATGTTCTTGACCGAGCAATAATAGCTGAATCGAATATTGAAGCATTGAAACAAACTGAAACACCCGCGATCGAGTGGCGCAGTAAGAGACGGGGCTTCAAGTTTAAGAAAGATCGAAATAACCCATCGAATAAAAAGCAAAATACAGGGTCAACAACCAGCTCTAGTCAGGGAAATAATTCCATACCACCCTACTCCGAATGTAGCAAAAGGCATAAGGGAGTTTGCTATAAAATCTCTGGTGCTTGTTACAGGTGTGGCAAGGTAGGCCACATGGTCAAAGATTTCCCTTCCACTTCCCAAGGCCAGAGTAAAGCTACAGCTAGTGCCGCAGCATTAACTGTCACACCAAAACCCAACCCCAAAGCCACCGGAAAGGAGCCTTTAAGGCAGGGTCGAGTGTTTGCACTCGTGCCGGTAGATGTGCAGAATACCGAGACAGTTATGTTAGGTATACTCTCAATTTGTGCTCAAAATGCTTACGTTCTGATTGACTCGGGGTCTACACATTCATTTGTCTCGTATGTTTTTTCGCAAAAATTAAATAGACCACTGGTAGCCATAAACTATTTGTTAATTGTATCTTCATCTGCTGAGGGATCCATGACTTGTGCTTATGTGTATCTTGCATGTGAAATTGTTATTGGGGATGTGCATTTGTATATTGATTTACTGCCTTTGAACATTGATCATTTTGATGTAATATTGGGAATAGACTGGTTAACAAAATATCATGCTACCATAGACTATGTAACGAAACAAGTTATTTTCCGTCCACCTGGATTACCTGAATTTGTGTTTAGCGGAGTTGGTGTAGTACCTCCCCCGTATCTGATTTCGTCCATGAAAGCTTTTAAATTGATTAAAAAGGGGTGTAAAGGATATCTATGTTGTGTATTGACTGTACCTACTGATACTAAAACTGATGTGGACAGTATTCCTATAGTCAGAGAATTTCCAGAAGTTTTTCCAGATGATTTGCCAGGGGATTTGATTGATAGGAAGATAGAGTTCATTATTGAAGTATTACTGCAGTACCAAGATCCAAAGCTGCATAAAAATGACACCTACCGAATCGAAGAACGAAAATTCACTACAAGAATTCTTTGGATAAGAAGTTCATCGTGCCCAAGATTACGCAGTTTTATTTGCGAAAAAGAAAGACGGCTCACTAAGACTCTACATTGACTACCGTGAATTGAACAAGGTAACAGTGAAAAACAAATATCCACTGCCTCATATTGATGATTTATTTGACCAATTACAGGGTGCCCAAGTTTTCTCTAAAATTAACCTTAGATCCGGATACTACCAGTTGAGAGTCAAACCAGAGGACATTGAAAAGATTACCTTTTGAACGAGGTATGGACATTATGAATTTCTTGTTATGCCTTTCAGAGTTACTAATGCACCCGCTGCATTTATGGACCTTATGAACAGAATTTTTAAACCATTCCTCGACGAATTTGTAGTTGTTTTCATAGATGACATTTTGATTTATTCCAAGAGTGAAAAGGAACATGAACATCATCTGAGAATTGCATTGCAGACCTTAAGAGAACAGAAACTGTATGCGAAACTAACGAAATGTGGATTTTGGCTTGATAATGTTATGTTTTTGGGACATGTGATTAATAAGGATGGCATTTCAGTTGATCCGCAGAAAATTGAAGCAGTAGTGAATTGGCCTAGACCAACTAATGTTACTGAAGTTTGAAGTTTCTTAGGTTTAGCCAGGTACTACAGAAAGTTTGTAAAAGATTTTTCCAAGATTGCCTTACCATTGACTCAGTTGACTTAAAAAGGGAAAACCATTTGAATGGACCGATCAAAGAGAATCAGCTTTCCAGGAATTGAAAACTCGACTTGTGATTGCACCGATTCTCACCCTACTCTCAGGTACAAATGGATTTACTATTTTTAGTGATGCTTCTTACAAGGGTTTGGGATGTGTGTTAATGCAGATTGGTAAAGTTATTGCGTATGCTTCCCGACAACTAAGGCCACATGAAAAGAACTACCACACTCATGATTTAGAACTTGCTGCAGTGGTTTTTGCATTGAAAATTTGGCACCACTACCTATATGGGGCTACATGTGAGGTGTACACCGATCACAAGAGTTTGAAATACTTCTTTACACAGAAGGAGTTGAACATGACGCAGCAGAGATGGCTAAAACTGATAAAAGACTATGACTTGCAAATCTTGTACCATCCAGGAAAAGCTAACACCGTTGCTGATGCACTGAGTCGAAAATCAATTGGGAATTTGGCCTGTTTACTCACCGGACAGAAGGAACTGTTATGTGATCTTGAAAAGTTCGAAGTTGAGATTGTTTTGCGTGAACAAGGTGGGACATTGGCTGCTATTTCTGCGCAATTGGCTCTTATTGAAGAGATTAAGGAGAAACAACAACAAGATGACTTTCTGAGGAAGGTCATTGATGAATGGGAATCCAAACCAAGGCCGGACTTCAAATTTGAAAATAATGTGTTGAAGTTTCAGGAAAGGTTGTGTGTACCGAATGATTCTGAACTGAAAAGACGAATTTTACAAGAAGGCCACAATTCAAAACTTTCCATCCACCAGGAAATACAAAAATGTACCAAGACTTGAAACTGAATTTCTGGTGGCCGGGAATGAAGAAAGAGACTGCCGAGTTTGTGTCGAAATGTCTACTTTGCCAACAAGTTAAGGCTGAACATCAACGACCCGCAGGCTTACTTCAACCCTTACCCATACCGGGGTGGAAATGGGAACATATTACTATGGATTTCATTGTTGGGTTACCTCGCTCCAGTAAAGGTATGGATTCAATTTAGGTTATGGATTCAATTTAGGTTACCTCGCTCCAGTAAAGGTATGGATTCAATTTAGGTAAAGGTATGGATTCATATCATCCTCAGACAAATGGTCAGTCAGAGAGAACAATCCAGACTCTAGAAGATTTACTACGTATGTGTGTTCTTGATTTCCAAGGAAATTGGGAAAACCATTTACCTCTAGCTGAGTTCGCCTACAACAACAGTTTTCACTCGAGCATTAGTATGGCGCCTTTCAAGGCTTTGTATGGTAGAAAATGTCGATCTCCTATTTGCTGGGCAGAAGTTGGAGATAGACCTTTACTTGGGCCCGAGATTGTGCATGAAACCACAGAAAAGGTGAAACTGATTCAACAAAGATTGAAAACCGCACAAAGTCGACAGAAAAGTTATGCGGATGTCCGAAGGCGAGACAGGGAATATGAAGTAGGTGATCATGTTTTTGTTAAAGTGACACCAATAAAAGGGCAGACTCGTTTTGGGGCTAAAGACAAGTTAGCACCGTGGTATGTTGGACCGTATGAGATCATTGAAAAGATTAACCTAGTGGCGTATCAAGTAGCGCTTTCTCCTGAAATTGAGCATATGCATAATGTCTTCCATATTTCAATGTTGAGGGATTATCTTCGAGATCTCTTCCATGTGATAGAGCCTACCCGTGTAGTGCTAAGTGATGACTACACTTATGAAGAACGGCCTATTCAGATTGTAAACCGACAAATCAAGAAGTTGAGGAACAAAGAGATTATGTTAGTGAAAGTGGATTGGCAAAACCATGGTGGCATGTATGCCACTTGGGAAAGGGAAGACGATATGTTGAAACGGTATCCTGAATTGTTCCCTCTGAATCCAGTATTCTTCCAAAATAAAGGTAATCCGAGTTTGGAGGACCAAACTCTTTTAAGGAAGGGAGACTGTGAGAACCCTCATCTCTGATTAGTGCTAATCTGTGATTAAGCATGATAAGTAACTATTTAAGCTGAAGTTCTAAACTGATTGTATGAGTGGGTTGCATTAGTTGCATTTCTATTTGTTTGTCATTAAATGATTTGTTCATGTTTTAATTTCTAATTACAAATTGAAGGCGGCGGCCAAATCAGAAATTGATTAGTGTTATGTGTTAATTAGGATTTATGTGATTTTATGGTAGATTTAATTGAAATTTGATTTGGAATGATTAAATTAGATTAAATAATGTTAAATTACATTAGCTCAAGTAAATTACATGTTTGCCATTAGTGGTTAATGCTAGGCCATGTAATTGATTCATATTAGGAGTGAGCAGCAGATATACTGTCACGACCCAAACCCGCCCCGAGAAGGTTGGCATCGTAACCGGCCAGTAATCTTAGATTACCACAGGCCTTCCCATACAAAACATAAATAATCAGGGCTTGCGGAAGCGAAATAAGAAACTAATAGTCCAAAGAGCTGTGCATAAACATGTACATATATTACATGCCAAAAATGAGCTAATTACCCACATTCATTACATAACATGATCATAAACATTACATAAGTATCTACTACAAATAACAAAAAGACAAAACTCTCTCACGGCCTTCCAGGCCTGGCCCCAGCTCGGAGGTACTCAACTCCAGGTTAGGGTTCAAAACGGCGGCTCGGCTCGAGACTCCGCCTAGGCTTGACTCCCTGAAGGCTCACCTATAAATACATAAATACAAACAATGAGCTAAAGCTCAGCAAGTAACATTAACGTAAAGGGGTTAGTGAACGAACTCCAACATTTCATAAATCTGTAAAACGTAACATTCATAAACATAATCATAATCATCTCATAAGAACATACATAATGGCATACTCCATAGAATATAACATGTGTCCACTAACGACTAGAGTAACCGGTCCCGGACACCGATTAAACACATACCGAGATCTCGTAAACTGGTCATGGGTTTGTCCTTCCATGCCGTCCCCCATGACTAAAGCGCATGGGCCTGCATGTTCTCGCCCCCACGACTGAACTATCTATGGATGCCATACTAGATTCGCAAATCAGGACATTCGTTCACAGAAAACATTCTCATTCAATCATATCATATCAACGTAACATTTTCAGAACATACTTTATATGAACATAACTTTACAGAAATGTTACTTACAGTGGGTTTCCAAAACCGAGGGCACGGTCTTCACTTCTTGACCTGCAAATCATCAACAGTATAATACATTTCTTATCATTCATCATCAATACATCACATAAGTCATGCCATTTCACATTTATTTCATGCTCAATCTAATCCTTCTTTACTTTAATTCATGCTTATGAGATGCTAAAAGATGCCATTAACATGTTAGAATCACGTAATTCAACGTTCCAAAATCTTCTGAAAACAAGCCCTTCCGCTCGAGCACTACTTTGTCCGCTCGAGCGGACTGCACATTTCCCCAAGACTGCTGAGAGGCTGATTTCTACGCTCGAGCGGACCCTGCGAAAGTCTGAAATTCTGGTTCTTCTTCTAAACTTCATCCTTTCCTTGAAACATTAACTTCCCCTCTTATGAAATCAAAACTCAAAACATTTGAAACCACATAATTCAACATCAAAGCTTCAAATCAAAACCCACATGAACCATAAACAAGATCAAATCCATGAATCAAAGTGGAAATCCATGAACATAATTCAACATCAAAGCTTCAAATCAAAACCCACATGAACCATAAACAAGATCAAATCCATGAATCAAAGTGGAAATCCATGAACATATACATACAAGCTTCATATCTCTATATCCATGGAGGTTCTACCTCAAATTGACCAAACATGTAAAGAAACCATGATTTAGAACATAATTATGCCATAATCTTGCTCTCAACATGCTAAATGTCAAGGATCAACAACTAATTTCATGAAAATCTTACCTTAAACACTTGAATGGAGAAGTGTAAACTTGATTTCCCCTTTCCTCTTCTTTTCTCTTGGTTTCCTCTCTTCTCCCCCGAATTCTCTCTTCTCTCTCTTTCTTTTCTAGGTTTTTCTTTCCCTTTTGTTGAGTCAAATGAGGTCAAAGCCTCATCTCTAAGTCATATATAGCATAAAAATGAAATTGTGTCAACACTTACCAGCCAAACGGAGCTTAACGAATCAGACGAAATTCAGTCCTCAATTTATTGTTCCAAATGGCTCTAAATATCCCCGGTATCACATAGGCATGCTCAATTTCGTTTTCTGAAGCCATTACGGTTGTCAATTTAAGTCCCAAAGTCGTAATTCCAACAGATATTTTACTAATTCAAACAGATAATCTTCAATTAAATCATAGAAATGCATATTTAATTACTGATAATTATGACACACGGTTCCGGGTCATTACATATACCGATCCGTCAAAACCGACCGAACCAAACCGATCCGCCGTATTTTGGACGGATGCGTGATGACGAGCGGACGGTTGCGGATTGATTTTCTCCAATTCGCCAATTTGGCGGACGAATAGCGGATTTGAGATTCCTTTGGCCGCAACCGAACCGCCAAACCGCAAGCACCCCTAATAATTTGTAAGACTTTATGTTTTCAATTTGCTTAAATATTTTGTTTGTGTTTTCAACTGAAAAAGAATTTAAATATTTTGTTGAAAAAAAGTTTTCAACTTGAATATATTTTTTGAATTAAAAAAAATAAATGTATTATTTATCTATATTTTTTGGTTTTTAAATTTAACTCTAAAAATAATAAATAGAAAATATGATATATGGTGATTGGTTTTTGTTTTCAAAAACATATATAAATGTAACAATACAGAGATGTACAATCTCTTCTACTGCCCTGTTCATGGTTTTGGTGGTTTAAATTGTTATTATATTTTAAGAACCACATATTATAATACTTTATGTGGATGAATCATGCTGTAATTGTAATATGTGGATGAGCTATGCAGTAATTGTGATATTCTAAAGTTTCAAACTTTCTTTTTTTAGATGAGACATGCAGTGATTGTAATAGTTTTTTAAGTCATTGACTATAATACTTTCTGATTTTTTTTTTTTTTTTTTGAGGAAGTGCACAAGTTGAAATATGTTGAAAATTTATAAAATCTTAAACCGCCAAACCGATTCGTATCCATCTGCCAAACCGCCAATCCGCTCAATCCACATCCGCCGAATTGGCGGACAGGTGCGGGTTGATTTTCTCCAATCCGCCAATCTGGTGGACGGATGGCGAATTGGACATTCTGTGGCCGCAACCGACCCGCGCCCACCCCTAATTCATATGTTTGGCACTATCATTTCATCATCTCCTCCATTTCCTAGGCCAAAACCGAGAGAGAGAGGAAGAGTAGGAGAAAAATTTGAGTTCATCAAAATTAGCTTGGAGAATTAGGAGAATTGAAGGGAATTTACATATTTGAGCTTCCACATCTTGAATTCAAGGCATAGGGTAGAGAATTCAGCTTCTTAATTGTGAATTTAAGTTGTTCTTGCATGATTCATGGGAAAATTAGTGATCCAAGTCAAGAATTGGTTTAAAGTGTTGAATTAAGAGTCCATTCATGCATGCATGTACATATTCTTGAATTTTGAGGTTGTTCTTCATGAATTTCCACATGCATGTCCACATTTTGGTTGTGCTCCATGAATCCACCATAGTTTTGAGCTCAATCTTGCATTTGGTTATATTTTGGATCATTGGAATTCATTAGAACACTTGCATGTAATGTTATTGCATTGTTCTTCAAGTTTCTTTGAAATTGGTGTTCAATTGGCTTACCTTTGGGCTTGATTTTACAAAATTGATCTTCAAAATATGCTGTAGTATGAGTTTTCAAGTGTTTTCCAGAAAATGGGCCCAAAATGTTGAGTTTTGAAGTGTTGAATGCTTGGTTTGAGCTTGAGACGCAAATCTGAAAATTCCAGATTTTGGCTTCCACGCTCGAGCAAAGGATTCCATGCTTGAGCGACCATCTTTTGTTCAGAGCTCCGCTCGAGCGGAGGAATGTTGGCTCGAGCGTAGATTGCAAGCTCTCAGATTTTTGGTGCACGCAGACGCACGCTCGAGCGACGAGACCTACGCTCAAGCGAGCATCAAGCGAGGATTTTCAACATCCAGCACTTTTTGCATTTTTATAGGCCGCTCGAGCGAGGAAATCCACGCCGGCGACCTAATGTGAGCACACTCGCTCGAGCGTAGAAATCCACGCTCGAGCGAGACCCCTATTTCAGCAAAAATTTGAAAAGTGTTTTAAAGTGCATTTTTGCATCTTCATTCCATCCTAGGCATTCCTAGGCCTAGTTTAAGGCATCTTAATGAGGATAATGTCATAAAACCACACCAAGTCAAGTTAAGGGGCTAAGTTATTAATCCCGAGTGTGTGTGTTTGTTCTGCAACTGTAGGGTTAGCATCCGAGGACACTCATTAGCCTGTCTAGCCCCGTACTCTGTGAGTAACAATGTTGTAAAGATATGTTCATTTATGATTATTTTCTGAATGATCAACTGTTCTGCTTGCTGAAACATTATTGTTTAATGAATGAATGTTTGTCCTATTGTAAACTTATTCGTGACATCCATAGTAATTTATTGTTCTTTATCTTATCACATTACTATCATCACAGAGATCTCTATCGTTCCCATGTTTGGAACTACTATCACATCTTGTTATGATGGCCATCAATCGATCGTCGCTCTGTTAAGACGCATCGCATCGCTTTTGCTATTGGATGTACCACAAATGACTGCTATGGTTTCTAAGTGATTGATATGACTGTTTAAATACTGAAAGAACATTCATTCTTAACCTCTTTACTCAACTGTTATTTACTGGACCTTAACTCACTGTTTATATATATATATATATATATGTAGGTGTCCAGGCACCAGACCAGAGCTAGGAGCGTCGGGTTAGCTCTTGTTTTGTCAAAGCCAACCATTGTGCCTCACCTCGAGGTTCCAAGTGCATTCAAGCCATGGCTGTTTAGGGTGTTCAGATTCACCCTTTTATTTCTGTCTTGTAATAAATGTTTAAGACTTGACTGTACAGTTTTAGTTAGGGATTTGGTCCCTGACATGGTTGTTGTGTATATATCGCATGTACATATGTTTTGGTTATTAATGTGGCATGCTTATAAAAAGTCTTTTTGCATTCAGACTGTCACAGCTTATTGGATATCTTTTATTTACTGTTTTGGCTTCCACCAGCTCCTTTACTCTGTATTACTGTCATTACTGTTAAGCAGACCTTTGGTAATCACGGATTACTGGCCAGTTGCGAGGCTAAACCCATAGGGGCTGGTTTGGGTCGTGACATTGATGTTCTTCTTCGAGAAAGTCATCTTCATCACTGTCTAGAAGTCTTCTTTTTTTTTGTTGCTTTTGTTTGTTTTTTTGGCTTATTGTCCTTTTTGTGGTCATATTTTTTTACTGAAGAGTCTGTTGATGTACTTTGATTGATATGCAATAATTGTATTTCTTGTTCAATTGGGGTTAAAGCACTTTGGTCAACCTGCATTGGACAATGTGGCATATATCATAAATACTGTAAAATTGGTCAGTTTCATAACATGAGTTGTACTGTGAGTAATGTGAGTTAAGTGTTGAAATATGTTGTTTGAAACTGAAAACTTTTACAATTTCATAACATGAGTGATGTTAAGTAGATTTGTGCGTTTAAACTATAAACTTTTGCAGTTTCATAACATAAGTGATGTTAAATAGGTGTGTGCTTTGAAACTGTAAACTTTTACAGTTTCATAATATGATTTGTACTGTGAATAATGTGGGTTAAGTGTTAAATATATGTTGTTTAAAACTGAAGAATTTTATAGTTTTATAACATGATTTTTACTATAATGACTGTGAAAGGAGTGAATAGATTTGTGCTATGAGAGTATAGAAGAGTTTGAATACCTTTTCAAAGTCAGCAAGGCTGATGTGTTTCCACTTAGAGTACACTTTGTCAAGGTTCCACTTCATAAACCTTGAGAAGCCCTCTTTGTTGGATGGTCGGAGGAGTTTACTGTGCTCACAGTACCAGTACTGTAAAAAAAAAAATTGAAATATGTTAGATAGTTCGAAATAGGTGGATGTTTGATATTTTTGTGTGAAGTAGTTGAGTAGTGTGTTTATCAAGAGTAACATAATGCATCCAGTGAGATGCCTTGGGTTGTTGTTTGCATTTGTCAGTGAATTCATGAGTGTGTCTTTTATTGCCTTAACCTAATTGTACTTCTTAATGTTGTTGAGATTATCAACATAGTTGAGGAAACTCCAACTGAGTGTATGGCCTGTTGTAGACATGAAAAGTTTCAAGCACAAGTAAATGGTGATGACCCTTTCAAGATCTTAACGATCATTGATTGATTTTTCTTTTTTTGTTTATTGAAACATTTTGGTTAATGACTTGCCATCCAATCTCTTTACTGATTTGCATCTTCGTTTGTAAAATGCAAGCTCAAAATCCTTTGGTCTTGCATATGATTTGGTGGTGATGCTGTCTTCTGCACAGTCGATACCAAAAATGAGCCTGACATCACTGTTTCTGAGTTTCATTTCCTTTTTGCCAAGTATAAATACTCTTTTTCTTTTATTGTAGAGTATTGTCATTTCTGCTACAATGGAATTGTAACATCTACACCAAGAGGCCTTCAGTTGTGTTGAGGAGAGAGAATTTCTAATGAGCCAAAAAAAGGTTTTTTCCAGTTCTGTCTGTTGGGCTTTTGTGAATTTGGTCTCCTTCAACAGTTTGATTACTGTTCTATTGTTGGAACGATAATTAAACTGTTGGACTCTCTTTGTAAGGACTGCTCATTTTTTTGCTTTTGATGGCTTGGTTTTTGTTTTGGGAGTTGATTGGCTTTCTTGGAGCTTTCTTTTTTTCGTTTGAGGAGCTGCTTGTTTTTTTATTGGCTTTCTTGTGTTTTTTTTTTTTTTTTTTTTGTAGTTGGAGGTGTGGTTGGTGTTTGTTGTGTGGGTGGGGTCTGTGGTGTAGTTCTTGGGCCTTTTCTTATAGGTGGTGTGGTTGTTTTGTGAGTTTTTTTTTGTTGTTTTTTGTTGTGGTGGTTTGGTTTTTTGTGGAGGGTAAGATTTTGGTGGCATTTCAGTGGATACAAAAGGACTTTCAAAATGAGAGATACTTAAATCCCTGATTGGATTTTTGGGCATATGGGTTTGTTTCTTCCAATATCTTCCAACAGCTATTTCTGAAAAAATGAAAGCAACAGCAGGACATGAGTAATACAGTGACAAAACTGTATAATTTTGCAGTTTAATATGAAGTTATATCTATTTGTTGTTAACAGTTACAAAACTGTATTATTTGACAGTTTTATTTGCACTTTATAATAAGTTACCTATTTGTTTTGAGTAGTGATTAAATTGTGTAATTTTGTAGTTTCATTTGCAGTTTGAATAAATTTAGATATGTTACTTGTAGAGTGATGAAGTGAAACTGTCTGATGTTTTAGTTTTTTATCAACAATAAGAACAGCCCATTGTATTTTGTAAACAATAACAATAACAATGAGAAGATTAAGTATTCAATGAAATGTAGCAACAATACGAAGAAGAAAAGCCAATGTTTAATAACAAAAAGAAGTAAGAACAACAAGAATAAGAACAAAGAGTTGAATCTGTAAAAATAGGGATTTATGTGGAAAAACAGTGGATTAGAATGTTTAAAAATAGGGGGACTAGAATGTTTTAAAACAAAGGATTATATATAAAAGAGGGTTTATACATTTTGAAGTATGTAAAATGTGTTTTACAAGGGTTTGTTTATGAAAGTGCTATTGAAATGGTAAATACGAAATATGAAAGAATAATGTACAAATTTGAATGAAAAATAATAGGTGAAGAGAGATGTTACTTTTTTTTCCCCATATCTGTTAATCAAAAGTCAGGAACTATGAAATTTCTTCAGAATGGTGATGGTTCTTCGTGTTGTTGAGAGTCGCCGATTGGAGAAGATGAATGGCTTGGTATTGTGTTGGTAAGAGTTGACGATTGGAGAAGATGAGCGGGTTCGTTTTGTGGTTAGGATAGGGTTTCAAAGGGAGTGGAGTCGAACGGTTGAGAGATGGAGGATTGAGAATCCAGAGTCGAGCAGCAGAGATGTGACAGCGTACTGATCAGACTGAGATGATCGTGGGTGAAGGTTGCACGCGTGTAAATTGGATGATATAGTGTGGGTATTTTCGTCTGATTGATAATTTGAAGACTTAATGGAGAATTAAATTTGTTTTGGGGCTAAATGAGGCATGATATGTTGGGCTTGGACTTTTGGGTCAGTTTTTCCTTTTTTATTTTTTGAACGGACATGCCGTTGATCTTGTCAAGGAAAAACCGTGCTGGGCATGTGTCTTTCCACGCTGACTGCGGACAAGTTTGGCAATACTTAAAGAGTTAAGAAATTATCACAAAAAGTCAACTATTTTATTTATTTTTTTATATTTTTTCGTAAAAAATTAAAAAAAAAACAATTAAAATAGTTCGTTTCTAAAATAACCCTCAAAAACTTCATCTTTAGTTGCTAATCAATAACTGACATGGGTAGGCCCATGAGAACCACGACCCATAGTGGACAAACCCAGGCCCACCATTTATATCCCATTGCATAACCCGGGTAGCAAAATTCAAGACAGCTGGAGGCCAACTGAGCATAGGAGGCCAGTAATACTCGGACACGTGGCGGATGCAGAACAGGCCATTTTAGCAGACAAAGATCTGCAAAGTTATTGCCACAACACATCACCATTAATGCAGCCCATCACAGCATTTAATGCGACAACACCCCTCAGCCAGAATGGCATCCCCTCACCCTGAACAAGACGAACCACGGCGTAAGCTTTCGGCGGGGAGGTCAGAACGACTGAGACAGCGAAATGATTACCAAAGGATATAAGCAAAACTTGAAGACAAGAAGTAGGTTAAGTTCTCTATCTCTCTCTCACTACGTTACCTACTATATCTTTTAATTCACACATCGGAGTGTTCGCCGGGGGACTACCCCGTTCCCCGTTGGACTTGTTTGCAGGTTATCCAGTGGACCTGAGGAGCTTGGATCGGTCTAGCCCATTCACCAGGACGAACTGCATCATCAATAACCAATCCAAGTTCTTATTTATAATTTTTTTTTTTAATACAACAGTGACGCTACGCTATTAGTATGACTATTTAATAATTTTTTGACATTTATTCTCTATATGTGGCGGGGCAGTTATATTTGTAAATCTCTTTTTCATATGCGGCAGAATAATTATATTTGAAAAATAAAATTTAATCTTGACTTATAAATTTATTATTGATTAATTCACTATATCTGAATTTTTATTTTTTACTTATCTTGCCGGTCCAACCTAGCAATTTCTTTCTTTAAATGAAAAATTAGTGGAACGTTATTTTTGGGAATTAGTTAAATGATCCAACACATTTTAAAGAGTAGATCAAGGATACAAGTCCAACTTATAAGATAATTTCTACTTATTTAGGAATTTGTTTAGGAGGTACGGCTTCCATTTGATCTTGAATTGAAATTTTCAATTTTGTTAGTTGAGAAATCAAAACAACATTATGGTATAATTTAGTCAGGTCAATTTGGTATAAGAAAGAATTCACATAACGTTTTAAATAATTTTATAAATATATATATATTCTACATTAAAAATAAATTAAGCAAAAATGGTAAAAATTATTTTTATACATGATCATCTATCTATATATTATATAAGCTAAAAGCGGTTTTCTAACCCATAAGGCCTCTAAGTGTTTCAAGTTTTCAATCTAAATTTCATGATTTTTTTTATTTTTAAAAATTAAAAAAAGTCTTCTATTGACTAACTCTTATTCAAGAAAAAAAATAAAAATAAAAATAAAAATTAATATCCATTGATTTATGACTTTCAAATGGAAAGTATATCAAATTTATTAATAAAAAATGAAAAGTATATTAATCTATTTCGAAATTCAAATTTGAGGGTCACTAAATATGGAAAACAATCTATTAATTTTGTACGGGAAAGAATTTCACCTTCTCGTATAATCCTGTTGACCAAGTCTTCGTTCCTCTGTACGATGTCGTTCCACCACCTGAAAATATCAACGTGAGCTAGCCGGCGGGTGTGTGCCGGAAACCTCTCCGATGCCTAAGTCAGTAAGCAAGACAAGAAGGCAAAAGCTCAATGTATTCAGGGAGCAAAAATTGTATTACCTCTTCAAAGGTGATATTGGTGAGCTTATATAGATTTCACGTAGCACAATCCTGGTAGGACTCTTATTCCTCCATGCATAAAGCCCTTCCAGGATTACTCCTCTTTGCGCAGAGTCCTCCTAGGATTCATACTCTTCCTAGAAGATAATGCTTATCTTCAACACCCCCCTCACTGCATAAGCCAAGTGAGATGGCTTTATTAAGGCCGAACTCCTTCTCAACCGAAGTAACCCATGGTCCGGACTTCGCTTTTACTTCTCTTACCTCGGTTTCCCATGCCACAACCGAGCTAACCACAAGAGAGCTCAACCGGACTAGGGCGTGTCCCAACCGGACTATCGAGTGAACGAGTCATCCAAGACCGGTCTATTTCGAAATGCCATTAAACCATCCTAGCTACATGGACCGGACTAACTTGCTAGTCGCCTCAACCGAGATGCCCGCTCGACAACTATCCACTATCTCGCATTTTGACCTACCTCGGCCCAACACCTAGCTCAGCCCAACACCTAGCTCGGCCCAATTTCATGAATATAAATTACCCTCTCAATTGCCCCTTAATTCCGTCTGCAAAGCATGATAGGGATTACCCATGTAACAACCGAGATAGAGTTCTAACATCTCCAGCCGAGCTAAAACCTTTCGAGCCTTTCCAACCGAGCTAGTCTCAACCTCTCCAGCCGAGCTAAAACACCTGTTTAACCTTTCCAGCCGAGCTAAGACCCTTTAGTTTATCAGCCGAGCTAACAACTGCTTAGCCTCTCCAGCCGAACTGAGACCTTTTAGCTTTCCCAACCGAGCTAATCTGGGGACGTCCGTCAAACGTCTCTTCAATTGCAGAAACTGACACGCTTGTCCTTCCCATGACACGTGGCAGGCTCTAATTGGCCTCCGGTGTTTCACGCTTTTTGAATACTTCCCTCCAAAAACACCTTTTACACAAAACCAACCCCTCATTTCAGAATCACCTCACACTCTGTTCATCTCCTCTCTCTCTACTGCCTCCGAAGCTCGTGCCTCCTTTTGCTGCTGCTCCAATCCTCCAGTTTACCTCCTCTTCTTCCTGGTAAATGCACGAATCCATTCTTGCTTTTATATCTTTTGCCTTCATTTCAATCCATGGTAGTTTATGTTGTGTGTTTTTACAAAACACTTTATTTTTCTTCCACCACACCTGCACTTTCTGAAGAACTCTCACAAGAACACTTCGAACGTACTAATTTAGTAGTAGAACACCTCTTTGATCTTCATACATGCCCCAACCGAACTAGGATAGTGCTTGTGCTATATGTAGATCTTATCTGTTTATAACCGAACTAGAACTTGTGCAAATCACGATAACTCCAGTAGATCAACTGATTCACACTAGCCGAAACAAGAACCCACCGAACTAGAAGCTCCTAAATCCTTGACCGAGCTAAGCTTTGGGGGGCCAAGCCAGCATTCTGTGTTCTAAAACCGAACTTCAGAAAGCTGCCCCTTGTAGCCTAACCGAAGTAATAAAAACCAAAAGTGCAACAACCGAGATAACGAGAACTAATCACAAACCGATGTAGATAGCTTAGCACCCTGTAGAGCCGAAGTAAAACCAACCTTTTCTTGCTTTATTTTTGCAGCACGGTCTTTGATCATGCTTGACACTTGCTTTTCAACTGCGGACTTAGTCGAGCACGCTCCTTCTCCGAGATAAATTATTTCATAACTTATAGAATAAATGGGAAATCTGAGACACTTGGTAGAAACCCTAGCCGATTTCGAGAACAATACAACATTCGGATGTAAATCTAGAACTAGCGAACCAGAGTCGACCCATGGGACGAAGAGGGCTTTGTCCCATTTACCCTCCAATCTATAGTAGAAACCGGACTCGATTGTCCGACCACTAATTTGTGAATTCCTCCAAAAACCAGTGTGCCCAACTCAACTATCCACCAATACATACCGAATTATAATGGGCATAGATGCTCTAAACCAACAAAAACCTAGGTCCGCCGAGATACTACATCAATATTCAATAGGATCCAAAACCAAGGTTGGTGCTACTATTTGAGAGTGCGCCGAGGTAAAGAAAAGATAATAAAGCACACAGGATAAAGACGTCAATGACGACTTACGGGTTTCGCAATTTTGAAGACCTCGAAGCCCACATCGTGCCAAAGAATAAAGCGGAAGAAAGGAGAGCGGTATTCATACTTCGGTTGCATTCTTTACCATTGTTTATTTCGGTTTTCCTTTCTCCAACCGAACTAACACTTCATCTATTTTTTGAGACGCATAAGTCCCACCTCATCTTCAACTACAACCACCCCAACATCTCAAGACTCAAAGCCGGGTGAAAGAAAGGAGTTGGGCAAAACTTCTTGACTTCGAAAAGCAAGAGTAACCGATTTTCTCCTTGAAGACCCACCAGGACCCAACTTTGAAATCGTCCTTGTGCGACTAACAACAAGAGATGGCGAAAGAGGGCCATGCTCAAAACAAGCCCAACCATTCAACCGTGGTGGCTCTTCCATCGCGTGCGGTTGAACAAACCGGCCACACTTGTTGACTAAGATGAGAATGTTCTACCACCAAACCCACCAAGAGATTACCCGCAACCCCCCCAAGGAGTCCTCAAGAGACCCCGATGGGCTCTAGTCTTCAACAACGGGCTATCAACGAGGATGACTCCGTTGTCTCGGATAAGGACCACCTTCGGCCTTCAATTTGGCGAGGTGTTTGCCTTCCAAAGACATGGAGCACCACTCCAAGAAGCTCAACACAAGTAAAGTCACTAAGTCGATGATCGTGGTAAGCAATATGGTCCTTCTGTTTCCAAAATTTGTACGACTTCCATTTCGTCAACAACTAAGAATTTACCATATTTTTCTTGAAACCACACTTGCAGTGATGGAACTAAGCAAATCCACCGAACTAACACAAAAGCCCAAAATCGAGCGAGAGCCGAGGTAGGTAAATAACCGGGATCGGTTACCTCGGCGAAAGTGACAAACAAAAAGGTGAAAGATTACTACTTGTGGGAGATGGCCCAAACAAAACGCCGAGATAGACCAAGAGGTCAAGTAAAAAGGCCGAAAGGAAGGATTCAAGAAGAAAATGCATCTGACCTTCAATGTGGCGCAAAGACCTATTCTTCAAGTGCGGTTGGCGCGGTGGAAGCTCGGTTGCACTCGACACCGAGCTATAACGCCCACCGTACCTTATTCCGCTTCACTTAAGAAGCGGACGATCTTCAAAAGGCATTCCTTGAGCGCTCGGTGACGAAGAAGATGATGAAGATGATGGCGGCGATGAAGATGATGAGGGGAGCCATCTCGACTCGGTTGCCACCGATCAACAAAACAATCAATGGCTCGGTTGGAACCAACCGTGGATTTAACCAACGAGATACCGACTAACTCTACTTGACACCACGGTCCAAACTTCTCCTCAAAAACTTGATGCGCTCCTGGATCTTTTATGATTTATTTCTTTTTTACTTCGGTTTTGGATGCTATGGCCCTCAAATGTACTTCCTTTTGTCTTCAATGAATGAAAAAATTTTGAACTTTCATTAGGTTGTGTACTTGCGCTTGTATGTTTACTTTTTCATGAACTTGATTACACAGCTGTGATCTCGGTTGACTATATACCTCTTAGTTAACCACTCTTGGAGATGTAACTTACTTGGTGAAGAGTACAAAGAGTTGGTTTAATCAACCACTCTTGATGTAACTTACTTGGAGCACAAAGAGTTGGTTTAATCACCACTCTTATAACTTACTTGGTGAAGAGTACAAAGAGTTGGTTTAATAACCACTCTCTAAAGAGTACCAAGAGTTGGTGTAATCAACCACTCTTATAACTTACTTGGTGAAGAGTACAAAGAGTTTAATCAACCACTCTTCACCTAAGATAGCTTACTTAAAGAGTACCAAGAGTTGGTGTAATCCACCAACCACTCTTGGTAGGTATAACAAATTGGTGAAGAGTACCAAGAGTTGGCATAAAACCACATAACTTACTAAGAGTACAAAGAGTTGGTTTAATCACCAACCTCTATATAGCCATTCCCATACTTTGGCTAAATGTTGGTTTAATCCCAACCTCTAAGTAGCCATTCCCATACTTTGGCTAAGTGTTGGTTTAATCACCAACCTCTAAGTTGGTTTTTAGAATAGAATGTTTGGTTATTGGATCGATCACGGGCTTAGGAGGGTTAATAGTTGGTTACCAACTATGTTTACAATGCTTCGAACTTATAAAGCTACTTTCTATGGAAAACAAATATACTAAAAGGATCGACTTGTTTTATTGAGAAAGTTGAAAATTACATCTGAAAAAAGAAAAAAGCTAAAAATAAAATATCTTAAGGTTGGCGGTGTTCCATGGCCTAGGAATTGCTTGTCCTTATCTTCCAAGTGGTATGCCCTTTGCCCGCTAGTCCGACCACTTTGTAAGGACCTTCCCGCTTGGGACCTAACTTGCCATCTCGGACCAATGTGTTGCCCATAACTATTTTGAATTGTCTAGGATGAACACTTTTGTTGTATTTCTGGACAACTCTTAGGAAGCGATGTGAACTAATGCCTTGTCTCTTCTTTCTTCCGCGAGGTCAAGTTCTAATGCAATTGCTTCGATTTAAGTCTGGATCAAAATTTAATTGTAGGAAGGCCGACTTCTAATG
This sequence comes from Camellia lanceoleosa, assembly GCA_025200525.1. Lineage (NCBI taxonomy): Eukaryota > Viridiplantae > Streptophyta > Magnoliopsida > Ericales > Theaceae > Camellia > Camellia lanceoleosa. The sequence continues at coordinate 2,706,361 of CM045765.1, read as the reverse complement.
GGATGCCATGCCATATGCTAAGGAGAACGGTGTTTCTGCGATAAGCCCATAAAACATGAGGGAGCTCTTACTTGCCTTTGGCTTTTCCAACCTTTCAAGACTACCTTGTTTGCGCCTCTGCTTGTCCATTTGCTTGGGGATATCTTTGGTGTGGAGTTGTAGAACTCGATCTTATACTCTTCACAAAGCTTGAGCGAATATTCGCCATCAAAAAATCAACGCTTTTGGTATGGTAATGATGTCAAACTTCTTCACATCTTTTTCCTTGATTGACGCCAAGGCTTCGCTTCCACCCACTTTGTGAAGTGAAAGAACTTAGTGGTCCCACTATGTCCAAGCCCCACATTGCGAAAGGCCATGGACTAGTGGGAGTTCTCTTGCGGGTTGGTGAATTTGATCTAAAAACCCGACTTTTCGCACTTTTGACATATTTCTCTGAAATCGCTTGCATGTAGGGCCACCAATATCCTTGTGAAATAGCTCGGTATGCCAATGACCTTCCTCCTTGATGCACCCTCATGTATTTCGAACAAGAATGCTTCTACCTTGAACACACTTTACGACTTCTTGTATAAAGCTAAGGATGGAGAGAGCCAAAATCGTTGCGACTTGGCTCTTATTCTATTGGCTTCTTTCTTTGAATAGTATGATGGGATCCATCCAGAAGGACCTAGCTCGCACAACATACTTGGTCTTCAATGCTTGATCAATAAAGGATGTGGGATGGATGTTACTATTCTCCTCTATCCTCACGACTTCAAACTTTTTGATTTAGCCATTCTTTCATCTTTTGCTTCAGATTTGATTTACAAACCATGAGTTGTGGCCTTCATGTAGGCCGCCAACTTGAGTCATCTTCATTGTAAGCCAAGGTTGATCGCACTACTAGGCCGTCTGGAGAGATGAGGACTATGTCTGCTGCCCATGTCGATTGGATGCCCCATCCACAAAGAGCTTCCACATCTCCCCAACGAACAACTTCTGTGGAGGGGGTGGACGATGCCTTGGGGTCTTCCATGCTACTAATGTCTTTGAGTCCATAGTTGTTGTCTTGATGGGCTCAAGTCCTCGGTTGTTGGCGAGTTTTGACTTGGTGTAAGGCTTTGTACTAGGGGTTGCGCTATTCGTCAATCTCCATCCCTAGTTTGCTCCAGAGTGAACTGTATTTAAGTCTGCCAAAGATTGGGCTTTGGTTGGAACTTCACATCATATTGTCCCAACTCTTCAAAAAAAGTTGGCCGCCAATTTCTGGATGCCATCATTAAAGCAAGTGCTAGCTTCTAGGGTAAGTACCTTGTTAATGTCTTGACATAGAAGATGGGTAGGTGTTGGATTCGCCAAATAGAGGAAGAGTTCTTCTCGGTATGGGGGTTACAAGTAATGGTGGAGAAGACATGTACTCTCAGAGACTTGCGAGCTTGGTCGCATTCTTCGTCCCACTCAAACTTAGCTTTTAATGATCGAAGAATGGGAACCTTGAAGAAAGCGAGGCCGATGTGAGAAAAGTGTTTGCTGCCACTTTGCCATCTTTGGACTTCTTTTCACCGAGTTAGGTCGCTCTAACTCTTGAATTGCTTTGATTTGGGAGGGATTGGTCACCAGAAACCCAGAACTTGCTAATCGCATTTAACATCTCATCTAGGTCCTTAGATGGTCATCCGCATCCTTGCTTTTGACCACCATATCGTCGATGTAAGCCTCCATTGTTCTACCTAACAATGGCTCAAACATCTTGGTAACCATTCTGGCATGACCTTGTAACAATATAGTCCTCTTGGGTGGTGAGCGCGTTACTTCTCGTCTGGTTCGTGCATGGCTATCGATGGTAGCCGAAGCTAAGTAGGTCCACCAATTGATCTATCGGACATGCTTTGTTTTTTGTAATCAACGCAACGCCACTTTCCATTCTTTTTGGCACTACTCGTGTTAGAGATCCACAGGGTAGTGCACCTCTCGACGCTTCTAACAAGTTACCCACCTCTTACGCCACTATCTTGGACATTGAGTTGATGGCAAATGAAGTTGGGGTCAATGCGGCATGTCGAGTCAGGCGAACACTCGATGTTGGAGGTCGAAATTCCAAGACCTCCAATCTGACAACGACGATCCAAGAAGGAAGAACTTTTCGGGTTCTTCTCATCTATTCGACTTCTACCAGGTCCTCGCTTTTTGATCAATATCCGCGAATAGTTCATTACTCTCCGGTTCTTCAACCGAATGAACATATCCTTGACATAATCGTCCCCATATACTTCTTCAATTACTGGGGAACCTCATCACTTGGTGGTAGGAGGAAGCCACGCGATGGCGCGCGAATGCATGTTCTCGCTTAAGATGATGTTGTAGGTGGAGGGACCTTAACTCTACTTGCCGTCACACTTCAGGATGATTTTGCCGATGGCCACTCATAGAGTTGAACCCAATCAAAGGGGATAAGTCTTTATCTTCTGCTTTTTGAGTTGCTTGAAGGTTTCATAATACATGATTTCGCACGAGCTACCTAGTCGAGAGAATCCGGCAGCGTCAAAATCCTTGACTGGAGACGACCAAAGGCATGCGTTGTGTGAGGTGGGCAATATATTCGCCCAAGTCTTTATCCGAAAAGGACATGACGTTTGTCAGCACCTCTCCTTCTTGATGGAACCGGTTCAAAGACTCCATGGATTACGTTGATGGTGCCTTGTGGCGGGCGTCGATCGGCATTCCATTGGGAGGTTGTGGTCTGCGCCTCCTTCTATGTATTTATCCGCCACCAATTCTTCCAGATGTTGCCTCTTTTCTTTGTGGAAGGTGCATCCATCATCATAATCATACGGGCCTCGCCTAACTTGGCGAGCCACTTCTCGTCTCGAATCTCGAAGATACTAGAGATCGGTTTTTGAACACCGTGGTTATGGCGGACTCTCAACCATCTCTTGTCTGGTCTTCATCATTGTTTTGGTTTCGCGACCTCACCGTATTGACCTTCTTGAGGTCTTCTTCTGATTCGGTTTTGCCTTGCACGCAGCGCCATCCTCTTCCACCGATGTCTTGATGCACTCTCTCCATCGTGGCCTCCATGGTAAGTGGAGTCATGGTGATAGAGTCGAAGGCCTCTTTGTATAATGGCGAGGTTAGTTAGGCGTCCCCAATCTGGTTGAATGTCTGTTGTATGACCTCGAGTCTCCTTGTCTCCCATGTCAATGGAGAAGTCTTTGTGTTTGTTAGGCTAGAAGCTTCTCAAAGAGGCTTGAGGGAATAAGATACACATCAACGCCTGTGGCTCAAGTGGGTGTATCTTTCCTTCATACGTCGTGAACTTGGGTTGTAGGAAGCGGAAAGGCGCGTTCTCAATCTTGGGACGAATGGTGAGGTCGCCAATGCCTTATCATTGGTCGTATGCCAAAGTGCGGCCTTGGCATTCCAACCTCGACGCTTCCATGCGTCAGCCGCAAGGCGGGAACCTGTGGGGATCGCGTCTGGCGTCCTCCTTCCATCGTGCCTTTTCTTCCAACATGGACCTTAGGTCGGACGACCTAGGTAATTCCTTGTGCGGACCTCGTATGGTGTGTATGTGAAGGCCAATAGGTACTACGACCTCTCGGTTGAGAGGGTGTAGAATTCCTTCCACGACCCTCGGAGTGGCGGCGTCTTGTTGTTGCGCCCCGCCGCCACTTCTTTTCCTTTTATCTGGCGCTTCAATGACTCCATGTCCGCCGCCATCTTACGGATCAGTTCGTCTTGCTCTCTGACGCGATCCTCCAGAATTTGAGGATCAACTCTGCGCCTTTGTCTTTCTGGGCTATGCGAACGAGAGGGATGAGGGCTATTCCTCCTTCGCATCCCGGAATTACGCCTTTGTGGTTCGGGCTCGCCATGGGAGGACCAAGGTAGGCCTTCACGCCTTGCCCTCCTTCAGGTTAGTCCTTCGTTGTTCGCCATTGATGTTCAAGAAAGCTTGATCAAGAGGTTTGTTCTTGTCTGTTTTCCGGCGCCAATTGTACGGAAAGAATTTCACCTTCTCGTATAATCCTGTTGACCAAGTCTTCGTTCCTGACGATGTCGTTCCACCACTGAAAATATCAACGTGAGCTAGCAAACCTCTCCGATGCCTAAGTGCAAGACAAGAAGGCAAAAGCTCAATGTATTCAGGGAGCAAAAATTGTATTACCTCTTCAAAGGTGATATTGGTGAGCTTATATAGATTTCACGTAGCACAATCCTGGTAGGACTCTTATTCCTCCATGCATAAAGCCCTTCCAGGATTACTCCTCAGAGTCCTCCTAGGATTCATACTCTTCCTAGAAGATAATGCTTATCTTCAACACCGCATAAGCCAAGTGAGATGGCTTTATTAAGGCCGAACTCCTTCTCAACCGAAGTAACCCATGGTCCGGACTTCGCTTTTACTTCTCTTACCTCGGTTTCCCATGCCACAACCGAGCTAACCACAAGAGAGCTCAACCGGACTAGGGCGTGTCCCAACCGGACTATCGAGTCTGAACCAGAGTCATCCAAGACCGGTCTATTTCCCCGAAATGCCATTAAACCATCCTAGCTACATGGACCGGACTAACTTGCTAGTCGCCTCAACCGACAACCGAACTAACGCGCCTCTCTTCTGCGGCCGGTGTATCCACTATCTCGCATTTTGACCTACCTCGGCCCAACACCTAGCTCAGCCCAACACCTAGCTCGGCCCAACACCTAGCTCGGCCCAATTTCATGAATATAAATTACCCTCTCAAATTTAAATTTAAAATTAGTACAATATAAATTTAAAATTATAATGATCTATTCCATGATTTATAAGTTTTAAATACAAATTTAAAATCATTATAATTAGCTCATAACTTTTGTAATAAGAAGCAATAAGAGTAACGTTGAGATTATTTATATATTTTACAAAAGAATGCTTTTAAAAAAAAGATATTATGAGAGTTTCAAAACCTCATATAAAATCTATATACTATTATAATTACAAAACGTTGTTATCTTATTAAAACTAAGAGTAGCAATTCTTTTTATTTTTTTATTTTTTGTTAATATATGTCACAATATGATTGTTCTATAAATTAATTTTATATTTTTAAAATAAAATTTTAAATTTAGATTCTTTCTTAAATTATGTTAACAAAATAAGATCAATATCTATTCCTTAATTTATGCATCTTTTATTAAATTATAAAATTAAATTTGAAAATTAAATTCTTTTTTATATTATGTTACTACAATTAGAATGAGATCAATATTCACATCTATCATAATGATGTATCATAATATTACTGGTCTAAACATAATATATTATTAAATACACATATTCAAATTATTAATCACTATTAAAAGTTTATATTTTTATTTTTTTCATTTTTGGTTTTAAATTTTATATATATATATATATATATTATATCTTTCTAAACTACAAGGACTTAAACAATAAATTTTTTTAATACAAATAATTTTTTTAACAAAAGACAAATATTAAGCAAAAGAACGACTTTTTTAACTATTGCCAAACATAATGGATTCTATGAAAAAAAAAATGATCTCAATTGTCAATTAAACAAATTAAAATAAAAAAAATAAATTTTTTTGGCTTAATTAGTTAAGAAGTGACTTTTGCTAAAATCAAATAGATATAAATATTTTTTTCTATTAAAAATGATAGTTGGTGAAACTTTTTTTTTTTATATAATAAAAAAATAAAATGGGAGATGCACGTGATAATTTATTATTCCAGTAATGTTATAGACCCACACTTTCACCCACAATGATGTGGTAAGAGAGTTGAGCATTTTATTTCAAATCACGAGTTGATACATGCGATACCACATCATTGTGGATACAATTATGAGTTTTTTTTTTTTTTTTTGTGGGTTTCAAACATTTTTTTTCTTATTGTTCATCTAGATTTTTTTTAACATTTGCGAAATATGGCGGATCCTATTTTTTTTTTTAATCTCAATTGTTAATTAAACAAACTAAAATAAAAAATGAAAAAAAATAGATTAAATTGCTAAAAAAGTGACTTTTGCTTAAAAAAAAATAGAAATAAATGTTATTTTTCTAATAAAAGTGATGATTTATGAAATATCTTTTTTTATTTAAAAAAAATGAGGGTTATAGATGATAATTTATTGGTCATCTAGAATTATTTTTAGATCAAATGAGAATACCATTTTAAATTTTCTTCTTTTTATCCAAATACTTTTATTTTGTAAGAAATTTAATTTTATTATATTTAAATATTTTATTGTAATTTTTAAATTAAAAATAATTTTTGAAAAATCATATTTAAATAATTTTATGCCATTATAAAACATATATTTTTTTTAATATCAACTTATTCGATGATCGCTTTCTAAAAAGTGTATTTGTTTTTGTTCATTAATATTAAATTTTTAATTAATCTTATTTATTATTAAAAAAATAAATTAGCAAATAATTTTATATATTTATGTATATAATTTTGTTTCAATTGCTCAAGTTATTTAGTATTTTTGTTTAGCTCCATTCAAATTTTTGAATTTTATACAATTTCTCACTGAATTAAAAATTATCTTGCCCAATCTTTAAAAATTTGTAGTCTTGACTCGAGTTGCTTGGGTTCAACTTACCCAAATTTACAACTTTACTAAGGGGATTGAAAAGTTATATAATTAAAATTGTGATAGATTAAAAATTGATACATAAATTTTGATAAAATTATAAAATTTAAATTGTAAGTTTCAATATTTTTTTGTTTTCATAATTTACATACAAAAATCTAACTATTCATATTATTTTATATAAATATATTTTATTAATTTTTCCACATCCCATGCATAACATGAGTTTTTACTAGTTTTTGTTATAAAAATATGTGTCATTAGTCAATTATTTAGAACGTTGAAAAATAAATTAAAATACACACATTATATTTTAATAATGAAAAATCAAAATTTTAATCTATATTGGGACTGTTTATTGTAGCTCAGAGAAGCTCATTATAACTTATTTTAATATGAGAGTTTTTATTAGACTGTTTGGTGTTCTACTTAGAGCATTTCCAATGAACTCTTTTTAAGGTAGGTTAACTATTATAATTGGTATTATCATATTTTAATCACTCAAATGGACTACCTATTACAATAGTCATTTTAACAAAATTCTTCAAACCTAGTTACATTTGAAGAGTATTGGGAGATCTTTTAAACAGTTTATGTGTATAAATAGGTAAAATAAAGAGTAGTTTTTGAGTATATAGATAAAAGAAAATTAGGCAAAATAAAAAATGCTAACTATTTTATATTTTAGCTAATAAAAAATAAATAGTATGATTGAAATTGCTCTTATAACCTATTAGTCAAAATTCATTTAAATAAACTTATAAAAAAAAATTTGTTTAAGAGTTGAGAGAAAAGTACTTTCAAATTGTGTTTTGTTTTTGATGAAAAATGTTTGAAATTCTCAACAACCAAAAAAAAAAAAAACAATTTTGGATTGTTTTAAAAAGTATGTTAAAAGCTAAATTTTTTTTGTGCTTTTTAGCTTTTTTTTTTAAAAAATATATAAAAAAGTAGAGAGTTAATAAGACCTATAAAAGAAATTAAAAGCTAAAAATTAACTTTGAACCTCTTTACCAAAAGAGACCTCTATCCACGATAGTATATTAGAAGAGGTGTCAGATTTGTTATACATCTCATCATTAAGTGTCCAATTCCTTTACTGTAGATAAATTTATAGATTAAATTTATAAGTCTGTAAAGGCCTGTTTGTTTTGGGAGATAAAGGAGTGATTGGGATTAAGATGGAGGTGGGACACACTAATATTGTGCTTGTTTTAGTAAATGGAGAGGGGATTGAGATGGGCTTCCGGATTAGGATGGTCTATGGAGAATGGAAGGTGGGGGACTTGGTATTAAAAGTTAGTCCTCCGGCTTAGTATGTTTTTATTATTTTTATTTTTACTTTTACATGTCTGACATTTTTTTTTAACATTAATGTTTAATATTTTTGTATTTTTCGTTAAGTAAAAATTAGGGGTGCAACTCGGACGGGGCTCAACCTGAACAACCTGTGCCCAGCCCGAGTTTTTTAAGGGCTTGGGCAACAATATCTTGTTATCTGGGCGAGCCTGGACAGATTTTTAATAACCAAATTGTAATTCGGGCCGGGCTGGGCCTAGGCAGAGGTTGTGGGTAACCCGAGGAACCTGAACCCCAGTTGCATTTAATATAGTATATAAATTATATAATATATATATAAATTAAGAGGTGGTCCTTAGATTATTTTTTTTGGCTAGGCTTTGACCATTGGATTAGAATCTTGTATTTGGACCATTACATTAAAATTAAAGACTAAAACCCTAGCTTATTTATTCTTTTTTTCCCTCTCCGTCTCAGACTCTGATTTCTTCATCAAAGAGTTGAAGAACAGCGGAGAGAGGAACAAGGACCTCGAACACGAAGTGCAGCCACCAATAACGACGCCACCGTTTCAAGTATCGACGAAGTGTGACCGCGACGACACAAAATTGGTAGATCCCTCTCTATGTTTGTATTTATGCTTCAATTTGTCTATTTTTTGGTTACTCGTCGTTCGATTACGACTCAAAGTCGGTGGATCTATGAGGTTGTGTGGAGACATATTTTGTGAATGACAACACATGGCCAAGGTGATACCAAAGTGTCAACTGAGGTGCCACATGTCTTGGTCATGGCGCTGAGGTGATCTCAGCTAGGCCGAAGTTATCTGCGGAGATACCGAAATTCGAGATGAATGGATAAGGGACAAGAGTTCTAGAATGGAGAAGGACCTCAGTCTGGATAAAGATAAAACTCTTAGGGAGTTTATCTCTATCTAGTTGAGAGTCCCAGATAAGCATTGAGCCAGAATCCATTGAAGCTAGGCTTCTACAGGGATCAGGTTAGTGTTTGCTATAAAAGTAAGGCACTCTCATGGGTCAAAGGTACACTTTTTGTATTCTGGCTTGTAAGTTAAGCACTATTTGCTATCTTTAAGAGGTAATTGAGTACTAACTTGATCGTTGGAGTGCCCCCAGGTGGACGAACCACCGCCGGAGTCTTATCTTTCTGTGACAGGTTGTTCCGGCACAATCTATTCTGTCTGTGCTCTCCAGCTAAGTTCCCTGTTTGGTAGTGTGGTCAGAAATTAGAACCCACAATTTAGCGCCATTTATGGGAATCGAAAGGAGAATAGATGGCCAATGACGGACAGAAAGAAAAGATTAAAGGCGACATCCTTAGTGGAAGTGGTAAAAACGATGATCCTAATATAGAGGAGGACAACTGTATTAAAGAACCTCGAGATAAGAATCTCGGAGAAAAAGACGTCGGCCAAGAGGGAGACATTCCGAAGAAAGCATGTTAGGGTGGGTATTACCACAAAAGCGACATCCAGGTATGGAAAGATAGATGCCTGAGAAAGGATGGCAAGATGAAGGGGATGGTAAACAAATTGGCAAACCTGCAATCGGTTGTCAATTTTATGATGCAGAACAATGTCATGCAGCCACCATTCCCATTGGAGGACACGCTGATTCCAGCGGCCAAGAGCGATGCCCAGAAAAGGAGGCAGAAAGCAATCCCCACAGTCCCTCAGCATAACAAGGCAAGAGAGCATTCGCATCAGCCTTCACGGGAGATTAGGCGAGGAGAATCAATGAGAGGATAGTCTCAGAGGACACATCGTGCCAAAGAAACCCACGTCAAAGAGCATCGACATATTCAAGGGAAGGAGCATTGTTTTGACACGATGAATTAAGGGAGGTCCAAGAGGAATCATAACGACAAAGGGAGTAGCGCACCAAAAAGGCTAAAATCCGTTGACAGCCGAGCTCCTAGACGGACTAAGGAGGATTTGAGGGATTACCTGCAGAGGAAGCAACAAGATGCCGAGATAACATCTCCGGTCAAACCAAGAACGTCGTTCTCTGTAGAATTGGACAAGTTTGAGGCTCCGAAAAGGTTCCTGTAGCGACCTTGATTTTTTTGTAAGCCTTTATTTATTTATTATTATTATTTTATTTTATTTTATTTTATTTTATTTTTACCTTTATTAATTGTGTGGTTACATGAGAATTTAATGTGGTATTAAATTAATTTAATGTGTTAGTTAATTATATATAATTAATTTGAATATTTATATTTATATATTTATATTAAAAAAATTATTGATATAAATTTTATATAAGATATTTATATTTATATATGTGATTTATTTATATAATATAATATAATATAATATATTTAAGAAGTCAATTAGGTTAGAAGTTAATTATAAAAAAACAAAGTAAAAAAAAAAAAAAAAAAAAAGAAGGCTGTGCTTGTACAGCGGCTGTGCAAGCCCCCAGAGAGAGAGAGAGAGATCCAGCAGCTGTGAGTGTGAAAGAGAAAGGAAAAAGGAAGAAAAGAGTTAGAGTTTTGTTTTAGTGGCTCTATTAATTTTTTAAATATATTTTTGATCTTTAAAAAATAATTGTGAGTACAAAACTCATTTCCCTTAATTTATGTTTAATTCGCTGTTTTTATTTATTTATTTTTATATATTTGATGTTGAATTGATTTTATATTTTCATGTAGATGATTGATCGATTTTAATTATTTTGATTAGTTGTGTATGCAAGGTTTAGGATTTTTAGATGATTGATTGATTTTAATTATTTTGATTAGTTGTGTATGCAAGGCTTATGGTTTTTATATGGATTTATTGTATGGTTGTAATCACACTCATGGATATTTGAAATTAAAATAAATTAGGAACCCATAGATAAATTCCTTACACTCTACCATGACTCCATGGATTGTTGTTTTATTTGAGTGATAGTGAGAAAGAGTGTATAAAAAAAAGTGAGAATTATGAGATTTATTTGAATGCCTTAAACTTGGCATTGTTATGTTTATTCTCATGAGTGAGATGTTGTGTATATATATATTGTTGCCTCATTCTCATGAGCAGACGAGTGCTGATTCACGCGCGTACGTATATGCTAACCATCCAGGAAGTGTGGATCAAACTTGGGACGATATCCCCGTGCAAGTTTGACTTCGGAGCGGTGTTAGGTATACGGGAGGCACATGGGATATATGTGTAGGCCGGAAGTGGAGGCCGAAGTGGTGGAGTTAAGGTACAAAGAATTTAATCATGAGTTTATTAGTTTAGTGTGATGTGGTAGTCGAATAATTGACAAATATAAAGGAGGTATATTTCGAAGGCTTAACGCTAGCCGGCCTCTATCACACAAGGATAAGGGGCCGAATAGGATAGAGGGCCGAATATGGGGCATCCCTATAGCCGAATAGTGGAAAAGGTAATGATTGAAAAAGTAGGCCCTGGCCCCAAGGATCAGAGGAGGCAAGTATAAATATAGTGACAACGGACTAAACAAGGTATGCAAGAATTACTACTAAAAACTTAGTGAACAAGCTTTCTTGAGTAGAAGAACTGACTTGTCCGTCAGAGTGCTAATTCCGGCACCCCCGACCGAAGCATTTGCATTTTTGCAGGTGACTAGCTGAGGATCATTGGCGCTGACTAGGGTCTGAAGAGTATTTCCAAACCACACTTCCCACAATTGGCGCCGTCTGTGAGAATACTCAAATACATCCATGGAAGGCGTGACTGAAGATCCTCCGATAGCCACCGACGAGATCGCACGGGAAGACGACCTCACCCCAGCTAACATGCTCGGAAAAGAAACCATCGCGGCACGACGCGCCTTGAACTTTGATTCGCCAACAACTTCAGCACAAGAAGCAATGCAGGCTATCATGGAACAAGCAAAGCAGAACGAACAAAGGCTCGAAAACATGATCGCTGAGAACGAACGACTCCGTCAAGACTTGGCCCTGGAGGTAGCAAAATCTAGAGAGGCCATGCGCCAGGAACCAGAGCAACTTCCAAGGGCAGACGGGCAAAGACCTCGGGCCCGACCAAAGGATACCGATAGCAACTCCAATTCATTATCCACGGAGTCCGACGCAAAGGGACGATCCGAAGCCTCCAGCTCCTCCGAAAAGGATCCGCGAACAAGGAACAAGCGCAGGAGAAGCAGCTCAAACGAGGAAGACCAGCACGACCCTTTCGTTCGACGGATCGCAAGGGCGTCCCTGCCCAAGAAATTCAAAGCTCCGTCGTTTACTCTTTACGACGGCAAATCAGACCCCACCGATCATATCCGTCATTACAAACAGGCCATGACGCCAAGACGCACAATGAAGCCCTCATGTGCCGAATATTCCCTAGCAGCCTAGGTCCACTAGCCGTCAGGTGGTATTACAAGTTGGAGCCAGCTTCAATTAAAAGCTTCCGCCAACTGCAGAAATCCTTCAGGGCCAGGTTCATCACCAACGAGGTACAACCGAAATAGGCCGACTCCCTCTGGGCCATGCAGATCCAGTCGGGAGAGACGCTCAGAGCGTACTCGGCACGATATTGGGAGTGCTTCAACCTTGTCGACGACGCTTGCAACGACTCCATGGCCATCACCGCCTTCAAAATGGGCTTACATCCTGACAGTGCTCTGCGTAGTTCCCTGACCCGGAGGCCCCCCAAAACAGTCTGGGCATTGATGAAGAAAGTTGAAGAATATTGTAAAGTGGAAGACGATGCCCTGAGGATAAAAGCAGGACAAATATCCAGCAAAACGGCCCTCCCCGAAATTGCCCGACCAATCAGCTCCGTGCCGCCGCCAAGCCCTGAACCCCGGCAACGGACCAAGCGAGACAAAAGGCGGGACTCCTGCCGATCAAGCGATCAGTGCTCCCATCGAACGAACGAACGAACAACTACAAGTCGACAGCAGACGCTCAAGGCGAACCGACAAGAAGTATACGGAGTTGACGGAGCCGATCGCGACAATAATGACCAAAGTCCAGCACCTTCCGTTTTTCAAATGGCCGTCAAAGATGGTGGGACCTCCCGACACACGGAGGAGGGACAGACGATGTGAATACCACAAAGATCACGGCCACGAAACTGAGAGCTGTTATGCCCTAAAGGATCATCTGGAGGAACTGGTGCAAGATGGTCGACTGCATCAGTACGTGAGCAAGGGAAGGCCAACCAAAGCATTAGCCTTGAGACAGGATTCACCTCCGCTTGGTGTAATCCACGTAATCCACGGTCCGCCGGCGTCCCCGACCGTGCATACGATCCAATCGCGCCCAATACCCCGGCAACATAACATGTCAACTGGCAGGCACGGAGAAGCTCCGACAATTAAGTTCGATGACTCCGACCTCATCGGAACAGTGGCCAGCCACGTCGATCCTCTGGTCGTCCAATTACGCGTACGTCAGTTTAGCGTTGAACGCATTCTTATAGACCCAGGAAGCACTTCGGAGATCTTGTATTACAGAACTTTTGTTGAACTCGGCCTCAAAGAGTCGGACCTATCTCCATCGTCTCAGCCACTGTTCGGCTTCAACACGAATCCAGAGTACCCGTTGGGGAGGGTCGTGCTACCTGTTCGAGCGGGCTCAAAAACGGTTGACGTGGAATTCTTTGTTGTGAAGCTTCCGTCGCCGTATAACGCCATCATGGGGCGCCCCTGGTTGCACGTCATGAAGGCTGTCCCAAGCACCTACCATCAGCTTATGCGCTTCCCAACTGACCGCGGCATTGAGGAGATCCGTGGCTCACCGCAATCCGCGCGAACGTAGATTTTGTGAAGATCCATCCACGGACCCGACTTGTGGGATCTGATGCTTGTACTGGTACCACATTTTAATGGAAGTCGATTTTCTTTGTCACTCCTTCAAGCCTCTTGGCCCAAATTAAAGTCTCCGGATTCGGAGCGCCCGTTGGTGCAGGTCACCTTAGGGCCGAACAAGCCTCCGAATTCGGAGCGCCCTTCGTGGACATCACGATTGGCCAAATTAAAGTCTCCGGATTCGGAGCGCCCGTTGGTGCAGGTCACCTTAGGGCCGAACAAGCCTCCGAATTCGGAGCGCCCTTCGTGGACATCACGATTGGCCAAATTAAAGTCTCCGGATTCGGAGCGCCCGTTGGTGCAGGTCACCTTAGGGCCGAACAAGCCTCCGAATTCGGAGCGCCCTTCGTGGATATCACGATCGGCCAAATTAAAGTCTCCGGATTCGGAGCGCCCGTTGGTGCAGGTCACCTTAGGGCCGAACAAGCCTCCGAATTCGGAGCGCCCTTCGTGGATATCACGATCGGCCAAATTAAAGTCTCCGGATTCGGAGCGCCCGTTAGTGCAGGTCACCTTAAGGCCGAACAAGCCTCCCGGTCGGGCGCCCGTGGACATCACGATTGGCCAAATTAAAGCCTCCGGATTCGAGCGCCGGTTAGTCTGAGTCACCTTAGGGCCAAACAAGCCTCCGAATCGGGCGCCCGTGGAATATCACGATCGGCCAAATTAAAGTCTCCGGATTCGCGGCGCTTGGTTGGTGCAGGTCACCTTAGGGCCGAACAAGCCTCCGAATCTAGAGCGCCCTTCGTGGACTTCATGGTTGGCCACATTAAAGTCTCCGGATTCGAGCGCTGTTGGTGCAGTCACCTTAGGGCGAACAAGCCTCGATTCGAGTGCCCTTCGTGGACATCACGATTGGCCAAATTAAAGTCTCCGGATTCGGGCGCCGTTGGTGCAGTCACCTTAGGGCGAACAAGCCTCCGTGGGCGCGCCGTGGACATCACGATTGGCCAAATTAAAGTCTCCGGATTCGGAGCGCCCGTTGGTGCAGGTCACCTTAGGGCCGAACAAGCCTCCGAATTCGGAGCGCCCTTCGTGGATATCACGATTGGCCAAATTAAAGTCTCCGGATTCGGAGCGCCCGTTGGTGCAGGTCACCTTAGGGCCGAACAAGCCTCCGAATTCGGAGCGCCCTTCGTGGATATCACGATTGGCCAAATTAAAGCCTCCGGATCCGAAGCTCATTTGTCAACTAATAGGTCCGCCGGTGGGCCGGCCTTAGGGCCGAACAAGCCTCCGAATTCGGAGCGCCCTTCGTGGACATCACGATTGGCCAAATTAAAGTCTCCGGATTCGGAGCGCCCGTTGGTGCAGGTCACCTTAGGGCCGAACAAGCCTCAATTGGGCGCCCGCCGTGATATCACGATCGGCCAAATTAAAGTCTCCGGATTCGGAGCGCCCGTTGGTGCAGGTCACCTTAGGGCCGAACAAGCCTCCGAATTCGGAGCGCCCTTCGTGGATATCACGATTGGCCAAATTAAAGCCTCCGGATCCGAAGCTCATTTGTCAACTAATAGGTCCGCCGGTGAGGGCGTGCCTTAGCCGGCCCACGAGTGCGACCCATTCTTGTCAAACTTGTACCCCGCCTAAGGCAAGGGCCGATAGCAAACTAATCAAGCCATACGAAATGACGTGCTCAAACCATTAAAATTTGGGATCAGGAACATTCATTCAGCATATCTATTTAGCAAAATAATAGCAAGCTATCAAACCATACGAAATGACGTGCTCAAACCATTAAACAAGAGACTCAGAGTAAGACTCAACAATATGAAATAACACTTTTTATTTGATTTAAAAAATGTTACACAGACGCAATTCGCGTTCGAACATTACAATATCTATCTCTAACTTCGAAGACAAATCAACCCATCATTTGAGCAACCATTGCGGTTCAAAACGCATCGATCTAACCGCGCCGGGCCCCTGACACCATCGACAATGTCAAGGCCAAGATCCAAGACAAGGGAGGTTAGGGGTAGCGGTCGTTATGTCTCCTTTCGGGGCGATCTGCTTCAACGACTTGGAGGCTGACGTGTTTCCAGTTTCTCCTTTTAGCGGTCCACCTCCCACATCGGAGAATCCTCCGCCGCAAACCATCTGAGTGCCAGGGTCGGCCGGAACTTGAGCTCCTGCGACTATCATCACCATCTGATGGTGAGAACTCTTGATTACCCCTCGCAAATATGTTCGACTGCATAAGGCGCCTGCCGCTTTTATTCTCAGTAATGGCCGCAAGCTCGAGGACCAAATCCCGAAATGATTTTATCAACACTAAACCCCATGAGACAGGCGTTGGTCATCATTCTCCATGACCTAGTCACTCAGCGGTTGGCTAAAACCCGCAGAGACTGCGCAAGGGCAAACATTACCTAGCCCAATCGGCTAGACACCTGGCATTCGAGCTAAGTCCGTAGCCCCTCCGATCCCTGGCTAACGGCCTCTTTAAATTTCAACAATACACACCGAAACGGCTTTATTCAAAAATAAACGGCCTATACATGTAGGCCGATCACTCCAACGAGTCGGCGCACCGATTTGATATGCTGAGTCTGATTGATGTATTCACGTCTATCCAAACATTTATGCAATAAAGTTAAACACCCACACGCCGAATGCGGGAGACAATTTGATACTTTCAATAAAGCGTCTTTTATTCAAAAAATCAAGAAATTACATAATTACGAA
This sequence comes from Camellia lanceoleosa, assembly GCA_025200525.1. Classification (NCBI taxonomy): domain Eukaryota; kingdom Viridiplantae; phylum Streptophyta; class Magnoliopsida; order Ericales; family Theaceae; genus Camellia; species Camellia lanceoleosa. Next base: position 2,689,980 of record CM045765.1, on the reverse strand, counting down.
CGCGACCAGCGTTCGAACCTTACAACAATTAAAGTCATACTATAATTAAAGTCATACGGCGTCACCCTCATCCTCGCTCTTCTCAACCTCGAAAGCAGAAAACGGAAAGTCCTTACTGTGGTAGAGAGGTGACGCCGAATTTATGCCTGACAAGCGAAGAGATTCGGCGACTTGAGTTGCTTTGATCCAACCATGCCTGAACCCACGGTTTTCACATCGGCAAACCTCTTCGGCAAGCTTCTCCTTGGTCTTTTGGATCCCAACCAAGCGCCCTTCGTGGAAACCTTTTTCATAAGACCTCCCCTTGGCGGACTCCAATGCGAACATGCTCGCCGCTTTCACGATCGGCAAGGCGCAGCTTATAATGGTAACCCTCTCTTCCACGATTGGATTCACTGCCTACTTGGTTGTCTTTGAGCCGTCTTGATCTTTCTTAACTCATGTTCAGCCGCCTCCACGCGAGCCTCCAAACTACGGATATGCTCATCCTTTTTCTCCATTTCTCGGCGGGCGGCGTGCAATCGCATGCCGACTTCATAGGCCGTATAGAGCCCTTTCACTGCCCCGTGAATGCCCTCGCGAAACACTTTGTAGTCCTGACGACCAACCATTGACTGCTGAACTTCCGGATGAAATATTTGTCGAGCAAACTCGACCGCCACATTTGGATCTCGAACGATCGAGTCCGCTTCCGTCATGGGCTTATTCTTCACAAATACTGCAAAACTTAACGGGCACGGATTCGCGTCTGATCTCCTTTTGACTTGGGCGTGTGGCGATCTCCCCTAGGACTGCCTATCCCGTCTGGGCGACCTACTACGACGTCGAGGAGATTGACGCCTCTCTCGACCCATTGAACTCTTATTCACAGCACGCAAGGGCGCGCCACGGTGTTCACCTCGATGCATATCACCGCCAAGCTCAGCCAGCGTCTTGGCTTCCCCTTTGCTGTTGAAGAAGAGTTTGTTCGACATTCGCACAACAGATCTTCTCTCAGAAGTCTCAAACAGATACCTACCAGACTCTTAAAAGCTGTACCTTTGATCATTTAACACTCGCAGAGGCAGCACGATCGAGGCAGGTTCATTAATCGCGAAACCCAAGCGCCCGACGCCGACTAAATTAACGGCAGGACAAGCTGATTCGGGCAAGAGCAGATACATCAATCTGTTCGGCTAAACTACCCCAGCCGGCTCACTAATTGATCCCTTTGTCATAAACCCCCTGGGGCAAGGGCAGACTCATCAATCTGAGGGCCCAAGATCAATAGGCAGTGAAATTGCAAATGGTGATTTTGATGGGACATGAATTGAATCTGCATGAACCCAGATATTGACCAATCTTTTCCTCTCTACCCTCAGCGGTTGGCTATTTCAGATAAATTTTTAGATAAAATCTAACTAAAGTTTAGACAAACGATATTCTACGTACGGTTTGTTTAGAAGAATTCTAGATAAAATCATTCGTGCCACAGTAAAGTTATCCGGCTCACGCTCAATCTGTTCGGACCAAGTACCCCAGCTGGCTCACAAGTCGATTCAGAACTAGAATTCTTTTTATGAACCCCCTGGGGCAAGGGCAGATTCACAAATCAGGTTTTCCCCACAGTATATGCAATGCCGTTTTACTAAATGCATTGAACCACAGAACTCTTTGATACAAAGTGCGTGTGGTAGTAACAAAAAATTACAAGATTAATTACAAGATCAAAATTAAACCACAGAACCCTTTCATACAAAGTATGTGGTGGTAGCAAACAATTACAAGGAAATTTTCATTAATAAATTGCGCGCAAATGCCAACCAATTTATACATGAAAACTACCCTAAACCAAAAAGAAGAACAAAAACAAAAAGACGCTGCTTTCGATGTGACTCCGGATCATTCTTCGGTATCGGATTCAAGCGGCTCAACATCCACCTGCTCATAAGGGATTGGCAAATCCAATGTAGCTTCAGCGGCAGCGAGGGATTTGAGCCACCCATGTTTGAACCCGCGATTCTCAAATTTGGATACTTCTTCAACATATTCCGTCAGAGCAGCGCCTCTCCCCGCCTCAAAGGCCTCTGATACGGCTTTCTCGCGGGCCGCCTTAAGCTCCTCTAACTGAGCTTCCGCTTCAGCAAGTGCCTTCTTGGAAAGATTGAGTGATTCCTCGCTCACATTTGCCCTTCCCTCAGCATCAACACGAAGCTGTTCGGCGATGCGAGCCCTCTCTTTCTCCGCTTCGGCCCGCGCGCTCTCCATTTCAGCTCTCATAATTTCGAACTCGGCCCTACTTTTCTGACCCTCCAGCTCCGTTTGCAAATGGTCAGCTCTCCCGAGAGCACCACGCAGGCGGCGGCCCAAGTCGGCAATCCTTCCGACCGTCTGCAAACCAAGTCGGTATGATTAGACGCCTTTAACAAACAAGAGCAATATGAAGGTAACTTACCAGATATGCCGATTGAGCAGCTAGGGCAACGGCCAAAACATCAGGCACGGCACCAAAGGCTGTGTTGTCAGCCGGCAGAGAAATTGAAGCCGCCAGGCTCAGAGCCACGGCTGGATCCTCGATGGCCGAAGCGTCGGATAAAATCGGCATATCCCTGATCTTTGGCTGAATGACGAACGGAGCGACCACGTCCGGTTCTTCAAGCCGAGGCCGTTTGCTAACGGGGCCAGCTTCCGAACTCTCCTCTCCCTCGGCACCACGCCTTTGGCCTTGCTCCGGAATCAGCCGTTCCCCATCGGCTTGTTCTCCACCTTTTTCCGTATCAAACGCAGCAACCTCAACCGTCCCCTCAGAAACGGGTACGAAGGGCTTGATCAAGCTAGGGTCTGATACAGCGCATTCGGCCTTCTTTCGGGCGGCTATCCGCTCGGCATTTCTTTTACGCGCCATCTGCGTTAGGCTTTCCTTCGCCATACCCTCAAAGAAATCGCCGGGTAGATCCTCCAAGTTCGCAAAAATATCCCCGGAAGAGAAGTCTGCTCGTCCTGACCCGGACGGCTCGGTGGCCTCGAATGACGAAGCGACCGTCGCCGCCTTACAACCCTCAATAAACTCCCCGGATCGGCAATCACCTCGAAAGAACTTCGGGCGTCTTCCCCCGAATCAGAAGCTGCGAGACCGATCTGCCTAAGGTTTTTGAAGCTGGGGAAGATAAGGGCCGAGAGCTGTTGATTGCCGACTGGAATCGGAATGTGATCTGCAGCCGAGAAAGTAGTGTAAGTGGGTTCGTACCGAAGGAGAATATGGGCGGCCCTTCCTTGCTTTTGCAAGTTTGGGCGGCCGAAATATTGGAGTGCAGTCTTGACCTCCCCAAGAACCACGTCGTCAACCGAAGTCAGAACTTTCTTCAACCTATTACCTGCAGAAGATAAAAAGCGATTTAGAGAAAAGAGCCGAATAAGAGATAGACCAACAAATATAAGGCATTGCGTGGCAACCTGGGTCACCCTTATGTCTGGGAATAGGGTCCAAGCGATCCTCCCCTTCAGCGAACTCCCAGTTACCTCGGACGTTGACCATCACGTCGTCAACCCGCTTACCAGAACTGGCAAGCATAGTCACTAAGTGATGGTCAGTGTCTTTGGCTCTGAGGAAATATCGCCCCAGCCGACCGGAGGATTTGGCTAAGGCGTAACAGTGCCGAATGGCCGGAATCCCAAGGTTAATCCTAAGGCGTTGATTCAACTCTACAACCCCCATGATGATCCGAAAGAAATTTACATTGGGCTGAGAAGGAATCAAACCCCAATAGCGGAGAACGGCCCTAAGAAGTGGGTGTAGGAAGCGAACCCGCCTCAAGAATGGATAAAAGAGGGAATACGATCGTGTTTTGATCTTCCCTCTCCATGTCGAGAGCGTTGTCCGTTACAAGGGATAAGTGGACGTCGTCAGGAATAGAAAAATGTCGCCGGAAACCGGAGACACGATCCTCAGAAAGGAGGTCCTTTAAATGTTTGGCCATCTTAGCAGAGAACTAAATACTCGCCGAAGCCAAAATAGCAAACAGAAAAAATAGGATTACAAAGAAGGGATGAGGAAACTTACGAAGAGTAGAGGAGACGAGGGAAGGCGGAAGATGTTGCAGAAAATGCGAGTCACGGAGAGATATGCACTGGCGTTCCAAAAGCCCCAGAAAATCAACCAAACCTGAATTCGAAAGGACCAAAATTTCAAATCGCAATAAATGCTGATATACATATGAATAGAGCGGGAAAGCGTAATGATGGACAAAGAAGCGCGCGCCCCCTGACATGTATTGAGGAACGCGAAGCCGCGTGATGATAAACTTCTCGAATTCTGAACCAAACACGCCGATTGACTACCGTCAATAGGGAGTTCGGAGGGCAATTGTGGTAGCCGAATAATTGACAAATATAAAGGAGGTATATTTCGAAGGCTTAACGCTAGCCGGCCTCTATCACACAAGGATAAGGGGCCGAATAGGATAGAGGGCCGAATATGGGGCATCCCTATAGCCGAATAGTGGAAAAGGTAATGATTGAAAAAGTAGGCCCTGGCCCCGAGGATCAGAGGAGGCGAGTATAAATATAGTGACAACGGACTAAACAAGGTATGCAAGAATTACTACTAAAAACTTAGTGAACAAGCTTTCTTGAGTAGAAGAACTGACTTGTCCGTCGGAGTGCTAATTCTGGCACCCCCGACCGGGGCATTTGCATTTTTGCAGGTGACTAGCTGAGGATCATTGGCGCTGACTAGGGTCTGAAGAGTATTTCCAAACTACACTTCCCACATGTGAATTGTATTGATTTGTACATGTTGAAAAATAATAAACGACCTCGATAAATTATGAAATTTGAGAAGAGACATATATACGTGATTCTAGACAACTTTTGTGTTTTAACTTTTTATTAAAAAAATCGATTAGAACTTATAATCGGATGATCTTAGATATTATAGTTTTGATTCATTTTAGCAATACAGATTTTAGAGGCTGTTTTAACCCACGAAATAAGCTCATTTTTATTGGTTTTGCATAAACTAAAGTAAAATATTATTCTGCACACTCTTTGTGTTTTGAAATTTTCCGAAAAAAAATCATCTTAGGGCAGTTTTTGTTTGTTTTCAGTTTCAGATTTTTTGATTAAATTCCATCTAATTTTTTCTATCAAGTTTTTCTCTCAATCTATTTAGTTTTTGTTAAATTCGTTTGTGATGTCTTTTACGAAATTTGATTATGTATAACTTTTGTTCTTTGAGTTTTGGTCAATTCGAATTATTTAAGCATGAAATGGTACATTTTTATACTTCTTCAGCAAGTTACTTATGATTAAATTATATTGACTTTATTTTTTTGCAGGATAGTGGGTCTTACTAACTTTTTTATGCAGGGCTGACCCACCATATTTTTATTTCTATTTTGTTTATTTTAATTTTAATCTATATTTCGTTGTGTACGGACAAGAAACTAAATACCACCGTATATCAGGAAACTACCCATTCTTCTCAGTGCGGTTGGAACTACTTGTCTTATCCCGTAACAAGAATTAAATATATTTTTGTTTGTGTCTGGTGGACACGTGGGTGTTAAATCTTGTACTCATACTAGTATACCTATATACTGCCCCGTTTTGTCTTTTGACAACTCGGGTGCGTTCTGTTTGAGCGCAGTCGAGCTTCCTTTGCAAGATTAGTTGAGGCTACGGTGATGACGTGGAATTACTATAGTCGTTGAACTTGTCGTTTGGACTTCTTTTGTTTTCTTGAGCTTAGAGTTGATATTAGTTTATATATTTATTATTTTTTTTTATGACTTTAGTATTGAAATATTTTGGCATGGTTTATAACCGTACATTATTTAAGTTATTTTGGGCTATTTATTGTTACTTTAATGTTTGAGGTATTGGTTAGTTATGAAATTATGGTTGATGGTTTGGTTGGCGTTTAGTTTTTTTTTGTTTCACCCCTAGGGTTTGGATAATGGAATATTGATTGGGGATTAGCCCTAATTTAATATTTAATTGTCCAAATTTTGGGGTGTGACAGTTCCACATGCCAAGATTCTAGATATACGATGGTAAGTCTGATCCCAACTTTCATGTTGGCTTATATTTGAACTCGATGGCATTGTACACCGAAAACGAGTCGTTACTCTGCAAGGTGTTCCCTTCATCCTTTGAGGAAATCGCATCAGATTCGTTTCACAAGTTGCCAAAAGGAACTGTGAAAAGTTGGGAAGGCCTGGCCGAGATGTTTGTGGCCAAGTTTGTTACAAACAAACTACAACTGTTGAAGGTAGACTCCCTAATGGCTTTGAGAATTGGCGAGGATAAAAGCCTCAGGGCTTAAGCCAAAAGGTATTATGAGGTGTTTAACTGAATACCAGAGTGCAACCAAGAAGTGGCAGTCGTATCTTTTAAGAACGGCCTAAACGATGATTGTCTGCTTCGAAAGTCGCTAGCAAAGACACTGCCAAAAAGTATGGAGGAGCTTATGGCCAGAATCGAGAAATATGCGAGAGTAGAGGAAGACATGCCAGGAACAAAGGCGTCAAAGTAAGAAAAAGAGGAACGGCTCACCGAAACGAGGCCGAGGTAATACAAACTTTAACAGAGAAGAAGCAAGACTGAGGGATGCACAAGCAGTCACCACAGTGTTCCAGATCCCGGTTTACAAAGTCCTAGAAAGGATCAGGAACCAACCTTACTATAGAGCACCGGAGAAAATTCTTGGCGAATTTATAGGAAGAAGCCTTGGAAAGCACTCTACCTACCACAATGAGGATGGACATCTGACTCAGGGGTGCAAAGCCCTAAAGACATATCTGGAAGATCTAGTAAGACAAGGTCACCTAAAGGACCTAGTAGATGAAGCTAAGACAAGGGAAGAGCAAGCAAGCCTACCCCAAGCACCAGTAGTACCACCTCCACCAACACCACAATCGTAAGTAGACGGACCTCGAGTGATCAATGTGATCCACTTGAAAGTTAATGAAAACGAGGTACATGGGAAAACTCAAAGGGTGAAACACTTACAACATATGTATCAGGTCAGCAAAAGAAGCCTAGGGCAGACGAGTACCAGGGACCAATGGTGTCATTTACCAAAGCTGACCTAGATATGGTGCAGCATTCATACAATGATGCTCTGGTGATATCCCTCAAGATTGGAGAGTGCCAGATAAGGCGCATTCTAGTAGACCAAGGCAGGTCTTATGACATCATGTATATCAGATGTTACAAGGAGCTCGGCCCTCACCAAGATGATCTGAAACAGTCCAACAGTCCAATGGTCGGGTTCAATGGAACGCCGACATGGCCCCTGGGAGCAATAAGTTTGGAGGTGCAAGCAGGCACCAAGAAAGTAAGCACAGAATTTATAGTAATTGACACCCCCTCCCCTTATAATGTTATCTTGGGAAAGCCATGGTTGCACGCAAGGAGGGCTGTTCCCTCAACACTAGACCAGCTATTGCGGTTCCTAGCAGAGCATGGAATTGAGGAGGTCAGAGGGGATCAGTTCCAGGCAAAAAATTACTTCATGACAGCAATGAAATCCACCTGCAACATGCGAGAGGCAGTAGAGACTGTAGAGATTGAGGACGAGGACATGGAGGTCCTAGATGACATTAACAAAGAACCAACCGACAAAAACAAGGAAGCCTTAAAGAAAATTATGGTCCAGCAAGGGGATGAAAAACGCTTCTTCCTCCTCGGCTTAGGCTTGGCCAAGGAAAAGGAAAGGGAATTGGAAGTGTTCTTGCGAGCAAACATAGAGGTGTTTGCCTGGACGCCATACGAGATGCCTGGCATTGACCCCGAGGTTACATGCCACAGATTGAACGTAGACAGGTCGGCGAAGCCCATCATTTAGCGAGTGAAGAGGCCGACGTTGGTTCATATGGAGGCAGTAGAGGAGGAAGTGGACAAATTATTAGAGGCTAGAGCTATTCGAGAGGTAAAGTACCCTAACTGGCTGTCCAACACTGTGGTTGTGAAAAAGAAAAATGGGAAATGGAGGGTCTGCGTGGACTTTACTAGCCTAAATAAGACTTGTTCCAAAGACAGTTTCCTACTCTCCAAGATCGATCAATTGGTGGATGTCACTTTAGGATATGGAAGGATGAGCTTCCTAGATGATTACATAGGGTACCATCAGATAACAATGTACCCCCTGATGAAGAGAAGACTGCATTTATCACCTCAAAAGGGCTGTATTACTATAGAGTGATGCCTTTCAGGTTGAAAAATGCAAGAGCAACGTACCAGAGGTTAGTGACCAAGATGTTCAGACATTAGATTGGCAAAGCAGTGGAAGTATACATCGACGACATGGTCGTGAAGACCAAGGAACCTGAGGATCATCTGGCCAACTTGAAGGCAATCTTTGACATCCTAAAAACATATCGGCTCTGACTCAATGCTTCAAAATGTGCATTTGGAGTTGGGTCTGGTAAGTTCTTGGGGTATTTGGTTACCAGAAGGGGCATTGAGGTAAGCCCAGATCAAATCAAGGCCATTCTGGATTGAACAAGCCCAGAGTCAGCAAAACAAGTTCAACTGTTGACAGGAAAGGTCGCAGCCCCGAACAGATTCATAAGTAAAAGTTCGGATAAGTGTAAACCATTTTCCAGTCTATTGAAAAAGGCCACCGACTTCTTGTGGATAGAGGAATGTGAGGTCGCCTTGGCCGACTTGAAAAGATACCTGACCACAGCTCCAGTTCTCTCAAATCCGATAGTTGGAGAGGAGCTATTCTTATACTTGGCGGTTTCAGAGTACGCAGTAAGTGCAGTGATAATTAGAGAAAAGAAGGGAGAACAAAGGGTAGCATACTATGTGAGTAAAACCCTAGCGAACTTAGAGACCAGGTATTTATCCATGGAGAAATTAACATTGACCTTAATGATGGCTTCTAAGAAGTTGAACCATTATTTCCAAGCCCACAAGATTGTGGTATTGATTGAGCACCCTTTGAAATCCCTATTACATCAAAGAGATATAACAAGCAGAGTGGCTAGATAGGCAGTGATATTGGGCCAATATGATTTAGAGTTCAGACCTAGAACAACAATCAAAGGCCAGGTTTTGGCCGACTTCATGGTCGAGTTCACACCTGGTGCCATCCCACATCGGGATCCGGTGAGCCGCGACTTAGGATGTCCAGGAGAACAAGAAGAGACTCGGCTGGGAATGAAAAACCCCATAGTAGAGCAAAAGAAAGAAGAGAGACTCAAGCCCTGCGACATTTACATCGACGAATCCTTCCGTCTGTTTGTTGACGAGAGTTCAAACCATCAAGGAGCGGGGGCAGGAGTAGTGCTAGTATCGCCAGATGGCTGGATGCTAGAACAATCTATTCGAGTACGGTTTAAAGCCTCAAACAACGAAGCAGAATATGAAGCACTGATCGCAGGATTAAAGTTGGCAGCTGTCACGACCCAAACCCGCCCCTATAGGTTTAGCGACGTAACCGGCCAGTAATCCGTGGATTACCTACGGCCTCTTAAGACATTAACAAATATTAAGGGGCTGCGGAAGCAATAAATGTAAAATAAACAAGGTCCAATGAGCTGTGATGACATACATGGGACAGAAAATTTTAAAACTTATTTATATACATAGCATGCCAGACAAAGTACACCAATATGTACAGAATATTTACATAAGTACGTCCCAAGATCCGACTTTACAAAAACACTACCACTCCCCGGCATGAAGTACAAAACTGCCACGGTGTTAGGCTTCAGGCGGAACCTCCTCGGGAGGTGCAACAGGTGGCTGACCGAAAACAAAAACAGAGGGCCATCAACTCTGGCCAGGGTCTTGTGCCGGCTCACCTACATATATATAATAAACTGTGAGCGAAAGCCCAGTGAATAACAACAGAGTAAAGGTTTTAATGAATGATGTCCATCACAGAGTTAGAAACCAGAGTTATTATCAGAAACACAATCTTATCAGAAATAGAGTCTTATGCATATTCAGATTTCCAATCAGAAATAGATTCAGATACATGCTCATATTCATAATCATATTCAGATTTTGCATAAGATCATATGTGGTACACCCATTAGCTATCCGATCAAGTAGGTCTAAAGACCACCACAAGTAGGTCCGAAGACCACAACAAAGTTGGTACCAACAACCATAAAGGTCCATATCTTGCGCGCAAGCAACCATGGTATTATTACCCCCAGGCAAGGGCCACAGGCCATGGTATTGTTACCCCCGGGCGAGGGCCATAGGCCACGATATTGTTACCCCCGGGCAAGGTCCATAGGCCACGGTATTGTTACCCCCGAGCGAGGGTCGTAGGCCATAGGGACTAAGGGTGCCACAACTACTTTTCAAAAAACTAGACATTCATTCATTCATTTCCAACATATCATAGCTTTTTCAAGAATCAATCATTTCGTATCATAGTATATTGAAAATACATAACATTGAACATAACTTTACAAAGTTACTACTCACTGTGGGCGTTGATACAAGTAGACGAAGTCAAGAGGGTCAAACGGATTGCGGCACGTGACCTACATAACACATTACGGATACACACTTGAAATACGCATTTCTAAATGTACAAAACTCACACCAATGACTCTAAGGGTGTACCTAACCTCTTATCCTTATTAAGGAGCCTTAAACATGGCCTAGGAATGCCTAGGATGGAATGTGGATGCAAAAATGCCTTAGAAAATGTTTTTCAAAAGTTGCTGAAAACAGGGGTCTCGCTCGAGCGAGCCTTCCTTCGCTCGAGCGAGCTTCCAAAATCAAAGGCTTCGCTCGAGCGAGACTTTCTTCGCTTGAGCGGTCTGATGAAACAGTAAAAATACTGGATGCTGTGATTTTACGCGCGATGGTCGCTCGATGCTCGCTCAAGCGGAGCCCTGGACAAAGGTGCTCGCTCGAGCGAGGAAGTCAAATCTGGAATTTCCAGATTTGTCTTACAAGTTCGAACCAAGCATTCTTCAACCAAAAACTCAACCTCTTGGGCCCAAATTCTGGAAAAACATTTCAAACTCATAGTACGTCAAGTTTCAAGAGTCAATTTATAGAACCATTGCCCAAGAGTGAGTCAATTTGAGCACCATTTCTACAAATTTTCAAGAACAAGGGGTTAAACAAACATGCTTGAGTTCAAATACATTTCAAAGCTTCAACTCATGATCCAAGGCAACATTTAACTCAGAAATTTGTTGACCTCAAAGGCTTTAGCAAAAATATGCACATGCATGTAGAAATTTAACACCCAACAACTTCAATTTCCATGAATGTGTACATGTATGTATGTTACACTACCCAATTCAACAATTCAAGCTAATTCTAGACTCTAATATTCAATTGACCAAGAGACATGCAAGAACTAACTCAATCACATGAATGAGGGGATGAATTCTTACCTTTAAGTCTAGAGTGTCAAGCTTAGAAGCTCTATTACACACACACTTCTTTAGCTTCCTCAAATTTCCAAGCAATTCTTTGAAGACTACAATTTTCCCTACTCCTCTCCCTCTAGTCGGTCTAGAGCAAGGAAAATGGCTGAGGAGAAGGTTTTGTTTAAGTGTAATAAGCCCAAAACATGTTGCCTACAAGACCCACTAACAATAGCAAAACGGTAATTACGGCAACTTAGGTGTTTTGCTTATTTTAATCTAATTTAATCACACCTAATCACATATTGAATAAAAATACCATTAAATCACATAAAATCCAACTAGTCTAAAATGCTAATCGATTCCGGAATTGGGCGCAGATAGGGCTTCCAATTTGCAATTTAAAATTTAAAACACGAACAGATATTCCGACACCAAACAGATAAAAATATAATTCATGCAATGCACATGCACATAGATTCCAGATTTCCTCTAAATTACTATTAGGCACGATTAAGTCCCAATTAGCGTTAATCAGGGTCGGGGTTATTACAGTCTCCCCCCCTTAAAAGAGTTTGGTCCCCAAACTCAAGTTACCTTCATTCGGAGTCAACATTGGGTCTAAAGGGAACAGTTCTGGATATCTCTTCTTCATGTCTTCCTCGGTTTTCCAAGTTGCGTAGGTTCCCCCGTGGTTCTGCCAATCAACTTTCACCAACGGTATTTCCTTATTTCTCAATCTTTTAATTCTGCGATTCACAATCTGGATAGGCCTTTCTTCATAAATGTAATCATCTTTCAGAAGTACATGCATCGGCTCGATAACATGGAGTGGATCTCGCAGATATTCCCGAAGCATCGATGCATGAAAGACATTATGCATATGTTCCATCACCGGCGGTAAGGCGATTCGGTAGGACACCGGATTGATCTTTTCAAGAACTTCGTAAGGTCCAACATACCTCGGAGCCAATTTTCCTTTAACACCAAATTGGGTTTGACCCTTCATCGGGGTCACCTTAATAAACACATGGTCCCCCACTTCATACTCTCTTTCTCTTCTTCGAACATCGGCATAGCTTTTCTGCCTACTTTGTGCAGTTTTCAAACGTTGCTGTATCAGTTTCACTTTCTCAGTTGTTTCTTGCACAAGTTCTGGTCCCAACAAAGGTCTGTCGCCTACTTCAGCCCAACATACTGGAGATCGACACTTTCTTCCATACAACGCTTCGTAGGGAGCCATCCCAATACTTGAGTGGTAACTGTTGTTGTACACAAACTCAGCTAATGGCAAATAAGCTTCCCAATTCCCCTGAAAGTCTAATACACACATTCTGAGCATATCCTCCAGAGTTTGGTTAGTTCGTTCAGTTTGGCCATCAGTCTGTGGGTGGTAAGCACTGCTCAGTCTCAATTCTGTTCCCAAGGCCTGTTGCAAGCTCTGCCAAAATCTTGATACAAATTTTGAGTCCCTGTCAGACACAATAGACACTGGCACTCCATGCAGTCTCACAATTTCAGTCATATAGATGTTAGCCAGTCTATCAACATTATAAATAGTTTTAACAGGCAGAAAATGTGCAGACTTAGTCAAACAGTCGACTATAACCCAAATAGAGTCCATACCTCGAGAAGAACGAGGCAATCCCACAATGAAGTCCATGGTGATGTGCTCCCATTTCCATTCTGGTATCGGGAGTGGTTGTAGCAAACCGGCAGGTCGTTGATGTTCAGTTTTAACCTGTTGGCAGTGTAGACATCTAGCCACAAAGTCTGCAATACTCTTCTTCATTCCAAGCCACCAAAAGTTCTGTTTCAAATTATGGTACATCTTCGTGTTCCCCGGATGCATAGCAAATTTACTACTGTGAGCTTCGGTCATAACACGTTTTCTCAAATCATAGCAATCAGGCACACAAAGACGGTTACAAATTTCAAAGACACCATTTTCAAACACAAATTCGGGCCTCGGTTTCGAATCAAACTCCTCTATAATCTTTTTCAAGTGTTCATCTTCACATTGTTTCTGTTTAATCTCATCAAGAATAGCAGGTTGAGCAGAGATAGCAGATATCAATCTATCTTGTTCATAGTCAGTTGACAAGTCTTTTCGGGTAGATAACAAACACGACACAGTTGCACCAGATTTTCGGCTTAAGGCATCCGCCACAGTATTAGCCTTTCCCGGGTGATATAAGATTTGTAAGTCATAATCCTTGATTAGTTCCATCCATCGTCTCTGTCTCATATTCAACTCCTTCTGGGTGAAGAAATATTTCTAGCTTTTATGGTCGGTGTACACTTCGCAAGTTACCCTATACAAGTAATGACGCCATATTTTCAAAGCAAACACCATGGCTGCCAATTCAAGATCATGCGTTGGGTAATTCTTTTCATGAGGTCGCAGTTGTCTGGAGGCATAGGCAATCACCTTTCCATTTTGCATCAGTACACACCCTAAGCCTTTATATGAAGCATCACTGTACACTTGAAACCTATCAGTACCGTTTGGCAACGTTAGGATTGGTGCAGTCACTAACCTGGTTTTCAACTCTTGGAAAGCTGCCTCTCTTTCATCATTCTAGTCAAATGGCATGTTTTTCTGATTTAACTGAGTCAATGGCAAGGCAAGCTTTGAGAAGTCTCTCACAAATCTCCAGAGTAGCTCAGAAGTCCCGTAAAAACTTCAGATTATCATCACATTTGTAGGCCTCGCCAATCCACAACAAATTTTTAATTTTACGAGGGTCCACAAAACACCATTTTTGTCAATCACATGGCCCGTAAATGCTACCTTCGCCCACCCAGACTTAGACAATTTAGCGTACAACTTCTTTTCTCTCAATATCTGCAAGGCGGTTCTCAAATGCTTTTCATGTTCTTCCCTGTCTTTAGAATATATCAGAATATCATTAATAAATACAACAATAAAATCATCCAGATACGATTTAAACACTCTATTCATAAGATCCATGAAAGCAGCAGGTGCATTTGTCATCCCAAACGGCATTACCAGAAATTCATAATGTCCATATCTAATTCGAAATGCAGTTTTCTCAATGTCTTCGGCTCTAACCTTTAACTGATGATACCCAGACCTGAGGTCAATTTTAGAGAACACTTGGGCACCCTGAAGTTAGTCAAACAAGTCATCTATTCAGGGCAGAGGGCATTTATTTTTGATAGTCACTTTGTTCAATTCCCGATAGTCTATACACAATCTCAAAGACCCATCCTTCTTTTTGACAAATAACACCGGAGCACCCCAAGGTGAAGTACTCGGACGGATAAAGTTCTTGTCTAACAGCTCTTGGAGTTGGGTTTTCAATTCTTTCAATTCAGAGATAGACATTCTATAGGGAGTCTTGGAAATAGGTTGTGTCCCCGGCAACACCTCAACAGTAAACTCAATCTCTCTATCCACCAAGTCCCCCGGTAAATCAGTTGGAAACACATCAGGGAAGTCACAAACAACAGGGATTGTTTCTACGGTAATATTGGCAGATGATGTGGTCAATATGCAACACAGATAACCCCTACATCCCTTCCTAAGTAATTTTACAGCTTTCATAGCCGAAATTAAGTATGGGGGAGGAACTACTCCATTCCCTCTAAAGGTAAATTCAGGCATATCCGGCGGTCTAAACACAACAGTTTTGTTTGCACAATCAATGGTAGCACAGTATTTAGTCAGCCAGTCCATCCCCAAAATACAATCAAAATGATGAATGTCCAAAGGCAATAAATCCACATACAATATTGTATCACCAACCACAACATCACAAGCCGGATAAACATGAGTGCACATCATAGAATCCCCAGAAGGTGTAGATACAGATAATACACATGTCATATGTTCTAGTGGCCTAGTCAATTTCCGAGAAAAAGCATGCGACACGAAAGAATGCGTAGAACCAGAATCTATCAACACACATGCATATTGAGAACATATAGAAAGTGTACCTGACACCACGGTATAGGTGTTCGGTACATCGCCGGGCACTAAAGCAAACACTCGGCCCTGTCTTAACGGTTCCTTTCCTGCATTGGCTTTGGCGTTGGTTTTGGCCACAGAAGTAGATCCCACTGAGCTCGCTGCAAGACAGCTAGTAGTCTCGGATCTAAGCGGACAATCTCTCATCATATGGCCTGTCTTGCCACATTTAAAACACGCACCTGATGTTCGGTAACAAGTACCTCTGTGCTTATTCCCACAATCGGGGCAAACTGGCACAAGGCCACTACCTTGGCTTGAGTTATCAGAAGACCTCAGATACGCTTCTTATTTCCAGAAAATGAACGGCCCTTTTTAAAGCTATTCCCGGATCTTTTCCCTGTCCACTCAGTCCGTGGGGTGGAAGTTTGTTTCTTTGCCGCTAGAATGGATTCTGCCATTAACGCCCTATCCAAAACGCTCACATATGTGGGTAGATTCAGAACTCCCACCCTATCCAGTATGTCCAGATCCAACCCATCCTCAAACTTGCGGGCCTTTTTGTATTCTGTGTCTACCATATGGGGAGTAAACCTGGCTAGCTCAGTGAACTTGGCCTCATACTGGGCTACAGACATCTTGCCCTGTTTAAGTTCTTGAAATTTCGAGACTTTTCGGTTGCGAAAGCACTGAGGAAAATACTTGTCATAAAAGATTACATTAAACTGCTCCCATGTCATATTTTCGTGACCATTTCAAATCAGTAACCACCACCTTCGGGCTTCATCTTTTAGAGTATAGGTGGCCAGGAGGACTTTTTGGGTTTCTGAACATGGAAATACCTCATACAATTTTTCCATTTCAAGCAACCATGTTTCTGCCTTCAGTGGCTCAATCCCACCATAAAATGTCGGCGGTTTCATCTTCATGAATTTCTGTGTCAAATTTATGATGTCATTGTTATCTGTCTCAACTTGTACTGGCGGAGGTGGAGGAGGTAAGGGTTGCTGCCTTTGTTGCTGTGTTAGGGTCTCAGTCAATGCTGCTAACATCTGTTCCATTCGGCTCATGCGAGCCTCAGATGATTCACTTTCACCACTTCCCCCTGAGTTCTCCATTTTACTATACAGACATTAAAGGATATTAAGCATAGGTATATTCAAGTGTGCATTCAGTTTTAATATTCAGTTGCATTACCACACACTCACACATGGAAATGGAATGCCCCTAATTCTTACTATGACATCCTAAGCTCATACGGACCTGTGTATGCGGTACAATTCGTGCTCTGATACCACTCTTTCACGACCCAAACCCGCCCCTATAGGTTTAGCGACGTAACCGGCCAGTAATCCGTGGATTACCTACGGCCTCTTAAGACATTAACAAATATTAAGGGGCTGCGGAAGCAATAAATGTAAAATAAACAAGGTCCAATGAGCTGTGATGACATACATGGGACAGAAAATTTTAAAACTTATTTATATACATAGCATGCCAGACAAAGTACACCAATATGTACAGAATATTTACATAAGTACGTCCCAAGATCCGACTTTACAAAAACACTACCACTGACTAGCATGAAGTACAAAACTGCCACGGTGTTAGGCTTCAGGCGGAACCTCCTCGGGAGGTGCAACAGGTGGCTGACCGAAAACAAAAACAGAGGGCCATCAACTCTGGCCAGGGTCTTGTGCCGGCTCACCTACGTATATATAATAAACTGTGAGCGAAAGCCCAGTGAATAACAACAGAGTAAAGGTTTTAATGAATGATGTCCATCACAGAGTTAGAAACCAGAGTTATTATTAGAAACACAATCTTATCAGAAATAGAGTTTTATGCATATTCAGATTTTCAATCAGAAATAGATTCAGATACATGCTCATATTCATAATCATATTCAGATTTTGCATAAGATCATATGTGGTACACCCATTAGCTATCCGATCAAGTAAGTCTAAAGACCACCACAAGTAGGTCTGAAGACCACAACAAAGTTGGTACCAACAACCATAAAGGTCCATATCTTGCGCACAAGCAACCATGGTATTATTACCCGGTGCGAGGCAATACGGTATTGTTACCCCCGGGCGAGGGCCGTAGGCCACGGTATTGTTACCCCCGGGCGAGGGCCGTAGGCCACGGTATTGTTACCCCCGGGCGAGGGCCATAGGGACTAAGGGTGCCACAACTACTTTTCAGAAAACTAGACATTCATTCATTCATTTCCAACATATCATAGCTTTTTCAAGAATCAATCATTTCGTATCATAGTATATTGAAAATACATAACATTGAACATAACTTTACAAAGTTACTACTCACTGTGGGCGTTGATACAAGTAGACGAAGTCAAGAGGGTCAAACGGATTGCGGCACGTGACCTACATAACACATTACGGATACACACTTGAAATACGCATTTCTAAATGTACAAAACTCACACCAATGACTCTAAGGGTGTACCTAACCTCTTATCCTTATTAAGGAGCCTTAAACATGGCCTAGGAATGCCTAGGATGGAATGTGGATGCAAAAATGCCTTAGAAAATGTTTTTCAAAAGTTGCTAAAAATAGGGGTCTCGCTCGAGCGAGCCTTCCTTCGCTCGAGCGAGCTTCCAAAATCAAAGGCTTCGCTCGAGCGAGACTTCCTTCGCTTGAGCGGTCTGATGAAACAATAAAAATACTAGATGCTGTGATTTTACGCGCGATGGTCGCTCGATGCTCCCTCGAGCGGAGCCCTGGACAAAGGTGCTCGGTCGAGCGAGGAATCCTTCGCTCGAGCGAGGAAGTCAAATCTGGAATTTCCAGATTTGTCTTACAAGTTCGAACCAAGCATTCTTCAACCAAAAACTCAACCTCTTGGGCCCAAATTCTGGAAAAACATTTCAAACTCATAGTACGTCAAGTTTCAAGAGTCAATTTATAGAATCATTGCCCAAGAGTGAGTCAATTTGAGCACCATTTCCATAAATTTTCAAGAACAAGGGGTTAAACAAACATGCTTGAGTTCAAATACATTTCAAAGCTTCAACTCATGATCCAAGGCAACATTTAACTCAGAAATTTGTTGACCTCAAAGGCTTTAGCAAAAATATGCACATGCATGTAGAAATTTAACACCCAACAACTTCAATTTCCATAAATGTGTACATGTATGTATGTTACACTACCCAATTCAACAATTCAAGCTAATTCTAGACTCTAATCTTCAATTGACCAAGAGACATGCAAGAACTAACTCAATCACATGAATGAGGGGATGAATTCTTACCTTTAAGTCTAGAGTGTCAAGCTTAGAGGCTCTATTACACACACACTTCTTTAGCTCCCTCAAATTTCCAAGCAATTCTTTGAAGACTACAATTTTCCCTACTCCTCTCCCTTTAGTCGGTCTAGAGCAAGGAAAATGGCTGAGGAGAAGGTTTTGTTTAAGTGTAATAAGCTCAAAACATGTTGCCTACAAGACCCACTAACAATGACAAAAGGATAATTACGGTAACTTAGGTGTTTTGCTTATTTTAATCTAATTTAATCACACCTAATCACATATTGAATAAAAATACCATTAAATCACATAAAATCCAACTAGTCTAAAACACTAATCGATTCTGGAATCGGGCGCCGATAGGGCTTCCAATTTGCAGTTTTAAATTTAAAACACGAACAGATATTCCGACACCGAACAGATAAAAATATAATTCATGCAATGCACATGCACATAGATTCCAGATTTCCTCTAAATTACTATTAGGCACGATTAAGTCCCAATTAGCGTTAATCAGGGTTGGGGTTATTACAGCAGCAACAATGGAAGCCGACGAGATGGTGGTCTTCTGTGACTCATAGCTTATTATGAACCAGGCAACAAGCGAGTATGCAGCCCAAGATGAAAGAATGATAGCCTATGTCAAAGAGGTTGTTAGACTACTAGCCTTGTTTCAGGACTGCTGACTACAGCAGGTTAGCTGAGATGACAACAGCCATGCCGATGCCTTGGCTAACCTGCCTAGTGCAATGAAATCGGGAGAGGCAAGGACAATAATGGTTGATTATTTGTCAGGCCCAAGTGTGGAACCACTGATCACAGAGTACGAAACAATGTGTATGGAGATGGGACCAAATTGGATGGATGCAATAGTAATATTCCTTAGAGATGGGAAGCTGCCAGATGATCGCAAAATAACACACAAGACCAGATTGAAGTCAGCTAGGTTTAGTCTGACAGCGGAAGGACATCTCTACAAAAGGTCTTTTACTGGTCCCCTTTTGAGATGTATGCATCCCTCAAAAGTTGAAAACTTTTTGTATAAAATACATAAAAAAGTATATGGAAGCCATGCTGGAGGCAGATCTCTTGCTCATAGGGCCATTACTCAAGGGTACTGGTGGCTCTACATATAGAAGGATGTTTAAGTCTATGTCAGAAAGTATGAGAAGTGTTAAAGATTCGCGCATTTAATACATCAACCAGCAGCAGATTTGAACTCAGTGTCCAATCCTTGGCCATTTGCCCAATGGGACATAGATCTTATTGGACAACTACCCCCAAGCGACTGGACAAAGGAAGTTCCTGATGGTAACAACTGACTATTTCATAAAGTGGGTAGAAGCTGAACCCCTTGCGAAGATTCGGGACATTGATGTGAGGAACTTTATATGAAAAAACATCATCATCAGGTTTGGGATCCCAAGGGCAATAGTAGCAGACAATGGTATACAATTTGACAGTAAACTAATCAAAAGCTTCTATGCAAAGTACAAAATCAAGAACTATTACTCCACTCCAAGTTTCCCTCAGAGTAATGATCAGGCAGAAGCATCCAACAAGACCATTCTGGATGGGATCAAGAAGAGGCTGGAAGCAGCAAAGGGAAAATAGGTGGAAGAGTTGCCTAATGTACTCTGGGCATATTGAACTACGCCGAGAAGATCTACTGGGGAATCCCTATTTTCCATGGCTTATGGCACAGAAGCAGTCTTCCCACTAGAAGTCTGCATTCTAGGGATTAGAACTCAAAGAGTAGAGAATAGGACTAACGAGGCATTCCTGCCCGAGATCTAGACCTACTTGAGGAGAAAAGGAAGAGAGGAGCAATTCGGCTAGGGGCATACCAGCAATAACTTGCTAGGACTTATAATAAGAAGGTCAACCATAAAGAGTTCAAAGTTGAAAACCTGGTGCTAAGGAAAGTGGTCGACAACAAGAAGGATCCTAAAGAGGGCAAGCTGGGCCCAAATTGGGAGAAACCTTATAGAATCATCTCGGTCGCCAGCAATGGGGCATATCGACTTAAAGACAATGAAGGCAAAGAGTTGCCAAGACCTTGGAACACTTGCAACTTAAAGTTTTTCTATCATTAGACTTTTTGTTTTCGAAATTTATGTCATAATTTTCTTAGCCGAGGTAGTAATAAAATTTTTACCGTGATTTTTTAAAGAATGTGAAATTTGTGTGATAGGACTGACTAGTCCTTTGGCGATGTTTCTGATTGAAACATGATAGTAACTTAGACTTATTATATGTCAGAGTTGAATTATACTTGCACATAATAGAGTTGAACTAATTTGAATTGAATTTAGAATTGCTATGTCGACAGAATTACACTTTGCGTGGAACTAAGCACATTTCAGTTAGATTAACAGAGAAACCGAAGTTGAGAACCTCGGCTAGTTCTTGTTTGAATCTGACTTTGGCGAAAGGTAATACGTGCTTAATGTGAACATAAGTGAAACTTAGGTTCATATTAGGGGGTAGAGAGCTGGAGAATGATGAATGAACTTTAAAGTGCTTTGGACTTGTTGAAATTTTTTGGAAACATTTACAAGGTAAGAATTGGCTTAACACTCGTTGAAATTTCAGAAAAATTTACAAGTTGAAGTTAAGCTAAGGTAATATTGAAAGAAGTACCCAACATGCGTACTCGCCGATATGACCAAGTTACCAAACTTGGGAAGGATAGAAGACAGAAATCTTGATAGAAGACAGTAAGTGAGAGTGAAATGGCAAGTTTGAAGAAACAACACTTGTAAAAATATTTCAAAATATTTTTAAGTGTTAAGCCGAGGCCGAGATAAACAATCAGAAGATATATCCGAGGTATATTACTCCGAGGAGATTCTACAGTTAAAGGTATACTTTGAAGACATGCAAAATTATTCTAAGTATGAAAATGAAAAACATACATAAGAAAAAAGAAGACATTCAACATTTAAAAGAAATGAGGAAGCTTGCATGCAAAAGACAACTTGTCCAAATACAAAAGGCACATTAGCCGAACTAGAATTTAAACATTGTCTAACAAAGTTGTAGAGACTATAGAGGAAAAAGTACAAGATATCAAAACAGAGAAAAGATTCTAAATAAGCTATTTTACATCGGTAGATGGTTGAGTGTCGACCTCGGTAGACAGCGGGGAAAGCTTCTTGGCAGCCTTGTTAGCCTCAATCTCGACATCAATCTCAAGAAGAGTTTGATCGAGGCTCTTCTCGGCGGTATACAGCTCGGACGTAGTCTTCTTGGAGAGGGCACTTTTTGAGACCTTGTCCTCCTCATCCTGAGTGAAGTCTAAGACTTGCTCATTCAGAGTTGGGGACTTGGCCCCAGCAGCACCAACTCCACTAGACTTATTAGCTTCGACATCCTCCTCTGTCTCAGCCTTGTCCTCGGACTGGCTTGGAGTAGGGGGAAATGGTAAAACAAGTTGGCTGGTATCATACAATGCCAAACCTTCAAGGATTGCCAAGTCCTTCAAGGCAGCCATCTAACCAAGGGTGTAACCCTTGTTGCATGCCTACTTCACTTGCCTTTTGTACTCGTTATGTACATGGGCCGCCCCCTCGGCGTAGGCCTTTTCGTCAGCCGCTTTGATTTCGGCCTCCTTCGTAGCCAGTGCTGTTTGGAGCTTGGTTTGGGCATCGGCTTCCTTCTCTTTGGCCTGTTTTGCCTCGGCCTGTTTTGCAAGAAGAGTAAAGCGTTTTTGTTGAACCGCTGTGAGTATTTCTGAAATTTGATGGGTCGTTGAACACATCAAAAGTAAACACTAAACTACGCCAAATTCTTTTAGAATAATGGCAAGTCTAGGTGTCGATCCACAGGGACAATTGTGAAATTAAACTAATTTAATTGATAAATTCTTAAATTAATTTTGATGAAAAGAATGATTGATCATAACCTAATTTAATAACGAATAAATTAAACTAAATAATTATATTATCAATTATAACTGATAGTGGATTTAGTGAATTGGGGGAAAAACTAGGGCAAACAGTTCACCACTGGCCACGTAATTAGGGTTTCCAATTGAAATCAATTATGTTATGGTTCGAACGGAATAATGCTTTGCAACTACAAGTTCAAAGCACTTAACAAGAAAATCATCACATTCAATGTACAAGTACGAACCATCTCAAATAGTACGAACCGTTCACTTTAAACTAAGGTAGTGACGAGACTCGTCCCTCGTAGTATGATTTGTCTCATACCTTGAATGTGAAAGAATAGAAAACTCATGTATGGAAGACATTTAACAATTACAGAAATTCGAATACTTGAAGAGATAATGAAAATTATATATAAAGAACTTCTAAAACACGATACAATTGTTCAAACCTTTACATAATTGAGAATCAAAAAGAAAACAAAACAATTACATGGCTAGGGTTTCATCAAAACCCTAGAAAAGGAGACTAGCCACTCATGGAGGAGTGGAAAGAGGTAGATGAAGAAGAAGCCTCCATGGGAGACATGCTTGAAGCTTCAATTCCTTTTTTCTTTTCAAACCCTAGCCTCCCTTTCTTGACAAAACAATTTCAGAACCCTATTCCAGCCTTTTTTTGCCTTTTTATACTTCTGATCTCTTCCAAACAGGTTTAAAACGTCGGGCACATTTTTCAAGTCAATGCACGTGTGGAAAAGTCAACTCTCTCCAAATTCTGTCTTTTTGCCCATTTTATACTCTGACTATGTACAACCTGATTGACATTCAACACACATAAAGTATACAGTTTGACCAACAAGTGAAGTTAAGAGATTCTAATTAACGACCTCAATGATGTACAATTCGACCTTAATCACATCCCCAACTTACGACTTGCTAGTCCTCAAGCAAGTAATAAAAATCAAATCAAATCAAACAAAATCTAGCTAGTTTCTCTTTCATGAGAAAACGGTTGCATTTAGAATATGCAACAAGCCTTTAAACCACAAAGTTAACCCAAGTGGGCGAGTAAAGTCTCGTGAGGGTTTTCAGAAATGATACGCATAAACATTTACATATTCATGTATGCCCAACAATTAACTATACTACTCCACCTAACAATCAACTTATGTGCCACTACAGTGTGATATTAAAATATAATGAGTCATTAAAGGCACAGTGGACAAGCATGAAGGAACTTATTGAGTCAAAACCACAATTCAGTTAATACAAAAGTAAAGTCCCCTATACTTGCGCATGCTAGTAGACAAATCATCAGTACGCTTGGTGTAAAGTGCAATCTCCATATTAGTTAACTATCCACTATAATAGCCCAGTGTATCTCATAATAACACCTAACATATACAGAAAAACTAACCTGTTGCAGCCAAGATTCTCAAATTTTTTTTTTTTTTTTTTTAAGATGACTGTGCAATGCCCTGATCCATTAAGCTTTCTAATCAACCCATGTAGCAAGTATTGGGCCAATGACTCCCAAACCAGATGGTTTTAGGGCACTAGGTGTAGAGACACCCCTACGGACTTAATAACTCGAGTTGAAAAGGCTACGAATCCGAACAAGTCATTCTCCTTATTTTTTCCTTAACTGTGCAATGTCTAAGTTTCTTAAGCTATCTAATTAACCCATGTAGCAAGTATTAGGCCAATGACTCCCAAACCAGACGGTTTTAGGGCACTAGGTGTAAAGACACCTCTATGGGCTTAATAACTCGAGTTAAAAAGGCTACGAACTTAAACAAGTCAAGTGTTTTTTTTTTTTTTTTGTGTTTTTTTAAAAAAAAAAAAAAAGAATCTTGGCTCCTCATTTATTCTTTTCTGCAACCCTAGCTATTATCAATGATGTACACCAGGGATTATAATAAAGAGGTCACCGCTATGAGAGTGTGTTCATGTGAATTAAGGCATACTTATGATAAGTGTACTAATACCACAAGCATAAACGACTCCCCTAATGCAAACATCACATGCAAGTATCTACCCAATAAATCCTTTTCATACAAGTCTACTATGCTCCCCAATTAACATATACAAATATCATCACCCTACTAGCAACAAGTCACATCAAGTGAAGTAATGCAATCAAGTGAAACAGGTATAAGCATGAATGATTGAGCCAAATAGGAATGCACAAAAGAAAATACAACCCTCATCCCCCAACTTGAATATGACATTGTCCTCAATGGAAAAGTAAAGAGAAATGAGAGAAGATTACCACAAATTGTAGGTGCACATCCAGGTAGGCATATAGTAACACACACACACTCAAATTTTTAAAAAAAAAAAAAAGAAAAAGGAAATAACTGAAAAGAAATAAAAATAAAAATAAAAGAGATAAAGTAATATACAATGGGTACTACGGAGAAGCTGGTGGCGGTGGTGGCGGGAAATGCTGGGCAAACAAGGCTTGCATCAAAGAGCGTGTCTCAAAGGCTTCATTCTGAACCCGTTGCTGGATGTCGAGCTGGCGGGCGTGTAGCTAGTCAAAGGTCGCCTGAGAATAGTCTCGATGCGCCTGAAAATCCGTGCGCAACTCCATAAGACTCTGGTGGTGATCACAAAGAGTACTGTGGACCTGATCCATAGAGTGTTGAAGCTGTAAGTACTCCTCGCGAGTCATGTAGAGTGGGTCCCCTTGGAGAGGCACGAGGGGAACATGATGAGGTGGGTGGTCGTGTACAGGGTCTTGGACCTCATCAACTGGGGCACCAACATGCTGCGGGATGCGAGATATGCTATGCTGTCATTCCCGCTGGCCGAAAGTCGGATACCCTCTATCAATCTCCTCATTCTCAGTAATGGGGAGGCCGGTTAGCTCAAACACAAGTGTCAACAAATTGGCAAATGGTAGTGGCCAAGTCAGGTTCTGCATAGGATCAGGCCGAACTGCCTCTTGCAGAAATTTTCGCAAATGCATCCAGATGATATGCTCAAGCGGGACCTAATAGCCATGCTGATAACCGTGTAAAAATCAAACAAACTCCAAACGGTGCTCAGCTCGATGCCCAAGTAGAAGGACATTCTTATGGACCACGGAATCAATTAATAGCAAGCGACTAGGCAGCTTGCTCCGCTGTAAGCATGTGAAATTGTTGTCACCGTGGGCCCCCGGGAAGTATTGCTGGATGAAGCTATGTATAGGTTGTCGATCCTCAACTTCCAAGAAAGGCTGATATTCTGGCTTGGCAAAAAACCCTAACACGGTGGCAATCATGGATGAAGTGATATGGACAATATGACCATCAATGGTAGATAGCAGTCCATCCTCAATGAGTGACCCATACAGGTTCTGGTAGAAGAGTCGTACCAGATGAGGATAAGTGGGCGCTGTCACAGTGCAAACGCCTAACTGTTGCCGGAGTTGGAGCTACTCAACAGCCCAAGTAGTGTCTGTGTCACGCTGAAAAAATGGAATGTTGAATTGCGTGAGCTTGTGAAGCGAGCGGGAAGCCCACTCCGACCATCGCAAGTCACCCGGTGGTGGTGGCGGCGAGGATGGTGGTGATAGTGGCGGAGGTGGCGCCGAAGAGGTGGACCCTCTGGCCTTTTTGGAGGCCTAAGAGGAAATACGTCAACTCATATCCTACACAAACCAACAATAAACACATATACCCGTGAAACCAGCATGTGAATCAAACAAAATATTAAAGCACAAGTTTGCCCACTGATGTACCACAAGCAATTTGCACCAATTTTTTTTTTAATATATAAAAATGAAAATAATTAAATAAATGAATAAAAATGATATTAAATTAAATAAACTAAACTATAAAATAAAATAAACTAAACTAAATTATAAAATAACTAAACTACAAAAGAGACTAAAGTATAGAATAAAATAACCTAAACTAAACAGTTTTTTTTTTTTAAGTTTATAGAAGAGAAGAAAATAAAAATTTAGAAAATAAAATAAAATAAAAACTAAACTACTTAATAATTAAATGAACAATTACATCATAGAATAAAAAATAAAAATAACATCACTAACTAAACAAATAAAATTAAAAATAAAAATAAAACCAAAACAATCCACGAACTAATTAAACTAATGAGAATCACTAACGAAACAATTTAACTAAACAAATATAGCAAATAAAAAAAAACTAAATTAGTATTTGTATTAGCACCATGATTTCGGAGATTTTTTTTTTCTTCCTCTACTGCAAATTTTTTTTTTTTTGGAATGAACACTAGATCAACAAAAAAAATAAAAACAAAATCAAAAACTCCACAAATTGACTCCTACATTTACAAATCTACACATAAAAGAAAAAAATTACCTTGAAAAAGTGGAGAAAGAGAGAAAAAGAATGGAGATTCGCCGGAAAAAATAGAGGTCGCCGGAGATTCGCCGGACGGAGAGAGAAGTGATGCCAGCGGTGAGATGATGGTGGTAAGGAAGAAAAAAGAAGAAGAAAAGGGAAGAAGAAGAAGAAGATGAAGATTGTAGGTTTGTGGGGTTGAGAGAGAGAGAGAGAAATAATGAAAGATAGAGAGAGAGATATTTGAGAGTGATTGGAAGAGAGAGGGTTAGTTGTTGATAAGGTTTTTTTTTTTTTTTTTTTTTTTACGAAAATAGAAAATAAAAATAAATAAATAAATAAATAAAATAATTGTATATTTATTTATTTATTTTTAAAACTTATTTATGTATTTATTTACTTATTTATTTATTTTGAAATAAGTAAATAAATTAAAAATGAAATTAAAAATATTAAAAATAGAAGAAAACAAAACAAAACAAATATATATATATATATATTTTTTTTTCCGAAAATTTCCGCACGTGCGGAAGTGTACGCCGCACGTGCGGCAGTACACCCCGCACTAACCCCCGCACCTGCTTTTAAAGCAGTATGCAAAAACCAAAATCAAAAATTTCCCGTACGTGCGGGGTCCAGGCCGTATGTGGGGCAATTTTTTTATTCTCGCATTTTTTTTTTTTTGGATCGTCGTTCCGCACGTGTGGGAGTCAAGCCGCACGTGCGGCTTGGTTGGCACACGGACCCTCCGCACCTGCTTTTAAAGCAGTGTACAACTTTTGATTTCACGCATTTTGCCGCACGTGCGGGAGACTCTTTTTTTTTTTTTACAACAAATACAACACATATTATTATTTTTATTGTTCTTATTATATATATATATATTTTTTTAAAAAAAATTGAACAAGTATAACAAAAATTATTATTATTATTATTATTTTAGTTAATAAGATAAGGCCACAAAAGTCTAAGCACCTTAAATATGACTGAGACCACAAAGAGCTAAGCATCTCAGAAATTAGTTAATAAGAGATGTGCCACAAACTAAAAAGCACACATCAATGCCTTACACAAGCTACGGAGGGTCCCTTCCACCCACACACATGCAATGATCTTTTTCTACTACATTGCAACAGCATAGTTTAACAAGAACAAGAAGCACTCGCAAGCGTATATGCTTCAAGAAAATGGAAAACTAACTCCCAGAACCTAACAAAAGGCACCAGAGTTATGGCATAAAGTTGTTACTTCAGAATCCCTTAGGTAATAAAACACAGCGTAGTTTATAGCCTCTGGGCTACTGACCAAAAGTAACAATTAACAAATACAACATTTTTATTTTTTATATATATTTTTATTATTTTTTTTTTAGTATAACTATATACAAATATATATATCTATATTTACAAAAGATTCAAGAAAATAAAATAAAAATCAAGTACAGCCCAAAGTATACTTAACCATTTCTACCTTCAATTGACATCTGAAATAAATATAGCATTTTAGAAAATATCGGAATGCCTACTAAAGATATAATCTTCACGCGAAAACCACGAGTACTACTTTTCTCCCTAACTGTGTTTGTAACTTTCCCTATTCTCCAACAGGATGACAGACTAGGTTGATTCGGTATCCAGAATCGAGGCGTAGAAAGCTACCTCAACCTATGGGGCTGCCATACAGAGTTCAAGCCGGGGTAGTTTTGAAGTAATCTCCACACCCCTGGGTATTTAAACCAGACTCTAGTCTCGGAAATTCCAAACCTTTGTGTTCCAGGCTTTGCCATTCGAACTCTAGTTTCCACCATCTCAGTTGGTCTCCTAGGAACTCACTACAAACACGGTTAGGTGGTTATACCAGACTGTCAAATGCCATTCGGGCACGGCTAACACCAAAGGAATTACACCTTTAGAGGATTTAAAATCTCCTAGATGCAAATAAAGCATAGCAAGAACAAAGAAAACAGAATAGCATAGTAGGGAAAGAAAAGAGAACAAGAAATCAATCTATCAATCATAGTAAAATGGGTCCATCAAAACAATAGACTCAATCATATCCCCATACCCAATCCCCTCTATATATGGTTTCAATCTTTGGCCATTCACTTTGAAAGTGTGGCCAGTCTTTGGATCTCGCACCTCAATGGCGCCATGAATAAATGCCTCAACAACCACAAATGGGCCATCCCATCTTGATCTTAGCTTACCCGGAAAGAGTCTTAATTTTGAATTAAAAAGCCACACTTTTTGGCTGGGTTCAAAGGATTTTCTATTAATGTGCTTGTCATGAAATTCTTTAGTTCGAGCTTTAAAAACTCTCGAACTCTCATATGCATCATTCCGGATTTCCTCCAGCTCATTGAGTTGCAATTTCTAGTTGAGCCCAGCCGTGGCCATATCGAAGTTAAACTTCTTTATGGCCCACAATGCTCGGTGCTCAAGTTCAACTGGGAGATGGCAAGTTTTGCCAAACACCGCTCTATATGGTGACATCCTAATGGGTGTCTTATAAACAATACGGTAAGCCTATAATGCATCAATTAACCGTTGTGACCAATCTTTCCTATCTGGTCTCACCGTTTTCTCAATTATGTGCTTTACCTCCCTATTTGAGACTTCCACTTGGCCATTAGTTTGAGGGTGGTATGGAGTGCCAACTTTATGAGTGATAGAGTATTTCTTAACTACCGACTCAAAGAACCGGTTACAAAAATGTGCACCCTGATCACTTATTATGGCTCCAGGAAACCCAAAATGACTAAAGATGTTTTCATGCAAAAATTTGATTACCACTCTATGATCGTTTGTTCGGGTAGCTATTGCCTCCACCCATTTAGACACATAATCTACTGCCAAGAAAATATACTCAAACCCGAATGACGATAGGAAAGGGCCCATAAAATCAATCCCCCAAACATCAAATATTTCTACCACAAGAATAGGGGACATTGGCATCATGTCACGTCGAGACATCAAACCCATTTGCTGACAGCGCAAACAAGTTCTACAAAATTGATGGGCATCTTTAAAAATTGTGGGCCAATAAAACCTGCTCTGTAAAATCTTGGCAGCCGTTTTATGCCCACTAAAATGACCGCCACATGCAGAAGTATGACAAAATGTAAGAATGCTATGCACCTCACTCTCCAACACACACTGTCGGATCACTTAGTCGGAGCAATATTTAAACAACTCCGGATCCTCCCAAAAATAATACCTGACCTGCGAAAAGAATCGATCTTTGTCTTGCTTAGACCAATTCTACAGAATTTGCCCAATGGCTAAGTAATTCACAATATGTGCAAACCACAGAGGGCTCGCTTGTGACAGCTTAAAGATTTGTTCGTTCGAAAATGAATCATACAAAATAAGAGGGTCACTAGTATACTCAATGAGGATTTAGGAGAGATGATCCACCACCACATTCTTAGATCCTTTCTTATCACGGATCTCTAGGTCAAATTCCTAAAGCAACAAAATCCATCTAATCAACCTAGGTTTGGTCTCTTTCTTTGATAGTAAATCCCGCAAAGCGGCATGATCTATGAAAACTATGACCTTGAAACCTAGGAGATAAGACCGGAATTTGTCTAAGGCAAAGACCATAGCTAGCAACTCTTTCTCAATAGTAGTATAGTTCAATTGTGCATCCGAGAGAGTGCGACTAGCATAGTATTAAGCAAATGGTACCTTATTGACCCTTTGGCCCAACACAGCCCCGACAGCATAATCGGAGGCATCACACATAATTTCAAAGGGAAGTGATCAATCTGGTAATTTCATGATTGGGCCGGTGGTCAGGGCTATTCTCAGTGTTTCAAATGCCTTTAAGCATGCCTCATCAAAGATAAAAGGCGCGTCCTTAACTAGTAAACTACACAAAGGACGTGATATCTTACTAAAGTCTTCGATGAACCTACGGTAAAAACCTGCATGCCCTAAGAAAGACCTAATTTGACGCACGGAATTGGGTGGAGGAAGGCCTGCAATGAGGTCAATCTTAGCCTTGTCTACCTCTATACCTCGAAGGGACACAATGTGTCCCAACACTATACCCTTACGAACCATAAAATGGCTCTTTTCCCAACTCAAGATTAGGTTTGCCTCAGTACATCGTTCTAACACTCTAGTCAAGTTCCTAAGGCATTCCTCAAAAGATGGTCCAAACACCGAAAAATCATCCATGAAAACCTCTAAGAATTTCTCCACCATATCGGAGAAAATAGCCATCATACACCGTTGAAAAGTCGCCAGTGCATTACATAGCCCAAAGGGCATGCGCCTGTAAGCAAAAGTGCCAAAAGGGCATGTGAATGTGGTCTTTTCCTGGTTAGCAGGGTACACCGGGACTTGATTATATCCCCGAATAACTATCAAGAAAATAATAGAAACCCTACCCCGTTAACCGCTCTAGGATCTGGTCAATGAAAGGTAAGGGAAAATGATCCTTCTTAGTCGAGAAATTCAGTCTCCTATAATCAATGCACACTCGCCACCCAGTAGCGGTTCGTGTGAGGACCAACTCTCCTCTTTCATTCTCAACAACAGTGATGCCCGATTTCTGGGGCACCACTTGTGTGGGACTTACCCACTTGCTATCTGAGATGGGGTATATAATACCCGCATCCAAGAATTTCAATACCTCTTTTTTCACTACCTCTTTCATATTAGGATTCAGTCTCCGTTGCATTTCGCGAGAAGGTTTGGTGTCCTCCTCTAAGTGATATAATGCATGCACACGGAGGGATCTATCCCTTTCAAATCAACCACTAACCACCCTATAGCACTCCGATGTGCCACAAGAACACTCATTAACTAACTCTCCTGCTCTGCAGTCAAGTCAGATGCAATGATGACTGGTAAAGTTTTCTGGGGCCCTAAAAATGCATACTTCAGTGTGGCTGGGAATGGCTTCAACTCAAGTGTAGGTGGTGTGATCAAAGATGGTATGGCAGGCTCTCTCGACAGAGGAGGAAGTGACTCAAACCGGGCTTTCCACGGAGGAAAATCCGGTGTAGAAGAAGCACTAAGCAAGACATTCACCTCCTCAACTGACCCATCAATATCAAAATTTTCAAATCCAAAATGAGCTAGACAAGCCTCTAAAGAGTCCTCTATAAGAATGGAGGGCAAAACTTCCTCCACAACCTCATCCACAACATCCACAAATAAGCACTCCTCTCTCTCATGAGGTTGTTGGGATGTTTGGAAAACATTAATTTTCACTTGCATGTTACCAAATGAAACTTCCATAACCCCGATCCGACAATTAATGCAAGCATTGGACGCGGCCAAGAAAGGTCAACCTAAGATCACCGGGATTTGTTTCCTAGAACTGGCTACCGGTTCCATATCTAAAACCAAAAAGTCAACAGGACAGTAAAACCTATCGACCTTCACTAGCACATCCTCAATCATGCCACGTGGCACTTTGAGGGACCGGTCAGCCAATTGAAGAGTGACAGTAGTGGGCTTCAACTCGCCAAGCCCAAATTTCCCGTACACAGAGTACGGCAACAAATTGACACTAGCCCCTAAATCTAACAAGGCCCTATCAATGAAATGGTCCCCTATAATTCATGCAATGGTTGGGGCTCCCGGGTCCTTAAGCTTAGGAGGTGTGTCATTCAACAAGATGGAGCTTACTTGCTCCGTGAGTAGGACCTTTTGGGACACATGTGTCCTAGATTTACGTTTTTGCATACAAAGGTCCTTCAGAAATTTGGCATAGGAGGGTACTTGCTTAATCGCCTCCAACAGGAGGAGGTTGATTTTTACCTGTTTAAAGACCTCCATCATTGCCTCCATAGATGTTGCCTTCTTATTGAAAGGGGACAGTGTATCAAGGCATTAGGGAAAGGGTGCCTTAGGCACATATGGTGCCTTGGGCACAAGTGAAGTGCTAGGGACTAAGTCATCCCTCTTAAGAGTTTCCCCCTCAACCTTGCTCTCATTAGATGAACCACCGTGGTCACTCTTCTTAACCCTAGTAGCATCAGACGCAACTAACTGAGGCTCTAACTCCCTACCACTTCTCAAACTAATCACTGCTTGCACCTATTCATGGTGCTTTCCATTCCCACCCGAACTCTCTGCCTCGTATTGTCCCTTAGGGTTGGCCACAATTTGACTTGGTAATTTTCCCTCCTCTCTTCGATTTATGTTGTTAGCCATTTGACCAAATTGGGCCTCTAGCTTGGCAATAGAGTGAGTGTAGGAGTGAACTACCGGTGCTAACCCCTTGAGTTCTGAGAGAACTTCCAACACCTGAGTCTCAAAGACAAAGTTGCCCTGAGGAACAAGCAGGGGTTGTGGTTGCCGGTAAGGTTGTGGGGGTCGATAAGGTTACAGTGGTCGGTAGGATGATTGGTTGGCAAAATTATTGAAATTCTGCCTTGGTGGTGGAGGATTGTAAGAAGTGCCTTGTGAAGGGGGTCTCCGTGAAAAATTAGGGTGATTTCTCCATTCCAGATTGTATATGTTGGAGTATGGATCATTACCCAGGTTGGAGAATCCTTGAGCTGCATTCACATGCTCTTGGACTAACTCCGGAAATTGTGATGCCGAAGGGCACTCACTCAAGTCATGAGCAGGGCTCGCACATATGACACATGCCTCACGAAATTGAGGTTGATCTTGCTGGGTAGGGGCATGTCCCGCAGCTAATAATTGGTCCATTTTGTGGGACAGTGCCTCTACTTGTTGGGCTAACTCTAGGTTTTGCCCGACCTCATAAATGCCCTCTCTTTTCGGGGCTCCAACTACTGGTTGCCGGACTTGCCAGGCTGCTGAGGCATGGTGAAGGGAATTATCATTTAGGTTCTCAAACAATTGCCATGCCTCGGCATCATTTTTAGACATGAATGTCCCACCATAGGACGAATCCACTATTTGGTGGTGCGGCTCAGTTAAGCCATAATAAAATGTTTGAACAAGTTTCCAATCAGGCACTTGGTAGTGGGGACACTGTTGGAGAAGGTCTCGGAGTCTTTCCCACGTTTCATGGAATTGCTTGGCATCCATTTGAGCAAAGTTTGTGATGTCTTGCCTAAGTTGGTTGGTTTTACCTATGGGAAAGTACTTCTCCAAGAACCGTTGCTGTAATTGGTCCCAAGTTGTGATTGAATTAGCAGGTAAAGAATTTAGCTAGTGTTTGGCTTTATCTTTAATGAGAATGGAAACAATCGCAACATTAAGGCTTCATTTGTGAAATTCTGGATCCTCACTGTTGAGCAAATTTCCAGAAATTCATTCAAATGCTTATAAGGATCATCATGAGTTAGTCCATGGAATGATGGGAGCATTTGTATGGTGTTGGACTTAATCTCATAATGAGCAGCAGTAGTATTGGGTAATTGGATGCA
Organism: Camellia lanceoleosa; assembly: GCA_025200525.1. NCBI lineage: Eukaryota > Viridiplantae > Streptophyta > Magnoliopsida > Ericales > Theaceae > Camellia > Camellia lanceoleosa. The sequence continues at coordinate 2,655,865 of CM045765.1, read as the reverse complement.
TGATGGTGATGTATATGCAGTGGGTGTGAAATAATCCTTAAGGGTCCGGTTAAGCACATTCGGAACATCAAGATCTGCCATCTCTAATGGCTCAATGTATGAATATGAATACTCAAGCCTAGGAACACGGGCAGAGGCCCTAAGTCTCCTAAGAGTCCTTTCTAGTTCAAGGTCCAAACTTCATAATTCAGGGCAACAAGAATGACGCCCGTGCATACACTACCCACACACACACAAAAAGTTTGACTCTGCGCACTAAGTTATGAAAGCAGAATGCCAAAGGAGAAATACTCACAACGGTTCAACAAAAACGCTTTACTCGTATTGCAGATGCTTGACGTGTAGACATTGTCTCTAACGTCTATTTGAGCTTTGACTTTCGTTTTAGTACTTTGGTGCTTTGCTTGCGAGTGTTTACTTCTTTTTTTTATATTTTTAAAGCTCGGCTGCGCTCCGCTTGCACTTTGGTGATAGCTCCAATTTCAAACGCTCTGCATACTTAGCAACACAAAAGCATAAAATCCTAAACTAAAAATTAAAATAAGAATGTAACTTTAAATTAACTACTTTCGCCAGAAGTCCCCGGCAACGGCGCCAAAATTTGATGAGTCATTGAACACACCAAAATTAAACACTAAACTACGCCAAATTCTTTTAGAATAATGGCAAGTCTAGGCGTCGATCCACAGGGACAATTGTGAAATTAAACTAATTTAATTGATAAATTCTTAAATTAATTTTGATGAAAAGAATGATTGATCATAACCTAATTTAATAACGAATAAATTAAACTAAATAATTAAATTATCAATTATAACTAATAGTGGATTTAGTGAATTAGGGAAAAAACTAGGGCAAACAGTCCACCACTAGCCACGTAATTAGGGTTTCCAATTGAAATCAATTATGTTATGGTTCGAACGGAATAATGCTTTGCAACTACAAGTTCAAAGCACTTAACAAGAAAATTATCACATTCAATGTATGAGTATGAACCATCTCAAGTAGTACGAACCGTTCACTCTAAACTAGGGTAGTGACGCGACTCGTCCTTCGTAGTATGATTTGTCTCATACCTTGAATGTGAAAGAATAGAAAACTCATGTATGGAAGACATTCAACAATCACAGAAAGCCGAATACTTGAAGAGATAATGAAAATTATATATAAAGAACTTCTAAAACACCATACAATTGTTCAAACTTTTACATAATTGAGATTCAAAAAGAAAACAAAACAATTACATGGCTAGGGTTTCATCAAAACCCTAGAAAATGAGACTAGCCACTCATGGGAGGAGTGGAAGGAGGTAGATGGAGAAGAAGCCTCCATGGGAAACATGCTTGAAGCTTCAATTCCTTTTTTTCTTTTCAAACCCTAGCCTCCCTTTCTTGACAAAACAATTTCAGAACCCTATTCCAACCTTTTTTTGCCTTTTTATACTTTTGATCTCTTCCAAATAGGTTTAAAACGTTGGGCACATTTTCTCAGAAAAAGTCAACGCACGTGTGGAAAAAGTCAACGCACGTGTAGAAAAGTCAACTCTCTCCAAATTCTGTCTTTTTGCCCATTTTATGCTCCGACTATGTACAACCTGATTGACATTCAACACACATAAAGTATACAGTTTGACCAGAAAGTGAAGTTAAGAGATTCTAATTAACGGCCTCAATGATATACAATTCGGCCTTAATTACTTGGCGACTTCGGTTACATTTTCTACAGCCTCGGCGCGGTCCTCGGCATTTTTTAGGGCTAGCTCAGTGACCTTGGCCTAATCCAATAGACCTCGGACACGAGCCTCAGATTTATTTAGTGCAAATAAGAGCTTGGCTGCCTCCTTTGTCTTTTGGGTCAGCTCTTTCTTGAAGTCATCGGCCTTGACTGCAAGAGAGTGACCCTACTAGATAGCCTACAAGAGTGCAAAGAAAATTCGTTAAGTATGAAAACCAGAGTTGAAGTTAAATTAAAAATTACAAGTGTTGAGACTTACCAAGACATAGTGCTGTATCATCATGGTGTAATTTTCATACTCCGAGAGCTCGGCCATCTGGTTGATGTCGGCTGGGAGTAGGACAGCTGTGGATATGGCGGCACCGACCTCTAGGCTGTTGAGTGCACTGTCCTCGGCTAGAAGAGGTCGGTCTCCAACCGTGATAGTTGGAGTCCATGAAGTGTCGGCGCAGAAGCCGGAGGGCTCAAAAGAACTGCCGGACCTCGGCTTTTTGGATTGCAATGGGTGAGACGCCTCGGCCTCAGCAGGCCTCTTTTTGGTAGACTTCTTAGCTTCAGCCAATTTTGATATTGGCATTATGTCTTCAGACTCCACCTCGGTGGCACTGAGTTTGGCCTTGGCCTTTTTTACCCTTTTTGCCTTGGGTTTTGCCTATGATTGGAAAGGACTGGAGGAGTGGACTGACACCACCCTCGAGATGTCGGCTAGGAGGTCGTTTGGAATGATCTTTGTGTGGCCCATTTCTTCGACGGTGGTGGCAACGGTGACCTTGGTATCGAAGTGGATTGCTGAAAGTGCAGTAGGTGGGTTTGTTGGGTCATAAGCCGATGCCTCAGTGCTTTGACGTTTTTGGCTACAAGTTTTGCCTGCTAGAGTAAAGAGTGGAGCTCGGCGTCGGCGTTGGCACTGGGCAGGAGGAATCAGTTGTGGAGTAGATGTTGATGGCTGTTCCACTGGATCAGAAGTTGAGGCTTGGTCAGGCCATGGTGATGAAGTGATAGGGAGAGTTGTTGTTAAAAGTGGAGACTTTCTTTTCTTAGGGACGTCGGGGAGTGCGAATTTGTACATCGGTATATAGTTGAGTAGAAGGGGGGCTTTGCGCTGGTCAATTAGCAAGCCCAACAGCTTCTTAAAGTCTTTGCTGGGGAAGAATGTTTTGCGAAAATCTTTTGATGGCTAAAGGAGAGCTGCAAGTACAAAAATCAGACATTAGAACATATAAAGGGAATAAAATGATAAGACTTAAAAACATGTAAAATGATACTTGGTTCTTATCATCACCCTCTTTAAACACTGTTCGGCTCAAATAATAGAGGTGGAAGTCGTCATCGGGTGAGAACTCTCAATTGCCCGAGACGATGAAATAATCATCTCCAACACCTTTGTTGGAGTCTAGGAAGTCGGCTATGAGTTTGTACTCAGTGGACCTCGACTTGAGGTAATAGACGTAGTCTTTTTCGGATTTCAAGCCACACATGGTATAACAGTATTGGATATCGGCTAGTGTTATCCTAACGTTTTCTCAGCTAGCTAGAGCAATTATACCATTTATGACTCTATAGGAGTTAATGGCCAGTTGCATCGGGTTGAGCTTGTAATAATGAAGGACTTTTCGGAAAAGGATGTTTAAAGGGAATCTAAGTCCACACTCTATGAAAGTAACTACAGGAAAAAGCATGGAGTCCCCATCAGGCATAATGGAGTCCTCCTCCCCTGTCAGCCTAAGGTGAACATCGGCTGGGATGGAAAACTCTCCTAAAGTATTCAATTTTTCCTGGGGTATCTACCCTCCACCTGAACATACCCATGATGTTGATTAAAAGAGGAAGGTGTAAGATTTCAAAAGGGAGTAGTTGATATGGGTTTGGAGGACCTCGGCTAAAACACTAAACATGAATTGAGGCAAGGGTTTTTCAAGATTTAGAGGAGTTTGTTTCAATTTTCCTAAGTATGTGATTTCTCTATCAAAACCCAAGCCTAAATCTATACGGAAAACAAGAAATCAAGGGAAATATCTGGAAATAAACAAGAAAAACAAAAAAGAGCAATGATTCAAACTCAAGAAAAGCAAGCAGAAATTCAAAGAACACTGTGTAAGCGTGTACAGACGTATAAAAACCAAAGAACAGTAGCAAGATTACTAAGACATCAAGTGTATGCATAGTTCGTATGTACATACACCCAGAGACTGAGTGGACAATGAAAAATTGCAAACAAACATGCTCGACACACACATGCTGAAATTCAAGGCCCAAGTAAAGATTCAAAAATATGAACAGATTCATAGTGGCAAAAAATAGCGTGTGAACATGTAATAAAGTTTGAAATAAATTAGAGACCGAATTTAAGGGGGAAGGAATTGTGAATTTATTGAGTGAAATAAGTGCTGATATGAAGGTCGCTGGAGTTAGACGACAAGAACGATCGAAAGCAAGAAAGGAACAACAATGGAGGATTTGGAAGAGAAACTTTAGAGAGAGAAAGCTTGTGCAATAATGAAGGAATGCAAAGTGAAGAGACGGAAAGAGAAAGAGAGATGTTTTGTTAAAACACGAAAAGGCAGCAAAATCACAATGAATGTGACTTGGACGACGTGCCTGTCAGGTGGTGCGCACAAAAGCGACCCGACCTAATAGCGCGTGTCAGGAACGAATCAATGAGAGAGGGACACATGGTGGAAACGGTTGAGAAAACCGTACGTGACGACTCATGCGCAGATAGAACTCTTGGAGTTCTTGATTTAATGGAGTGAAAACCTCGACTAGAGAAATGGTCCTAGTTAAGGAATTTGAAGAACTTGGTTCTTGGTTCTTGGTCATTGATAAAGTCGACTGCAGAGTCTTGGTCATGTCAAGACGACGTATGATGATCTCGGTCATGATAGATGAAGTAAGTCTTAGCCGATATGGTATATGGACAAACGATATAGGTTCCATCACCTCAGGATGCCGAGGCAATAGAACCTAAGGGGCAATTGTGGGGGCATATTTTGTGAATAACAACACGTGGCCAAGGTGATACCGAAGTGTCAGCTGAGGTGCCACGTGTCTTGGTCATGGAGGTGATCTTGGCCAGGCCGAGGTTATCTACGGAGATACTAGAATCTGAGATGAATGGATAAGGGACAAGAGTCTTAGAATGGGGAAGGACCTCAGTTTGGATAAAGATAAAACTCTTAGGAAGTTTATCTTTATCTAGTTGAGAGTCCCAGATAAGCATTGAGTCGGAGTCCATTGAAGCTAGGCTTCTACAGGGATCAGGTTAATGCTGGCTATAAAACTAAGGCACCCTCGTGGGTCAAAGGTACCCTTTTTGTATTCTGGCTTGTGAGTTAAGCACTATTTTCTATTTTTAAGAGGTAATTGAGTACTGACTTGATCGTCGGAGTGCCCCCAGGTGGACGAACCACCACTGGAGTCTTATCTTTCTGTGACAGGTTGTTCAGGCGTAATCTATTCTGTTTGTGTTCTCCAGTTGAGTTCCCTATTTGGCAATGTAGTCGGAAATCAGCACCCACAGGCTGTTCAATTCCTCTTTGTGGTTATTTCTTCTTCTTTGGGACTGACTCGTTGGATTTCAACTTTCTTTTTCCATGTGTTCTCGCGGGTGGGGGGGGTCACACAAAACCAAAGGAAGGTAAGCGCAAGAAATCATATAAATCTAAGTCTCTAGTGTGGGATCATTTTACAAAGATTATACAAACTAATGAGAGTAAAGCAGAACGAGCAATTGCAACTATTGTGGACATGGATTTGCTTGTCCAAGTGTTTTAGGTACTAGCACACTTTGGAGACACCTTAAGCAATGCTCTTAGGCCTTGTTTGGGAATAGGCTATTTTAGTAACTTTTTGGCTTTTTACAAAAAGAAGTGCAGAAAAGTAGAGAGGTGATGTGACTAGTTTTAGTTGGCTTTTTGGCTTTTTAGCTAAAATAGCCACTCCCCAAACGAGGCCTTATTATGACAGTAACAAGGACCCAACCCAACAACAGTTGTCTTTCTCATCAACAGTTAATAATCAAGCTCAAATTGTGAATTAGAAATTTGATCAAGAACATTATAGGGAACTCGCTTGTATGATTATCATTGATGACCTACCTTATAGTTTTGTGAAGAAAGAGGGTTTTAAAAGGTTTGTGAATGCCTTGCAACCAAAATTTCACATTGAGGGTGTTTGATGTGGATTATAGGAGATGATTATAGCTTATTTTAATTTAGGAATCTGTGCCAGAATGTTTGGTGTAGCTTCTACTTACAGCTTTTTAGGCAGAAATAGCTTAAATAAGCTGAGAAAAGCTAATTATTTAGAAGTTGGGAAAGGAGTGCTTTTGAATTCTACTTTCTGATTGTCAACTTTTAACTTACAATAAGCTGCACCAAACACTACCATTGTCTCAAGAACCACAATCACCAAAGATTGTATAGAAATTTATAATTTTGAAAGGAAAATTTTGAAAGCAATATTTCAAAGTTCAGCTTCAAGAGTTTGTCTCACCACAGATTTGTGGACTTCCATTCAAAACCTTGGGTACATGTGTCTCACAGCACATTACATTAATATTGATTGGAAGTTACAAAAAAAAAATTATCAATTTTTGTGTTCTTCCAAGTCCACATCATGGTGAGGTAATTGTACAAGCCGTGGAAACATGCTTACTAGAGAGGCAATTGGAAAAATTATGCACAATTACGGTAGATAAAGCAAGCTCAAATAATGTAGCAGCTTTAAGTTTAAAAAGGAAGCTTGTTAAGAGGGATGGGTTGTTATTAAATGGTGATTTTTTTTTTTTTTTTCCATGTGAAGTGTTTTGCTCATATCCTAAATCTGATTGTGAGGGATGGAATTGAGGAGGCTAAGAGTTCAATATTGGCTCTTAGAGATTATGTGAAATATGTGAGGAGTTCCCCATCTCGATTTTAATTGTTTAAAAAATGTGCCAAGGTGGAAAGAATTTTGGGTAAGAGGGCTTTTTTGTTTAGATGTACAAACGCAATGGAATTCAACTTATCTCATGTTAAACAGTGCAATTGAATATCAAATAGTATTTGAGAGATTGGAGGATAAGGATGTTTGTTTCAAAATCGAGGTTAAGAATGTTATGACGGAGGAGGATTGGATGACAATTAAAAGTCTTCATAAGTTCCTCGAGAACTTTTATTTGATAACAAAGCATGTCTTTGGTTCCAAGTATGTGACTTCTAATCCTTTCTTTCTTGAGACCAATATGATTCAAGCTTTCCTCTTGAGTTGGGCAAATCATGAGAATAAGTTCTTTTCTAACATGGCCATTAAAATGAAATTGAAGTTTGAGAATCATTGTAACATCGAGAAGATTAATCGTTTGTTGATTGTTGTCGTGGTTTTAGATCTACGTTACAAGTTGAAGTATGTAAAGTTTTATTTCACAAGGTATTATTCCATTAGTGATGTTGATGCTATGATTGAAAAAGTGAAGCTTGTCATAAAGCAACTTTATGAACATTACTCCTCCTCTGTGTTGGAATCTATGGAAAATGTGGGTGTCTCTAAAGATGGAAATGATGTTAGAATGGATGATTTAGGGGTTTCAAGTGTTGGAGTTGATATGCATAAACAAGATTGGCATCAATTCTTGAAAGCTGAAGAAACTGTGGTCATTAAATCCGAGTTTGATTGTTATTTGGAATATGGGATTGAAGAGGAATCCAAACATTTTGACATTTTAGCTTGGTGGAAAATGAAAGCTTTTACATATCGTGTGCTTTGTCTTATGGCACGTGATATTTTATCCATTCTTATATCAACTGTTTCTTCGGAATCCGCATTTAGTATCGGGGGTCGAGTACTTGATCAATTTCGCAGTTCTTAACTCCTAAAATTGCGGAGTCTTTGATTTGTGGACAAGATCGGTTAAGGAGTTCATCAAATCGAATTAATATTGAAGAAAATTAGAGGACCTTGAGAAATTAGAATCAAGTAAGTTAGTCTCTACACTTGTGCTTTATTTTTAATTTACAAATCTTATTATATTATTATATTATCTCAAGTATTTTAATTTTTGAGCCATAACGGATGAAATTGTTACTCTTTCTATATCAAGCTCAAGTAATGTTTGAAATTTTTTTACCACGAGGTAAGAATAATTTAATATTTCATTTGATTTGTATTATTTGATTTGAGTTATTTGTAATTATGTCCTTTTTTTTTAGGCTATGGTTGCATTGAAATGAAGATGTGAAGGTCAAAATATGAAATTTCTGTTGGATTGAAGTTTCTGCTGGACTGCTACTTGGATCACTTCTTTTTATTTTGTGGTTTTGAGTTGATGTTTATCATGTCAATTTTATAATATTCTACTTTTATCTGTAGTAGTGTTTGTGACTGGGATGATGTTTAAGTTTGTTGTATGGACTAATGAATTTATATTTAGTATTTCAATTTGTTGTATGGAATAATGAAGCACTGTTTGTTGTCTTGTGAAATTCAGGCAATTCGAGCTAAATCGAGTTCAAATTATGAAATTTGGTTCGGGTTTGGACAGCCAAGCTCGAGTTGATGGTCGGACTTAAGCAGACTTGGACACTTCCAAACACAATTTGGGTTGGGCCCGGACAACCCTTCAACCCGATTTCTTTTATAGAGTAATAATTTAACAATTTTCACACTAACAACTATTATCGAAATAAACATAATTTTACATAATTCTTTTATTAACAATTATTTCACTATTAATCTCATCATTATTATTTCCCTCTCCTCTAACTCTGAAAACAAAATATCTCAACATTATTCATTTCTGATTTTCAATTTTTAACTTTCAATAACCTGCACCAAACAAAATGACTTTGACTTTTCACTTTTTCCACACAATCTCGCCACCCTAGTCGGCAATTCACCAAGCTACATGCTCTCTCCGGAAAAAAGAAATCAACCTTTTTCCCACAAATACACACACATCACCGCCTCCGACTCCGACCCACCCCTTCCCTCTCCTCCTACTTTCCACCGTTAGATACATATATAACTACATATTTTTTCAGCAGAGTTGTGTGCGTGTTGTAGAGATATATATATATAGAGAGAGAGAGTGTGTGTGTTGTAGAGAGAGAGAGAGAGATGTCAGAGAAGTTCTCGGCGACGCTGAGGATTGGAGACCTGAATGATTACATAGCTCCGTCTCAGGGTTGTGTTGTTTCTCTCAAGGGACTCAAAGCCACCTCCAACAAGCCCGATAAATCTGAGGTAATTAACAACCAATACTCTCTCTCTTTTATTTATTTATTTATTTATTTTTTAATGTAACTCTATTAGGGTTTCAATTGTTATCGAATTTTGTTTCTTGGGTTCTTAATTAGGGTTTAGAAATCTCGCAAACTTGTGTTTTAGTGCTAGTTTAATTGTGCAAAGTGTTTTCTGTTTATTCACTTGATCTTAGTTTAACTGAAATTGGTATTATATAATAGTTGCTGAGCGATTATTCTAGAAATTGAAAAAAATTTATTGCGGTGTATGATGAATTTAAGTGAGGATTGATCATCAATTGCAAATATCTTTCTTACGTCTGATGAACAAATGCTTCTCATTCGAACTTTTGTTTCATAATTGTTACAATAGCAGAAACCAGAGAAGGGTGTGTCTGTTACTGATCCAAAGCACACAGAACCAGTAAAAATTTCACTCAAGGACTGCTTAGCATGCAGGTATACTCTCTCTCTCCCCCCCCCCCCCCCCCCCCCCCCCCCCCCTCTGTGTCTGGGTTTTCCATGGTTTGACTATTTATATAGGGTAACATACACAAAACGTATTTATTTTCTGAAACTTGACCCAAAAAAATGGACGTACTAGTTAAGGAAGTCATTTCCAAGGGAAATTCTATAATACACACCTCAAAAAATGTGTATACTATATGCACCAGTTATAACCTTTGTGGCCTCTGATTATGACCCATTGTGGTGTTAGTTATGACTCATTGTAGTGTTGGTTATAACATAGTTATGATTTATTGTAGCACTACTCCATTTCCAATTGTTTTATCAAAATAAAAAAGTTGGTTGAAATTTATTTTTTTAGTTTGTAGTAATCAGTAAGCTGTCAATATTTTCTCATAATCCAAATTGTAAATACATGATTTTAGATTATGCATAAAAACGTTTTACATGCCAAATTTTCTCCTATTATGAGCTCACACATAGTTTTTGGGGCCATTCAATTGATTTACTTATCAGAATGATTATTTCATGGGTCCTCACTGGAAATTTCATTTATTCAGTTAGTGTCTCAATTTCTGAAACATACAAGATTGATTAAATTCATGAATTGAAATTTGTTGTGACCATGCAGCGGATGCATAACATCAGCCGAAACAGTAATGCTTGAGAAGCAAAGTTTGGATGAGTTTCTTTCTAATATTGAGAAAGGGAAGACTGTTATTGTCTCCCTCTCTCCCCAGTCAAGAGCTTCCCTTGCAGTTCATTTTGGTCTTTCTCCACTTCAGGTGAGTTGCACTACAGTTACTCCATTCCCCCTACTTTACTTATAACAGACTTTCCCCCCTACAAAATGATAAGGCAGAGACACTTTTTGTCATTATTATCTTAATTATTTTATCCTGTTGGGTCAGTATGTGCATACATCTTTGTCACAATTCGTAGCTTCCACTTCTGTGGAAGTGCTTGATTTTTCATAATTAAGATTTCAAATCTCAATAAAATTATGCAAAAGCAGTTCTAAGATTATGTGCACACATGCTATGTGGTTGAGGTTTCTGTTCCTATTTTCAGGTTTTCAAGAAACTCACAACATTTCTTAAATCATTGGGAGTGAAGGCTGTATATGATACCAGCTGTAGTAGAGACTTATCACTCATCGAATCCTGTAATGAATTCATGACACGTTACAAACAAAGCTATTCATCTGATGATGGAAACTGTAAATCATCCCTACCAATGATTTCCTCTGCATGTCCAGGTATATATGTCTAGTCCTAATAATATTTCTTCACTGTATAATGTCACTGCATACGCACTCACTCTTGCAAAGACCATTATATAAATGGGTTCACTTCCGTAAGAATTTCATAGATTCATTATTACTGCATCCACTTACACTCTTGCAAAGAGCACCAAAAGTGGGGCAGCTTTTGTACGAACTTGATGGATTCTTTATCGTGTGTAGGCAATAAGAGTTGTGGAATGGGAGTTTATTGAAAAATATTTTGTAGTTCTAGTAGAATTTTTCCGTGATGTTATATGAACATCTTTTTGTACTCTCAGGTTGGATATGCTATGCTGAAAAAACTCTTGGATCCTATATCCTGCCATATATTTCCTCGGTGAAGAGTCCCCAACAAACTATGGGAGCTATCGTAAAGCACCAAATATGCCAAAAAATGTTTATTAGGTAATCTCATTCAATCTATGCATCCCAATTAATCTGTATTTTTCTCAATATTGTCCATGAAGCTATATGCCATTTTGGAATGTTAAAAAAAAAGAAAAGAAAAGAAAAGTAAAATATGCCCAGTTTAAACCCCATTGGATGTTGGTCTAGGAGGGGTAGATTGGGTACAAACGTAACTTTTGGCATAATTTGCACAAAGTGGCTGACATTTGGAATGAACCAAAAAAAAAAAAAAAAACCAAGATTTTGATTTGAAGCGTTATTTGTCATTGGCTTCATTTTATGCCTTTGATTCTTTGAAGTTGTCTGTCTTTTTCTTCATTCAACCTGTCGTGCTGCACCTGAGTCACAATATTCGGTGCAATGATGGAGACCTTTCATGCAAAGCGACCAAGATGGAAATATGGTTAGCAAATTAGGAGATCACCTTAGTTGATAAGATTGATGGATTCCCTATCAATCAAGACACTTTTCTCTTTGCATTGTTACTTATCTTATTCTTATTGTTTGGTCATATCTAACATGTGTAGCTATGTAGTTTTATTGTGTAACCTTTTTGCACTTTCTAATCTATTGTAGTTTAAAAATATGCTTCCCCAAATGGAATACTGTAGCTATCAAAAAAAGAAAAGTGGATTACTGTATTCTATGTTGTTTGGAGTGTTTGAGCATTTCTTGCTGGTAAATTAGCAGTACTGTTTTTTTCCTTCTCATAATTAATTAAGCCTAACCAGGTGTGCTCTTCAGTCTTCTGTTGGTTTCATGTTGACTTGCTCCTAACATTATGAAATTATATTATGGGCTCATCTCAGCTTTTTCTGTCATGTGTACAAAGTATCTGACATTCTACATATAATGAGAGGGTGATTTAATTACTAACAGATTACTGGACTACAATCTCTGAGATGCGGCCTAGTTGTTGGTCTTAGATCATCAACTCCCTTTATAGGCTGTCTTTTAGCTGATATCTTATGGTGCCTCTTTGTTCATCAAATTTTGGGCTTCGCAATATTGAAGTTTTGATAAGTTATTTGATATTTATTTTGACAGGCCAGATGAGATCTACCATGTGACAATAATGCCCTGTTATGACAAGAAACTTGAGGCTGCCAGGGATGACTTCATGTTTGAAGAGGAACCTCAAGGTCTACAGATTACAGAGGTGGATTCAGTTTTGACATCTGGAGAAGTTCTGGATTTGATACAGGTAATGCCAAAACCTTTCCATATTTGTTAATCTCATTAACATAAATTGTCTTAGATAAATGATCATGGCTATTTGTTTGTTTGTTTATCTATTTTATATTGCTTTTTTGTTGTCTGTTGCAGTCAAAGTCAGTAGATTTCAAGGCCTTGGAAGAGTCTCCTCTAGATAATTTGTAAGAACAAAGATTATTCTTTGAAGGTGCTTTCCTTTCGTTTTGCACTAGAAAATTTGAAAATAAGTGATTTCCCTGTAGGCTAACAAATGTTAATGAGGAAGGACATCTTTATGGGGTTCATGGAAGCTCTGGAGGATATGCAGAGACAATTTTTCGGTACACTGCTAAAAAAGTATTTGGGAAAGAAATTGAAGGCCCTTTGGACTTCAAGATTATAAAAAATTCAGATTTCCGAGAAGTTTGTCTAGAAGTAAGTTTGGTCTATTTTTGATCTTGTTTGCATGATTCATAGCATAAGCAGCAGGAGACGGGCACTACCATTTTGGAGGAACTAGCTGATTAGATTCTCCCTCTCAACTAATGAATCTAATTGTGATTCAATTGAGTGTTGTCTTGGTGACTTGGTGGTTATTATGTTCTAATACAATAGTCATTCATTTTGATAATTTCCCTAGGGGGTGTCCATTTTGGTACCTACCAAGTGATGGTCTGTCTTCTAACCATCCCACATCTTCACGTATCCTATTGCCAGACTTATCTTTATGGCTGCTATGGTTACATGTGATATGTTGTGCAAACGCAACACACGTGTACACACACAAAAGTAATATATTGTGCATTTCCTTTTAATGTAGGTAGAGGGGAAAATTGTCTTGAAATTTGCACTATGTTATGGGTTTCGGAACCTGCAGAATATAGTGAGGAAAATCAAGATTGGCAAATGTGATTACCAATTTATAGAGGTCATGGCATGCCCTTCAGGTATTTAAATGCATGTGTATTCCTTCAATTTTCAGATTAGTTCATTTTTTTTATAGGATCAGGATTCTCAACAATGAATCTCTCTGCAATGATCTTGTTGTGCTAATCCAATGACATGTTTAAAGTTAAAGCAACAAAACTACGTTGTTTTAGGGTGTGTGGTTTTAATGTGATTTTACTTTAGTTTTTACTCAAACTGTCGGATTATATACTTTATTGACATGTCTTCCTGTGATAAAAGCACAAGAAGATCATTGCAGGAGAGAAACCGGGACTTTTTATTTTTGGAACATTTGCCCTTCTCTTTATGTCACACTATAATATGGCATATGATTTTCCTTTCTTTTATTTACTAGGGTGCTTAAATGGTGGAGGTCAAATCAAGCGAAAGCCAGAGCAATCTCCTAAGGATTTTATTCAGTCATTAGAAACAACCTATATGGAAAATGTAAGTGTTGGCTGATGTGCAGGTCTTGGACTTCTTTCAGTGTGGTTTTGGCTTTGGTAGTTACATCTTGGGTTCTGCTTTATCTATAATTTGACCAGAGTCTGGAGTCCTTCCGTGTATGTTTAATAGTGTAGGGGCTCTGATTTTTGTAGGATGTATTAGAAATGTGCACCCACTGCCAATATGTAATTATGCATGCAAGAAGAAACCAATGTTACCAGAAAATACTAGCATCCTACCAATTTATGTTTTGGAACGCATGTTTTGAAAGATAATACACTTTCATTCCAAAAATGGGGAATTTAATGAGCCCATAATTTTATTATTATTATTATTTAATTTTTTCATTAAAAGTTCTTAATAAGGAAAAATCAAATATAATGAACTAAAATCTAAGTGAAGTTTTAGATTAACAAAATGTAAAATGGATCATAATGCTCATAGAATTGTGTTGTGAAACGATTAATTTGAAGAAAAATACATTATAATATGTTGGATGTCAAATTAAGAAGTCTACCCCTCATACTATATTTTGGAGTATGTGGTGTACTGCATTCCCATTCTCATTCCTTGTACCTGAATGTTCTGCATTCTATGTTAGGTAACATAAGAAGAAACTAAGAAAATTTGAAAATTGTAACGAACTCAATGCAAATAGTCAATGGAGCTATTTCAATTGCTTGCGTGTATGATCCACAAGTATTCTTCTTTTGTTATGTCTGCACTTCACCTGTAAGTTCGGTTGCATAACATTTTACTGGGTCTATTAAATGGTGTTCCATAATTTTCAGGTTTTGGAGGCCGATCCTTTTGAGAACCCATTCATAAAAAGCTTGTACAATGAATGGCTTGATCAACCTGGTTCAGAGAAAGCTAAGAAACAGATGCACACAGTTTACCACCCTTTGGTAAAAAGTATTACGGCTCAGTTGCAGAATTGGTGAGGAGTTTTCTGTATCAACTCCCAATGCCATGTTCAACAACAGATCTTCCCGTATTATTATCTTCTCAAAATCTAATTCCACTCTAAAGGACTTGCCATGCTATCCGTCCTAATGCCTGTCGTCTCTGGGACAAGAAGGGATTGCAATTTTCAAGGAGTTTAATTTTGATTATGTATATATGATTTTTTATTTTGTTTTTGTTGACGATGATAGGAGTAATTCATTGCAGGTGAGAACATATTTATGGAACGAACCATGTTTTTGTCACTTTTGGGTTTGGGTCCAAGAATATACCCCACCTTATATAATTTTTATTTATTTTTTACTTTTAGAATCTCTCGTATCTGTGTAGTCGGGGCAATGCCCTTTACTGAAACAAGAAAAAGAGTCTGATAGTTATATTCTGTACTTAAAATTAGACTGCAGAAAGGGAGTTATATTGTCTTTGTTATTGTAACTGGTAATTGCTAGTTTTGTTCAATATGTTTTTCTTGAAGCCTGGGTGTGATTGTTGAGTACTTGCTTAATCACAGCTGATATTCCCAGTTAAAATGCAAGGATGTATAATGAAAGAGTCCATACATTTGGAGTGGATTGTGTTTTAACTTGTCCAAGTGCACAGGTCAACCAATTCTAGTGGTATGCACCCTGTTGGTGTTTTGTTTTGGGGCTTTTTATAGACAATGTAACCCGTTAGGTTTGATAGATGACCTATTAAGGAAAGAATGTCAACCAAAATTAGGATAAATTACCAATAGCCGGATTTAATTTTTATCAGGTTTTATTGAAAATAAATTTTAGCAAAATTATTGTTAAAAATAATTTTTTATGACGATTTTTTTGCATGTCACTGAAAATTGATAATTAGCTACTTTTTTTTATCATGGTTTTTATATATTGCTGTTCAAACTTAAAATTAGTGATTTTTTTGTGATGAATTTTTCAAACTAACGCTAAAAGTTGAAAATCAATGGCTGTGTTTGGAATGATTTCCAAACTATAATTCTACCTACACATTCTAATTTCATGTTTGAATATGGCTTTCAAAATGTATTTCCAAAATTTTTTAGAAAATTCTGTACTAGGCGCATTTTTCAAATTTTTTTTTTTTTTTTCAAATGTGGCATAACTGGTTGTCCCACCGGTTGACCGGAACAATGCACAATTTTATTTATTTATTTATTTCAATTGACATATGTTAATTTTTATATATTCGAAAAAAAAAATTCAAAATTTTAATTTTTTTTTATGTACTTTAATAGAATTTTGAGTTGTATGTTTGGTTATGAGTTGTAAGTTTTTGTATCAAATATCATATGTTACATCAAAAATTCCTAACTCAATTCAAAACTTTTTCACTAAACAAAATTTTCACATCTCAAATCATAATTCCAAAACTCACAAACTTAAAATACAACTCATACTCTCAAATCATATTTATAAAACTCTACCAAACGCAACCAATGACTTTTTGTGATTTTTTTTATTATTTAAACTGATGCTAAAATTTATAATTAGTGACATTTTTTGTAATAAAAATTTAAATTATTGTTAGAAATTAATGATTAATGATTATTTTAATAGTGTTTGATGCAAAAGTCATCAATTATCACGTGACTAATTGGACAATAAGTTCACTGACTAGGACCTACACGCAAATCTCCAAAAAAACTATGCGGAAATTTTAAATTAGTGTGTAAGTCGAAAAATAATTACAAATTAGTGTTAAAATTTATTAATATATATAATTAAAATTATAAAATTTCCTATACATATGTAATAATTTTTTGCAATTACCACAAGCAGATAATTTTTCCAAAAATTATTATATGCTCATGTGGAAGCCTTGTTCCAATAGGCTTACGTAAAGACAGAACCGGCATGGGCTAAGGCCATTAAGGCTTGTGCTTAGGTCCTAAAAAATTGGCTTAAAATAGGTCTCTAAATTTAGAAAAGTATTATAGTATATTATAAATATAAATTATTTTTGTTGTTTAGAGACCAAACTAAAAGACCCAAAAATATTGAGTTGAGCCCATATTTGTTTACAAGTGTGGTTTAGTGTAATTGAAATTAAAACATATATAAAATGTTGATGGTCCTTGAATGAGAAACACTATATACACATACAAAATGTTAGTCGCCCAAAATAGACCCCTAATTTTTTCTTTAGCTTCTTTCTTTATCAAATTTTAGTGGAATAAATAAATTTGCCCTAATTTGTTTAATTTTTCTTGTTTATCAGATTTTAGTGGAATAAATAATTAATTCAATCGCAATCACGTTCATACACAACATATTCAATAAATAACAATGCAACCACACTCATAAACAACAATTAATTCAATACATATCCAATACATTTTAATTGAATAAAGTTTTCCTAATTTTGATAGCCTTTTTTTTTTTTTTTGGGTATAAATACATTTTGATATCTATTTTGGTATCAATCGACAGCAGTGATACAAAACAGGATGTTTTTTTTTTTTTTTCTTTGTGAATATAAGCATCCGTTTTTGTTTCGTTTTAGGCCCGAAAACTCAGAACTGGCCTGGGTAAAGGTTGGCATCTAGCCCAGCCACGAACGTGGAGCCCATGGTCTTTGGCTGGCTCGGGCTAAGTCATTCTGTGGGCTAAACCTTAGGTCCAAGGCTCACACAAGAAGCTTGCGGGTCAAGTTGATGGGAAGGCAAACGGATTACCTCTCATGAGCCAAGGGATCGGATTCGCAGACCGATCCATAGACTTAAGTTGAGGTCTATTTTTTTAATTTTCAAATTTTTCTTTCATAATTTTTAACGATCTGGTGGGTTCGCCTTTCATGAATGACCAATGGACAGACTTTAAACCCAAAGCCCAGACTCAACCTTACTTGGGTATTGATTACTCATAAAAGTAAAAAGTAGGGCTAACAAGTATCCTAGTGAAAAAATAAATAAATAAAATATAAGATATTTTGCGTTAAATTTAATATATTTTTCATTGAAATCAATTTACTTGGTTGACTTTTTTCACTTATTTTCAAAACATTTTCACCTAAATCCCTACACTAAATAATGTTCCAAAATATTTGTTAATATTTGACAAAAATAAATATGTACAATTAAATTTACCTTATCTATCTCAAAAATTCAAAATTTAAACATGACATAAATGTTCATAGCCTAGCATTGAGGAATAAAACGTTTTGTAATGGTTAATACCAAAAAAAAAAAAAACCTACATGTAATCCAATGGGGGTGGTAAAATCAATTTTTTTTTTTCCTTTCACAAAATTAGAAATATATAATTATGATGTAATAAATTGGATACCTTATATGTTATTGGTCCAACCAGTCCTTAATATACTGACATGGCATTACAGAAAAAATAAAATAAAATAATAAAAATAAAAAATCTTCCGACAGGCTGATACGGTGTTAAAAAGTGTCCACTTTTTGAGGGTCCTAGGTTTCTGTACCTTCGATAGAGACCTCTCTCTCTCTCTCTCTCTCTCTCTCTCTAGCTTGGCTGTGGAGTGTTTGATCTCCAAACAAGAAGATGGTAACAAAAATTTCTTGTTTTCCCTCTGTGAAAACTCTTTGTTCTCTCTAATTGAACTTTGCTTAATTTTTCAGTTCTAATGATTCATTTAGATCTGCCAGATAATTTTGAAATTATGTAACAGTTGTTCATGTATGTTTTTCTTCTGCAGAATAAAATCAGGGCTTCTCTAGTTTGTTCCCATTTTTTTTTTTTTTTTAATGTTGTTTCGTCTCTCTTTCTTCTTTGTTTTATATATTTATGTTTTAATTTTTAACAAGTCAAAGTGCACAGATGGAATGGGACACAACATGTGGACCCTATATTAGATATCTACGTCTATTATGTGGTTTTGATTTGAGTTCTTAACATTGTTGTTGTTTAGTTTTGTTTTGAGATCAGAGTATATAACCATCGCTTTCTGGGTTAGCTTCAGTTTAAGTCTGTTTTTGTCATATTTAATGCTGCATTTCTATATATAGATCATTATTCATTGAAAAATGTTTGGTAACTCGAATTTGTGTAGTCCGAATGACTCAAATATATCAAAACGAAATTATTTTATCTCTAAAACGACGTTATTTTGAGACATTCACACCATAAAAATTTGAGCTACCAAACATTATTGTTATTCATTTTGCTTTTATACTGCAAACATATTTCTAGAAACAAAAAATGTCTTCATACTAGAAGCATTTATTAATGGGCAAATTATATATGTGGTGCCTGTAATTCGCTTAAATTGTTGATGTTACACTATTGTTAATGAAGTTGGAGAAAGTTTTTGAAAATGGGTTTAAATTGTTGTTTTGATTATTGGACAGACTACTTCAAAGCGTCTTGCAGAAAGGAAAGTCGAGAAATTTGAGAAAAACATCAGTAAGAGGGGATTACCCAAGAAAGGATACAACTACTCTGTTGAACTTATTGTTCTTGGGCTCTTAGTTTTCGTGATTGTCGGATCATGTATGCTCTTTATCCCCTCCAACCCCCCCCCCCCCCCTTCCCTTTTAAATTAGATTTTTATTTTGTTTTTCATTTGCTTCCTTTATTTGTTTCATCATAATGTGAAGTTTTTAATAAAATTGTGACTTCATGCACTAGAACCAACTCATGCCGAATGCTCTAATTAGGGGTGCTCCCTGGATATTTCGGTCCGTCCAAACCGATCAAACCGAACTAATCCGTCGTATTTTGGATGGATGCGTGATGACGAGTGAACGGTTGCTGATTGATTTTTTTCAATCCGCCTAGTTTTGGACGGATGACGGATTTGAGGTTGCTTTAGCCGCAACCGAACCAACAAACTGCGAGCACTCCTAGTAATTTATAAGACTTTATATTTTCAATTTGTTTAGATATTCTGTTTGTGTTTTCAATTGAAAAAGAATTTAGATATTCTGTTGTATTTTCAATTTGGAAATCTTTTATCAAATGGTAAGTGTTGATATTTGGTATTTTTGTGTGAAAAATATAAGGCTTAATTTTGTCATTTTAAAAAAAAAAATCAAATTAAATAGTTTTTGAATAAAAAAAAAAGTAATGAAATAGTTTTGATAATATATGGTTTTCTTATATGTATTTATTATTGGTATTTGACAATTTATCTGATAATCTTTTGGTTATATTGCGTTGGATTGTTATTTCAAAAAAAAATGTTGACAAGTTGTTATAATATATTCAAAATTTGTAGAAGTTTAAACCACCAAATCAATTCGTATCTATCCGCCAATCCGACAGACTAATGCAGATTGATTTTTTCCAATCCAACAGATGGATGATGGATTGGAAGTTCTCCGGCTACAATCAAACTGCGAGCACGTCTAGCTCTAATGACAATTTCAAATTTTGCACTAGTTTTGTTTGATTTATTCTCATTTTTAGTAATCGGAATATATATATATATATATTGACAGTTTCTAAAAATCCCATCGTCGCCATATGAAAAATTCATTTGGTACTGAGTATTGGTCCTAGAATTCTCATTCTTCTTCCATAATAAACAGGACACGGAACCAGAAAATGTGCAGGATCCATAAGCTTGTGTCTAGTTTTGTGTTCTGTTTCTATGTTTTTAGCATTCATCATGCTAAATATTTGACATGAGACCCACAAACACGTTAATTTTGTCTCACATCGGTGATTGTTTTTGTGAAAGGATTATGTGTATGTAGAGTTTTTCATTTACATGATTCTCTTTTTTTTGTTGTTTGGCAGACATCTTTCAGATGATCAGGGCGGCTACAAGTGGTGAGATAGCTTGAGTAAATTAGAAATGGGAATGAAGTCTTATGTAGACTCTTTTGGGTAGATGGCTGATTTATGAAAATACTATGTAAGAAAAGAAAATTTAGACTGCAATAATTAATAAAATAAAATGCTTTTATCTTAATCATATATTTTATGCTGAATTTTCTGCAAGCTCGTAAATTTCTCTGTGGCTTCACAAACTTCAGATTATTTTGTTATCAGGAAAAAAAAGAAGAAAAAAAAAGGACAAGAGACCGTCCAGTGCTCAAAGCTCCCACTATTGTGGACAACAGCAGTCAGATTATGAAACATTGTTAACTTCTATCGCTTTAGGTTCAATCTTTCATTCAAATTGAAAGATCTATAGTATGATTATTGAAATATTGTACAATGGTCCTATAGTTAAATTTTTGCTTCAAATTGCACATTGCTTGCCCTCAAGCTGTTTATCATAACGGTTGCACTTCAATTCCAAAATCACAAGATAGGTCTCTGTTTATATTTAAACGATATAAAATGCTCCAACCCTTAACCATGTTCAAATCACATGGTATGTTCTCATAATGTGTATGCAACATGTAAATTGACAGGACTAATTATTTTCACTCTCAAGTCGAGCAATTTCAACCTCTTTTTTTATTGAAGATGAACATATTGGCCAGTGCCTCTCATATCATATAAAAACAAATAGAGCGCTGACCAGAATTACAGACCACAATACAAAGAGGAGTAAAGGAGAAATTGTGCTCAAAAGAAAATGCTCTGGTACATCCAAACTCTAGGCCAACAAATCACAGTTCTGCTACAAACACAAAAAATGATCACAGAGTTGGACACAAAATATATATGAATGGATAAAATTTTTAAAAATTTGTTGGGTGGATCCACATTTCTTAGCCATCTATATACAATTTGTGTTCGGTTCTGTGATCAATTTCTATGTACTTATACTATTCACCAAATAACTCATAAAAACTTATGGTTCATCTACTTTCCATATGTGCATTTGCTTTCACCTGATCTGCGCGCTGGTCTGGCAGAAGTGCTCCCTGATGAGTTGGAACATTGGCAACAATCTGAACTTTTTGACATTTTTCTAACACGGAAGTCAAAACCAATCTCGTGCCTCAACTGCATATTGTTTCTAGAAAATCTTTCATCCGGTGGAGAATCACAGCCCAATGCCTCAAATTCCTGTAAAATATTAACTAGTTAAAGTTCTATTTCCAGCTCCCAAAAAGAGAAAAAAGTGTTACAATCTATTCTGTCGGTCACTTTTAAGTGAAAAAGACGGTTTTTTTTATCCAATTTGAGAAGTGCAAAATAATGCAGCATCTTCTTCTACATACCTTGGACTTTGTGTTGGCATAATAAGGTGTTAAACAGGGATTTATATCATTGACGAAGATGTCATCTGGACTGCCAAGAGTGGTGTGATCTCCAGAGCTGAATTCCTAAATAAATTGTCAGACAGATTATTACATAGAATAGAATATCTATAAATTAGTATTTGTTTATAACTCCTTTTTTAATTTTAAGGGAAGATTATCATCTTCTCCTTTGTGATTTTGGATAGTCAAAATATGTATTGGCTTTTCGGCAAAGCCCATTCATCTCAATGGTTCTTGAAAGGAATAAAAGCTCATATATAACAAAAATACTAGAACAAAATTCAAATTATAATCTGCAAAATAGGTTAAATTTGAATCACAATCATTGGCTACAATTTATGATTTTACAGTTTAATATGAAGGGTTTACCAGAGAATTAGGGGTGTCTTCTTGATCATATGCCAGTGTCCTCGGAGAGCTGACAAGATTATCATAACACCTCCTCGCTGAATATTTATCTGCCTTCACCTGTTCACGCAAATTTAGTGTCACAAATTCAAATGCCAAGAAAAAAAAAAAACCACAAATTTCAAACACCAATAATTTGAAGGTTTTAGTGTCACATGTAAAGTGCTACCTCTGCAAGATCTTTGGCAAGGCATTGAAGTTGGCCTGTAAGAGAAGTGACCTGTCTATGGAGACTAGGGATGAGTTGTTTTGCCTGCTTTAGTTCAGAAACTTGCTTCTCCCAAAGTTCCTGAAACTGTGAATTCATGGCATCCGGAAATAGTACAGCATTCTTCAACGCCTTTATCTCTTCCCTTTGCTTCAAACACAAATCCTTCAGCTTCTCAACCTACAAAATCAAGTGATGACAATGAGAATGTGGGAAGAAATGAGAATGTGGGAAGAAACAGCCCTCATTTTTTAACCAAATCTCAAAGATAGTTCATAGAAAATGATAAAATACTGTTTCACCTCAAACACAACATCTCCTCTAGTCTCCATATTAATACAAAACCAAACGCCATCAAACAAATTCAAAAAAATAAAAATAAAAATTATTGTTTAGCCAACCAAAACAATTCAAAATAACTCAAATTACAAATTTTTCGAGAAAAAGATTTCCCAAGAAACAGTGGAATTGTAATAATTTGCAGCGAATGGCACCAAAATAAATCCCATTTCTCACTGCTAAAAGTTCAGAATAAACGGACCATTGTGTAGGTTCATGAAGTTACTAAAACACCAACAGCTTTGATATTTCTCGCAACGCAAGTGCATTTCAATGGTTAAATTTTAACAGTTAAAACACAAACCATTGAGCTAGTCCACAAAAAAGCACAATATACTGTTTCACATCAAGTGAACACAAATTAGTGATTTCTGTTATATCCCAATACACAAAAATCCCAAATATATTAATCAACATCTTCTCTAGTCTCCACAATAAAACAAACACAGACACCATCAGAAAACAAATAAATAATAATTAACCATTTGTTTAGCCCACCAAGAAGATTAAAATAATCTCCAAGTTCCAATTTCTCGAGAAACAGATTTTCCAAGAAAAGGGTACATCCAAATGTAATATTTTGCGGTCAATGACACCAAAATAAGCGCCATTTCTCAAACCTAGAAGTCCAACACAAACACAGACCATTGTGTAAGCTCATGTTACTAACACATTCAAAGCTTTGATTTTTCTCGCAAAGTGAGTGCATTTTCAATAGTTAAATTTCCACTGATCAATCAACAAGAAAAGGGCACATCCAAATGTAATATTTTGCCGTCAATGCCACCAAAATAAACCCCATTTTTCAACCCTAGAAGTCCAACACAAACACAGACCATTGTGTAAGCTCAAGTTACTAACACATTCAAAGCTTTGATTTTTCTCGCAATGTTGGACAGATCAATCAACAATTTTGTTAAATTAGTGCATACATATAAACATAATTGTATATATTACCTCTCTGTTTTTCTCCTCTACCATCAATTTGAGATCAGTGATCTCCACCTCCTGTTCCTTATTCTGACTCAAAAGCTCTCTTTCACTCCTCAGCACCATCGCCAAAGTTCTCGTATTCGACTTCACCTCCGTCAATGCCTTCATCTCCGACCCTTTACCAAACAATTTCCGATTCAACCCACCCAAATTCGACCCTTTCTTCGCCGTCTTCTTCAAATCCTCCGCAATAAAATCCACTGGAATCACCAAATTCGCGGCCTTCTTCGGCTTCGCCCCCATCAATTTCTTCACCAACCCACTCAAATTCTGATCTTTCTTTTGCTTCACCTGAACTAAATCCGACGGTTTGGCCTTCACGATGGCTCGAGAAGAGCTCTGCGCCGCCGCAGACGGAGGCTGGTGGTGGTTGAGATTGGCGGAGCCGCCAATGAGGCGTTTGATTAAGGGTTTGTTGGGTTTGAGCTCGGTGGAGGATGAGGGGTCTGATTGGAAAGACTGGGTCGAAGATCGAGAATCGTACGAGGTGTACCGCGAAGCAGAGGATTTGATCGACGCCATGTTTGGGGGCTTCGGAGTGATTGATGTGAGGATGTCGGAGAGATTTTAACGTTCGAATTTCAGGACAGAATGAGCATTTCTAGGGCTTCGGAGTTAGAGACGAAGTTTGAGATTTTGTATGAAATCTGAGACGTTAAAAGGGCACGCGTGTATGGCAGAGATCGCTTGGCGCTTTCTGAATTTCAAATTTTCGCGTGAGAGGCGCGCTGTATTTGCAAGAGTATTTAAAGAAGAAAGAGTCAAAATATATGAATAATTTTTTAAAAGTGTCAATTTTTTAGTAATTCAAAAAGTAACTACCATTTTTTTTTGAAAATTTTATTAATTTAGCACATTAATTATGATCCCGTTTAATAGAACTGTGGGAAAGTGATTATAACTTATAGTCTAACAGCTTATAACTTATAACTGTGAACATAAGCTGATTTTTGACTTATAAATTAAGTTCCTTCTTCCCTACTCAAAAAATAAGTTAATTTTTGACTTATAAAAAGTTATAAACTGTTTTGTTAAGCTGAACCAAACACATCAAAATAACTTAAATTAAGATAAAAACTAAAATAAACTGAAAATAACTCCTACCAAACAGGGTCTATAAAGATGACACGATAAATCGAACCTAATAAATAATATCTCATACACTTTTATTTTGCCAAAACAATCTTTGAATTGTTTTTTTAAAGAGTTAAAGTTAGATATGTTAACAAGTACTCTTATACATAGAAAAAAAAATTATAAATCTTAAGACACTTACGCCCCGTTTGTTTCCAGAGATAGAATGGAGGGGATTGATAGTGAAAGGATTAATAGTGAGGGGATTGTTAGTGAGGGTTGTTTGTTTTCAGAGATAGAATAGAGGGGATTGATAGTGAGGGGATTAATAGTGAGGGGATTGTTAGTGAGGGGGAGTGATAGTGAGGGGATTAATAATGAGGGGATTGATAGTGAGGGGATTAATAGTGAGAAATTGTTAAATTATTTTTATATAAAATAATAAAACAAATAAAAAAATATAAAAATTAAACATTAATATTTTTTAAAGAATTCCCAATATATAAAAAATAAAAAAAATAAAAAAAATTTCTAATCCCCTCACTATTTTTCTAATACCATCTTTACCTCCTCACTATGAATCCCCTCCCCAAGGGTATTAGTAATACCAAGGTATTAGTAATACCCTCTCCATCTCTCAAAACAAACAAGGTATTAGTAATACCAAGGTATTAGTTAGTCCCAAGGTATTAATAGTCCCAAGGCTACCTCTCAAAACAAACACCCTATATACTAGTCCCAAGGTATTAGTAATCCTAATCCCCTTGCTATAACCCTAAACAAACGGGGCCTTATCACTAATGTTCAATATATTTTTTTTACGAATTTTAAAATGCCTTTTAATTATTTTACATTTTTTCTGTTTTAAAATATTCATTATTATTAAATTATGTCTTGAATTTTGTGTACATCAAAAATCTTACATTATTCACTTATTGTGAATAGAAAAATGCTTCCTACCCTCACTGGGGGTCGACCCCCAGTGAGGTGTCACTCCGGGATTAGACAAAAAAAAATATAATTTTTTTTTTTTTTTTTTGGGTTTCAGCCAGTGGGGGCGCGCCACCTCACTGGGGGTGCGACCCCCACTGGGGGTATGCAGCAAGGTTGATTGTGAATATTTTGCTATAGAAGGATAGAAAATCCTTACCTCTATTTCCAAGACTTCTCCTTTGAAAAGTGATAGTTTTAGTTTACAAGTCAAAACGTTACTAAAAAATTAAAAAATTTATAACTTATACTAAAAGGTCAAAAATTTCATTCTGTCTACTTTTTGCACATCTTTTCATAAAAAATCCAAAAGTTAGTTCAAATATGTAAGTTTTTTTTATCTCATATTTTAGTTAAAAAATTAAAAAATTATTAGAATAGCTTGTTACCAGCCTAATATCAATTTATCTTGAGATGATTCTTCAATGTGAAAGGTGTGCCATGGATGAATGGGTCCAATGTGAGCACTATTGATTGGAATAAGTAATAAGGTTCCAAAACAAGAAGAATATTAGGTCAAGTTTGGCTATCCTAAATAAGTACACACTTTTTATCTTTTTTTCATCACATCATCTCTCTACTTTTCTGCATATCTTTTCATAAAAAAACAAAAAGTGCACTTATTCAAGTCATCCCAAACAATCCCTTAGAAACATATACTAGTCCAGTAGGGTAGGAATTCTGTCTTTGAAGGCCAACCCTTCCCTTCCATACCAACAATAAATTGTTAGCTCACCCTATTCACCACCAATCACAAATTGGATGGGGCACTACCTCTTCATGTCATACGAGTATAGTATTGAAAAGACCATAAATAGAGTGGACAAAATTTAGAAAAAAAAAAAAAATTACTAACTATTTTGAAAAACTTCCAATTTAAAATGTACAATATAGATTTGAGCTTGTTGCGAGGTATAGATTTGAGTTTCTGCCATTAGATTGTAAGTATTTTTCTGAATAATTTTTTTGGATATATAACATTGCTCTTAAAAGAAACTAAAAGAAAATGAAGGCGGTTATTGCATAATAAACTACACACACAATAACAAGAACAATCAATCACCAAAAAAAAAAAAAACTCGACACATTATATGTGGTTCTACAAGAATATTCACATCTACAACTGACACCAATTCGACTAGGGTAATGCTAGGAATACCAAATTTTCTATCAAATAGATGACCAAATGTCTCACATGGGTGTGGGATCGGCAATTTTGTGGATCCCACACCCATGTGAGATATTTAGTCATTTATTTGGTAGAAAATTTGGAGCCTATAATATTTTCCATTCGACTATATTGAAAGAGCACATATTAATTGTTTGTCTAAACAACAATATATGTATGCTACGATTTATTTACATCTATAGTTAGATCCGTGATTACGTAGTAAGGTATACAATACTAATTTGCTCCATAAACCCAGCACATAAGACTTGAAAAGATCTTCAAGCATGATTGATCATCATCATCAAGTGAATAAGGAGTTCTAATCAAACACAAGCTCCTTTTCCTCCTAGCAGTTGCTCCAAATGACTCGATCATGTCTATATCTTCCAGCTTAGTCCTAGAGGCCAGTTTCCAGTAAAAAAAAGTACAACAATTGAGCCAAAAGAAGCTCAACATTGACCACACTGAAAGAAATACCAGGACACATTCTTCTTCCCACCTTAAACGGAATATATTGAAATTTAGTCCCCACAAAATCAACATCACTGTCCTCAAATCTCTTAGTCAAAAAACTCTCAACGTCATACCAGTATTCAAGATCTCTTCCAAGGGCCCACGTGTTCACAATGACTTTGGTTTTTAAGGAGATTTTGTATCCGTTAATTTCGCATTCTTCTTTGCATTCTCTGGGGAGTAAGAGTGGAGCTGGAGGGTGAAGCCCTAGAGTTTCTTTGATTACCAATTTTAAGTAGTTTAAGCCTTGAATGTTAGTTTCATTAATTGTTTTCTTTCCCCTTGAGTGCATGTCTGAGTTCAACTTAGACTTTTGTTATCACTCTTTGGTTCTTGATGATTTCTGACATTGCCCATTCCAATGTTGTTGAAGAAGTTTTAATGCCGGTTGAGAACATATCTTGTTTTTCATTGTTGAATTTATTTTGGTACGAATACATTACAAGTATGTTGAAATGGCAACATTTAAAAAAATATAGAATATGAGTAAGGCTCAATAGCATCTCTCCCTCTCTCTAAAACTGAGAGCCTCTCTCTCTACCTCTCCTAGGGTTGCTTCTGAAGGTGCTGCTCAGGGTGGAGGGGGGGCTCAGGCCTCCGGCCGCCTTTCTCCTCCCTTTTACCCCTCTTTCTCCTCCATTTTCCTTGTCCTGTTTGGATCAATAAGCTTTGAGAGGTCAGTCTTCCCATCTTCTCCCTCTATGTGAGGTGTTTTTCCCTCATTGTGAATCTTTACTCTTCATCTCATTTCCTCTCATTTCTAACTTCCTTAGTTGGGGCCTCACCGGATCTTCCAGATTGTGCTCTCTGCCGCTTCCACAATCCTTCTCCTCCAAATCCACCAAATCCGCTGCCTTCTCAGCTTGCTAGGACTAAGATCTGCAACTCCCTTAGCCGAATCACGTTGAAGCCATTACAACCTTTTCTCCAACAGATCTGTCACAGATCTTGGGTCTGAGGTTCTAGCTTTTCTTTTCTTTTTATGTTTTCTTTGATTTTGGTTATGGTTATTGAGTCCACCAGTGCTTTATTTGTGGCTTACCCACTCTACGATGAAGCATATGTTTTATCTTAGACAAACTCTATTGTCGAACCTTATGATCGGCTCTACTTTGTACTACGAGCATGAGCACGAAATGTGCATCTGAATATATTCATATTTTTTCTCTAGTATGCTTATTGTAATATCTCTACTTTGCTTGGTGTAAGCTTTGTTTTTGGATGGTCTTTGTAAGTGCCGATTTGGCTTCCTTCAATGGATTTTCTTCTGATAAAAAAAAAAGTAGGACTCTTTACATTTATAAAAAAAACTACTTTTATAATTTGTAGTGACATAGATGTAAAACAATTAGAAATTAAATGCAAAAATAGATAAAGAAAGTTTCACATTAGGGTTGAATGTCAACGACAAAGAGATTACATTAAGAGAGAGACAAAATCTTAACGGATAGAGAAATATGATTGTTGAATTTGTAAAGACTAAGAAGAACCCTAAGGCCATGGTTGGATTAAGGATTTGAGAGAAGATTTATCAAAGTAAAAGAAAAGGAGAAGTGAATAGTAAAAAAAATTATATTCCATTCATTTGTTTTTCTTCACAAATTCTTACTCAAATCGTTGATCCAAATACAGTCTAAGTATTCTCTCAAATTTATGACCTTTTCCAAAAATACTATGTACTTTTGGAGTTTATATTTATTCTAGTCTGTAGTTTTTTGCCAACAAAACTATTCGATATGTACCCATGTTGTACCCAAACCGCACCCATTGTTGTACTCTAGTAGTACCCAACATTCGATTTCTTTTAAAAATTACCGAATACGTATTTCTCATACCAGATACTTGTATGAAAATATTTTTGGAGAATAACAAAAGAAATGTATATGTATTTGTAAGCATAAATACTAACCAGAATGACAGCTTTAATATTGTTGGTTGCAATATGAAACTCAAGGTCACCCATCTCCATAAGTCTAAGCAGCATATCAACAATATCTTCTTCCCTTGATTCACCATTTCCCTTTTTCGAGCTTGCCAAGTTTTTTTATGGTCATGAATGATGTTTTCAAGAATCACATCAATCTTCCTATGCATACTCACCATTTAAGCTTCATTCCACTAAGAACATGAAGAAATTTGAGAGAAGAAAACAAATTAGACACATTAAAATCACTTCCCAACGACACTGACTCCTTCACTAAGTGTATCAGTTCATCTTCTTGTTTGAATCTCCTTCCAAATGCTGCTCTTGAAGTTATGGCATTCATCAATGTGAAAACCTTTTCTGTAAGATTGATAGGTGATCCTGAGGACATTTTGATCGATTTTATGAGATACAAGACCCCATTCTCCCGAATGGAACAAAATGAGCAGACATTTTTGGCACTCAAGAGTTCCAAGATGCAAATTTTATGCATTTGTCGCCAATAATCACCATAGGAAAAAAAGGCGATATCTAGTTTGTCGTAGGTCATGATGGTACCTGCTAGAAGCTTAGGCCTATTTGTAAATGCTAAATCGTGCTTTTTCAACACCTCTTTCGCCATTATTGGCGATGATATGACAATAGCAAAGATCTCCCCAAGTTGTATGTGCATAAGGGGTCCATATTTCTTGGCCAAGTATTGTAGAGGGTAATGTGGTAGTGAACCAGCCAAGTAGTGGATGCTTCGAATGAGAGGTAGCTTCCATGGCCTATGGGCAATTTCTAAGTTGGGTTATGGGTTTTGGGTCTTTTCAATTCTTTGACTAACTTGAACAAGAAGAAAATGAGGATGAAAAAAGTGGTGAGATAAGGGAAATTAGAGATCCATTGTAAGGAGAAGAGAAACAAGGCAGAGTATTGAGAAAGTATTGTTGGGTGCTCTCTTTTCAACCTTAAATTTTTAAAGGTAAATTACAAATACACCCCTGAGGTTTGATTAAAATACGAATCATCCCCTGTGATTCTGGAAATTACATTCCATCCTCTAAGGTTTCTAATTTCATAATAAATTGCCCATTTTATTAATAAATCATCAAGTTAATTAATAGTTTTTAATGATGTTAGAAATATGTTTCAATATTAACCAACGAGGGTGGTTAGCATTTTTCTATTATTTTTGGACTCTTTCTTATACAGAGATGCTTTTGGACGAGTTCAGATCCTCTCCAGCCTTCCCTCCGACGCACGGCCCAGATTAGGCCACGTCACCCCACTGAAAACCTGCGGCTCAAATTAGCTATAAAAAATAAAAATAAAAAATTCAAATTTCATTAAGCAAAATTGAGCTCAAATTTTCCCTTTCATATCTTTCCATCCATTTTTTCCTTCTCTCTTGAATTCTTCACCAGCGACGACTCCATCTCGTGCGATCAACAGCGAACATTGACAATGACCTCCCCTCCCCGAAACCCACTCTCACAAAGTAGCTTGAAATCCTTCTCGGTTTCTCCCTCATCCCATCATCCTCACTCTCATCTCCTTATTTTCATATCCTTCAAGATTTCCACTACGAACCAGAGCCTCGACAAGAAAATCCTTCTATGTGTTGTCTTTACCAAATTGAAACCTACGGTAATATGTTTTTTTCAGTGATTTTTTTTCACTGGTATTTTGAAATTGTCCTTTGTCAAATTTTTTATTTTGTTGCTGATTTTGTTTGTAAAATTGTTGATGTTTGATTTCTTAAAGATTAAATTAATGTATGAACAGTATACATGAAATTAATGTATAAGACATCCAGTTAAAGGCTCTTGTTTGATTTTTTTAAAGGTTAATGTATAAGATATGAAATTGTTGTTGTTTGAGTTGTTAAAGGTTTATTTATTTATTTATATTTTTTTCTAAATAGGAATGATTTTATAGGAATAACTCTTCATAGTTATGATGAATTAATGTATAAGACATGAAATTGTTGCTGTTTGATTTCTTAAAGGTTCAATTTTTTTAAATTTTTTTTCTAAAGCTATGTGTGAAGAAAGCTTTTTTTATAGAAATGATTTTAATGTATAGGAATTAATCTGTGAGATTTGGTTTGGTTTGTTCTTGATTTTATTTGTCAAATTGTTGGTAGTTTTGTTATAGGAATGTCTTTTCTAGTGATTTTTGTAAAGGTCAAATTAATGTATGAATGAATAGTATACATTAAATTAATGTATAAGACAACCAATTATACCATTTCTTTAATCAAATTAATTACTAATAAATTCAAATTTTTTTTTTTTTCTAAGTTGTGTGTGAAGAAAGTGTTTCTATAGGAATGACCAAAGTTATGATGAATGGCATTTTGATACTTCTCTCATTTCATTGCCTTTACTTTTTAGTTGTGTTTTCATATGGATATGGAACTTGACAACGATTGTGGTTGGAACCCAAAAGAAGGAATGACCTTTGATTCGGAAGAAAGTGCGTATGATTTTTATAATGCATATGGCGGAAGAATGGGGTTTAGCATAAGAAGGAAATATTGCAAGAAGAAGAAGTTTACTAAACAAATTATTTCTAGAAATTTTGTTTGCAACAAGGTGGGATTTTGAAGGTTGACAAGAGAGACCCATTGACAAAAAAACCCTACAGCTGAAACTATGAATGGTTGTGAGGCCCGTCTTTTTGTTAAATTGGATGTCACTACTGAGAAATTTGTTATGAATTGATTTCAAAGAAAAATACAACCATGAACTTGTATCTCTTGATTGTGCCCATATGTTGCCATTACAGAGAAAGATATCTGCTACCCAAGCAATTCAATTAGACTTAGCCTCATGGTCTAGTCTTCATTTAGGGAAATCTTTTGAACTCATGGGTAGGGAAGTTGGTGGGAAGCAGTCTCTTGGGTTTATGAAATTAGATCAAAAAAACTTACTTAAGAACCAAAAGACAAAAAAGTTTAGCATATGGGGAAGTAGGTAATGTATTGCAATACTTTCAACAAAAATCTTTGGAGAATCTATCTATTTTGTATGCTTTCCATTTAGATAATGAGGAGCAAATAATGAAAATGTTTTGGGCTAACACATAAATGATCATGGATTATGCCCAATTTGGCGATGTAGTTACATTTGATAATACCTACAAGTTAAATAAAGAGCTTAGGCCATTTGCATCTTTTGTGGGATTTAACCATCATAGAGAAACAGTTGTTTTTGGTGCAACTTTGTCGTATGATGAGATTGTTGAAACGTTTGTATGGTTATTTCAAACTTTTTTAAAAACTATGTCAAAAAAGGCACCAAAAACTTTGTTTGTCGATCAAGATGCTGTAATGGCTAAGGCCATACCCATTGTGATGCCTAACACGAGTCACAGTTTGTACACTTGGCATTTGATGCAAAATGCATTAAGGCATGTTAATTGTCTTTTTCAAGATAAAGGGGGTGAAAAGTGTATTAAATAAATTTGTGTTTGATATTGAGGATGAAAATGAATGAAAAATGAAGTGGGGGGAAATGCTTAATGCATATGATGCTTATGTTAATCATTGGTTGAAGTTGACTTTTGGAGTGAAGGAAAAATGGGATAGGCCATATGTTCGATCAACATAGGCTGCGAGAATGAGTACAACACAACTCAGTGAATCTTTTAATGCGTTATTGAAGGATTACATTCATTTTGATTTTAATTTAAATAAATTCTTCATGCATTTTGAAAGGGTGCTGCTATTAGCACCCCAAGAATTATGTTGGACCCCCTAATTTTTAGTTTTTTTTTTTTTTTTATTACAATAATAACCTTAAATGAAATTACAAAAAAGGGCATCATTAATGTTGGGACACCCCATCTTACAATTAAACCTATACACCCATTATATCATGAATTAGGGTTTATGTGAACACCCACGCTGAAAATCTTGAAAATCCTTTGGCAACAATTTGATTACCTACACTCATCCGGTAATAACAACGAGTGGAAGTTTTTCAGGCAACTACAACTCCATAAAACGAGAAGAGTACGACAACGCAGAGGAGATTCATAGTTTTGATGTTGTTCTTAGCTCAGAGGAGATTGGGCTTGTAAAGGTAAGTTTCTTAAAAAAAATGACAAAAATTATAAAATCTGTTCGTCATTTTTTTGGGACTAAACTCCCGAACATTTGACCGAAATTCGGGAACACAGGCTCGAATATTGTTTATTTGTTCAGGAACCGGTAACCGAACATTTATTATTTGTTCGGAAGCATGTAAGCAAACGTTATTCATAGGTTCGGACCTGTTTTACTGATCAAATTTTGAAATTTAATTTGTATTGTTATTTATTTTAGGATGATGACGAGTCAAATAGAAGCAGCAAAGTTGGCTCAGAATTCATAATAGATTATAGTAATGAATTTGTGATTCAAGAGGTAATATACGAACGTATTGAAAATTATATATGAATATTTTTCAAATGTATATTGTTAATGTGCATTAATTTATTTCTTTATGTGTATATTGGTAACAAAATCATTGCTTTATTTTTACAATTTTAGATATTCAAGTCTCGAGATGAATTAATTCGGTGGGTACGTGATGTTAGGAGGAGAAATGGTTTGGTTATTGTTGCGAAGAAATCAAATGCGAGTGGTACTCATCGTAAAAAACCAAGACTAACTCTTGCTTGTGAGAGGAGCGGATGTTATAGGGACACTAGGAAAAACACTAGACCTAAGGAAAAAAAATTGAAACTTACCGGTACTAAAAAATGTGACCGTCCTTTTCTGTTAAAAGCTAAAAAATTAGATACAAACGATGATTGGACATTGATCGTGATATGTGGTGCGCATAATCATCCTACTGTGGTTTGTCTTGAAGGTAATTCTTATGCTAGAAGGTTATCACATGAGGAAACTTCTTTGTTGGTTGATATGTCAAAGAGTATGGTACGCCCAAGTGAGCTATTAGTCACACTTAAACAACGCAATAGTGAAAATATTTCCACAATGAAAACAATCAACAATGCACGTCAACGGCATAAAGTTTTTGAGAAGGCTGGGAGATCTAAAATACAGCTACTATTGGGTCAGTTAGCGGTGAACAAATACATAGAATGGCATAAGAACTGTAAAGATACTAAGACTGTTACCAATTTGTTCTTTGCACATCCAGTTACTTTGGATTTGCTACGTGCATTCCCATGCGTGTTACAAATGGATTGTACATATAAGACCAATCGATATCGTTTGTAACTTTTAGAGATTGTAGGAGTAACATCCACTGAAAAGGCTTTCTCTGTGGGTTTTGCATACCTCCAGTATGAGAGGGAGGATAATTATGCATGAGCACTTAGTATTTTGCGTAGTTTGATGGATGAGAATAGTCTTCCCAATGTTATTGTTTCAGACAGAGAATTGAGTCTAATGAATGCTATTGCAACGATATTTCCATAAGCTACAAGTTTGTTATGTAGATGGCATATTAATAAAAATGTGTTGGCCAAATGCAAAAAATTGTTTGAGAAGAAGGAGAAATGGGATATGTTTATAACAAGTCGGAATATGTTGGTTATGTCATCTTTTGAAGAAGTGTACATGCAACGACTCGTATTGCTACAAAATGAGTTCGCCTTTTACGCAGAGGCATTTCAATATGTCACATCTTCTTGGTTGGATACATATAAGGAGAGATTTGTAACTGCATGGACAGATATATGTATGCACTTGGGAAATTCAACAACGAACAGGTAAATTCAATTATTTTCAAAAAAAAAATGTATATTTTCTTGTTTTACAGGCAAAGCTCAAGAGATATCTTGGATCAAGTCCAGGGAGTTTTCAGTCAAATTGGTCAAGGATACACAATTTGCTTGAGTTGCAACACACTAACATCAAATCATCTTTTGAGAAGAGCAAGACAGTTGTGCAACATAATTTCAAGCCTGCTCAATTTAAAGATCTTCGTGGGAATGTGTCTATTGTAGCATTGGAAATGATATTGGCAGACTCCAAGCGAGCATCTTTTGTCGGCATTGACATTGTTACATGTGGTTGTGTTGTTCATCGTACACATGGATTACCGTGTGCACATGAAATAGCAGATTATATGAAAGAAAACTGACCAATTCCTCTAACTTCTGTAGATCCACATTGGTCCAAGCTGGACATGCTTAATACTCCTAAAAAATCAAATTCATTTTTGGATTACAAATCAGAGTTGGATATGTTTGCTCGATGTTACGAAGAGGTAGATCGAACTATGTAGGTTCAAATGTTAAAGAAGTTGAGGGAGATACATACACCTGAGAGTACATTCTTCATTGAACCTGAAGTGAAGCTTAACCCACGAGGTCGACCATCCTTGAAGATTGATACTTCTACTCATCGTGAGCCCTCTGCCTTTGTGTTTGTTTCATCTGCACAGGACAGCTATTCACCAAGTGTAGGTTTGAAGAAAAATACGTGTCCAAAGAAATTAAAATCAATACAGAGACCAAAAGTGTGAGTTTGCAAACCGATTAATTATGTTTATACCTGTACAACAACATGTATTAACTAACTTTGGCTATGTGTATAGGTATACCCACATCGATCAACAAAAAAAATCAATTTGTCTTTCGTAGGTGAATTTCCTTCAAGTTTGAGGCCATATATTCAACTCGTGAAGAATGTTAATGCTAATCGTAATTGTGAATTTCGAACCATTGCTGGATTGATGGGATTTGGGAAAGATGGATGGTTGTAAGTGAGGAAAGATTTACTACAAGAATTACATGCCCATATAGATCGCTACAAGAGTTTATTGGGGGGTCAAGAAAGAGTTGATGAGTTAACTACTACTTTAGCGTATTTTGATTCAAATGCTACATATAGTCATTAGATGACAATACCTGACATGGGTCATCTGATATTATCTTTTTACAATGTTGTGTTATTTCACTTATCTTCTCAACAATGCCTTACTTTTCTCCCTCTTAGAACGATCCCAATGCCGATTGCATCTTGCAAGGAGATATGTATCAAGTTCGTCAACAACAACCATTTCGTTCAGGTACTCATTATGAGGCCCATTATTGAAACAATTTTGTTTTTGTTATTAGCAATATAATAGTAAATTGTAATTTACCATTATTTTATATTTGTAGGTCTTCTTGGTGCATGGTCACCTGATGCCACCTATAGCAACAAATTGGTGACGTTACCATTTACCTGCTGCTGCAAGATGGGAGACAACTTACAATGCCCAAGTACAGCATTTCACTTCACTCGTAGGATCGAGTGTAGCGACAACTGAGACAATAGAGTTAAATGTAGACATATGAAGTTCTAGCGAAATAGATGTGCATGTTTATAACATGTTTTTTATTATCTGAAGAATTTCAATTTTGTTTATTTATGAAACTGGTTGGTAACATGAAGTCCAATTTTATTATCTGAAGAATTCCAATCTTAATCAAAAATATTAAACTTTGACCAAATGAAAATTTGTTAACACTTTCATCAGTCAAAATTGTTAAGGCTCATAGAAGTTTGCATTTGTTCATGTTCGGGAATACAGGCCCGAATATTACTTATTTGTTCGATAATGTATTCCCGAACAAATAAATAATGTTTAGGAGTACAAGCCCGAACATAGAGACTTCTTAACACTTACAACCATCAAAATTCTTAAAGCTCCCAGAAGTTTGCATTTTTTTATGTTCGGGAATACAAGTTCGGACATTACTTATTACTTATTTGTTTGGTAATGTGTTCCCGAACAACGATATAATGTTCGAGAGTACAGGCCCGAACATGGAGACTTCTTAACACTTGCAACCGTCAAAATTCTTAAAGCTCCTAGAAGTTTGCATTTTTTTATGTTCCGGAATACAGGTTCGGACATTACTTATTTGTTCGGTAACATGTTCCCGAACAACGATGTAATGTTCGGGAGTACAGGCCCGAACATGGAGACTTCTTAACACTTGTAACCGTTAAAATTCTTAAAGCTCCCAAAAATTTGCATTTTTTTATGTTCGGGAATACAGGTCCGGACATTACTTATTTGTTCAGTAACGTGTTCCCGAACAACTATGTAATGTTCGGGAGTACAGGCCCGAACATGGAGTCTTCTTAACACTTGCAACCGTCAAAATTCTTAAAGCTCCCAGAAGTTTGCATTTTTTTATGTTCCGGAATACAGGCCCGGATATTACTTATTTGTTCGGTAACGTATTCCCGAACAACTATGTAATGTTCGGTAGTACAGGGTCGAACATGGAGACTTGTTAACACTTTCAACCCTCAAAATTCTTAAAGCTCCCAGAAATTTGCATTTTTTTATGTTCAGGAATACAGGCCTGGACATTACTTATTTGTTCGGTAATGTGTTCCCGAACAACTATGTAATGTTCGGGAATACAAGCTCGAACATGGAGACTTCTTAAACTCAATGATGATGTATGTATAACGATAAAAACACAACAACAAATTTGAAGCAATCATAACAATCAAACACGACATATATAACTCAAAAGTATTAATGAAATTACTAACTGAAAACCATGGTGCGAACATAACTTCTGTCGTACATTAAAGCAACCATGACAAAATCATCCATGATATCACTAAGTCAAAAGGATGGTTCATAATCATCCATAGTAATACGAAAATACACATAAAAATTCATTTTAATAACAAAACATTCGTTGTAATAACAAAACATCCATAGTATCCCACAAATGATCATGAATTTTTAGTTGTCAACTCCTTCCGATGTTCAAGACCAATCGGCAACCTTAGAGCCATGGTTCAAGCATCTCAACAAATCTCGTTCCTGCATCATTGCATATCACAACGGTGCCATGTATCTCTCATTTTTTTATTGAAATTATTAAAACAAGACAATAGTTTGTAAATTATACCTCATTATTCCAAATTTTGGTTGCAACATGACAACTAAAATTTGTCAAAATTGAAGGATCAATTAGGCCCCGGGAAATGATGTAGCAAGCTCTTCACTTGAACCAGGCACGTCAGTGGGATGGTCAACATCAGGAATGTCCGTGTGGTGGTCAACAATAGGAATGTTCGTTTGCTCTTCATTGCCACCATTATCATTAACATTGGGTTCAGCACCATCAAATTCGTCAACCTGAACATTACGAGCACAACGTTTCCGATCGACATTTTGAGGTACTTAGGTTGTGTTACGTCTCAAAGATGTCGTTTGCCACTTTCGAGTTATATTGTTAATGTCCATAAGTTAGCTGCATCATTTGGAAGACACAATATTTACAAGGTAAGACAAGTATAGCAATTAAAAAAAAATGAAAACATACTTATTAGGGAAGGAAAAAATGAAAAGAAATAATATGGTTATATGCAAGAGCAAACATGTTGTATATGAAAAGAAAGTTAGCTTGTTTGTGGTCATGCAGTGCTATGTAGCTGTGTATATGATCAAAAGCAAGTTAGGTCAAAGGATTCTTTTTCTTCTTTTGGTCTCTAAAATTCAAGTTTTCCAAATCACGTTACTCAACTATGTGTCATCCTTGACTTAAACAAAATAGAATATCCCAAGCTCATAAACATCAAAAATAGAAGCTGTCAGTGCACTTGCAAATGAATTTCACATAAATCTTAACTCAAGAAGCCTTAGTCCCAATTTCTTGTTAGATTCTCAGATAATAAGGAACAGAGATGAGAGGTAAAGAGTGAAAAGAGAGAAGTGAAAGAGAATAAAATAGTGTACCACACTTAGTAGGCTCCTTATAGATGTTATAGCTATATGCTAAATCTAAAATTAGTGTCCCTCTAACATGTACAATGTAAAGAAATTCACAACATACCTAACTTGACTCCCAATTATTTGGGGTTTATTTATTGTATAATTTTTCTCTAATTTTTTCTTTTAAAAACCATATCTTCAGTCAAGTTTAAGTAAATCATTTCTTTTGGAACCAACTCAACCTATATCCTTCTCAGCCTACCCCTTTGTCTTTTGGCATTCTCAAACTTGAATTCTCACAGGCGCATTGTTTGATCTCTATTACATTTTATCATACCATCTCAAATGATTATCCCTCCTTTATTTTCTATATCCTAATTTTGTAATAATTTATTCAAAATCATAAAGCATTGACACCTAATTTGTCATGTAAAATAATGCAAAATTGTTATGGATATCATTTCACTTACTAGAATATCAATACATATTTATTATATATATAATATTTTTCAACGAATTTTAATGATTAATGCTTATGTTACACAACAAAATTCAAAAAATATAGAATAAAAATATTGATAGTTTATATGTGAACTGCACAAAATGGTACAAAATTTTACAAGGGCATAAATATTTAAATAAGAATTGGGGCAAGAAACCTGGATACACAAAAATTGAGGGTCAAAGTGCATATTGTCGGTACTATGATGTGGATGTTTATGTGTGTCCATATGTAATATTTTCCTTTCGGTCCCAATATCAAACTAGGCTACAAGATTACTTACTATAATATGCACTTTGACCCACTTGACACTTAATTAAGTGAAAGGAGCCACCTGCAGCTTCGATAATATTCAAAGCCTCATTTATCAGAAATTGATCAAACAGATGACCACTTAAAGATACCTGTCAGTTTAAAAAATCAACAAGGTTGAATAGGAAGAACTAGAATGATAGCTAATAATGATTGTAATTTGCATTACAATTGAAATCCTCACTAACGTAATTTACATATTAATAGCAGGTTATGTAGGTATGATAAGGAGAATCATACCAATAGATTGTATTTCTTCTTATTAGAGTGACAGCTTGCAAGAGTTTTTGATAAATCTTTGCATATTAAGAGAGTAAATCCACATCCATTAGTTAACACAGAATAGAAGCATATTGAGTAAATTGATTTAATAACCCTCTATAGAACATCAAAATTTAGGGCTTCAGTTGCCAAAATCAAAGCCCCAAAATCAGGTCACACTAACATAATAATACAACTACATTAGCCCATAAGAATTATACCTATTACCAACTATCCAAACTGAACCAAATAATGACAAAGAGAAAATATAAGACTAAATATAAAACTCAACTCTAATCAACTGGTGCTTTACATGCGCCTTTCTGGCCAAAAGAATAAACACTCCAGAGAGACAGACAGACAGACAAATAGCAAGAAAGACAAAGCATATCAGAGTCAGAGTTACACTTCTCATTTTTCTTCTTCTTGTTCTGCTTGTTCGTGGGTTTGAAAATGATGAGGTTTTGTTAAGGTTTTTTTTTTTTTTTTTTTTTTGGAACAGAGATCTTTTTTTTTTGGAGGAGGTGTGTGTGGGGGTGTCCATTCAATTGGGTGTAATGTTTAAGAATAATTTTGGTATTATTTGGGGGGTGTAAAGAAATTTCTAGGGTTTTCAAAATTATAAATGGGGGTTCAAAGAAATAAGGGGTCCAAATTAATTCTTGGGGTGCTAATAGCACCACTCTTTTGAAAAGTTACTTTGTAAAAAGCGGTACACAGAGTTAGAAGCAGGATATGCTTTGTGCCAAAGGTTGCCAAGGGTGAGAGCGCCATTTAGAATGTTAAGTGAAATGGGTAATGTGTACACTAAAATTATTTTTGAGGAGTTTCAAGATGAGTATTTTTTTTCTGTTAAATCAGACATACAAGCAATTGAATACGGTGATGGTTGTGCCCTATACACAATTGTTGATGCTATTGGGAAAAATGCAAGAAAAGTGAAGATGGAGATGGATGGCTCTTTGGCTTGTACTCGTACAAAGTTTGAAAGGGAATGGATTTTGTGCAGTCACTGTTTGAAGATTCTAAGAGAAATATTGAAACTGAAAGAGATTCCTTTACAATACATTATGAAGAGGTGGATCAAACAAGCAAGAGCAAAAGCTGTGAAGGAAAAGTTAGGGAATGAGATTCAAGTAGATGTCAAATTCCAACAAGCCTTGTGGTATAAGACATTGATGACCGCATTTAGAGTAATAGCACGTAGAGTTGCTGAAACTGACAAAACTTATGATTTTTCATTTTCACAAGTTGTTGCATTAGATGCAAATGTTGAAAACAAGTTAAGTGCCTACTTTTGTATTGAAAAGGAAGTAAGTATTGATGATCAACTGCAAAGCTTGGAAGTGGCTTGTGAAGAAAATTCCAACAAGAATGAAGAAAAAACACCCAACTAAAAAGGGCAAAAAGGAGGATCAAAAGGTCTATGTGAAGTGTTGAAAGCAAGCTTTAAAAAGAAATCCCGTGCTAAATCTGTGAGTTCTTCAAAACCTATTGTAGCTCCAACAGTTAGACCTTCTCCATTATCTGTTGGATGAGATGTTTACATTTATGAAAATGTTTCTCCTCTTGATCCTCTTCTTTCTCTTCCTCCTTCTCCTCATTCCTTTGCCATGGGTGGTACTTCAGTTGCTCCTCCATTGATATATCTCACATATAATGTGAGTTAGATTTTATTAATTAGTGTTTTTTTGTTTTTTTGTGTGTGTGGGTATAATATGATTATGTAATCTTGCTATGAAGCGTAATATAATATCAATTATTAACTAGTATCTCCAAATATCATATTCTTATCGATCTCCTTTAAAAAATTTGCCAAAATTTCTTTCATACAAGGTGTCCCTCTTCTCATTGATATTAGTTGTTCCTTGTTAACGCACTAAACCTTTTTTAGTTGATAAGAAGAAACAAGCCATTACATTCAACCCTTAAACAAAAAAATCATTACCACTTCATTAAACAAAAAAAGTTATTACATTCATTATCACTTCAACAAAATAGTAGTGGTTCGCCATACATTACATACACATTCAACCTACAATACAAGTCATACTCATTCTACCCTATATTACATGCACTATTTCAAATACATTAGAATGACTACTACCACCAACAACATAACAATAAAAGCAAATGTGTAATTCAACTTATCACCAACTCTTTCAATCACCATCGCCAAGACTATACATTGTTTCCTACTCTTCACAGTCATGTCTTTGAGCTCCCTATTCAAAATAATGACTTCTTTAAGAGTAGACAAGACATCCATGCATTCTTTAAGAATATCATTCTTGACCACCTTCAAATTATGCTGGATATGTAGAGGATCCACCACTCAAAAAACTTACAACCATTCATAGAATGGGGGCACACAAAATATAAGCAATTTGGGTCATCCGTTGACTGAGAAATCTTAACCATAGTTTTGTTGCCACATCGACAATTGCGGTTGTCGAATCTAACTTCATGAATGCTGGCCATACTTGTATTTGACATTGACATTAACCTACAAAAAAATATTAAATAGCAAAAATCATTTATAATATTAACCAACCTCTAAGTAGAGGTACAAATTTGGCCCAACTCGGCCTATTTGGGCTCGGGCTCGGGTTGACCCATGTCAGGCCTCGCGGGCTCCTGCCAAAATTCAGGCCGGCCTGGCCCGGCCCCACTCACGGGCCAGAAAATTAGGCCTAGGGGGTATTTGGGCCTCGGGGTGGGCCGATGGGCCTAGGCCTGGGCTTGGGCAGGACTTGAACATTTTTTTTCCTATTTTTTTCACCAAAATTATCATTTTTCTACCAAAAATGACACTAGGCCTCGGACAGACCGAGCAAGTCGGGCTTTGAGTGGGCATTAAACGGGCCCATGGGCCAGGCTGAGCTTCAAAATGATGGCTCAAGGTCTTGGGTTAAGCTTGGGCCCAGGCCTAATCGGGTCGGGCCTACGTGGGCCGCGGGCTATTTTTACACTCTACTTTCAAGATTCAGTAAAGAGTAAAAAGAAGCAAAAAGCAAAGAGTAGCCTCTTACTGACTTAATCTGGTTTGTGAACAAATTTCATTCTTATTTGTCTTTTTTTTTTTCTCAATTAATAAATCCTCAATCTCCAATTTATCTTCATCCAATGGATTAAGAGAGCAAAGAGCATTCAACAATCTCTAATTTTTGCACAATCTCCAATTTATGCAGCAATCTCCAATTTATCTTCATCCAATGGATTAAGACAAAGGGCTAGTGGTGTTGCCTATCCATTTTCATTTTCTGATCATAAAAGAATATTCCCACTTTTTTTTTTTTTAATGATTTTGCTAAATTTATACCCATGCAATGGAGAATATATATATTGCTCTTCTCTTTCTAGAAGTCAATAATCTGTATGTGTATAATCACTCTATTAGGTATATTATCAATGTGTAGACACTTACAAAATAGTCTTGCATAATGTTGCATATAAGCAGGGTTGGTGAGATTACGACTTGAATGAGTTTTTCAATGCAATATGAGTTGAACTTTATATACAGAAAATCAAATTAAGTAGATTACTAACAAGGATGAGTCATTGTATTCATTAACAATACACTAACAACGACAATATAAATACTCTCCTAAAACAACAATAAAAATCTTACATGAAATTATAAATCCCTGAACAATATGAAACTACGAACACCATTTATATATTCAATGTAGAACCACTATCATGCACAATGAAAACCTTAACTTTTGAAAGCCTCAAATCAAAGCCCTAATGTTTTTAATTTCAAATCTACTTCACTTTCTCAATCAAAACCCTAACTCTATAATCTAGATTTAAAATTAGATTTCAAAGTTTGGAGAAGGAACCTATCTAGATTTCAGAGTTTAGAGAAGGAACCTGGTTCAATCTACAGCGTGAGAGACAACAATGGATGAAGACCAACGATCTAAAAAAAAAGATTTCTTTGCTTCGGCTGACGACAATGGCCAATGGACGGTGGTCACCGGTGAAGAATGGTGGATGGTGGTCACTAGTGGAGAACGACGATGGTAGCTGGGATCTTTCCAATATGCATCTCCTCTCCCTCTCCCCCTCTCTTTTTTTGTTTGTTGTCTCTCTCCTTTTTCACATTTTGGGCTTTATTTTGCTGAATGAAATTTGAATTTTTTTTTTTAGCTAATCTAAGCCACAGGTTTTCAGTTGGCTGATGTGGCCCGATCTGGGCCATCCCTCATAGGAGAGGCTGGAGAGGAAGGCTGGAGAGGATTTGAACTCCTTTTAGACATCTCCTAATAACCCTATGTTGAAAAGAGAATAGATT
The DNA here is from genome assembly GCA_025200525.1 of Camellia lanceoleosa. Taxonomy (NCBI): domain Eukaryota; kingdom Viridiplantae; phylum Streptophyta; class Magnoliopsida; order Ericales; family Theaceae; genus Camellia; species Camellia lanceoleosa. Next base: position 2,611,382 of record CM045765.1, on the reverse strand, counting down.
CCTTTTCAATTGTTGACAAAAACATAAACTTTTTTTTTATTTTTTTGGCACAAGTTTTGAAGAAATAGTAAAGCAACTTCAATGACCAATGAATATATACATATATATATAAGAATTGGCTTTTCACTAGGGCTCGACGTGGTTTGGCTTGTTAAGGGCTCGGCGTGATTCAACTTGGTTTGACTCGTTTAGTAAATGACTCGAGCTCAAGCTCGAGCTCGAATAAGGTCTGCTCGTCAAGTTGGACTCGTTTATCTTTATTTAAATTATATATATTATATATATATAAACAATAGTATAAATACATTATTTATATATTAAATAATATAAATAATATTTAAAAAAATCTTATCTAGTTGAGACGAGTTGAGCTTGAGTTTCATTAATATTAACGAGTCGAGCCGAATTTGAATCCAATCACTTATTGAGCTGAATTCAAACTCAATAAACGAACTCGAGCTCAATAAATAAGCTCGATAAGCAAACGAGCAGAGCTCGACCTCAGCAAAGCTCGACTCGGCTCGACTTGTTTGTAACCCTACGTTTCATCATTCTAACCTTATCTAGTAGTTAGCCTTGTAAAATATCATGTATCAAATAAATAAATAAATAAAAAACATGTTGATAAATCAGACCAAACTTGATGTGATTTGTTGACATCTATGCTATTTGGCAGAGATTGTACGTGTAACTTATTACTTAATTTGGAAATTTGTGGTAGATTGTTTGGTGTAATTTCTGTTTATAACTTATTAGGCAAAAAATTAATTTTTCATCCACACAATTTGCTTCACCCGAATATATACAATTGAGACACTAACCAAAAAGAAACCTCAAAACAGGGGTTTCTTCCTGGTCAGAGTCTCAATTATTTGCATTCGGGTGGATGAATTGTGTGAATGTAGCAGTGTTGTTAGGCAAAAATAACTTAAATAAGTTTAAAAAAAAAAAACTAATTTTTCAAAAGCTGAAAGAAAAGTGCTTTTATCTTCTATTTTCTGATTATCAGTTTTTAGCTTTAAAAAATCTCCACCAAACACCTCCATCCATGTATGCAATAGGACAAAAGAATGAAGAGTCATACGTCATCTCTTGACTCTTTGTGAGATAGAAAGGTAATTTAACATACAACCATACTACATCCCACCAATATAGTATCTCTAATCTATCCCTAATAACGTGGAAGAGAGAAAATATAGAGAGATAAAGGGAAGTGCAGGTCCACCCCTTCACATGATTCATTCCATTTTATTAGAGGTGAATTCCTGGTGCCAAATTAATGCTTCTAAGCATTTTTTTTTAATTTTTTTTTTGGTTTTGAAATAAGAGATCAAAGAGAACGGAAAAAATAAGATTAGAAGATCCCGTCTGTGTTGTTGACACGCATGATACATGCATAGGTATTAAACCAATTAATGGAGTGATCTAGAGAGATTATTCATCCAACCAAAATTTTTTTAGGACTATGATCTCAAGAGAAGTTATAGTGCCTTCCCTTTTGGTGCACTTGCCAAGATAATATTCATGAGCCTACTTGTTTCTATGCATTAGATTTCTCCATTACAAATAACTAATAGCATTTTAAACCCTTTATTTAAGTAAGTGAAATATTGGAAATAATAGTAATTGTTGGTGAAAATATCAGAAAAAATTATATTTTATTGATAAATAATGTAAAGAAAATGAGATACAAATAGATCAAGCTGAGGCACAGATATCTCGTTTTCTTTAAGGAGATCAAGCCCACTGCGGTAGGAAGAACCTAAATACCAATGCAACAGTCACAAAACTATGACTTGTCCCCTCCAGGATATAACCGCCTGACCACTTGTCATATGGTTCAGACCAACTCTGCACAAGATGGTGAACCCAAAGCTCCACCAAGAAAAACACCCATCTTTGCTAGTAATCTCTCTTGTATAGAAAATAGTTGATGTGTTGATGTAGAAAAGAGTAGAAGAGAAGAACTATTTATAGGCCACTAGGATGTTACAAAATACATCAAAAAATAATAATGACCATGAACCTAGAGAAAAGAGAGAGTGAATCCAAATATTAACTCACCACAAAGTTCATGAATTCTAATTAATCTCCATTCATGAACAAGACAAAAGGTCACCAAAACAATGAATCTCCATTTATAAACAAGATGAGATTCATGAACAAGACAAAAAAATGATTCATGGACAAAATATATAAATAAATAAATAAAAGCTATTAAAATGGTCCAACAATCCCCCACTCATTTTAATATCAACAAGAACAAGAGAGATTACCAAACAAAGAGAAACTAGTACGCATCATGAAGGTGTGCTCTACATTGAACCTTCATTAGTGAAACATCAACCTCTACTCCAGAGTCAGTAGTGGTTTCAGACTTGAACTATGACTGCTTAGGGGAAATGAAGTATTACTGCTCACACATAATAATTTAGGTGTTGACATGAGCTTTAATAACCAGCACATTACGGCCTTGTGCTTATCCCAATTTTCATGAGCATATTTGAAAATAAGCCTTGTTCTCATAGAAAGCGGCCCCACTTTCATGCTCACATAGGTGAAATCTGTCAAGGATGTTCCTGTAATTGACACACCCCACTCAACAAGAGCTACAAAATTTCATTAAGAGTATAAAAACTCAACCCTCCAACATTACAGGACAAATGCACTTACATCATAGAGATGGATAACAAAATATTAAAGAATGCATTTTTACAACCACCATATGATTCGTTCTTCCCATTGAACCTAGTTACAGGATCTCTGGTCCCTAGGTTGGGTATGTTCATACATGGTTTATGATTTTATAGGCTTCAAACCCATCCTCCTCAATGTATCCCAGACCCTATCTCTCGTCAAGGCCTTGGTTAACAGATCCACAAGATTATCACAAGATTTTACATAATTCACAGTTATGATGCCATTACTCAAATATGATCTCACATTATCGTGTTTCGTTCAAATAGGTCTGGATTTATCATTATAAAAATGGTTGTTCACTCTACCAATAGCAGCAATGCTATCACAACGAATTAATACAAGAGGAATTGGTTTTTTTCCAAAAAATGATTTCATGTAACAAATCTCTCAACCAATTTGCTTCCTCACATGCTGAAGCTAACGTTATAAGTTCAGCTTCCATAGTAGAATTAGTAATTATAGTCTGTTTTTTAGACTTCCAACATATAGAACCACCACCCAAGGTAAAAATAAAACCTGAGGTAGAGAGAGAATCACCTGACAAAGTGTTCCAATCGGCATCACTATATCTCTCAAGTACCGCAAGATACTTGTTATAAAACAAACCATTATTTTTGGTACTAGATAAATATCTCATAATTCTTCCCGTGACTAGCCAATGATCTTGACTTGGCTTGCTAGTAAACCTGCTAAGTACTCCAACATCATATGCAATATCAGGTCTAGTACAGTCAGTAGCATATCTCAGACTACCAATCAAGCTAGCATATTCCTTTTGATTAATCACTTCTTTTTCATTTGTTACAGCAGATAAATGTATGCTTGCATCAAAAGGAGTAGCAACATGTTTACAGTCTAGAAAGTTATATTTTTGTAAAATTTTCTCAACATAATACGACTGTTCAAGAAAAATACCATCATTAGTCTTGGTAATTTTAATTCCCAAAATAAAATTGGCTTCACCAAGATCTTTCATATCAAAGTGGCTATTGAGCATATTTTTAGTCTCATTTATAATATGCAAATTAGAGTCAAAGATAAGTATATCATCCACATATAGGCTAATAATCACATGTGCATTCTCACAAGTTTTATAATATATGCACTTATCCCATTCATTAGTCTTATAGCCATTCTCAAGCATGCAAGAATCAAATTTCTCATGCCACTGTTTAGGAGTTTGTTTTAATCCATAAAGGGATTTCGTTAGCTTACACACCTTACTTTCTTAGCCAGGCTCCACAAAGCCTTCAGGTTGGTCCATGTAAATCTCCTTATCTAGATCTCCATTTAAAAATGATGTTTTCACATCCATTTGATGAATTTTTAAATCATGAATTGCAGTCACTGCTATCAACAATCTAATGGATGCAACTCTAGTAATCGGAGAAAAAATATCAAAGAAATCATGATCTACTTGTTGCATAAAACCTTTAGCGACAAGCCTCGCTTTATATTTATCTATAGTTCCATCCGGTTTAAATTTTTTTATGAAAGATCCATTTACGCCCAATAGTTTTACAACCTAGAGGTAAATCCATTAGCTTCCATGTTTTATTTGAAAGTAGTGAATCTATCTTATCATTTACAGCCTCTCTCCAGAAAATAATATCAGGTGATGATAAAGCTTCTTGCACCTTAAGAGGAATTTCTTCCACATTGTAAAGATAATAGTTAGGGCCAAAATCTTTTTCAACTCTAGCTTGTTTACTTCTTCTTGGTTGGATTTGAAAATTTTTTTGTTCTTGAAAAACTTGACAAAGAGTAGAAGAACTAGGCACGGATAAAATATTTTCAGAAATTATTTGACCCCCACTATTTTTAGATTTGAAAAGAAATTTATTTTCATGAAAAATAGCATCACCTGATTTAAAAATAATATTATTTTCCATGTCAAAAAATCTATAAGCTATACTATGCAACGCATACCCAAGAAAAGCACAGGTAGCCCGTTCACCAAATTTAGGTCGTTTAGGATTTGCAAGCCTCACAAAAGCTAAACAACCCCAAACCCTCAAATAATTTAGATTTGGTTTATGCCCCCACCACAACTCATAAGGTACAATTTTAGTCTTTTTGTGTGGCACTCTATTTATCACATGGCAAGCTGTCAAAATAGTCTCGCCCTAAAGATTTGAGGGAGTACCTGAATCGATAAGCATAGCATTCGTCAAGTTAATTAACGTTCTATTTTTTCTTTCAGCTACGCCATTAGATGAAGGTGAATATGGTGGAGTAGTCTCATGAATAATTTCCAATGACTGAACAAAAGAGTTGAAACCAAAAGAGTCATACTTCCGGCCTCTATCACTTCTAATTCTCTTAATTTTTTTACCGAATTAATTTTTCACTTCAAGAAGGAATTCTTTAAATTTCTCAAAAATATTATTTTTATTTTTTAATAAATATACGTTTGTGTATTTTGAAAAATCATCAATAAAAGTGATAAAATATCGGTTACTATCCCAAGTTAAAATTCCTTCAAACTTAAACAAATCAGTATGAAATAATTCTAATAATTCGGTATTTTTTTCAACACTTTTATGAGGCCTCTTAGTAATTTTTGCTTTATTGTAAATTTCACATTTCTCAAAATGTTTTGTCACTTTAGGAATTAATCCTAAACTACTCATGATTCCCATATATTTACTTTTAATATGACACAAGCGAGTATGCCAAAAATTAATAAAATACAAAATGTAAGTGGTGTCATAGTAATAATCAAAAAATTAATCAACAAGGAAATTTAAGAGATAAAAATGACATTTATACTCATCTGTATTATCGGAAGTCACTTTTGCTTCATGTGCCTCATAGTCTTCATCATTCATCGCCTCGGTTGGGAATTTGTTTGGGTTCTTCTCGGTAAAAACATATGCAACTTTCAAAAAGTTAAAGTAAAAAAGAACTTTTCCTTTCTACCTCTTAAATGAACTTCCTTGAACTTGAAAGACTTGTTGAGATCTCCAATTCCATCATTGATGTTTTCTGGTACTTGATCCATGTTTGATCTCCTTAAAATTGTTGGTGAAAATACCAGAAAAAATTATATTTTATTGATAAATAATGTAAAGAAAATGAGATACAAATAGAGCAAGCTAAGGCACAGATATCTCGTTTTCTTTAAGGAGATCAAGCCCACTGCGGTAGAAAGAATCCAAATACCGATACAACAATCACAAAACTATGACTTGTCCCCTCTAGGATACAACAGCCTGACCACTTGTCGTATAGTTCAGGCCAACTCTGCACAAGATGGTGAATCCAAAGCTCTACCAAGAAAAACACCCTTCTTTGCTAGTAATCTCTCTTGTATAGAAAATAATTGATGTGTTGGTGTAGAAAAGAGTAGAAGAGAAGAATTATTTATAGGACACTAGGACATTACAAAATATATCAAAAAAATAACATGAACCTAAAGAAAAGAGAGAGTGAATCCAAATATTAACTCACCACCAAGTTTATAAATTCTAATTAATCTTCATTCATGAACAAGACAAAAGGTTACCAAAATAATGAATCTCTATTTATAAACAAGATGAGATTTATGAACAAGACAAAAAGAAGATTCATGAATAAAATATATATATAAATAAATAAAAGATATTAAAATAGTCCAACAATAATATTATTGAACAGTATTACCAACGAATGAGAAATTTATTTTAGGATAATTGAGACTACATGATTGAATTAATGAGAGATAAAAAAAAAAAAAATATCCACCTAATCTCATTATGATAGTTTATTGACAAATCATTTCAAGTAAAATAGTGGCCCCATTTTTTTAGCAGCATTTAATGATTCTAGGGTAAATTAGACTGACACCTCCGATGTTTATATTTATTACAATTCCTCCTTCACATTTGAAAAATTATACTGACTCTCCTTGTCAATGTAATTATTTGACTGTGTTAACTTTTAAGTTAAAATGACATATTTACCCTTAACCTTTATATTACTTTAAATGGTAAATTATATTGATACCCCCTGAGGTTTTAATTTAATACGGATTCCCCTTTGACATTTAAAAATAAAAAATAAAAAATATTAATTTAATAAAAATAAATATGAAGAATAATATTTAATTTGTAAAAAATTATTTCTAACCACTCGAAAGATAAAAGTTATATAAAAATGAAAATTATTTTTTATTTTTTATTTCTTAACCAAATTAATTTTTAATTTTTAAATTTTTTTTCTAAAAATCAAACTATACATAGCCTAAGAATCTTTTGATAAGTCATTTCTTACGTTGGTAATTTATTTAATTATTTATTAATTTTATGACATTTTTACCATCTGAAGCCTGTTTTATAACTATTTCATTTTTAGTTTTCAATTTATATTTACAAAAATTTAAAAAGTTGTTATAAAAACTTGTTTGATAATTTTTTTGATTTATAAATGGTTGTCTCAGTTTGTAAATTTGAGAAAAAAAAATGTAAATTCAAAAAACGAGTTTACGTTGGTTTTTAAATAGAAATTTAAAATTTTGACTAACAAATTTTTTTTCAATTAATTTTTTTTTTTCAACTAATACTAACCGATGGGGCAATTGGTAATATTACTTTAAACCTTAGGAAAATGATTGTAATTTCTAAAATATGAGGGGTGTCAATGTAATTTACCTAATAAGGAAAAAATTGGTATTTAAAAAAATTAAATTGCTGACATCAGCAAAATCTGTTAGTTGACTTAACAGTTAACTAACTGAGAGAGCAATTTGAAATGAAACTTTAAATCTCAGGAAGGGAGTGTAATTTCTAAAAGATGAGGAGAGGAACTGTAATAAACATGAACCTGAAGAAGTGTCAATGAAATTTACCCATGATTCTATTACAATTATTATTTTACTATTACACTCAATATTTATTTTATCTAGAGTATTAATAGGCTTCATATATACAAAGAAGGCAAAATAGGTAATATGGGATAGGCTTTTTTTTTTCTTTCTCTAAGATGAAGGCCAAATAGCCAACCGTACATAATAGCATAAGCTTCTAATTGAACAAGAGAGAATAAAACAAGGAATCTCCTCCATCTAGAATATCATTATCGCATATTGATGCTGAGAAGTCATTCTAACAAGACAGTGTGCCACAATTTGCCATGAAGACACATGACTAGTGAAATCCATTTTATGAGGCTGAGCGTAAAAATCAAAAAAATCACAAATCAATTTCTTAATGGAAAATTCGGTCGTGATTCCTAAAATAGACAAATCATACTTCATGACTCTATCCATAGTTTTATAATTATGGATCCGGTTTGAAATCCAAACCGTTTAGATATATATATATATAATTTGTTATCTATCGTAAATACTCAAACATCTTATTAATATCAAATATATATATATATATATATAAGTTGTGATTTTTCACTTTTGTAATTAATTTTGTTATTGTATAGTAATAAAATTAGTTGTAAACTGTAATCTAAATAATTTTTAAATTGTGAACAATATTGCTTAGTCATATTATGAACAATGATAATATTTTTAAAAATTATAGTTCTAAATCAAATTGAACAACATGTACCACCTCCCTGCATTCAACCCATGTCAAAAGATGTCAACGCAAGCTCAAACCCCAAATTGATGGGGAATTGACCTTTAAATTGCCAAAAATACTACCCATAACACTAATCAACCACAAAACCAATCACCAAACATATATGAGGACTGCAATATATTATTTTCTTTTTTTACCATTTTATATCATTACATTATATAGTAAAATGTTATTTGCTTTCATTAATTACTCAATAATTAGTTCAAAAGAAGAAAACCAATCATAAAATATCCATACACATGTGACATAGCATTTCTTCTAACATATATAGCAGGATTTGCATATCTAAATGCAAATCGTATATGTACAAAATAACATAATATTGCTGTTAAATTGCAATACTATCATCACACAACTACAAAATGGTAGTATATGAGTACACAAATGATGTGAAACTAGAAATTTCACATCTTTGGCCTATCCTTTCCTCCTCCAACTACCCTAGCAGGGTTGCCCACCACGGTGGCTCCAGGCAGCACCGCCTTCAACACCACTGACCCGGCACCGATTTTAGCAAAATCTCCAATTTTAACATTGCCCAAAATTTTAGTCCCTGCCCCAATCATAACCCCATTACCAACCTTAGGGTGTCTATCCCCTTCCACCTTCCCTGTCCCTCCTAATGTCACACTATGCAAAATCACCACATCATCACCGATTACCGCCGTCTCTCCAATCACAACTCCGGTGGCGTGATCGAGCAATATCCCACGTCCAATCTTCGCACCCGGATGGATATCAACTGCAAAAATCTCCGAAACCCGACTTTGGATTAGAAGTGCTGGAACTGTCCTGCCCTGTGACCACAACTTATGTGCCACCCTGTGAGCTTGAATTGCCAAGAAGCCCTTGAAGTTTAGGAAGCAATGAACATAACTTATGCAAGCTGGGTCACGATCCTTCACTGCTTTGAGATCGTCTCTAATGGCAATTTGGATGTTACAATCTTCCTCTAGCACACTCAAGAAAAGTTTGTAAATTGTATCGGTGGCGAGGATTGAATTGCTCAATTTTTGTGCCAAGTGATTTGCCAAAGCGCTTTCTAGTGAATTTTGCAGCAGAATCAGAGAAAAATAGTAGTTTGACAAGATTGGTTCTTGTTCGACATCTGATTTAGCTTCCTCTCTTATTTTGAGCCACATGTCATCTTTAATTGAGCAGAATGACGAAAAATGATTGATGCAGTCGACCTCACTTGATTGGGATACAGAGCTTGGTTCAGTGACTTTTGAAGGATCAGTGGTTTTCTGAGTATGCTGATGACTAATGGAACTGCTGGAAACAGGGTTTGGAGGATTGGATCTGCAGAAGTTGAAAAGCCTGCATGGAGAATTATTTTTGAATTTGCATCCCTGGTTGTAGGAAGAAAAAGATTTGGTTGTGTCTTGGTTTCTTGAATCATCGATACAAGTCGCCATTGCACTCAATATTTTTTCTTAAGATAAGAAAGGTGTGATGCTTGAATTCAAATCTTACCGTTGCTAGTACAGCTTCCTGAGAGAGAGAGAGGAGGCTTGAAGTTGTGGTGGCATTGGAAGTGAAGTTTCTTTATATAATTAGGGAGGAGAGAGAAGGATTAAACTATGCCCCAGAAATTTCATGGAAGTAACATGGTATTTTGTGTTGCAAAGACCAGGTCCGTTATAGTGAAACTGCTGTAAAATGATGAAGAAGGTGATTTGAGCATTTTGGATAGAATATAATAATAAACAAACGGTGAAGTACACCAAACCTCATAATTATTGATGAATATCAGTTTATTCTTAAAATTCATACATTTTGGTATCTTTCATTATAAAAAGAAAAAATGTTATAATTTTTAAATTTTTTATTAAATAAATAATTTTATAAATGCTATAATTTTTAAATTTTTTTCTAAATAAATGATCAAATGTCTTACATGAGTGTGAATCCACCCCAATTGATGGTTCAGAGAGTGACGTTTGGGATGACGATTTGGATTTTGGATTTTGGAATGTGGTATATATGTGACGAACGGCAAGACCTAAACAATTGGAGTCACCTCCTAAGTCATTGCGGTAGAGTCCACTGGCCCCATTTCTTGCTCACCACTCCATTTTTTATTATTTATTTATTTATTTATTTATTTGTTGGTCTATTTATTTATTTTTTGGTCTATAAATTAATTAATTTGTACGGAAATAAATTATAAAAATCTACACACAAAAATCAAGATGTGGTTGTGGTAGTGATGATCACACCTAAAATAACTTGGGTCACTTTTTTTTTTTTTTTCTTTTTTTTGTGGAATCTATTTTGAAAAATAGGTTAAAAATTAGTTTTTATTTTTTATTTTTTTTGGATTGTTTTAAAAATGTAAAAATAAATAAATAAATAAAGAGATAATGTGACTCAAAAACTCAAAAAACTAACTTTTAACTGTGTTGCCAAAATAGGCCTATATATATTTGGCTCACACTTCTCTTTAGCCTTAATAGACCCATCATAGAATCCACATTAATCGAATATCAATATTTTATTCTTACAAAAAATTACGTTGATCAAATATCGATAGTCACTTGATTTATTCAGATTTGTGTTAATGGTAAGTATAATTTTAAAAATAAATTACTAATACAAATGTAATTTGATCAAATGATTATTGACATCCAATCAACGTGATTTTTTTATATGAATGAAGTGATCGACGAATCCTATATATTAAATAATTTGAATTATTGAAACAGACCAAAATTCTAACCGGAGAGACTCCAATCCCTATATATTTATGTGTTTTATCTTGTGCAAGTATTGCTATCTTAGATTCCTCTATTCCATATTAAAAAACACTCAATTGAATTATGTGGTGAGATTTATGCACCTTAAAATTGTCAATTGAAGAAATGAGCCTAACATTACTAAGGCGCAATTTATTTATTTTTTTAATGAAAGAAGTCAAGTCATTTTTAAATTTGATAAGGTAAAGATAAATTAAAAATAGAATAAAAGTATTTCATTAGGACGAACACAAAAATTTATTTTCATATATTCCATTTCACCCTTATTTTTAGACAGCTTGTCTGACCTCATTGCATGGAATATACTTCAAATTTTCAGCTCCCGATAGCTCAGATATTTCTTCAAAGAAAAACACAAGATGGGTATTCCTCAGAATTAAACAAGTAAAACATCTCCAAGTTTCTTGGAAAGAGCCTCATCAAAAGCATAATTCTGTACCCCATAAGCCATCTGGTAATGGAGCAGTCAACTTACCATCAACTATCAGCCTTTGAATCATATTTCTTAATACATGATAAGCTTCCTCTTCTGAAGAGAGGTGTTAATCCAAAACTCCTCTAACCCTGAAACAAATTTCAGAATAGGCTATACTTCACACCTCATACACCAAATTTATATATATATATATATATAGAGAGAGAGAGAGAGATGGCAACAACCCCCAATTTTTTTCCACCAGACAACATAGAAATTTCACAAGATTTACAATTGACACAAGGGTATAGTTTAAACCATAAAACTATGCAATGCACAGGGCAATTATAAGACTTTAATATAGACACAACACAAGAAGAGTAATTGAACCTGACTTCTAAGAGTTTTGATGACTGAGACACTACTACCTAACTTGATAGATAGCAAGTCATACAGACAATTGCTGCTATACGCCTGCCAACTCCACCGGAGTTGAGAAAACTAGAAAAACTTCTGCATATTCCTATCCCAAAACCTCTCTATACTATTTACACAAAATCAATGGACGCACCTCACAGATCTAGTTAGCAAGCAAAAATTCTCCACCGCGCCAAACCATTGATTCATATGATACAGCTTCTAAGGTACCACTTCCATTTCTTCTATTTCACATTTCCGGTTAGCAGGTTCAAGATCCAAAACCAACTTGGCTTCTTTACCAACACCATCACCACCACAATCACCACCTTTATCAACTTTACCTTCATCGTTGATACAAAGTCGCTTCATCTCGACCCCCTCCATAATTTCCTGGTTGTTGGATGCTGCTGAACTTGATAGTTTTTGTTTAACTTCTTCGATGGGTTCAAGTTTTGAGGTGCATTTTGGGAACTTCTTGGTTGGGCTGTTAATGGAAGATATGTAAGACAATATATCAGGCTTTGCCTTTATATCTACCCATCTGTTAGCAATCCAATCTCTTGAAGTCCTAATATTCTTTCTTTGAAGAGTCAAACACCGGTCTTCACCTAAAATCATGAAAGAAACAGCATTAATTTCTCATGGCAACCTATGAACAGCACCAGCCCAAAATCTGGTTTAGAAAACTCAAAAATAATAAGCAGGGGTTTTCTAGGTTATTGACTTAAAATGATTTGGTCCTTTGGGGCAGGGGTTTTCTAGGTTATTGAATTAAAATGATTTGGTCCTTTGGGGAGAGAGAGAGAGAGAGAGAGAGAGAGAGAGAGAGAGACACTAATAATATTGGGTCCCAGTGGCTATCTCAAAATATACTAATAGCTATGGTCCCAATGGCTATTAGGAGACTTAAAATATACTGATAGTTTTGGTATTGTGAGTTCTACCACTAGATTGTGGTTGTCTTAATCGGAGTCAACCTGGTTATGTATTGTTATGATATGATACGCACCCTCTAGATTAGCATTATCACTATATATTTGGAAATGAAAATGTATAAGACATTTTATGCTTCAAATGCAAGCATAGCCATCAAGCTATTGGTATATTCATGATTATCATGTCTTTGATATATCACTAGTCATTGGGCTTTAGTTCCCCCTCTTCCCTATATATGTATGTGAGGATGATATTGCCTAAAAGTTGTATGTTTGAAGCTATGTATATACGTGAATAGACATGGAGGTTGTATCTATGCTTAGTTGAATGGAAGGCATGATATTTGAAAGCTTTGAAGTTGTTCTTAATATAAAATCTTGTACTCCCTTTGTGTTCGAGCCTAGATGTCAGTGGGATAATCATGTTAAAGAAATTAAATAATTCCTTTATCTAATTTAATAATGCCCTCAAAATTTACAGAAATACTAAATGTTCATTCAGTTAGGCCTTCGGTAGTCTGTGATTAGGGTCATGAGAGAGACAGAGAGATGAATAAGAGCATACCAGGGAAATAAACTTGGAGACTATCATTTCCAGATTCATCAACTCCAGTTACAACACCTTCCCACCAGCCATCACTCCACCATGCATCAACTGATGCTCCAACCTCAACTGAACCGTTTGAAGAATCCTCAGAGGGCCATGGACGGACAGTAAGGCGGCCCAAGCATCTCAAGCCCAGTTTATCAGGAGCTGCCACTATGGAAGCAGGAACCCATTCCTGCACATTAAAGAAAATGTCAAGACAAGTAATTTGTTCCTGGACTGTTTTTCAAATCCATAAAACACAATTTCTTTCTCGAAATAGAATAGGCTACAGTTTTCAAACATGTACATATCCAGACAACTAATTACACAAATCTATGGGCCACCTGCAGCATGCTTCCAAGCCCAACAACCATATTGTTATTATTGTGATCAGTACACTTGCCACATCACCAATCACTGTACCATCATGAAATATCCTGCTACCAATTCATTAATCTTAACAGAAATAAAAAAATGTTCTACCGAGGCCAAAATCTACCAGCAGTCTGCTTGGATTGCAGGATTAGAAAAGAAAAGAAATGACTGGTCTCTCATCAGCGTAAGAAAAGAAAAGAAATGGTTGAGTTTTTTCACTATCATGTTTGGATGAGAAAGAAAGCAAAGTACGTGATATAGGTATATGGGTTTTGTATTTTAATAGGCAATCTCAGTATTATGAAAAATACATAATCAATCAGTTTGTTTCTCAACAAATCTCACAACTTTTGGTTTGAAATGAAACCTATAAAATAAGAGAGTTCTCTTGCTCACCAGTTCTCATCGTTTCTCACCATTTCTCACTTAACCTACAAACCAAACACGAGAAAACAGATTTTTTTTTTTCTCTTTATTTCTTATCATTTATCACCAAATCACTCAAACCAAAAGATTTGTAATTGAACAATCAAAAAAGAAGAAGAAAGAACAGTCAAAACAAATGTGACTGTGCCACCATGTGTTTTTATTTCCAGTACCATTGTCCAATTTAAGTCTAAGCATTTACATACCTCAAGATTGCCAGACCCTTCAGCATCCTCCACATCAACATATTGAACTTTCAGACGCTTTTGTGATGCCTGCAAGACCTTACACCTAAACCAGCAACCTCGGATACCACTATCTTGACAGAGCAGCTCTATCTTTTCATCAACCTTAAAAGAAGCACGAATCGGGGACTGAGGCGGCCCAACAAGCTTAAAGCTACTTAGTTCCCTATTTGATAGCTTGATCCTCAACTTCTTATATGTCGGTTGAGATTTTATCATCTCTTTGCCAGGGATTGAATTTGTGGCACCACTATTACCAGCCTCAAGTCTCTGATTCCCTCTGCTACTTCTATTTCTCTTGGCACCACGTCCTTCATGCGTAAAATCTTCATCTTCTTCCCCATTTGATTTATGGCCCTTGGTTCTATGCTTGGGGCCAACAGGGCAACCTAAAGAAGAGAGGATTGCTTGATTCGAATAGCCCCGCAATTTACTTAGAGAGAAGGGTTTGACCTTATTGTTTTTAAATTGCCTAAAGCACATATGAATTCCAGCTGACAAAGCATGGGAAGCAATAGCCAAGCATTTCTCAAAATGCTTAGGAGTCAAAACTATTGCAGGACCATCAATACACTCTGCACTGATAGCCTGAACATGAGGTGTGATGAAAACTTCTCGGGGGTGAGGATTCAACTGAGGTATTAGGTCCTTGACTTCCCGATTATGGTGAAACCATCGCACTTTAACCTTTTTCTGACCCTTCTTGTCTTCATACAAATCTTCCAAGTAACCAACATAGTGACTTTCTTCTTCAGCCATGACAAGTACAAAGGAATGAACCTAACATCGAAAAGAAAATGAAGAAAAAAATGTTTGAGGAACAGAGTGCCACTGAAAGAGACGATATAAACCATGTTTATGCTTACAGTAATGATAATTTCATTCCTAGAAAAAGCTGGGTAGTGCTTGAGCTGTTTACTACAGATCCAAGCAACACCTGACCACACAATATCTGAATTTTGAGCTTTCAACCTCCTCGGAACCTGGATCTGAAATATAAAGTCAACACTGATCACAAAAACAACTATAAATTATATAGCCAGACTTAATGGTTTGATAGAATACCATATGATCTGGTATATGCATCTGAACAGCACTGGTACCAGCCGTTGAGCGTTCCCGAGATCCCAGAGCTTGTGCTGAGTCACTTGTCTGTACATCTGTTGAAATAAAACTACAATTGTTGAGATTTCAAAGCAAAACAAAGCAAATGGTGCACAAAGAACATAAATTAAAATTTATTCACTGTTTTCAATCATGAGTTAGCACATACAGACACCATAAATTTCACATCAAAGTTTAAGGCAAGTAAGTCAGCCAGACAATTAAGTAGGAATGCAACCCATACATCCAATGCTAAATCATGAGAAGTGGTTAAGGTTTGGAAATGACAAGTAGTGAAAATGGATAACTAGGGAGGAGTTTTGTGCATGTCATTTACAAAGGGCATGGGCATTTGCTAAGTGATAACCTTGGCAATATTTTAGAATTGTAAACTTTATATATAAGAAAAAGTAATTCACTACATAAAGACTAAAAATGTTTCCAAATCAAAGGTTAAACATAAAGGGAGTAAAAGTTGACGGTGAAGCTACACCTAATAATAAACATTTCCTTTTATCTTATGTTGACAATCCAAAAGAAAGTAAAGATCATAAAGGACATGTAATACAAAATTAGATCAGGTCAATGCAATACAACTAATTACTAAGAATGTAAGACTTATGCAAGAAAAAATAAATGCAATTAAAAAGCAGGTAAGGGAGAGCATGGGGGGAAAAAAGGAAAAAGAAAAAAGTATAGTATAAAATGCAGCTTTAAAAAGTAATAACTATGTTGTAAGGGTATTGCATTTGAAGAAGACAAAAATCAGTATAAACAATTCAAAACAATGTTGGCGTCAATATAAACATGATACTACTTGATCAAGATTAAAAGGCTGGTGGTAGATCATATGATGAGCAGGGCAGGATAGAAAAAGAATAAGAAGCCTTGGAGTATCAACTGAATTTGGTGCAGATTGGAAGATAATGCAACATATAGGAAATGGAAAACCAAGTCCCAAATGTGTCAATTTCGCCAATTATGAAACATTTCCATTCCAAAACGCAAAAAGAACAAATATAAATCCTTATCAACCCTGCTTCACAGATTGAAATTTAATAAAAACTACTTTCAAGGAAACATTAGTTTGCAAATCTTATTTGGACAAAATGTATACCATACTGATTACAACAAGGGATTACCAACTTTTGCATTCAAAAGAGTTGATGGTCTATTCTCCATATGTAGGAATCAACTGCCCTTCAAAAAACCAATTCATACAACAATAACCTCTTAACATGTCCAAGAATGCCTAATACATCTAATCATTTAATTCTTTCTACTAGTAGTGTTTTTTTCTTTTTTACAGTCAAATATAAAATAATCACACTGCACTTAGAAATGAGTGATTCTCATGTGTATTAAATTAATCTATGAAATTCTCACAAAATTATGAATAAGCACAACTTTAATGTAGCTTTCTCAGGAGGATATTCAGTTCAGTACACTACAATACTGTCTTGCTAAATAAATTCAACAAATTCATCAGGTGAACAGGTCCTCTGTCCCAACTATAGATTCACCATTGGCTCAACTTAACTTGTCGAAAGCACAAATAAAAGGGATACAAATGAAATTAGGAATCTGAATGTGAAATCTAAGACAAACCCACATCAAGCTCTAGAAACCCAAAATAGAAAGCTACAAGTCACATAACCATCGACAGTAACACAAAATGAATTATGCAAAGAGGATTTAAGGTAGGGCATTGTACCTATTCACGAGGATAAACTGAATTGTTACACAAAATACTTGTTTAAAAAACTCATTGCAGCCTCTCTCAATGGGAGCACAATGAACACAATAGCATTGAATAAACAGAAAAGGAGTAAAAGAACATGCCATTTTGTACTGTACCTGCCATATTTGGTGAAACAAATAATGCCAAACTCAAAATCTTAGAAGGAGAAATGCCATTGAGTTGCAACATTTAGTTAAGAAAAAGAATGTAACTTTACTCTTATAAAGGGAAACTTCTGATAATGAAACATTGAAAATCTAACCACACTGCTCTATCTTTTAAAATATTTAGAGGCGGTATGTATTAACATAAAAAGATGACACATGAGCTTATTCCTTCTCTGTTTGATCAATGTTCTCAAGCCCATTGAATCCATATATAAAATATATCAAAAGGTTGTGAACTAAGATATTTTGGCTTGGCGCTCTCATCCTAAGGTTATGTACCAGATCTGTTCAGGCTCATGATGAGTATAGCCAATCTTGTTCAGGTTCAATCTCTGTTCAGGATCAGTTTAAATAATGAAATCAACCAGGAAAAAATAAAATAAAATAAATAAATAAATAATCATGCAGCCGTAAAAAAGCCGAAGGATAAATTCTTCTCATTGCTTCAATTGAGAGAGAGAGAGAGAGACATACCCAGCAAGAAAGTTGAAACACTCATTGATGATTTAGCCCAATAAAACACACTGCCGTCTTTGATTTAACTGGAATACATATATATGGCTACAATATACGGAAAATTTGAGGAACAAAGAGCGATAAGAAAGGGAAGAAACCCTAGAATCCACTAGAGGCCTTGAATCCACAAGAAAAATAGATAGAGAAAGAAAGGGGAAACCCCTAGAGTCTAGTAGGGGGCTTAGAAGAATAGAGAAGGGAGAAAAAGGAAAGGATACATGGCTGCAACCCTTAACAAACCACGAGGTTCTCGCGTCTAGACCTCTCCCTCAAACGAGTTTTCTTCAACAAGAAGGGTTTGATGCAATACTGTACCATAGGAAAAGATTGGTGCCCTAATATGCTATGTAATTTTTGTAGGAGGGTTATTTTGTAATTTTTCATCTTGGGTTTTGAAGTCTATAAATAGGACTGAATTAGAATGTAATTTTTGTATGAGGAGGGTTATTTTGTAAATTTGTGAAAGGGCTATTTTTTAATTTTTCATTTTAAGGTTTTGAAGTATATAAAAAGGATTGAATTAGGTCATTTGAGGGAAAGGTCAAGACGTGATAACCTTGTGGGTTTGTCAAGGGTTGCGGCCACATATCCTTCATTGCGGTGTGCTTAATTTTGTGCCTTTTTTGGGGCTAAATTAATCTTACTTTCATGTTACATTAGTATCCATATCGAACACCCAATATGTGTCCAACATATCTAGTTTATTATATTAATTGTGCCTAAATAATCATGTTAACTATATAATTATTCATAGATTCTCATTTTATGCATAAGGTACATTCCATTGGTTTTTAAAACTATGTTTACCAAAACCAAACTAAGCCTTGTGTCCCACTCAAGAGGGGTCAACTACATGAATTTTTTTTCGCCATTCTATTCTATCAAGGACTATATGCTTAGTTAAATTAAATAAATTAATATCTCTTTCTACCTTATCCCATGTCAATTTAAGTCTTTCCCTCTCCCTTAACATTTCTAGCGTTGCATCTAAAGGTCTTCTTTGTATATGATAAAACCATCTTAGCTTATTCTCTCTCAACTTATCTTCAATTAGTGCTACTCCTGCCATTTCAAAAGTACAATACCTGACATCGACATGCGAATTAGATGAATACAATACAAACAAATACACATACCCAACACCCTTACTCAAGTCTATGTCACATTATTTATATGAAAAGTTTGTCAAGAAATGAGATCTATTGTATATAAACTTAATTGAATGTTTAATTCCATCAAATTGGTTTTAGCTAATTTGTAAGTGTTGAAGAATTTAAACTACTATTTATGTATATATATTGTCAAGTTTTTTATGGTATTATCTACTCTTTTGAAAAAAAATGATTCTTTTATTATTTGTTATTTATTTTTATATGGATAATTAGATGGTAAAAAGATGTAGAAGGGTCGAAAAGATTTCATTGACTATTCTCAATAGCACAACACTTATCATATGAAAAGACAAACATGAGAGACTTGATTTTGTCATCCATGAAAATAATGTAATTGAAAAGAAGGCAAAACGAGAACCCAAGCAAATGGAAATGAAAAGGATGGTGCAAATTGCAAAAGGTTGATTAAGACTTAAAATATGACCACCTAAGAAGCACGGACACAGGACATAGTGATTTTAAAAAAAATGGGGGCAGGAACACAGTGCGAACACGATAAATAAAAAAATACATTTTTATATATTTTTATTTGCTATGTAGAGTAATCTACATCTACAAACAATGAAACTTAAAAACTAACACTAATTCAATGTAAAAATAGAAATAAAAATAAAAAACCCACTCTTAACTCAACTCAACTCTTATCGCTTATGTTCTTTTTATAAATGATCTATTAATTATATAATCTAAGCAAAAAAGTAATAAACATCCAACATCTATCAAAAACACTAAAGAAGAAAGGAAAAAGAATAGTTGGTGTATCTCTGACATATCCCCTAAAAACAAATTAATTAAAGGACATGCTAGCTAGCATGTCCACTATGTATCCCCACCATGTCCCCGTGTCCGACACCACTACAATACCTATTTTGGTGTGTCCGTGCTTCATAAACAACAATTGTCAGCAGAACATGTTAAATTATTCACTTTTTTCATTTATTCTCCTTTTCCTTCGTATTCTCTCATCGAACAAAAAAAAAGTACCAACCACTAATCATTATGTTCGTTACAGTGCCATAACAGTTTATTATGGATCATAAAATCCATTAAAGGTGTTGCAACCTTATTACAGAAGTGAATTCCATTTGGGTCCCCTATAGCAGATTTGTAACCCTTCATCACCATTAAGGACCACTATTTGAAGGGTTAGATGAAATCATGTTGGATCTAATTCAAAACCTATGTCCTACCAACAACACCTTTGGTTTTTTTTTTTAATGTGAACTACATAGTATAGTCATAAACTAAGAGTAATCACATTCTCATATAATGGTTTTATTAGTGTGTGGGTATATATATATATATAGATGTATAGATTGCTTTTGATTCAGAGCTTATCATAAGGGCCACCCCCTTTGTATTGTACCAAAGTTTTAAGAAGATTTATTGATGCTCACATCGATGCTTTGATTTTTAGGCGACACTCCAAAAAGGCTTACACATCACATTCCAAGGCATATGCCTTGTACGAATTATATGCATACACATATGAACAGTATGCATATGAAAAGGTTATCTTAGAGTGTTGTTAAACTTGGTCTAACTCATGGTTTACATAAATATATATATATATATTTATATTTATAAGAAAAGAAAAGATTGTATGGGAAAAATATCAAATAAATGACCAACTAAGAAAAAACACAAAGCTAAGGCTTAAGTGAGAAACTCAATGACTGAAGCTAAGAACATTGTTTTCACCTTCGATGAGGGCAAACCTTATTCTCTAAAGCAAAATGTTACACCTTAAAGAGAAAAGTATTTACACCTTTGTAATAAATTTTACTCTTTTTTTCTTTTTTTTTTGCTTTTTAAACAATTTTATTTTTACTAGATATAAAAATTCAAAATTCACTATGATATGTCTCAGCCGCCTTGAGGCATACAACTCGCGTTACCCATGCCTTTAAAAACTCTGATTTGTGCCCTATGTTTGTGTCATTTGCACATGTTGACCAGCCAAATTGATAAATAAGCTATGAACCCTATCACTTCCATGAGACAAATAAAAATAATTATTAGCCATTATTGACACATGATTAGGAAACTTATCATAAATTTAACAAAATTCTTGCGAAACGATTATATAGCAAGCTCTCTATTCTGGGACATTCTTTATCATACTATATGACATGGATTTTTTCTTGAAAAAATATATAGTATGGAAATGGGTGCAACTATAATTGGTAATCATATGGGTGAAACTATAATTGGTAATCATGTGGTATGGATATGAGTGTAATTCAGCATCCATGGTTGAATGGTTAAAGTGCCCAACTATATTTGGTAATCATACGTTCAATTTCTATTGGATGCACGCCAATAGGACCCTCCAATAAGTCCACATTGGAATTGGCTCTGTACCAATGAAATCTCATCATCCATACATAATAAATCAGTGTGTTCACATGCATTGCAGCACCCAAGATTTTTTTTTTTTTTTTTGATCAGCAACAAAAGAAAACCTTCATTAAAAAAGGAGAACAAAGAAAAAAAGATGTACCCAAGAAGTAATATATACAACTTCGGAACTTCAAATGTATCTTTCCAAATTATGGATATATCTTGGAGGAAACAAAGATGCACCCAAAAAGTATATACCCACCCAGTAAATCCACCATATAGATGCAGCTCCTCCCTAAAATATACTGTCACATATGTTTCCATTTTTTTTTCTCAATATTTCCTAGTAGTATTTGCAAATTAATATTCTTCCTCTTAGATTGTTAGTTGTTATAAATATAATTCAATAAGACTTCACCCCAATACAAGCACATGAATTAACAGTTGCAATTTCAATTTTCACATCATCTCAGCGGTAGTTCCTTGAACAAAACATTTTGGTAAGAAGCATGAATGGACACAGACACACATGAAACAATGTGAACACTGTCAAGGTAATTTTCAAAAAAATCACAACACGAACACGGTGAGGACATGGCCACAAATAAATACACATTTTTCTAACCTAACTCACCCCAACCACCAGTACCACACTTGACACACTACTCCATACATCTACTTAACATCACCAAATAGATTTCTCTTGTTAATAAACTGTTACCCACCACAGTGACCTAAGAAGCACAATCTAAGAAGGTGGCATGCTCACGTCAGACACATGTTAGACACTTCCCGACATGTGGTGGACAAACATCCAAACATGTATCTGTATTTTTATTTATTTATTTATTTATTAAATTTGAACATGCTTTGGACACTTAGAGGGAAACACGTGTACGTGTCCATTGCTTAGACACAAATGAAAACATTGCAAGTTTGAACAAAAAAATTTGAGATTCAATAATCAAAAGAGAATATTTTTTTATCAACTAAAATAAACATAATATAGCTTTATACTTATTAACCCCTCCTCGTTTAAACTTCAGAAATTAGTGTGATATATATATATTTTAGTATTATCTTTGAATAAAATATTCATATATGTAACATAATATTTATATAAAAACTATATATTTTGTGCATGTCCTCCACATGTTGTGTCTTGATTTTTTTTAAATTTTCATGTATTGTGTCTGTGTATGTGCCCATGCTTCTTAGATAGTGACGAGTTTAAAACGGCAATGCATGATTTCCACTTTAAAAAGTTGATAAAATATTTCAAGAATATCCTGACTAAGTGAAACCCTCTATATGGGAAGAATAAATTCATCCAAATATTTTCATTGATTACTAACTACTAAGCTGTTTCCAATTACATGCAATTGCAACAAATTCTATTTGATTGGAAAGGAAAGAAAAACGTCTGCACTGTTTCATATCATACAAGACAAGATAGGGTAGCTTTGAGAAATTAAAAAGGGCTAGATGAGCTGAAAAAGTGAGAATTTTGAGCTAACTAGGTTTTCAGGGAGTGAAATAAGGAAAAGGTAAGGAACAAGAAGAAGAACGACTGACTAAGAAATACAAACAAGAAGTGAAAAAGAATAAGGTAATAATAAAGAGTTCGCTACAATGTTATAAAGAGAAAAAGGATAGAAAGTATAACCTTGCATGCTTGTAGCATCAAGTTCAAATGCAGCTATGTACATTGATATTGCTTCTAATTTCAAGGGGAGATCTCAAGGGGAAGAGGATATAAATTCTTAGGATTACAAAAGGGGTCAAACAAACCATACTACTATAGCATTGACGGAGAACTTAATTTTTTATACATTCATCATTTCCATTGCATTAGAGTTGGGTCCTTATACTTATTATAATTGGAAAGGCATTAAATACTTTGTGAAAAGGATATATTAAAGAAACAATACTCTGTATTTTTTCCCATCCTCCAAAAAGATAAACAAAAATAAATTTAATAAATGCAATTTATGAAACATTGAAACAAAATGCATAGTTTACAATCAATTTCTTCAAAGTAGATCTACAATACAATGACTTCAGCACTAACTAAATCTTGAGGCCTTTTGTCCTGTTGGTATCATCAAAAACATGATTACATTATCATAATAACACTTCTATTAAGATGTTAAAGGGTCTTGAACCCCTACCTTTTTCTTGGAGATATCCTTTTGACCCAATGGCCTAGATTAGAAGACCTGTGGTAAGCTCAAGACTTATGGAAATGAGAGCACAATCAATTAAAGAGCTTTAACATGGAATGCCACCATTTTCCTTGAAGTAATACAAGAATTCTAGTGTAATAGTATGTGATCTAATCGTAAAAGTAACAAAACAATCTACAAAATGGCGTTTTGTAGTGCTGCGCAACCATCAATGTATATCAAAGTATTAAACCTCATACTTGCACAATTACAGGTGTCCCAACTAAACAAGTAAAAAGAATTATCATAGTAATGCATAATTGTCCATGCAATTCTTATTCTTAAACTGCTGGTTCAAGAACAAGTCTTTTTCCCCGGTTGCAAATTTGGTCAGAACAAATCAATGGTGGAATGCTTACCATGGACTTCCATGATAAATATTAACTCAATACAATAAGATTAGAATTTCATTTGCATGTAACACAGACGAATGGAAAATTAAAGCAATGATATCTCTAGAATTGAGATATGGGCAGTACATACTTGAAATATCTAATGGTGGGCGATTCTTCGAAACCATAGATGTGAGCCAGTCCACAACCTCTCGTCTAGCTCTCCATTTCGTGGTGGCATTGATGAATCCCTCGGACCCATATGCCTGCAGGTACTCGTCTGCAACAACATAGATCATGTGCCTTATACTCCTCTCTGTCCCAACAACAGCAAGGACTGAATCGCCAGATGCATTCTTCAAGAAGAAGTGAACCATGCGGTTTCCTTTCTCCTGGGAGATGATGTGCTCTTCCCAAGCCACAAAAACATTAGTATCCGCAGACATCCTGAAAACAAAGAGAACCAGAACAGAATACAAGTGTTAGAATTTTTGCAGCATCCAATCCAAAATCAATTGGCTTTGAGTGGAGGGGCTTCTGGAGTATATGGACCAAGCTTGGGCCACTTAGAGAGGCAATGTGGGACAATTTCTAAACCACACAAATTCTAGAAAGCCCTTTCGAAGGCATCCAACCCAAAATCAATTGGCATTGAGTGAAGAGGCTTCTAGAGTACATGGACCAAGCTTGGGCCACTTAGAAAGGCAGTGTGGGACAAGTCTAAGCCACACAAATTCTAGAAAACCCTTCCTGTAAATGCCCAATTCAAGTGATTATCAATCATAGTTCAACTCACCCAGCTATAGATTGGCAGTAATAACATTAAATCAAGAAACCCTAAGATGATTCTAGGTTCTCATAAAACTTTCAAGTCACTAAAAAACAAAAAGTAGAGAGTCCCAAATTGAGTAAAACTCAAGAGTGGTGGAATTAATCATTCTGAACTAAAGAGGAGGTTTTTAAAACCCTCCAAAAGAGGAAAAAAGAAAATGTATATCAGACATAAAAGAACATAAAAACCCAGAACAATCAAAATCAAAAGAAAGAGTAAAAACTAGGGTTCTAAAACCGAAACCCCGGTCAAAAACAAAATGGGTTTAGCTTAACTTCGAAGTTCGACCGAGAGACTCGAACAGCATTCACTGGTCACAACCATAGAAACTTAGGGCTTTAACTTCGAAGCGAACTCTAAAAGCAGAAGAGGGAATCAAATGGTTCATACCTGAACTGAGAAGAACACAATCTGATTGACTGACAGAGAGAGAGAGAGAGATAGAGAGAGAGAGCCACAGAGTAGCCCAGTTGGTTTTTTGTTTGGGTTGTTGTGGCGTTGTGTGTTATCTGTGGTAACGGTTTTTGGAGGTGAATGGGAGACTGACGAAGATTGTAGAGAGAGGAGAGAGAAAAGAAGAGAGAGAAGGAGGGGGGCTAGATGCCATGAGACAACCAGAGAGAGAGTCCACACTCAGGGTTGGAGAGTTGGGTGACCCCTCAGTAACATCTGGTGAGGAAGAACTGGAAGAGAAAAACACAAGAAAATTGGTAAATTACAAAATGCTTGTGTATATAATACTCACACCATAAACTTGAGTTGAGTCCATTGTCCCTCTAGTTGGACGCGTGGAATGAACTCTCAATTTTAAACTTCAAAAATGATTAAGTTACTCTAATGAGGTCTAATGGGGTGGATGATGTAATATTTTATTTTATTTTTTTGTTATATTGTTAGAGTTTAAAAATTAGAAAATGTATCATTATTTTTAAACTTTTTGTTTGATAATGTTGTCAATTTTTTTTTTAAATAAAATAAATATTCTATACAAAATTTTGTTTTTAAATTTCAAATAAAAAATAGAAGTGTTATTCAAATAGTAAGACCTTAGGCCCGTTTGTTTTAGGATTAAATAGATGGGAGGGGATTAGGATGGAGGTGCGGTTATTTAGTGTTGTGTTTATTTGTAGAGTTGGGGAGGGGATTAGAATGGAGGAGGTGATATAGATGGAGGTTTGAAGAGGAATTGAGATGGAAGAGATGGAGATGGTATTAGAAAAATAATGAGGGAATTAGAAATTTTTTTATTTTTTTATTTTTTATATATTGGGAATTTTTTTTTAAATATTAATGTTTAATTTTTATATATTTTTATTTATTTTATTATTTTATATAAAAATAATTCAACAAATCCTACACTAACAACTATCATTAAAACAAACACAATTTTACTAGTGATTGATTTGACGAGGGAGATCTTGATCATGTGGTAGAATGACTTTTTCATTTCTTTTCTTTTCTTTTTTTTTTTGTGTATGTACTTACGTATAGGTCTTAATAAGTAGATTTATTGTTTAATGGGTTTTACAATAAAATTTTGTCATAAAAAAAGTCATTAATTGTAAATTTTAGTGATAATTTATAAAAATCATAACAAAAAAAAGTCACTAATTGTCAATTTTTAGAGACGTATGTAAAAAACTATCACAAAAAAATTATTTTTAATAATAATTTTACTAAGACTTATTTTTAATAAGACTTGATGAGAATTAAGTCTAACTATTATGACCTATTAATAGTTTACCCCTTTGGGTTGGGGGGGGAGGGGAGTGCATTAAGGTTACGTTTGTTTGGCGGATCAGGTTGAATAAGATTATTAGTGAAATGATTGTTCGTGAAGAAATTGTTAATATGAGGATTGTTAGTGAACGGATAAAGTAAAAGTGTGTTTGTTTTGATGATAGTATGGGAGCTGATTAGTGATGGGATTGTTAAATTATTTTTATATAAAATAAATAAATAAATAAATTATTTCTATATTAAAAAAACTAAAACAAATATTAAAACAAACAGGTACACTTGGTAAAATAAATAAAATTAAAAAAATAAAATTTTTATATAAAATAGATTCAATCCCCTCACTATTTTTCTAATTCCACCCTAAATCCAGCCAAGCTAATCCTCCTATGTGAGAATATTCATAGTCCCAGACGGCTAATCCTCTTCTATTTTTGTCAACCAAACATGAGCTATGTAGGATCCACAGGATTGATAGTCTAATCCCTCCACCTATGGAGCCAAACCAACATGACCTAATAATAATCAGAAGCTTGTATGGGTGGAAGATGTGCTAGCTTAATTACAGGTATTGTTTGGTAATTCAATATTTTAATTTAAAAGTTAAAAAATTATTAAAAAAAATAAAAATCAACAATTTATATTGAAAAATTAAAGATTTTCTTTTCTTCCTACTTGTTATATATCTTTTTGTAAAAAAATTAAAAAGTCATTCTAAATATACTAATTTTTTTATCTCATATTTTAGACAAAATTAAAAAATTACTAAAATAATATATTTCCAAACAACCTTAGAAATACATAAATAAAAAAAATAAAATAAAATACATAGCAAAAAGCAGAATATTGTGGTAGAATGACTTGTGATTCAAAAATTTTGACACTCACTATCTGTACTTTTATTGAATGTCTATTCGGAAACTTTATTTGTTTAGTAATTTTTTATTTTATTTTTATATTTTTATAAGGTAAAAAAAAAAATATATTTGGAATAATTTTTTTAATTGAATAAATTGTCATAAAAGAAAAAATAATTAATTGATATATATAATGTAATATTTTATTAATAGGGTCAAATTTGTTAGTTTTTTTAAACTTTTTAGTCTTTTATCAAATGAGATCTAATTTGGATCTCTTGCGCACTCTTGATTTGTCCAAACTTCAAACAGTGGAAGGATGATGATGATGATGATGATGATGATGATGAGAAAGGAAAGACAGTTACACAGTACACACAAGTGAGCCAGAGAGAACAGCCAAAATTGCTAAATAACTTGTGAGTAAAAAAACATTTTCAAAGCTATAGAGAGAGAAAATGTCATCGAACACTCTGAGTTTAGATAAGACCAACGGTAACAATGGAGGCAAATCCTCTGAGGAAACCGATCACCTAATCCGGAGCACTAAGAAGATTAAGGGTGCAAACGTCGAAGACGATGACACCATGCTTGATAACCCGTCGACGGAGACCCAGGTTGAACTCGCTAAAGTTCAAACAGAGTTACACAATTTGGAAAAAGTACGAGATTCCATACCCAAATCCTTCAAGGATGCTCTCACAGCTCGAAGACCGAATGAGAGACCCTTTGATGATAATCTGGATGATCTTTCCACAGATGATGAGTTCGAAGATGATGGTGACGAGATCGAAGAAGCGGAGTCATCGATGGCGAAATCTGAGGGCATTCCTGTGATCTCACTACCTAAGAAATTGTTGGCTAAAATTAGAAGGCCATGGAAGGATTGCTTAATTATCAAGTTATTGGGGATGAGGGTGGGCTATAGACTCCTAATGACAAAGATTCGTAAACTTTGGGACCTCCAAGGTGACTTCGAAGCCATCGATCTTGACTCGGGTTTTTTCCTCATTAAATTCCAAATGAAAGAGGATCAGGCGTATGTTTATACTGAGGGCCCTTGGATTGTTCTTGACCATTATCTTACGTTAAGTAAATGGCAACTCGATTTTAAACCCATGACGTGAGAGGAGGTCAAAACAACAATGGGTTAGATTTCCCCAATTGCCGATAGAGTACTACAACGAAAAAGTTATTTTTCATATTGCTAAGGCCTTGGGTAAACCTCTGAAAATTGACCTGAATACTGCTACTTCGACGAGGGGCAAATATGCGCGTGTATGTATTGAGATGGACCTCAAGAAGCCTCTGCTCTCATGTTTTGCTATTGGTAAGTATAACTACTCGATTGAATACGAACATTTACATACTTTTTGTTTTACTTGTGGCAGGGTAGGCCATCGGCGGGAATGGTGTAGTGAGAAACCGGCCATGGTTGCAGATGGAGCCTCCACTGGAGTTGCTGCCAATGTGATTCCGACCGTTGGAGATGAGGTAATAGGCCATAATGGCACATCTCAGTCTAATTCTGTACCACATGGGCTTGTTGACACAGGTAACAGTGGTTATGGGCCATGGATGCTTGTTGATCGAAAGGGGAAGAGGATTATTCACCAAGGCAACAAGAGTGGACCAATTGTCAAGGCCACTAACGCAGGGTCGAATAGAACCACAAACCCACATTCTCATAAAGCCCATGGGAGAAACCCATCAACCTCAGCCCAACCCTATAAGAATTTTCACAACCCGAGCCATAAAACATCTTTTAAAACCAGTGGCCAAAAGAAGACCTTTATTGTTAGCAGCTCACGTGATGTTCCCTGTTCAACCTCTGATTCCCCTAGTCTTATCACATCAAACCCATTTGGATGCTTACAGCCTTCTGTAAATAACTCTGAGGACGCTACCTCTACACCTATTCAGGTAGAGTATTGTGGAACCCAAGAGATGAGGATAGATCGGTCTACAGTCGATGTAGACAAGGCAGGTGAGTCCCCAAACCAGCAGAGTTGTGTTGACATTCAGAAGGAGCGTACCCCTCCGCTTGCAAACACTGCATCCATTATCTCTACTTCATCCCCTCCCCACTCCGTGGAGCAACCCACACCCCCTCCTCATTCAATTCAAGCTTTAGTAAATGGAGATTCCAAAAGTGCTCCACCACAGGATCACCTGCAATCAGATGTACATAGCAATCGATCCCGAGATAGAAGCTATTCACCTAATCGCCTCAGAGTGGTGGATAGAGAAAGCCCGAGTCATGATAGAGCTGAACATGGAGAGGTACGGCTCCCAAACTCACAGCCTCAAGATCGGCTCAACAAAGGCCATGGTGAGCGATCGCATTCGGGTAAGGAAAATTTTGGGGACTCCTGATTTCTGCCCGTTACCTAATTTTCCAAAATCTTCATCCATGAAGTTACTTGTATGGAACTGTAGAGGTGCTGGGAACAAGGTGTTTAAACGCAATTTGCGTGAGATTATCTCAAACCATAAACCATCTATTGTGGTTCTCATGGAAACTAAAGTCCAACTAAGTTCTATGGGGCTCTTTTTCAACAAGCTGGGATTCACAGCCTCTACGCATGTTGACCCAGTGGGTAAGTGTGGTGGTATTTGGGTGCTGTGGGACCCTTTCAAAGCTACTCATAGCCTTGGATGCAAACCCGCAGGTGATTCACGCTAAGATCAAACGAGATAACTTTCAAGATTGGATTCTTTCGGCCGTTTACGCTAGCCCTAACCCGAGATCCTGAGATGCTCTTTGGAATAATCTGGAGTCCATGGCTGATAATATTTCGGAACCTTGGCTTGTGGCGGGTGACTTCAATGACTTCGCGAACCTGAATAAAAAACGCAGCTTCTCTACTAACCAGGATCAAGCGAGAACCCGTAAATTCCAGGCTAGGCTAAATAGATGCAAGCTCATGGACTTAGGGTGTTCAGGCCCCCGTCTGACTTGGTCCAACGGGAGGCAGGGTATGGCTAATACTCTTGAAAGACTTGACCGAGCTGTTTGTACTACGGAATGGAGATTGCAATTTCAAGAAGGGGCAGTGCGAAATCTTCCAAGAACTTACTCCGATCATGCTCCAATGGTTATCTACACTAGAGGTATGCAACACTCTAATCCTATTCTGCGTCCTTTTAGAATGGAGGCTGCCTGGTTTGTAAACCCTAATTTTAAAATTTTGGTTAAAGATTCTTGGGATGAAACCAACAACTCAATCCTTGAAGCTATTACCTCTGTTACTGCTAAAGCTTCTCATTGGAATAAAAATGTTTTTGGAAATATTTTTCGTAACAAATGTTGGCTTTTGGGCAGAATTGAAGGCATTCAAAAGGCCCAATCCCAAAAATTCTCTCATAACTTGTTTGTTTTAGAAAAAGAACTAATTAAAGATTATAATAATATTCTGTACCAAGAGGAAATTTTTTGGTTTCAAAAATCTCGGTCTAACTGGATCTCTTTGGGTGAAAGAAATACTAGATTTTTTCATATTGCTACTTTGGCTAAGAGAAGGCATTCTCGGGTTATCACTTTGAAAGACTTTAGTGGCAACTGGATTTCTGAACCTACTGATTTGAAAACTTATGTAGGCAATTATTTTGAGGAGTTGTTCACTGCCTTACCTGAGGCCACTGGTATTAGATGGGAGCATGAACTGCTCTCTAAATTCACTATGGATAATAATGCAGAGTTGGGTAGACCTGTTACCAACTTGGAAATTTGGTCAGCCATGAAGTCTATTAAAGCCTTTAAGGCCCCCGGTTGCGATGGCATACAATCTCTTTTCTATCATTCTTATTGGGACATTGTGGGTTCTTCTGTTTGTAATTTTGTTAAATCTTGTTTTAACTCGAGAGATATCCCCCCAGATATTAACAAAACTCTTATCACTCTCATCCCAAAAATAGAAAATCCCGAATCCATTAAACAGTTTAGGCCCATTAGTTTGTGCAATGTCCTTTATAAAACCCTTTCTAAAACCTTGGTGAGTAGACTTAGACACCTCCTTGTGAATGTGATTAGCCCTAACCAGAGTAGCTTTATCCCAGGGAGGACTACCAATGACAATATTATTATAGCCCAAGAGATTATCCACACTCTTAGATTCAAGAAAGGTAAACAAGGTGACATGATTTTCAAAATTGATCTTGAAAAAGCTTATGATAATGTCTCTTGGTCTTTTCTTCATGATACATTAGTTGATTTTAATCTAAATCCCCATTGGATTGAGCTTATTATGAATTGTGTTACTAAGGTTAATTCTTCTGTGTTATGGAATGGAAAAACGGTCCGTGAATTTCATCTCAAGAAGGGTCTCCGTCAAGGAGATCCATTATCCCCTTATATGTTTGTTCTATGTATGGAAAGATTGTCTAATTTGATTACTTTGAAAGTTGGCAGTGGCGAATGGAAAGGTACCAAGGCTTCTGCTAAGGGCCCTGCTATTTCTCATTTGTTTTTTGCTGATGATCTTCTCCTCTTTGCCAAGGCAGATTCTAGGAATTGTGATACCATTATGGATGTTTTAAATCAATTCAGTAATTGTTCGGGTTTGCATATTAATTTTGCTAAGTCTAAGTTGTTCATTTCTCCTAATGTGCCTATTTCTAAGGCTAGGAGTTTTAGTAGCAATTGTGGTATACCTCTCACTCATGATTTGGGTAAATACCTTGGTATCCCACTGCTCCATAACAGAGTGAGTAGGGCTCACTTTACTTCCATTTTTGAGAAACTTCAAAGCAGATTAACTGGTTGGAAAGCTAATATGTTATCTATTGCAGGGAGGGCTACCCTCATTAATTCGGTTACCTCTACCCTCCCGGCATATATGATGCAAACTATGGTCTTACCTATGAATGTGTGTAAGGATATGGATCGTCTGAACAGGAATTTTTTATGGGGTGATGTGGGCAACTCCAAAAAGATTCATTTAGTGAATTGGGCCACGGTGTGTAATAGTAAGAAATTGGGTGGTCTTGGCATTCGGAAGGCCAAGGATAATAACCTTGCTTTACTCTCTAAACTGGGTTGGAAACTCCTTTCCGGGGAGTCTTGTTTATGGGCTAGAGTTCTTAAAGAAAAGTACCTTCTAGGGGATTCACTTCTTAATTATTCTAGTAAGCGTAAGGCTTCTCTTACGTGGAGAGGTATTCTTAAAACCCAGGATATCCTTGTTAAGGGTAGCAAATGGTGTATTGGCAATGGTAATTTAATTTCCATTTGGTTTGATTGGTTGTGTGGGGAGTGTAGTTTGGCCTCCTTATTTCCCAATTCTCTCCTCATTAGCTTGGAGAAGGTGAATACTCTCCTGGATGAGGAGGGTAGTTGGGATATGGGTGTTATATCTGTTAAGTTACCTAGGGAGGCTTGGGATCTTGTTTTGAAGATTCAGCTTCCTAGGTTTGTAACTTACCCAGATATGCCACATTGGAAGGGCTCGAGGTGTGGTGAGTTCAGTACTTCTGCGGCCTATGAATTGGTGACTGATTCGGGAGTGGTTTCTGGGAATTAGCTATGGTTATGGAAATTGAAAATCCCCCAAAAACTCAAAGGCTTTGTTTGGTTGGCATTTCATGAGAAGTTGCTAACGAATAGCCTAAGAGTTACAAGAGGATTATCAAATTCCACTATGTGTAATAGTTGTGGTGTGCAGGTTGAAGACTTAAACCATATCTTCAGAAACTGTCCCAAAGCTACATCTATCTGGACGGGTTTGAATTGTGTTTCTTGGCTGTTTAATTGCAGGAATTTACCTTTTAAAATTTGGGTGGAATCTTCTTTAAAATCTAAATCTCATCCTTTTATTGATCCCATACTTTTTGTTACCTCTTTATGGCAGATTTGGAAAAATAGAAATCTTCAGATTTTTGAAAATATTGATGTGCCTTGGCAACATAGTCTTCACCTTATACATAGATATGCTACTGATATTAAAGATGCTTTTAATATGTCTATTGTTAACATTTTGGATAAAGAGCTAATTAGTTGGTCTCTTCCTCCTCCAGGCAAATTAAAGATGAATACTGATGGCAGCTCGAAAGGAGATCCAGGTGATGATGGCTTTGGGGGCCTCATCCGTGACGAGAGAGGCATGTGGCTTTGTGGCTATTTTGGAAAGCTCACAAATTGTACCAGCATTGAAGCGGAGATTTGGGCTCTTTACAGGGGTTTGACGATAGCCTTTGAGAAAGGCTATAAGGATCTTAGCATCGAGACCGATTCCCAATATGCTATTTGATATGCTTAAGGGAAATGTTGAGGTTTTTTCTTCCCTGAGAAGTTTAGTGGAGGATTCCAAGTTTCTCATTCAAAGATGTGGCTTTTTGATTCAACATGTCAAGAGGGAGGGCAATATGAGTGCTGATGGTCTTGCAAAGATGGGGGCAAATCAAAATGAAGTGCTGGTTGTGATGGATGATCCTCCTGAAGAAATCCGAGGTCAATTAGTTGCGGATATGGTTGGTCAGAGTTATCTCAGACTTCGTTCTGGGGACTCTTAGTTTTTTCTTTGTGTTTTGTTTGTCTTGTCGTTTTGTTTAGTTTTCTTTTCCGATGTACCCAAAAAAAAAAAAAAAAACAAGTGAGCCAGAGCACATTTCCCATGTGATTGTTGTAATTTGGCTAAAGTCAGCGATTGAGAGGTCTATTACAGCAATCAATTTTCACACCTCTTGAGTTTAGTTATGTTCGTATTTTGGAAGGGTCCACTTTGTCTTCAGTTCAAAAGTAAAAGATCTGATTCATTTAGTTCATATCATAGATTTATTTTTTTTATCTCATTTTGATTAATTAAATCGTTCACATTTTAAAATTTGTCAAATATATCATTCATATAAAAAATCAATTAGATCGAATAGCAGAAACTATGTGTTCGAATCAATTTTATACAAAAAAAAAGAAAAATAGACGATGAAAAAATAAACGGTTTATATATAACTAAACACGTGATTTCTGTTACCTAATCAACTTGATTGTTTGCATGAATTATGTACTCGACGAACCTTAAATTGTGAACGGTTCGGATCATCGAATCGAAACCCAAAAGTGAGTCCGTGATACGAACTAGACAAGGCTAATCTTGATCTCTAACAGAAAACAAACTAAACCCTCTATGTAATAAGGGAATGTTTGAGAAATTAAATTTGGGTTAAAATAGTCAATAAACACAAAAATAGACTAAAATAGTTAATAAGAAAAATTATCACATTCAAATCATAATCATTTAACTTTTTTTCTCACAACCATCAAATCAACTATAAAAAATAAAAAATAAAAATCAACTATCATTCCAAACATAACTTTTTTAGTCAGGTTAAAATAGTCAAAAAATTAATTAAAATATTTTATTCTCAAACAAAGCCTAAGTATGTCATCAAGTTAATGTGATACACTTTTTTTATTTACTATTTATGTACTTTTTTATTTATTTATTATGCCATCACTCGATTATATGAGAATCAAAATAAAAAAAATAAAAATAAAATTATAATCAAACACTACATAAAAAAGTATAACGAAAGATCTTTTGGATCATAACTAAAATAATATCATAATCAATATCACAATAAATCATGACTAATACAATAATTTGTATAACTAAATTATAACTAATAACTCAATAGGTCGTCGCCAAATATTACAAAGATCGTAATTGGGGAGGATTAGAATTTTCCTTGTGCTTAGTTCGAGATGAGTGTCCGATCACGTTAAATTTCAATCTCACTTTTTACTACAAAATAAATAACGAGTAGAAGAATATATAATATCAGCCCAAACGCTTAATGTATATGTTACATAAAAAAATTTCTCCTATTTGTTGGGTTCATCAGTGGTTGGTTTCATAGAATTTTGCATGTAAACCATTTATAAATAATAATAATAATTAATTAATTTGATAATTATAATTGTATAATTTTATCACAGTTCTCATCTTTAAGGATGATTTTGAAATGAACTGTTTATTTTTTTAAAGAAAATTATGACAAAATTATAAGATTACAATTATCAAATTAACTATTTTTGATAAATGATTTACAGTTTATTTTGGGAAGTGACTATTTTAATTGACTTTTTATGAAAAGACATAAAAATAGAGACAAAATTTAACTTACTTTTTGTTAATATTTTTTTAATTTTTTTAACTAAAATAGTCTAATTGCCAAAACACTCAAATCATAATGAACTCTTGGCAATGGCTATGCTAATCAAAGCCATTAATACCAAGAAAATTTTGAAACACTTTTTACACATTTTAAAATATTTTTACATATTTTTCAAAGTAATATGTATATATTTCAAACATATTTCTCACAGCCATTGTCATTAGCATTGCCTAAATTTGATTTATAAGTGGGTGAGGAGATCTTGTTAATGGTGTGGGCATAGCGAGAATTATAACAAATATTAGAAATACAGAAATTAAACACAAATATCTCATTTCTTATTAGACATCTATGTCTCATTCTATGTCTGATCCTATGTGCAGTAACACTTATTGGGAGAATTATGGAACAATAATAGAGGCATAATTGTATATTAACTGCAAAGGATTTACTTCATGTTATCTCTTCCATTCATCATAAATGTTAATAGCTGTCACTTACTCTAAATTAAGTGTAATATTTAAGTTAGGGAGAAAATTTTCTCCCGTGGAGATCTAGATTGGAGAGGTGTTGTCCAGACATGTGGGTTCATCACGCGTCCCGTACTGATGATTCAAATGTTATTTTTAAGATTCTTCATGTATATTACCAAAAATAAAAAATAAAAAATAAAAAATTAATTCAATTTGGTAATTATATCATCATTTTATCTTGTTTGTCTCAAAAAAAAGAAAAAAAGAAAAAGGATAAGTGTATTTTTTAAAACAAATCACTTAATTTTTTTAAGGATTTTATACTTTATACCACTAAACTATTGTCAAAATGTCTATTTAGTTCTTGAACTATTGATTGTGTCTAAGAGGTCCCTAAAGTATATAAATCAAAATCTATTTAGTTCCTAAACTATCGATTGAATTCATTAAGTCCTTAAAGTATTTAATTCAAACTTATTTAGTCCCTAAAAGGATTACAAAAAAAATATATAAGCCCATAAATATTACAAATTAGTAAAAGATCCTATTTAGTTAAAAATTTATTTTTAAAAAATCTTAAATTTTTATTTTGTCTTTAAAAAGTGGATGTTAATCCATATATTAAATTTCCTTTATAAGGATAAGGATAATTATTTATAATATTTTATTACTTATCTTTTACAATAAATACGTGCTTGTTTTTATCTAATATTATATGTCAGATTTCGTTTATAATTTTTAATTGATTATTTTTTATTTTTTCAAAAAGTTCTTTTTATTTCTTAATTAATGTATTATTTTATTCTATTACTATTTGTAGAAAAGTATTATTATTTAAATTATCTAATTCTACTTTTTCAGTATATCTAATATCCATATAATTTATTGGCAAGATTGAAAAATCAGACCCTAATATTAATTTAAACACACAACGAAATAAGATACATTTTAGGACAACAAAAATTTAAAAGATTTTTTATGTAATAAAATTTTAATTAGGGATGGT
The DNA here is from genome assembly GCA_025200525.1 of Camellia lanceoleosa. Classification (NCBI taxonomy): domain Eukaryota; kingdom Viridiplantae; phylum Streptophyta; class Magnoliopsida; order Ericales; family Theaceae; genus Camellia; species Camellia lanceoleosa. The sequence continues at coordinate 2,574,325 of CM045765.1, read as the reverse complement.
CTTTTACTAATGTATAATACGTATGAGCACATATTTTATTTTTGTAATTTTTTTAGGGACTAAATAAATTTTGATTTATATACTTTAGGGAACTAGTAGATACAATCGATAGTTTAGGGACTAAATAGACTTTGACTTATATGCTTTAAGAACCAAATAGATTCAATCGATAGTTCAAGGGTTAAATAAATAATTTGACGATAGTTTAAAAGTATAAAGTGTAATAAACCTTTTTTTTAAAAAAATAAACACAATAAAATGAAGATATTACAATTATCAAATTCATTTAATTTTTTTGGGATGATATACACGAATAATCTTAAAAAATGAACAGTTTGAATAATAAAAATGGGGGCTGCGATGAAACCCATCAACTCGGACAACACCTCTCCAATCCAGAGTTGGGCAGAGAAAATCATCCCCTTTAAGTTATGTCAACATATTGGTTGGCAAATAGAATGGTATTATATCTCTTAATATATGACTCTTATTTTGACATTTAATAAAGTAGAAGAGAGAAAATAGAGAGAGGAAGAACGAGGAGTGAATGAGATCCATTCCACATCATTAAAAATAAATTAAAAGTGTTCAATTAGAACTCCCAAACATTTTTCTAATTGATATTGGGATGTTATTTACTTTTTATCGACACCTTCCCATATTAAATGCTTACTTATCTTCTCCACTTCCACCCATGCAAGGGCGGACCCATGATTCGTTGATGTGGTGAGCTAATATTAAGGTAAAATTATACAATATATTTTAAGTATAACCACATAAAAAAAAGGAGAGAATTTAATAATATAATCTAGATTAATATCTAAATTTATTTATTAGAAACAATCTAACTAAGTTGTGCTCGACGAGTCTTTAAAGATTCGAATTCATCAATTACAGAATCTAGATCAATTTTCAAGTAAGGTCTTATTCAAGGTAGAGAGACATGCAATTGGCAAGAAATTTATCCCCCATTGAATTGCGAACGGCAGTTTTAGCACGCTTCATACCTGAAAATGCTCTTTCTATAGTCGTCGTAGAAATAGAAAGAGTCAACACAAGACGAATCAATTTGTAGATCATGGTGTAATGCTCCAACTTTCTTATCACAAATAGTTCTCAGCACAAATCTTTAAGGGTAGATATCTTATGAAACTCAGGATCACAAACAACTCAATCTTATAATGCATTAATTGACATCTCAAAGCATGGATGTCCTGAGAAGTGAAATCTTGGGGATAAAATTTCTCGGCAAGATTGCAAATATTATCCACATTAAAAGATCTAAAATTGCTATTAGGATCCAAAGCCGAGCTAAGAAAAAAAAGTTCCACTACCCCATCATTAAATCTATGTTCTAACTCCATCAATTGAAAATCAATTGTAGAGTTGAATATGTCCAAGTGATAATGATGCTCAATTGTAATGTGATCTTGTTGACGATGACGACTTGTACCCTCTTTATAGCAATGTTATGTCGATTGCAAAATGACACCACATTTGCAAGAAAAATATCCCAATCATCTTGTTTAAGTTTTTTAAGGAGAGCTTTTTTTGTGGAGACTAATTTCATCACATTTAAGATGTCTTGAGTTTTCTATTGCAAGGCTTGACAAAGTGTATTCACGATTCCCAAAATGTTGTCCATCAAGTGCAAGACGAATATGAATTCAAAGCTCTTCATTACTTTGTAAACACTATTAGCTTGTCAGTGAATTTGTTGATTAGTACTCTTCTTGAGACTTTCAACAACTACACAACATGCCTCATACATATCAATCAAGTTTCTAATAGAGTCACAATGCAAACTCAACGAGTAGCTCCAGCTCGATGCAAGGTACCAATTTGATTGGCTCCTTTACCAGATTGATGCTCACCACTAGCCAACATATTTTCAACCTCACTCCTATGAAAAGATTTTAACTCACCAAGGAGAAGAAGCAACAAGATTGACAATACAACTCAAGTGAGAAAAAAATTGCCAAACATTAAGCTCATCTTTTGCTGCCGCAATTAAAGCCGATTACAGATGATGTACAAAGCAATGTACATAATCTGCATATGGGCAATCTTTAAGAAATAAAGCTTGAAGTCCATTCCACTTGCCACGCATACTGCTAGCACCATTATACCCATGAACACACATGTTTTCAATAGGGAGATTAAATTGAAAAAGGATATTTGATATCTCTTTTTTAAGTGTCAATGCAGATGTACTTTCGACACCCACAATATCAAAGAACCGTTCCCCTAGCAAACCATCATTCTTGACGTATCTCGAAATAAGGGTCATTTGTTCTTTTTTATACTCGTCTTGGGATTTGTCAACAATAATACAAAAATAACCTCTTGCAACTTCATCAAAAGTCATATTTCTAACTCTGCTAGCAAGTACATGCAAAATCTCCTTTTGAATCTTTGGAGAAGTGTATTTGGCGTTTTGTGGAGCATTCTTTAATATAATGATCTCAAGTGCATCATTCTTCTTGCCTTGAACTTTAATAATTCAATTGATTCAATGAAGTCAAGCTTTCATCATGACCTCTAAAACGAAGTCCTTGAAAATCAAGTACTTGAATTGTTTCAATTGTTGCCTTTACCCGCATTCGATTCTTCAAAATCTCTTCTTTTGATTGCGCATTCAACACTTTTTCAATGTGTTGGGAAAATTTCTTTAAATTGTCATGACTAATAACACAATGGCTATGCGACGAAGATGCACGTCCAACATGAAGCAAAAAAACACATTTCGTTCCATCATTTACTCTCTTCCAATTGTTAAACCCCTCATCAACAAGCACATAATGATTGATCGTGTCACGACCTAATCTCTGCCCCACGGGATTAGAGACGTAACCGGCCAGTAGTCCAAGATTACCAAAGGCCTACTCAACAGTCAATAGTATAAGGGATTGGCGGAAGCCATTAATATCTCAAAACATCGTCTAATGAGTTGTGGAACTAAAGTGAATAAACAACTCTGTATACATCACTGTACAAGCATCCACTAACATATCATATACATGTACCAAAAGCATATACAATACCTAGGGAATTATTCCCTTATGTAATATTCATAAAACAAAAGATCTTTGATATGAGACATGTGATCACTGAACAAAAGGGTGAATTCATCACCACCCAAAAGCCTTGGAGTTAGACCCAAAATGGTTGGCTTGACAACTAGAAAGTAGGTTGACGCCCTCAAGTCCTTTCTTGAGATTGATTACCTACATGACAGATACAAACTATGAGCTAAAGCCCAGTAAGCAACAATGTGTAAAGAGATTAGAAATAATGTTCGTTTGAACGTTAAAGTCCAGTCACATAGTAGTAGCATGATCATTAAAACATAGCAATCATATGGATTTACTGACATATACGTCAGTCCTTCAATCAGAATTACATACACATCTGGCTATGATATTATTACCTCCAGGCGAGGGCCACGTGAATATAAGCCACGGTATTATTACCCTTGGGCAAGGGCCACGTGAACATAAACCATGATATTGTTACCCCCCAGTAAGGGTCACGTGAATATAGACCATGGTATTATTACCTCTAGGTAAGGGCCACATGAATAAAACCGCGGTATTGTTACCCCCGGGCATGGGCCACGTGAGCATATTGCATAGAATGGACTCATTCATTTAGTAAATCATATTACTGTAGAACAAACTTTAACAAGAACAATAATAATAAAAAAGAAGTATAACTCAAACATAGCTTTACTACATTGTCACTCACAGTTAGTTCCGTATATCACGTGGCTAAGATGCGGCGTCTGACTTATATAGATACATGAAAGCACAATGGTTTAATATACAATCCCTCCGTTCAATTAGTTACAAACTTATCCGTTATTGATCCGTTACTTATTTTTTAATCCAATCTCATTCATTCTTTTCCTTTGTGTTCATACAATGCGCATACACATGGAAACAGTTGAAAATCATGCAATTAGAGGCCCAAAAGTCAGAGCAAACAGAGGAAAAATCAAATCGATCGCCTTGTTGGTCAGATGACAAGGGCTCTTAGCCACACGCAAAAGCGACTTCAGAATACAATTTTGGCCAGAACAAGGTTAGTCGCTCGAGCGGTGGCCTAGGCTGCTCGAGTGGTTTAGGTGAAAAACCAGCGCGAATTTTTGCTGAACATGGGCTATATGCTTAGTTAAATTAAATAAATTAATATCTTTTTCTGCCTTATCCCATGTCAATTTAAGTCTTTCCCTCTCCCTTAACATTTCTAGCGTTGCATCTAAAGGTCTTCATTGTATATGATAAAACCATCTTAGCTTATTCTCTCTCAACTTATCTTCAATTAGTGCTACTCCTGCCATTTCAAAAGTACAATACCTAACATCGACATGTGAATTAGATGAATACAATACAAACAAATACACGTACCCAACACCCTTACTCGAGTCTATGTCAAATTTGTTAGTTTTTTTAGACTTTTTAGTCTTTTATCAAATGAGATCTAATTTGGATCTCTTGCGCACTCTTGATTTGTCCAAACTTCAAACAAGGGAATGATGATGATGATGAGAAAGGAAAGACAATTACCCGCTACCACCACCCACCCGCCGCCACCACACATCACCACCCACTATCCGCCACCCACTTGTCACCACCACCCATTACCACCATTACCGCTACCCACTAGCTACCACCCGCCACCGTCACCCACCCACCCACCACTACCCACCACCACCACCCACCCGCTACCACCCGCCATCCGCCACCCACCTGTCACCACAACCCACCACCGGCCACCACCACCACCCACTTGCTACTACCCACCACCCGCCACCGTCACCCACCCACCCACCAACCACCACCACCCCCCATCCGCTACCCACCTACTACTACCACCCGCCACCACCACCACCACCCACTCGCTACCAACCACCACCCGCCACCGTCACCCATCCACCTACCTACCACCACCCACCCGCCACCACCCACCACCTACCGTCACTACTTTCCACCATCGTCTTCCGTCGCCACTTGCCACCACTTGCTATTTCTCACTCTTTTTTATATTTTTAAATTTTTTTAAACATTTTGTCAATTACCAAACGCGTTTGTAATTTATGTTTTTCTAAAAATAAACAAAACCAGTTTATAAAATTTTTGTAAATATAAACTGAAAACGTAAACGTTACCAAATACACCCTTAGTGTTGTGTTTGTTTGTAGAGTTGGGGAGGGGATTAGAATGGAGGAGGTGATATAGATGGAGGTTAGAAAGGAGATTGAGATGGAAGATGTAGAGATGGTATTAGAAAAATAGTGAGGGGATTAGAAATTTTTTATTTTTTTTATTTTTTATATATTGGGAATTTTTTTAAAAATATTAATGTTTAATTTTTTATATATTTTTATTTGTTTTATTATTTTATATAAAAATAATTTAACAATTCCTACACTAACAACTATCATTAAAACAAACACAATTTTATTAGTGATTGATTTGACAAGGGAGATCTTGATCATGTGGTAGAATGACTTTTTTTATTTTTATTTTATGTGTACTTACGTATATATCATAATAAGTGAATTTATTGTCTAATACGTTTTACAAGAAAAATTTGTCATAAAAAAAGTCATTAATTGTAAATTTTAGTGATAATATATAAAAATCATAACAAAAAAAATCACTAATTGTCAATTTTTAGCGACGTATGTAAAAATTTTTTATAAAAAATTTATTTTTAACAAAAATTTTACTAAAACTTATTTTTAATAGGACTTGATGAGAATTAAGTCTAACTATTATGACCTATTAATAGTTTATCCCTTTGGGTGGGGGAAGGGGGGAGTGCATTAAGATTACGTTTGTTTGGCGGATCAGGTTGAATAAGATTATTAGTGAAATAATTGTTAGTGAATAAATTGATAATATGGAGATTGTTAGTGAAGGGATAAAGTAAAAGTGTGTTTGTTTTGATGATAGTATGGGAGATGATTAGTGATGGAATTGTTAAATTATTTTTATATAAAATAAATAAATAAATTATTTCTATGTTAAAAAAACTAAAACAAATATTAAAACAAACAAGAACACTTGGTAAAATAAATAAAATTAAAAACATAAAATTTTTATATAAAATAGACTCAATCCCCTCACTATTTTTCTAATCCCACCTAAAATTCAGCCAAGCTAATCCTCCTATGTGAGAGTATTCATAGTCCCAGACGGCTAGTCCTCTTCTATTTTTGTCAACCAAACATGAACTATGTAGGACCCACAGGATTGATAGTCTAATCCCTCCACCTATGGAGCCAAACCAACATGACCTAATAATAATCAGAAGCTTGTATGGGTGGAAGATGTGCTAGCTTAATTACAGGTATTGTTTGGTAATTTAATATTATAATTTAAAAGTTAAAAAATTATTAAAAAAATAAAAATCAACAATTTATATTGAAAAATTAAAGATTTTCTTTTCTTCTTACTTTTTGTATATCTTTTTATAAAAAATTAAAAAGTCATTCTAAATATATTAATTTTTTTTTCTCATATTTTAGACAAAATTAAAAAATTACTAAAATAGTATATTTCCAAACAACCTTAGAAATACATAAAAATAAAAATTAAAAAAAAAATGCTTAGCGAAAAACAGAATATTGTGGTAGAATGACTTGTGATTCAAAAATTTTGACACTCACTATCTGTACTTTTATTGAACGTTTTGTAATTTTTTATTTTATTTTTATATTTTTATAAGGTAAAAAAAAATAATATATTTGGAATAATTTTTTTAATTGAATAAATAGTAATAAAAGAAAAAATAATTAATTGATATATATAATGTAATATTTTATTAATAGGGTCAAATTTGTTAGTTTTTTTAAACTTTCTTTTATCAAATGAGATCTAATTTGGATCTCTTGCGCACTCTTGATTTGTCCAAACTTCAAACAGTGGAAGGATGATGATGATGATGATGATGATGATGATGATGATGAGAAAGGAAAGACAGTTACACAGCACACACAAGTGAGCCAGAGCACGTTTCTCATGTGATTGTTGTAATTTGGCTAAAGTCAAAGATTGAGAGGTCGATTACAGCAATCAATTTTCACACCTCTTGAGTTTAGTTATGTTCGTATTTTGGAAGGGTCCACTTTGTCTTCCGTTCAAAAGTAAAAGATCTGATTCATTCAGTTCGTATCATAGATTTATTTTTTTATTTCATTTTGATTAATTAAATCGTTCATATTTTAAAATTTATCAAATATATCATTCATATAAAAAATCAATTAGATCGAATAGCAGAAACTGTGTTCGAATTAATTTTATACAAAAAAAAAAATAAATGATGAAAAAATAAATGGTTTGTATAAAACTAAACACGTGATTTCTATTACCCGATCAACTTGATTGTTTGCATGAATTATGTATTCGACGAACCCTAAATTATGAACGGTTCGGATCATCGAATCAGAACCCAAAAGTGAGTCCGTGATACGAACTAGACGGGTCCAATCTTGATCTCTAACAGAAAGAAAACTAAACCCTTTATGTAATAAGGGAATGTTTGAGAAGTTAAATTTGGGTTAAAATAGTCAATAAATACAAAAATAGATTAAAATAGTTAATAAGACAAATTATCACATTCAAACCATAATCATTAAACTTTTTTTTCTCACGACCATCAAATTAATTATAAAAAATAAAAATAAAAATCAACTATCATTCCAAACATAACTTTTTTAGTCAAGTTAAAATAACTAAAAAGTCAAAAAACTAATTGAAATATCTTATTCTCAAACAAAGCCTGAGTACCTCATCAAGTTAATGTGATATACTTTTTTTATTTATTATTTATGTACTTTTTTTTATTTATTTATTATGCCACAACTAGATTATATGAGAGTCAAAATAAAAAAAAATAATAAATAAAATTATAATCAAACACTACATAAAAAAGTATAATGAAAGATATTTTGGATCATAACTAAAATAATATCATAATTAATATCACAATGAATCATGACTAACATCATAATTTGTATAACTAAATTATAACTAATAACTCAATAGGTCGTCGCCAAATATTACAAAGATCGCAATTAGGGAGGATTAGAATTTTCCTTGTACTTAGTTTGGGATGAGTGTTCGATCACGTTAAATTTCAATCTCACTTTTTACTACAAAATAAATAACGAGTAATGTATCTCCTTGTGCGTAATGTATGGGTGTGTTTGATTGGATAGACTGGATAAGGGGGATTAGAATCCATCGGACTTGAGTCCTGGGACTGTGAATCTCCCGGACTATTTGGTTGGAATGGATATATATCTTGTGTTTGTTTTTTCATGAGATTAGATATCTGGAAATGACTATTTTTAGTGAATCTAACATTTGATTGGACGGACTGGATAGGAAAAATGAACAAAAGACTATTTTACAATTTTTCAATTGTTTACTAAGTAATAACAATATTAAACATATCTTTAATATTTTAATTATTTTTAGCTAGATTAAATAAAAAATTATTTTATTTTATTTTTTACACAATTAAATAAATTTATTTATTTTTAAATAAATAAATAAATAAATAAAATATCAATAAAAATTTATATTATTTTTTTAATTAAAATTTTAAATAAATTTGTTTTAAATCATTACTGTATAACAAATACCACTAAATTATGTAATAAAATACAGAGGATATTATTATTTTTATATTATTTAATAAATCATTACTGTATAACCTATATAATCACTAAATTTGATTTAATAAAATACTGTATAACCTGTATAAAACATTTATATTATTTTTTTAATTAAAATTTTAAATAAAACATCTATTAACATTTAAATAATGAAATTAAATAAAATATAAACAAAATTTTAAAATAAAACATCAATAAAATATCTATAAAAAATTATTTTAAAAAAATAAATAAAACATCAATAAAAAGTTAAATAAAATAATTTTATTTTTAAATTGAGACATTTAAAATTTATTAAATTTTACTAAATATAATACATAATTAAATAGTAGAGAGTCAAAATGATCAATTCACCACCTAATCCTAACAGTAAATAATCCCTCCAAAATTGTCCTACACCCCCCAGGATAGTATAATCCCCCATATGGGGGATAAGGAGTCCGGCTAGACTCCATGTCCGACGGATTAAAATAAAAACAAACATCGAATTATATTTACTGTGCGGATTCTCCCCTCCCCCCTATGCCCCCAATCAAACACACCCATATGTTACATAAAAAATTTTCTCCTGTTTGTTGGGTTCATCAGTGGTTAATTTCATAGAATTTTGCATGTAAACCATTTATAAATAATAATAATAATAATTAATTTGATAATTATAATTATATAATTTTATCACATTTCTCATCTTTAAGGATGATTTTGAAATGAACTGTTTATTTTTTTAAAGAAAATTATGACAAAATTATAAGATTACAATTATCAAATTAACTATTTTTGATAAATGATTTACAGTTTATTTTGGGAAGTGACTATTTTAATTGACTTTTTATGAAAAGACATAAAAATAGAGACAAAATTTAACTTTTTGTTAATATTTTTTTAATTTTTTAACTAAAATAGTATAATTGCCAAAACACTCAAATCATAATGAACTCTTGGCAATGGTTATGCTAATCAAAGCCATTAATACCAAGAAAATTTTTAAACAGTTTTTACACATTTTAAAATATTTTTACATATTTTTCAAAGTAATATGTATATATTTCAAACATATTTCTCACAGCCATTGCCATTAGCATTGCCTAAATTTGATTTATAAGTGGGTGAGGAGATCTTGTTAATGGTGAGGGCATAGCGAGAATTATAGCAAATATTAGAAATACAAAAATTAAACACAAATATCTCATAAATGATGAGTCATACATATGGATCTCATTTCTTATGAGGCATCTATGTCTCATTCTATGTCTAATCCTATGTGCAGTAACACTTATTGGGAGAATTATGGAACAATAATAGAGGCATAATTGTATATTAACTACAAAGGATTTACTTCACGGTATCTCTTCCATTCATCATAAATGTTAATAGCTGTCACTTAGGGCTATTTTGAAAAGATAGTTATAATCAGCTTTTTGGTTATAAGCTGCTTATAAGTAACTTTTTTTTTAGAGAGGAAGTGGGTTATAATCCGGGAAGTGGATTATAACCCACTTCCCAAAAGGAGCCTTACTCTAAATTAAGTGTAATATTTAAGTTAGGGAGAAAATTTTCTACTGTGGAGATCTAGATTGGAGAGGTGTTGTCTAGACTTATGGCGTTCATCATGCGTCTCATATTGATGATTCAAATGTCATTTTTAGAATTCTTCATGTATATTACCAGAAATAAAAAATAAAAAATTAATTCAATTTGCTAATTATATCATCATTTTATCTTGTTTGTCTCAAAAAAAAAAAAGAAAAGAGAAAGATAAGTGTATTTTTTAAAATAAATCACTCATTTTTTTTAAAGGATTTTATACTTTATACCACTAAACTATTGTCAAAATGTTTATTTAGTTCTTGAACTATTGATTGTGTCTACGAGGTCCCTAAAGTATATAAATCAAAATCTATTTAGTTCCTAAACTATCGATTGAATTCATTAAGTCCTTAAAGTATTTAATTCAAACTTATTTAGCCCCTAAAAGGATTACAAAAAAAAGGGGAACTTACTGATAAGTCCCATGCAACAAGTTCAAGATCCAGTTAATCCCAAAACAAAATATTTGCACCAATTAGTCCACACATATTTTTAATTGTTACCAAAAAATCTTTTTTTTTTTTTTTAATTTACAGACACTGTTCACATCTTACTATCGTCGGACTTCCGTCAAACGATCGCCGGAGACTCGTCGGAATGTTCAACATCGCTGGAAAGTCGTCGGAATGTTTAAAACATGTTATGAAACTGTAAAATTTTACAGTTCTAAAGTATGTTATAAAACTGTAAAATTTTACAGTTTTAAACCATGATTCATTCCAGCACAAAAAAAAAAATTCAAACTGTAAAATTTTACAGTTTTCACCGCCTGTAACTAAAACTCGAAAATTACTTGTTCAGAATTCGAAAATTTTCTCATTACAAATCTGTGTGATAGCTGTACAAATCTAAGTCATTACAGATCTGTTTCAATGATATTATAGATCTATTTTATTATCAACAACAACAATCATAGATAAAAAACTATCCCTAAAAAAAATCTGTAAATAGAGAGAGAAATTGACAAAACCATATTCATGGCAGATTCTTACAACAGCTACAGCAAGCTTCGTAGATCTGCTGTGGGTACTTCACAGGCACGGCCTCATCTAGCTTCTGGTTGATTTCTTCTATCAGAGTCATCCAATAGGTTCGAAGATCGAATTTCGTCGACACTGACGATGATGGTGTCGATGATGAAGAAGAAGAAACAGAGCATCGAATATTGGGATGCGAAATTGATCTGAAGAACGCATTGTTGATGAAAAGCGCATTGTTGATGATGATGAAAAATCTGCAGAAAATTTCCAGATCTGAAGATTTTTTTTTGTTGATGTTGATGAACCCATTGTTGATGATGAACACGTAACAAAAGAGACAAAAACCAGAGAGATAAAGGAAAGGACTTTTTGGTGCACTCAAAATATTTTGGGATTAAATGGTCACCACGTGTTTCACATGGGACCTCCCAGTAATTTCCCCCAAAAAGAATATATAAGCCCATAAATATTACAAATTAGTAAAAAGATCCTATTTAGTTAAAATTTTATTTTTAAAAAATCTTAAATTTTTATTTTGTCTTTAAAAAGTGGGTGTTAATCCATATATTGAATTTCCTTTATAAGGATGAGGAAAATTATTTATAGCATTTTATTACTTATCTTTTACAATAAATACGTGCTTGTTTTTATCTAATATTATATGTCAGATTTCGTTTATAATTTCTAATTGATTATTTTTAAGTTTTTCAAAAAGTTCTTTTTATTACTTAATTGATGTATTATTTTATTCTATTACTATTTGTAGAGAAGTATTATTATTTAAATTATTTAATTCTACTTTTTCAGTATATCTAATATCCATATAATTTATTGGCAAGATTGAAAAATCAGACCCTAGTATTAATTTAAACACACAATGAAATAAGATACATTTTAGGACAACAAAAATTTAAAAGATTTTTTATGTAATAAAATTTTAATTAGGGAGGGTCTTTTACTAATGTATAATACGTATGAGCATATATTTTATTTTTGTAATCTTTTTAGGGACTAAATAAATTTTGATTTATATACTTTAGGGAACTAGTAGATACAATCAATAGTTTAGGGACTAAATAGACTTTGACTTAAATACTTTAGGGACTAAATAGATTCAATCGATAGTTCAAGGGCTAAATAAATAATTTGACGATAGTTTAAGGGTATAAAGTGTAATAAACCTTTTTTTTAAAAAAATAAACGCAATAAAATGAAGATATTACAATTATCAAATTCATTTAATTTTTTTTGGATGATATACACGAATAGTCTTAAAAAATGAATAGTTTGAATAATTAAAATGGGGGCTGCGATGAAACCCATCAACTCGGACAACACCTCTCCAATCCAGAGTTGGGCCAAAGAGAATCTTCCCCTTTAAGTTATGTCAACATATTGGTTGGCAAATAGAATGGTGTTATATCTCTTAATATATGACTCTTATTTTGACATTTAATAAAGTAGAAGAGAGAAAATAGAGAGAGGAAGAATGAGGAGTGAACGGGATCCATTCCACATCATTAAGAATAAAATAAAAAGTGTTCAATTAGAACTTCCAAACATTTTTCTAATTGATATTGGGATGTTATTTACTTTTTATCGACACCTTCCCATATTAAATGCTTACTTATCTTCTCCACTTCCACCCATGCAAGGGCGGACCCATGATTCGTTGATGTGGTGAGCTAATATTAAGGTAAAATTATACAATATATTTTAAGTATAACCACATAAAAAAAGGAGATAATTTAATAATATAATCTAGATTAATATCTAAATTTATTTATTAGAAACAATCTAACTAAGTTGTGCTTGACGAGTCTTTAAAGATTCGAATTCATCGATTACAGAATCTAGATCAATTTTCAAGTAAGGTCTTATTCAAGGTAGAGAGACATGCAATTGGCAAGAAATTCATTCCCCATTGAATTGCGAACGGCAGTTTTAGCACGCTTCGTACCTGAAAATGCTCTTTCTATAGTCGTCGTAGAAACAGAAAGGGTCAACACAAGACGAATCAATTTGTAGATCATGGTGTAATGCTCCAACTTTCTTATCACAAATAGTTCTCAGCACAAATCTTTAAGGGTAGATATCTTATGAAACTCGGGATCACAAACAACTCAATCTTATAATGCATTAATTGACATCTCAAAGCATGGATGTCCTGAGAAGTGAAATCTTGGGGATAAAATTTCTCGGCAAGATTGCAAATATTATCCACATTAAAAGATCTAAAATTGCTACTAGGATCCAAAGCCAAGCTAAGAAAAAGAAGTTCCACTACCCCATCATTAAATCTATGTTCTACCTCCATCAATTGAAAATCAATTGTAGAGTTGAATATGTCAAAGTGATAATGATGCTCAATTGTAATGTGATCTTGTTGACGATGATGACTTGTACCCTCTTTATAGCAATGTTATGTCGATTGCAAAATGACACCACATTTGCAAGAAAAATATCCCAATCATCTTGTTTAAGTTTTTTAAGGAGAGCTTTTTTTGTGGAGACTAATTTCATCACATTTAAGATGTCTTGAGTTTTCTATTGCAAGGCTTGACAAAGTGTATTCACGATTTCCAAAATGTTGTCCATCAAGTGCAAGACGAATATGAATTCAAAGCTCTTCATTACTTTGTAAACACTATTAGCTTGTCTGCGAATTTGTTGATTAGTACTCTTCTTGAGACTTTCAACAACTACACAACATGCCTCATATATATCAATCAAGTTTCTAACAGAGTCATAATGCAAGCTCAACGAGTAGCTCCAGTTCGATGCAAGGTACCAATTTGATTGGCTCCTTTACTAGATTGATGCTCACCACTAGCCAACATATTTTCAACCTCACTCCTATGAAAAGATTTTAACTCACCAAGGAGAAGAAACAACAAGATTGACAATACAACTCAAGTGAGAAAAAAATTTCCAAACAATAAGCTCATCTTTTGCTGCCGCAATTAAGGCCAATTGTAGATGATGTACAAAGCAATGTACATAATCTGCATATGGGCAATCTTTAAGAAATAAAGCTTGAAGTTCATTCCACTCGCCACGCATACTGCTAGCACCATCATACCCATGAACACACATGTTTTGAATAGGGAGATTAAATCGAGAAAGGATATTTGATATCTCTTTTTTAAGTGTCAATGCAGATGTACTTTTGACACCCACAATATCAAAGAACCGTTCCCCTAGCAAACCATCATTCTTGACATATCTCAAAAATAAGGGTCATTTGTTCTTTTTTATACTCGTCTTGGGATTTGTCAACAATAATACAAAAATAACCTCTTGCAACTTCATCAAAAGTCATATTCCTAACTTTGCTAGCAAGTACATGCAAAATCTCCTTTTGAATCTTTGGAGAAGTGTATTTGGCATTTTGTGGAGCATTCTTTAATATAATGATCTCAAATGCATCATTCCTCTTGCCTTGAACTTTAATAATTCAATTGATTCAATGAAGTCGAGCTTTCATCATGACCTCTAAAACGAAGTCCTCGAAAAGCAAGTACTTGAATTGTTTCAATTGTTGCCTTTACCCACATTCGATTCTTCAAAATCTCTTCTTTTGATTGCGCATTCAACACTTTTTCAATGTGTTGGGAAAATTTCTTTAAATTGTCATGACTAATAACACAATGATTATGCGATGAAGATACACATCCGACATGAAGCAAAAAAACACATTTTGATCCATCATTTACTCTATTCCAATTGTTAAACCCCTCATCAACAAGCGCAGAATGATTAATCGTGTCACGACCTAACGCCCGCCCCACGGGATTAGAGATGTAACCGGCCAGTAGTCCAAGATTACCAAAAGCCTACTCAACAGTCAATAGCATAAGGGACTGGCGGAAGCCATTAATATCTCAAAACATCGTCTAATGAGCTGTGGAACTAAAGTGAATAAACAACTCTATATGCATCACTATACAAGCATCCACTACCATATCATATACATGTACCAAAAGCATATACAATACCTAGGGAATTATTCCCTTATGTAATATTCATAAAACAAAAGATCTTTGATATGAGACACGTGATCACTGAACAAAAGGGTGAATTCATCACCACCCAAAAGCCTTGGAGTTAGACCCAAAATGGTTGGCTTGACAACTAGAAGGTAGGTTGACGCCCTAATGTCCTTCCTTGAGATTGATCACCTACATGACAGATACAAACTATGAGCCAAAGCCCAGTAAGCAACAATGTGTAAAGAGATTAGAAATAATGTTCGTTTGAACGTTAAAGTCAAGTCATATAGTAGTATCATGATCATTAAAACATAGCAATCATATGGATCTATGGACACATATGTCCGTCCTTCAATCAGAATCACATACACATCTGGCCACGGTATTAGTACCTCCAGACGAGGGCCACATAAATATAGGCCACGATATTATTACCCTCAGGCGAGGGCCACGTGAACATAGACCACGGTATTATTAACCCCCCAATAAGGGTCACGTGAATATAGACCACGGTATTATTACCCTCGAGTAAGGGCCACATGAATAAAACTGCGGTATTGTTACCACCGGACATGGGCCACATGAGCATATTGCATAGAATGGACTCATTCATTTAGTAAATCATATTATTGTAGAACAAACTTTAACAAGAACAATAATAATCAAAAAGAATTATAACCCAAACATAACTTTACTACATTGTTACTCACAGTTAGTTCTGTATATCACGTGGCTAAGATGCGGCGTCTGACTTACATAGACACATGAAAGCACAATGGTTTAATATACAATCCTTCCCGTTCAATTAGTCACAAACTTATCCGTTATTGATCCGTTACTTATTTTTTAATCCAATCTCATTCATTCTTTACCCTTGTGTTCATACAATGCGCATACACATGGAAATAGTTGAAAATCATGCCATTAGAGGCCCAAAAGTCAAAGAAAATAGAGGAAAAATCAAACTGAACTGGCCCTGTTGACCGTACGTGCGATGGCCTTGGCCACACGAGCGAGCGAACTTCAAAATGCAATTTTGGCCAAAACAAGGTTGGTCGCTTGTGTGGTGGCCCAGACTACTCGAGCGGTTTGGGTGAAAAACCAGCGCGAATTTTTGCTGAACATGGAGCTTTCCCTTTGCCAAACCCAATGTCATTTAACACAAAAGAAGGCTAAAAAACACCTCAAAACCATATAAATTGAGTACTTCCAACTTCAAACCAGAAAGGAAGGCTTAAGTCTCAATGAAGACCACAAAATCATGAACTTTAAGGGTACAATCTCTATGTATGCAAAGTTTGAGTGTTAAAGTTAAAACCCTCGAAATTTTCTCTTCAAATTCCAAAACTTATGCAAGATGCAAATGAGGAAGCATGAAAAATGCCATGTAGTACAAGGATGGGAGCTTACTACTTTCACTTCTTCACTTTAAGGTTCCTATCATCACTTTACACTACCCTACTTCTCAATTCATTTTAATTCCAATGATTCCATGGGTAAACAACTTCAATTCTTGAAATTAAAGGAAAGTTTCTTACCTTAGATGCGTGAATTGGTGAAGATTTGGCTTGAGCTCTCCTACTCCTTTTCTTTCTTTATCTTTCTTCCCCTTCTAGGGCTCTCTCTCAAGTTATCTCTACAACAAACACTATCTCCCTCTCTCTCTCTCATATACTCCTCTTTTGTTGAGTTGAGTTACTAAATTAATGAGCTAGTCCCAATATTCTTTTAATCAAATTTTAAGCTTAAACTAAATTCAATTCAACTTAATCAAGTCAATCCCCATTATAGTCTAATTAACTTGACCTAAACTTAATCTTGCTAAGGTGAATTAGGCTCTAACCACCTAGTCCAACATTTAATTATTAACTTTCTAATTTTCATACAAGTCTTTGATTTAACGAATCAGACAGGTCTTTTCTTACACGACCATATATGTTACGTAAAACATACATCAAACACTTCATGGAACATAATTTTCATATATTTTAGCAGATAAATCACATAAAGGCACATAATTAAAGTAACCTCTACTTTAGCTGGTAATCAAAGAGGCGGGTGTTACATTCTCCCCCCGTTAAGATGTTTGGTCCTCCAAACTTAAATACCTTCTTTTGTAAAGAATGTAGGGTCTAATGGAAAGAGATCCGGGTATTTTTGCTTCATATCATCTTCTCTTTCCCTAGTTGCATACATGCCACCGTGATTTTGCCAATTTACTTTCACTAACGGTATTTCCTTGTTCCTTAATTTCTTGATCCGACGGTTAACAATTTGAATGGGTCTTTCTTCATATGTATAATCGTCAGTCAAAAGGACATGAATCGGCTGAATCACATGAAAAGGATCTCAAAGATAATCCCATAACACGGACACGTGAAACACGTTATGTATGTGCTCCATACTTGGGAGAAGTGCTACTTGATACGCTACCGGGTTAGTCTTCTCAACAATTTTATAAGGCCCAATGTACTGGGGTGCTAACTTGCCCTTAGCTCCAAAACGAATTTGCCCTTTTATTAGTGTCACTTTTATGAAAACGTGATCGCCCCACTTCATATTCTCTATCTCGTCTACGCACATCCGCGTATTTTTTCTGCCAGCTTTGTGCTATCTTTAACCATTGATGAATCAACTTCACTTTTTCCATTGTTTCTTGCACAATTTCGGGCCCCAACAAAGGTCTATCTCTAACCTCAGCCTAGCAAATCGGTGACCAGCATTTTCTGCCATATAAAGCCTCATAAGGCGCCACACCAATGCTTGAGTGAAAATTGTTGTTATAAGCAAATTTGGCTAGGGGCAAATGAGTCTCCCAATTTCCTTGGAAGTCTAGCACACACATACGTAACATATCCTCTAACGTTTGTATTGTCCTTTCAGATTGCCCATCGGTTTGTATATGATATGCACTGTTCAGTCGCAATTTAGTTCCTAGTGCCTTCTGCAAGCTTTGCCAAAATCTTGAAATAAATTTTGGATCCCTATCAGAAACAATGGACACAGGAATTCAGTGCAATCTCACAATTTCATTAATATAGATTGTAGCTAATTTATTCGCATTATTAAATGTCTTCACAGGTGTGAAATGAGCAGATTTTGTTAAACGGTCAACAATAACCCAAATTGAGTCCATACCTCTTGTAGAGCGAGGTAGTCCAGCAATAAAGTCCATAGTGATGTGCTCTAATTTTCACTCCGTTATTGGAAGTGGCTAAAGCAGTCTCGCGGGTCGTTGATGCTCGGCTTTGACTTGTTGGCATTGTAAACACTTTGACACAAATTCGACAATGTCGTTCTTCATTCCCGGCCATCAAAAATTGAGCTTCAAGTCTTCATACATTTTCGTATTCCTCGGATGAACGAAAAATTTTGAACTGTGGGTTTCTTGCATAAGTCGTCTCTTTAAGTCAACATCACTAGGTATACACAATCTCCCTTGAAATTTCAATACCTCACTTTCAAAAATGAAACCTGGTCTCAGTTTAGATTCTCTTTCATCAAGCACTTTCTTTAAAAGTTCATTTTGTTGATATCTTTCCTTAATCTCCTCAATGAGTACTGGTTGCACAATAATAGCAACTAAAGTCCCGCCTTGTTCTTGCAAAACAATTTCAACTTCAAGTCTTTCTACTTCTTAGAGCAATTCTCTTTGTCTGGTGAGTAAACAAGCCAAATTCTCAATTGATTTCCAGCTGAGGGCATCGGCAACAGTATTCAGTTTTCCCAGGTGGTACAAGATTTGTAAATCATAATCTTTAATTAATTCCAGCCATCGTCGTTGTCTCATATTTAACTCTTTTTGGGTGAAAAAGTACTTGAGACTCTTGTGATCCGTATAAACTTCACATGTTGCCCCATATAGGTAATGACGCCAAATCTTCAATGCAAATACTACTGCGGCTGTAGACACCCCATTTTTTATCGTCCTCAAGACTTGGACGTCACCATTTGAACACCCGGTGATTATCCATGTTTGTGTTCGTTTGGAGTTCCCGGAGGTCTCGGCTACGCGCCTTGCCTCAGGATCTCCGAACTCGACCGTTTAGTGTTTGGTTTTGCACCAAACACTTATGTTTTGCCTTGGAGGGGCAGGGAATGCCTTGTGAGGCATTCCCACACATCACCGGCCGTGGCTAGAGGCCACCGGCTAGGGTTTTATGCCATCGGCAATGTATGTTGCCGGTCGACATTATTTGTTGCCGGTCGGCAGTAAATTTTGTCAAAATGACATCTTTGGCTGGCCGACTACTGTGCATCTGCTTTTGCAGGATATTTTAGCACAGCTGTCTTGCATTTGCTTCCCCTCCATACACGTGTATGGAGGGATGGCCCTCTTGTTAGCTTACCTTGTAAGCTTTACAAGGTTGGCTCCTCTATAAGAGGAGGCCCTCTCTCCCTTGTTCTAGGGTTAGAGAAGCTGGAGAAGAGAGTGAGAAGACTCTAGTTTTAGGGTTTAAGTTAGTATATCTAACCTATATCTATATCTCTCCCTCTCTTGCCATTGTGTGTGTTTTAGGCTTAGTTTTGTGCACAAACACCTACCATTACACCATCCTCTTGGAACTGAGGTTCTTGAGGCTTGTTTTGGAGCTTTGAAGTTGGTTTGGAGCTCAAGGGGCTGCTGGTCCACCATTTTTGAAGGTGGTCTACAAAGGTAAGACACTAGTTCCTTTTTACCCCACTTTTGCATTGTATTTTTGACCATCTTAGAACTATTTGCAAGCTTAGTGTTTAATACATAAAAGTTCTTTTTTTGGGCCCTCTAAATAGTTTGTTTAGAGTGTTTTGTGGTTTGGAGGTGTTTGACCCCTCTTAAGCCTTGAGAGGCCCCATTTTGTGCTATTTCGAGTGAGCTTCGGGACTGTGGTGTTTGGGCCTCCTCACCACTGAAATCTTGAGGGATTTCAGTGGTAAGGATGGTACCTTGAAGTCCCAAGAAGGAGAGGGCCACCCCCTCTCCTTGTTGTCCTTGAAACGGGCACTTTTTGGCCTCTTGAGGGAGCATCATGTTTGAGTGTTTGTTAATCATGCCATAGCTACTTTTTATGCTTATTATGCCATGATATAACATTGTTGTGTGTTGGTTTTGGTACACCATGTTAGTTTAACATACATGCCATGTAATGCCACTTTGATGCCTTAACATGTCTTAGGTTGTAAACCCTTATTCTAGCATGTTTTAGGTTTGGTCTTGTGAAGCTTTTGTGCTTATTTCACCATGTTTAAGGTCTGTCCATAGTTGTTTGGGTTGATCTTGGCATGCTTTGTGTGGCCCCTTTGCATTTTTAGTTTGTTGGCCTTAAGTGTGTAAGTGTGTAGCTTGCATTACTTGCTTCGGTTTAGTTGGTTTGGCACCATTTGTAACATCATTTCAGTCCCTAAGATATGCTTGTATGCTTGCTTTGGACACCTCTTTAATGCTTTAAAAGCTTGTGTTGAATGCTCCATGTTTTGGTGTGTATGCCTCGGACTTGAGCCACTTAGATGTCATCTAGGTGCACCTTTGGCTTTGTTTAAGTTTGCCTTTGACTTGTTTTAAGTCCCCTTAGCCTTGTGAGGCTTGGTGGACTTGACCTTGGATTAAGTCTCCGTGGCTTGTCTTAAGTACTTAGGCCATTGTGGCATGTTTTGCTATCTTGTTTAAATTGACTTGGCATCATTTTATAACATGATTTCAGAGCTTAGGTTGCATGCCATTAATCCATGTTTGTCCCTTTTAAATGTGTTTAAAAGTTGCTTCATTATGCTTAAGTCTTAAACCATGTATCTATGCATGTTTGTATGAACATTTGCCTTCATGTACTTAGCATTTTTGGCCACTGTTTTAGGCCTATTTAGAGCTGCCTAAATCATGTTTAAGTCCATCCCTTCGTTGGTTGCATATGCTCCTTGTGTGTTGTAGCATATTGATAAGTTATTGCATGTTGGAACTTGCATGATTGAATGAAATCACATGCTTGTTTGCATACTTGGACATCCACATTGCATCTTGCATGCTTGTTGGTTAACATTGATGTTTCATGTCTTGTATGCTTGTTAGCTTGTATGCTTATTTGCATTGCCATGGTTGTATACTAGTCAACATGCCTAGGATTGCATTGCATTAGCATGCGTGCTAGACCTCTTGAGATGAGTATGATTGAGGTTGGGCCTCCTTGTGTGCTTATTTGGTTTGCATTCATTTGAAATTGAAGTTGCACACTTGATTCTTTGGGCCATCATGCATGGAAATGCGTGATTGGTGGTCCGAGAATCGAGGCACATCCTCCTTTGAGTCCTTAACATGATAAGGAGTGTGATTAGTGCATATATTGCTTGAAATGCATTGCCATGCTATGCCTCGTCCTCTGCTGCTGTAAGTTGCAGGTTCAGCAGACATTTTTGGCCGACCGACAACACATAGTGCCGACCGGCCGTCCATCAGTGGCCGATAATTCAATCAGCAACCGATGATCATATTTGGTGGCCGGTGGAAATTCTACTCAGCCGGTGGTGTCTTCCAATGTCCAGGAAAGCAATTATGAGACTTTGACAGTCTTCAGAGGGGCAGAGCAGGGAAAACAGAGGCAGTCTATGCATGGCAGTGCACTCCCGAGCAAGACCGAGCATGCATTGCATTGGACCCGCTTCCCGAGGACTTTACTGCTTTCCTTAGCTTAGTTAATTTGTAAATTAATTAAGTGGTCTGTAATAATTAATTATCTTGTAGGTTAATTAATTTTTATATTTATTTGGTCCCTCCGGGCGAGGGCGAATCTGTAATAAGTGTGGATGTGTGTGTGTGCATGTCTTCCAATCCCCACTTCTTTCTCCCCTTTTATTTACCCACTTATGATGGTAGATTAGGGCATGTTTAAATTAGCATACCTTATGCTATGCATGCGTGCATCCATACACTTGTCTTGCATGCACCGGGCTCGGCGCATCATGCTAACTGCATTTGTACTTCAATTCCAAATTGAATACGTGGATCAATTGATTGCATTTCACATGACATGTTTAGGTTAGCCGAGCCTACCCTAATTGCATTCTGTATGCGTTGCATTAGTCAATTTGACATGAACTAGGACCATGCATATTTGGTAACTAGTTTATTGTTTTGGCACGGAGTACGATGTAAGTATTTTCATGCTTTAACATACCGCATGCGTGTGAGTGCTATCATGACAGCATGTTTACCATGTGGCTAGATGCTTATGTGAGATAAACTGCCTGAATACCTGTGGGTGAAGACTGGATTGCCTGAGTTGGAACAACTCATTGAAATCCGTCTTTTAGCCTACTTACGAGTAGCAAATCCCAAAGCATTTTCTAAAATAAACGGATATGCAATGCTTGTTTCCAAATTAGGCGATCTAGTCTATACTTGTTTGCTATGCGCATAACATAGTAATTCTAGGCTAATAACTGGAATAAGAACACATAACGTTTTCAAAAACAGATATCACGGTTAGTAGAGGCCGATCTTCGGATCGGGCGAGAGGGGGTGCTCATAGCTGACCTTCCCCAATCGTACCCAAGCTCCCGAGCCGAGGCAACTTTGGTGATAACGGACACGTGGCCTTTGGCACCGAGTCAGGGTTTCCTAAATTTCCCCATTAAAAAATATTTAGGTGGCGACTCTGTATCTGGCAAAGCAGTCCATGTTTGGCACTTCTTTTCAAAAATTTGTTTTCTCAAAACGATTTGCCGGATTTGGACTCTTTGGTTCAGATTTAGAACCGTGACAACAAATCGAGTCCGAACTGTAGTAAGCCCCAAAATGAACAGAACGGGACTCACCCTCCCGGGGCGTTCGGGGACGTCTACAGTGGCAAGCTCCAAATCATGAGTTGGGCAATTCTTTTCATGTGGCCTCAGTTGGCAGGAAGCATATGCAATCACCTTTCCATTTTGCATCAACACACATCCCAACCCTTTATAAGACGTATCACTAAAAATAGTAAAACCATCCGTACCTGAGGGTAAGGTGAGAATTGGGGCAGTCACAAGCTGAGTCTTTAAATCTTGAAAAACTGATTCCCTCAAATCAGTCCAATCAAATAGTGCCCCTTTCTGTGTCAACTGAGTAAGCGGTAAAGCAATTTTGAAAAAATCTTTTAAAAATCTGTGATAATATCCCGCCAAACCCAAGAAACTCCGGACTTCAGCAACATTAGTCGGTCTAGGCCAATTGACAACTGCCTCTATCTTTTGTGGATCAACTGAAATGCCCTCTTTAGTGATTACATGCCCCAAAAATGTCACACTATCGAGCTAGAATTCACACTTAGACAATTTAGCGTACAATTTCTTCTCCCTTAAAGTTTGCAAAATAAGTCGCAAGTGACGTTCATGTTTCGCTTGACTTTTGCAATAAATCAAAATGTCGTCTATAAAAACAACAACAAACTCATCTAGGAACAACTTAAAGACTCTATTCATTAGATCCATAAATGCAGCAGGTGTAAAAGTTACTCTGAAGGGCATGACAAGAAATTCATAGTGGCCGTACCTTGTCCGAAAAACAATCTTTTCTACATCTTCCACCTTCACTTTCAATTGGTGATATTCAGATCTAAGATAAATTTTGGAGAAGACTTGCACCCCTTGCAATTGGTCAAATAGATCGTCAATGCAAGGCAATGGATATTTGTTCTTCACGGTCACCTTATTCAATTCACTGTAGTCAATGCAAAGTCTCAATGAGCCATCCTTTTTTTTCCACGAATGAAACCGGAGCACCCCATGGTGAGGTACTAGGCCTGAAAATTTTCTTATCCAGCAACTGTTGCAATTGAATTTTTAACTCCTTCAATTAAGTGGTCAACATTCGGTACGGAGTCTTGGAAACCGGCTGTGTACTCGGTATTATCTCAATAGTGAACTCTATTTCTCTATCAATCAAATCCCCTGGCAAATCATCGAGAAATACATCTGGGAAATCTCGGACTATAGGAATACTGTCTACTTTCTGTTTCTCACTAATAGGTGTATACAATACATAACACAAATACCCTCTGTAGCATTTTCTCATTAGTTTACACGCCTTCATAGATGAAATCAAATACGGGGAAGGCACAACACTAACATTGTTAAAAGTAAATTCAGGCAAATTAGGTGGACGAAAAATAACTTGCTTAGTTACATAGTCAATTGTCGCATGATATTTCAGTAACTAATCCATCCCCAAAATTACATTGAAATGATCAATATTCAGGGGCAACAAATCAACATATAAATGCATATCCCCAACAACAATGTCACATCCAGGATATTTATAGGCACATATCATAGACCCTCTAGTTGGAGATGATACAGCTAACAAAGAATTTATCGGTTCCAAGGGTCTAGTTAATTTGTGAGAAAAAGCAGATGAAACAAACAAATACGTAAACCCCGAGTCAATCAAAACATAAGCATTCTGGGCACAGATAGGGAGTATACCTGACACTATTGTCTCTGTGTTCTGGACGTCTCCTGTCACAAGAGTAAAAACCCGACCTTGCCTTAATGTTTCTTTTCTTGTCGCGGCTTTAGAAGTTGATCTCGGTGCAGAGATGGATGCTGTCGAGCTTGCCAGTGGTCTGTTTGTGCCTTGGGATAAGAGAGGACAGTCTTTAACCATGTGGCCTATTTTGCCACACCAGAAACAAGCCCTGGAAAGTTTATAGCACACCTCTTTGTGCTTTCTTCCACATTCAGGGCATACTGGTATAGAATTATTTCCTTGATTGGAATTTGTTGTTAACCCTATATTCTGCTTCTTATTCTGGAAACTAGTCCGGCCTTTTTTTAAATTGAACCCTTGTCTTTTTCCTTTCCACTCAATCACCGGTACTTTAGCTTACTTTAATGCTGCAATATTGGCCTCGGCCATGAGAGCGCGATTAAGAACATTTACATACTTTGTTAGGTGCAGAACATTCACCTTGTCCAGCACTTCCACATCAAGTCCACCTTCAAACTTGTGAGCCTTCTTATAATCCGTGTCCACCATATGTGGTGCATACCGAGCAAGCTCCATGAATTTAGCCTCATACTCAGCCACGGACATGGTACCCCCCTTCAACTGCTTAAACTCCGATACTTTACGATCACAGATACATTGGGAGAAATATTTTTCATAAAACACCTCCTTATATCGAGCCCACGTCATAGAATTTTTACCCTCTCGGACTAGCATCCACCACCGTCTTGCTTCCTCTTGAAGAGTAAAAATAGCTAACAAAACTTTTTGTACCTCTGAACAAGGAAAAACCTCAAACAACTTTTCTATTTCCAAAATCCAAGCCTCGGCTTTTAACGGATCAAGACCTCCTTGGAAGGTTGGCGGCTTCAGTTTATTAAACTTCTGTGTTAAGGCTATGATGTCATCATTCTTGATCGGTTCCGGTTGCACCGGAAGTGGAGAATGAGGTAGAACTTGCTCTCTTTGCCTCAAAGATTCAGTCAACATTTCTACTATCCTTTCCAGTCTGTCTATTCTGGCACCAGACAACTCTAAATCATCTATATTTCTTGTATTCATCTGGCAATATCAAAACAAAAAATAATAAACATAAGCAAGGTAGTCCTCACAGTCATATCATTTATGCCAACATCAAGTCCACACACACTCACACATGCAATACAATGTCCTAATTCCTTTTCTAGGACATCCTATAGCTCATTTGGACACGTGTGTGTGGTAAAACTCGTGCTCCGATACCACTCTGTCATGACCCAACCACCGTCCCACGGGATTAGAGACGTAATCGGCCAATAGTCCAAGATTACCAAAGGCCTGCTCAACAGTCAATAGTATAAGGGGCTGGCGGAAGCCATTAATATCTCAAAACATCGTTTAATGAGCTGTGGAACTAAAGTGAATAAACAACTCTGTATGCATCACTGTACAAGCATCCACTACCATATCATATACATGTACCAAAAGCATATACAATACCTAGGGAATTATTCCCTTATGTAATATTCATAAAACAAAAGATCTTTGATATGAGACACGTGACCATTGAACAAAAGGGTGAATTCATCACCACCCAAAAGCCTTGGAGTTAGACCCAAAATGGTTGGCTTGACAACTAGAAGGTAGGTTGACGCCCTCAAGTCCTTTCTTAAGCTAGATCACCTACATGATAGATACAAACTGTGAGCCAAAGCCCAATGAATAACAATGTGTAAAGAGGTTAGAAATAATGTCCGTTTGAATTTTAAAGTCAAGTCACATAGTAGTAGCATAATTGTTAAAACATAGCAATCATATGGATCTACAGACACATATGTCAGTCCTTCAATCATAATCACATACACATCTGGCCATGGTATTATTACCTCTAGGCGAGGGCCATGTGAATATAGGCCATGGTATTATTATCCCCGGGCGAGGGCCATGTGAACCTAGACCACGGTATTATTACTCTCAGGTAAGGGCCATGTGAATATAGACCACGGTATTATTACCCCCTAGTAAGCGCCACATGAATAAAACTGCGATATTGTTACCTCTGGGCATGGGCCACGTGAGCATATTGCATAGAATGAGCTCATTCATTTAGTAAATTATATTATTGTAGATCAAACTTTAGCAAGAACAATAATAATAAAAAAGAAGTATAACTCAAACATAGCTTTACTACATTGTCACTCACAGTTAGTTCCGTATATCACGTGGCTAAGATGCGGCGTCTGACCTACATAGACCCATGAAAGCACAATGGTTTAATATACTGTCATTTCGTTCAATTAGTCACTAACTTACCTGTTACTAATTTGTTACTTATTTTTTAATCCAATCTCATTCATTCTTTCCCCTTGTGTTCATACAATGCGCATACACATGGAAACAGTTGAAAATCATGCAATTGGAGGCTCGAAAGTCAGAGAAAATAGAGAAAAAATCAAACTGGGTTGGCCTTGTTGGCTGCATATGTGGTGGTCTGATCGCTCGTGCGGTGGCTTTGGCCGCACAAGCGGTGGCCTTGGCCGCTCGAGCAGGCGAACTTCAGAATTCAATTTTGGACAAATCAAGGTTAGCCACTTGTGTGGTGGCCCAGGCCGCTCGAGCGATCTGGATAAAAAACCAGCGCGAATTTTTGTTGAACATGAAGCTTTTTCCTTTTCCAAACCCATCGTCATTTGACACAAAAGAAGGCTGAAAAACACCTCAAAACCACATAGATTGAGTACTTCCAACTTCAAACAAGAGAGTAAGGCTCAAGTCTCAATGATGACCACAAAATCATGAACTTTAAGGGTACAATCTCTATGTATGCAAAGTTTGAGTGTTAAAGTTAAAACCTTTGAAATTTTCTCTTAAAATTCCAAAACTCATGCAAGATGTAAATGATGAAGCATGAAAGATGCCATGTAGTACAAGGATGAGAGCTTACTACTTTCACTTCTTCACTTTAAGGTTCCTATCATCACTTTACACTACCTCACTTCTCAATTCATCTTAATTCCTATGATTCCATGGGTAAACAACTTCAATTCTTGAAATTAGAGGAAAGTTTCTTACCTTAGATGGGTGAATGGGTGAAGATTTGGCTTGAGCTCTCCTACTCCTGTTCTTCCTCTATCTTTCTTCCACTTCTAGGGCTCTCTCTTAAGTTATCTCTACAACAAACACTCTCTCTCTCTCTCTCCCTCTCTCTCTCTCCCCTATACTCCTCTTTTGTTGAGTTGAGTCACTAAATTAATGAGCTAGTCCCAATATTCTTTTAATCTAAATTTAAGCTTAAACTAAATTCAATTCAATTCATTTAATCAAATCAATCCCCATTATAGTCTAATTAACTTAATCCAAACTTAATCTTGCTAAGGTAAATTAGGCTCTAACCACCTAATCCAACATTTAATTGTTAACCTTCTAATTTTCATACAGGTCTTTAATTTAATGAATCAGACAGCTCTTTTCTCACACTACCATATCTGTTACCCAAAACATGCATCAAATACTTCATGGAACATAATTTTCATACAATTTAGCAGATAAATCACATAAAGGAACATAATTAAAGTAACCTCTACTTTAGCTGGTAATCAAAGAGAAGGGTGTTACAGATCGACTTATTTGGCTGATCGAACAAAAAACATGAAAACCAATATGTTTTATCCTTTGAAGGAGAATACTCTAGCCAAGAAAATTATTTAAAACAAACATGTTGGAATCAATAATTCTGCTTTCCAAATGAGGACCTAGGATACTCAAGTTTAGGTTGATAAGGCCTCAAGTTCACATAAGCTCGTCTAATCTCATATTGTTGATTAACCGGATATTCACAAATTTGCAAGTGTAAACCAGGATCTCGTTCAATAACAGTTGAATCAAATTCACTTGGTTTATTTTCTTGAGGCATGGAAGGCGGTTGCACATTAGAAAATGAGGTTTCAACAACATTAGATGTTGTACTATTAGACTTCTATTTTGATTAATAGAATGAGAAAAGGGTTTTGCCATTTTTTAGTAGTGGAGCTTCCATTATTTATAACTTAATTTTTTTTAAAAAAAATTTAGCCCTATTTAATATTAAACCAAAGTATATTCGCAATAATTTTAAATATTAGGGTTTTTATATATATCCTCAATAATTTTTATTTAGGCTTTCATTATTTTTATGTATGTCCAAAAAAACTCTTTCATAGTTCAAAAACTAAGAGCAATATAGAACATTGAACAAGGTAGCATCATAAAAAAACTAAGAGCAATATAATATTTGTTGCATAAAGACAAAATTTCAAAACCATTATTAATCAAATCCATTCTCAACCAACGAAATAAAATAATTAGTTAATTACACTTACAAAAAATGTTAGGAAAATGGAGCTGCTGCAGGTTGCTAGAGACAATGGAAAGAGGGTCGCTGCCTATCTATTGGAAGATGTAAGAATTGTTTCGGAAGATTTGTTCTTTAAACAAATACAAACCTATTAGGCTGCCTATCTATTTTTTTGGGTAAGTATTGGGCTGCTATTGGGCTGCCCATCTAAAAAACAAACAAAAAAAACTATTGGCCCTTATTTGGGGCTGGGCTGGGAGAGGTTGCGAGGCGAGGCTAGGCTGGGCTGGGCTGGAAAAAAAATTTCTACACATTTTTTAAATTTTGGGTTAGGCTGCAGCCACCTGTACGTAGCCCTAGGTCCACCCATGCATGCAAAAATATGGACAATAAATTTGTACCAATAAAATCCAATTCAAATTGCATGATTTAGTTCAGCTCTAGTCTAGTTTATGGATAATTTTAAGTTTTATTGTGTATATCATTAATAAAATATAAATAAAATAAATTGATTAGATAATCGTAGACATATGATTAAAAAACAATAATAGATTATTTTTAAAATTATACTTATCATTCAAAAATGATGATAAAATTATGTACTATGTTTATTGAATCTAATTTATTCATGGATGATCTAGATATTGAAACACAAAATTTAAAAATAAAATGAACGGATTGAAGTATTGAAATGAGTTTTGTAGGGGGCTCTCTAACCATTTTATCAAAAAATCATTTTAAAATTTTTTCTCCTATCCGAAAATTTTCTTTTCATCAAATTTGATTTAAAAAAAAAAAATTTCCAATGCTTTATTTCTTAAGATTTTTATCAAATTTATTTAATGAATTTTCAATTTGATAAAAAATTATTTCTCGCTTGATTTAATAAACATATGATAAAAGGATTAGAGATAGTTTCTATGTGGGTGTTATTATAACATTTTACCCATAAATTATTATTTTGGAGGGAAATTATAAAAAAACAACTCCAAGATTTGAACCTTGTAATTAAATAAATTATGAATTTTTAATTTTGTCAATTTAAACCTTAATCTTATAAATTATTTTCAATTTAAAGCATTTGCCTATTTTCCTTAAATTAAATTGACAGAAACATATATTTTAGTTATTATATTCAATATAGATGTATGAAAAATGTCTAAAGTATTGAATTGAATAATTAAAATCTCATTTTCTGCCTTTTTTTTTTTATAATGAAAATAGGCTTTGGTTTAGATTAAAAATAAATCA
This sequence comes from Camellia lanceoleosa, assembly GCA_025200525.1. Lineage (NCBI taxonomy): Eukaryota > Viridiplantae > Streptophyta > Magnoliopsida > Ericales > Theaceae > Camellia > Camellia lanceoleosa. The sequence continues at coordinate 2,544,063 of CM045765.1, read as the reverse complement.
AAAGATTAGAGTTAAAATTGATCCCATTTAATGGGACTTAAGGCTTGGTTTGGTTTGGTGATTCGGGTTAAAATTGATAAAATTAAAAACTTAAGGTTTATTTTGTTATAAAACTCAAATCTTAGATTTTTTTTTTTTGGTTGTAATGTTTACTTATTTTTGGATGATTATGTATACATTAATACTATGTACTTTTAAAAATTAACTCAAAAAAATATATTTATAGATCTAACCCGTTGGGAACATTACATAAATAATGTCATATGGGTCTTCCAAACCTAAAAAAAAAAATTGACTTTTTTTAGAAAAACATATGAAAAAATAGAAAGGTGATGCAACCTAAATAAATTAATAAGCTTACTTTTTTTTTACATACCAAAATAGACCTAAATAGTTACTTTTTTTTTCCATTGACTTGGCCTATTTTGAGAATGCAGTTAAAAGTTAAGTTTTTAACTTTTTGACTTTTTTAGGTCACATCACTCTACTTCTTTTATACATTTTTTTTAAAAAAAAAAAATTCTAAAAAAATTTTAAAATTTTTTTTAATTTAATTCCCGAAATAAGCCTTAGACTCACTTGACAAGATTGTTAAGGAAGATTTCCAATTTCATTAAGAAATAATTGCATTTACATTTTTAAAGCCACTCGGGTATGGATCATTAGTTACGCTTTTTGTTTTATCCTTTCTCTCGCATATATACATCTCATATATTGTCATTTCACCAAATCAAAAGTTGAAAAAAAATAGGACAAGCAGATGAATGTGTATGCTCCATCGAGTGGCCTTAAAAATTATAAACAACATTTATATATTTTAAAACAGTTGCTTATGTGTTTCAAAAAAGTTAGGGTTTCATAATTTTAGAATCCGGAATGTATTTAGAAATGGGTTGTGTAATGGAGATTGAATTGATAAAGTATGAGATCCACATATAAAATGAATATGAGCTATTGATGTGAAATTTTTGGTAATTTTTTTGAATTCGTAGCATTACTATATGTGTTTAGATGGGAAACATGTGTCTCTCCTCAACTATCCATAGCATATCTATGTCTAAGAAGAACACAACATGAACCCACAACATTCCTAGAAATGTTTAGAAATTGGAATAATCTGAGAAGATATGTACTTTTCATTCTGATAGACAATAAATGGTATAGCTTATGAATTAAGATTCTCTGGACTTGACTTCTATGTGATCTTTTTTGTTCATACTAGTCAATGTATGGCTACTAGATTCATAGATGTTCTATTCAATAGCAAAACTAAAACTTTGCTTTTGTTGTGTAACATGTAGATAACCTCACCCAAGTTGCTTGACTAATTTGCACAATATGACAAGGTTTGTCCCTCCTATGTGTTTAAGGTGATGCCGTAATTAGAACCGGAGTTTTCATTAGTATGCATGTATCAGTGCCTACAAAAGCAAACCTATATGCATTGTAATTGACATCCATCAGAAAAGAAAAAGAAAAAGAAAGGAAAGAAAGAATTCTTCTTTGGCCCTTTACTTTCTAGTATTCTCATTTGGTCACTTATTTCCTTTTATTCAATTGTGGCTCTTTCTTCTTTATTTCCTTTAGTTTTATAACACGTTATCAACACCAGATTCTAACCAACTGAGAAGACAAGGCTACTGGGTGGTTGTAGCAAGTATAAATCAATTCTAAAGCTATTTTTATCTTTTCTTGATATATTACGTGATACTAAATATATTGTTTTTGTTAAATTTAGTAAAATGTCAAATCTTTCAAAATTGGAATTCTTAGCTTTTGACATTTCTGAAAAAAAAAATTATTTATAATGGATTCTTGACGTTAAGATCCACCTTGAGGCAATGAGTGTTGAAGATACTATAAAACATGAAAATGAAGCATCCCTGCAGGATCGCGTAAATGCAATGATATTCAATTGCCATCATCTCCAAGAAGAATTAAAAAATGAGTACCTCACAGTAAAAGATCCACTAATTTTGTAGAATAATTTGAAGGAGAAATACGAGCAGCAGAAGACTGTAATCCTCCCAAGAGCCCATTATGATTGGTTACACTTGAGGTTGTAAGATTATAAATCAGTTGGTGAGTACAACTCTGCTTTATTTAAAATAATCTCTCGATTAAAATTATGTGGAGAAAAAATTATTGAAAAAGATATGCTTGAAAAATCATTTTCTACATTTCATGCTAATAATGTGCTCCTGTAGTAGCAATATAGAGAGCGTTGTTTTTCAAAGTACTCTGAACTAATTTCATGCCTTCTTGTGGCTGAACAAACTAATCAATTGTTATTGAAAAATCATTTATCCCGCCCAACCGGTTCTACTCCATTCCCTAAAGTGAATGAGGTTGCATTTCATAACCGTGAACGAGGAAGAGGTCATGATTTTGGACGTGGTCGAGATAGAAATAATTACTGAATCCGTGGGGGATATGTTTAGAAAAATACCATGCCATTCCACCAGAAATGGAATAATTCTTGAACATCACAAGAAATGGAAAAAGGTTTACAAAATAAACCTCCCAAGAATCATGAAAATGCTTGTTACAAGGTAGCATGACCGGGCATTGGTCGTGTCACGACCCGAACCCGCCCCTAGAAGGTTGGCATCGTAACCGGCCAGTAATTCGAGATTACCACAGGCCTTCCTGAACATAACATAAATAATCGGGGCTCGCGGAAGCGAAATAAGGAAACTAATAGTCCAAAGAGCTGTGCATAAATAGGAACATACATTACATGCCAAAAATGATGTTAATTTACCCACTATCTTTACATAACATATACCAAAAAAAAAATACAACACACGCCATATGTACATAACAAAACAAAACCCGTACGGCCTTCCAGGCCTAGCCCCAGCTCGGAGGCACTCCAAACATCTGGTTAGGCTTCAAAACGGCGGCTCGACAAGACCCCGCCTAGGCTTGACTCCCTGAGGGCTCACCTATAAATACATAAATACAAACAATGAGCTAAAGCTCAGCAAGTAACATTAACGTAAAGGGGTTAGTGAACGAACTCCAACATTTTATATATAACCATAAAAACATATCATTCATAACATGACTATAATCATCTCATAAGAACATACATAATGGCATACTCCATAGAATATAACATGTGTCGACTAACGACTAGAGTAACCGGTCCCGGACACCGATTAAACACATACCGAGATCTCGTAAACTGGTCATGGGTTTATCCTTCCATGCCGTCCCCCATGACTAAAGCGCATGGGCCTGCATGTTCTCGCCCCCATGACTGAACTATCTATGGATGCCATACTAGATGCGTAAATCAGGACATTCGTTCACGGTTTAGATCACATTCATAAACATATCATATCATATAGCATTTCAAATACATTGCGTATCAACATAACTTTACAGAAACGTTACTTACAGTGGTTTTCCAGAACCGGTTGTACGGTCTTCACTTCTTGACCTGTAAATCATCAACAGTATAATACATTTTTTATCATTCACCATCAGTACATCACATAAGTCATGTCATTTCACATTCATTTCATGCTCATTCTAACCCTTCTTTACTTTAATTCATGCTCATGTGATGTTGAAAGATGCCATTAACATGTTAGAATCACGTGATTCAATTTTCCAAAATTTCCTGAAAACAAGCCCTTCCGCTCGAGCACTACTTTGTCCGCTCGAGCGGACTGCACATTTTCCCCAAAACTGCTGAGAGGCTGATTTTACCGCTCGAGCGGGCTTCCCTCCGCTCGAGCGTACCCTACGAAACTCTGAAAATCTGGTTCTTCTTCTACACTTCATCTTTTTCTTTGAAACACTAACTTTCAATTTGAAATCAAAGCCCAAAACTATTGATCAACAACATGATTTAATCATCAAACCTCATCACAAAGCCCATATAGATCATAGCTAAGATCAAACCCATAAACTAAGATGAAAACCATGAACATATACATACAAGCTTCATATCTCTATAGCCATGGAGGTTCTACCTCAATTTGCCACATATAACTTAAATCATGCCATAAATGCTCAAATTACACATAAATTCTCTTTCCTCTTCATTTCTTTGCCATGAGATCATGAAGGATACAACCTTTATTCAAGGAATGAGGAGAAATTCTTACCTTAATTCTTTGATTTGGAGAAACTAAGTTTATTGCCCTTTCCCTTCTCTTCTTCCTCCCTTGAACCTCTCTTCCACGAATTCTTCTCTCTCTCTCTCTTCTAGATTTTTCTTATTTGAGTCAAATGAGGCAAAAGGCATCACATCCTTATCTATATAACATATATACCCAATTAAGCCAAAAACGTGAGCCAAACGGGGCTTAACGAATCAGACAAAATTCAGTTCTCAATTTATTTTCTCAAAGGGCTCTAAAAATTCCCGGTATCGCGTAGGCGTGTTCAATTTCATTTTCTGAACCCATTAAGGTCATCGATTTCAGTCCCGAGGTCATAATTCCAACAGATATTTTGCTAATTCAAACAGATAATCTTCAATTAAATCATATAAATGCATAATTAATTACTGATAATTGTGACACACGGTTCCGGGTCATTACAGGTCGCGTACTTGTCGTAAGCCTAAACATTTGGTAGATCTTTATCAAGCCTCGATAAAAGAAAATGGAAAAGGAATTAAGATGCATTTCATAGATCATTATGAACCCATTGATATTAATCATCTTGATGTTTCCGATTTCTTTGAAGATTCTGAATGAAAAATTGATTATTTAATTGGTGATGGAAATGTTCACACTAATTAACTTGATTTTCTAGATATCATGATGTATTGTCCTATTATGATTATGATTTTGAAGTTTATATTTTTGGGTTTAATAATTTGTATTTTCTTACTTTACGTTTTGAGAATAATGATACATTGACTAATTCAAACATGATTGGTGATGATATTTGTTTAGTGAATAGTGCAACCACACACACAATTTTACGTGATGTAAAATATTTTCTACAATTAATCTTGACAAAAGTTAATGTCAATACAATTTAAGGTTTTGCAAACCTAATTGAGGGCTCTGGAAGAGCCAATATTATGTTGCCAAATGGAACAAAAATTTGTATTGATGAAGCTTTGTATTCTACTAGATCTAGAAGAAATCTGTTAAGTTTCAAAGATATACGTCGTAATGATTATCATATTGAAACTATAAATAAAGGTCAGGAATAGTATTTATTAATCACTTCAACTAATTCTAGCCAGAAGCTAGTATTAGAAAAACTTCATGCATTTTCATTTGGATTATATTATATGACAATAAAAATGATTAAGTCACATATTGTCATGCACTAGAAGTGCTCTAACCCAAAAATATTTATGCTATGGCATGACTGACTTGGGAATTTGGGATCTATAATGATGCGTCGAATAATTAAAATTTCACATGGACATCCATTAAAGAATCAGAAGATTCTTTTACCAAGTGATTATCCATGTTCTTCCTATCCACAAGGGAAATTAATTAGCAAACCATGACCCATAAAAGTAATTGTTAAATCTCCATCCTTTTTGCAAAGAATTCAATTGGATATATGTGGACCCATACACCCTTCTTGTGGACCATTTTGTTATTTTATGGTTTTAATAGATGCATTAACCAGATGGTCACATGTTTGTTTACTTTCGACACGTACTGTTGCATTTGCCAAACTCCTTACTCAAATAATTAGATTGCAAGCACACTTTCCAAACCATCCTATCAAGACAATTCGTCTTGATAATGTTAGTGAATTTATATCTTGAACATTTGATAATTATTGCATGTCTATTGGGATTGATATTAAACACTCTATTGCACACACTCATACCTAAAATGGTTTAGTTGATTCTTTCATTAAAAGACTTCGTTTAAGGTCCCAATGTCCCACATCGAGAATGGAAGGGGAGTTCTTGGGCTATAAAAGTAAAAACCTAGACCTTTATATAGCATCAAAGCCTTTTCTCGGGTGGTGAAATCCCTAGTAGAACTCTCTAGTTAAGCGTGCTTAGGCTAGAGTAGTTCTGGGATGGGTGACCCACTGGGAAGAGCAAATCTATGTGGGCTTGGCCCAAAACGGACAATATCGATGACATGTGAAGGGTTGGGGCGTTACAAATGGTATCAGAGCTGACTTTCCGAAGTACCGAGTATAGGCCCCTAGCGTCTCTCGGTGCATATGGCCAGGCTTATGAGCTGGCAGGCTACTGCACGAGGATGTGCAGCCTTAAAGGGGGTGGATTGTAAGGTCACGATGTCCCACATCGAGAATGGATGGGGAGTTCTTGGGTTATAAAAGTAAAAACCTATACCGTTATATAACATTGAGGCCTTTTCTTGGGTGGTGAAATCCCTAAAAGAACTCCCTAGTAAAGCGTACTTAGGCTGGAGTAGTTTTGGGATGGGTGACCCACTGAGAAGAACAAATCGGTGCGGGTGTGACCCAAAGCGGACAATATCGATGACATGTGAGGGGTTGGGGCGTTACACTTCAGTTGATTGGTTGGCTTTTCCTTATGAAAAACAAATTACCTATTTCAACATGGGGTTATACTATATTGCATATAGCATCTTTGATTTGTGTCAGACCAACTGCATATCATGAGTGCTCGCTATTACAACTTGTATTTGGTCAACTGCCAAATGTTAGTCACCTTAGAGTGTTTGGTTGCGTGGTTTATGTTCCTATTGCACCTTCACAGTGCACTAAAATGAGTCCACAACGTAGGCTTGAAATTTATATCGGTTTTGATTCTCCATCAATCATTACATATCTAGAACCTTTAACTGGTGATGTGTTTAAGACATGATTTGAGGATTGTCATTTTGATGAAACAATTTTTCTATCATTAGAGGGAGACAAGTTGCAACTAGAAGCTCGACGGAAAATCACTTGGAATACTTTGATGTCATCTCATCTTGATCCTCTTACTAATTAATATGAACTAGATGTTCAAAGGATCATTCATTTGCAAAATATTGCAAAGTATTACAAATAAATCAGTTCCTAGATGCATTCACCAACACAAAAAATATGATAAAATCTTATATACCAGTGGCTAATATCCTAGCAAGAATTGATGTTCTTGTTGGACAATCTGTGGGTATAGTAGCAAATGAGTCTAAGACAGACCAGAAGCGTAGGAGAGCCATCGATGAAAAAGAAAAAATTTCTCGAAAGAGGAAAGCTCAAGAACAAACCATTGGTACTCTAGAAGAAACCATAAATAGATCTCTTGGAGAGATCATACCTATAAATGAAAGCACTCCTGAAGAGGCTAGAACCACAAAACAGGCCATAATAAGTCTATCCAAATCTTCTACTTATGAACCTCCAGAAGAAGAACCTACAGAAGAGAAATCTCCTAAACAGTTATTCCCTGAAGTGGAAAAGGTACTTGAAAATAATGAGATCTCAATATATTATATGAGTACAAGAGAAGTTTGGGATATAAATCAAATTATTGTCGACAACATATTTTCATTTAAAATTGCTCTTGACATTACCAGAAGTAATGCTGAAAACATTATCAAAAGTGATGATGACAATGAACCATGAGCTGTCGAGGAATGTCGACAGAGAAAGGATTGGCCAATGTGGAAAGAAGTAATACAAGCAAAGTTAAACTCACTTATAACACGTAAAGTATTTGGACCTGTAGTTTAGACCCCTGAAGGGATATAGCCTATGGGATATAAATGGGTGTTTGCTCGAAAACGCAATGAGCAAAATGAAATTGTAAGATATAAAGCATGACTTGTTGCGCAAGGTTTCTTGCAGAGACCTGGTATTGATTATGAGAAAACATATTCACCCGTAATGGATGCAATTACATTTAGATTTTTGATTAGCTTGGTAATAATAGAAAATTTAAATATGAGTCTAATGGATGTAGTTACAGCATATTTTCATGGATTACTAAATAGTGATATATATACATATATATATATATATATATGAAACTCCCTGAAGGATTTAAAATGCCAAAAACATCTAATTCAAAACTCGGAAATATTTATTCAATCAAGTACAAAGATCTCTATACGGATTGAAACATTCTGGATGAATGTGGTATAATTAGCTCAGTGTGTATTTGTTGAAAGAAGAATATATGAATGATCTGATTTGTCCAGGCATTTTCATTAAGAAATCAGAATCTAGATTTACAATTATTGCAGTATATGTTGATGATTTGAATCTTGTAGAAACTCCAGAAGAGTTTACAAAAACTATAGAATATTTAAAGAATGAATTTGAAATGAAAGATCTTGGCAAAACAAAATTTTGTCTCGGCTTGTAGATTGAACATTTGCCAAATAGGATTCTTGTACATCAATCAACATATAAAGAAAAAGTTTTGAAGAACTTTTATATGGATAAAACTCATCCTTTGAGTACTCCTATGGTTGTTCAATATCTTGATGTGAAAAAAGATTTTTTTTGACGAGAAGATAATGAAGAACTCCTTGGGCCTGAAGTACCATATCTTAGTGCAATTGGTGCCTTCATGTATCTTGCAAGTTGTACCAGGCTTGATATTGCATTCACTATCAATTTATTAGCAAGATATAGTTTCGCACTAACCCGAAGACTTTGAAATGGAGTAAAACAAATATTACGCTATCTTTGTGGAACAATTGATATGAGTTTATTTTATTCAAATAAATCAAAGCTATGCAGATACTATATATCTTTCTGATCCACATAGGCCCCGTTTGGCAGAACTGTGGGAAAGTTATTATAGATTATGACTTAACAGATTATAGATTACAACTTTAAACATAAGCTGTTAACTTGTTTGGTGTAGCGGTGGGATTATAGATTAAATCAGCAGAGTAATGTTTGGTTGAATAAGTTGCAAAATAGCTTTTTACAATGTAATGTCCTTTTTGCCTCTTTTTTTTTTTTTCATTTTATTTTTTTTTTCTTCTTATTTTCTTTTCTCTCTTTTTTTTTTTAAAATTTTTTTTTTTAATTTTTTTCTTCTCTTCTTTTCTTCTCTTAATTGTTTTTTATTCTCTTCTTTCCTTATTTTTTCCCCCATTTTCTTCTCTCAATTTTTTTTTTCTTTTTCTTCATTTTATTTTATTTTCTTTAGTTTATAGTTTATTTTTTCAAATTAGAAGTGGTGTATGCATGGTGAGATTGATCATGAGAAAATTTTGGAAAGTGCTAAAATACCAATTAAAATTTTCAAATTATATTCATTTTAGTTTATAAATACATGAATATTAATTGATATTCTTTTTAATTTATTAAAAATTGTTACAAATACCAATTAATATTTTTTAATTTATTATTACAAAATTGTTACAAAATATACCAATTTATTAATATTTTTTAAATTTAATTTATTATCAATTAATGGCTTAATTAGTATCAATTAATGCTAAAATTATTAATTAGTATCAATTAATACAAAATTTATTTCATTAAAATGCTTTTTTTTTATTAAAAAAAACACTGAAAACCCTTGCTCCGGCAGTCCCTTTTTCTCCTCTTATATCTCACCGTCGTTCCATCATAGACACGGAACAATGCCGAAGAGAGAGAGAGAGAGAGAGAGAGAGAGAGAGAGAGAGATAGCTCTGGTTCACCGGAAAGAAAGCTTCGCTGAGATCATTCTCTATCATTCGCGATGGGGATTGAGGAACAACGATGAAGGCACATCGGTGACGTGGTGGCTCTATTGTAATGGTGGAAGGTCAATTGCGACGACATAGAAGGGTTTCAGATTGATCGCAAACACAAACAATGCCAGAGAGAGAGAGAGAGAGAGAGCGTTATATCGTTATCATCGTCAAATCGTCACCTGTAAAACCTTAGCCTGTAGCCCCCATTATCAGATTGTGAGAGAGAGAGAGAGAGAGCTAGTTCTGGTTTATGCCATAGGAAATTGCCTCTCGAGCTTCCTCTTTCTGAAGAAGTGAACAGTGTTTGGTTGTGGGTTTATAAATTGGTTTTTTGGAAATAGTTGAAGTTGATAAGAGGCATTTAAGTAATTTTGCCCTTCCCTTCCCAGCTTACCGCTTAAGCTGAATCTGTTAAGCACCCTTACAGCCACTTCAAGAAAAAATTGATTTTTCACTTACAAAAAGTTATAATCTGTATTATTAAGCTACACCAAATACAATGCAACAGTTTAAATTAAGCTATAAGCTGAAAAAAAAGCTCTACCAAACAGGTACATAAAGCCAAATCACAAACAAGATATGTTCTTACCTATGGGCATACTGCTATATCTTGGCGATCAGTAAAACAAACATTGACGGCTACTTCTTCAAATCACTCAGACATACTTGCAATTCATGAAGCAAGTCGAGAATGTATTTGGCTTAGATCCATAATCTATCATATTTAAGAAAGATACAGATTGCCTTCAACAAAAGATAGTCCGATCATATTATATGAAAATAATGTTGCATGTATCACACAGATCAAAAGAGGATCTATCAAACGTGACATGACCTTACATATCACTAAAATTCTTTTACACATATGAGCTCTAGAAGAGTAGTGATATTGATGTTCAACAGATACGCTCAAGTAATAATCTAACAGATCTATTTACTAAAGTATTACTGACTGCAATATTCAAAAAGTTGGTGCATAATATTAGGATGCGTTGACATAAAGATTTATTATACAGTATTAAGGGGGAGTCATCAATTTAAACTGATTTGTAGATTGTACTCTTTTTTCTTCATCTAAGATTTTTTCCCATTGGGTTTTCCTTAGCAAGGTTTCAAGGGCAAACTTAAGACTGGGAATAGGTGGTTGCAACCCAGCCCAAAATGTAAAAAATCTGTAGAAATTTTTTTTCCCAACCCAGCCCCAAATAAGGGCCAATAGTTTTTTTGTTTGTTTGTTAGATAGGTAGGCAGCCCAATACTTACCTAAAAAATAGATATACAACTCAATAGGTTTGTATTTGTTTAAAGAACAAATCTCCAAAACAATCCTCACATCTTCCGACACATAGGTAGCGACCCTCTCTCCGTCGTCTCCAGTAACTTGCAGCGGCTCCATTTTCCTAACATTTTTTGTAAGTGTAATTAACTAATTATTTTATTTCGTTGGTTGAGAATGGATTTGATTAACAATGGTTTTGAAATTTTGTCTTTATGCAACAAATATTATACTATTTCTTTAATTTTTTTTTAATTTTTTATGATGCTTCCTTGCTCAATGTTCCATATTGCTTTTAGTTTTTGAACTTTGAAGGAATTTTTTTGGACATATATAAAAATAATGAAAGCCTAAATAAAAATTATTGAGAATATATATATAAAAACCCTAATATTTAAAATTATTGCAAATATACTCTGGTTTAATATTAAATAGGGCTAAAAAAAAATATAAAAATTTTTTAGGTTATAAATAATGGAACCTCCATAACTAGAAAAAAGCAAAACCTTTTTTTTCTCATTCTATCAATCAAAACAGAAGTCTAGTAGTACAACATCCAATGTTGTTGAAACCTCATTTTCTGATGTATGCCTTCCATGCCCCAAGCAAATAAACCAAGCAAATTTGATTCAACTGTTATTGAACGGGATCCTGGTTTATGCTTGCAAATTTGTAAATATCTAGTTAATCAACAGGATGAGGTTAGACGAGCTTATGTGAACTTAGGGTCTTATCAACCTAAACTTAAGTATCCCAGGTCCTTATTTGGAAAGCAGAATCGTCGATTCTAACATATTTGGTTTAAACAATTTCCTTGGCTAGCGTATTCTCCTTCAAAGGATTACGCATATTGTTTTTCATAATTTTATTTGATTAGCCAAATAAGTCGATCAATCATTCTGCGCTTGTTGATGAAAGGTTAACAATTGTAAAAGAGTAAATAATGGGTCTAAATGTGTTTTTTTCCTTCATGTCGGACTTGCATCTTCATCGCATAGTCATTGTGTTATTAGTCATGGCAATTTAAAGAAATCTTCCCAGCACATTGAAAAAGTGTTGAATGTGCTATCAAAAGAAGAGATTTTAAAAAATCGAATGCGGGTAAAGGCAACAATTGAAACCATTCAGGTACTTGCTCTTCAAGGACTTGGCTTTAGATGAAAGCTCGACTTCATTGAATCAAGATAATCTAATTAAATTATTAAAGTTCAAGGTGAGAAAAAATGATGCACTTGAGAGCATTATATTAAAGAATGTTCTACAAAATGCCAAATACACTTCTCCGAAGATCCAAACTGAGATTTTACATATACTTGCTAACAAATTTAAAAATATGATTTTTGATGAAGTTGTAGGAGGTTATTTTTGTATTCTTGTTGATGAATCCCAAAACGAGTCTAAAAAAGAACAAATAGCCCTTATTTTGAGATACGTCAAGAATGATGGTTTGCTAGGGGAATGGTTCTTTGATATCATGGGTGTTGAAAATACATCTGCATTGACTCTTAAAAAAGAGATATCGAATATCCTTTCTCGATTTAATCTCCCTATTCAAAACATGCGTGGTCAAGGGTATGATGGTGCTAGCAATATGCGTGGCAAATGGAATGGACTTCAAGCTTTATTTCTTAAAGATTGCCTATATGCATATTATGTACATTGCTTTGCACATCGTTTGCAATTGGCCTTAATTGCAGCAACAAAAGATGAGCCTAATGTTTGGTAATTTTTTTCTCACTTGAGTTGTATTGTCAATCTTGTTGCTTCTTCTCCAAAGTGCATTGGTAAGTTAAAATCTTTTCATAAGAGTGAAGTTGAAAATATGTTAGCTAGTGGTGAGTGTTAATCTGGTAAAGGGGCCAATCAAATTGGTACCTTGCATCGAGCTGGAGCTATTATGACTCTGTTAGAAACTTGATTGATATGTATGAGGCATCTTGTGTAATTGTTGAAAGTCTCAAGAAGAGTACAAATCAACAAATTCGCAGGCAAGCTAATGGAGTTTACAAGGTAATGAAGAGCTTTGAATTCATATTCGTCTTCCACTTAATGGACAACATTTTGGGAATCGTGAATACACTTTGTCAAGCCTTGTAAGAGAAAACTCAAGACATCTTAAATGCGATGAAATTAGTCTCCACAACAAAAGCTCTCCTTCAAAAACTTAGACAAAATGATTAGGATATTTCTCTTGCAAATGTGGTGTCATTTTGCAATCGACATCACATTGTAGTGCATGATATGAGTTTTTCTTATGAAGAAGGTACAAGTCGTCATCGTCGTCAGCAAGATCACATTACATTTGAGCATCATTATCACTTTGACATATTTAACTCTACAATGATTTTCAATTGATGAAGTTAGAACATAGATTTAATGATGGGATAATGGAACTTCTTTCTCTTAGCTCGACTTTGGATCCTAGTGGCAATTTTAGATCTTTTAATATGGATAATATTTGCAATCTTGCTGAGAAATTTTATCCCCAAGATTTCACTTCTCAAGACATCCATGCTTTGAGATGTCAATTAATGCATTATAAGCTTGATGTTGTTTGTTATCCCAAGTTTCATAAGACATCTACCCTTGCCGATTTATGTCGATAATTATTTGTGACAAGAAAGTTCGAGCATTACACCCCGATCTATAAATTGATTCGTTTTATGTTGACCCTTCCTGTTTCTACGGCGACTACGTAAAGAGCATTTTTGAGTATGAAGCATGTTAAAACTGTCATTCACAATTCAATTGGGGATGAGTTTCTTGCCGATTGCATGTCTCTTTACCTTGAATGAGACCTTACTTTGAAATCAATAAATTTAGATATTAATCTAAATTGTACTATTAAATTCTCTTTTTTCTTATGTGGTTATACTTAAAATATATTGTATAATTTTACCTTAATATTAGCCCAACCCATTGATGAATCCTGGGTCCCCCTTATAAGGTTTTAATGAGGCAATCTAAACAACTCACATACCAGAATATTGTACTATTTTCCCTTCACCAAAGGTTTTTTCCCATTGGGTTTTCCTTGGTAAGGTTTTAACGAGGCATATTCTTAGTATATGGTTATCCAAGGAGGGAGTGTTGTGTAACATGTGGATAACCTCATCCAAGCTGCTTGACTAATTTGCACAATAGGACAAGGTTTGTCCCTCCCATGTGTTTAAGGTGATGCCGTAATTAGAATACGAGTTTTCATTAGTATGCATGTATTAGTGCCTGAGAGAATAAAAATAACCATAAGAATTATGTGGGTCTTGGCATTGCCACGTGGCATGGTTATGGATTACCACATGTATGACAGTTGTCAAATTCTTATCCAACAATGCATTAGTATTTTATGTTATGCAAAACTCATCAGGATATGAAATCTTATCGATATAGAAGTCTTAAACAACTGAAGATTGTTTGGGATAGGACTTCTGAAACATTCAAACTATTTGTGAGATAAGTCATTAGATATTATAAATAGGCAACATCCCATGGGTTAAGGTACACAATTTCTCTCTATGAATATTAGTCCATTAAATATTTCGATAATATTGGAGGATTGACTTGGGTGTCGGAGGGCCCCCGACTACAACTAGAGGTGTTTTGTTTTACAGATAACGATCGCGAGGTGGTGCTGATCATCTTCTTTATTGGATTTCTTTATCGTCAAATACAGTATTTTTTATATATATATATTTTTTGTGTCTGTACAATTGGTGCCGTCTGTGGAAAATGATGAAATTCAACAAAGATAATTAATAAATCATGATAAACTTTCTTGGAGGGCTTTGTTTATGATATTGGTTGTTTTTGACCGATTATATACTTTTGCATTGGAGTTCATGAACAACAAAAACAAATATAGCGTTCTTGTATAAATATGCTTTCAAATCTACATGGATTTAAGCCATGTAAACCTATATGCATTGTAATTGGCATCCATTAGAAAAGTAAAAGAATGGAAGAAAGAATTCTTTTTCGGCCCTTTACTTTCTAGTATTCTCATTTGGCTACTTATTTCCTTTTATTCTATTGTGGCTCTTTCTTCTTTATTTCCTTTAGTTTTATAATAGCTTTGATTTTATTTTTGAAAACATGAAAATTGAAAAGAGAACAATGAAAAAGAGAACGATACAAACAATGTTAGATAGAAGAGGTTCACAATAGGTTGCACTCCCAAATCTACTCAAAATTATTAAGCAAATTTTGGGGCTGCCCAAATCCATTGTGTGCTGATAAATCATGTTATGTTGGATTTGGTGTATATTTGTTAATAACTTAGTGCTAATTTTGCCTTGAAACATGTTCATTTCGATTCGAAATGTACCACATAAGGGATATTACTCTAAGTTACAAATAAAGTTCGTAGATTTAACTCAAAATGGTGAATTTGTCGAATCACACAAATTTAAAACATGTTTAAACTTGCTCAAATTCATAAACAGAAGTTGCCTAAAGATGGAAGAAGAGATCGAAGAAATAGCCATCAAGCTTCCTTGAAGCTCACCAAGTCAAAAACTTAGAAGGTAAGAAATTGAATTCAAATTCACAACTGTAAATAAACACACGGTTGATACATGGATCAAAAACCTATAAATGGATTGTTAGGTTGTTGTTATAGATATCAATCAATAAATCAAAAAACCTATAAAAGGTTTGAAAGTTAAAGAGATGAGAGATAAAACCCACAAGTTATATTTGTTTGAAATAAATTCATTTATTTGTTTATGTGTGAGACATCATAAATTCCATACAAAATATATAGAAGCCTACCATTAGTGGTATCAGAGTTGAGGAGGCTGAATTTCTGCAAAAACAGAGACAAAACAGAGCAATTTTTAGAATTGCCCAAAAATAAAAGTGAAATCAACTTTTGATCCAGTGCTTCGTGTGCCACAGGTTTCTAGTAGATCTGAACCGTAACATTTATTTTGGCTACATCTAAGCCATCCGAAGTCCAATCACAACTATCCAATAATGTTTTCTAACTATTTGGACCATTCTGGACTCATTCATACGATTAGATGTTGGAAACTAAATTTCTTAAAATATTTTAAGATTAAAGCAAGCTATCCGATGGCTTCCATAAGAAACTTCTTCCAACCTCAGTTTTCAAAATTAGACAAAGGCAATTTTTAGCATTGGAGTATACAGATGAAGGTACTCCTATCATTCCAAGATTTATGGGATTCAGTGGAGCACGGATATGATGAACTAGCGTCCAAAGAAAATGAAGAAGATTTGACAGAAACTCAGAAGACTCCATTTAAAGATGCAAAGACAAAAGACAAAAAAGACTTATATTTAATTTATCAAGGCATAGATCCAGCTACTTTTGAAAAGATCTCCACTGCAAGCACATCAAAAGAAGCATGAGAAACTCTTCAAAAGGTATGTCGAGGAATTGAGAAAACCACAAGGATTTGACTCCAAGTTTTACGAAGAGAATTTAAATTATTGCAAATGAAGGACAATGAGTCAATTTTTGAATACTTTACCAAAACTTTAACTATTGTTAACCAAATTAAAAGACTTAGCGACAAGATTGAAGAAATTCGCATTATTGAAAAGATACTTAAATCACATAGTTCGAAATTCGAACATGTGGTTGTTGCCATTGAAGAATCAAAGGATTTTAACGACTTGGCAATCGATGAATTGTAAGCATCGTTAGAAATTCATGCGCAAAGAATCAATAAGAAGATTACATCAAGTTCCCTTAAGCAAGCACTCCAAACAAAGCTTTCGATAAAAGGAAGAAGAAAAACCTCAAATCAACGAGGAAGAGGAAGATATCCCTAGTACAATAGTACAAGACATCCGCAACAACAACGTTCACAACAACAACAAAATTATGGAGATTGCCGACCACCAACAATAAACAGTCAAAGAGCTTAAGGAAGAGGTCGAAACACCAGACCGCAAAGGTATGACAAATCTCAGATTCAATGTAATGTTTGTCAAAAATTTGGACATTATGCTACGGAATGTTGGTATCAAAATACTAACAATGAAGAAAGGTAAGTCAATTATGGTGAAGTTAAACAAGATTTCACTATGCTACTGACATATAATGATAATGGTGAAGCAAATCAAAGCAGTTTATGGTACCTTGATTCTAGTGCCAACAATTATATGAGCGGCAAGAGAGAATTATTCGCAACACTCGACAAAGTCAGCAAGGAGAAGTCATCTTTGGAGATTCAACAAAGAGACCCATGAAAGAAAAAAGGACCATTGGCATTAAGTTGAAGAATAAAGAACAACAGTATATCGGCAATTTTTATTATGTGCTAGATTTAAAAAGTAACATTTTGAGTTTGGGTCAGTTACTCAAGAAAGGCTACAATATCCACACAAGAGAGTTGGAATTATCCATCTGCAATCAACATAACAGATTGATTACGCATGTAGACATGACTAAGAATCGCATGTTTCCTCTTTATTTGCAAGCTAACAATGCTTATCAATCTAATTGTTATGAAGTCAAAATCGTAGATGACTGTAGACGTCCCCGAACGTCCCGGGAGGGAATCCTGTTTTGTTCATTGGACTCACTACAATTCAAGAATCAATGTCATGGTCCTGTATCTAATCTCACAAACTGCAATGGAAGACCGATGAATCATCAAAGAGTCCAAATCCGACAAATCGTTTTTGAAAATAGATTTTTTGAAAGAAGTGCCAAACATGGACTGCTTTGCCAGATACAGAGTCGCCACCTAAATATTTTGTTTTGGGGGAATTTAGGAAACCCTGACTCGTGCCTAAGGCCACGTGTCCGTCATCACCAAAGTTGCTTCGGCTCGGGAACTTGGGTACGATTGGGGAAGGTCACTTCGTGAGCACTCCCGCTCGCCCGACCAAAGATCGGTCTCTACTAACCATGATATCGAGTTTTGAAAACATTGTGTGCTCTTATTCCGGTTATTAGCCTAGATTTACTACGTGACGCACACAACATACAAATATAAACCGAATCGCTTGAATTGGAATAAAACATCTCATGTTTGTTTTTTAAAGCGGTTTGCTACTCGTAAGTAGGCTAAAATGTGGATTTGCCACCCTCGGGTGGGCTTAGAAAACATGGTGATTTGCCACTATCTAGTGGGCTTAAAACTCGCAATCAATGAATTGTTCCAATTCAGATAATCCAACCTCCACCCACAGGTATTCAGGCAGTTATATCACATAAGCACATAGCCTCATGGTAAGCATGCTATCATGGCAGTCACTCACACGCATGCAAAGAGCTAAAGCATAAACACTCACTGAGTACTCCAAGCCAAAACAGAAACTAATTAGTAATCAATGCATAATCGTAGTTCATGTTAAGATGGCTAATGCAACACATGCAAAATGCAACTAAGATAGGCTCGGCTATTCTAAACATGGCATATGAAATGCAACATATAACATGTATTCAACTTGGAATTGAGATACAATGCAGTTAGTATGATGCGCCGAGCCCGATGCATGCAATACAGATGAATGAATGCAAACATGCGAACATATAGATGCTAAAGCTAGTAAATAAAAGAGAGAAAGACGTGGGGTTGGAAGACATACAACACACACACGCATACTTATTACAACAGTTGGCCCTCTCTCGGAGGGTCCGAATAAATAATACAGTCCGAATAAATAATTAACTACTCTAGCTAATTAAATATTACAAAACCCTAATTAATTAACAAATTAACTAAGAAACGAAATAAACTAGTATGCAGATCTATGGACTGCCTCAGCTCTGTTTCGAATGATGAAAGATGCATGCATGCTCGAGTCGCCTTGTCGGGAAATTCTTCGCGATGCCCCGATTTGCCTCTGTTTTGCAATTGGTCCTAGAACACTGTACAAAACTTCCGAAGGCTGCTGACTAGTTTTTGTTGCTGGATTCCGATTTGCTGCAACAAAGAGCAAGAAAGGGGCATGGCAAAGAATTTTCAACACATGTATACATGACCACTCTCCCCGTCATTGCATAAGCTCTAGGGAGTGTAGTCCTCGATCCTCGTGCCACCAATCACGCATCCCGATGCATGATGGCCGAGGAGTCGAATTGCACTACTCAATATGAAATGGATGCACACATAAACACAACAAGGCCTAAACTTCATCATGGGTAATCCAGAGTGTCGGCGGCCAGAAATTGAGACACATTTCGTCACTTTGAGTACGAAACGCCCCTCGTTTCCCGTGTTTGGACTAACCCTACTCCAAACACAATGCAATGAGATGGCATACACAATGCGACTAACATGCAACCCTAAATGCAATGCAACCTAATCATGCTGGCATGCGAGGGATGATATGCGCACATGCAACCTAGCATATGCAATGCTATGGACTGAAATGGCATACACAATGCACATGAGCTATATGGCATACACAATGCACACATACGAAGATGGACATACACAAAGGCATAATCAAAGCATACAAAATGCAATGGTCAAACACGTGACAACATGAACCAAATGGCATACACAATGCAAGGTGGACTTAAACCAATATGAGTGGATCTCAGCCACACTCAAATCAGTGGCCATATGATGAAAATGAGACAATCGAAATACATGCAAACATGCACGAATGCAATGGATTGATCCTAAGGCACAACATGCAACTCTAACTAAGCATGGCAAATGATGAAATATGGCATACAAGCATACATTTTCTAGCTCTGAAACATGATGTACAATAGTCCTGAATCATGCAAATATGGTACCCAATGCATGCTAGATGGCCCGAATACCGAAACTAGTGAAGTATGTTACACTAGAGGTACACAAAGCAATGCACGAATGGCAAAACCAACTCCAAACAGACCCTAGGCAGGTCTGAAACAGTGGGAAAATGGCCCAAAATGATGGTTCAAAGTACATGGAAATGAAGCTCATTCAATGGTCCGAAAACAAGGCATTCATGCACAACTCTCAAGCACACTTAAAGAGGAGAAAACATGAGGATATGGCATTCACATAAGCTCTAAAATATGATGCAAAATGACCCCAAAGCATGAAAACACCTCAGTATATGCATGCAATAGACCTCAAATCTCAAAGCTAGGCAAGTGTATTGAACTACAAGCATGCAAAAAAAGCATCATTCAACCATGAGACCCAAAAATAGAGCTAGTGAAGTCCAAAATATGCACAAAATCAGTTTAAGGCATGGCCAAAAAGTGCTAAAATCAAGGGTCAACAAAGCATGCAAAATAAGCTAGTGAATCATGATTTGCACTACAACTATATAAAGCACATGAGAGCTCACCAAACCAGCCAAAAATAGAAGTATTTCATGCCAAATAATGCCCAAAAATCCACTGAAACTCAGTCAATGCATGCAAGAATGATGTGTCCCTTTGAAAGGCCAATAAGAGGGTTGTTCTACACATGCAAGATAGACATACAAAATGGTAAAACCACCTCTAGAAAGAGGTTAAGAGGGCCCTAAAACTCACTAAAAAGGGCCTTAAATTAGTCTAGGAAACATGCAAGTGAAGGCCCTTTTGAAAGGCCTTAAAGAAGATTACTCTACACATGCATAATAGACATCCAATATGGCAAAATCACCTCTGGACAGAGGTCATGCAGGTGACAAAACTCATCAAAAATGGCCTAAAGCATGGCTTTGAACATGCAAATAGGGGCTCCTTTGGAAGGCCAAGAAAGCCAGTAAAGAGAACAAAGGGTGAGAGGGTCACCCCTCTCTGATTTTGAGGCTCAAAGAAACATGTTAGCCACTAAAAATCTATTGGATTTCAGTGGCTAAAAGGCCAAACCAAGGCCGACACAAATGCTCTAAAGCATAGCTCAAAACATGAGAAAATGAAGCATGCAAGGGGGTAGATGACCCCCAACAGAAAAATGGTCTTAAACAAACATGTTTAGAAGATCAAAACAAGACTTTTTTCAGTTTATGACAAAGCCTAAATATGCTTGCAAATAGAGCTAAACTATGAAGCAAAACAATGTCAAAGAGAGGGAAATGGAGTGTTACCCTTGTAGCCAAAGGAACCAGCAACTTCTGGATCAAGATAGCAAGTCTTCAACCTCTGAAAATGAGCTCCAAGGTGCTTGGATGGATGATGGAGAGGTTAGGCTAAGAGGTGTAGTGCAATGGTGCAAGAACAAGGGACCGTTGGAGCTAAAATGGAGAGAAATAGAGAGGGAAGTGTATGTATATGCCTTAGCCAAAATTTCTTAACCCTTGCAAGTGGAGAGGAGGGTCTCTCTTATAGAAGAAGAGGTCCAAGGCTTCTCTTAGAAGCTTGGAGCAAAGGGGCCAAGCTTCTTAAGGAAGCTAAACCAAAAGGGTCAAGTTTCTTGAGGAAACTAGACCAAAGGGGTCAAGCTTCCTCAAGAAGCTCAACAAAAGGTCAAGCTTCTCTTAGAAGCTAAGAGTAAAGGGCCAAGCTTCTTTAAGAAGCCAAAACAAGAGGGTCTAAGCTTCTTGGAGAAGCTAAAAAAAGGTTCAAGCTTCTTGGAGAAGCTAAAAAATGTTCAAACTTTCTCAAGAAGCTAAAACAAAGGTTCAAGCTTCCTCAAGAAGCTAAAACAAGGGTTCAAAAGGTTCAACTCAAAAAAAAAAAAAACTGGTCGGTGGCACCATTTGGTGGTCTCCCGATTGAATGCAAGCTAGTGGTGGGGTGAGAGACCAGTAAATGTGGCCCAAAAACCAAGAAAACCAGAAAATTGACAAGCGGGGAGAAAAGTAGTCTCCAAGGAGAAAAGGTGGTCTCCCACCCTTGTACCACCTCCCAAACAATGAAAATAGGGTCCACACCAAAAATGAACCAAGACGGATGCAAAACGAGGGTTCGGGAGCCAAAACGCGCAACCGGGTGCCCCGAAAACTGATTGTTAAGCATCGAAAGTGGCGCGAGACCACGAAGGTGTCTCCCGGGCCACAGTGTCCCTTTAGAGAGAGGAAACAAGGTGTGTGCCAAAAACCGGAGCGAACGGAGAAAGTTAAGTGGTCCCGAATCGAGGCGCACGGCCGACGGCTCCGAAAATCGGAAACTGGTCTCCAAACAGGAATAGTGGTCTACGACCACGAAAAGTAGCCTACGGCTACTGAGAGATGGTCTATGAGACCTCTCTCTCCCTTCGAGAAGAGAAAACAGAACCTGGTTCGCAAACCGAGGCAAAGCACAATAGAGTCCCGAAGTCCGGAGGCAAGGCTTTCGGCCGAGACTCCGTAACCTCAGAATGAGCACAAAATGCGCAATCACCAAGCGCTCAATCGATGACGTCTAAGTCTTAAGGTCGGTCAAAAATGGGGTGTCTACAATGGCACTACATTGTGGAATCTTATATTTGGTCACTTGAACTTTCAAGGATTGAACATTATGTCAAAGAAAAACATAGTAACAGGGTTACCATGGATCAAGCTTCTGCTAAAGAAATGTGAAGGATGTCTCATCAACAAACAACACCAAAAGAGCTTTGGTGATGGAAGAATAAAAAGAGAAACTCAACCTCTCCAGTTGGTCCACACAGATGTATGTGGTCCTATACAATCCATGACACTTAGTGGAAACAGGTATTTTCTTACTTTCATTGATGATTTTACTGGCAAGGCATGAGTTTATATCATGAAGGAAAAAAGTGAATTTTTTCAAAAATTTAAGGAACTCAGATCCTTAGTTGAAAAACATAGTGGATATTTTATCAAGATGATGAGATCTGATTGTGGAGGAGAATATACCTTAAAGGAATTCGAAAGATTTTGCAAAAAAAATGGGATTATTCATTAATATACTATGCCATATACACCTCAACAAAATGGTGTCTCAAAAAGAAAGAATAGAACGATCCTAAATATGGTTTGTTACATGATTAAAGAAAGAGCTGTGCCAAAGGAGCTCTAGGGAGAAACTGTTGTTTGTGCAGTATATTTGCTCAACCGCTTTCTAACCAAGAAATTATTAAACAAGACCCCTGAAGAAGTATGGAGCTCGAGAAAGCCAAAAGCTGATCATTTGAGGATTTTTGGATGCACAGTCTATGCAAAAATTCTAGACAAGAAAAGAACGAAGCTAGAAAATAAAGGCTAGAAATGTGTTTTCATCGGCTATGGAGAAAGTGGATACAGGCTTTATGATTCTATTCAAGAGATGTTGAATTTGATGAAGTATCAGGTTGGAATTGGCAGAACCCAAGTCAAGAACTAGTCTCTATAATCCATATTGAAAATAATCCAACCATTGGAATTGAAGTCTGCAGTCACCCTGCATTCACCTCCATGGGGGACAAGAACAAGAATGAGTACTCAACAACTTAGTACGCAACAAGAAAGTGTCAGCTCTTCGTCAACAACATAGAATATACTAGGCAAGATTAGAACCATTTAAGATCTATATGATGTTACAAGAAGATTTCACGATATTTTGTCTATTTTCTGGAAGCGATCCTATTCACTTTGAAGCAGCATAAAAGGAAGACATATGGAGACAAGCCATGAATGAGGAAATCTAAGCCATAGAAAGAAACAATGCCTGGGAACTTACATCCTTACCAGAAGGACACAAAGCAATTGGTGTCAAATGGGTGTATAAGACAAAAAGAAATGCTAATGTAGATGTTGAAAAATACAAAGCAAGATTGGTGGTGAAAGGCTATACGCAACAATATGGCATAGACTATGATTAAGTTTTTGCACCAGTCGCACAACTAGAAACTGTCACGACCCGCTCCCCGTACCCAAGGGTTAAGCATCGTGATGACCAATAACTAAGATTACCTTCGGCCAATTCTAAAACAGATCAATAAACGCAAGCGGAAGTAATAATTAAATAAGGGTACCAAAATAATCATCGGAGTTTCTATTTTTATTACAAAATATATTGACCAAAAAGGCCGATATTTACATAGAGAAATATCAATAAAAGTGCTGTGTGTGTCTATTCCGAAGCCCCGCATCTTAGACTTTTCCAAAGCTATTTTCTGAAAATTGGTAAACAACTATAAGCACATGGCAGAGTGTGAAATATTATACCAAGAGTATAAGGGACACGAAATAACAATGGATCGTTAGTTAGGCCAAAACATTTACATAAACAAATCATTTAAGTGGCAGAAATCATTTGACAAATAATCCTTTAAGTAATAAAACTGAGATTATGCTTCGTCAGAACAAATAACCTTTTATTGGTAATCAAATCATTTAAGTAGCAGAACTGAAATACAGAAGTTATGTAACCACAACCACGGTACAGAACAGAACGGAGGTCACAGAAGTGACAATTAGAACAGAGGTACGGATTCAAGAGATGGCTCGTACGAATTCTAGAGGTGGCTCCCACAATAGTGTAGCACTTAGTTCCGCACAGCACTTTGGTCTGTACAAAACAGAGGTCAGTGGATCTATGACAAACAGAGGACCACAAAGTGGTCAAACAGAGGCCAATGGTTATTTAAGTCCCCAAAGGCGTGGGACTCCCGTGGTGTTACTTACAAAACATAATTGTATATAAGGTCATAGCCAAATATTCTTTAAAATATAAACAAACATATCCATGGGTTTCCTTTTAAGCAAATAGGGTTCAGAAGATAAACCACGTAACTGAAATCTTTATAAAATATAACTTTTAATAAAAACATAACTTATATAAAATAGATTTTGGTAAGTCAAAACATAAGTAAAATACATTTTGGTGACTCAAGGTATAATATAACTCACCTTAACTTTAATACCTTACTCTTCCTTTCCACTATCAAAGACCCTTTTAACTTCCACTATTATTTTCTCTCTTTCCTTTCTTTTCTTTCTCTTTTTCCTTTCTTTCATTTCTTTCTCTCATTTCCTTCTTTCCTTATCACCCAGCCGAATCACTCTCCTTAAATAGTGAGGAGAAGCCACTCCTAGCCCAACACGTGCCCACAGTAATCCACCCCAGATTTGATCCAAATCCTTTTAGATCCATACTTATCTAATTAATTTCTTATAATTATACTTCGGCCCTCAGTCTTTATAAATAATTATATAAGCTAATTAATTTCTAATTAAATTACATTTTATCATATATTAACAGAAAATAAATTATTATTAATATTATCTATATTATTATTATTTATATTTTGACCCCTAAATTTTTAATAATTATATTATTTTACAAAATTACACATAATAATATATAATAAATTATATATTTTTCGAACTGAGATTAAATAATATTAGTATAAATTTTATAGCATAATTAAAAATCTGGGTTGTTACAGAAACGACATGACTTTTTATCTTTTTAGCAGCCCAGAAAAAATAGAACATATACCAAATGGATTTCAAATCAGCATTCTTAAATGGTTATCTTGAAGAAGAAGTGTACGTTGAACAACCGTTAGGATATGTGGAGCCAGATCAACAGAATAAAGTATATAAGTTAAAGTGAGCACTTTATGGCTTGAAGCAAGCACCAAGGGCATGGAATACAAGAATTGATAGGTATTTTGTTGCAAATGAGTTTGTTAAATGTCCTTATGAACATTCCATGTACATCAAGACAAACAAAGGGGGAGATTCGTTATTTGTTTGTCTTTACATCAATGATCTAATATTCACAGGCAACAATCTCAACATGATCCCAGATTTCAAAACATCCATGATACAAGAGTTTGAGATGACAAACATCCTCATGGCATATTTCTTGGACATAGAAGTCAAACAAAGTAATGAAGGTATTTTCATATCACAAGTTAAGTATGCCAAAGAAATCGTAAAGAAGTTTGGCATGGAAAATTGTCAAGCCGTTGACACACTGACAAATGGAAGTAACAAGATGTTCAAGTATGATGAAGGAGATAAGGTTAATCCAATGTATTTCAAAAGTCTAGTTAGAAGCCTAAGATATCTCACAGCTACGCGACTTGATATATTGTTCGCAGTAGGCTTAGTTAGTCGGTATATGAAGGAACCCAAGACACCATATCTGAAAGTAGGCAAAAGAATTCTACAGTATGTGAAAGGTACAATAAAGTATAGATTATTTTATTCATCTACAGAAAAGTCTAAATTAGTGGGATACAGCAACAGTGATTGGGCAGGTGATGTGGATGATCGTAAAAGTACAATCGGATTTATGTTTTATCTCGGAGAAACAACTTTTACGTGGTCCTCAAAGAAACAACCGATAGTAACTCTATCGATATGTGAAACAGAGTATGTAGCTATTGCTGCAAGAGCATGTCATGCCATCTGGTTAAGAAATTTGTTGAAAGAAATTCAAGAACCACAACAAGAAGTCACTGAAATATACATGGATAACAAGTCAGCAATCTAGTGAAGAAAGAATCCAGTCTTCCATGATAGAAACATACATATCGACACAAGATTTCATTTCATACGAGAATACATAAGAAAAGAAGAGATCTAATTGATACACACGAAAAGTGAAGATCAAGTTGTAGACATATTTATAAAGCCTCTCAAAACAACAACATTTGTGAAACTATGAAGAATGCTCGGAGTTACCTTATTTGGTGGTTCAAGTTTAAGGGGGGGGATGTTGGAGAATAAACTTGACTTTTCAAGTAATCTCCAGAAGCTGCCTAAAGATGGAAGAAGAGATTGAAGAAATAAGTTTCCTTGAAGCTCACAAAGTCAGAAACTTAGAAGGTAAGAAACTGAATTCAAATTCACAACTATAAATTCACACACGGTTGATACACGGATCAGAAACCTATAAATAGATGGTTAGGTTGTTAGAGATATCAATAAATCAAGAAACCCATAAGAGATTTGAGAGATAGAGAGATAGGAGATAAAACTCACAGATTGTATTTGTTCGAAATAAATTCATTTATTTGTTTATGTGTGAGACATCATAATTTCATACAAAATATATAGAAGCCCATCATCAAAATCTTCTAAACCCAAGTAAAATTGGGTTAAATAAGTTGAACATGGGTATTCATTTAACCACCACCCACACCACCATTACCACTATTTCATCCACCACACCACAACCTCATCTAATACTTCAACACCCCCCCCCTCCCCCACCACTGCCACTCCACTACCACCACCACCACCACCACCACCACCATCATTTATTGGGAAAAAAAATAACATAGAAATAAGATTGGTAGAGTTTATTTTGTCCAACTCATATTCAATTCACTTAACTTTAATCCGTTTATTTAATGAATATAATTGGATTAAATTATTTTAAAAACATAACCTCTTTTAACCCTCTTAAATCCATCCAAACTCATCCATTTGCTAACTCTAACTGCAAGTAATAGTGGATATGCAAAAGTGACAGATCTAGAGCACCCAAGGAGATCCAAATTCATCCAATGTCTAACCAATCAAGAAAACTAGTACAACCATATCTACCATATTATCACTCCACAAAAACTTATTTTTTTCAGCATAAAAATGTACGTGGTAGATCATTACAATAGATAACATATAGTTAGATATTCTACGCATTATTGTCATGATTATTTATCACGTACATTTAATACACTTGTCATAAACAAGAGATTATAGTAGTAGTAGTAGAACACCTTTTACAACCCCTTCTAGTTAGGTTCACATCTGGTAACACAAACCATCAGCCACAAGTAACAGAGGATACTGAAAGAGGGTAGCTGAAGCTATTAGCATATTGGAAAGAAAGGCTTTGTCCGGGGCCTAGAGCCTTCCCGTTGTTGACAAGGCAATCATCATAGCAGATTCGCTTGAACAGTTGAGGGTTGATTAGTCGAGCAGAGCTGAACCACCCACAACTCAGGTGGATGTTGGAGACACTACAGCCAGAGACACAGACATTCATGACTTGAACCGTGTAGGTTGGTATGCCGTTGGGAAGTGGAGTTGTTGGTCCTTGGAATATGGCAATGTCATCCTTTGAGCATGTCGCACCAACCCGGTTCAGTGGATTGCCATCGTCGCCGCCATTGTCATCTAAATTTAAGTAACAAGAATTATATATATAGAACTTTGTGAGTAGCTAAAATACAAAAATATTAAAAAAAATTAATTATCAAATTTACTATTAGACACAGTTGTGGAACCCACGTTGACAAATAGACTGTAACTAATAGTAAGGGGTGGGTAGCGGGTTGCCTGACCTGCACAACCTATCCAATCTGACCCTACGCGCAAGATTTTGGACGATTTTAAGAGATTAGTAAGATCGGATGTGGATTGAGTTTTAGATAAAATTGCGAGTTCGGTTTGGATTGTGAGTTGCCCTCAAGCCGCCCACATAATTTAAAAGAAAATTAACTCTAATCTCCAACATTTTTTTTTACTTTTCTTCCACATTTTTATCTCAGTTTCATAATTTTTCCCACTTATATAAACCCTTTGTTCCCATTGAAAGTACTAAAAAACCAATGTGCAATACAAAGTAACGAAAACACCAAATCATATTTTTTGAAGTCCCCTCGTGTTGTCCCATATCAAAAAAAACAAAGAAGAAGAATACTTGAACCATTCTCAACTCCTATAAAAATGTGTTCCATCCTATCAATTTCCTCTAAGCAATAAATAAATAAGCAATACATTAATTATTTGTCAATTTGCAAATAAAAATTGCTCGAACAAGTTTGAATGAGTTACAAATTATTAAGTTTCATAAATAGTTTTTCTTTTCTTTTCTTTTCTTTTTTTCAATAAAATCTTAACCCGCACAACTGAACACACTCACCCGCACAAAGCACAAACTGTATTACGGGCGATTGCGGATTCATTTTTTTCAAACCACATTCCATCGGGCAAGTCCAAACTCCAACGTGGAACCGGCCAAAACCGCCCGTGACCACCCCTAATTTATGTATATAATTGTCCTTTGGATAAGAACTAATAAGCAAACATATAGTGGCCTCGTTTGGCGGAGCTTTGGAAAAGTGATTATAGATTATAAATTATGACTTATAACTGTAAACATAAGCTGTTAACCTGTTTGATGTAACTGTGAAATTATAGATTTAAGTAGCAGAGTAGTATTTAGTTAATAAGCTGTAAAATAACTTTTTATTGTATAATTGCCCTTTCTGCCCTTATATGATGTAAAAATGATTATTTTGTCATTTTTTTCAGTTTTAATTTTAAAAAAAATATTTCATTAATAAAAGTTAATATAATTAGTATTAATTAGTATCAATTAATATAAAAATTGATACATTTGCTAAATATGTAATGGAAGTATTATTGTCACAATTATTTTTCATTACAAATTAATTAGTATCAATTAATACTAAAATTATTAATTAGTATCAATTAATGACTTAATTAGTCTCAATTAATACTATAATTATTAATTAATATTAATATTTAATTTTTATTAGTATCAATTAATATTAATAATCAACAATTGTTATTAATTAGTATCAATTAATAATTAATTCATTACAAAAGTATACAATATTAATTTATTAATAATTCATACCAATTAATATTGATTTTTTTAATTAATATTGATTTTTTTACTTTTTCTTCAGAAATATACAATTTTTTATTTTTTAATTAATATAAAAATATACAATATAATTTATTAATAATTAATACCAATTAATATTTATTTTTCAATTAATATTGATTTTTTTCTTTTTCTTCAGAAATATAAATTTTTTTATTTTTTAATTAATATTAATATTAATGTTTGGGTATTGACGAGGGCATTTAAGTAATTTTAGCCCCCCACACCAGCTGTGCGCTTAAGTCAAAAGTTGGTTAACTTAAGCTGCACCAAACATAATATTTTAGCTTAAATTAAGCTAAAAGTTAAAATAAACAGCTTATAAGCGGTACCAAACAGGCCTAGTATTGCATAGTGCATAAAATTCGGCCTGTGAAGCCATTACATAATGCACCATGACGGGCCTCAATTTTGTCAACCAAATATTGGAACTTCATTAAAGCAGAATGGGCCTGATAGCCCAGTTTGAACAACTTAGGCCTTTTAAGGAAAGCCTAACACTAGTACAGACAGCTGAAAACACCCATCATCCTACGAAGAAATTTTCTAGTAGGTTGGTGTTGTTCAAGCATTTGGCCAGAAAAAAGAAAGATAAAAACAAAATAAATTGTTCTTAAAAAAATAGCAAAATAATGAAACATGCATCAGAAGTTAGTGCTAACATGGTTCTAAGAAATGGTATTGAAATATATATGGGTATTAGTTATAGGTTATTGTCGACTAATATATCAGTAAATATCACTATTAAAAGTCCAAAATATATCGATAAATCTATACTATATATTAAGTAAAAAGGAATTTTTAACCCTAAGTATTGTGGGAGCTTCAATCTCTCAATCTAAATTTCTTGATTTTTTGATTTAAAAAAAAAAAATCCTTAGCATTTATTAACTTCTTCCAACTCCCAAGTCTTACCCTCATAATAACACTTTAATGCATTAAGAACAAGCATAAAAAAAATTCTTTGAAATTCAACACATGAATTCCTTGAAAACTCCCAACACATATGATTATTATCAAAATATTAAATTTTAATATAATATAATAAATAAATAAAAGACATTTAATTCCTTGAAAAGTTCAACACATATGATTATTATCAAAATATTAAACTTTAATATAATATAAAAAAAGAAAAAAAAAGACATTTAAAAAAAATATATTTAAAAATCGCAATTAACATAGATAGTTAATTGTAAATATATTAAGGAAAATGGGGTTTCTAAACCCCAAGTCTTGTGGGAGCTCCAATCTCTCAATCTTAATTTTCTAAATTTTTTATTTAAAAAAAAAAAATCTCAGCATTTATTGATTTGGTCAAAATCCCCTGATCATTATTTATTAACTTTTTTCAATCCACATGTCTACATTTATTGATTTGGTCAAAATCTTTGATTAGCATTTAAAATCCCATCATACAAATAATTATAGATACAGTCTGTGCATAGTTACTGTAGTAGCCTTTTTAATTTCTCCTGTACACTATGGTTAGTAATAATATTGTTAAATTAATTTTATAAAAAATCTTTAAAAACATAATTTATATATTAAAAAAAATTAAAACAAATATAAATATCTATATATTAAGCAAAGTGAGTTTTTAACCCCCAAGACCTGTGGAAGCTTCAATATCTTAATCTGAATTTTTTAAATTTCTTATTAAAAAAAAAAAATTCAGCATTTATTGATTTGGTCAAAATCCCCAAATCAACATTTATTAACTTTTTTCAATCCACATGTCTTTCCAAATGCCTGCATTTATTGATTTGGTCAAAATTCTCTAATCAGCATCTAAAATTCTATCATACAAATAATTATAGATACAATCTGTGTATAGTTACTACAGTACCATTTTCAACTCCTCCCATACATTATGGTTAGTGATAAGATTGTTAAATTATTTTTATAAAAAAATCTTATAAAAAAATCTAAAACAAATATAAATACCTATTATTATCTCGTGCATAGTACGGGTGATAGGCTAGTATACTATATATTAAGCAAAAGGGGATTTTTAATCCCAAGGTCTGTGAGAGCTCCAATCTCTTAATTCTAATTTTTTAATTTTTTGATTTTAAAAAAAAAAAAACCTCAGCATTTATTGACTTCTTCCAACCCAACTTCAGCATTTATTGACTTTTTCCAACCCACACTCCCTTTTGACTTCTCTCATAATTATTGCAACACTATTTTCAATTTCTCTCATACACTATGGTTACACACAAAATTTTTTTTTTTTAAAAAGATAAGAATTTAACTATAGATCTCAAAAAGATATAACATCTAAATTTGAATTGTGATTTAATAATATAATTATGTATTTTTTTTTATGTATATCTATCAAAATTTTAAATTACTTAATGGGACAAATTAATCAATTTTTCAAAATTATTGATTTTTAATTTACAAAATAGATTAAAAAAAACTATTGACTGATTTGTTTATTTAATAACAAAAATATTTCATAATCTCTCCCTCCTAATCTCTCTCACAAATTTTAATAAAAAATATTAAAACTTACATTCATTTTCTCTTCCCCAAAAAATTAGATAATATTTTCTATTAAAATTGTAGATATCTACCTATATTTTATATATTATATTATAACATAACAAAAAAAATTAAAAAACTAAAAAAAAACTTTAAAGTTTATCTAAATAAACATGTCTATCACATATATAACTCACATCATAACTTACCTAAATAATAAAAATTAAAAACAAATGAAAATCACAGATAAATTAAATTTAAAAAAAAAAAGTATCCACAACTCCATCTTAAATAAATTGAAAAAAAAAATACCCGAATAGAAACCACACAAAAATAAAAATAAAAATAAAAGATATATCTATCTATATATATACTATATATTAAGCAAAATGGGGTTTTTAACCCCCAAGGCCTATGGAAGCTTCAATATCCCAATCTGAATTTTTTAAATTTTTTATTTAAAAAAAAAACTCAGCAGTTATTGATTTGGTCAAAATCCCCTGATTAACATTTATTAACTTTTTTCAATCCACATATCTTTCCACATGCCTCCAACTATTGATTTGACCAAAATCCCCTTATCAGCATTTAAAATCCCGTTATACAAATAATTATAGATACAATTCATGTATAGTTACTGCAGTACCCTTTTCAACTTCCCCCATACACTATGGTTAGTAATAAGAAAAAAATCTTAAAAAAACATAATTTATATATTAAAAAAATCTAAAACAAATATAAATATCAATAATTATCTCGTGCATAGCACGGGTGATAGGCTATATATTAAGCAAAAGGGAGTTTTTAACTCCAAGTCTTGTGGGAGCTCCAATCTCCCAATCCAAATTTCTTGATTTTTTGATTTAAAAAAAAAAATCTTAGCATTTATTACCTTCTCCCAACTCCCAAATCTTATCCTCATAATAACACCTTAATGCATTAAGAACAAGTATAAAATAAATTCTTTTAAATCCAACACATATGAATTCCTTGAAAAGTCCCAACACATATGATTATTATCCCTCATAATAACACTTTAATGCATTAAAAACAAGTATAAAAAAAAATTCTTGAAAGTCCAACACATATGATTATTATTAAAATATTAAACTTTAATATAATATAATAAAAAAAAAGACATTTAATTCCTTCAAAAGTCTAACACATATGATTATTATCAAAATATTAAATTTTAATATAATATAAAAAGGGTAAAAAAAAAGAAAAGAAGATATTAAAAAAAAATATAAATCACAATTCACATATATAAGTACCTAGCCTATCACCCGTGTTATGCACGAGATAATTATAAATATTTATAGTTATTTTAGATTTTTACAATAGGTATGTGAAAAGTTAAGAAAAATATGTGTATTGGAGAAGTTATAAAGATTTGAAAGAATTTAATAAGTGTTTATTTATTTTTTTTTCAAAAAACAAAACAAAAAAATTAAGAGGGAAAAAAATTAAAAGCCATTTACACAATAATCACATGGGTCTCTTGGGGATGTAAAAAGTAATGGCGTGTAAATACTGGGGTTTGACCGAGGAGTTTGAAAGAATTTAATAAGTGTTTTTTTTTTTTTTTCAAAAAACAAAACAAAAAAATTAAGAGGGAAAAAAAATTAAGAGCCATTTACCCAATAATTACATGGGTATCTTGGGGATGCAAAAAGTAATGGCGTGTAAATACCTGGGGTTTGACCGAGGAGGTAGCCCCAAAGGCAAATATCTTTTTTATTACCACACATATACACACCACATAGTCATATAGCATCTCTCACTCAGTTATTGCTTTATTCTAGTCAGTAATCTTTGAACCAATCACCAAGTCAATTTTTTTTTTTTAAATCTTAAAATTAGGATTTCATTTATTGTGTTATTTTAGTCAGTCGTGCTTCCCCACCCTCTATCTCCTCCATTTGTCAATAGTGTAATTATTATAATCTTTGAACCACTTACCAAGTCAATTTTTTTTTAAAAAAAAAAAATAAAAAATCAGAAAATTAGAATTAGCATATTGGAGCTTCCACAGGCCTTGGGGGTTAAAACCTCATTTTCCTTAATATATAACTAGCCTATCACCCGTGCTATGCACGGAATAATTATAGATATTTATATTTGTTTTTATTTTTTTTAATATATAAATTAAATAAATGGGGTTTGACCGAAGAGTTTGAAAGAATTTAATAAGTGTTTATTTATTTATTTAAGAGGTATTTACACAATAATTACATGGGTTTCTTCGGGATATAAAAAGTAAGAAAATTAAGATTTCATTTATTGCGTTATTCATTTAATAAGTGTAATTATTATAAATTAAGTGTTTATTGTAATCAATAATGTAATTATTACAATCTTTAAACCAATCACCAATCATCAAGTCAATTTTTTTTAAAAAAATATTAAAAAATTAGGAAATTAGGATTGACATGTTGGAACTTCCACATGTTAGAGCTTCCACTGTAATGCGACAACCAAATTTTTTTTTTTTTATTGAAATCCATATGCAACACCAACTTGATTTTAATATATAGTCTCCCCCCCCCCCCCTCTCTCTCTCTCTCTCTCTCTCTCTCTCTCTCTCTCTCTCTTCTGTCTTAATCCACACGCTTTGAAAGGCCTTTCTGCATCTTTGATTGATTACTTGAAAGATAGGGTAGCTCTGATTTTCAGCATGTTTAACAAGCACAAATCCATATATAGTATTACTCTACTCTAGCTAGAAAGTGCACTAAACAAAGTCTAACAAAAGTCTTACATGAGCAAATCAAACTAAACTGAGTCATCTTGTTTCAATGAAATGGGAACCATTACATGAATCTCTTTTTTTTTTCTTTTTTTTTTTCTTTTTTGTGTGGTTAGGACTCATGTACATAATAAGGAATCAGAATTTTTACATGTTAGCTGTTAGGTACCTAACACCTCACAAAGAATCTTCCTCATTTCATCTAAACTTGGGACCTTAAATATTGAACCAAAAAAATTCTTAAGAATGTACAAAATTTAAAATGTGTAGATCAGATTTTTAAATTTGGAGTCCACACTAAACTAAGGCCTTGTTTGGAAAAGGGCTAAAATAGCTTTAAAAAAAATTAAAAAGTCATTACAAATTGTCAAATTATTCTTTATACTTTTGTGCATGTGTTTTTTTTTTTTTTTTTTTTGTTTATAATAAAAAAAATAAAAAATTATTAAAAAAAGCCAATTTCCAAACACCCCTAAATTTCAATATACAACATAAATTCAAAATTCAAATATTTTTGAGTATTTTTTTTTTATGCATTCAATTTGCATTTACGAAATATAATCCATTTCCAGACTCCCAGTTTGATATAGAAACAAATATAGTCACAAAATTCCCAAATATACTAGAAATTATTCAGTGTTGTTGGAGCATTGCTCCATTCTATTTACTAAATGACATATATCTTGCACTAACACAAAAGTGATGAGTTTTACTGTTTAGAAGAATAACTAGTATTTATTTAGAGCACCATTGATTTATCTAGACTTGTTTGAGGAGCGCTAAATAATTTCTCCAAATATGTCCAAAAATAAAGGGAGACTACATGAAGTTAGGCTCACACACTCACCAGCCATGGTCATGGTCAGTAGCTTACGAGCAAAGGCAGTATAATTTTGCTTGGAAAAGACCATTTCTTGAAAGCCAGCAGCATCACCACCAGTCATTTCCGAAGAACCATGAATTCCCACAACTGCATATATTAATTTCTATATCAGACATGTAGTTATGAACATAGTAACTCTACTCATTAATATGCTCTCTCTCATTCAACTTCTCTTCTTGAATTTAAATTCTCAAGAACTAGCTACATGCAATACATTACAACCCTAATCTAACAGGGTCAAAACAAAATTGCCAAATTGACACTCAACACACACAACAACAAAAAGAAAAAATTACAATAAATTTTGTCATCATCTGTCTTTTTTTTCATCTTATTTAAGCTATTTTAAGTAGAAGTCATACCCAATGTTTTTGGCACAAACACAAAAAAATGAAGCAGAGAAAAAAGCAATAAAGCAACATTACAAATTGCACCAAACAACACCATTGTTAGATTATGGGTCAAATAATCCACCCTTGTAATGAACTGGTAAAAAGCTGACAATTCAACATCTAGTGACTGTTTATGAAATTTCTTTAAGAGAAGCAACTTCAAATGCAAAGCCAAGCCCATGAAAAAGAAACAATAAAAGTGCATATATATATAGATATAGCACACCCTTAAATGGTGTATTGGAAATAAGAGAGAAAGGGAAACAAAGGTACCAAAGAAAACAGCAAAGATCAAACCCAAGCCCAAACCCATGGAGACCATGCAAAGTCTCTGTGCAGCACTAGTGTTTCTCATAACACCTTTTATCATCTCCAATCTTTTCCAGTACTACCCTGCAAATTTCATCACGAAACAAAACCAATTTGAAAGTAGAGAGAGACAGAATGCAGAAAGTGATTTCCAGTCCTGGAGATGTTTGTACCAACTTTTAGTAACAAGAACATGAAGAAGAAAAGAAAATAAAAAAAAAATAAAAAAAGTGTTTTGTGGAAATGACATTATTTGGTACTTACACAGCTAGAAAGTGTTGCCAAAAGCAAATCTAACATGGATGGAATGGAAGCAACGTATATCTGATTCTAATGAAATTTATAGAACCAATTTGCTGGTTGATTACCCAAAATAGACAGAAATCTCAATCTAATTACAGGAATGCCACTGAGTTGTGGGTATTGGTGACACTTTATTGCAAAGGTCTATCTAGGCTTGCTCGTTTGTCAGGCTATGGTTTCATTGACTGGCAAAGCTTGAGGGAGAGATGTAAAGATCTGAATTGCCTCTTGGGGGCGGCCCATAAATTTAACTGTCACTCTTGTATGTTTTCCATTTTGCAGTGGTCATTTAAGACACACTGAATTTAACATGTCATCAAAATAAACCATAGATTATAGATTCAGTGTTTAAATTTCACTCAAAATTTTTGTCACTTATTTGGCCCCTTCCATTTGTAAAAGAGAGTTTATTCATACGTGAAGACATGAGTGTGTTGTGTGGATCAAATTCATTATCGTGTCAACTATACCACATAGTTTAAATTTATATATATTCTAAATTTTTATATTATATTATATTTATCACTTTACTTGTGAATGTAAGGGTTAAACTTCTCTTATGTTCATATTTCAACATAAGATAACTTGAGAAGCTTGTAAAACTCGTTACGGCTCCTGTTTCAATGATTCGAAAAGTTCATTACAGGATTCTCAGTGTATATAATTTATAAAAAAATTAAATTGATCCGATAATTATAACATTTTCATTTTATCGCATTAATTTCCAAAAAAATGAACAAAAAATATATTTTTAAAAATATACCATCTATTTTTTTAGAGACGAATATGATAAAATAAAAATATTACGATTATATGATCGATCTAATTTTTTTTTAATAAATATTATATATTGAAGGCCTTACAAAATGAACTATTCAAATAATTGAAACGAGATTTGCAGTAGACCTCACTGATCACTCAAGTTCTCCCATGTTAAAATTTATGAAAATGACAGAAGCTCAATCCTTAATATAATATTGATGTAAGGAATAAGTTTACCATTTATATATCTCTTCAATAAATAGTTAAATAAGATAGAAATAGATAGACAGTCTTGTTGTTAACCAACCTATTAAGCTAAAAGAAAAAATTAAAAAATGAAAGCTAAGTTTTAACTGCAAAACATATCTGTGTGAGTGAATTACCGATCACACTGCCCTCCTTAGTGATTCAACTGTAGAACACAAGCAGAATAGATGGCACTCTGTCCTGCACAGAAAGAAAAGGCTCCAGTGGTGGTTCTTCTACCCGGGGGCACTCCGACGATCAAGTCAGTATTTCTCAGATATAAACATGTGCTTAAATTACTGTTCAAGACTCAAAATTGCGTACCTTAGACCCGTCGGGGGTGCCCTTCTTTTATAGCTTAACTCTCTCCCAGTCCCACTAGAAGTCTGGCTTCTATGGACTCTAATTCTGGACTTACCTTGGACTCTTCAAGAGATAAGGATAGACTCCCTGAGAGTACTACCCATATCCACCTTGTAATCTTTCTTTATTCTAGGACTCCTGTCTCTTATCCGTTTATCCCGGATTCCTGTATTCTCGCAGATAACCTCGGCAACTCCGAGATAACCTCGGCGTAACTACTGCGACACGTAGCACCTCGGCTGACACTTCGGCGTCACCTCGGCCACGTGTTGGTACTCAGAAAATATATCCCCACAACTGCCCCCTAGGTTCTATTACCTCGGCATACTGAGGTGATAGAACCTATATTTGAACTTCTTTTTTTTTCGTACGTCGGCTCAAGAACTTTCTAGCCGAGATCATTTAGTTTCAGGCCGACATGTCTTCATCCAAGAACAAGAATTTAGATCAATTTTCCTTCGCGCATGAGCTACCATGCACCATCTTTCAACTGTTCCACTGACGCGTTTTACCCTTATTGGTTCGTGCTGGTGACGCACCTGTAGACCGTCTTTTCTCTGCTTGCGCCGTCTGACATATGCGTTAACCCAAGCACAATAATTGCTTTTGTTTTGCCGCCGTTTCATGTTTTGGACAAAAACGTTTGCCTCTCTCTTTCCCTTCACTTTTGCGTTTGAATACTTTACATTTTCTCTCTCTAAAACCTTCTCTTCTTCGAATCTGCCATTGCCCCAAGCTCTGAGCTCTGCAACCATCTCCATCTACTATTTCTGCGAAGCTTTCACTTGCTTATTGCCTCAGGTAAATGCGACCTCGTGAAGCTCATTCAGCCTCACCTTTTCTGGTAAGCAACTGGCTTTTCTTCTCCAGTTCTTGATTATCCCTGAAATTTCTTGCCATTATTGTTCTGCTCCAGTATTTAATTTGCGAATCATTCACCTGAATGCGTCTTTATTTCTTGATTTTGCATATGAACATTTGCACTGTTTCTTCTCTATTCTTGGTCTTCCACCCTTTGTGTTCTTGAATCTGAGACTCCTTTTTGTTTTCTGCTTTGTTGTATCTTTTCCAGATTTGTGCCTTCGATCTTTGTCTTCGTAGCTCTTAGGTTTGGGATTTGCTTATAGAACCTTCAATTTTTAGGAAAAACTGAAACCATCTTTACCCATATACACCTAGGTTTAAGCCGAGGTCCCAATAACCTTTTAGGAGTACCCTGTTTCTATAGTCAAGTACTTGTATACCAAAACCATGGGTATGTGGAGAAATAGGGTTAACACCCCAACCAAGCTAGAATATTTTAGGCAAGAGTTCTCCATCCCAGTTGACGTCCATCTGAGACTAGCTGGTGATGACGACTCCATTATACCCAAGGATGATTCCATGTCTTTTCCCGTTGTAGCCTTTGTTGAATGTGGACTTCGGTTCCCCCTAGATCCCCTTTTTCGTGAAGTCCTGCACTACTACTCTTTGAACCCTATGCAACTCACCATCAACGCCCATAGAATGCTTAATGGTATCATACCCTTAGCTCGGCAGGAGAATGTTAGAATCACTCTTGCCGACATACAATATTGTTACACCATGTGTGCCCTCAACCTAAAGGAAAAAGGTTATGTGTATTACCTCAAGCCGAGGTCCACCGAGTTTAAAATCGTAGCCGACCTTCCTGACTCCAACAAAGGTGTTGGAGATAACTATCTTATTGCATCTGGTAATTGGGAGTTTGGCCCATATAAAGAAGTCCATATTTTCCCTCTCCCCCGAACAGTAAAAGAAGGCAAGGGTAAGAGCCCAACGTCAACTGCTTAGTTGTTACTTTCTTCAAGTTTTTCCAAATATTTTATCTGTTTCTGATGTTTTGTTCTGTTTTGCAAACGTTCGCAAGCCTCCCAAGGACTTTCGCCATTCCTATTTCCCTGGGAAAGGCTTGAAGAAGCTCCTGGACCTTCCAATCCAGAAGCGCAAAGCTCCATTGGTGCTGAACTTCATCCCAATATACAGATCAACTCTTCCCGACGTCCCCAAGAGGAAGAAGAAAAGCTCCTCTCCTCCTTCTGCTACCACTATACTAACTGCATCAACATCTCGGGCGGATCAAGGGTCAACCTCTGATCCAACCGATCTACCATCGACTTCTGCCCAATACTTGATCGATGAGAAGAAAGCGTCGACGTCTTGTAAAACCGAAATAGTCCGCCCAAAGCCCGTTGTTCAAGATCTCCTCCGACCTTCCAACCGCGTGGATCTTTGAACCATCCCAAACAGTGCCCCCGCCAAAACCAAAAGGACCCACGAGGGCCCAGCCAAAGGCCAAGGCGACTGAGGCTGATGCCGAGGCTGAAGATGCCCTGCCAATCTCCAAATTGGCCGAGAACAAGAAACCTCCTCTCAGACTGCTAAAGACCTGCTGAGGCCCAGCCATCAGGGTCCACTCCATCGAAGAAACAGAAGTCATCCTCTGGGACGACCTCGGGATCCAAAGTCCCAAAAGTTCCTTGGGTGCCTCAGATTACCCTTGAGAATAGGCCTGTCTATGCCAATGAGAGCGCCGCCGCCGTTAACGTCGGCGTGGCGCTCAGTACTGCAGTTCTTCTTGAAGGCAATCTTGAGCGCAATGCCAAGATGAGCGAATATGAGAACTACGCCTTTATGCTACAGCGCTCTGTGCAAGTAAGTTTTTGAATTTGATAACTTTTCTTTCTGCCGCTTTCTTCATACTTGTAAAGTCTTGTAATATTTTGTAATAACCTTTGCCTTTGTGAACTTTCAGGCCATTCAACACGTCCACTCCTTCTCCATGCAAGCTTTTGAGATGAGGGAGAAATTAGCCGATGCAAGGAGGGAGGTGGTTGCCCTAAAAAAAGAGAACAAAACTTTTTTGGCAAAAATAAAGAAGCTTGAAGACCAGGCTGAGGTCGCCACAAAAGCCAGATCCTTAGCTCTAGAAAAATTTGAATCGGCCGAGGCAATAAAATGGTTCTTTGAAGCCCAGAAGAGACAGGCCGAGGAAAAAGCGCCCCAGGCCGAGATGGAGCTGGAAGATGCGCTAGCCACTAAGGAAGCCCAGATAAAGGTCCGATGAGAAGGCCTCTGCAGGTATGGCCGACGTCATGAAGATTATAAGCTACAAGTTAGGGAGGCATGCAACAGGGGATTTTCCCTAGGTTGGAACTCTTTGGCAAAAAAGCTTGATCTTCCTGCCGACTCGCCATGGCGCAAGACCGAAGCCATTCGTCTTCCCTTTCCTCCCTCTCCACCTTCAACTTAGGTTGAAAAAGAAGCTGATTCTGAAGCCAAGGTAGAAGATGAGGATAAAAACATTAATGACGAAGAAGCCTTGGTGAGAAAGCCTAAGGATGCTGCTGAAGTCAAGTCTCCTCCTCCAGCCGAGCAGATCCTAGACTTAACCCAAGATGAGGAGGCCGAGAAGGTGCCCAAGGAAGCTGGCATAGGGAAGCTTTCCTCTGATTTGCTTTTGGCTGAAAGGAGTCTCGAGAAGACTTTGGCCGAGATTGACGCCGAAATTGCGGTAGATAAAGAGGGCGAGGTTGTGGCAGAAAAGGATGCAGATGCTATAGTGGAAAAAGATGCCGAGGTTGTTTTTCAAGAGACTTCCGAGGTCCTAGCCCAACCTGCTCCTGAAGTTGAGGAAACTTGAATGCCTTTTGTTCTTTTTTCTTTCTTTTGTACTTTTGTTTCTTTTCGTTGTTCTTGTTGATGTTCCCTGAACAATATAAACTTCTTCTTTAGGGTCGATGTGCCTTTCTTTGTTTCCTGTGAATGATTTACTTTTGCTAGGCCATGGTGCCTTTATTATATAATACTGCAACTGTTTGTCTCTGAATGCTTTAATCTTCAATTTTCTCTTCATTGCTTCTGTCTGGTTCTATACTTAGAATACTTTGTATGATCTACATAATTCTTCTTTTGCGTAATCTTCTCGGGGTTGCATACCTCGGGTATGTTTACCTGAAGATTTATCTCAGCCTGGACTTCACTTGTAAATTTTTCATAAACTTCAACAAGTATAAAGCATATAAACTTCTTTTAACTTCATCTTGTAAATTGCTACAAATTTCAACAAGTGAAGATAAACAAATATATCGGCTTAACTTTAACTTTGTAAATTGCTACAAATTTCAACAAGTAAAGATAAGGAATTTATCTCAACTTAACTTTAACTTGTAAATTACTACAAATTTCAACAAGTAAAGATAAGGAATTTATCTCAGCTTAACTTTAACTTGTAAATTCCTACAAATTTCAACAAGTAAAGATAAGGAATTTATCTCAGCTTAACTTCGGTTAAGCATAATCTCTGTTTAACTTCGGCTAAGCATTACTACTCTCTTTTCTCTGCCCCCAATGTGAACCTAAGTTCCACTTGGGTTCTCATTATTCAAAAAACAATATTGTGCATAGTTTCATAAGTTGTGAAAAATTCTGCTAGGATTTTATTGATCATATCGGCAAAAAAAATAAAATCAAACAGGCATCTAATGATAGAAAAACTTTAAATTACAAGTGTTCCATGGTCTAGGCAATGCTTTGCCTTCATTATCTTCGAGCCGATATGCCCCATTTCTTAACAAAGTAATGCAGGGTCCTTCGATTTGGGCCAAGCTTGCCCTCTCTGGGATCCTTCTTATTGCCGACGACTTTTCTCAAGACTAGGTCGTTGACTTGAAAATCCCTTGGATTGACCTTCTTATTGTAAGCTTTGGCAAGTTGTTGCTGGTATGTCGCAAGCTGGATTGCAGCTTTCTCTCTTCTTTCTTCTAGTAGATCCAGATCTCGGGCTAAGAGCACATCATTAGACCCATTCTCAACTCACGTGTTACGATCCTGGATCTGATCTCCAATGGAATATCGCTTACTGCCATAAGCCATGGCAAAGGGGGATTCCCCTGTTGATCTTCTCGGCGTAGTGCGATATGCCCAGAGCACGTTGGGCAATTCGTCTACCCACTTTCCTTTTGCTGCCTGCAGCTTCTTCTTTATCCCATCCAGGATTACTTTGTTGGATGCTTTGGTTTGCCCATTACTTTGGGGAAAGCTCGGTGTTGAAAAGTAATTCTTTATCTTGAACTTTGCACAAAAATTTTTGATGAGTTTGCTGTCGAACTGTGTTCCGTTGTCGGCAACGATTGCTCTTGGAATCCCAAATCTGGTGATGATGTTTTTTCAGATGAAATTCTTCACATCCACATCTCGGATTTTGGCCAGAGGCTCTGCTTCTATCCACTTTGTGAAGTAGTCTGTTGCCACTAGTAGGTACTTCCTCTGCCCAGTTGCTTGGGACAATTGTCCAACGAGATCCATGCCCCATTGAGCAAATGGCCAGGGGCTGGAAATCGGGTTCAGGTCAGCAGCTGGCTGATGTATCAATAGTGCAAACCTCTGGCATTGTTCACACTTCTTCACATAGGCTTCTGCATCTTTTTGCATATAGGGCCACTAATACCCCTGGGTAATGGCCCTATAAGCTAACGATCTGCCCCCTGCGTGGCTTCCACAAACTCCTTCATGAATTTCATATAAAAAGTCTTCGACCTAAAGAGGGTGTACACACCTTAAAAGAGGTCCAGTGAAGGATCTTCAGAGAGATATCATACATTGTCAAACTGAATCTTGCCGACTTTAATCTGACTTGGTGTGCTTTCTTTCGATCTTCTGGCAGCTTTTCTTCTTTTAGGAATGCAATAATTGCATCCATCCAGCTTGGTCCCATGTCCACACATAATGCCTCTTGCATTGTGTTCGGTGGTTTCACGGGCACGATAGGTGTCGATCATTATTGTCCTCGTCTTTCCGGTTTGCATTGAATTTGCTAAATTAGCCAACGATGTGTGGTTGTTGTCGTCTCGGTGACTGAAGAAGTCGGTAATTTGAAACATATCTGCCAACCGATGACTTCTTTTGTATCTTGACATCCTTTCATTTCGGCAAAGAAACTCTCTTGTAGTTTGATTCACTATAAGTTGTGTGTCACAAAAAACTATTACCTCATCTGCTTCTGCTACTACTGCCAACTTCAGTCCAGCAATCAATGCTTCATATTCCGCCTCATTGTTCGAGGCTTTGAACCCCAGTCGAATGGACTGCTCCAATATCTCTCCATCGGGGGATATTAACACTACTCCTGTCCTTGCCCCCTGCCGGTTTGAGCTCCCATCAACGAAAAGTTGAAAGGAGTCGCCGATATAAATGCTGCAGGGTCTGAGTTTTTCCTTCCTTGGTTCTTTAGCCTTTGGCTGGGCTTCTCCTTC
Source organism: Camellia lanceoleosa (assembly GCA_025200525.1). NCBI lineage: Eukaryota > Viridiplantae > Streptophyta > Magnoliopsida > Ericales > Theaceae > Camellia > Camellia lanceoleosa. Next base: position 2,499,959 of record CM045765.1, on the reverse strand, counting down.
CTTGTTTGGACATCGTTCATCTCGGTTCAACGGAGCCCGATGTTCGATGTATTCTGGCAAGAACTCGGCCACGAAGTCGGCCAAGACTTGGCCCTTAATTGCTGTTCTCGGCCTGAACTCCAGGTCATACTAGCCCAAAACTACGGCCCATCTTGCTATTTTTCCAGTTAAGTCTCCTTGTTGCAACAAGGATTTTAGTGGGTGCTCTGTTAGAACCACTATCTTGTGAGACTGAAAATAATGGTTTAGCTTCTTTGAGGCCATTACCAAGGCCAGCATTAATTTCTCCAGTGGTAGATACCTTGTTTACGATCGCCAAGGTTTTACTTACATAGTAAATTTCGCTCTCCGCTTCTCTTCTCGGATTATCACGACTAGCTTGCGTGCTTTGAAGCAACTAAGTACAAAAGCAGTTCCTCCTCAGTTGAGGTGTTGAGAGGCTGGAGCCGAGGTAAGATATTTCTTGAGTCGGCCAAAGCGCCTCGTATTCCTCTCGTCCATAGAAAATCCGTGGCCTTTTTCACAGATTGAAAAAAGGTTTATATTTGTCGAACTGCTTATGAACTGTTTAGAACTGCGCCCTTCGAAGATGAACTGTTTTTCTTGATGTCGGACTCTGTAATTCGAATGGCCTTGATCGTCTGGTGGCTTCAATGCCCTTCTAATCACCAGTATCCCAAGAACTTACGGATCCGACTCCAGCAGATTTCGATGCATTTAGTCAGAGCCGATATGTTTTGAGTATGTCAAAGACCTCTTTTAGGTCAGCAAGATGATCCTTTGGTTCCTTGGTCTTCACGACCATGTCATCAATGTAGACTTCTACGGTTCGGCCAATCAAGTGTTTGCACATCTTGGTTACTGACCTTTAGTAAGTTGCCCTGCGTTCTTAATCCAAAAGGCATGACTCTGTAACAATACAGACCTTTGGGAGTGATAAACGCTGTCTTCTCCTCATCCGGGGGGTACATGGCTATCTGGTGATACCCCCTATATGCATCCAAGAAGCTCATTCTTCCATGTCCAGATGTGGCGTCCATCAACTGGTCGATCTTTGGCAGAGGGAAGCTGTCTTTGGGACAAGCTTTGTTCAAGTTTGTAAAATCTACGCAGACCCTCCACTTGCCATTCTTCTTCTTTACTACCACGGTGTTTGATAACCATGTCGGATAGTTGGCTTCTCTGATGGCCCTGGCCTCCAGAAGTCTGTCTACTTCTTCCTCCACTGCTTCAACGTGCATCAACGTCGGTCTTCTGGCTCGTTGTATTACAGGTTTGGCCGACCTGTCAACGTTGAGTCTGCGATATGTGACCTCGGGGTCAATGCCAGGCATTTCATAAGGTGTCCAGGCGAACACTTCAATATTTTTCCTCAGAAAAGCTTCCAGCTCCCTTTCCTCTTCTTCGGCTAATCCTGTGCCGAGAAGAAAGAAGCGTTCTTCATCGTTCTCCTGGACGAGGATTTTCTTCAGTGCTTCTTCACTTTTCTCGGTCGGCTCCTTGCCGACATCATCTAGGACCTTCATGTCCTCTTTTTCAACTTCTGCCTTCTTTGGTTCCCGAATGCTGCAGGTTAATTTCATTGCTGCCATGGAGCAATTTTTCGCCCGCAACTGATCTCCTCTGACTTCCTCAATCCCATGTTCTGTTGGGAACCGTAGCAGTTGATGCAATGTTAAGGGAATTGCCCCCATCGCATGCAACCACGGCCTCCCCAAGATGATGTTGTAAGGCGAGGGTGTGTCAATCACAATGAATTTTGTCTTGATCTTCTTCATACCAGCCTGTACCTCTAAGCTTGTTGCGTCTAATGGCCATGTCAGCGTTCCATTGAAGCCGACCATCGGGCCATTCGACTGCTCCATGTCATCAGGGTGAAGGCCTAACTCCTTGTAACATCTAACATACATGATGTCGCAGGAGCTGCCTTGATCAATCAGGATGCGTTTCACCTGGTACTCCCCAACCTGGAGGGATACTACCAAGGCATCATTGTGCGGGTGCTAAACCATATCTAGGTAAACTACGTGAAGGCTATCATACATCCTGGCACTCTTGAGTTAAGGTCTTTTAGTCAGACACGGTTGACGTCTTTGCAGTGTTTTACCCTCTGTGTCTCTCCCGTATGTCGTTTTCATTCACCTTTGAGTGGATCACATTAACCACCGAGGTCCACTGCTGTGGTTCTTCTTGAAGGGGGCTGCTGGTGCTTGAGGCAATCGTGCCTGTTCTTCCCTTGTTTTGGCCTATCCACAAGGTCTCTCAGATGGCCTTGCCTCACCAAATCCTCTAAGTGTGCTTTAAGGGCTCTGCAACCCTGAGTTGGGTGCCCCTCCTCATTGTGGTAAGCACAACGCCTACCAAGGTTTTTTCCCATAAATTCTCCTGGTGCCCTTGTGCGCACAAGTAAGTGATTTCGAATTTGATCAAGGACTTTGTGGACGGAATTGAAACACCGTAAATCGCTTAGCCTCAACTCAACTCTCTCTGTTTGTTGGGTCCATTATTACCTCGGCCTCGCTTGCCGTTGCCTTACCGGCCGTCTTCTTATTTCGGCGTATCTTCCTCGGCTCTTGCATACTTCTCAATTCTCGCCATGAGCTCCTCCATGCTCTTTGGCAGGGTTTTTGCCAAAGACTTCCGCAGTGGACAGTCATCCTTCAGGCCGTTCTTGAAAGACACGACCGCCACCTCCTGGTTGCATTCAGGTATTCGATTGAACACCTCATAGTACCTCTTTGCATAGGCCCTAAGGCTTTCATCTTTGCCGATCTTTAGAGCCATCAATGCATCCACCCTCAATGGCTGCAATTTGTTTGTTATGAACCTGGCCACAAACATCTCGGCCAGACTTTCCTAAGTCTTCACGCTCCCCTTCATTAATTTGTGGAACCAATCTGATACAATCTCCCCGAAGGATGAAGGGAACACTTTGCAAAGCAATGGCTCGTTCCCACTGTATAATGCCATTGAATTCAAAAATAATCCAACATGGAAGTTAGGGTCTGACTTACCATCATATATCTGGAACCTCGGCATACTGAATCTTTTTGGTGCGATGAATTTGTCCAATTCAATCGAGAATGGTGTCCTCGGCTTAACCGGGGAGGTTACTTCGGCTCCGGCATTCTCCTGCTTCCTCTTGAGGTAATCTCTCAAGTCTTCTTTACTTCTTCCTGTGACATTTGTCTTTGGACTTGACCTTTTTCGCACTACTCTCGACCTCATGGTTGCTCCTTTTTCGATCCTTCCGCAGGATGCACGAAATACAATACTACCTCGGAATATGCCGATGTTCTTTGGGGTCTGCTTCTCGCGATATGTCCTTTGGGACTCTTCTTCTCGGCTCTTCTCGGCCGACTTCCCTAGAGGGTCGGTAAGAGTGCCTTCCACCTCATGTCTTTGAGGGCTTGGGATTTCTTTCGCCTTCTTACAGGCGTTCTTCTTTGGCATTGGTGTGTCCTGTAGCGGGTATGGCGGCTGCATGACATTATTTTGCATCATGAAGTTGACGACCGATTGAAGGTCTGCCAACTTGTTTGCCATCTCCTTTACTTCTTCATCCCTCCTCAGACATCTGTCTTTCCAAATCTGGAGGTTGTCCTCGTTATAGTACTTGCCCTGGTCCGCTTTCTTTGATGTGTCGCCATCTTGGCCGATGCCTTTCTCTGCGTGATTCTGATCACGAGTTTCTTCGTTGTGGTCTCCTCCTTCAGCGTTAGGGTCAACGGGTCTTCCACTCCCAGTAGGAGTGTTGTCCCCAATTTTTTCCTTCTGCGTTCTTGGCTATCTACTCTTCTTCGAGTCCCACAGGCGCCAAATTGTGTGAGTGAATTTCGATCCTGCCTCCTTAGTAATCATTTGTAGAACACAGAGAATAGATGGCACCTATGTCTGCATAGAAAGAAAAGGCTCCGGCGGTGGTTCTTCCACCCGGGGGCACTCCGACGAACAAGTTAGTATCTCTCAAAGATAAACAAGTGCTTAAATTACTGCTCAAGACTTAAAATTGCGTACCTTAGACCCGCCGGGGGTGCCCTTCTTTTATAGTAAACTCAATCCCAGTTCAACTAGAAGTCCCACTTCCATGGACTCTAATTCCGGACTTACCTTGGACTCTTCAAGAGATAAGGATAGACTCCCTGAGAGTACTACCTATATCCATCTTGTAATCTTTCTTCTTTCTAGGACTCCTGTCCCTTATCCACTTATCTCGAATTCCGGTATCTTCGGAGATAACCTCGGCAACCCCGAGATTACTTCGGCGTAACTGTCATGACACGTGGCACCTCGGCTGACACGTCGGCGTCACCTTGCCACGTGTTAGTATTCTGAAAATATATCTCCACAGTCTAATGGATCCAAACCTTGTTTAACGGGCCGCAATCCTTTGGACAAGATAATAATCCTTGCATGCCTATACAAATATATAAAATTTATATATTTATAGATCAATATGTCATTATGTAACTTTAATTACAATCGCTGAATTCAACCAAAATTTTTTTATTCTAATTTGCGAAAATTACAGTTCAGTGAAATTTTTACAAAATATTTATAGATTAATAAAATAGTTTATAAAATTGACCATTAATTAATTATTATTTTTTTAAATGTTGTAATTCACCTTTCTAAGTTCTAGTATGTATAATGTATCCATCTATCTAGAGAAATTATAAGGTGTGTATCATATATATATTTTTGTAATATTTTATGGTAGTATTATGCATTTTTGTAATAATATTATATTTTTTTTTATTCAAATATTTTCTAATTACAAAATATGTAATAATATCACAAAAATACATAACTTTATCTCTCAATTACAAATTATCATAATTCTTACAAAAACATATATATGTGTGTATAATTTTTACTACAAAAATATATAACAATTTGTATATGATACATACCGTGTTTCCCATCTATCTAGGCTTCACTAGCGTTGACACAATGGGAGGAGGTGAGAATCCACACCCAAGACTTCCAATTTGAGAAATAATAATATTTTTCTCTCTTGAATGGCGAATAATATATATATATAAATATATTTAAATTAAAATTAAAATATATATTATGAAAATTTAACTACACACCAATTGCAGCGGGTATATATATATTTATAGGACAAATTACAAATACATTTTTGGATTGTTTTAAAATATGGATTGCTATTATAGTTTAAAAAATTACAAATATTCTATTGTCAAATTTTTTTATTTTAACAAAATTAATTGAAAAAATAAAATTTCTAACTGTTCTCCTATATAATGATAAAATTATCAAAATTATTAATTGAAATAAATTTCTGACATTATTAAAAAATATTAATTGACTTGATAATTTATTAATAAATGGGTCATTTGTTATGTAATTAAAAATTTCAAGGGGTGAGATGTAATTTCTACAATTATAAGAAGTAAGTTGTATTTTAAGTAAAACTCATAAATATATTTATAATTTACCTATATTTTATATACACACATGTATATGCCAAGAAAGAAAGTGTGTAAAAGTGAGGTTAGAATTCACAAAAAGTCGGCTGTGCATAAAAATTGAAAAAATTGTAAATTAGTCCGGTTTAAACCAAATCGCAGTTGAGTTTGGTTTGATTTTCTCAATGCACGACTTAATTTTAATTTTTAAAATAGGCAAACCGTACTTTACAATTTGGTTTGTGATTTTATAGTTACAAATCCAATTGAAATAGAATTGGACCATTTAAATTATATATATAATTTGTTGCCGTATGTAATACTAAAATATTTTATTAGTATCCAATATATATTATATAATATAAGCAAAAACGTTATTGGTTCGTTGAATCTCAAAATTCTAACTTATTTTCATAAATTTTTGAATTAAAAAGTTATAAAAATACACGACACATTGTCAGTGGTTCTTCTATTTTGATATTTTAATTAAATCCTTTGTTGATATGGAAAATCTTTTAAATTTATTAATTTATAACTATTTATGGTATCTATTATCATTACTATCTATATCCATATTCTATATCTATAATTTTAAATTTCAAAATTACTTTTACAAAAAGTCAAAAAATAAATTTTAGCCATATCTTTTATCAAAATCTAAGTCACATCTAATTTGATGAAAAAAATTAAAATAATATTTCAAATGTAATTTTATCCTTATAAAACTTGAACAAGTTTATATTTTTTTGAAAAATAAAATATAAATATGACATGAAACACGTGTAAATAGAATTTCAAAACAAAAATTTAGGCCTTGTTTGGGAAGACTAAATAAGTGCACTTTTTGTCTTTTTTGACTAAAAAAGTAAGGTTGAAAATATAGATGTTTGGGTTAACTTTTTGACTTTTTATGAAAAAATGTGTAATAAAAAATTGTAAAAATTGGTTTTTAGAGAAAAATTTGAATTGGGAGTTGTGCAGCCGTAATTGTTGACTTTTGGTGAATAGTGTTAACTTTTTAACTTTTTGAGTAACTTTTTGACTTTTTGGATTATTTGGGATATCCCAAACTTAGCCTTAATCATACTTCACCCCCACAACTAATTTAAAATTTAGAAGAAAAATCGAAATGAAATTTTAATAATAATTTATAAAGAGTTATAAAATTCAAGTACACACGTCCTAATCCTATTAAGAAAATATGAAATTAAAACTTAAAATTTTAAATATAAAGTTTAAATTAATAATTAACACTTCATTTTTGTTAAGCAAGTTCTAGGCCAAAAGTATAGCACATACCCTGTAATACCCCGACCCTCATATCTGATTCTGCTGTCTTTATAATTCCCTATTCTGTATCTTTGAATGTTATGGTGAAAATCTATGTGAAAATATAGTAAAAGAGCATGGAACTTAGAGATATGAGTTTCTATCTGTTGAATTAGAGCGTGTCATTACACTTGAATCACTTAAAATGGAAATTGAGCACCTTAGAGATTTAATTTGCAGAAATTGATTTGATATTTGGAATCTACATGATTTTTAAGCTATAAGGGGATTTTCTGTGAAATTTTTATTTCGGCACCATAAAGCGATTGAATTTCGTCTTTTGTGCTCTTATATCTTGATATATATATATATATATATATGTCTAAGGCTTGTAAATTTGTGATAAAAAACGTGGCTACTTTGGAAAGAAAGGAAGAGAGAAACGTGAGAGTTGAAGGAGAAGAATTGGGGGAACTAAATTTGACTCACCAAAGAAGCATCCATTAGTAGGATTGGGAGTTTGAGGTTAAGGTAACCAATTCCTAATTTAACTTCTCTAGAACTTCATCTCATGCTTGTGTTGATTCATGGATAATCTATGTTTGCCTCATTAGGGTTTCTCATTGATTTGGTGCCTTGACACTTTGGACTTCAATCCTTGTTTCTATAGCATTAATTCATACCAATATGTTACTACTATGTGCTATGTTTGTTGAATTTGTAGAACTTGAATATATTTGGGACATTGGATGGAATTTGTGAAAGTGTTGGCTTGTTGAAGCCTTTAACTTGGTCTAAATTGGCATGATTAAGCTTTCCTCCATGTTGTGGTGTTGTTAAGTGGAAGTATTGCATGAATTTCACCCTTGATTGCATGAAAAATTGGGTTTGAATGATGAATTTTGGCTTAAGATCGAGGTAGTCGTCACTTCAGCGGAGGTCGAAACGCTTCGGCGTGAAAATGCACCTTCCAATGATTATCGAAAATTTACCTGTCGCTCGGCGGAGAACTTTACGCTTCGGCGTAAAATCGACCATCGATATTTTGTCGATTACCTGCTGTCCGCCGGACAAAGCTACCTTCAGGCGGAAGGCTATTTCGACAAAAATACATTTTGTTGATTTTTTGTGTTTGACTCTTGATTGCTATTAGAATATTCTTTTCGATGAGTCTTCAAAGATTATGACTTTATAAAAGTGTGGAGGCATGTGAATCGATTTTAAAGGAAAAGAATACTAACTTATTAGTTATGTGTGTGTAGGGCACACTCCGGGAGAACTCATACGCCACCACAACTTTGTGAGTAATAGTGCATTACATACGTATTTATGTATACATTACGTAAGACATAATTGTAAATTATGTAATGATCTGGAAATGCAAAGTGGAAACCATATTCGTATACTTGTCTTAGAAAGGCTGGGTCGAATTATCATACTTGTGCGCAAGGCTACACAGGTCGAAAGACTATCACGTGCCGCAAGGCTACTTGTCTTGTAAGGCTATCTCACATGCCTTGCAAGGCTACACGAGTCGAAAGACTATCTGTGTGCCGCAAGGCTACATTGTGCCGCAAGGCTATCTGTTGTGCCGCATGAGGCTATCTGATTAGAAAGGCTATCTGTGCCATGAGGCTATCTGGAGCCAATAGGCCAATCTGCTATCTCGGTGTTTGATTTTGATACATATACTCATGCATTGTGATTTTATTACTACGCACTACTATTCATTGAGCTTGTCTCGTTACGTAATTTTATGCGATTACGTAGGAACGACGAGGAGCCGAACTAGCACACTTCATGCATTTTTGTCGACCTAAGGATAACTTGAGCCTTTGGAGGAAACCCTTACATATTAGATCGGTTTTCTAAATGTAATTTTGGTATCCACATCGTAGTCGGTTATGTATTTATCGTTTTGCATGCCTAAAACACATTTGGATTGTAAATGTTTATGTAACCTCACTTTGTGTGTATGTTACTTTATGTTCAATGTTAAGATGGTCTGGCTTGTTGATAGTTGCTCAATGGATATTTCTAGATGTCGTTTTAAATTTAATGCTTAGTTCGGGCCCCAATGAATACCATACGAGGTTATTACATGCATTTACATTTTAGTCATGCTCAAACTTATAGAAATTTGGGTTGGGGTGTGACATACCCGGTTTAATATTGGATAATTTTTCAAACGTAAATATACCTTAATATTAATAAAATAGACATTAGTAATATTTTAAGAATAAATATATAAAATTCATAATTAAAATTTCAAAATGTTAATAAATATGCAAAAAAAAAATTATATACATATCTCTTATTTTTATGATATATATATATATATTTATAACAATTTAATACAAATAAATAAATAAGTAGACAAGTAAGGCCCTGTTTGGTGTAGCTGTTAAAACAACTTATAGATTATAGCTTAACAGATTATAGATTATGACTTAATCAGAAGTTGTTAATCTGTTTGGTGTAGCTATTGGATTATAGATTTAAGTTGCTGAGTAGTGTTTGTTAAATAAGTTGTGAAATAGCTTTTTCAATTAATTTTTATTCTTTGTTTGTCTACATTTCTCATAAAAAATAATAATAATAATCTATAGTCCATTTGAGTCTTTTTCTATTTTTAAAAAAAATAAAAAATAAAAAAATTTAAGAGTATAACCATAAATGAAAATGTCCACAGCAGAAGCTGATAATCAGAAGTAAGGGGTGGCGACCGAGAATCGACTTTTTGAGTTAAAATAAAATTTGTTAGAATCGAGTATTTGAAATAAGTTTAACCAAACAATCCAAAATAACTTTTCAAAGCTAAAAGCCATAAGTTAGCTCTGAAAAATGAAACAAACACCCCCTAACTCATTGATTGATTTTCAAGCAACAATTCTCCAATAACTGGATTTAGGATAATAATGGTATAAAAGTCAACCCAAAATTGGTTTTTAGGCTATGTTTATTGTCTAATCCAGTTGTAGCACTCATAATCTAACATGTGCTCATTACAATCTACAAAATTATTATATAATTTATCTAATCATTTACCAAATATTTATTGATAGATAAATTTTCTTAGCTAGGTTCGAGTGTAGGATTATAACATGACTCATGATATATCTAATTCAACTTGGTTTTGGATTAAATTTTTCATATAAAAATATATCTAAATAATAATTTAATTGATTTTATGCCCAAGTTTACATTTTTAATAATGAAAATAATTTCATTTAGATATATTTTAATAGATTGAATATTAATAAATAAAATTTTGCCCAAGTTTATATTTTTTAATAAACATGCATAAATATGTACATGTTTATTATTTTCATTATTAAATATATGTATTTACCAATTTAAAATATATTTACATAAATAAGTTGATCAGCTAGCTCTTCAATTTGTATTGGTTGATTTAATGCTACCATGACTCGTGACAATCCGATTACCCCATAAGAGGCTAGAATACCTAACAGGATTTGGCTTCTCTCATATTGAGAATCCAATTCGAGAGAGTATTTATGTTTAGTGGGTCCATTGTGAGCCCGATCTCTCTGATCCGAACCACTTACATTTTAAAACTCAGTGAGAAATATATTCTCGTAAAAAATCAAGATGACTTGACTTTAGTAGTTATATATTTGAATCATACATGTCTTAAAAAAATGGACGATTATTATTGAAATAACATTGCCAATCCATTTTTTAAGATAAATGTGATTCAAACATATAGCTACCGAAATTCAATTATCTTGATTTTTTATATAAATATTCATTTTAATGAATATTGAAAAGTGAATAGTTTGAATTATCGAGATTGGGCTAACAATAGGCCCACTAAGTTTAAATGCTCTCTCAAGTTGGATCCCAAATCGAGAAGTCAAACCCATTTAAAAAATGCTTTTACACTTGTAAGGTCAATTTAAATTTATCCTACTATATCAATTAGTTAATTTTCTGATTGGCAACATGACAAACAATAATTCGAGAAATATTTTAAATATAGTTATTGAATAAAATATAAAATATAAAATTTTCACTTTATTTCTTTTTTGTAGGTCACATTGCGTTAACTTGTAAAATCAAACCTATCTTCAGCCGTGAAAGCTATCTACAACAAAAAAAAAAAACTAACCCAACAATCAAAACTACCTATAAAAATTTAAATATTTTCAATATGATATTAAAAAATAAATAAAAATCGAGAACATATGGGAGAGAGACTTAGAGATACCTCTAAAATAATAATAATAATAATATTGTTATGTCATCTAGCAAACTTTGATATGATAAATTATAAAAATTTTATAGATAGAATATAATTATGTTCAATAGAAATGATTTTTTTTTTTGTAATTTATGCAAATTTATTTGCTTTTAATTTACCAATTGAATTATGATACATGTAATTTGTTATAAAACAAAATGCTAATAGAAAGCTTAAATAATTATTGAATCTTACTTAATTTTATTCATTTATTTGTTTTAAAATTATTCATAATTAATTTAAAATTAAATTTTGAATCATTGTCTAAAACTATACATAGCACGGATTTTACGTTAATATATATACGTAAATTATAACTATCTACTATTATAAGTATATTTTTATATAGTGAAAGAATTAATTTTAAATAATCATATAAATAATTGTTAAATTGTAAATAATATTTTATAATTATATTGTGAATAATGATAATATTTTTAAAATATATGATTTTAAAGCTAAACTATAATTTAATAGTTCAGTTTAGGTTGATTTTCAAAAAAATTTATGAATTAATTTAGTTCATAAGTAATGAATTCATCTTAATTACCAAATCAATCCAGATCAATCCGAATCAGAATGGAGGAGAGTAGCCGGCAAAAGCAGAGAGGAAGGGCGGCTTTTGATAGAGAAGTGGCGAAACGCACTTTATTAGTATAGAAAAATGTTTGGGAGCACTAATTAGTGTTCCCACTAATTAGGTGATAGTGAGTCTCGCCAGTAATAATGTGATGTTTTGGTCTTTAAATTGTATTTTTTTTTTTAACTTTTTTAATGCATTAGTACTATTAGTGATGATGTTTTTAATGGGATGAATCATTGTTGTTATTAGTATAATTAACTCTCTTTCTCTCTCTCTGTTTAGTTGTCCGTCTCTACACTTTCGACTAACTTTTATATGTAAATAGGATATATATATATAATATTTTTTTATTATTGTAGTTAATTTTAATAATAAAATTTATTACATTTATATTAAATATTTAAAGAATAATATAAAAAATATATATATTTATAATTAATAAAAAATAATGACACATAGTAGCATATAAAAATTTCTCCACACTGTCCCTCGCTCCTCCGAATCATCTCTCTCTATGTATATATCTATCTATACATGATGGTGGTGTTTGATCATTAATGGCAATTTAAGAACACTAGTCACTCCTCCTAAGATAGCTTCCTCCTCGTTAACCTCAACCAACCTTCCCTCCCATGCAAAATCCAAGTCCATTTTAAATATATATATGCACACGCGTGTGCTCCATTATTTGTTGATATTCTCACCCACCACGCCTCCCTTCAAAATTCCATAGTATTAAATATATCAATTAATATATACATTAATATATTAATTAGGTGTCGTTTGGGAAGTCAAAAAGTCAGGTTTTTTTAGCTATTTTAGTCACAAAAGACAAAATAGGCTTTTTTAGCCACAAAAAACAAAACATCACATCCAACCCATAATCATTACACTCCTCTCTCACAAAAAAACTCAAAAAAGTCAAAAAGCCAAAAAGCCCTTCCTAAACCAAACTTTTAAGCCCAGGCTAAAAAAGCCAAAAAAGTCAAAAAGCCAAAAAGCCAACCCACTTCCCAAACGGAGGCTTAACTTTTGTGAAGTTCTCATTTTTGAAAGAATGTTTATATTTGATAAATTTATTTTGAAATTAATTTTAATAATTTAAATGGTTCACTTTTTAAGATTTATTAAGTAAAGTATTTATATAAAAAATTAAGATAATTAGATATTAATAATTATATATTTGAATCATATTTATTTTAAAAAATTGACTAACAAACACAATTTAAAAAAGACAAATGCTTACCTGCAATATATATTGTTTAATATTGAGAAATGTGTAAAAATTGTCTTATAAATATGTAAAAATGTTAAAAATATATATATTAATTTTAATAAAGGGTCTGGCTTTGGTCCAGTCCACCATCGAACTGGACCGTACTGTTGGACCCGTGGGGGCCCACCACGGGTCCTATTTTGAAAATTTGAACCGTCCAATATGTAGAACTCTTCGAGTATTATATGCTTGTAAAAAATCACGTTGATCGGATATCTATAGCTATGTGATCAAATTAGTTTTGAATAAAAAAATGGACGGTGAATAAATTAACGGTTGACAAAAAACTGATTTGACCAAAGCCAGACCCTTAATAAAAGTGTATTGAATTTAGTAAAAAATATCTTGTGTTTTTTTATTTTTTTTTGTCTTTTATTTGTGCCCTGAGGCACTTGTTAGCAAAATTCTTTCAAGAATAATTATCAGTCTTTTATAATATAAATTTGATTCAAATATATAGCTACCGATATTTAATAATCTTTATTTTTTACATGAATATTTTATTCAACAAATCTTAAAAAGTGAACAATTCAAATTATCGAAATTTGTCTCAAAATTAATTTATTAAATCTAAACGCTCTGAGTTGACATGTGCAACTTGAAAGAAATCAAACCCTTAAAAAAAATATTTATAATGGGTAAAAATTACACTTTACACCCCTTCACTTTGCACTAAAATCTCATTTTGGCCCCTACACATAAAATCATGATAGTAAACCCTCTGTATTTCTGATCAAATCTCACTTTGGTCTCTATATATGAAATTGTGATAGTCAACCTTTTGTACTTTTGATAAAAGCTCACTTTGATCCCTACATTAATGTCAATGTTATATTTTTGTTACTCAATTATTTAAATCTTTAACAGAATCTAATCATGTGATAAGAATGTGACTCGTCATGGGGTAAAAATAAAATCATCTACATTTTTTACCAATACATACTTTATCTTAAAATTTATATTAAAATATGGTGTATTAGACTAAAACAAAATATAGATTGTGAACAATTAAGAAGATGAATTGTGATTTTGCATAAATTAAAATCACGAAACCCTATTTTTCATAGTAACGCCGTCTTCTGTCTATTCATCTTTATTTCTCTTTGATTTCTTTCTCATATATATATATATATATTATATTTCAAAAGTTTTACTTTCTAGTCTTTTCATCCCAATTTTTACCATACGAACTTATATATATTGTATTATATAAGTTTCATATGCTTATTAGGATAAAGTGTGTTAAATATATTATTTAATTTTGATGATGTCTAAAATATATTATTTAATATACATATTATTTGACACAAAATATTATATTTTTAAAATATATATATTTGTTAAATATTATTTAAATAAAATAATAGTATCTTTTTAAAATATATATTTGTTAAATATTATTTAAATAAAAATATTTTCAAAAGCTTTACTATTCACTTTTTAAAAATAGGATTAATTACTATTCATCTTTTGACAAATCGATTAGTTTAAAATATATATTTGATAAATACTATTTAAATAAAAATATTTTCAAAAGCTTTTCTATTCACTTTTTAAATAATAGGGTTAATTACTATTCATCTTTTAACAAATCGATTAGTTATATAATTTTGATAAAAATGATTAATTGGTTGTATTATTTTGACAAATTTGATATTTATGGGTTGTCTTATTTTGACAAAATTGATATGAAGTGGTAAAATATATTTAGTTTAAAATCTCTACAACTTGTACAATATTTTAAAGAGAGCATATATTTTCAGATCTATCATAAATATTATTTAAAGAGATTCTTCTGTGTATGCAAATATTTGATGCAGAATTCATCACGTGCGCTATTAAATTTTTTACATTACATTGACTATATCATATCACACTACACTACATTGATTATATCATATTATAATCAAGCAAGAAGAAAAAGATGGAGTTATATATATGTATATATATATATATATATATATTATAAACAAGATGGAGAAAATTATTTGTTTGTTTGAAAGTTGTGAACTTTGTATTAAATTGTCTACAAAAATGGTGATTCCATGTTTGAAAAAATCAGTCTTATTTTTATTTTTATCATTTGCTAACTTTTTAAAATTAAGGAGTGTGCTTATGTAAGCGATGACATCAAGAGCCTGCTTATGTAAGCCATGACATCAGGAGCGTGCTTATGTAAGCGATGGCGTCGAAGCGCTTATGTAAGCCATAGCGTCGACAAGAGGCGTCCAATGGGTATATTTTTGTGTATAAATAGAAGTGTTGGATGAGGAGAACAACCAAGAACTTGAAGAGAAAAATTTTCTGTGAGCTCCAAAATTCTGAGTATTCTGCTCTTTCACTTTCAGATCTAAATCTAGCCTATGTTCTTACACTTTCATATCTACTCTTTGTGAGAGAATTATTGTAAAAGAAGGTTTAAATTACCCTTATTCTTATTCCTTATTTTTTAGAGAGATTTTGTAAGGGTAAGGCTTTTATTGTTGAGTGAGGCTCAATAGATAAGAGTAAGTCCTGTGCCAAATCCACAAGCTTGGTGGTGTATTTATTCAATTGATAGTAAAGAAATTCTCAAGGAGGTTCCTTGGGGAGTGGACGTAGGCAGTGTCGAACCACTATAAATCGCGGTGTTTGATTTTCTCTCCTATCTCTCTTACTTTTATTTTGATAATTATTATTATTTTTTATTTATTTATTAAAATTCGAATATTGTGTTAATTTTAATCTTGTGAAATTTTAATAACCCAATTCACCCCCTCTTGGGTTGCCTATGGGATAACAAAGTGTATTAGTGATACATATGGATGATTTTCTTCTCTTATCCTCATTTAAGTAGTCACATTTTTGTCACATGGTGAATTTTGTTAAACATTTAAAAATGAAGTAAAATAAAAGAGATAGTGAAACTTGTATAGAGACCAAAATGAGATTTGAGTAAAAGTGCATGGGTTTGAGCAAAGACATAAAAAACCCGAGCAATCAAACCGAATTATACATATATAAATATATAAAAATATTAAATATATAAAAAAATTATTATTCATTACATGATATTAAAGTGATTTAGATTATTAAATCATATTGAATATATATTATATATACAAATAACATAAAATCTTACTTTTATTTTTTATTTTCACTCATAAATTGTAAAGACTACTATAGTGGCATCTCTTTTACATTATATAAATTATTTATTTTGATGGTATTAATAATTTTATATATATATATATATATAAAATATAAATTGAGTCAAATTTTAATAATTTAATAATATAGTTGCAAAAAAAAAAATAATAAATACAATTCGGGCAATTCGGGCAACTCAGGTTTAACTCGGATCGGGTTTGGACAAACAATCTCGAATTATAATTCGAACTTGGGTGGGCCTGAGCGGATCTTAGCACAATTTGGGCTGAACTTGGACAACCTTCTAATCTGACCGAAGACGCCTGAGTTGCACCCAAGTTTTAACAAAGGCTAAGATGGAACCCAGGGCTCAACTTTGGCAAGGGAGAGCATTATGGCTATAGGTAAATTTTATAATACACAATTTATTTTGAGTTGTGTATCATATGTTTTAATTATGACGTTTATAATATTTAATTATAACTTATTATAGTGTTAGTTATGAATTTTATAATTTATTAACGTATAATTTTTTATTTTGATTATAATTTAAAGTGTTTTTGGATATGATTTTTCCTTACGCTCCATTTGTTTAGGTGAAAAATATTTTCAAATAGAAAACATTTTCTACATAAAACATTTTCAAAAAATATTTCTTGAAAAAAATATTTTTTTTATATTTAGTGGTGGTGGTGAAATAAAGATGGAGGTAGAGGTAGTGGTGGCGGCGGCATGGTGGCAGGGCGACGGTGGAGGTAAGAGTAATAGTGATAGTATGACGACATTGGTAAAATTTTAGTTCATAAAATATTCTTCACTTTTTAAGAATGAAAAGCATTTTATACTCATAGCGTTTTTTTTTTTTTTGGTTGACTATAGAAATTGTTTTTTGTTAACTTTTATTTTTCATCATAAACACCATAAAATACCTAAACAAATGGAACGGTGGTTATAATTGAAAATGATTTCATTATAATATTAGTGTTAATCAACATTACAAATATCTCCATAATTCACATATTTTAATAATGTATAATTTAGAAGGACTATACATATAAACTAACAATTCACCACCAGGGTTGGTGGCCTGGTGGAAGATGTGCCCCATTCTCTTCTAGGGGAATCAGGATCGATTCCTGAAAGGAGCAAGTTGTGATCACTCCCTGTGAGTCCTGCCTTTACTCCTTTCGGTCCCTGTCCTCTGTGGCGGCGTGGGATTCCTTTCATTGGTGCTTTGATAGTGGGTCCCCCACTTGGTGGGAGTTAATTCTAGCGACAATCAATTATCTCGAAACTAAGGCCCAATAGAACTATGACGACACCACATAACTTTTTTTTTTATAGTTCAAAAAAAATATAAACTAACAATTCACACGCGACATATATTCGATTCAAATAAACCATTCACTATAACACACAAGAAAAATGCTTGGGAGCACTAATTAGTGCTCCAACTAATTAGGTGGCAGTGGGTCCCACCAGTAATGATGTGATGTTTTGGTCTTGAAATTGTATTTTTTTTTTTTTTTTTTACTTTTTTAATGCATTAGTGCTATTAGTTGTGTTGTTTTTAGTGGGATGAATCATTATTGTAACACACAAACACACGTTGACTTACTTTCCAAAGTACCAAAAAACACCACCTCGACCAATGTGTTTATGGGTTTTATTCTCCCCCGTGATGGTGGTGGTGGGAGAGAGGATCCTCTCCTTGCAGCCTTGGTGCTTGCAACCGTCCTTCTGAGGCCTTGGTCTACTTTTAGACCCAATTTTGATAATCTGAACCGTTCATATTTTATGATTTATTCAGTATACCGTATCTGTCAAAAATCACATTGATTGGATATCGGGTAGTATGTGTTCAAAAAATTGGACTAAAAATTATTTTTTAAATAATTTAATAAGCAGTTTTTGAACATATGCTTCGATATCGATCAATTGATTTTTACTGAATAAATCATAAAATATGAATAATTATCAAAATTGACCTAAAATAGAAAAGACTGAAGGACGATCTGCTAATAAGGAGAGGCTCTTAACTCGTGGTGGTGGACCCGGTCTAGCGTATTCGCCCCCCATTTTTGAAGTGTGTGTTTTGGTTTTTTTAATGAAAGAGGACGGTCCCTAGTCAGATCATCTGTCTCCACTTTAACCCCCATTAATTAATGGGGTTTTTGGAAAGTTGTCAAAAAAGAGTTAATTTTTTTAGTCAAAATAATTTAATATTTTGTTAAAAAAGTCATTAAAAAAAATTAAAAGTCAAACAATCAATTTTTTAAAATACCACAATATATTAACATCAGCAACAATGTTAGATAGCTTATAATTTTATGGTTTAAATGGCTCAAATTACTCAGTGTAAATAAGTGTAAAACGATGTCGTTTTGACAGATTTGAGCCACAAAATTTTGAGCTACCAAACATTTTCCTAACATTAGTTATAATCAGTGTTTGATTTGAGTTTTTTTGGATTAAATTTTTTGAAAATTGAGTTTTTTTATTTTTGTGTTTTTTTATTTTTAGTAAATATTTTTAAAATTTTAAACATTTTTTTAAAAACTTTTTTTAGATGCACCTTACTTAAATATAAGTAAAAAATTTGTGAAAAAATATTTTAAAAAATTAATAAATACATAAAACTATAAAAAAATGTACTGAATTCTCGTATTTATTTTTATATTTTTGGTATTTAGTGAATTTTTAAAAGGTTTTTTCACAATTTTTTTACTTTTTAAGTATATTTATGTTAGGTATGTCTAAAAAGTAAAAAAAAATTGCTTAAAATATTAAAAAAATTCAGTAAAAATAAAAAATATGAAAAATAAGAAAGTAGAATTTTTTAAAAAGTGTTTTTAGAAAAATGGAACCAAGCAAAGTGAATTATTGACTCCATTCATTATATAAATATCAAATATCAAAAATACTTTAAACAACAATGCTAAGTATCATGAAAACTTTGTGACCCTTGAATTACACTTAGAATAAAAGCACCACCGCTAATTAAGATAATCCAAGGATCATAAATCTTTCATGATCATTTTCATGAAAAAATTTCATTATCCTAACTTTTCTCTACTTTAAATTATATCATATCATCAATTAGTAATTAATATACTAATTGATGCATATAACATTATTCTAAAATGATAGTACTCGTGCACCAATTAGTATACTAATTGGTGTACTTACATTAATTATGACATTATTATAGACTCCACTCATTATACAAATACCAAATACCAAAAATATCTTAAATTATGCAACATCATTAATTGATACACTAGTTAATACATTAATTGATACATGTAGTATTATTCTATTTGAAAAGACTATAATAATTGATGGTTGAAACTATTTAATGTTATAAATGTTTTTTGAATAAATTATTTATACACTAGTGTACTAACGAGATGATATGATATTATTTGTATGATTTTAGGTATTAGTAATTTGTATAATAAATGTGATCAATAATAATATCATAACACTAGTTGATATATTAATGTGTACATTAATTAGTGCATATAGTATCACCGTTTATATAAAAGATTCGATTGATTAGTTACATAGATAAAAAACAAAATTCTTTAAAAAAGATTAACGAGAAGTATTATTTTAAGTATGAATTGTCGACTATTTTTAAAATATGTTTGATCACGACAGGGCGGCTTTGAGGGTGGACAAGAGAGGCCTGCACATTGGGTCTCTAAATTGGGGTTGAAAATAGGGGCCTCAAATATAATTTTGTGTTTTAGATATATAAAAAAAGATCCAAATACTATAGGCCTAATTGAACATGGGGCCCAAAAAAAAGCAAAAAGATTAAAATTTTATTTTTTTAAAGTATTTGTAATGATTGTTTCCTATTTTAATATATGAAAGTAAATTTTTATTTATAATTTTAATGATTATATGTGCAAATAAATTTTTTTGTGGCTCTGAGATAAATAAAAAGTTGTAAATTATCGTTTTATCGATAAATTTTTTTTTTTTAAAGTAAGAGGGCCCCATTTTCAAAGTTTACCTTACGCCCTAAATCTCAAAGCCGATACGGATCACGATTATCTAATCAATTTAAATATTTAAATAAATAATATGTTTTAATGACAGAATAGTTTAGACTAACAAAATGAGTCCATTGAGACTAACATTTTGTCCAATTGAAGACAAAAAAATATGATAACAGTAGCCAATGAACAAATAACATTTTTCTTGAAAAAGAAATGTTAGACAAATATGATTTTAAATATCATACATTCATTATTTTAAAAATAAATATTTTGATCATGTAACTACAATTATTTGATTAATTTAATTTTTTTAACAATAATTTGCTAAGCCTAACAGTTTGAGTAGACCTTTTTCAGAGGATGGCCGTTTTCCTCAACTGTTAATACTACCTACCAAGCCTCTTTAATTGTTGGGGGTCACTCAGGGTGTAACGTTCAATACTTCGTTGGCACAGGCTAGGTTCGACATCAAATGAACCACAGGGGGGCCTTTTGGGTATTAACTTGAGTGGGTTGGCCCAATTCAATGATTTTCTGCTCGTGGCCTAAGACAGATAATTGTAATATTCAATTTTGGGTTTGGGTTATATTTGAATTTGAGTGAGTCCAGTTGAGTTAAGATAGTTTTATTTTTTTATTTTTTTTTTTTTTTTAACTCCTAGCCAGCTTGTGCATACCTCGACTAATTCTTGAGAGATTAATCCCACCGTCCACTAAGGGGGACTATTTAAAACCAGAGCGAAACTCCGAATAGACTAGCTCAATAGAAGGATTAATAGCACCTGAGAGATTTTGAACTTGAAATCTAGAGAGGAGTAAACTCTCCAGTCCCAAGCCTACACCATTAGGCCAACCCTTAAGGGTTATTTTAGTTAAAATAATGACAATGACTATGCCCCTTGTCAAATATTTATGTTACTAGGCCATTTCTCCATTAATACTTAATGCATATTGGACCACTAGCTTCTTGTGAATAAATTAGTGGGCATGGAATCATTTGTCCCTAAAATTCCTATTCCACTTTTCTTCATGCACTCTAACTTAATAATTTGATAAAATTTTCAAAATATAAAAATTTCAAGATACAATAGTATAATCAAGAGCGAAGTAGAATCATCTCTCCTAAATCCATGTCCCCCTCCTTGATGCATTTCTAGTTGTATAATTTGATAAGAATTTCAAAATACAAAAATCTCAAAATATAATAATATAATTACGAATACATTTAGAAGTGAGATCATCTCTCCCTAAAATGCCTATCCCCCGCTCTCCTCAGTACACTTTCAATTGCATAATTTGATAAAAATCTCAAAATATCATAATGTTGATATGTAATAGTACAACTAAGTTAAAATAAGGAGATGCAATTTTAGAATAGAGAATGCCGTGCCAAATTATCATAGATCATGTCTCATTATCTATCTATCCTCTGTCCCATATTCCATACATATTGTTATGTGAACAAAATCAATGACTAGTTCAAGTTTGAACTTGAGAAATCGATTCGGACTTATGAGGTCCCGTTTGATATTTTGAATATTTGATTTTGTAGAGCTCTCCATATATATTATTTATAAAAAAAATTAAATCGATTAGATAATCATAACATTTTCATTTTATTGTATTTGTTTATGAAAAAATGAACAATAAGTGCATTTTTAAAAATAGACAATCTATTTAATGAAAATACTGAACTACAAAAATCTTAAAGAATAATCATACAACAAAAAATAAAAAATACTTGAGATTCCTATTTTTGGTGATCCTCACAATCCCTAATTGATTGGTGGCCACTCATTATGTTTTTTTTTCCCTCTCTCTCTCCTTCCTCTCTCTCTCACAAATGCTGTGGGGATCTAGGGGTGGTGGGGTCTGGGGCATTATTGATAAAAAAATATATTAAAATAAAAAACATAAAATTTTAGATACAAAGAATCGTGTGCTAAATTAGTGGTCACAAAGTCCTACCAGGTCAAAGTAAAATAATTTACAAAGCTTGAGCATTTGGGCCTGAAGCCGACAAACATTTTACAGTGTAATCCTCTTTTTCAGGAGAATTTGTTGTTACCTTCACATGTGGAGGGTAGGGAATGATCCTATTGTCTCAAGCTTTTGTATCATTAATTAGTCCATATAGATTTTATTTTTTAATCTTAAAATGTTATATATGTAATATGTGGTCTTTGAGATTTGTGGGTCTCAAATTGCTTCATCAACAGGCTACTAGCTGTTCAAGTCGCTTTGTCTAGGACACCCCATATATTGGCAATACTAAGACCTTAAATCTCATTTAGCAGGGTTTATAAGTTCACTTATAAGTTCAAATTGCTAAAATAAACTAATTATTATTTAGTTGCTCTTATTTTGTAATATATATATATATATAAAGTAAAAAAAGATACTAGCAATTAGGTTTTTAAGCACTAATTTATTTCACATTTGGAAATTTGACTTTTAGGCGTTTAAAAACGCCACTATAGCTATCAAAAAGTTGCTAATTATTTTTCCGACGTTTAGTACTAAGCGTCAAAAGCGTAACCGTCATTTGTATCTTTATGGCGCTTGTAAAAGCGTCATCATATTTATAGGTGGCGTTTAGACGCCGCTAAATGTGTTACGTAATCATAAAATGGCGTCCGCGTATTTTGCGACGTTTAAAAACGCCGTGATAGCTTTTTTCTATTTTAAAATACAACCGTTGGCACTATACTATAGTGGCACTTTGAAAAACGCCGTTATAGCTTCATTTTTTTTTTTTTTGAAATTATACTAATTCTGTGTGCTTTAACTAAAAAAAATACCTATAATATTGCTGCAAAATAGCAATAATATGCATTTTTTCTTCTTATTTTTATGTTTTTCAAAATACACCATAAGAATACTGATTGATTGAATACAAGAGCTTCATGCTAATGCTCAAATTCAGTAAATTAGAGGTAGAAACAACAAAGAGAATACAATCCACAAAAGATGGGTAAAAAATAAACACCACATTTAAATCACCAGTAGTTTACTATTTCTGATTCAACATACAAGATACATGATAGGTGATACTCTTTCCAAACTCAAGACAATGTAATCAACATACATAATACTCTATGATTCAGGACTATTACAAACTAATAAGGTGCGAATTGGTGAAGTTCTAGATTATTCTTCATTGTATCATAACACCACATGGTTCATCCTTCAATTAATATACACTTGGATAACAACAAACAAACAAACATTAATCTACTATTTGGTTAACAACAAACAAACAAATAACTACAATACATTACGTCCACAATCCACATAGCATTTATCCTCAAGGTGTGAAGAACACCGCATACTTCCTCCCATTACATAATTTATATATGTATATATAAGCAAATACTTTTGGTGCGGATGATTTATTTAGTGACCGAAGGACAAAAATCCATTATTTTGTGCTTGCATTGCCGGGAAGAATCATACCTATTTGTGTCCTCTCAATAGTTAAATCACTAAAAATCTACCAAATCAAAACACAGATTGGGAATCATTTGTTTCACCAAATAGTGACCCTACACACATAATTAGTCATGTATGTACGTAAATAAAAAGCAAGAGAATAAAGAGTGAGCATAAGCAATAAAGAAAATGAGAAAAAAAAGGTGATATTTTGACATTTGTATTGTGCTACCAAAAGACTATATATGAAGTCATAAGGATGCACTAGAAAGGTGAAAACACTTTTTACGCTTTAGTTGTTACAACTTCCACCATTTTAAGTCTTAACAAATCCAATGTTCAATAGGTATAATTTATATATAGAGAGAGAGATAGACAGGAACAGAGAAAAACACGCCGTAATACGAACAGTACATTGTGCATTCTTTGTATGTATCCTAATTCCACCCATAAAAGACGGCATCACATAAGCCTAGGCCGAGAGAGAAGTGTAATATTAATCTATGTAAAATAAGGTATACCTTTTATAAAGGAATAACTTATCTCGTTGCCTAAATTTATACGAAACAATTCGCAAAAATAGGAGTAGCTTTAAAGCAAGTTATGTAAACATATCACTACCACACAGAATCTATTAGTTTGTGACATTCCATCTAATGTAACACAAAGAACCTTCAACATCCAAATTATTGTGCTAATGTTCAACACTAGAATGGAATGAGAAAATAAAAAAAATAACAAAACACGTAATCAATCAGACAATCGTATTAGTGTCTTGATTAATGACGTGAAAATGTAAACCTCGAGGATAAAAGAACAATGCATTCAAGAAGAGAATTGATTTTAAGTCAAACTAACAAGTAAATTGGCATCGCTATACCGAGCTAAGTGAAGCTTAACTATGACAATGATGATAACAAATGACATTTAGGCTATCTTGATGAGGTATGCTTTTATATCCCAATAATAAATAGATGAAGAGCCTGCAAGACAGCCCTATATTACTAAGTACATCGAAGATGCATAAAGAAGAAGATGCC